>CM059204.1:13082673-14525173 GCA_030347435.1 Clarias fuscus | reverse complement strand
TTCTTTTGTTTTATTTTTTTCAATTTATATTTTGAATAGATTTTTTCATGTGTGAGTGAGGGTATGTGTGTGCCCTGTGATGGATTGGCAACCAAGTGTGTACCCTGCTTTGAGCGCTAAGCCTCCTGGGATAGGCTCCAGGTGTCTGCGACCCTGAATACAAGATAAAGCTGTATAGACAATGAGTGAGCAAGTGAGTGAGTAATTATTTTTGTAATCATTTTTTTGGTTTGAATTGTCGACCAAATCATCTGAGTTTCCATTGTTGCTTATGAGGAAAATTTGCTTTAATAGATAAGTATTTTGATATACAAGCATGCTTCCGGAACAAATTATAATTGCAATACATGCTTCCCCTGTAGTGTTTACTATAATAACACTGTGACCACTTGTGTGTGGGAACAAAGCATTTATTATTTTGGGTTTGTGCGCATGCATGTGTGTGAGTGAAAGTTGTCCTACAGAGTCGCCCTTTCCTCCTCCTCTCTGCTCTCTGGCTCTGTCAGTAAGCTGGTGTATATATGTGCTGTGTGTTTGTGTGCGTGCTTCTGTGTGGATCTAGAATGACTGGAAGTAAAGGTCCCACATCACCCACGACAAGGATTATCGTATCCGGACCGCTTCCCACATTTCAGGAATCGAGAGGTTCAGTATTTGTTTGCTTTTAATGAGTGGTTACAATCTTGGTGTCAACAACAGAAATTACCCTTTGTTGATAACTGGAACAAAAGAGATGGACAAAAGAGATGATTGTTGACTTCAGGAGGACACGGAGCGATCACTCTCCGCTCAGCATCTACGTCTCTTCTGTGGAGCACGAAATTCCTGGGTGTCCACCGGGGTGTCTCTTATGCAGAGAGCTCAACACCAGCTCTCTGCATAAGAAAGCCCAACAACGTCTTTTCTTCCTGAGAAGGCTGAGAAAGGCCCAGCTTCCACCACCAATCCTCACCACCTTCTATAGAGGAACCATCGAGAGCATCCTGAGCAGCTGCATCACTGTCTGGTTTGGGAATTGTTCCATATCAGACCGCAAGTCCCTACAGCGGATAGTGAGGACAGCTGAGAAGATCATCGGGGTCTCTCTCCCTTCTATCGAAGACATCTACACCACACGCTCCATCCGCAAAGCCACCAGCATTGTGGCTGATCGGACACATCCATCACACACACTCTTCACTCTCCTGCCATCTGGAAAAAGGTACTGAAGCATTCGGGCACTCACATCCAGACTATGTAACAGTTTTTCCCCACAAGCGATCCGTCTCCTCAACACAAAGAGACTGGACTGATAAACACACACGCGCACACACACACGCACACACACAAATCACTAAAACAGACGAACTAAATAACATCCGGACTGAACATATGCACAATCACACTGATTTACAACCACCTTAATTTGTTCATACCTACCTATCTGAACTGCTCGTTGCAATATTTGCACATTATTTTATTTCACTTTGCGATTTGCACACAATATTTTTGAACACAATGTAAATTGTTTACTTGCTGCTCTCTCCACTACCTCAACCCATACCTTATCACTAAAAGGTATTTCTTAACTGTAACGTGTTACGTTGTTGTGTTGTCATGTAGCTCTTTGTTTGCACATTTGCACGTGCACTTTGTTGTCTGTTGTCTGCTGTCTCTGTTGTCTCTTTTTTGTATAGAAATTGATAGTTTTTTAGGTTAACTTAAACATGTAAAAATCTGCCTTGTTAAATTTATGTTGTGTTGTTAATTTATGTCGTTGCATGTATGTAGCACCTTGGTCCTGGAGGAACGTTGTTTCGTTTCACTGTGTACTGAACTGTATATGGTTGAAATGGCAATAAAAGCCTACTTGACTTGACTTGACTTGACTAGCGTCCTAGGCTCTACCACACCGATGGACAGCACCCTAGCAGAGCTGGAGCAGCAGTCCTTAATGACAACATCTCTAGGACACTACAAACCAAACTCACCACACTGATAGACGCGCACACATAGCTTGTCCTATAGAAACTGTGTCTGTTCCATGCTATACAGTTTTCATGCTCAAAATGTGAAAAAAAATAAGAAAAATAGTGAGAAAAAATAATACATTCGTTAAATTCGCCGGAACAATCTGATAACCAGAAAACCAGAAAAAAGCCAAATAAGTAATCGAAATCTACCTCTAAAGTTATGATTTCTCAACATCAGATCCCTTGCGCCTAAAGCATTTTTTGTTAATGAATTGATCTCAGATTATTGCCTTGATGCACTCAGCCTCACCAAAATCTGGCTTACACCAAATGAATATATTGGTCTGAATGAGTCTACTCCGTCAAGACATTTCTATAAGCACAAGCCACGTCTAACTGGTCGCGGTGGTGGTGTCGCAAGCATTTACAATGAAGTACACACCGTTACTCAGACAACAAGGCCCAGGTACAACTCGTTGACAGACGAAATACCTAAGTTGTCTAGACTAACTGAGTGTGTCCAGGACATGAAAGAATAGAACCCTAAATTCAGATAAGACAGATATATTACTTATTGGCCCAAAAACCAGTACACAACAGCTCTCACAATTCAGCCTGCATTTAGAAGGATATACTGTTACTACCAGCTCGACAGTATAAGACCTGGGCGTAATATTAGACAGTAACTTGTCCTTTGAAAATCATATTTGCATTTTTACATCATAAAAACAGCCTTTTTCCACCTTAGAAATATTGCCAAGCTTAGGAACTGTATCTGATGCAGAAAATCTAGTTCATGCATTCATCACCTCCAGACTGGCCTATTGTAATGCATTACTAGGTGGTTGTCCTCCATCCTCAATAAACAAGCTTCAGTTTGTCCAAAATGCATTAAATCCAGAAAATATGATCATATAACTCCAATATTATCATCCCTGCACTGGTTACCTGTTCAGTTTAGAATTAATTGCAAAATACTATTATTTTGCAATTAATAATTGCAAAATTAATGCAATTAATGCAATTAATATTTAAGGTAAAAAACGAATATTTTAGAGGAAAGTGGTATATCAACTGTGAATTCATTTTATTTTGTTAGTTTGTCATCTCGTATTAGAAAAATCTCAACCTACCAGGATTCATGAACCAAATACACACTATGTGGTGAGACAAACGACTCGAGTCATTTCACGGATGTTGTTGCATCTCAGAATCGAACCAATCCGTTTGAGACATCGTGTGTGTGATGGGCCTGAAAAGTATTCAACTTCTTGTGTGTGTGTGTTTGCATGCAAGGCTTTAAACGGGCTAGCTCCCACATACCTAACCTGATATGCTACAATCCACTTCGTTCCTTAAGATCACAAAACTCCAGTCTTCTGGTAGTTCCCAGAACTTCAAAATCTACAAAAGGAGGTAGGACATTCTAATATTTATCTCACAGTTTTGCAATAGCCTTCCAGACAGTGTTCGGGGCTCAAACACAGTTTCCCAGTTTAAAAGTAGACTCAAGACGCATCTTTTTAATCTGGCATAAACGTAACTCATCCCATAAACTCATACCCCAGTACATCTATCCTGAATGGCAACTACTCTAATTCTCTCCATCTGTTCTGTATTCTTCTACCCATCAGAGGCATCTGCCATTTTCAGTAGACAAAGGCCAACCCTGCGAGGTTCCTGAGGCATCCAGAGAAGGACCAGTTCCATCTTCCACTGATTCTAATCTCTTCTTTTCTGAAAGAAAAACAAGTATTTCTGAACTCTGCATAGGATAGGGAATCAAACAATTTTTCTTCTCTTCAAAATGTTCTTGTCCTCAAAACTTATGGACACCTTAGAGACATTTAAATTTCATAGTATCTAAAGACTGATTTCATGAGAGACTTAATTTAATTGAGACCCGCTTTTTCATGTGTTTGGTGTTTAAACTGTCATTTTGTATTCAAATGCTAATTGTTTCAAAGAAAATTAAGGTTGAACAAAGGATGTTGTAAGAAAGTTTAATAACTTTCCTTGTTGAGAAACCAGCCAAAGAAAAAAGAGTTCATGAAACAGGTAAAAAACTAATATTTTAGAGGAAGGTGGTATATCAACTGTGAATTCATTTTCTTTTCTTAGTTTGCCATCTCATATTAGAAAAATCTCAACCTACCTGGATTCACATACCAAATACACACTATGTGGTGAGACAAACGACTCGAGTCATTTCACGGTTGTTGTTGCATCTCAGAATCGAACCAATCCGTTTGAGACAGAAAAAAGCATGCAAACACACACACACACAAGACGTTGAATACTTTTCAGGCCCATCACACACACGAGAATCGAACCAATCTGTTTGAGACAGAAAAAAGCATGCAAACACACACACACACACACACAAGAAGTTGAATACTTTTCAGGCCCGTGATGGGCCTTAAAAGTATTCAACTTCTTGTGTGTGTGTGTGTGTTTGCATGCTTTTTTCTGTGACTGCTCATCAGCAGTGACAGATCAGCAGTCACAGAAAAAAGCATGCAAACACACACACATAAGAAGTGAGTTAAAGCGGTTGCCGTGTTCCTAGCGCTGTACGAGCTCAGGAAAGCGGTTTTCTATCACAAGCAATGCATGTAATGTAAAACATACACAATGAGTTGATATACAGTTTTCATGCTCAAAATGTGAAAAAGAATAAGAAAAAAAGATGTTTTTCAACATGTATGCAAGAATGCATGAATGTGTTGGAAAGTATCATTCTCAGTATCAGTATCACTGCTTTTTGGTCTACCCAATGGGGATATAAGATTTTACTTAGCCATGGATCCACCCACTTGGCAGGTACTGCTATTTTGTTTAATAATTGTCTGGGGAAATTAGTTGTTTCCAAAACTGATCCCGATGGACACTGGTTAGCGGTTGTCTTAGATGTTGAACATATTTTTTTCATTCTGGTTAACATATATGGATACAATAATCCTAAACTGAATCAAAATCTACTTCAAGAGGTTTCTTCTGTAACCTCTGACTTAAAAAGACTCTACCCAACAGATAATATTGTGGTAGGAGGAGACTTCAACGCTGTACCAGACGAGATGCACGACAGACATCCTCCCAAAACCAATACCTCTCAACCAAATCCTCTGATTTCCCACTTCTGCACTAATCTCAAATTAATAGATGTGTGGAGATATCTCAATCCTAACCTCAAGCAATTCTCTTGGCTTAGACCCAATGCGTCCAGCAAATCAAGAATTGATTATTGGCTTATTTCAGATAACTTACTGTTATTTGTTAAAGACTGCACTATTTCAGCAGCTCCTTTGACAGACCATTGTGCCATTTCTTTATTAGTCAAACCAAACCACGTCACCTCAAGAAATAAGGGATATTGGAAATATAATTCTGATTTACTCAATAAGCAGAGATTCTGTAATAAAGTAAAATATTTCATTTTAAAAATTAAGGACAGTATTGATTATAATTCCCATAAAGCAAAATGGGAATTTCTAGTGAATCATGATTTATCAGTGAAAAAATTAAACATATTTGGGAAAACTTTAACAATTAGTCAACTAGCAGATGATACTACATTATTTTACAAAACAAAGATCAAATTCCTCTGGCTATCTCATTAATCAATTCATTCTGTAAAGCGTCAGGCCTTCAACTAAATTTGAACAAATGTGAACTACACTCCAGTCAACCTACAACAATATACAATATTCCAGTAAAAGAGACGGTGAAATATCTAGATATTTCAATTTCCAAAGATTTGAAAATTAGTATGAAAGAAAATTTTGAAAATAAGCTACACAAAGCCAATGGAATCTTGAGTTACTGGTCGCAGAGAGATATATCAATCTTTGGGAGGATTCTTCTATCTAAACTGGAATATTTATCTAGACTGATCTATCCAGCTCTTGCTTTGGCACCCCCATCAGAGTTTGTAAAAACATCCAACCAAAAAATGTATAACTTTATCTGGAGGCACAAAACTCATTACATTAAAAAATCTGATATAATTAAAGCATATGAAGAAGGTGGTCTGAATGTAATTGAATTTGAAAGTATGAACATTTTTTTCAACATGTTTTTAGGTGATACAGAGAGCTTGTGGTATACATTACCTTCTGCGTTGTTTGGTAAATTGGGAGGTATCCGTTTTCTTCTCAGATGTGATTATGATCTATCTAAACTTCCAGTGAAGTTATCAGCATTTCACCAAAAAGTGTTATTATGTTGGAAATTGGCGCACACACACACAATTTTACACCCCACCATACTCCATACCATTTGGAATAACAAATATATCTTACACAGAAACAAATCCCTATTTTATGAGGACTGGGCTAATAGAAATATCTGGTCAATACTGGATCTAATGGATGAGAGTGGTAACATTCTAGACTACAACTCCTTTACTCTAAAACATGGATTTGCCTGTCATCCAGAATAGTTCTTTACTATTATTAATGCAATACCTTCAGGTATAAAGATGTTAATGAAAGGTGCCCTCTCTTATTCCAAACTTAATGCAGTCCTTCCCTCATTATATATTGGTGATATTGAAATAGAAAGTAAACTTTGCACCAACAAACATATAAGACAAATTATTATTCTGTCATGCTACCCCTTTCAAGTATCAAGAATGTTTTTAAGTCATACAATTGATAAAAATACTATTAAATATTTCAGAACACACTACTTAAAATTCCCTCTTCTTCCCAAAGTTAAAGAAATGCACTTTAAAATATTAAACAATATATATCCTTCCAATAAACTGCTGCATTTAAAATTTAATTTTGAAAATATACCTTGTCATCTATGTCAACAATCATCCGAAGATACAGAACATATATTTTTTTACATGCAATTACTCTCTCTCTTTCTGGAAAGCACTGCAGAACTGGCTGAAAGAAAAGGATGTGGTAGAAGATAATTTCGTATCTACTTTACAAAATATTGTGTACGGGATTACCAAAGAGTGCTTTGTTTTGTGTGATCTAATTAATAATATTATTTTGTTAGCAAAATACTTCATTCATAAATGCAGATATCTTAAATCCCCTCCTCTGTTTATGATAATTAAAAATGGCCTAACACTTTTCTCAGATGCCCTTAGTAAAATGGAAAACCGAAATGCACTAAAATTGTTTCAATGGCTTCAATTATTGTAACTGTATTTTCATTATTATTTTATGTTTTATGCTTTTTGAAATGGTTGATTTCCGAGTTGGATCACATTGTGCTGAGCCTGTTTTTGTATACAATTGATGCTAATTTGTTGTATGCATATTTTGTACTTTAATAATAATAATAATAAAAAAAAAAAAAAGATCAGGTAGATGCCGATGTGGGGACAGTCAGAAAACCTGGAGTGGAGTCTGGAGCGGCGCGCGACCAGGACACGAAACACACACGCGATCGCAACGAAGCATTTATACAAAGCATAATATTTTTTGCATTTTCATTCATTTGTTTTACTCAGTAGCGCATATGATTTAAAATGTAGCGAATTACAATACTTCAAACAAAACATACTTAGGTACAAGTAAAATGACAGATTTTAAAAACTACTTTAAAAAGTAAAAGTACACAAAAAAACTACTCAATTACAGTAACGCGAGTAAATGTAATTCGTTACTTTCCACCTCTGGCTATGCAGCAAAATCTCCTGTGAAGGCTAAATTCGCAGGTGTCCTAATGGCAGCAGATTCCATCCTGTGCGCTGATTTTTGTGAGATATTTCAGGACATTAATATTCAAAGCCATAAAATCAGTGGAGTGCATCTCCAGCACACAGTGAAGAGGAATCACTGGATGTTAGAGACGGAGTCCACTGGGTTCTTTAAAATGCTCTGAGACCACTATATGCAGTCTCAGTTAGAGGCCCTCTCTGGTTATCTGACTATATCATCTGTATTATATGTAAGGTCAGCTTGGATGCACATGTTCAGAAAAAAAAAAATCCAGGCTGATTATTAAGACATCCAAAACAACATCAATTTGGCATTTTTAATGAAAAGAGTAAAACAGAAATGTATGTATTTATTTATTTGTTTATCTTAGACCAGAAAACTTTATAGCTAGTTTTAAGAACAGCTGGTAATACTAGAGCTCACCATTTTTTACAATTACTTTATTTTTACAACAGCTGCTGTATTTGCTGGTTTCTTTCCTGAGACAGAAAAAACTCAACACACTACTTTTTCTGAACATGTGGATTATGAGATTGTCATTTGCATTCATTTTTTTTTTAACCTCATTTAATACTGTCATGTATCTGCACTTTGTCCACTACCATATATACTGTGTATCTATTGTTCTGGCCTTGATTAAAGTGACATCCACTAGGTGGCACCTCATACAGTAGGAACACTTTTGCTCATGATTTTTGTCTTTGGAGAACTGCAGTGTCTGCAGGTGAGTGCCAGGTGACTGGACCACCCATGCAACCTGGTTGGCTGACCTGTTTTAGTGTCACTTCACTGTTGGAGAAAAAAAGAGCAAACAAAACAAAAAAATATAAACACAACAAAAACGTCAATGCCAAAGACTAAATATTTCTTAAATTAGTATATATATATATATATATACTAAATCTAGACAGAATACAAAAATAGTGTGTGTATTTGTGAAGGGCATTTTTTGCTGTTGTTGATTTTTTTTAGTGGTCCTGTGGTTCCTACTCACAGCTTAGGAGCCGGAAAATGAGTGGGCAGTTTTACTGACAGCCACTGACAAACTGCTCATTAAACCTTTCCCGCAGACAAAAACAGACACAGGAGGTGGGGCTGGAGTCCCTCTGAAGTTTTCTTCCCTTCCTCTTCCACTCTTTAACCTTACCTCGCAAACCTAACTGCCATAGCTAAAGGCTTTGTGACCAAATATGTTGTTTTATATGTATCCAGCTCTTTAATTACCTTCAATGAAGGTAAATTGTTGCCATATATGGACTAATAAGGAGTCAAAAAAAGTCATACTGAGGCCCACTCTTGACAAATTTTGTGCAATTCTTAATACATTTGCCAGTGCACTTTAAAGCTGAATTACAATGTGGGAACCGCATTGAAAATTGTCATCTGGGAGAGATTGCCATTTTTGCCTACATTCCATTGTAATCGCAGCAAAAGTTAAACTAATCTGAGGAACCCCTAGCAATTAAGAATGTCTGGCATACAGATGCTTTAACTGATGTGTTTCGATTGGCTTTTTAATGTTTTTAATTAAAAGTGATGTTTACCACAACGGTCTTCCTTTGGTTTGGAAAAATAAAATAGTTTAGCAAACTTTCCTATGGATTTTTTTTTTGTTTAAAACTTTAGGACTTTAATATTGAGTTAGTACAATATTGACTTTAGTATTGAGTTTGTGACAGCTTTTTAGATTTAATTTTTTTAAAGCTTTATGTATTTGTATTTACTATAGTAATATTAGTACTAGGATACTATTACTACTAAGATTAGTATTTGTATAAACATAAACACAAATTTTATAAGCACAATATATACAGTAGTAAACACACCAGACAACCTCAACAAACTCCTGTAATGAGGGAACTCAGGGGATACACTGTAAAAATAGATGTGGAGGTGGGCATGGTGATCTGGAAGTGTTTAGTTTTTTGAGTACAGATGGAATGGAAAAGGAGACACTAGGAGTGTGTTCTCTGAATCATCTGGGTAGAGACTTTTTAATGTTTTAGCTTTGTGTTTGTTTAAAAAACAAATCTATGGATTTTTCTTCTACCATCTTCTTCCTCAGTGCCATTCTGATAATGGAACAAAGAGGTATGAGGTTGCATGATTTTAAGCTTTTGCATAAATATGATCAAAGTTTGATTCATTTCGTATGTTATACTTATTGCTGGCTTACAAATCTAAAACAATAAAATGTACTTTAGAATAATTTAAATATTAAAAAGACAAATATGTAATGCTATACATATCTTAAGATCATTCAGAAGCTTTAAATATTTTCATGTAATATGCATGTTAAAATATTTGATTTGTGAATCACTGGTTTTTAGAAGAATGATTGTCAACTGATTCTCACTGTAAATATTATGAATATATCTGAGGACACATATGCATGTGGTTTAGAAGAGCATATCATCACTTTTGGTATTTGGTAAAACATGCTAAATGTTTTTCTGTTGCTTGGTGAAGTAAAATTGTTGTGAACCACCTCTGCAACATTGACCACAGACAATAACACTGACGCTACAGAGTGCCATCAGGGAAGAGTTTAATTAGGTTTGAAAATTATATATAAGATTTATTATTACACAAGCAAGAGTGTTGTTATACTGAATATTGGCATGGCTGTGTTTCGATAATGATAGGTAATGAAGGGTAATAAGTTAGCATAAATAATTACACGTAATGACAGGTAAATACAGGCAATTAAAGGCGATAAGCAATCACAGATAATAATATTACAGAATTACAAGCAATAAAGGTTTAACTTGAACAGAGACAGAATGACAGATAATCACAGGAAATTATGGATAATGACAGGTAATGACAGGTAATATATAATGGCGCACAATCACAGATAATTACAGTCCAATTAGTAACACTATGAGTGTGATTTTTATACAACAGTTCTATAAAAAGAAAGTTATATGGAGTAAGCAACATTTCAGACACATGTGTAAATGTTTAGTTTAGTTTTGCTATAACAATAAAATGCACACCAAATAAGCCACAGTAGAGTGCTGAGTATGGTAACACTCTGACTGAGAGTAAGTATACAGTTTCAGTGTAATGAACATTTGGTAATGTGATGCTTAAAGTGACATGTCCCAGTGCTTTTATAGTTAATATAAGCACTCTCAGAACTAACCTGAGTTAAAGGTTAGAGGAAATTCAGTTCAGTAGAGAAATTAGAGAAACTACTTTTTCTCAAGTAGTTTTAACAGTTTTTAAAACTTATCATAAACAGCAATTTTGCTTATTGTTATTCAAAATAGAGTAACACGAAGATTGAGTTGTAAAGTGCTTGAGACCACTGAACATATTTTTTGTTTTATATTCATGCCACAATCCTGAGGTTTTGACACAGTTTTGACATTTTGAGAGCGGACAAAGCATTGTCTCCTCAACGTGCAGTGTCTCCCCAACGTGCTTTCTGCGCGTGCGCGCAACATTCTTTTTCTGTGCGCGCTCGACTCTCGACTCTCGCTCAACTTTGTCCACTGTTACAAAACTGCCACAAACCAGCCAATCACAGACTTTCACACACTATTTCTGTTGGCACTATCGACCGCATAACGGAAACGTTATAAATAAAGTAAAGCGACCGAGTTGTCCAATTTGAATTTTAGTCAACGTAGTCTAATGATGAGCTATATGGATAATTAGACAAGTAAATAAAAACACAATGGACAAATTAAACTGGTATATACTAATACTTCATTAAATAAAAATTTCTATAATATTTGTTTATAATATTATACATAAATAAAACTTTATTTGCAATGCTTCTCTTATATAATGTCCTTTCATTTATATATAATTATATATAATGATATAATTTAAATTTCTTCTAATTTTCCTTTGATTCTGTAAAGCTGCTTTGAGACAATGACCATGTTTAAAAGCACTATACAAGTGCATTTTAATTTAATTAAATTCCGTTATGCGATCGACAGTGCCAGCTGATTAGAGAAGAAACAGCCAATCAGAAGTAGTGTGCAGAAGTCTGTGATTGACTAGTTTTGTGGCAGTTGTGTAAAGCTGGACAAAGTTGAGCGAGAGTACAGGCAGAGTCGAGCGCACGGAAGAAAGATGTTGCGTGCGTGCACGGAAAACACGGTGAGCATGCAGGGGAGACGTCGTACGCGCAGAACCAAGCTGTTGAGCATAGCATGTGCATAGAGTGGTTTGTCTGCTCTCAAAGTGTCAAAACAGTGCGCTCAGGATTGTGGCATGAATATAACGCCATAAGGTAACTGGCTCTGCTAGTATAACCGTGTGTGTGTTCAAAACACGTGCTTGACAGCTGTCACACGGTTTTCCCAAACAAATGATGCAAACCAGATGAGATGACATGTTGCTGCAAAATGCTGTGGAAGTCGTGCTGGTTAAGTGTGCCCTCAATTTTGACTCCTTCATGCTTCACAGTGGGAAGTCAACTTTGTCCAGCTTTCCTACATTTAGGAAACATCTGTTCACTATGTCGATGTCTAAAGACATGGCGGTTAAAACCAAATATCTCCAATTTGAACACATCAGATCAAAGGACAGTTGTACACTGATCTATATATTCCTTGTGTTTGTTGTTCTTCTAAAGTAATGGTTTCTTGGTCATAATTTTGACCATGTAGGCCTGATTCTCCTGAGTCTCTGAAATATGATTTCTGCTTGAACTCTGAGGAACATTTATGTGGGCTCTAATTCGAGGTGCTGTAAATAAAAAATTACATTTTCCAAAAGGATACTGACACCCACATCAATGGAATGAATAAAGCAGACTAACATTAAGCTCTTAGGAACCTCAATCAGGTAGTAGTTGTGCAGTAAATTTAAGATCTATAAGACAGGTTAGTCTATAAAATTAGTTAGCTAATGTATATACATGTTTTAGCAAGTGATTAACTTATATACGTCTCCTATTCATATAATGTGAATTTATGTTAATAAATTCTAATGACGTTGGACAGAAATGTCATGCTTTTAATATGCAGTTTAACATGCAGTTTAATCCAAGTGTGATTATGTGAATCTGAGAACCATTACTCATCAGTATATAATTACAGTCTCCAGACAAAATGCTCAAAGTAAGTGTATTTTTGTTTCCATTTTTTTTTAAATCAATCCTTTTTCTGCCATGATCATTCCGTAATCAATTTGCATTAACATATTAGGAGACAAAGGCCCTTGGAATTTTGTTAACTTTTTAAGTCAGTCTGCTACCAGTTTCTGGTGAAAGGAAAAATTAGCCTACTGTAGGTTCTGGCCATATGTTCTAATAAGAAGAAAATAAGAATTTTAAAAGAAATTCACTATTGAAAAGGAATTCACTATTACTATCACTAATCACAACTTCAATACAATAAAAAACAATGAATTTTAAGTAAATCATAAAATCCTCCCAATAAATAGTGTCAATGCTGTTACTGTCCAATGCTGTTGTTGTTGTGTCACATGTGCACTGGGTTTATCAGCTCATTAAACTGGCTCAGGACTAATTTGAATAGATCACATTTCACTTCAGCACTGGTAATATCAACTCTCTGCCAAACAAAACTCATCAGGAGAAGAACACATGTCATAAATGTTCTTGTAAGCTTCTAAGCTGATATTTGTTAACCCAAGGGTCTTCCTATTTCGCAGTCTTCACCGCACAGTTGCAAGTCGTTTTGCCTCATGCACAGAAAGGCTTAGCCCTGCAGTTCAGCATCAAGCCTCAGCATAGAGAGAAACGCTGCTCCTGTGAAAACCTGAAAGACAGGGAATGTGTGTACTTCTGCCACATTGGGATTGTTTGGATCAACACACCCAGGTATATGACTAAACCTAGTCACAATGTAATAATTGATATACCAAACAAGTAACATTTAGATATTTGTTAGGTGATTAGAATTAGCCATGTAGGAAATTTAGGATTTATGAATCACATGGTTTCAATCTGCTAATATTTTTATATTAAGCACTAAAAATGCTTTAAATAAGACATAGGTACATATTAAATATGTAAATCTTTTTATTGTATAACAGGTAGTCCTGACAGCATAATCTGATTGGACAAGACACATTAAGTGAGAAGTGATATAGAGTGGGGATTTGTAGAGTGTTAGTTATTGGGATTTGTAACTAACACTCCCTGTTCTAACAATCATTAATTACATAATAATAATAATAATAAAAATAATAATAATAGCCACCAGCATGGGTAAAAGTAGTTTGGTATGGTTTGCAACATTGGAAAGAGGGGAAAGCAGCTGCCTGCCAAAACCAACATTCAAAACTAGTCACGGCAGCATAAAAATATAGTTATGAATATAGTTATAAATATAATTACAGTATCTGATAACTTTATGACTTATTAAACAACATTTTGTCTACTTAGCTTCTAAGTTGTTCCAAATAGTCTCTGAACCGTCCATATTGCTAACGCAAGATACAAAGCTATGTAGATTATAACACAAGGCTGAATCCCAAATACTTTATAACCCCCTGATCAAGTTTCCTTGATGTACTTGGTGTTCCCAAGGTACATGGTGTGTGAAACACCCTAACATGCAAAATTTTCATTTAACACTATTTTTGATAAAAATTTTCCAAAAGGATACTAGCCCCCATCTTAGGCTACATAGTACTGGTAAGAATTTAAAACTACTCTTATTGTTAATTGCACTAACAGTTAGACGCCAGCTACACCAGTCATGGTAATTTAGTTAGATCATATGCAGAAGCATATGTGTTTGCAGAGCAAAATGACTTGTTAAATAAACAAATAAATCATGGTATCATTGATATTCTTGTTGTTTAAAAGCAACATCACATACCCTGTTGTGCTATGTTGTGCGAGGCAGTGGTAGCTCAGAGGGCTAAGGCACTGAGTTACTGATTGGAAGATCGGTGGTTCAATTCCCAGCTCAGCCAGGTTGCCATTGTTGGGCCCTTAACCTGCTCCAGGGACGCTCTGAGCCCAGTTACGCTGATTCATTGTGCTGTAAGGTATATGTGACAAATAAAGGCTTAACTTAACTTTTGTACTGAATATGTCATGACCGATATTTAGTACAACAGCACAACCTTGATTGGTTATTTATTATGAAACAGCTGTGCAACTAGACATTTCTGGAAAAATAAAAAGAAGCATACTTAAAGGTCACAAGTTATGCAAAATTCACTCATTGATTACCTTTGATAAATGCTTATATGCATGCAGACACAGTTTGAGAAAAATGTTCCTAATTTACTGCCATTCAAATAGTTCTCTACCTCAAGTCCTGTGCACTTTTTTCCACATTTTTGATTGTTTAGAAAACTGCACTTCAACAAAGGTTGATCAACTATCAGTGTTTTTTATGTACAACTGAAAAGTTAACTAGATCCTATCACAAGGCTGAATTCCAAACTTGTACACACTATTAGTTTTCTATTTAATACTATTTGTGTTTCAATCTGGTATTCTGAAATTATTAGAATTCTAAAGCAGAATAAGTGGAAATATCATGAGAAACTTATGAGATTTAGAACTGTCCACCACCCCATGGTTTAATTCTCTTCACCTAGTATGAGTAAGAATTGAAAAATACTTTTACCCCTGTTAATGCCATTTTTGAAGCTCTATGGCTCAGAAGTTGATTGAAAGCAGGCCAGGGTGAATTGCAGAGGCCTTGAAAGGGAAGGGTCAACACTGCAAATATTGGCACAACGCAATTGTCAATAAAAGCCTTTGACACTTATGAAATGCTTGTAATTATATTTCAGCATACCATAGGAACATCTGACAAAAAGACCTAAAAAGACTGAAGCAGGAGACTTAAAAATTTAAGTGTAATATTTGTGTCATTCTTAAAACTTTTGCCCACGGCTGTACAATTACATATTTACCTTTTTTTTTTCAGTCAGGTGATACCATATGGTGTCGGCATCCTCCAAATTCGCCTGAGAAGACATGTAGAACGATGCTTTTGCACAAACAAGCGAGATATAGAGTGTGTGAAGTTCTGCTCCCACAGGTATCCCCAGTACATCTACTGTAATATTTTACAAAGATAACATTTTAATGTTTATATACTCACATGTACATGTTTTGTATTCTGCAGAATTGACAACACAACCCTGTGGCCATCTCCAAAAATATTCAGAGAATAATTTAGAGCCAATGTGAAACAGAGGAGATACAGCTGCTGAGAAACAGAGAGGAATATCCATACATATTTGTATGATTGTGCTCTTTACATATCAGCCACTACTACACCGGTTACGTGATCCGGTGTCCATGGAGTTGTAGGTGGATGGGCATTTATATTATATTCTACACACGTGGACAAAATTGTTGGTACCCTTCGGTCAATGAAAGAAAAACTCACAATGGTCACAGAAATAACTTTAATCTGACAAAAGTAATAATAAATAAGAATTCTATGAATGTTAACCAATGAAAGTCAGACATTACTTTTCAACCATGCTTCAATAGAATAAAAAAATAAATAAACTCATGGAACAGGCCTGGACAAAAATGATGGTACCCCTAACTTAATAGTTTGTTGCACAACCTTTTGAGGCAATCACTGCAATCAAACGATTCCTGTAACTGTCAATGAGACTTCTGCACCTCTCTGCAGGTATTTTGGCCCACTCCTCATGAGCAAGCTGCTCCAATTGTTTCTGGTTTGAAGGGTGCCTTTTCCAGACAGCATGTTTCAGCTCCTTCCAAAGATGCTCAATAGGATTGAGGTCAGGGCTCATAGAAGGCCACTTTAGAATAGTCCAATGTTTTCCTCTTAGCCATTCTTGGGTGTTTTTAGCTGTGTGTTTTGGGTCATTGTCCTGTTGCAAGACCCATGACCTGCGACTGAGACCCAGCTTTCTGACACTGGCCAGCACATTTCTCTCTAGAATCCCTTGATAGTCTTCATTGTACCCTGCACAGATTCAAGACACCCTGTGCCAGATACAGCAAAGCAGCCCCAGAACATAACAGAGCCTCCTCCATGTTTCACAGTAGGGACAGTGTTCTTTTCTTGATATGCTTCATTTTTCTGTCTGTAAACATAGAGCTGATGTGCCTTGGCAAAAAGTTCCATTTTTGTCTCATCTGTCCATAGGACATTCTCCCAGAAGCTTTGTGGCTTGTCAACATGTAGTTTGGCATATTTTTATGATTTGTTTTCAACAATTTGTTTTCTCCTTGGTCATCTCCCATGTAGTCCACTTTGGCTCAAATAATGACGGATGGTGCGATCTGACACTGATGTTCCTTGAGCATGAAGTTCACCTTGGATCTCTTTAGAAGTCTTTCTGGGCTCTTTTGTTACCATTCGGATTATCCGTCTCTTTGATTTGTCATCAATTTTCCTCCTGTGGCCACATCCAGGGAGGTCGGCTACAGTCCCATGGATCTTAAATTTCTGAATAATATGTGCAGCTGTAGTCACAGGAACATCTAGCTGCTTGGAAATGGTCTTATAGCCTTTACCTTTAACATGCTTGTCTATAGTTTTCTTTCGAATCTCCTGAGGCAACTCTTTCCTTCACTTCCTCTGGTCCATGTTGAGCCCACTGACTGATTACAAGATTGTAGACACCTGTTATGCTAATTAGTGGACACACCTTGAATTAACATGTCCCTTTGGTCACAATATTTTCAGTATTTTCTAGGGGTACCATCATTTTTGTCCAGGCCTGTTCCATGAGTTTATTTTTTTAAATAATTCAGTTGAAGCATGGTTGAAAAGCAATGTCTGACTTTCATTGGTTAACATTCATAGAATTTTTAAAAATTATTACTTTTGTCAGATTAAAGTTGTTTATGTGACCATTGTGAGTTTTTCTTTCATTGACCGAAGGGTACCAACAATTTTGTCCACGTGTGTAAAACAAATCAAACTAAAACTGTTTTTTAAGGGAAAGAAAGACACAATATATTAAACTATGGATTTAATTTCTAAGACTTTTTACAATCCTTGGTAAAAAGTCTTATAAAGTCTTATAAGACTTTATAAGTCTATGTGTTCTAAATGTGAACAAGATTTCTAGTGAACTAGTTATACTGTAGGTTGGATTTTTGAAGGTATTTCTGTTGCATCTATTGATTTAGGCTCATGATAATATTACATAGTTTTACAAGACCTTGATTATATATCAAACCCAATGCAAAGCTGATTTCTGTGGCCTTGCTCGCTTCCAATATTGTAGAACTAATCTCGATGATCCTCCTAGTCAGCCAGGATGAATGGAATAGATTCACCTGAAGCTGTAATTGTATGCCAACTAATGCCCTTTACATGACAGTAGCCCTACAATCATTGGACAGTAGCCCAATATCATGTCACCCTGTAATAAAGATTTACAGTGAGATTATGCAGTTAAAAGTTGGCCTGCGTTCACCTGTGCTCTGTCCACCTGTATTTACTACCATGTATTTAGTTTACAAAAAATGTAAAAAAAAAAAAAAAAAAAAAAATTATAATGAATGTACAAAATGCCTAAAAAGTGAATTGTGAAGTTCTGTGGCAATTTTTTTAACATGATCTTCATGTTCTTGCACATCCTGCCAAATCTTTCCTACCTTTTAATTCCTGGAAAAGTAATAGAAACAGCTGCTGAAAAGGGTCATAAATGTAGTCTGGCAAAAATGGAGAATCTGCTACTAAAGTGCCTACAAACCTTTTATACGTCTGAGTTTCAAAAATAACTTAATGAGGCAACAAGGAAAGTATTAGTCTAGGAGGTGACGTTAATAATCCTGGAGACATTATCACAGTGATAATTCTAGAATGAGTCACCTTCAAATGAATAGGGCTAATGCTTAAGGGACAATCTAACTATGTTCAGTAACTCCAAGTCACTGGTAAATTGATAGCACTTATGGTAATTGTAAAAAATTTATAATTTTCTGTAATTGAAATGAAACTTCAGAATTTGACAGTGTGGTCTGACTGTGTGTAGCTGCATGAAAAGTAGCTGTGACCTTACAGTAACTGGTAAATGTTTATCTAGAAATTTTTCACTAAGTAAATACACAGACTGAAGGCAGAAAGACCCACAAGCAAGCTGGTAAAGCATCTTGAGGAGGGAAACTCAGCATTGGTCATGTCCACGGGTTTCAGACATCAGGCAGTTGTTGACTGCAAAGGATTATTATTATTAGTCCCCCAATCCCCCCCCCCCCCCCACCCCGATTTTTCTCCTTAATTTTAGTCGTGTCCAATTCCTCCCCGTCACTAGGGGGCTCCTACATTAAGGCTACTACTACCACTCAGCCGGGAGGGCCGAAGACTATCACGTGTTTCCTCCGAACCACGTGACGCCAGCCGACCGCATCTTTTCGAACTGCTCGCTCGCGCACCATTGGGGGCGCCACTCGGTGGCCCGTATTATTATTAGTTTATATTAAAGGCAATCCTTAAATTTAATTATGTGTTTATTTGTTTTTTTCATTATTGATGAACCCCCAAAATGGATGTGTGCTTGAATATGTTGTTAATTCCTAAATTGTTAATGCCACATTTTGTTGGCACTTGCATCTTGTGTGTTTCTTTTTAAATTCAGTGTGCTCGGGTGCAGAGGCCAAACCCAAAACAATGTGTCTTTGTTAAAAAAAATATTATTTTAATTGCTTATGATGTTTAATCAACTTATTCAGCACAACCTTTCTGTTTTTAAGGCTCTTAACAATCTTCTGATTGAAGAATACCTCTTTCTGACCACTCCAGTGGTGTGTCCCAAGTCTGGAAATCCCACTCACCGATCGACAATTTTACAAAAATAAGAGAGGCTTTATATCTAAGGACTGCATCCCAGTCCTTTGGGTTTAATGTTTAAATTGCTGCAATTTAATCTTGTGAATCTTTTGAACAAGGAGTAATATTTATGACAGTTTGACCCTGTTCATATTTAAAATGAAGTTCAACTAATGTAGCTGCTGTTTTATGATCATAATATTCTTGATTGTTAATGCTCCCATTCATAAATTTTTTACTAAATGTATATAGTGAAATGGTTGCATTTTTTAACAAACAGTTGTTTGTTTTAACTGGTATGTGAATGGATGTGTGTCTCAAATACAGGGTTGAAAAACGTCAGAAAATGTTTAATGCTCTACCACAGGGTAGAGCATCTACCAACTCAGAGCTGAACTCTGCAGGGTTGCGGCTTTCTAGAACCGAACTTGTCTACCCCAGCTCTAGTACCTCTGATCAGTGCTAGAAATAACCATTGGCTATCTTAACCATAAGTAACCACTGTACAGTCTTATGCATACCCCTTGATAAACATCTGATTTTGGTGATTTTTTAATTGAAAAGATGTTAACACAGTAAATGGAAAAAACGCACAATATTTTCAGCAAACATTGATTTAGTTACTTATTATCCAATACACTGAACAAAAATAAACAATCAAAACAGTATTATGGCACCCTTTGGAGTTCCAGTTTGGGCACCCTAAGAGTTCCAGAGTCTCAGATTCAAGTAATAAACTGCAACCATAGTACAGCATGGGGGGAGGAGGGGGGGGGGGGGGGGGGGGGTCACAACAAGATCTTGTGTCTATGTATGTTTCGTGTGTGCTGCATCAATGCAAAGTCCAGTTATATGCAAGAATAAATCGGTCCAAGGTCTGAGAGGGAGGTGTCTAATCATTCAGCAGCCTCACAGCAGTAGGAAAAAGGCTGTGGGACAGTCTGGTGGTTCTGGCCCTTCTTTTTTTACAAGGTTTCAGACCTTAATCAGCTCGTTGGATCTGATGCATGGCAACAGCTGTTATTAGTAAATGCCAATTTCAAAGCTTTATAAATACACACTTGCAAACATTCAACAACCATGGGTTCCTCTAAGCAACTGTGTAAGACTCTGAAAATGAAAGTTATTGATGCCCACAATGCAGTAGAAGGCTATAAGAAGATAGCAAAGTGTTGCCAGCTTGCAGTTTCCACAGAGAGACTGTGCATACTGTGCATTTCAAATGCCCTCTATTGCAGTAAGATTCTTGGATTTGTGTGGTTTCACCTGATTTACAACTTTGTGCTCAGATGAGGGTTTTAAAGCAACAAAAATTGAATGGAAGGTGTGTTGTAGGAAAAGTGTAGTTTTAGGGTACTCCTTTCTACTACTAGGATGCCATACATATCAACAAGCTAATGTAATTTTGTGAAACATTGCCTTTGATAAATGTGTCATAAAAATATACCCAAGTTAAGCAGGCAAATTATGGCAAGGAACTAGCAATTTTCTAAATAGCTCTCTCTACTAATTCCCTTATTGCAGATTTTCATTCACCTAATATATTTCTGATTGTTTCAAAGTGAGTTTTCTGTAGGCAACAGAGTGGTTTAGTTGTTAGAACTGTCGCCTTGCATCTTCAGGTCCTGGGTTCAATTCCTGCCTCAGGTCAAAGGTCACCATTGGCCGCATGATCCCTAGTTGGACTATAGAGGTCCATGAATGGATGGATGGATGGAGAGTTTTTTGTAGCTTAACTGGACATTTTTCTATGGTGCATGAATGCTGGTTAACTTCATTCCTTTCTGGAAGGAATTTGTTGAGGTCTCATTTACAGACAGGAAGAAAGAACAAACACTCCCTGCGGCTCTCTTCATGCTGCTATACAGTAGGCCAGAATTACAGGTTAGGAGAACAGTAGAGTAAAAACTGAACAAGGACTTATTTACGATTTTGTTTTGACCAGATTCAAAGACTTGCAGAGATTAGTTTATCTTCTTAATGTGTGTAAAAAAAAAGAAAAAGAAGAGGATGTCGAAGGCCAAAGTTTATTACAGTGTAATAGTAACAGAATACATGCAGCACTCTGTATTGAGTAGAGCAGTGGTGGCCGGCCAATAAGGGGCGCAGGGGCCCAGAGAAGTTAGCCAGAGAAGAATGCTACATTAATTACATATATATATATATATATAATTATGTTTATATACATGTAATTATTTAACTCAATAAGAGGCTGAGCTCTAATTGGATTTTTTCAACTCATCCTTGGAGCGCAGCACTATGAATAGTGATTGACGTGGAAGCCAGATAAATATGAGAGGAAATTCTGTAACTTCTTTGCTAAAAACCCCTTCGCAAGGCGATCGGATGAAGAAAGAAAAAAAGTTAATGAGCTTGGACCAGATCGACCTGATCTTGTGATCACGGCCGAGCTTAATTCATTTCAATTCAATTTTATTTGTATAGCGCTTTTACCAATTTTCATCGTCGCAAATCAGCTTTACACAATCAAAAGAATTATTTAAGCTTGTATGAAATGTGAATGTGTATGAATCAAAAAATGGTCAGATAGTCCCTTATGGGCAAGCTGAGGGCAACAGTGACAAGGAAAAACTCCCTGAGATGGCAGTAGGAAGAAACCTTGAGAGGAACCGGACTCAACAGGGAACCTAACCTCAATTGGGTGAAACAGGAAGCAGTAATTGATCTGCATTCATACTGTGTGTTGGGTGGCAAGCAGTTCAGTATAATAGTTGTTAATAGATGTTAACTGATGATAATATGGAGTCCAGGTAGTTATTGGAGGCTCAGGTAGACTTGTAGGAAATTCCAGTCCTGAACTATCGAGCGACTGTAGCCAAGTCCGCAGAGAAACGGCCGTCAACATTAGTCGAGGCCAGAACCGTCTTCCTAGTAGAGTGAAACCATCCCCAGACATCGGACGCATCCCAAAGAGACACACGGGGCATCCATGTGACAAGATCTCCAACCAGAAGTGGGGCACCAGGATGAGTCAGGCAGGTCCAGAGAGCAGAGAGAGTCTGGATCAATGGCAGCTCAGGAACGACATGTGCAGCTCGACAGAGAGAGGGAAAGAGAGAGAGAGGGGGAGAGAGGGAAGAGAGAGAACAGGAGAGGAGAGAGCAAAAGAGGGGAGATAACAGTTAGGTATGGTCACAGTTACATAATGTATAAGGTGAATGTATATTTAGTGTAGAGTGCAAGCAGGGACTCCGGCAGGACTAACTATAACAACATAACTAAAAGGGAGAGCCAGAAGGAAACACAGACATGAGGGCTCCCAGAGATGTAAAGCAACCTCACCGTCACTCTCATTGATCACCTGAGTGATCAATGAGAGTGGGGAAGACAGCATCTAAACATACCAGTTCACCATAATACTCTACGTCCATGAGTCCCCCAGATCTGCTCCTTTACCTAAGGCAAATCTACTTACAAAATGCTTGGTTAAATAAATAGGTTTTTAGCCTAGACTTAAACACTGAGACTGTGTCTCAGTCCCGAACACTATTTGGAAGGCTATTCCATAACTTTGGGGCTTTGTAAGAAATAGCTCTGCCCCCTGCTGTAGTTTTTATAATAATCGAAGTTGGATCGAAGTAGGCGGATCGTAAGACACTAACGGTTTAGATACTGCGGCGCGAGACCATTTAATGCTTTATATGTCAAAAGTAGTATTTTAAAATCAATGCGAAATTTCACAGGGAGCCAATGAAGTGAAGATAAGACAGGGGTGACGTGTTCATATCTTCTGGTTCTACTGAGGACTCTGCTGCTGCATTCTGAAATAACTGAAGCTTGTTTATACATCTAGTTGAACAACCAGACAGTAAAGCGTTGCAATAGTCCAACCTTGAGGTGATAAAAGCATGAACTAGTTTTTCTGCATCGTTTAGTGACAATATATTCCTTAACTTGGCAATATTTCTGAGGTGAAAGAATGCTATCCTGGTGATATTGTCTACATGAGATTCAAATGAAAGACTAGAATCTATAATTACACCAAGGTCTTTTTCTGTTGCACTAGGGCATCTAAAATTACAGCGTGATCTTAAATCTTGCTTCTAGCTGCATGTGGTCCTATGACTAGAACTTCTGTCTTATCAGGATTAAGCAGAAGGAAGTTAGTTAGCATCCAGTCTCTTATATCCTTTACACATTGCTCAACTTTCGCAAGCTGGTTTCTCTCATCTGGTTTTGCTGAGACGTATAACTGTGTGTCGTCAGCATAACAGTGAAAATTAATATCATGATTATAGATTATGTTGCCCAAAGCAAGCATGTAAAGGGAAAAAAGCAGTGGGCCTAAATATACTAATATGCCCTGTGAGACAGCAAACTCCACTAGTGAACATGCAGAATAATCACCATTTAAATCTACATACTGATAACGATCAGTCAAATAGGATCTGAGCCAGGAGAGGGCTGTTCCCTTAATTCCTACTACATTTTCTAATCTGTGAAGGAGAATGCTATGATCAATTGTGTCAAAAGCTGCAATGAGGTCGAGTAACACAAGCATACTGTAGTTACGCAACCCTGATCAGAGGCCAATAGGAGGTCACTTACTACTTTAACGAGTGCTGTCTCTGTGCTGTGATGAAATCCTGACTGATACAGTTCATGTATGTTCATGTATGTTATTTCTATGCAGGTATGAGAATAGCTGCTCTGCAACTATTTTTTCCAGAATCTTGGAGATAAAGGGGAGGTTTGATATCGGCCTGTAATTGGACAGCTAACCGGGGTCGAGGTCAGACTTCTTAATTACACTATGCTTTTCCAGCACTTCTTATGACAAGCGGAGCTGGCTGACTGGATGCGATGTAAGTCATGCCATTATTTTATACTAGTAGTAATGATGCTTAATCACCTGATTTGATATTTACAGGCGATTATTAAAAGTTTAATTTAAATTTTGCACCAGCCGCCACTGCAGTAGAGTAAAACTGAATACTGAGCGCTGAAATATCTGACTGAACATTTATACCATTTTAAATAAATCTTCCTGCTCTTCATGTAAATGAGAATTTGCTTTAAATGTAAAATAGATGAACAATGGAGAGAGAACCTCCTGTCCTCACATATCTGAATAGACCTGAAAGTCACATATCCTTTTGATCACAGTATGGTTCTCGATGGCTCACTGCTACTCCTATCACCGGAGTGATATTTTATTTCAGTGATAAAATATCACTCCGGTGATATTTGCTTATTAATAAGACCAGGGAGAAATGTTTCTGTAATAATTAAACCATATGGTGAATAGGCTTTTTTAATACACCTTTTAGGAGTGAAGTCTGGATCAGTGCAGACTCTAATTTCTTTCAGGTCCCCCCTATGATGCTCTTGACCCAAAAGAAGTATCACAATCACTTACTTTTTTCACATAACACCTCCCTTCCTGGACAGGTGCCCAACTGTGGTGAAACCCTGACTTAGGTTGTCCCCCTCTGGCCACCGGAGAATCTTATCTGCCATCTTATCAGTCATTAATCACCACAGGATCTTCTTTTTTTAAATAAAATTTCTAGGGTTAGGTAGAGGCAATCGAGAACCACAACAGCCAATGGGAATGACTACAGTGATCACTGAACTGTCTGCAATTTGGCATTTTAGCATGGAACACATACAACATATCATGATGCATTGGCAAAGTATGAGGAAGATACATACACATACAGCAGTTTTAAACACCACATCCCAAATCAAACCAGAGTGGGCAATAGTAAGTCCCTGTCATGCATTTATTTAGTCAAAAACATATCCTTTGCTTCAATACCTTGTTCAGCTTTAACAACATGGATATCCTTGCATTCATAGCATATTATCCAACTATGGTAATTCAAAATCAAATTCTGGTACAGATGTGGCCATTAAGAATGTGCGCTTTTCCCCGCGAAATTCGTTGCGCACCATGCCGCGAAATCCCACAAGCAACATTCAGGAATTTAAATAAATGTGTTGTGCTTCACTGAATATCCACCAGATGGCACATGGAAGGACTTTGTCTAAAAGCCAGACCAAGTACAATAAAAAATTGTTTATAATTAGTTAGCCTAAAACAATATTGTTTCCAATGCTGAAGCAAACATGAATTTTATTTTGTTTTACAATAGATCTTTCATGATGAATGTGTGTATATGTGCTTCATATTTTGTTCATAATAATAAAATGAGATGCCCTAAATTGTGCTTTAAAATTCATAATAAAGATTTTCTTATGTAGTTTTTGTAATGTCTTAACAGGTACAAAACAATGACCATTTAAACTGAGGCATGGCAGTGGAATGTAGGTCTTTCCACTCGTAAGATATGAGAAGAATAATTTTCTTTGATTTTATCTGTAGTTAATTCGTCGCCATAGCAACACGATTCAAATGAGCTAAAAATCCTTCATGGTTTCAAATGACCCATGTCTTTTCATTATTCTGGCTGATTTTGAACCAAATCAGGTGAAAGTAAAGGACAAAATATTAGTGATTTCCAAAAGTGACACACTTTCTGCCGCCAGTTGGTGGCGCTATGACATAGACACATGATTGTCATAGGATGTGATCAGCATCCTACTCTTAACATAATAAATAAATCTCCGAAAACGTTGTGTTTTGAAACCAGCGAAAATTGCACCGCTTCTAAACATAATACACCTGTCCATAAATAAAAATAAAAATTTAGGCCTATACGCGAAATATATTTCACTTAAATATTACAGATTGAAACAAGGAAAGAAGATGTGCTGAGCTTCAGTTCATTGTGATGCAGACAAAAGGTCTAGGGAGGAAACAAAGACATTTCTTTTTCCATTTTTTTTGCATTTTGTTTAATCATGTAGAACTTTGCTAGCAAAAGCAACCCAACAGTGTGATTAAAGTATCCGAAATAACACAGAATTTTGACCCCGCATAAACAACCCAACGGTTGTTTTACAGAAACCGAGCATTTTTTAGAGTGTACTACTAGTAATAATAATGAATGGAGAAAGCGCAGTCAAAGCCCAGGTATTCTGCGCACTGTCATGTTGTATTCATCGAGTAGCATATATTTTTGCGTTTATTTATTTTAAAATTATTTTTGTACGTGCACGTTTATCAGCCTTTTGATCAAAAAGCGGACACACGCAACTCACTTTCACTGTGTAAAAGGCAGTGTTTAGTGTATATTTAAAGTGCTTATACACAATAAAACAATATTGTTTTAGGCTAACTATATATATATAAAAGTATAATAAAACAAACATTTTATATATATATAATGTTTTTTTTATTATACTTTTATTGGTATTTAATAACGATAAAAAAGCAGAGCCATATCAATATACAGGCGATGTCAGGGATAACCTCTAGAGGGCACCATGCGCCCAGAGACTCCTTATTGTGTCTTTTTGTGTTTTCTGTTGGTTGAACTGCATTTCCCAGAATGCACCTGAATCGAGGTAGCTCATTAGTTTCTTTATAAATAGTCCTGTGTTCCGTTAATCAGGGTCTTGCATCTTTTATGTTACACGGTTGTGAATCTTCTGTGCTTTCTGTCATGCTGATTTCCTTAACCCCTGTTCTCTCCAGTCCTAGTTTCTTCTGTTCTGTGTAGTTAACTGACTGTTCTGTTTAGATAACTGTCTGTTCTGTTCTGTTTGTAAGTTCGATGTTGTGTTGAAAACCGTGTTCTCCTGTTTTTTTTCTAGACAGTTGTAGAGGCATTTTGGTTTCTTTTCTAGTTCCTTGCTTGTAGCCTTACTGTTGTTTTGGTTTTCTTCTTTTTTCAGAGGTTACTTCTTGTTAGTTCCATGGTGAGTTAGTTTGTTCATGTTCTGTTTCCATTTTCATTATTAAAAGACTTTCCAATTACTCACCTCTGCGATTATGCTTCACCTAAAGCCCACACACAGCACCCATGACAGTCGCCACCCAACAAACATTTAAAAAACATGTTTAAAAACATTTTAAAACAAACAATAATCTGTTATTATAAGAGTGAACATGGAAAAACTCAAGGTCAAAACAGTCAAGTAAAAGAAAACATAAAAGACAGTCATGATTGTTCAAGTAGATCTCACAGATTTGTTCTGTAAATCATACAATAATCATACAGTAAGTTTTTCCAATGGGAGAAGATTACCCACTTGTGCCAAACACATCTTTAAAGGTGGTACACGAGATGATGCATACATTCCTTTGCCTGGTAAGTGATGAAATTTAGATCACAATTAAAATCAGAAGGTAGATCTAGTGATATTTTACAATTTAACAGGTATGTTTACAGGTTGGAGACAGTGAATTTTCTAGCCAGTATTTTCTCAACCAGATCATGCACTTCATACCAAAAAGTTTAAATGTTCTTCCACTCCCAGAATAAATTCATCAATGTTCCCATTTCTGAATTACATTTAAATTACATTTAAAACACAGCTGAGATACATTTGGATACATTTTGTGTAGGTGTACAGGGGTGAGATATGTCCTATATATGAATTTGAAGTTTTGCTCATGGACAGAAACTGGAGTTGATTTGAGAAAAACCTCCTCAGTCAGAGACCTCCTGAGACCTCCTAGAGAGCCATTCATCATCAGTAAATGACATACATTTACTGATGATGAATATCCCATATCCCTTTCCCAAACCTTTCTTAGAGGATTCAAAGCTGAAAGGTTTCTGATAAAAGCCATACAGATAGAAAATCTGACCCTTCAATGCCCCTGGAAGAAGGAGACGATTTTCAATATTAGACATTTCAAAGCGGATTTTGCCCTGTCTTATTTCAGATTGAATAAAATGTAGCTGGAGAAATTAGAAAAAATCTTTTATAGGAAGTTGAGTAAGCGTCTCGAAACATTTGACAACATTATCTGTAAATAAACTGGCTAAATTAAAAATACCTTTCTCCACCCAAGTCCGAAAGTAAATATTAGCTAATGAAGCAGGAAAGTTGGGGTTCAGAATGATTGGGGATTGCATGGTTAAATTCCTGGGGAGGTGGAGATATTTTTTACATCTTCCAAAGCCAAAAGGGTATTTAATAATAAAAAAATTTCAACTACCGGCTGGATCTCCATAAAATTATTAATAATTGGAAGAGATGTTACTTTTCTCAGGGCACATGCAAAGGATTCCATAGTGACCCACAAGGAGCCTGTATCTGTCATGAGTCTAGGCGGTGGTACTGGCTAGACCGGCTGATGTAGTTGCCGTGGGCATATAGGGGAGGCATGAAGGCAGAGGGGTTTTAAACAGAAAGTCTTTTATTAACAAACTCAAAAACAGACAAACAAACAAACTAAAACAACAGACTTAAACTATAATTAGGGCTCAGGGCAAACACAGGAAAGGAGCTGAGCGCTAACACAGAGCTCCCTGTGTGCGCTAACACAGGGAGCTGACGGAAGGAAACATGGAGCTGGAGCTAACTAAAGACACATAGGGGAACTAGAGACGGGGCACAGAGACAGGACTGGAGACCAGATGGGTTAGTGGTTAGTGAGGTTAGTAGCTACATGGAATATGGAATGCTGGATGCTGACCTAACCAGGTTAGTATCTAATAGTGTTAGTGGCTAACCGGGTTAGTACTGACCTAATAGGGGGGAACTGGAACACAAGAAGCAGGGCACACATGAGGCTATACCAAACTAGCGGCTAACCTACTAGCAACCAGAACCACTAGCAGTCAATCCCACTAGAGGCTAGCCTACTGGAGGCTAACCCTACTAGGGGTTAACCCTACTAGCAGTCAAGGCCTACTAGCGGCTAACCCTGCTAGCGGCTAGGCCCTCATGTGGCTACACAAATCTAAACAGACAAAGAACTACATAAGAAGGTCGACACTGGGGATACACAGAACAGTATTTACACAGGAGGAGACACTACCTAACTAAACAAGAAACAGGACAGCTCCATGAATCCATCAGAGCAAGGAACATACAGAAAACAAAACTAGAGCCCTCTTGAAAACAGGTTAAACAGTATAACTAAAATATAAAACTCAAAGAAACAAAAAACAAACAAAAGGAATGCCCACATGACGGTATAAGGGTATATACAAACAATGCTCAACCCAGTTTCCCAAAACAAACTGCTATTTATAGAAACTTTAATGAGCCACCTCGGTTCAGGTGAGCACTCATCACCTGACCGAGGTGCCTTCTGGGAAACTGAGTCGACCAACAAAAACTACAAACAGACAAAAACAAACAGTGCCCTCTAGTGGAGGACCCTAACAGTATCAAATGAAAACCATCTAAGCATTTGTTTGATCTGTGCAGCCCAATAGTAAATCTGTATGTTGGGCAAAGATAAATTTAATCCTGGGTTTTTTTATTATTCCATGTAAACTTACTGATGGCTGTATTCAGACCCTTAAAAAAGTTAGAGTTCAAATAACAGGGTATGCACTGAAATAAGTAAAGTAAATGGGGAAGCACGTTCATTTTAATTGTGCTAATTCTTTCAAAAAGAAGTCCACCTATTCATATCCTATTTAAGTTTTGTCGTTATGGGTGAATAATTCTTGGAGAACAAATCCTTTAAATTAGGGGTTATGTGTATGCCCAAATAAAGAAACCCAGAGTCAGTGATGTGAAAGGGACACTGTAATTTAACATTCTGTGGGGCATTTAAAAACATGGCTTGGGATTTCCCTAAGTTTATTTTGTATCCACTAGATGGCTATACTGATTAATTATCTCCAACACACAAGGAATTGATGATTGTGGCTGCCGCTGGTAAAAAAGGACGTCATCTGCATATAATGATATGCAGTGTTCCATCCCACCTGCCTCCACGCCCCGGACGCCTCTATGCATGCGAATAGCTTCTGCCAAGGGTTCGATGAACAAGGCAAACAGGAGTGGCGACAGGGGGCATCCCTGATGGCAGTCTCTATAAATTGAAAATTTACCTGATAACAAACCATTAGTGTTAACCACAGCTGTTGGATCAGAGTAAAGAAGTTTGACTAGTCTGATGTAGTTAGAGCCCAAATTGAATTTGTCCAAAATTTGAAACAAAAACCTCCACTCGACCCTATCTAACGCTTTTTCTGCATCCAGAGATCTTATAGTGGCCGGGTCACCATCTCTATTCAACTGATGTATTTTATTCAGGAGACGACGTACATTGTCTGAACCATAGGAAGATTTAACGAATCCAGTCTGATCAGGTTTAATGATCTTAGGCAGATTTCTCTCCAGAGGATGAGCCAAGGCCTTGGCCACAATTTTAAAATCTACATTAAGTAAACTGATTGGACAATATGAGGCACAGTCCAATGAGTTCTTTCCTTTTTTAAGAATCAAAATAATAGAGGCAGTCTTCCAGGAACCTGGAATAAGACTGTCTTCCAAAAGGTTATCAACTACAGGCATGAAAATAGGAGAGAGCTCGTGCCAAATTGTTTTTATAAAATTCCAGAGGAAAATCATCCAACCCTGGCGCCTTCCCACTAGGCATAGATTGAATAGCCGCAAAAATTTCTTCCTTTGTAAGAGGAGTGTTAAGAAAAGCCTGGTTCTCCTCTGAAATTGAAAATAACGACATCTTATACAAAAACATTATGGGATCTTGGGATGCACATAAGGAAGTGTACAGATTCTCACAAAAATCTTTGAAACTGGAGTTAATTTTAACTGGATCATATGAAATTACTCCCTCAGTAGTTTTGATAGCATTAATGGCTTTTTCAGCTCATTCACAGTTGAGTTGATATGCTAAAAGATGACTAGGTTTATTTCCATATTGATAAAACCTTTGCCTACTAAATGTTATTAATTTTTGTACATGCTCTGAATAGTCCAGGTTTAATTTAGATCTGGCACCGGTTAAAAGATTCCAATTGTTTTGTGTAGGTGAAATTTTATGAAGCAATTCCAATCTTTTAACCTCTTCTTCTAATTTTTTCCCATTCTCAGCCTTTTGTTTTTTTATGCCAAGTAGTAAAAGAGATGATGTGGCCTCTTAAGGTGGCCTTGGCTGCATCCCATTTAGTGGTGCTATTTAAGGGAAAAATTCATTATCCTGCCAATATTGGGATATTTCTTTCTTTAAGGAACTGGAAAAAAAATTGTCATTAAGAAGAGTACTATTAAATTTCCAGTAAGATGATTTAGGGGTTGAAAATTCTGTCAAACCAGGTTATGATCAGAAAGAACCATTGAACCTATTTCACAAGATCTTACACAATTAATGTATCTGGAAGGCAAGAATAGATAGTCTAATCTGGAATAATCTGGAATTATGGGGAGGAGAATAGAAGGTATAGTCAGGACACATATTTTGAAGAGTTTGTGAAGGGGAACGAGAGGTTGATTTTATAGAAGATGACTTGTCCAACTTGTTATCCATGACACAGTTAAAATCCCCAGCCATAATCCCCAAACCATTACAGTGATGATTAAACAATAGGATCATCTTTGAAGTTAGGACTGTCCTCATTCGGGGCATACACATTTAAACAATGTTTCCCTAGGATCCCTAAGGTTGACCAGTAATCAAAATAAATCTGCCACCTGGATCCGGTTTAGTCTGCTTTAGTTTATCATAATAAAAGAAAAGTTATTATGAATCAAAATAGCAACTACCTGTTTGTTTGATGAAAAAGAACTGAAATATACCTGACTAATCCAATCTCTTTTGAGCTGTAAATGTTCCCTATCTGACAAATGTGTCTCGTGTAGAAATGCAATAGTTACATTTTCTTTCTTCAGGAATGTTACAATTTTCTTTCTTTTGACTACATTACCCTTGCCCTTCATGTTCCATGCGACCACCCTAGTTAGATTGGACATATGCAGTACAAAGTATTTGGATGCTGTAAGTAGGCAGAAGTGAAGTAAATGACATACATCTGAAGTACGATCTGCTCTGCTAAACACAAACAAAACCCCCCACAAGCCCTCCCCCCTCTCCTTATCCCCAAACGATAGGGCCCAAATAACACAAAAAACAACTTGTCACAGGCACCTTCCCCAACTCCTCCATTGACACCCCTGAAAAATGGCAGCCAAAGAAGACTGCCTCAAAACTCCTTATTTAAAAAAAAACAACCTTAAGTCCAATGTAATAATATTAATAATAATAAAATAAATATTTAAATAAGACAAAACAATGAATAAATAAATAAATGGCAGGTGGCAAACAAGAAAAATCAACGTTTATGCAACTCCAGCGCCACAGTCATAAAATTTACAGCCTGAAAGGGCCTTGTGCGTGCAAACCATATTACAATGGATAACTGCATCACCTTGAAAAATATTCACAATTAAGTTCAATAGGAAAAAACAGCCTCAAATTGTTTAAAGAAAGAAAAACACCACAAAAACTGTCTTAAAGTCCACGCCAATTAATCAGAGAAGCTCTCTTATTCGGGACTTCCAGGAATTTAATGGCTGATTCAACATTATCAAATAAAATAATATTTCCATTATGTAAACAGCGCAGTCTAGTCGGGTATGCAAAACCCTGTTAAACACCTCGGTCCACCATAGTCTTGCACACCGCCCCAAACGCCCGCCGCCACCACACAATTTCCGCAGATAAGTCCGGAAATGTCGCACCTTGTAATTTCGCACCTTTATAACTGAATTTGGTTTTCTTAGCTGCTTGCAAAACTGCCTCCTTTAACGGGAAATGTAGGAAATGCACAATAACACTCCTCGACGGTCGCTCAGCGTAGACTGGGATGGAAGGGGGGCCTCTGTGCGCTCTCTCAACTTTCACTTAGAGTTCCACAGTCGTGCATCTGAGTGCTGTGTGTGCTCCCCGAGACCTCTACCACAGAAATCCGCTGCTCAGCTGTACTTAGCCGGGTTTCAGTGTCTCACTCGTGCAGTGAGAGCAGCAAGAGTTCTCAAGAACTGTTACTGAGGTAGCTATTTTCCCCAGCTGTTCCTCAATACCGTCTAAACGAGCACCAATAGCCCTAATTTAGAAATTAGTGAGGTAGACTAGCCTCTTCCCCTTCTCCAGCATGTGCGGTGGGGTTTTTCTTTTTTTTTTCTTTACTTTTTTCTGATCTTGTTGTTGTAAAAATAGGAAAGTCCTTATCCCCTCCACTTTCCGTTTATAAATGTGTTATTTATAATCACAAAGGGGATAAAAAATAGGGCGTAATAAAAAAAATACGGAGTTTCGATGCGGAGCAAAACTCCTGCTTCGGGTCACGTGTCCTCCCCTCTATCATACATTTTTGTATTCTTTGTTGTACTTCGTCTTATTGCACACACGCGCGGGTGCATTACAATAATAATAATAAATTCACAGCACTACTACTACTACTACGAATAATAATAATAATAATACTAATAATAATAATAATAATAATAATACTGAATGGAAAAAGCGCAGTCAAAGAAGAATCATCATTGAAGGAGAGAAGAAAATGAAGAATAAATACATTTATACATTTATTTACAGTTTGAGCTTGAAATGTTTATGAGCTCTGTCGTTTGCTGTTAATGGGCACCTAAGAGAGATAACCATTTTTTCAGCTTCAATAGACACACAATACCTTTTCTCGAAATGTGCATTCTTAATGGACAGATCTTCTGCTAATTGCTCCTCTGGATTGTTTGATTTGATTTATTCAATTGGATATACCTAAACCTGGCCCTAAGCATGCCGTCAAAAAATCCTAGAGTTTTCGTCCAGTAGAAATTCTTACCTGGTGATCTTTGGGATGTTCATCTATTGGCTGAACTGGAACCACTACTTCATGGTATCTTTAATTTCAATTTTATTTATTTGTATAGCACTTTTAACAATTGACATTGTCGCAAAGCAGCTTTACACAATCAAAAGAATTAAGTTTGTATGGAATGTGAATGTGTATGAATCAAAATGATAAGATTGTCCCTGATGAGCAAGCTGAGGGCGACGGTGGCAAGGAAAAACTCCCTGAGATGGTAATAGGAAGAAACCTTGAGAGGAACCAGACTCAACAGGGAACCCATCCTCATTTGGGTGAAAACAGATAGCAGGGATTGATCTGCATAATACTGTGTAAGACTTTCCAGTTTCAGTATCACAGGAGATGTGTTTAAATTAAATGGAGTCCAGTTTGTTTCTGGAGGCTCAGGTAGACTGTAGGAAATTCCAGTCCTGAACTATCGAGCATTTTCTCTTGGCATTGCTCATCCATGTCTGGAGACCACACTGTCAGGTTGACCAAGGCTGGAACATGGACCCACTGGATGTTGTTGATAAGGATCACTTGATATGGTTTTGTCACCACAATTAGATAGCAGTTCTGGACATTCTTGCACCATGTAAAGCATCAGGCATTAAGCACTTCCTTCTTCAACAAAGAAGTTGAAGAAGAATGTAAATTTGTAAACTTTAGCATATTTTTCCAAATTTGTCAAGAAGTCTAAAGGATCTTGTTTAGCCAGATCAAATTTCCCAATATGTTTGATAACTGCTTCTAATTCATTTGGGTTAAACTCTCTGACCATAGTAGTGGTCATTGGTTCCCCTCTTTTTCATTAGCACATGTAGTTGTCGTAGCATGAATTGGTGCACGGGAAATCTAACTGTACAATCCGAGTACTGATAAGTGAAAATCTGTACTAGATAAGTGAAAATCTATTTTTCAACCCTCCTCACTATCTTCTTGCAAATTGCCATTTACAAAAATCTGTTACTTAGCAATTTTTTTATTGTTGCTTTTCTCCCATGTGGATCTTTCCTCTAATGTTGCTACTGGAAGCATTCACCTCCACCACAAACTGGCGAGACGGGTTGGGGATGGTGAGGATCGGGGCCTAAGTAAATCTTTTCTTGAGGTCGGCAAATGCTTGTTACAGCATAATTGCATCTTAGAGAAGGTCAGGATGGTCAGTGTGGTGGTGACGGAACTGTACCCCTGAATGAAGTTAGCAAAACCCAGGAACCATTGGAGGTCATGCTGTGAGACTGGAGTAGGCCAGTTGGAGATGGCCTAAACCTTGGCTGGTTCTATCTCCAGCCTGGAAGGGAAAATAACAAAACCCAGAAAAGTGAAAAAAGTGGTGGAGGTTGTATCGAACTCACATTTCTCCACTTTGACATAGAGGTTGTTCTCTAAGAACCTCAGCAAGACTTGCCAAACATGGTTTTCTTGACAGAAAATTATAATGTCTTTCAAGTAGATGAAGATGAAGAAATTTATTAAGAAATCACAGGGGGACGTGGTTGATGAGGGCCTGGAAGATGGCAAGGGTGTTGGTCAGTCCAAACGGGACCACTCATAGTGCCAAGTAGGGGTGTTGAAGGCCATCTTTCACTCATCGCCTTCCTGGAATCGGATGAGAAGATTGTTCTCGATGAGGACTCAGTAATCAAGGGACCCATGGCCTCCATTTCTTGGCAGCCAAAGAGTAGTGGGGAGGTGCCCAGAGAAGATCAACAGGACAATCATATGGAACATTGAAGATGGGTTTCATCGGGCGTGGCTGACGTAGGGGGTAGAGGAAGCACTGAGTGAAAGTATGACATGGAACATGAGGTGCTCTAACCCGTGATGACATGCTGTAGACGTGCTTGGTCCAGTCAATCTGGGGGCCATTAAGTGACATGTGATCTATTGATAATGAAGAGGCAGATCTCCTCAGAATGGTTCCCCAAAGTCCTTAGTGTGAGTAGAAGGGCCCTGCGTGTGATGACCGGGAGGGGGCTCCTATTTAGGGCCTGGATAGCGATCTTTAATGTCTTGGCAGTAGAGGCGCTGATCAGGTTCTGGTCTGAGCTGGAGTCAATGAGTGCCTGAAACGGGTGAGCTCAGCCACGAATGATTAGAGTTGCGGGGAGTAGGAGGTGTGGTTCTGGAAGTCTGTCTGGAGGAGCCTTCTTTTACCGGGCAATCCTTGAGCATGAGCCCTCAAGTCCTTGAGTCCCAGAGCCTCCAAAATAAAAGGCAGCGGTGTCTCTCCTCCTCGGAAATGTCCAGCTGCATGGGCTCCTCTTGACCAATCTGTTTCGAAGGAGGGGACACGTGGGTTGTCCTCCTGGACAGTCGTCTTGAACGGAAAAGTGAGTCGATCTCCCCAGCGAGATCCACAAGTTCGTGGAGGTCAGTGGGGAGCTTTCGAGAAATAAGCTCGTCCTTGAGTGCCTCAAATAAACCCTCAAGGAAAAGGTCTGCTAGGGCTCTGTCATTCCACCAACTTGAAGTGGCTAGGGTCCAAATCTCGATGGCATAATTGTATGTGGCATAATTGAGTATGATCCTTGGCGAAGTCTCAGTAGTCTACTCCCGGCCTCCCTGCCAATGTGAGAGCGGCCAAATACCCTTTTCATCTCTCTGGAAAAAGGCTCAAAGCTTTCACAGCATGGGTTTTGAGCATCCGAGAGAGCTGTGCTCCAATCCCGGGCTCTACCAGTAAGGAGAGTGACCACCCAGAACTTCTCTGAGGAGAAGGTAGAAGCTTGTAGTTCAAAAATTAGGGAACAGTAGGAAAGAAAAGACCTACATGTTCCTGGCTCTCCTCAATAAGTGGGCAAGTGCAACTCTTGCGGGGATCCAGGGTTTGTGACCTGAGCTGCAGACGCCCACGTGTTGCGGTTGGGCAGTGACGTTGGCGAGTGTCTGTCTTGTGGTGACAAATTCTTCCTGGTGCTTACAAGGGAGGGCTCCTTGGCTGTCTATTCATCAATTCAATTCATCAATTCATCAGCGTAGTACCAGTGCTAAAACGTGAAAATGAGCTGTAATCGTGAAAGCGGAAGCGTAGGGTCCTAGCAGAGAAATCCATCAGCGAGGTGACAAATCCGAATCTTTAGACGAGGAGGGAAAAAACGAGAAACTAGATAAAATTGGCAATGTGAAAGCGATGAAAGTAAATGAGAGAGAATTAAGCAAGAGCACAGAATAATCTGGCAAAGAGACAACGCGCTGTGCTTCTTTATAAGCAAAGAGAAATCAGCGGAATTTTAGAAACAGTCTGGAGGTGTAAGGCTATATGCACCCTGGTGGTATTTATAGCCTTATTGATATCTTTTATTTTTATCATAACTAGATATTCTGTGAAATCTATTCATCTTTGCCCAGCACCCACTTACCTCTCAGCTCTAATCCCACACTGTATCATAATCTTTCCAATCCTCCTGCACTGCTCAACTGTCATGATCTCTCAGGGATAGAGTCACTGTTCAAACGACGGATAAAATCCAATTCTATCATGATGGAAACTTCAAAACACTTAAGTTGCTCTGGATCAGAGCATCTGCCAAATGCCTAAATGTAAATGTAACTTTTGCTAGTTTTTGAAGAATGAAGTTTGTTTTAAATATTGCAGGTGTGTAATCATTTAGGGCAACTTGTTTTTATAGAAAGAACAATCACTTAAATCAACTACATCAGTGGGCTGAATCAACTAATTCTTCTGACTTGTTTGACTAATTTGACCCTAGAGTCAAATAATTAACTGAGCCAGCAACTGCAATGGAAAATTAAAGCTGCAAGCAGCGAAGATCGAGCCCTCGCACAGTGCAGTCCATGCAGGCTTCTACAATGTCCTCCTGCATGTTCTCTCTGATGTCGCTCTTGCATTTGTGCAGAACCTCAGCCGAAAAGAGATAGGAACCAATCATTTCCTCATACCAGTTGGTGGCGCTATGACTATCATCATCTTGGCATTTCAATCTGTTCAAACTCAGACTGCCGTTGAAGCTGTAAAATTTTGTCCAGATTGGATAAAGTGTGTGGGAGAAACAAACAATTACATTCAGGGGAGGGTCAAATTCTACATCTCGCAGGTTTTCCAAAATGGCGGACTTTCTGTTCACTTTAAAGGATACCTCTAGTAGACACATAGTAGATACATCGAGTAGATACATCAGTGTTCCAAATTTCATGTCCGTAGGTCTTACAGGGACCCAGATCACATTCCAGGGGATGTCGTTGAGTCATTTGGCCGTGCCTACTCACACAGACAGTTTCAGACCAAAATTTTCACCGGGGGTGAATTTCTGGAAAATTTGGTGAGTTTTCAAGCATGTTCAGGCACCCAAATGAGCAGTTCTTTCGGCGAGAAAAGAATACAGAATAATAATAATTCCTTCAGATACAATAGGGCTTCGCACCAGTCGGTGCTCGGACCCTAATAATTCCTTCAGATACAATACTTTTTGAATAGTCGAATAAATATATATTTAATATTTCCCAAAACCAAAACCACTACTACTTGAGTTCACTCAAATATTTTAATTAGAGACAAGTAACTTAAAACCCCATACCACTGAGACCAATTTGCTACCGACCTAAATTTAGTCCGACCTAAAATTACACTGCTCTAAATTTGTTGTGGTTGGTACCAATTTGTTAACGATTAAAAAAAAAAAAAAAAAAAAAAAAAATTATATATATATATATATATATATATATATATATATATATATATATATATATATATATATATATATATATATATACACACACACAAAAACTATACAGCGCATTTTGACACATTAAAATGTTTCAATAGCAAGCCATTAAGGAATTTAATGATGTTATACTAAAGCCTAAAGAATTGATAATGAAACCATACCACTGCCACAGATATAAAGCAAAATTCAAATGATGCTACTGTCTATTACAAATTATTACCGAGGTGTTAATGTGATAATGACCTCAAATCATCCCGTTAACTTGATAGACGCCAACCTATAGACACTGGAGGAATGGGACAGAATGTCCTGCCTGCAATCTCTCATGTACACAGTGCTTAAGGCTTCGCCTCATTGATCGCTCCAAGTGAAAAATAATATTTGCTTGACATGGTTGAAATTAACAGACAAAAGTATGAAGAAATCAATCACACAAAAAACTGCATGCAAATGCACCAGCTGCAGCATTAAATAGTAAGTGCAGTGACAGTATTATCCAAAGAAGGGACTACATGTCAGTATTTACAGTGACATTAAAATATTTGCATTGAGCTTAATGATGTAGCCTAGATATATTTTCTTTATATTCATAAGAAAACTCAAAGACTAACAAACATGATTAAGGGAAAATTGCACACTTAAAAAAGAGAGAGATTTATAATCAGACATGAGGCACAATCCCATTTTATATTTGCTATCTTTAATTTTTCAAAGTCAATGTGTCATGGGTCTAGCTGGTGGTGCTGGCTAGACCCGGCTGATGGGGTTGCCGTGGGCATGGAGGTTGGCATGAAGGCAGAGGGGTGTTGCAAACAGAAATAGTCTTTATTTTCAACAGAACTCAAAAACAGACAAACAAAGGAACCAAAACAACAAACCCAAACTAAAACTAGGGCTCAGGAAAAACAGGGACGGCGCGCCAACACAGGGAACCAGGAACTGACACAGGGAACCAGGAACTGACACAGGGAACCAGGAACTGACACAGGGAACCAGGAACTGACACAGGGAACCGACAGAGAACTGGGGATGAGGAAACATGGAGCTGAAGCTAACTAAGACAGAATATGTGTATACTATATAACTAAATATATAACTATAAATATATAACTATACTAACAGACAGAATATGTGTATACTATATATAATATGTGTATATAATATATACTATGTGTATAGGGGAACTAGAGACTGGAGAGACAGGGGACTGGAGAGACAGGGGACTGGAGAGACAGGGGACTGGAGACAGGACAAGAGATGGAACAGGCTGGGTTAGTGGTTAGTTGGGTTAGTAGCTACATGGAATGCTGGGGACACTGGATGCTGACCTAACCAGGTTAGTATCTACTGGAGTTAGTGGCTAACCGGGTTAGTACTGACCTAAGAGTGGGGAACTGAACACAAAAGGCAAAGCACACATGAAGCTACTCCAAACTAGCGGCTAACCTACTAGCGACCAGAACCACTAGCAGTCAATCCCCCTAGAGGCTAGCCTACAGGAGGCTAACCCTACTAAGGGCTAACCCTACTAGCAATTAAGGCCTACTAGCGGCTAACCCTGCTAGCGGCTAGGCCCGCATGTGGCTACACAAAACTAAACAGACAAAGAATTAAACCAGAGGACAGAACAGTACTTACACAGGAGGAGACACCGTCTAACTAAACATGAAACAGGACAACTCCATGAATCCATCAACACAAGGAACAAAAGGAAAACAGACAGTAGAGCCCTCTAGGAAAACAGGTTACAAAACAAACCAAAATATAAACTTAAAGAAACAAGAACCAAACAAAAGAAATGCCCACATGACGGTAGTTACAAATACAACGATAACAAACCAAACAAACCTATAGACAAACAATGCTCGACCCAGTTTCCCAGAACAGACTGCTATTTATAGAAGCTTTAATGAGGCACCTCAGTCCAGGTGAGCACTCATCACCTGACTGAGGTGCCTTCTGGGAAACTGTGTCAACCAACAAGAACTACACAAGACAGACAGACATGAACAGTGACCTCTAGTGGAGGTTCCTAACACAAAGTCAAAGAAGAATCATTATTAAAAGATGAGGAGACCCTTGTTTTGGATTAATAATTTTTTTGCTTTTTGCTTTCCTTCTTAAGTAGTTTGCATCCCTTGTATGTTTGACTGCACAGTTAAATGCGTGTATATATTTTTATTTGTTTATTTCTGTTAAACCCAACGCAAATATTTTAATATTCTGTCCCTCTAGAATATACAATGCATCCAAAAAGAATTTATAGCACTTCACTTTTTCCACATTTTGTTATGTTACAGCCTACATATTATTATATATGTCATAGAATATATATGCCATATATTATTATATATGTGGATTAAATTCATTATTTTCCTCAAAACTCTACAAACAACACCCCATAAAGACAACGTGAAAGAAGTCTGTAAGAGGCATACTGTAAGTGGCTATAAGAAGCCATTATTAACTTTTGCCATGCGTGACGAATTTGCATCAGCATAGAGCTAAGATACATTGTACCAACTAAAAAGCAAGGTGAGATATTTTGTTTTGTCAGCAACTTAATAAAGCTATGCAATTTCATACTAAACCTTTTTACATCTAGGCACCTGTTTTCTTGTACTGTTTTTTACAGTGCTATCAGTTGCTATGATTAAATAGTTTAATAGGTTAAACAAGAGTTCTCATGTCTAATACCTTGTCCTTCCCTTTTCTTCCTATTTATAACTTTTATAAGATTAAAAAATATTACAGTATGTGATAAAAAAGATAGTATCACCTTGTTATAGCTGTCATTAATACATGATTAAAAGATATTCACAATTGAAATTTAACAATATCAAATCTTTACAAACATCCTGAAGGAACAAAGTTTGTGTGTGTTTTATTGGAAGACGACTGTAATGTATAACAGACCTTTTCAGTCAAATCTCTAACTGTATGTGCATCTCTCATATTATACTCCATGCAATTTTTACATTTCCAATAAAGCAGAAGTATAAATAAAAGATCAGACCTAGTACATTTACAGTAAACTGTGGCAAAATGTACAATGGGAAATCAATTTGGCTTCTTGTGTTAATGAAAAGAAAAACTGAAATATAATTACTAACAGAATCATTCTGTCAGATCCCGAACTACATTAAACAATAACTCCCAGCACCTAAATTATGGCTCACCAGAATTCTAACACACCTGTGACTAATCACAGATCCAAATAAAAAAGACTGACACACATCCAGTCTTTGCAAAGTATGTGTGCCTGTTACCAATACCGTCCATGGTCCCACGAAATGTTTGCGAAATGAGCAGAATGTTGACAACATACTGTGCATTCCTCCCATGGGTAGAGTACACACAAAATTTGCTCATACATTCAAGTACTAAACTAATACCACTGACTAACCAGTGAAGACCAATGGTTCAAGAAAAGTGAACAAGTATGGGAAAAGATGTATCAGAAACTACAACAAACACAAACAAATCAATACATGAAAAAAAAACAACAACCTGCAAATGTTTATTTCCAATAAAGCAGTATAGCAATATAAATAAATATACACAGCAGACTCAAATGCAATATTAAAATCATTTTCAAAGAAAAAAAAAGACAAGTAGAATAAAAAAAAAAACAACAAAGTTAAAAATACCATGATTATTTACAAAAATAAAAAATAAGTCAGTTTAAACATCACAGTATGTAAAATATACTTTCTTCCTGTTCTAATGATTATGCAATTTTCTATGTCATTTCTGGATGGTTAGCACGCTATGATACACTATACACATCAGACATAAGGCATTGCTCAATGTCCTGTCTCTCTCCCCTTCTAAAACTTGGTGCTGTGGCTAAAGCTGTCAGACAAGATGATGTTTTTGTAGAAGTTGTCCGAGCGCACAGAACAGTAGCCTTTCACCTTGTCTAAAACCTGGTGAACGGGCAGAATGGAAGAGGTTGAGGCATCACTTCTGATGCTGCACTTCTGGTTAGCCTGGCTTGAATATGGTTTACCTGAAAGCCAAAAGAAAAGCAGTGTCTGAGGTGTACAGTAAATCATAATCACTTGCATACAATGGACCAAGAGCATTCTTTTGGCTGCTCCCATTGGGGTTTGGGTATTGAACCCTGGCCTTCCGCATGGCAGTTGAGAAACCTACCACTATAAATGATTTTCAATTAAAGGTGTCATTAAAAATATTATCCTCCACAGACCCGAATATCCTCATACGAGGATATGCAATTTCTTTCCCATCTACATTGTACATTACTGTCATGCACACTCGCTCCTCGACCGGCACGAGGACCCGGAAGTAAAACGGTCGTGCTTTCAGAAAGCATAAAAGGAAACAAGATGGCGCTTCACATCGCTCAGTCATTGTGTTCATTCGTGCCTTCGCTATCGCTTCACCAACTATTTCGTGAGTACTCACCTATTCAGGTTGCTTTCTTGATTGAGTGTGTGTTGCTAGAACTCGGGTTTATTTGTGTAGATCCTTGCTCTTTTTGTAAGAGCGTTCTAAGAGTAAATGTGTGGTTATCCTGCCTGCTCGCGCTGCTTCCGCGTTTGGGTTTTCCGTCCACGCAACACGGGCTAACTGCTAAGGCTACTGTGTTCGTTTCTCGGTTGCTCGTGACAATTACTCAAATGAACTCCCTTAACTCCCCTAATTTACACCTCTGAATGACACAGACACACTCACTACAAGTATAAAAGCTCACTACACCGTAAACTCCAAGTAAACTTGATACAGAAGCATAAATCAGGCTTTAATTAAAATTCTTTTGGCAAAATTCTATTTGAAGACAATAATTACATATAGGGTGCTAATAAAGACTGAGGATAAATGTGATTAAATGTGAATTCAGGCTCTCAAGAGCTCCACAATTTTGTTTGAGAGAATTTAATTAACTCTCTCACTCATCCATTCCAGAAAACAGGAATTGATCTGCATTCATACTGTGGCATGCAGTTCAGTATAACAGTTGTTAACAGATGTTAATAATAATAATAATATTAATAGTAAGATCTGTGCTAATATGTGGTGGAGGGACATATTAGCACAGATCTTCTTCTTCTTATTGTTATTATTATTAACATCTGTTAACAACTGTTTCACCCAAATGAGGATGGGTTCCCTGTTGAGTCCGGCTCCTCTCAAGGTTCAAGGTCAACGCTGCTTTGCGACAATTACAATTGTTAAAATCGTTATTCAAATAAAATTGAATTGAAGCTTTTCCAAGGGAACTCGAGGCGGGGTATACCCTGGACAAGCTTTCATTCAGGGCGCGCACACACACACACTTAAAAAAAAAAAAAAAAAAAAAGACACCACAGTTAACTTAACCATAAAGAAAAACAAACAAACAGATGTATCATAGGTTGTGTACTAGAAATTATGTCTATTTATTATATTCTTTAAAAAGTTTCCATTTGTTTACAGTGTATGATGTAGTTCTTGTTGGTTTACAAACATAAAATGGCATCTGTGTAGCGCAGAATTCTTTAAACTTGCTTATGTGCTTCCTGTCAGGCTTAGCTGAGTGATTTATGCGAACCCCAAATTAGCAAATGAATATGAAAGAACCATGCAAAGAAATTTAACCTAACTGTACCAAAGCTCACCTGAACTGCTGTGTCGTTTTGCAAAAGGGTTCAGAGTGACCCTAGCTTTGGCCATCCAGTTGGCTGTATTGGATCCGTACGAGCTGGAGGACAGTGACTTTCCGATGTTATCAGAGCTCACCTTCTTGGTGTTATTTGTGGCAGTCTTGCTCCAGTCTGCAAGTATTAGCAAAATATTAGCAATTAAATAAAAATATATTCACTTCATTTGAACAGTATTGTTCATTAATGTACACAACTGTCTTCAAACTATTTTAGATTCTGAAGGGTAAGGTGCACAAATAGTTGCATTACTCTCATTCTGTGACTTTCTCCTTTTACAACCATTAATACAGGAATCTGCTAATAATTTAATACAATAAATATATACAATAATTAAAAATAATACATCACCTAACACTAGTTTTAAATTAAGTACAATAATAATACAAGTAATCTAATATAAATAAATGTATGTACATATGTACATTGGTTAGAACTTGCTCTTTCAATGATATTGAAATCTTTACGTTTCATACACTGGAAGACCTGAAACCAGTTTCAAAAAAATTTCTTTCTGTACTGTATGTCTGTTCAGCCAATTTTGTTACAGCATCACACTAAACTGTCTCAACAGGATTTAATGAAATTTCTCCAATCCTTCTCTATTTAGCTGTTAATTCTGCGACAAAAATTGAATCAAAATGTTGAGTGGATGGAATGTTATAAGCAGTTTTGTACCAGATTACCTCACAGCAGCCATCACTTTTTTGGACGAATACATCGCTTTTGCCTTCAAAGTGGGCGTGACTACTCAACAAGAGCCAATCAACGTGATAGTTTACCGTAAATACACAGGGTATATGGAAGACTCAAAAAGCGCCCAAATCCTCATGAAACATAAACAAATGCATGACATAGCATGGCTTACTTCAAAAAGGTATGTAACTTTTGAAAACTGAATCTTCTAAGATATATGCACAGTTGATTGACTATTACTCTTGCGGGAAGTTTATAACCAGGTTGTCTCATATGTTCTGAAACCATGGTGCTAAGACAAAGCAGTAATGTTGAACACCACTCTGAGATAAAACACAGGTCATTAGAGCAAACATATCCACAGCAGTCTGAGGTGAGGGCATGTGATTGGACACTATTCAAATCATATCAAAATGTTGAGTAAAAGTGATGTTATGAACAATCACGTGTGGGATGTAATAATTTACTTCAAGAGTGTATTTGGCCGAACACGAAAGAAGTACAACTTCGTGTAAAAAAGGCAAAAAATATTCGTCACAATTTTATTTCTTTGTATGAATAAGTTATGCAGAGGGTCCTGTCAGGTTGAAACCCACGCACATGTCTGCCTGTCTTTCTGTATGACATAATAATATCTCTGATTTCATTAAAGCTGATCAGCTTATTTTTAGCTTCAACTCTTTCTAAAAACCCTTTACCTGTCAATGACGGGTACCTACGCTAGTAATAACTAATCTAAACAAACTAATCTAAACTAAAGCACTAATCAGTTTTTCTAAATCCTGTTGAGTTTGTCGCTTTGAGATGAAAAGTATACAGTCTTATGCAAACGTTTAGGCACTCCTTGATAAATAACAGATTTTGCTGATTTTTCTTTTTAATTGAAAAGATGTTAACACCGTCTCTATTGGAAATGGAAAAAATGCACAATATTTTCAGCAAACTTTGCTGCATAGTTACTTTTTAAGTTATAAATTGAACAAAGATTATTATTGTGGCACTGTGCAAAAGTTTGGGCACCCTACATAATCAGTACTTAGTAATACCTCCTCTGGCAGATATCACAGCTTACAAACGCTTTTGATAGCCAGGCAAAAAGCTTTCAATTCCTGTACTTGGAATTTTCTCTCATTCTTCCTTGCAAAAGGCTTCTAGTTCTGTAATATTCTTTGGTTGTCTTGCATGCAGAGCTCTTTTAAGATCTAAAAGTAGTGTCGCCTTGCACCGCCAGGGTCCGGGTTCGATCCCTGGTCAGGCTCGATTCCCGTCTCTGTGTGCATGGAGTTTCCATGTTCTCCCTGTGCTTGGTGGGTTTCCTCCGGGTACTCTGGTTTCCTCCCACAGTCCAAAGACATGTAGGTTAAGCTAATTGGCGTTACCAAATTGCCCGTAGTGTGTGAATGAGTGAATGCATGTGTGTGTGTCTGTGCCATGTGCCCTGTCCAGGGTGTACCCTGCCATGTGCCCCAAGTCTCCTGTGATAGGCTCCAGGCCCCCGGTGACCCTAAATACAGGATTAACCGGTATAGATGATGAGTGAGTAATGGCAGCTGTTGCCATGCATCAGATCAAACGAACTGATTAAGGTCTGTAAAAACTTATAAAAAGAATCTGAGACTCGGGAACTTTTAGAGTGCCCAAACTTTTGCACAGTGCCATAATAATGTTTTTATTTTATATTTTTTTGTTCAGTTTATGGAATAAGAAGTAACTATACATCAATGTTTGCTGAAAATATTGTGTATTTTTTCCATTTCCAAGAGAGACTGTGTTAACATCTTTTCAGTTAAAAAAATCACTAAAATCTGTTTATCAAGAGTATCTTGCAAAAGACTGTATAATTCACACATGGCTATGAAGGAAGCTTGTGTGTCCATGAAAAAACTCTTGGGGGGGGGGGGGGGGGGGGGTGTTATGAGTCTGTGAACTAATCCGTGTTTCTTTGGGATGTATTTTGGCATCTTTTCTCACTGTCTCGTGCTTCAAAGTTCCTTCACAGGTGTGTTTAGGTTGCTTAGTGTCATTGTGTAACCCCAAGGTTTTAGTGTCTTGTCTTATATATGGCTTGGGTATGATGTCTATTAAAAAGCAAAACTGTTATTTATTTATATAATGTAAAAAAGTGTGTGTACCTGAATTGTCTGCCAAGCGTAGATTTCCACAGCATAAATATCTTCTCCATTGCTTCTGTACATTTTCTTTCAGAGCACAATGGAATAGAAAGATGAACAACCCTGTTGGATACATGGGATTTGACCAAGAAGAGGATTTGAGTGAATTATTTAAAAACCTGACCAACACATTGCAAATATGGCTTGTTGAAGCTTCTGTGTTCATTGTCACTAAATTATCTGTTGATATTTCAGTTTTAGTCTAGAGACAGAATATATGAAGATTCCAAAAATTCCAAATTTAAAAAATTTCAGATTCAAATAAAAAAAAATTGTATATTTCACCTTGCAGGGAGTTGAAAATAGAGAAGAGGTACATGAAGACCAGACTGACAGGGCCCCAGGCAAAGAAGGCAAAGCCCCAGGTCATGCCGAGCAAGAAGGTCAGACTGATGCCGCTGCGCAGGTTCCTCAAGACCTCCTCCTGAAGCGTGCGGTTGTTGCGCTTTCCGTTCCTGCCACAGATCTGCATCATCACCACGATGAACATGGCCATGTTCAAAAGGAAGATTATGCAAAAGTAGGCCACGCATGTCACGTAGAACACAACCTTGCTCTGAATCCAGCAGCTGCTCAGACACGAGAGATTAGGATCATGTCACTGGGGCACATTTAACTGGTTTACGGACTTTTAATCAATTCATCAGATGTTAACATATAAAGCAGTGTGTAGATAATGTACTGTGTGGGTCAAACTTACAATTCAGACAATCCCTGGCCATTTCCTCCTTGGCCATAAAACTCCTTTCCATAGGATGTTTTGTCAGCAGCCAGCACAAGTGCTACAATTACAGCTGGAAAACCTGCAAAAAAGCATATATGAACTATACAGAACAGTTTACCTTTCTAATCACACAGAAGTCAACATTGCTTTTGGGCAGCTTCTGATGGACTTGTTCTTAAGGTGTAAGTTGGTAGACATCCACTTTAATAGGAAAATCTTTATAATTGCTTATTTATGCAATTATCCAATCATTGAGCAGCGGCACAATGCATGGAATAATGCAGATACAGGTCAGGAGCTCAACTCAATATTTACATTCATTGGTAAATACTCTGAAGTTACCATAGACAGAGGCAGAGGAACCTCTTACTGTATGTTCTTCTGCTGTTGTAGCTCATGAATTTTGATGTTTTGAGCATGCTGAGATGCTTTTCTTCTCACCACAGTAGTAAAGAATGATTATAGGAGTTGCTGGCAGCTTACTCCTTATTTTTGTTGTTTTATGTGAACATTAAGTTGATGTCTTGATCTGTACCTGCATGATTTCATGCATTGTGTTGCTGCCACATGACACTCCTGCTCTCTCTCTCTCTTTCCCGCACTCCAAAGAATGGACACACTTTATTTTGGTTTCAACTTGTACATTAATACTGAAGACATCCAAACTATGAAAGAACACATGGAATTAAGTAGTAAGAATATTAAAACATCACAGAATATGTTTTATAATTGTATTGTAAAGTTCTACCTTTAGGTTTAATGAGTGCTTTGCATATTCATGACGTTCTCTCATAATATTCATGATATTCGTTCAACAAGCCATCCGTCTCCTCAACAAAAACGGACTGGACTGACACGCGCACACGCACGCGCGCACACACACACACAATCACTCTGATTAACTCCTTAAAACATTGAGACTACCAGATTATCTTAAAACATTGAGCCTGGACACACGCAAACACACTAATCAACATGAAAATGCTCTTTTGCACAATATTCATTCACTACTTGTTAATTTGCACAAACTATTTTTATCTCTGCTGCTACTTTTAAGGAACTGCTTACTGTTTCTCCTTCCACTACCTCAACTCATTACCACAAAGTATTGAAATGTCATGTTGTCACACTGTCACTTTGTCTCTCTTGTTTGCCCATATGCACGTGCACTTTATGTTGTCTCTTTTGTATAAAATGTTTAGATAGTTCTCTGTTAACATAAAATGTTGTTTGGTTTCAGCTAGTCAGCTAATTAGGTTTCTTAGTTAGCTAGTTAGTTTTTGCTAATTTACGTTGTATGTAGCACCTTGGTCTTGGAGGAATGTTTCGTTTCACTGTACTAAACTGTATATGGTTGAAATGACAATAAAAGCCTATTTGAACTTGAACTTGAGGTAGTCACCTGGAATCGTTTTCGAATTGTCAAAAGTAATTTGTGACATTTCTTGCCCTCCGAATGTGCTTTTGCGCACAAGTTGCCTTGTGCACTGGAATGGTGGTTACAGAGTCAATAGCCCTAGAGTTGTGCTTGGAGTCATTTTCCTGTAGGAAAACAACTGATGGACTCATTAAGTTCAAACCAGATGGGATGGCATGTCCTTGCAAAATGTTGTGAAATTTGAGGGCACACTTGACCAGCATGGCTACCACAGCATTTAACAGTGACATGCCATCCCATCTGATTTGCACTTATTGGGACCATCATCTGTTCTATGACAGGAAAAAGACCCCTAACAAAACTTTAGGTTATATCAGAGCTATTTGCGATCTAAGTCTATGGGAAGAGTTGGACCAGAGAATGTAGAAAAAGCAGCCTACAAAAACTTAACACATATGGAAACTCCATTAGGATTGTTAGAAAACTATTCCATTCCAGGTGACTACCCCATGAGGCTGATTGAGAGAATGCCAAGAATATGCAAAGCTGTTTTTAAAACAAAAGGTGGCTACATTGAAGAATTTCAAATATAAAACATATTCTGGTTTATTTAGCAGGTTATTGCTGAATACATTACCATATTTGTTCTAATATAATTCCAATGTCTTCAGTAGTTAAATGTTTATACATATATATACAATTACACATATACTCTAGAAAAAAAAGAGACCACTGCAATTTCGTCCAGAAAATGTTTGGAATGTCATCAAGAGGAAGATGGCTGGTCACAAACCCATCAAGCAAAGCTAATGGTTTTTTTTTTTTTTTTTTTTGCAAAAAGAGTGGTATAAAGTGAATAAGTGGTGGAGACCATACCAAAATGCATGAAAGCTGTAATTGTAATTCGGGGTTATTCCACCAAAAACTGATTTCTAAATGTTATTTAGTCAAAGCATTAACACAATTTGTTAACAAATTATTTGCATTTTGTTTAATTTGACCTATTAAAGCTCTGCTAATACTGCATGATCTTGGGTTGTCAGTAAATGTTGTCAGCAGTTCACAAAAAAATTAACAAAACTTTTCATCTCACAAAAAATGCACCTGTAAGAAAAAAACATAGGAAACCATTTTGCAGTGGTCACTTGTTTTTATCCAGAGCTATATATAGACTGTGGAACCTTGGATTGCGAGTAACGTTGTCTGCGAGTGTTTTGCAAGACAAGCAAACATTTTTCCATTATATCTTAATGAAAAATAATATAAGAATATAATATAACTATTTTATAATAAATATAAAAATTCGATTTGATATGAGTGCTTTCATATACAAGCTCGCTCCCGGAAAGAATTATGCTCTTAATCCACGTTTTAACTATATAAACGGACACAAGGGTGAGTAAAAAAATTATCCAAACTCTGCCTGGAGAATTTATTTTAGTGAACTTTGCGTATATTTGCTAGGTCTTGCACCATGATGGCAATCAGGGGGAATATGTGACATCTGGACGCAGAGCTATATAGGCCCCCAAGACAAGACAATGTAGCTAGCGAGCAGACATTAAGTAGCCTTATAAGAAATAAAAGAGAAAAAGACAGAAGAAAAGTAAAAAGAAAGTGAAAAGAAAGGTTTGGCATTAAACCCCTCAACACCATAAAATTTTTGGACTGGGCTGTGAGCCATGAATCCTTCTTTACTTCTTATTCAAAAGTGAATTGTCCATGTAGGGCTACTTTAAGGGGAACAAACAGGCGAATGCCCACTGGACCAAAATCAGGACTACAGAGGATGCTGTTTTCTCCTCTCTCCTATTTTTGATTCACCCTCTTACACAAAGACAGATTACGACTACAAAGACAGATTAATTCACCAGCCACGACTCATCATATAGTGAAATTATGATTGGTCTATTTATAATTGCATTGGCCCATGTAATGATAAGGTAGCAAGGCAACAAGAATGATAGTAATAAATAGCCAGACAGATTATTTCACTAGGTCATATAGTAATTGCACTGATTATATATTAGCTCTAATGGGTTTGTAAATAGTGTCGAGCAGGTAATTTAACCAAAATAAATTCAAGATCAGGGGTGCAATGACTGTGATTTTACAGTTTGTACACTATTTAACAATTGCATTAAATAGATAAAAAAATTTTTTTTTTTGGTTTGTTTTGTTTTTTGTGCAAAAACATGTTCCCCCTGTGACAGCATAATGCACTCAGAGCAGTTTCGTGATTGTTGGAGTTGAGTGTGATTATTGCCTTGGGAAAGAATTTTTAAGTCTGTTAGTTTTTGCTTCAGTTAGTTTGTCTGTTACTGTAAGTGTAGTCGCTGCTGTGTCTTCTTAATGATTAGTAGTGTTGGTCGACCAAGATAGATCCTCAGAGATGTAGGGAACCAGGAATTTAAAAGACTATATGTCAGAAATTATCGTATTGAAAGCTGAACTGTGATTGTTCTACGTGATGTTCTAGGCATCTTTTTTACCTTTCAGGTTGTCTCTGGCTAAACTTTACCAAGCCTTATTCCATGATTTGAAGGCAGAGATATATTCTTTAATGAGTGACTAAAATTCTTTTGTCATCAAGGGCTCCTGGTTTGGAAAGACTCGGATATGTTTGTTGATAGTGCCATTGTCTGTGCAGTTATTGATGTAAAATAGAACAGTGTATCATTTCAGTCCTGTTGCTCAAATAATTCCCAGTTTGTTTGTGCAATTCAGTATTGTAACTCCTTCAGCCCAGGTTGTTATAATTTTTGTGACTGGTTTTATTTTCCTCCAACATATGCTGGGATTAGATGCAGAGCCAGGTGAAGGAGAGGTGCATCTTTATATGAATGCTTATTGTTGGAGTAAACATGATACAGAGTTCTAATTCCCCTTATGAATCATTTCACATACTGTACAAAATTTAGTATCACTGATTTTACTACGTTAGCCTGCTTAAAATCACTCCAATGATAAAGGTTTCCTCTGGAAGAGCATTTTGTGGTTTGTAAATAGTGTCGAGTAGGTAATTTAACCAAAATAAATTCAAGATCAGGGGAGCAATGACTGTGATTTTACAGTTTGTGCACCATTTATTTAGGACATGATTGCAAAGACCCCCCACCTCTCTTGTTACTGGCATTTTTATTTCTTTTGTGAAGAAAAAGTGAGTGGCCTGCTACAGTAGCTGCGCTGCAGCGTCTAGGATTTGGGAGTGAAGCCAGGTATCATTTAAAATCATCATGCAGTAGTCAGTTGTTCCAGTTCATTCTTTTTGTGAGTGATGGATCTGGCATTGTGAGTAAGATGCTCAGTAATGGAGGTCTGTGTGATTGTCTCTTTAGCCTAGCAGCCAGAATTCTCATTTCCTTAATGACTTTATCAGTCTCTTCCATCGTTGTAAATAAATTTTAACCCATTTTTCTTTACAACATTGATTGATTTCATTGTGATTTCCGGGCATTCACAGTTCTCTTAAGGTCCCACCACAGCATTTCAATTAGATTGAGGTCTGGACTTTGACTAGGACAATCCAAAACATTGATTCTTTAAATTAAATTAAAAAATTGATAAATTGAAAGTGCTTTACAGTGGTATGAGGTATTCCTGATGAAATTCTGTGTGTTTTCACCAAACAGGGTGCTGGGCATTAAGGCCAATCAACTCCACTTTGGTCTCATCTGTGCATATGACATTGTTCCAGAAGTCTTGTGGATTGTTCAGAGGCAGAACCTCAGTTTTGTTTCCATCTTCTTTTTAGACAGAAGAGGCTTTCTTCTAGCAACGCTTCCCAACTAACCATACCTGTTTAGTCTTTTTCTAGGTGTGCTATCATGGACTTTAACATGTTTAATATATAACATTAACAATGCAGGGTCTTGGATGTAGCTCTTGGGTTTTGTTTTATTTCTCTGGAAATCAACTTGTCTTCAATGCCTTTCACTTGTGGATAATCTTTCTCGGGGTAAAACTCTGGACTCCAACTCCAAATAGTTTTATAACCCTTTCCAGATTTATGTGCAGCTTCTCTAAGACAACTGCTTTTTTCCCTCTTGGCATTGTGTTAGCACACACCTGAATGCTCCAGACCATCAAACTGATGATCAATAAATCAGGGGCTGACTGCAGCTTTCCTGCTTTGTACTTAGTACTGGCCACACTTTTTTTCCTTTTTAGCTTTATTTTTGTTAAATACATAATGGCACAGTGAAAAAAATCATATTGTTATTTGCTTGATGTTGTATTTACCTAATATGAAGACCCACTATGATCAGATGTTTTTTTTTTTGTGCAAAAAAAAAAATCAAACTTTTGAATACACTACAGACAATTTGGAAACACCAGTTAGAGTAATCTGCATGTCTTTGGTCTATGGGAGAAAATCAGAGAATCCAGATGAAAACCACCTTTGGATTGTCCTCCCAAGCATAGGGAGAACATGCAAACTCCACACACACAAACCCGCAGTGGGAATTACATCCTCAATCCTGACGGTGCGAGGCCACAGGCCTCTGTACCGCCATATATAAAATAGTAATAAAAAGAAATACCAAGTGAAATGCTTTGCCTAAGGCAGAAAACATTATTAACTCCAGCACCAAACACCTCCACACGGTGACTTACCCCATCCAACTATGCAGAACTTGAGAATGTACCTCCGGATGTAGGTGTTAAAGACCTTAACTAGGGCGATATACATGTGGATGGACTCAAGACCCATCCAGGTGAATGATGTAAGCAGGAAGAAATGCAGGAAGGCAGCTACTGCCATGCATAGACCCTGCATGTCATATGAAGCCAGCCATCCATCCAGGAGGAACGTCATGTTGAGGAAGAATAGAGAGGTACTCAGGTTCATCAGGATCTTTGATGGGTAATCTCGTCGTAGTTTCCTACAGTTTGAGGATTAATGTGTTAAGTGTCAGTGTGATAAACACATATACTGTTTGCTTATTCATGATGGATGAGCAAAAACATTCATGAGCTTTCCTCTAATCTGATTTACTTCAGAAATTAACCCCAGAAATGGTTTATGATCTAAAGAACTAAAATAGACTCATACATGAGCAAAGCAAAGTAATAGCAAACCCATAAGAAATGTTGTTTTTATCAAAAGATCTTTTGTGATTCAGCCATACCGCATGTGAGCATTAATGTTTAAAACATACATGTAAATAAGAGATTTAAAAAAGTAAAACATTTTGAAGAAGGAACTTACTCAAAGGCAATGTAAGTTAGCATCGTTATAGCTGAAAAGATTGCTGAGATGCCGCAGCCGATGTACGTGATAAAGGTGAGGATCTTGGTGTTCCTTGCATTTATATGTGCTGCAGCTCCACTCAGGTCCTACACAACCCAAATCAGACCAAAATCAAATGTTTAATGCCAAGCGATCTCTAAACCAATTTATGGAAATGTTTGTGTTTGTGTGTGTGTGGGACACACACCAGTTTACCGAATAGAGATTAACCCATGACCTTTTGTGAGGGTCTCTATTCTGAATACTGGTGTGTGTGTGTGTGTGTGTGTGTGTGTGTGTGTGGTGTGTTTGAGGGTCGTCCTACACAGCAGCTGCCTTCCCACCTTCCTCCTCTCCTCTCTCTGGTCTCAATCACTACAGCCACAATTCTTTTCGAAGGTAAAGTGCTGGTTAATTTCTTATTTTCACATGATTTTTTTATTAACTATTTTCTGTTAGTTAGTTAGTTCCATTAGTTTCCATTATTTCTTATGGGGGAAATTTGCTTTGATATATCAGTGTTTTACAAACATACAAGCATGTTTCCAGAACCAATTACGCTCGCAATCTAAGTTTTTTTTTTCTTCACTGTAATAAATGAATGAATGAACAAATGACTAAAAACTTGTTTATATGCATCCTGCCACATCATTACCAGATATCCAAATTGTGAAATATTCTTGTTTCTGTCTGTCTGATAATAATTATTAATATTAGTTAAAACAGAATAAGAGGTGTCGTATCTCACCATCAGGACACCAAAGTGTGTTAAGTGGTCGCACAGACAGACTGTTTTGTTGCTGTTGGACTTGGGGCTGACTTGACATCCCTCACTGTTCCAGCCTCCAGTGCCATCTACACAAGAACAATACATCAATTAGTTATTAATTCCTGGTTTCTAAAAATGAACTGGACTCTATATTAACTTAAAGACATCAATATTGAACTTCCAGCTGCCCAAAAACACAATATGACTGCACAACAATCCCCGCTATCCATTATCAACCAAATGAGAATAGGTTCCATGTTGAGTCTGGTTCCTCTCAAGGTTTCCTCCTATTGCCATCTCAGGGTGTTTTTCTTGCTCATCAGGTACAATCTGATCATTTTGGAACAATCTGACCATTTGGTTGGAAATATATTTTTTCACACTTCATACATATTTTCATAGTTTTGATTCTGTAAAGCTGCTTTGCGACAATGACCATTGTTAAAAGCGCTATGCAAATAAAATGTAATTAAACCGAATTTAATTGGTTAGTTATGCTATCTAAAGGTCAGAAAAAACACAGCAAGCTTACTGTCAATGCTGAAATCCCAGTACACACACAATCGATTTTGATGCCACTAAAACAAAAAACAAACACACACACATATATATATAGCCTGATTTTACAATTTACAAGATTGATTACTGATTATTTCAATGCAAACATTGGAATAAATGACATTTAGAATTACATTTGTTTATAATTAATTACTAAAACAATTAGCTTCTCATTCTTTAATGTAGAGTGTATGCGCATCCTCTCTCACTCTAGACACAGGAGGATTGATGGAAGTATGGTACCTGATCCTCCAGGTGGGCGATCTCTATCTGCACCGGGTCTTTAAGATTACTAATAGAGAAGTTTCCCACACTGCTAGCCACCACATAACTGTTCAAGGACAGGCCGTTATTCTGCTGATCCTGCAGGACGCAATTCAACAATATACTCTGTAATGTTCAGATTTGCTCCCCGTTTAGTAACATAAGGACATTCAATCACTTACTGCACAAAGAGATGCCTGGTTTTAATGACTTAAAAGTCACACTTGGCAAAGAAGTGATTTTATATGGGAAATACAGTCAAAGGAATGAGAGAAGCACACTTTTGTTATACACACGTGGACAAAATTGTTGGTACCCTTCAGTCAATGAAAGAAAAACTCACAATGGTCACAGAAATAACTTTAATCTGACAAAAGTAATAATAAAAAAGAATTCTATGAATGTTAACCAATAAAAGTCAGACATTGCTTTTAAACCATGCTTCAACGGAATTATAAAAAAAAAAATTAACTCATGGAACAGGCCTGGACAAAAATGATGGTACCCCTAACTTAATAGTTTGTTGCACAACCTTTTGAGGCAATCACTGCAATCAAACGATTCCTGTAACTGTCAATGAGACTTCTGCACCTCTCTGCAGGTATTTTGGCCCACTCCTCATGAGCAAGCTGCTCCAGTTGTTTCCGGTTTGAAGGGTGCCTTTTCCAGACAGCATGTTTCAGCTCCTTCCAAGGATGCTCAATAGGATTGAGGTCAGGGCTCATAGAAGGCCACTTTAGAATAGTCCAATGTTTTCCTGTGTGTTTTGGGTCATTGTCCTGTTGCAAGACCCATGACCTGCGACTGAGACCCAGGTTTCTGACACTGGCCAGCACATTTCTCTCTAGAATCCCTTGATAGTCTTGAGATTTCATTGTACCCTGCACAGATTCAAGACACAATATGCCAGATGCAGCAAAGCAGCCCCAGAACATAACAGAGCCTCCTCCATGTTTCACAGTAGGGACAGTGGTTTTTTCTTGATATGCTTCATTTGTCCGTCTGTGAACATAGAGCTGATGTGCCTTGGCAAAAAGTTCCATTTTTGTCTCATCTGTCCATAGGACATTCTCCCAGAAGTCAACATGTAGTTTGGCATATTCCAGTCTGGCTTTTTTATGATTTGTTTTCAACACTATTGTCCTCCTTGGTCGTCTCCCATGTAGTCCACTTTGGCTCAAACAACGACGGATGGTGCGATCTGACACTGATGTTCCTTGAGCATGAAGTTCACCTTGGATCTCTTTAGAAGTCTTTCTGGGCTCTTTTGTTACCATTCGGATTATCCGTCTCTTTGATTTGTCATCAATTTTCCTCCTGCGGCCACGTCCAGGGAGGTTGGCTACAGTCCCATGGATCTTAAATTTCTGAATAATATGTGCAACTGTAGTCACAGGAAAATCTAGCTGCTTGGAAATGGTCTTATAAGAAATGGTCTTATAACATGCTTGTCTATAAATTTCCTTCGAATCTCCTAAGACAACTCTTTCCTTCGCTTCCTCTGGTCCATGTTGAGTGTGGTACATACCATGTCACCAAACAACACAGTGACTACCTGGAGCCCTATATATAGGCCCACTGACTGATTACAAGATTGTAGACACCTGTGATGCTAATTAGTGGACACACCTTGAATTAACATGTCCCTTTGGTAAAATTATTTTCAGTATTTTCTAGGGGTACCATCATTTTTGTCCAGGCCTGTTCCATGATATTACAAAATATCATTAGAATATTAGATTTATACTGTATGCATATACAGTGCATCATGAAAAATTTGAATATCATGATCAAGCTTTTTTTTGTAATTTAATTTAAAAAGTGAAACTCATGTATTCTAGATTAATTAAATATCAAGTGAAAAATTTCACTTTTTTAAATTATTATTTTGATGATGAGAGCATACAGCTCATGAATATGAAAAAATCCAGTATCTCAAAATATGAGAACATTTAATTTGACGTTTTTGAATACTACTACTATAAAGTAATAGTAACATGAATCTGCCGATCTAGTTCAGTACATGCATGTGGAAGACTGCTGACTTTAAAGCTGACTGATCAACACTCTCCACAAGAAGGCTAAGTCAGATTTGCATTCCTAGCTTCAAGCCACTCAAGCAGAAACAGTATCAGAAACATCTCACCTGGGGTAAGGAGTAAATAAACTAGACCACTGCTCTGTTTTTTTCTAATCCTAGGCTGCCATGTCATTTGATGTTGGCCTAGGCGTTTTATCAATAGTCAATGCAGTGTAAATTATATTATAAAAGAAGATTTACGTTGTAGTGTAAGTAATTTTGTATAACCCGCTTGCATTACTACTCAAACATTACATTCAATAGTTTATTTAGGAATCACACTGCAATAAAAGATAATCATACTTTCTATTGCACAATTAGATTAACTGTTAACTGTCAGACATAATGTTTTCTGTGCCTTAATTTTTAGTTCCTTGAATTAATTATCCCTCCTCATTTTTGTAAAAACAGCCCTAGTCTTTTAGCTTAGACAGGAATATGATTTAGAAGTACAAAATAAAAACAAACATGTTTATGAACACCCGACAAGTTCTGAATTGACGTCCACTATGCTTCTGTAACCTGGAGGTTTGGTTAGTGCCAAAGTAACGCCTCCCACTCAAGGGTGTTAATATAAATGTCAGATCAGAAACATACAGGGTTACTATAAATGTTAGTGGACATGAGTACCAGAAATCTATTCCCTTACCATTAATGATCTGAAATGCTGCAGATACGAATACCCATGAGAGTTTGCAGAAATAAGATTGCATGTTGTATTTAATATTGTAAAGAATAGCTTCAATGCTAGCAACACACTACCTAGTAAATCACATCTCTTGAACAGCTGCATGGGGAACAGTTTGTTAGATCAGAAAACATCCATACCTTAGAAAGCAGATTTGGTCCTCCTGACATCAAGAAACAAATTACACATAATCTAGAAGTCTTTGGTTGAAAAGATGTCTTTGTGTGGATGTCTTCTGACTAAACACATCATACCTCATTCAGCTGGTCCTGGAATATCTAGTATTGTCATCTAAGAATCATCTTACAAATTCAATTTCAAAATCTAAAAATGTTTGAGTTGACTAACCTGGAATAGCCCTGTTTTGCTGAAGAACATGAAGTTAATTCTGGAGATGATCTCAACATCAGCCTCACTCAGGTTATGAAGCAGAGTTGCAGGAAGCAAGACATTGGCTAAGCAGTTATCGAGCCCTGACTCAAAATCAATCTGGAGAAAAAAGAGTGGGATTGCAAATAAGCATGTTATCCTCCTTTACAGAAATTTCTTGTTGTATAGGACGAGGTATCCAATAATAATTACTGCTTGGAGTTGTTCAAAACCTGATGCTCACAAGCTGTGAAATAGAATTAGATAAACTAGACTTAGTTTCAGTGATAAGTAGGGCTCTTTCTTAAATGATGCCCTAAACCCTGCAGTATACAGCATATAGTTTATGCACCCTGACCATCACAAGCATATGTCCTTGCTGAATATCACATTCCAGATTTATTCCGCTGTGTTTGCTGTTATGACGGGATCCAATTTTCTTTTCTTGGAAGAAAAAGTAGTTTCCACTAGATGGCGCTGGGGATTTGTGTTTATTGAGCTACAAGAGTATTAGTTAGCCCAGGCACTAATTTTGGGATGGCGAAGAGCCATCATTTTTGGTTAATTCCAAAGGGGTCAGTGTAGTTGAGTTAAGTCAGGGCTCTGTGCAAGACACTCAAGGTCTTCTACTCCAACCTTAACATACCATGTCTTTATGGATCTGTCTTTGTGCACTTTGCCATGCTGGAACAAGTTTAACTCTCTTCCATTTCCAGTGAAGAGAATCTGTATGACTTTGATAACAAAACTCTCAATTCTGCCTGAATCTTAATTTACAGACCTGAGGATCAGAGGAATTCACAGCCATAAAGGTGCTGAAGTTGGCCCCGCTAAAACTGCTAGTGTTGATGGCCGAGATTCCCACTGCCAGGTTCTTGGACGTTAAGGTCAATGAAGGACCATCAAACTCAATCTTCTGTACAAGCTTGTCCATGGTTTTCAGTGCCCTGAAAGGAAGGAAAGAAAGAGCGCTATTAAAGCATTGCACACGAAAGTACTGTTCAGTGACTTGTGTGCATGGGAGTGTGGGGTTGAAGTTTTGCCAAAAACAGTGGCTTGTTTCAGTTATGCAATATTCTAAGTGTGGATTCAAGCCCATTTTTATTGCATGATATCAGACTGACATTGGAGTAATATTTATTGTACAGCATCACTGCCTGTCAGTTTAATATAACTGCAGTGTTGGAATGTTAAAACACTTTGTACTATGTAATGGAAATTGAGGCTGTTATTAAATAATTAAACTACAAATACTATACTATTAATCAGTAGTCTTGTTAATGTTCACAAATAGGTCATCTTAAACTTAGATTTAGCTTTTTTGAAAAAGTAGTTTGTTTGTTTTTATAAATAAAGTTATGCAGGGTGCATGGTCAGCTTATCTTTTGCCATAGTTCTTAATACACAAACACACACACACACACACATGCAGACAGACACACACGTGGACAAAATTGTTGGTACCCTTCGGTCAATGAAAGAAAAACTCACAATGGTCACATAAATAAATTTAATCTGACAAAAGTAATAATTTAAAAAAATTCTATTAATGTTAACCAATGAAAGTCAGACATTGCTTTTCAACCATGCTTCAACGGAATTATAAAAAAAAAATAAACTCATGGAACAGGCCTGGACAAAAATGATGGTATCCCTAGAAAATACTGAAAATAATGTTACCAAAGGGACATGTTAATTCAAGATGTGTCCACTAATTAGCATCCCAGGTGTCTACAATCTTGTAATCAGTCAGTGGGCCTATATATAGGGCTCCAGGTAGTCACTGTGTTGTTTGGTGACATGGTATGTACCACACTCAACATGGACCAGAGGAAGCGAAGGAAAGAGTTGTCTCACGAGATTCGAAAGAAAATTATAGACAAGCATGTTAAAGGTAAAGGCTATAAGACCATTTCCAAGCAGCTAGATGTTCCTGTGACTACAGTTGCACATATTATTCAGAAATTTAAGATGCATGGGACTGTAGCCAACCTCCCTGGACGTGGCCGCAGCAGGAAAATTGATGACAAATCAAAGAGGCGGATAATCCGAATGGTAACAAAAGAGCCCAGAAAGACTTCTAAAGAGATCCAAGGTGAACTTCATGCTCAAGGAACATCAGTGTCAGATCGCACCATCCGTCGTTGTTTGAGCCAAAGTGGACTACAAGGGAGACGACCAAGGAGGACACCATTGTTGAAAACAAATCATAAAAAAGCCAGACTGGAATATACCAAACTACATGTTGACAAGCCACAAAGCTTCTGGGAGAATGTCCTATGGACAGATGAGACAAAAATTGAACTTTTTGCCAAGGCACATCAGCTCTATGTTCACAGACGAAAAAATGAAGCATATCAAGAAAAGAACACTGTCCCTACTGTGAAACATAGAGGAGGCTCTGTTATGTTCTGGGGCTGCTTTGCTGCATCTGGCACAGGGTGTCTTGAATCTGTGCAGGGTACAATGAAATCTCAAGACTATCAAGGGATTCTAGAGAGAAATGTGCTGGCCAGTGTCAGAAAGCTGGGTCTCATTCGCAGGTCATGGGTCTTGCAACAGGACAATGACCCAAAACACACAGCTAAAAACACGCAAGAATGGCTAAGAGGAAAACATTGGACTATTCTAAAGTGGCCTTCTATGAGCCCTGACCTCAATCCTATTGAGCATCTTTGGAAGGAGCTGAAACATGCTGTCTGGAAAAGGCACCCTTCAAACCGGAGACAACTGGAGCAGCTTGCTCATGAGGAGTGGGCCAAAATACCTGCAGAGAGGTGCAGAAGTCTCATTGACAGTTACAGGAATCATTTGATTGCAGTGATTGCCTCAAAAGGTTGTGCAACAAACTATTAAGTTAGGGGTACCATTATTTTTGTCCAGGCCTGTTCCATGAGTTAACTTTACAGTTTTACAAGATGAATAGATTAAACATAATAATAATAATAATAATAATAATAATAATAATATGTTTTATTTATAAGCCCCCTTCAAGTAACCAATGACACTTTACATTGGAGATGTAAGTAAAACAGCATTTAATTAAAATAAAAAATGTAATCATAGACAAACATTAAATATAGTATAAAATGAAATAAAATGAAGTAAAAAAAAAAATTTATATGTAGAGGTCAAATTAGTAATATATGTAATGTAATAAAAGAAATAAATAAGTAAATAATTAAAGTTATATAAAGAAAACATTAAAATTGATAAGCAAATTTAAAAAGATGAGTCTTGGTAGCTGCTTGAAACACAGAACCACCCTAGAGAATGCTCTAGTACCTATTGTTTAAATATTAAAGCCAGGTACAGATGAATAGCCAAGGCAGATCAAATTGATCAAGTAGGACTATATGATGTGATCAGGTCAGTCATGTAACTGGAGCAAAGTTATGTAAATTTTTAAACGTCAAAAAAAAAAGTTTGAAAATGAGCATGATAAGATACCAGAAGCCAATAAAGCTGGATTTAATTATGTTATAGAATGCATAATAATAATTCTCGCTGCAGAACTCTGAATAATCTGTAACCACTGTAAATGCTTATTGGGAATGGCAAATAAAATAGTTTGCTTGACAGACACAATGATGCAACATTGCAATGTTAAGCAGTTGAAAAATGCTGAGCAAGAGACACAGTTAATGAGTGGATTTGTGTTTGTGTGAACAGGGCAAGACAGAGCCATCAATGCTAATTGAATAGTTTCCCATCTTAGACAGCACTGATTTAGATACTACAACCAGCATCTTGTAGTTATTATCATTTAATTTGATATACTGTAGTTGTTCTACATCCGGGTACTGATGTCCTGGCGACAAGCAGTCATTGGGAGGAATCTGAGGTCTTAACATTCATAAAAAGCTGTGTATCGTCAGCTGAGGCACTTCCCTAGTGGTAGCAGAGATCTAAGGCTGATAACCACATTCTGTATGTGAACAAACCGAGTCCTGTCAGTATGATAAGAGGTGAACCATTGATGGGCTGTGCCTTGTGCACCAATGTCAGAAAGGTGTTCAAGAAGAACTGACTGGGATACCATATTAACAGCAGCAGTTATAATAGTTATATTAATACGAGGGCGTTCAAGATAAATTTTTTGGTGAATGAATAGGTAAAAGTTATTGAAAATTACAGAAGACTTCAAGAACAGTATAGTGATGCGACTGCAGTCAAACACATGATCTGCAAAAGAGATACATCTATCTGTGGGAATCATACACATAATAATTCACCAACACAACTTGCACATTACAGGAACTCGGCTGGGAATTATTGCCATCGCAGTCCTGACCACGTTCATTTCCATGTTTGGGCCATTTAATGAGTTCCTGGGAGGCCAGTGTTTCAGACATGTAGCAGGCCGTATGATCAGGGCTTTGGCATACTGAGAAAACATTCTACCTGTATGGTATCCAAGCACTAGTGAAATGCTGGGATAAGTGCATTAATGTAGCTAATTAATAGTTAGTAATCTCATAACTGTGTTCTTTTATTCTGCACAATCAAAATGAATTGACTTGAACGCAGCTCATATTGAAAAAATATAATCTATTAAATTTGTATTGAATTTAGTTTACATGTGTATTGAAAGCTTGAAATATGCTCATTTGTAAAGTATATAATTAATATAATATATTATAATTAATATTTATTATTATTATTCTATTTTACAACATATTACTGTACCTTTAAAAGCAAAGGAAAAAGTCTGCATTTTCTACCCCAATTCTTTTCACGTTTAAAAGCGATCTGCCAGAAAAAAGAAAAAAAAGCCCTACATTTCTGAGGTAGCCAGCTGCACAGGCTCGGAGCTGATCATCATGTTGGAAATGATGGTGACCACCGTAGAAGCCAAGGTGATGTTAATTCGGGCCACATTCACCAGCTTGGTTACCACAGTAACAACCTTAAACAATTCCTCAGTGGAAAGCTCACTGTTTGTGATGTCAGCAAGCTGAACAGCTACCTCCACGGCGTTTCCTGTTTCAAACAAGAAACTTTGATTATTCTGATGAACAACAAACAACAAGTGACTCATTTCAAGAATGTCACCTTGTGAAACTTCAATGTCTTCGATATCTGTGCAGTTTATGAGATCTGGCTGGTCCCAAATAGATAAATAATTTTCCATGCTGATCATGCTGAGAGAGAGAGGGGGGGGGAGGGGGAGGGGGGAGAGAGAGAGTGAAAGCTTGAGGACCTTCATTCATGAATGCTGATATTACATCCATAATCAGTGCATTAATGTTCAAATTCCACTGTCTACACACCATGTCCTAGATGCATTTTGCTCTTTGTATGGGAAGCAGGGAATGAAATGAGTCACTGACGGTCTGCTGTCTGGCCATTTATAGTGCAGTGGTGTCTCTTCAGCCTCACAGTTCTCTGGAGAAGCAAAACACATTGGTTATGTGGCTACACAAGAGTACTGTATAAGAAACATCAGGGATGTTCTCACACTTAAAAAAAAAAAAAAAAAAAAAAAAAACTAGATGAAAACAATTAATTAGGTGTTTTAGAAGATTTGTTCTCAAAATCTTAAGCCTTCTCCCCTCCTACTTTAAAATTTAGTTTAAATGTAATTTAATTTAGTTTAGATTCATGTAAAGACTTTGGCTCTCGTTTGTGGGAGGATTTGTCTTTCTTTTTTTTTTATACAGTCCCTGTACCTCAGCAGTTTTAGATGAATCTTTTTGTTTGTTAGGCCACACAGTTACTTTTTTACCTTCTTAAACTTAAAACCATCTAACTTTAATCATGAACCAGGTGCGGATGATGACAGATGATCAGCAAGTGATTAGTATACTGGAAATGCTGAATGCTGAGTGGTTGGAACAGATGAGAAGAGAAATGGGGATGCTGCTGATGTTATTACATACAACCAATTTTTACGCTATATATTTAGCCAGTTTTCACCACGTCACATTAAAACTTTTGCTTCCATTAAAAAAAAAAAAAAAAATATATATCATTTAGATTCATGAAACCAGGAGTGGCTTTTTACAAAGTATTTTTAAGTTTCAATTTGAGAGAAATGAAAATGATCAGAAGAATTTGATTAAGGGTCATACCAATTGTGTTTATGGTGATGTTATCTAACATAAAGCTGGCTTTAGAGTCACTCTTCAGCCTGTTCATAATGTCAGCGTCTGCCAGAAATGTGCCTGTAGTGTTTGTGTACACCAGTAGTGCCTTACAGGAAAATCTAAAAAAAACACAAAAAAAAACAGAGAACAACATGCTGTAGAAAGTAGAATATTAAATGTATAGAATAAATGTAACAATAAACTGAGGTATAATGTTTTACCTATTGCTTGTAGCACTGGAGGAGTTAGTGCTAGGTGGAATGCTGGGGAAAAAGAGGGCGATTCATAGAAAAGCATTAATAACAACAACAGAAGCAATAACAACAACAATTTGAATGTAAATTGATATCCAGTGACATCACAGATTGGCAAATCTTTCTTACCTGACATTAGTTACATAAATAGTGTGGTTCCAGTCCTGGAAGGTTTGGTTCAACTAATAAACATACAAGCACAATATAGGCTGTATTGTGTAATTTTAATTAAAAAGAAATGTGGGAAATTCAAATGCAGGTGTGTCTCATATGGTCAAAGTAATAAGAGATATATAATCATACCCATTGTGCTATGGATTTATCTGTGATGTTGGGGTCATTTGATACAATCAGAGATATCCTGTAGTAGGTAAATTCTGGAAATCAAAGCAGGAATAAAGGTCAGTTTAATTATAAGAATTAAGATGACCTGAGTTAGTAGTGGAATAATTTTTATTTTTTTAGACGTGCAGTAGTCTGTGTGGCACAGCAGTAGGGAAACAAAATAAAGAGACAACACCTTTTTTCAGTACATGAGTTTTGATACATACTCCTATTCACTTTTCACTGCATGATCATGTAGTCCTTAATGATTTAAAAGGCCCATATCATAGCAAACTGTTTTCCTTTACCATATACAGTATTATACATTTTTGAACTAAGCTGACCAGAAAATTATATAACCAACTACAACAATTACAGAACATTATATATAGTATGCAACATATAATTATGTGCAGCATTAGTTTTGCAGATGTTTATCTCCTAATAAAATGTGCAGATTTATCTCCAAAGTTTTTCCAAAAAAATTGCAGAGGTCTGCAGAATATCTTCAGGATTAGAGATGTTGGAGGAGCCTTTAGGACACATTAAAGCCCTAAAAATGTTAGCGGCAAAACTAATTAGTCATCAATTTCTCATACTAAAGTAGGACATCTTACTAAATATTGTAAGCAATGTATTGTATTTTAGTGAAGACGACCATGGATGAAAGTAAGTCGGTCCATCCGACATTGTAAACCACTAAAAAAATTTTGTGTTGGTCTGCAGTACAGTAAGTCCCCTATATACAAATATTTGAATTAAGAACTGTTTGCGAATAACTGCTAAGAACTTTTGCGAATGTTTGAGCATGTTCATTTGCGGAAGTTAGATCACATGTCCAGCGTGTATTGTCATGTGTGTGCACAAATGTAAAAAAAATGTAGTGGACTTACTGTATTGGAATCACAAGAAGCAAGAAAACTATTTTTACAGTTGAATCTGCTTAGAGACATGATCAGTGGCATTGTTAAGTCTGATAATTTGGGGCTTTGTTTTACAGCAAAGCATCAGACAGTCTTAGAGTTAAAGAGCAGAACATTTCTTTGACTCAAGTTTTTTTCCTCAAGTGATTGAATGTGGTTTTTATGCTACATTTACAGTGGATCTATGGATAGTGAACTGAACAATGCCAATAATCCCTGCCTCTTTTTAGATGTCTTTTTTTCTATAGATGGATATACAAAGTTTTTTTTATTTTTATTTTTAATTTTTTAGAATAAACATGCAGAGTATTATACTTTACATTTTCTTTAAAAAATCTTATCCAAAAATCATGTTATTTACTAATAATTCAAATAGTGGTGTTTATCTAAATATTTTTCAAATATATTGAAATAATACAATTATTTTAATGATAAAATAATATTAACATCATTTATAGCACAGCACTATACATGTTACATTCTGCCTAAGGGCTGAGCCTCCTAAAGGTCTGATCCTAGAATCACTCCTAGGTTAATTCACTTTGGCTTTTTTGCTACATGGTACCAGCAAGAATTTAAACAATGAAGAGATGTAAGACCTCTTAATGAGTTGTGAGTTTTCAAGACCTTCTACAGATGAACTGAGGGAACAATTATTCATGGTCACTGGGTAATTACACTAGCAAAAATGGTTAACCAATTAATTCCAAACTGGCTGTGTATTAATAAATAATAAAAGTGGAAAAAGATTACAATATGAGCCCTTTAAATTTCCATAGAAACACATATATTTTGTAGAACCAAATGCTCATACACTTCAGAGAGTGTACTATTTTCAGGAGCCTACTGCCATGCCCCACAACCATCACAAGATGCTTTATATTGTAAGTGTAGGACTAGAGCTCAGTGCTTCTCTACTCTATACATGGCCATAACCTTCTTAGGAGACGCAAAGAAATTCACTACAAAGCAATATGTTTATCACAATACCTTGTCAGATGGCATTTTTACTGTACATGCTTGTCAAAGCAATCATTCTTCAATTTAATCACACAAACACTATATCTCCTAAGAAAATTAAAATTAAAATCACAAGCTAGTGCAGCATGAAAAACATACTAAAAGTTCTTTGTAAAAAATATATTGTTAATATCTTTCTACCACCACTAAAGACAATCAAGATCCTTCTAAAATCAGTAAATACGAAAAGCTGATTTTTTCCCCATTAAGCCATCATTCTATGATCAGCAGAAACAATGTAATTATTATTAATATCTATCTCTAAGATCTAGGACATTATTAGAAAACATACTGTTCCCAGTTGAAAGTCCACAATGACAAGAACTGTAAAAAAACGTTTTACACGGACATGAGATAAATTCAGGAGAGACTGTAGTGATTCCATGGGTGGCATCAGTGTGCGCAAATTGCAAGTCTGCAATGGCTCCTTTAGGAGGGGCGACCAGAGGAAGCATGCCATTTGTGAAGACAAAGGACTGGCCATAAGCAGCCGAGGGAGTTGGGTGCATTTCTCTATCTGTGGTAATAGGATGAACAATAGGGACATTATTGCTGTTGCTTGAGGGCTTTGCTGATTCATATTCAAACCAAAAAAGCTTCTCTGTTGTTGAGAACTGAGCATGTATATTATCCTGAAGGTCCTCATTTACAGTGCTAGTATCCACTGGATGAATGTCTAGACCAAGGCTATGTACACTTGCTTCTAATGTTGAAGGCCACGAAAGTCTACTGGGAAAGTTGGAAGTGTGATGAAATCCACTGGTAACTTGAGAAACATCTGAGATATGATCAAATTCTGTGTATGGTAAATGTAATGCACCGACGGTCAAGATTGAGGAGACCAGTGAGCTGTTGTTGATTGGCTTAGCTTGTAATAGAGCAAGTGTATTGGCTGTACCTGAGACCATACTGTTATAGAAATGAATGCGGTCGATTATTCTATCATGCCAGTAAGTTTGTGTTGGATTAATTGAACGGAAACCAGTGTCAACACTGGCAGTCATGCTTTTGGTTGTATGAATATGTATGTGGAGTTGGCTTGTGCTAATGGAGTTGTCATTGTTGGTCCTTGAATACATGTAGTTGTTAGGGAAAGACTGTGTTTCATTAATGGTGGTTGAGTCATCAAAATCCTTGGATTCAAATGGGAATACAGATTCTTCTGAAAATATGTTAGAAATCTGCATCATAACTGAATAACCTTTAGAATCACCAATTTGACTTGAAGGCCTCTTTATATTCTGAGACAGAGATGAGATAATGTTAGATGGGGTTGCCTCGTTTCCTGCATAGTACACTGTTTCCATGACACCATCCCTGTCTATTGCCTTCAAGGTATCCAGTAAAATACATGAGGATATAAAACCAGGATCAAAGTTGTTGTTAGACGTTAAGCTAAACATGGGCAATACATCATCGCCATGTGTTCTTATTTTAAAATTTGAATTAATGGAAGAGGAAAGATAGCTGCCCTGTTTGTCTGTCAGGACGGGTGTTGTAGCACATGAAATATGAAAGGCATATGACTGGTCAGCTATTGAAGGATTATGGTCTTTTTGTCTGTTTAATGTCCTGTGAAGAGGCTTGAAAGGTCTATTTACATGTGATGACTCCAGCCTGTTGAGTGGGTCTAATTCAGACTGGCTAGCCAACAGTGATGCAGTCAATGTACCCTCAGTGACCAGGTAGGAAGCAACAAGACTAGGTATACTCGAAGAATTTATGTTGTTATTATGTGGGTTTTGGGGTGAGAGGAAAAGATTCTCTGATTGGGGCAAAGCCAGGTCACCACTGTCTTTTGCACCAGAGGGAATACAGCTTTCAGAAGTGCCAAATGTTGGATCTGATAAAATAGCAGTAAGTGACAATGGACTAGGCCTGATAGTATATTTATGTGGAACCTCCATGGCAAGCATTTGGCTGATATATAAAGTAGGGTGTACCTCTGCATCGAGAAGAGAGCTACTCTGCGAAGGGTACCGACTTTCTGACAAGGTCCCTGTTTGATAGGGGATATAATCAGAGTAAAACTTCCGGGGATCAGCTATGCTGGGAATGGTTTCTGTAAATTTATACTGTGTATCTGACATCACTATCCTGCCAGAAGAATCCTTCTGTTCATGTGCAATGACTGTGGGTTGTATTAGATGAGACATCTTGGAACACCTGCTTACATCTGTAAAGAGGCACTGAGTACCTGTGACCTCTGGGAGATCCCAACTGACAGTGCTCATTAAGTCAAAGTAGGTTGGAGATATTTCTGGTCCTGAAAGGGAGGAAGGCACTGTTGTTTGTATAGTATGTCGGCTCTGTCCCGATTGGTCCAGTTGCACATCTGACCATCCCGGAGGTTTGATAAGCATCACACCGTGCTGTGTTTCATCCTGCTCAAAGGGGGCATTGTCTGTCATAGTAGGGACACTTGCCATTTCTAAAAGTGACATGTTCAGGCTGGTAGTGGTCAGGCCCTCATCTAGAGAGTAAGTAGGGTCAAAATCAAATAAACTGAAAATATCCTCATCTAAAACAATATCATAGAGAAATGACTCTGAGCCAAATGCAGATTCGAAATCAAGTTCTTCTGAGCTGTTCTCTTTGCTCTCACTCAAATCCCACTGTGGAGTCAATGGCTTACTCTTACGATTACTGACTGATACCACCTTTTCAGTCTGATTATGTGGCCACAGTACGTGGGAATATGTTGGCCTTCTGGTTGTAGAGTTTGTTTTCTTGGCATCAGTAATTGCTCTGGGAATTCTCGGCTCAGGGGACAAGTTCATCATACTTTTGGTCAGTAAGGGAGGCACTTTGGTCAAATGTATAGCAGAGTATTTTGGAGCCTGTGTTACTTTGGTCTCTGGTTTCTTTCTTACAGGCCAAATGAGAGGGGTAGAGATAAAGCCAAGAGAGGTTTTGGAACTCCGACCAGCAGGAACAACCGGAGGCTGAGAAGAGGGAGGACCAGAGGATACAGCTGCTGAGTGTGGAGGTAGCCGCAGCAATGACCAAAGAAATTCAGTTGTCCCTTTCTCTGTGCCAGCCAATGGACAGGTCATTGGGAATGGAAAAAGCAGGCTGTTATTATGACCATATACAACACAAAACATGAACAAGTTAGTATGATTTTTGATTTCTAGTAATATTTGTAGATGCATACATAAATGTATCAAGGGTGTCAGGATTCTTACTTTCTTGAAGAAAAAAATTATGAATTAAAGTAGAAATAAGAAAAGGCACGTTCATCAAAAGGGTTATTTATGAAAGGGCAATAAGGAGAATTAAAAATATTTTGAAGAACTAATGACAACTGTGATATAGAGAGTATAGAAACTAATGACAGGAACGATCAATTTTAAAAGATGTCAATTCACACCTTTATTGATGAGAAAGTATTAAATGTGATGAATCTAGAGTTCATAAGTAAATCTATCTTCAATAAGTATTTGACCGACTGACGGTTTAATATTTATTGATTAATAACAAAGATTAATAACAAAGATTGATTAATAAAAATATCAAAGATAATTATAAAAACAATACAGAATATAGCAGGTATTAAACAATGTTAGTGTAAGGACAGTGATAATTTTTGTATAATTTTATAGTTCCCTACTTCCACTCACATTTTAAATCAATAAATATTATTATATAAATTTACAGGTACTGTATGTTAGAATGACCATACACAGTTGAAATTTTCATTATTTTGTTTTATTTCACATGCCTTAATTATACCTGGTCAATCTGAATATTTTATGGTAGGTAGGTAGGTAGGTAGATAGGTAGGTAGATGGATAGATAGATAGTTGTGAAGTAATTGTGTTTGACTTAACGCCCATATTGGACTGTGAGGGTGGCAAAACAGCTGCATTTATCTGCAGTACTTCCAAAACAACAACATTTAAAATACAGACTTCTATAAAGTTATAGTAAGGGGTTATAGTAGGGGGTAAATATCTGCATGCCTTGTATATAGTATTCTATGATGGTTCTATGCTTCTATGTCTTTCATGGGACTCTGGGGGGAAAAGCAAAAACTTTTGGTTGACAATATTTGCTTGACAAATTTGCTAACATTGTGGACATTGGGACAACGTTGGTAATCAGTAATTTTAAAAGTTTGATAAAATGACTAAATTGACTACATGATAATGGGATAATGTTGAACAAATGCCTGTAACACAGTGTTAGTTCAAAACTTTAAAACATGAATACTAAACCGATGACTTTAGCATAACTCAATTTCTACTGTCACTCTGGAGACAGCACTGTGTTTACCACTGGACCACTCATGGATGTTCTCGGATATTGTATTTGCAATGTTGTGTCTCGGTTGTTCATTCAGCATTATCATTTAATCAAAGTCAATCTAACTTTCAAAACATCATAGCCCAATTTTGTACACCATCATAACAGCCATATTACAGTTCTCATATGTTGTGGCTTTGTGCTGGGTTAGAACTATTTAATTCATTTAGAGGATGGATTCCTTTTAAAAATCAGATGAAATTTGGTTTGTTTTCTAGCAACTAGTGTACATAACCCTTTAAAAAATTATTTGAAAACACTATTTATTCTTTTTACTAAGTACCATAAGAGCAGACAGCAGCAGCACAATTCATCTGAATGTAAACAGAATATATAGAAGTTCATAATCTAACATAAAACAAAAAGTAGCATTGTCCAAAAAGAGCTTAGAGAAAAGTCAGTGCTTATATTTTACTGCACAACACCCGGCAATTAAACTTATTTATGTAACAAGTGACGCTTGTCACTAATGCTGAATGTGAAAAGAAACTATGGTAAAACTGGACCTCAGCTTATTATACAAAGCTTTGCACACATACCACTCTGAAGTGCATATCAATCAAGACTTTCATGAGGAAGTAGATGTGGCTTACCATTTCTTGTGTGGTTGGATAATGGATTAGTAACAGCCACTGTGGATAAAGGATGCTTTGAGTGATTGCAGACAAGAACATTACATGTTAACAAAAACACTAGGGGTGATTATATGACAATAACCTGCACTGTATTACTCAAGAGTAAACCTAGATAGATCATGTCCGATCTTTTTCCAGCATTAATGTGAAATAGCAACCAAGAACAAAAGCGAAAAACAAATTGTAGAACAGAAATGAAAAAGAGAAATACCTAAATACCTGCAATTCTGAACAGACTTTTGTGATGGGGATAAAGGCAACTGTGTTTAAAAATAGCCAATCATATTCAAACACATGTCCAAAAGTAATAAAGATCATTAAAGTGATTAATTGCAAATAAAGACCAGCTAATGGGTTGCAAACTGGGAACAAGCAAACAGTTAGAGCTACACATGCTGCTCCCGAGCTCTGAGTGATCAAGATCCCCCCTGCCCTCTGCACCAGTCTGACTCATCCTGGTGCCAAACTGAACTGGACTCCATGTTAACTTAGTCGTCTTCTGTTATATTGAACTTCCAGCTGCCTTTTATGTCAGCATAAAATTCCTGCTATCTGTTATGACTCAAATGAGGATGGTTCCCTGTCGAGTCTGGTTCCTCTAAAGATTTCTTCTTATTGCCATCTCAAGGACATTTTTCCTTGCCGCTGTTGCCCTTGGCTTGCTCATCAGGGACAATATGATCATTATGATCTATGCACATTTTTACTTGCTCCTACACATTTCCATAATTTATTATTTTTTTTGTGATCGAACCTTTGAGATAATGACCAGTGGCGGCTGGTGCAAAAATTTTTTGGGGGGGCGAAAACAAAATTTTAATTCAACTTTTAATACTTGCCTGTAAATAGGCATTTATCCGGTGATTAAGCATCATTACTACTAGCATAAAATAAAGGCATGACTCACATCGCATCCAGTCAGCAGCTCCACTTGCCATAAGAAATGCTGGAAAAGACTCGTTGAGAATGGTCCAAATATTTTTTAAAACAATATCGATTCGCTAAGAACAAAAGTGGGAGGGTTCAGGGCGCACAGTGCTGCCACCGAAGGATGATTTGACAAAATCCAATCAGAGCTTAGCCTCAAATCACATACTTCTTCAAAATGTACGTGGGATGGGTTTTGTAAAATCTTCACTTCAAGGAGTTTTCCAAAAGCTCAGTTTTCAATGACCAATGTTTGCATGTGGATGAAATTTCAAAATGCATGGAAAAAAACGGTTTTTAAAAATACCTAATTACGTGTGGACATGGCCAAAGTCTAGACCAATCTGAAAATACCAGTATCATTAGGCCATGTCCACACGTGGCTGGGTATTTTTATCTTTTATTTTGATCAGTTTCAGCACTTTATTCACTAGTGGCTGTGTTAATGTTGCTTACTGGACTTTTTACATTTGTGTACATACACGCACTGTTACTTGCACATTATGTTAACAAACAGAGATGCCTGAATGTACTACGAAGCTAACTGCTGCTACATACAGAACTCCGAAGACACAGACCCCACAGACAGTGATGGCGGTTTTGGACAAGAGCCGGTCGGACTTCTACATGGCGGAACTGGTAATGATGTTTTGTCTAGACTTCTGATTGGCCCCGTGTTGATTAGGGATGCTCCTAACAAGACTTAACAGGATGTTTTCATGTATACAAAGATATTTTTAAAGTTAATTTTAAAGTTATTTAAAAATAACAAAATAGAAGAATCCCCGGTTACATATGGACATATTACAGGTAGAAGATGTAGACTTCACACACACACACAGGACCGGAGGCGAGATTTGAACCCCTAACCATGAAAATCTGAGGATGTCAGTGCACACCACTGAACCATCATGCCGCCCAAGTAGAGCACTGAGTTCATAATTCTAAAAGATATAGTATGTTTTGCACAAAAACAAGACAGCTTACCAGCCTAAGAACACCATGGCTTTGTTTCAGCTGGGACCAGGGCTTTAGTCAAGATAGAAGAAAGCATGGAACACTCCACATGCCAGTCTATCTTAACAGAAAAAATGCAGGTCTCTGTTACACAGATGAGTATGGAAAACCCAAAGCACAAATCCAAGTCAACAAAGCAACAGCTTCATAAAAAGAACAACAGAGTCTGTATAATGACTGTCAGGAGATCAGCCTGCAATAGATCTGGAGCATCTTTGCAAAGAACACTGGAATAAAATTACTAAAGCATGATCTGCTGTGATGGTAGCCATCTATCCTGAAACAATGAATGATGTATTACAAGAGAAAAGTGACATGTCTTAGTTTAGGGCTCTGCAAACTTATGCATATAGGTATTTGTAAAAAAAAAAAAAAAATGTAATGGATCATTTTATTCCATCCATCATACACTATTAGCCAATTGAACGTTGTTGGTTGCAACTTCACAGTAAAGATCTCACATGACATATCTTGGTTCTTCATAGAAGTGTGTAAACTCTTATGTTATGCAGCTCCAATGCATGTGTTTGTTTTTTTCCCCCAGCAGTATTGTCTTTGAGCGTTACATACTGTAGTTCCTTCAAACTGAATGGTAACTTCTATATCACTGTGTCTGTTTAGCTGGTCAAGGCAGTTAAAGGTTGTGGTGGTATTAAGTTGTTTTGGTCATAAAGATAGGACAAACAAACCTTACGTAATAAATATTTTAAGTGGTGTGTGATTAGCCACTTATCATACCAACTACATGTGTTTTCATGCTCAACTCAATTTATATTTTCAGAATAAAAAATCAAAATTTGTTTAACTGGCAGCGGTATGATAAAATTTCAGATACTATCCAAACTTCAGTAAATCTGACAGTACTAAGCCTTACCAGTAGGAGTGCTGAGGGTGGTTGGTGAACAAGTTGGAGCAGCTGTAGTAGCTTTAGTAGTGGTAGAGAGGCATTAAGTGGTTAGAACACTTAGCATGTGTGAGAGTGTGTTTAGTTGAAAAATGCATGATTTTAAACTTGTGAATACTCATGCTTACCAGTGCTTGAAGTTAAAGAAATGCTAGGAGTGGTGGTGGAGGAAAGGGTTAGAGAAAGATCTGATAAAGAGAATGGACAATGAGTGAGGCCATGCATATATATCAGTACTAACTTGCACATGCATCTACACTGGAGCTCCTTTAATGGTTAACTTTGAAACATGATTATGTGATGTTAAACAATATGACCTACTGTATGCTGTATGTTAGCTATCTAGACCCTTACATATATACAATAAAACTATGCTGAGTACATTACCTAAAAACCAAGCCACAAGAAATAAAGAAATTTACTGCACTGCATCCATACTTATTTAACAACAATGGCTGTCTTTCTTTTCTCATTATTTGTTACTTCTATACAAAACCAATTTGATAAAAGGTGCCCATTGTAGCCTACATTCCAACAAGTCATACATTATTTATAGGATTCATCATGAAGAATAGTCTTCTACCATAAAACTTAGCATTGTACTCTACAAGCAGTGGACATTAGCATTAAAGTAGTTCATGCTAGGTTGCTGAGATTAACTAAATAAATGTTGTCGCTATTAGGGATCATAGTGCAAAAACAAATGACCAGTATTCCTGAAATGAGCTGGTAAATTTAAGGAGTTATGTAAGAATTATGAAAATTGTACATGCAGACAGACAAACAAATAGTACAAAGAATATCTGAGCACATAAACATGATGTTCCACAAGCTTTTTTCATCTAATAGACGTGGAACATTCTCATATAACAAACAAAAACCTGAATATATACTAGACTCATTATAACACTGGGTGAACAGAAAAACAAGAAGTTTGTTCCTTCTACTTCTAAGATACTAACAGGAAGCAGAAATATTGTTTAGCATTGTTTAGCATAATAAAAATGTCACTGTGACATTTGCCACACCTGTATATATTGTCTATTCTTTAGACAAAAAAAAGCATAAATAAATCAATTCCTGCATTAACTGAACATTCACATAGTAAAAAATATTAAACAAAAATGCAGTATATTATTATTAATAATATTATTATTAGTTTTACCCTTAGAGCCTTCACGTCCCCGTTCTTGCACACAAACACACACACCCTCTCTCAGGTAAGCTTCATGCTTCATGAATTAAGGTACAGACAATTGCTTACCATTGGGTCTTGCATTAGTAGGAATGGTGTTAGTGTTGACAGTGGATAAGGTAGTAGTTAGAGATGCTGGTGGCAGGAACAGAGAGAGATTCCATTTAACAGAAAAAAATTTACTTTCTGGAGAAACTGAGCAATTAACAAAACATTCAGTCTTACAAGTAGGAGGCAAACTGGGAGCAACTTGGAGAAACATGCATAAATATGCAATTATGAGACACTATACTGCGGAAATGGCAAATACCAGTTGATAAACGTATAGTTATGGATGGATGAGACCAGACTGTAATATTTTATGACCTGTACTGTGAACAGGAGACCAACTCATTTATACCTGTTTAATAATGATAGTTTACTGGCTTAATCTAAAATGCAAAACTTCTGCAGGAGGAATGCTGGGATCGAATTTAATCAGTTATATTTCACTTTTCTAGTTAATATCTACTGGTGCAGGGGTTTATTTACATTGAGCAAGTAGCTTATTAGTAACTTATTTTAAAGTAGACTACTAAATCCGCCACATAAACTGTTCATCGCCTTTACTCAACATTTTAATCAGTTATGATGCAGGTTTAATTTCAGGCAGATTTCTAAGTACTACAAAAGTTTCATTCTGTCCAGCCAGTTTTTTTGCGTGCTAAAATTATAGCAGCGCTTCACATTACTGATTTTTATTAGCAACATGGTTAATATATGAGACAAACTGCATTAAAACTTCCCACAGGAATAATAAACATACATTGATCTGTGTATTGATCTTTGGAAGTTCAGTTTTCAGAGTCTGCTTTCCTTTTTTTGGAGTAAGTCATGCTGTGTAGCGCCTTTATGTTTTGGTTTCTTGAGGATTTTGTTGGATTTTTGGTCATTTCTGCGTTTTTGCGTCTATACACAGTATTTTTTGTTGTGTACTGCGTTGATTAGCTTAGAATTAGAGTATGTTGAGTGATTGGTATAGCCATGGGCACATCAAGGGAAAAAGCTGATATGACAAAATCTGGCACATAACTCCTCATAACTTCTGTTCTACTCAATTTAATGTCAGACAAATAGCTAAGTACTGCCAAAGTTTCATTAAATTCTGTCCTAAAAACCTGACTGGACAGACATACAGACAGACAGGCAGATAGACAGAAATTTTCTGAGACTGGTTTCTGGTCCTCCAATGTATGAAATGTAAAGATATCATTGAAAGAGCGAGTATTAACAGAAATCTTCTTATCTTCTTTTTATCTTCTATTTTTTTCCCAGAGCATGAAGGCAGGATTTAAAACATTTATGCACAGTTTATCATAATATTCCACAATATATTCAATCTAAGGAAAAGTTTAATAATAATTTTTTATTAAACATTTTTATCTAAAAAATGTAAAAAGAATTACTAGTTTAACTAAGGTTACATTAGATATACAGTATTGCTTATGATTGGGTATAAGAATTCAGTCTCATCTACAATTAATTAGACCTTTAATGAAAGTAAAATGTGAGCCAAACCTAGAACAAGGAGGAAGACCTTAAGTCATTGTGCTTTTAGAGCAGTTTAGCATGGATTAATTAACGTCATACATTAAAAAAAAAGAAAAGAAAGAAAAACTAAACTTTCAGGTTTTCCCATACCTGGGCAGCCTACTCCAGAGGACACACAGCTGGTCGTTTGGGAAGTGGTAGCCGACACAGCAGTACCTGGAGATAGAATGAAACAGTGAATCTATTAAACATTTTAAAATAACATACATAGTGAAAGTGATCCTGAAAAACTTGTTTATGAAGGAATATAGGAATATCAGGAGTGTTATTCATAAAGACCTATTTGCATCTTCTCTTTCCCCTTTTCTTGTTTATCGATGACATAAAATTTTATATAATCATAACTCATATCTCCACATATGCAAGCCCTAAGTTGCTTTCTTGTGCTTGCTTTTTCATTTTTATTTAAAAAACGGCTTTGAAGCCAATACCACAGTAGTCTATCAGATCCGGCCCAGAACACCCTAAAGCAAGAAATGAATGCTGTGTTGGACATCATCAGCTCTGATAGATTATGAAAAATTTCACTGTTCTTGTGATCAGCATAAACACAAATACTGCTGAGTCTGAGACTTCTGAATGTCGCTCTCATTTATAGTTGTTCCAGCCTTTGGGGGTACCCTGTATATACACAGCACACACAGGGTTATGTTTAAGTAGCAGTGAGATGTTAGATTGTACAATAATGGTAAAGACTGGATGGACTCTGCGCTTTTGAAAACACCAGATTAGCAGTCTGACAAAGCTTATAGCATGTTACACACTCACAACTGGATGAAAGCATTGCTGTTAAATATACACAGTGTGGGTAACAGTCTGTGAAGAAATTACAGGTTAGTAGTGTTGCTGATCAACTGCAAAGTGGGAATTTCAGTGCATAACACCTATTTTTCTGCCTTCTAACTGGTAATCTAGCCAGTTAGTTACAAGCAATGCTTTAAGATTGACAAGTAGTTCCATTAAAATTAAATTTCCCCTCTCCCTGTGCAGACACTTTAAAGAACTCTGCGGAGTGAACTGAAGCAATCAACAATCCATTGCACTTCATGTGATATCCCCTATGGGAAAAACCTAAATTTTTTCTACCTGAATTTTGTCAAACATAATTTAATACCCAAATTTGTCAACCTGAATTTGAATACTCAAATTTTAGAAGCCTGACCCCCAATGATAAAGTCCTCGCCCTATCATCCGGAGATCGCTTATTCGATCCCTGGGTAATGCTGTAGCCTCTTGCAACTGAGAACCTAGGTAGAGCTAATTGGCTGAGCTCTCTCAGCGGGGTGGGATGGGGGTCACTTAATGCTCTCATATTACGGCTCTACGGCCAATCAGGGGCATCTATGAGCTCACACAAGCGGCAGGAGCGGATAGCCCTGTCCTCCAAGTGTGTTACGCCGCCCCCAACGTTGTGTGAGCAAGCAGTTCGAAAAAATGCAGTCGGTTGTCATCAAGTTCGAAGTAAACACGTGATAATCTTCAGCCCTCCTGGTGGTAGTAGTAGCCTTAAGGTCAGAGTGCCCCTAGTGGCGGGGAGGAATTTGACACGACTAAATTAGTGAGAAAATCGGTGAAAAATGCCCCCCCCCCCCCAAAAAAAAATATTAATAATAATAATTTCAGCAGCCTGAATATCTGAAGTTAAAAAATAATGACTATTGTATTATAAACCATTGAATATATTTGCATATTTATTTTTGAATATGTTTATTTTAAATGCTGAATTACTTTGTCATTTGAAATATACAACTACAATCAATAGCAATTAATGCATTTTCCATAAATGCAACATGCTATTTTATTTTAAGGAATTTTGGCACTGTTATACTTTCATAAGTAAAGATCATATGGTCAGGTTTCACATAAACACACAGCTTTACTCACTGCAGCTAAGACTGGGGTCAGTTTGAGCGTATGAACCTGGGATGTCCCAGAAGCTGTTGTCCCAATCCACTACATTTCCCACAGAATGGCAGGTAAGTGCAGAAAGCTCTGAGTAGGTCATGGCTGAACTCCACAGCCGGAAGTTGTAGATGAGGCCATTAAAGTTCTGGGCCTGCTCTCCTCCCCTGCCAAGCTCAAAGAAACCTCCGGTTTCTGTTTTCATGCCAATAGAGTTGGAACAGAATTTTTCCCAGTAGTTGCCTTTGAAGTACACAGCCACAGATCCATTTGCGTTTGACCAGGTGATGCAGAACATCTGCATGTTTGAGGTAAAGTCACCTAATCTGAACAGATCGCTGACAGAACACGTGACATTGCCTATGATTAGGTCCATGCTGTTCCCGATGCTGCCAAAGGTCAAGTAAGGGGCTGTATGGGGTCTGTTCTTGTAAGAGAAGATGATGCCTGATGATGGCTGCGACTGACTAGCAATCTCAAAGCAGGCTGTGAACTGACTCAGTGTTGGGAAGGACACAGAGCTGGACACACGCACCACATCTTTGAAATTCTGAGGCAAGGTCACTTTCTGGTTTCTCAAAGCCACTGCAACTAAACAAGTAAAAGAGAGTTTCATTATTATTTTTAAAACCTAAAAAGATAAAACAGTAACGCTTTAAACACTATAGCAATTTAATTTTATTCTATCTCAATATTATTTTACTGTAAACATTTACAAGTTAAATAAAACAATTACAGGTTTCAGGTTGTACATACTGTGAGACAAGGATGAACTGTTAATAGACCAGATGTTTATTTTTTGCTTTTTCAACTTAAGTAAAACAATGCACCCATGCGTCAAAGTGCTGATAAAATGCTTGATACACATATATATCCTAAGAACTATATATAATCACTATTACTAAGAATATACAGTGGAACCTTGGATTGTGAGCATAATTCGAAATGTGTGCGTATATCAAAACACTCAAAGTAAAGCAAATTTCCCCATCAGATATAATAAAAACTCATATTTATTCCAAGACCCCAAAAAATAAATACATATAAATAATTAATACTAAATATAAGGTAAAAATAAAACAAATTAACCTACACTTTACCTTTAAAAAAAGTAAAAATAAATCCTGTTTCTGTTAGTGTTACCGCGTTGTGTGTGAGTGATAGAGCCAGATAGGGCTAATTGGCCGAGCTTTCTCAGCGGGGTGGGATGGGGGTCACTTAGTGCTCTCATATTACGGCTCTACGGCCAATCAGGGGCGTCTGTGAGCTCACGCAAGCGACAGGAGCGGATAGCCCTGTCGTCCGGGTGTGTTACACCGCCCCCAATGGTGTGCAAGCGAGCAGTTCGAAAAGTCGGTTCGCATCAAGTTCGAAGTAAACACGTGATAATCTTCGGCCCTCCTGACTGGGTGGTAGTAGTAGCCTTAATGTCAGAGTGCCCCTAAAAGTGTGTGTAAAACTAAAGGAAGAGGAGAGGAGAAATGACACCCTCTCCCTTCTTACACAGTAACCCTTTCTCCTCTCTATTTGAGAGAGGAGAGGACTACTGTGCGGGACGACTTTCACACACATACACACACCCACACACACACACTCTAACGGAAACGCGGAAAATTAATAAGTATTTCTGACACTTGAGTGTGCGCACTAACCGACTAGGAAAGGGGCATGCTGTCAAATGGCACGCACACACACACATTAACGGAATCAGTGTAGGCTGAAAGAAAGAGAGAAAATGGATATTTAACCTCTCTAATGAGACACGCTTTTCACACGTGTGTTTTAATAAACAGACACACATACAAACAAAATAAAAGATGCTTTATGCGCACGCACGGATGTTGAATAGAGACGCACACTAAGACACAAACCATTGGCGCAGTTGTGATAATGTGAAGCTCGGTGTTAAAACAAGAAGCACATGAGTGCTACATAATACTTGTAAACCAAGACTTGCTCGTTTTTCAAGCCAAAATTTATAAAAAATTTTCGTCTTGTGGAACACTCGCAAACCAGGTTACTTACAATCCGAGGTTCCACTGTACTACAGTACAAAAGATAAGCATGGGAAAAACAGTTTAAACAGTGCTTGAGGAAAAATAAAACCTTTTGATGCAGCCCTATTTTAAATTCAAACTAAAGTCAGTCCATGTCCCCTCCCAGCATACCTTGTCTGTAACTGATACTGAAGCCTTTCTTTTGGACACTAAAGTCAGAGTGAAACGACACCACCATGACATTAGTGCTGGAGTTGAGTGTGAGTCCGTTGGCTGTAAGGCCACAAAACTTGATTCTGCTTGTGCCAGTGTTGACAGTAATGCTGTCATAGACACACCCTTGTGCCTCCTCCAGCTCAAAGTCAAGAAAGGTGAGCTGCAAGACAAAACCGGCCGGAGCCTGCAATGTCCACATGCATGTCTGGCTAGCTGGATAATCACTCGGGTAGCATGGCGATGTGAAGATCCCACTTGATGCCGTGAGTGTTAAAACACACTCACCCAGGCAGCTCATCACCCCTGGACCAAAATAATTGTATATAATTATTATGAGATGAGGGACAAAGAGCAAACATAGGAAATAAGAATACAAGTTGACAGGGAGGAATCATCTGTAGCACTGTTCAGGAGAGAGCAGACAAGAGGGATGGCTGATCGTTTGATTTTATATGCTTTTCTCCAATATGATGTTTGCACTAAGTAAATAAAACTAAATCCTTTTCTCAGTACAGAGACTCATACATTACAGGTCTACTACACCTCTCTGTTCAAGTTTTCTTCGATCCAGCCCAAGTACCATTTGCAGACAATAGTCTCAGCTCATTATGGTCCTACCCTATATGGGATGATCTTTGGGTATGGTGTTCCTGGTGTTCTTGATGTTCTTCAGATCATGTTCTTGATATTCTTCACACCTTGTTTCTCTAAACATGAGCTGAATTAATGCCAAAGAGTTCTATTTTCCTTTCATCTGATCAGAGTATGTTTTTTCTAAATGATTTTAGATGTGTATCCTTTTATTACTTATGGTTATTTGTGTAACAATTGTTCCTGCTCTTATTAATAGTCTTATTAGTAGTTTTATTAAAACTGCTCTTATTAATTACTTTAAAGTAATTACTCTTACAAGGTTTTTACATACTTGCCTAATATCTATACAAACAAATGCCTGTGTAATAACTTGATAATGGTGGCTTGTCTACCACTGATTGTGCTTTTAAGAATAAGGACATTTTAAATTTAAAGAAATTACTTTGTTCTGAGCACTATCAAATTTTTGAGTTCCAAAACATAATGGTTGGATTCCAAAACATTTTTGCTCATCCTAAAGAGCAGCTGATTTGGATTTCAGGAAAGGTACAGAGTACAGACTAAAATACTAAAACCCAGAAGTCTGTGAATTATAAAATTCATTCACAAAGTACAAATCTGATAGCCCAAACTTGATTGTGTAATGACCCACTGTATGGTCAGATTTGAATACAAGTGAGCATTCAAGTGCCCTAGTCCAGGAAGTTCCTGATGCAAATCCACCAGTGATAAGAGTCTGGGGTTCACACCCATATATAAACACACGTGGACAAAATTGTTGGTACTCTTCGGTCAATGAACGAAAAACTCACAATGGTCACAGAAATAACTTTAATCTGACAAAAATAATAATAAATAAGAATTCTATGAATGTTAACCAATGAAAATCAGACATTGCTTTTCAACAATGCTTCAACAAAATAAAAAAATAAAAATGAACTCATGGAACAGGCCTGAACAAAAATAATGGTACCCCTAACTTAATAGTTTGTTGCACAACCTTTTGAGGCAATCACTGCAATCAAACGATTCCTGTAACTGTCAATGAGACTTCTGCACCTCTCTGCAGGTATTTTGGCCCACTCCTCATGAGCAAGCTGCTCCAGTTGTTTCCGGTTTGAAGGGTGCCTTTTCCGGACAGCATGTTTCAGCTCCTTCCAAAGATGCTCAATAGGATTGAGGTCAGGGCTCATAGAAGGCCACTTTAGAATAGTCCAATGTTTTCCTCTTAGCCATTCTTGCGTGTTTTTAGCTGTGTGTTTTGGGTCATTGTCCTGTTGCAAGACCCATGACCTGCGACTGAGACCCAGCTTTCTGACACTGGCCAGCACATTTCTCTCTAGAATCCATTGATAGTCTTGAGATTTCATTGTACCCTGCACAGATTCAAGACACCCTGTGCTAGATGCAGCAAAGCAGCCCCAGAACATAACAGAGCCTCCTCCATGTTTCACAGTAGGGACAGTGTTCTTTTCTTGATATGCTTCATTTTTCCGTCTGTGAACATAGAGCTGATTTGCCTTGGCAAAAAGTTAAATTTTTGTCTCATCTGTCCATAGGACATTCTCCCAGAAGCTTTGTGGCTTGCCACCATGTAGTTTGGCATATTCCAGTCTGGCTTTTTTATGATTTGTTTTCAACAGTGGTGTCCTCCTTGGTCGTCTCCCATGTAGTCCACTTTGGCTCAAACAACGACGGATGGTGCGATCTGAACTGATGTTCCTTGAGCATGAAGTTCACCTTGGATCTCTTTAGAAGTCTTTCTGGGCTCTTTTGTTACCATTCGGATTATCCGTCTCTTTGATTTGTCATCAATTTTCCTCCTGCGGCCACGGCCAGGGAGGTCGGCTACAGTCCCATGGATCTTAAATTTCTGAATAATATGTGCAACTGTAGTCACAGGAACATCTAGCTGCTTGGAAATGGTCTTATAGCCTTTACGTTTAACATGCTTGTCTATAATTTTCTTTCGAATCTCCTGAGACAACTCTTTCCTTCGCTTCCTCTGGTCCCTGTTGAGTGTGGTACATACCATGTCACCAAACAACACAGTGACTACCTGGAGCCCTATATATAGGCCCACTGACTGATTACAAGATTGTAGACACCTGTGATGCTAATTAGTGGGCACACCTTGAATTAACATGTCCCTTTGGTTACATTATTTTCAGTATTTTCTAGGGGTACCATCATTTTTGTCCAGGCCTGTTCCATGAGTTTATTTTTTTTAATAATTCTGTTGAAGCATGGTTGAAAAGCAATGTCTGACTTTCATTGGTTAGCATTCATAGAATTTTTTTAAATTATTACTTTTGTCAGATTAAAGTTATTTCTGTGACCATTGTGAGTTTTTCTTTCATTGACCAACGGGTACCAACAATTTTGTCCACGTGTGTGTGTGTGTGTGTATATATATATATATATAAAATAAAATAAAATAAAATATTTTATTACATATAAAAGTATTAACACTTCACACTGCTGGATTCTAACCAGTTGTAAGTACTTCTTCAAAATGCCAAAAGAAGAAACAAGAACAAGAGACAAAAAAGTAGGCAATTTATTGAAAACTGCATTTAAACTCAAACAGGCTTGTCAGCAGCTGATCAAAAGTTTAAAACCATAGCCTTTAAAAGTTAAAATCTGCAAAAATATGGCTTTAATGTCATTGTCCTTCAGACAGTCACTCTGTCATGATCTACTGATGGGACTATACGACACTATAACGTCATAGAGAGAAATTAAAACGACACTACTGACTTATACGAACTATTACGGAGGTGTTTTTTAGTGATCTGTGTATATTATGACTAAAATAAAGCCACTGAATACAGGATGAGTAACAATGACAATGAGTGATAGTAGGTGTTTTTTTAGTGAGTATATATTCCAGTTTAGTGAAGCTAAAAAGGCTAAACAGGTGGCCTCCATCAGTTTTTTGTCTGGGGTACTATTCTTGATTTTACATTTCATCTGCTTTGTAAAAGCTGTCACTCTTTATGTCTGAAATTAAGCTGTCCATATCGCCTTTTACAAAGTGAAAGTGGTTTATTTATTGTGAAAGACTTTTTTTTATTATTCAATAATAATCATCATGCTTTTTTTGCTGCTTGTGTCCAGTATTAAATAATAATTTGACCACGAATGGCTGGAATGTGGTTGTGAATTTATGACTGAAATAAAGCTGCTCACATAGTGTGCATTTTCACTTTGTAAAAGCCGATATGAACAGCTTGATTTCAGTGAAATATGCGCAATGTGAGCAGCTTTATTTCTGCCATAATATACGCAGATGACAAAAAAATAAACAACAAATATGTTGCATAGCATAATGAAGTCATTAATATATTGTTAACATCTTCATAATAGTTTGTAAGAGTCAGTAGTGTTGCTTTAATTCTCTTTATGACAGTATAGTGTCGTTACCAGTTTCATTGTTATTTATTTAGGGCTTAGTAGTACATCATTAAATTCCTTAACGACTGGTTGTTGGAACGTTATGTTGATAACCGTCCTTATTGCTCGTATTGCACATGTCAAAATGAGCTGTAGAGCCGTTTCCGTTGTTAACGGCTCGATGGGGGGGGTCGCTACACTTTTTATTATGAATTAACCGAACTGGTATAGACCACCAAGGACTTAATTCAATAAATCAGGAGAGGTTGGTAGCTAATTTGGCTCAGTGAAATGGGGGCCTTAGTTTCATCAGTGCACAGAACATTTTGCTAACAATGTTGTGGAGTGTCAATTTGCTCTTTTGCAAACTTCAGGCATGCAGAAATGTTCTTTTTAGTAAGCAGCAGCTACCTTTGTGGTGTTCTGCCAGGGACACCCTACTTGATCAATGTTTTATGTACTGTAGGCTCATAAACACAGATGTTTCAAATCTTTGGCTGTCACTTATGGTTGTTTCTTTACCTCATTGATGAGACTTCATTGTACTCTTTGGGTCCTTTTGACTGGGAGCCCAATTTTTGGTAGAGTAGCCACAGTCCCAAAGTGTCTCCACTTGTCTAACTGTAGACAAGTGAATTTCTTTGAAATCACTTTATAACCCTTTCCACAAGCATTTGGATCACAAGCATTGTCTTGTGACACAAGCATTGGCTCACAAGCATTGTCTTCTTGTGTGGCGCAAACTCAAAAAAAGTGTTTTTTTACTCAGTCAAAATAGCTCTAGTCCACACCTCCAAACTCATTTTCTTACCAAGGTTCCTGGTATGCCAACACCCGACTCCAATGAGTTAGGTCATTAACTCAAGGATTCTGACACACTTTTTCCACTAGCACTATGAGGTTTTTATTGCTGTTCCCAATAATGACATGAAAGATCAGATTTTTTGTGTGTCTTATTATTTTAGGCACATCATATTTGTCTATAGTATTGCTGTCAAAGAGGTAGACTGTGTGCGTGTGTCCATGTGTGTGCTCGTGAAATGCAGATCTGTCATGGCCCTTCATATTAAATATTTGCCAAAACTAAATGGGGACTGCTATGTGTGTGATTGATGGTGTGTGTTTGTTTGAGAGAGATGAAGAAAAGCCAGGTGCTTCTTGAATGCTTGGTCTGAAAAGCACAGATGTGATTATTGAATGATGTCTGAAATTAAGTACTTATGAAAGGTTAAATCAGGCACTGTGGACAAGTGGTTATGTGATGCAGGTAGATGAGGTGTTATGTAGAGGGAGAGAGACTGAGAGAGAGGAGTAGAGTTGAGAGGTATCTAAGATGAAAGCATTTTCATGTGTTGTTAATGAAAAAGTGCTATATTTATTCCAGGACATTTAGACATTTGATGGGGCGTTTTAGTGGGGGAAAGCATTTAATTCCATTCCTTATGAAAGGACCTTTTCTGATTTGACTATTTCCCTGTAATCAGACATTCTCTCCCTGACCTTCACCTGGTGCCATGCCACGACTACCTCCCTCTCTCACATTCCAACTCTGACAATTCTCTGCAACATGACACAGAATTACAGCTACAGTGCATACAATTTATTCATCACTGTATATAAATAAGCAATAAACAAAAATAACAAATATAAATAATAATTTAAAAAATTACCATCATATACATTTATAAGGAGCGGCAGCACATCTGTTTGAATATTTGTCACTAAATCAAGTTAAAAATACTGAGCTATTAATTTATTTTCACTAGCTTAAGCCCCGGTTACCACTTTACCATTTTTGATAGATTGATGCAGAAAGAATTGGGAATAAAGCCTACTAAAAAAAAGAGCAATGACATAAGCAGAAATAAACCAGAACTGCAAACATCCATAACACATTTATAAAATTTTCCAAAGAAAAGATACACATCTTCGATGAAAGTGATTCAGCCCCTACAGCTACCTTTACCTGTTCTCGCAGTGCATATCAGGCACATTGTGACTTGGAGAACATTCCAGAACTTCCATCCCCACCACTGTCCACTGATATATGAAACCCTGTCAGATACAACACAAAGAGAGATGATTCTGATTAATATACTGTACAGTACACACACACTCTCACTCAGTCTATCATCTAGAGCCAATCCCAGGAGACTTAGGGCACAAGGCAGGGTTACACCCTGGACAGGGTGACAATCCAACGCAGGGCACACACATACACACACTCATACACTCATTCACACACTATAGGCAATTTGGGAATGCCAATTAACCTAAACTACATGTCTTTGGACTGTGGGAGGAAACCGGAGTACCTGGAGGAAACCCACCAAGCACAGGGAGAACATGCAAACTCCACGCACACAGAGACAGGAATCAAGCCTGGCCGGGAATTGAACCCAAACCCTGGAGGCGCAAGGCGACTACACCATCACGCCGCCTCAGTACAGACACATTTCAGCATAAACATAATGTACAAACATTTTGTCTCTTGTTTTTTTTTTTTTACTTTACATTTTCCTCACTGCAATTCTTGCTGGTTGTTCACTTGTTGTATATGTGAACTAGTTGCTGTAGTGATATAAATTCCATTTGCCATTAATAATAATGTCTGTCTGTCTATCTATCAATTTATTCATCTACTAATCTATCTATCTATCTGGATGTGGTTTAACCTAATGATAAGGGGATGATTAGAGGTGAGTCCAGCTAATGTTCTGAGCTGTGAGCGGAGAACGTTAGCTGAAAACCATTCAAGCATGGTAGGAAACTATTTCCTCTCTCTCTCTCTCAAACACACACACACACACACACACACACAGTTACTCAAAGCAGTACAATACCTTCATTCATTCTACCTCTCCTCCATAATATGTGTTTGGAATTACGTATTTTTGTGGCATGGAAACTTCTTTTTTCGACAGAATAAACTGCTACTGCAGTCTTGTTATATGATTCTAACCCATTCCTCTATGCTAGCTGTAATATTCTGCAGAAATAAAAAACATTAATACATACAACATGAAACTCACTAAGTTTTAGATTGAAGCTTTTCAATGTGATTAGTGAGTGTGCTTTGCAAAGCTGATGTGTTATTCAATACAATGTTAAAAGTTTCTCCAATTCCAGGCCTTGGATTACTCTGACCTATCTAATCCAAGAATAAGTACTCAGCTTCGGTATGAGGGAGCTCAATAAAACCATACCAATAACTTTGACTGACTAACCTTTGTTAGACCTTTGTCTCCTCGGGGAGAACTCTGCCCCAAAGATCTCAGATTATGCCACTTTAACTCCAATCATTAGTGAACACACATACTGGGCACCAGTCCACACTGCCCTGCTTCGTACAACCCAGGTGTTCATATAAAACATGAGGAGAAAGGTTTTAACTGAGGAACTGACATCATGAACCTATGCCTATGACAAAATGGAATGCAAGAGAAGTCTTTCAAGTAAGACTCGAAGACAGAATTGTGAAGAGATGCATTACATGCAGAGGTGATGATCAGTTTCACAAAACACAGATTTTAAAACAGGGCTCTGCTCTACCCAGCTATCCAGACAAGCAAGAATACACCTCATGCATGCACTTTTGGGAGTGTGCTGAGACCTGGGTTAACTTTTTACAGACCTCTCAAGAAAAAAGTCTGTTTACTTTGTGTTTATATATTATGATAGACGTTAAATGACCAAAACGTCATTTTAACTCTTTTTTCCAGCCACGACACCTCTGAGACACATTCTACCAACAGAATTATTACAGTCTTGAATAAAGCACCTATTACTTAATAATATACTTAATTTATTATTTTTCTAACAAAAGAAATGCAGGTTTTAACTGTTCAATCCCTTATATATTCATGCAATGTTATACAACGCAGACACATTGTTCCAAGAAGCACTCTTACTCTATTGAATGCAAATGTACATGGATGGGGTCAGTTCTCAAGGCTCAGTGCAAAGCGAATAAAGAACTCTATTCATCAGCTGGTAAGAGCGGCTCGGAAAGCCTGAGCACTGACATTCACAGGTCTGAAATGTCGGAAAATATGGCCTACAAAAAACCAGCAGAGTTTTCCATGTGCGTTTCATAGGGCTTTTGTTTGTTTGTTTTCTTTTCCTTTTATTCCAAACCAAATGCTCCCTGAATGACGCAATGCAAGAAATACACAATGTTGAACTCCTAGAGACGTCAGCAATACTGTATCGGGTTTAGGATTTAGGAGTTAGGAATTGTGCTCAAAGTCACAATGATCAGTGCTTTACAATTCACAAGCAGCATTCTGAGTCTAAGTTCTGACTTTACACCTTTACTCTTTTCAGTAAAATACATTTAGGCATTTGGCAGGTGTTTTTATCCAGAGCGACTTACAAAAACTGCTTACACTGGTTACTAGGTTACTAACTATGTGCCATCAGTCAAACAGTTGGGAAGGGATTTATTATTTATATTATTATTTATTATTATTATCATTATTATTATTATTATTATTTTAGTATCTGCACATCTGAAATGTATGGGTTTGCAAAGCTCATCACAATTCACAACAATGTCGTCTTTGTCATGTTATATAGGTTATACAAGGTCTTATCATTTTATTAGGCTAAAATCATGTAATTAAAACGATGCAACCCCAGCTCCACCAGAAGCTTCTAACACATCATTACAGGTTTCTTCAAAGATAGCTAGCTAGCTAGCTAGCAAAATAACGTCGTTTACCAGGTCTCCGACTCACTGAATAAAGCAGTTTTAAGCATACTGTTCAAGTTTTAAAGACTTTTTGGAAAAAGATATTTTCAAACTTTCGTTAGAAATCAACAACGGGGTTGCTTTTCAGTTTATCACCTACAGTCTCCTCCTTCAGCTTAGCGCCTGTGTGTGTTTATCATCAAACTGAGCACTAACTAGACAATCAGGGCAAATCTACTGATGAGGAATTACCCTAGGCAGTATGATCTGGACTCACATTATCTCACTGAAGCACGTCTCATTCTTCCTGAGACTTCCAGACGAAGCTCTTTCAGCACTTAAGGACAGAAGTGTGTTCCCGCATCCGTGTGTTGTTTAAATCCGTGCGCCACTTTTTTATTTTTTAGAAATGGTAGGCTAAAGACTACCGTTGCTGCCGAAGAATAAAACGAAGATAATCGTGTAGGTTTACGCAGGACAGAGATTGTGGTCCGGTGGAGAAAGAAGTGTTCGCAGCTCCTCCCTTCACTCAGTCAGATCAACTTTACAGGGGGAGGTTTCATTAACACAGAGAGTGAGAGAGAGAGAGAGAGAGAGAGAGAGAGAGCACATAATTGAGGAACAGCTTGTTAGGCATTTAAAAAATATTTAGTTTATAATTATTTGTAATAAATACATACAAATACTTTATCTACATACATATATAATAAATACACACAAATTATATTAGTAATGCATTTATTTCCTATTTTAGGTCATGACAGTCATATAAGCAATTCGCTGCATATCATACTGCGTATGGCATTTGTTTGTGACAAATAAAATTAAAATGTGTCACTTTGCAGTCCAAAGACATGCGATGTAGTCTGATTGGTGTTTCCAAATTGCTCATACATGTAAATATTTTTAGGGTTTTCAATACTGTATGTTAATACGAAAGACATTGAAATTATGACAGAACAATATGGACTTATGTAGCTAAAAAGATTTTTGAGTAGCCACATTTTCCTTTGATGAGAGCTTTGCAGCCTCGTGGTAATTCTCTTGACTAGAATGGTTTTCAAACAATCTTGAAGGAGTTCCCAGAGGTGCTCAGTACCTCTTGGCTGCAGCTCACTTCTTTCTCCAATTCAACTCATCCCAAACTATCTCAATTCGATTTAGATAAAAGGCCAATTTTGTAAAGGCCAGGTCATCTGATGGAGCACTCATTTATCTTCTTGGATAAACCATACTGTATGTAATCTAGAGGTCTGTTTGGGGTCATTGTCCTGTTGTAAAACAAATGGTGGTCCCACTAAGAGCAAATAAAATGGGATGGTATATTCCTTCAAAATGCTGTTTCAAAAGATGTGCCCTCAATTTTGACTAAATCACCAGAGTCACCAGCAAAGCACCACCACCACACCTCCTTCTCCATGCTTCACAGTGTAGGTCACACATTCGAGATCTGTATGTTCACCCTCTCTACATCTAACAAAAGACATGGCAGTTACAGTAGAACCAAACATTTCAAATTTGTCCGCATCAGACCGAAAGACAGGTTTCCAATGACCTAATGTACATTGCTTGTTTTTATTGGCCCAAGCAAATCTTTTCAGCTTGTTGCTCTTCCAACGAAATGTTTATGTTGTTATAATTAGACCATAAAGGCTTGACTTACTTAGTCTCATTTGAACAGTGAATGTTAAAATAGGTCTGCTACTTGAACTCAAAGAAGCATTTATGTGGGCTTTAATGTAAGGTGCTGTAAATCGGCAGTTTCTGAGACTAACGTTTCTAATAAACCTATCCTTTGCAGCAGATGTAGCGCTTAGTCTTTCATAGGATGGAACCTTTCCTAAGATGGTTCTTCTGAGAGCTAGTTTGATGGTTTTCGTGATTGCACTTTGGGGCTGCATCCAAAGTTCTTCAGATTTCTTAAAGTAATGATGGACTGTCTTTTCTCGACATAATATGGATGTGCACTAGTAGGGTTATTGACTCTGTACCCATTCTTCCTTTGGACAAGACAGCACATTAAGAAGGCAAGAAATGCCACAAAATAGCTCTTGACAAGGCACACCTGTGAACTGATTTTTTTCCCAGGTGACTACCACATTAAGCTGATGAGAGAATGGCATTGTTGTACATGGTTGAAGTTACAAAAAAAAAAAAAAAAACTGTACAAATTTACATCTGTAAAACGCTTTTTTAAAACCTGGAATGACAGTGTTGAATAGTCCTTAATGTGTAATGGAAGATCACTTAAATCCTTAAAAAGTTTAATAGTGAAAGTAAAAGCTTTTTACACAGCAAAGAGAACTCAAGGGATTGGGACATAACAGCAGTGTAACCATAACAAAAAACACTTACCACTGAGGCTCATCTGAAAAGAAACTTAATTTGCTAGAGGGCATATAGAATGGACTGTGGAGCACTGGAAAAAGGACCTGGTGTGATGCCATGAGTATCCAATATTGAACTTTTTCACAATATTCTACTTTTCTGAGGAACTGAATTTTGGGTTTTCATTAGCTGTATGCCATAACCATAAAACTAAAAAGAAATAAACACTTGGAATATACCAGCGTCATTAATGAAATAAAAATGTTGAGTAGAAGGGAAGTTATAAGCAGTTGTGTGTCGGATTATGTGACGGCATCTAGTGCTTTTTTCCTTTTTATTTATTTTTCCAGGGGAAGTTTAAAATCAGTTTGTCTCATATGTTCCAAGTGCCACTATGAGATAAAACACTCGTCGTTAGAGAAAACATATGCATAGCAGTCTAAGTTGAGGGAGTGTAAAATACCGAAGAGAGAGAACGAAATGGAATAAAACAACACCTGCACCAATAGATATTAGAGAAGCGCAACTGAATATTTTAATCGCTGAAATAACAGTGCTAGCGTGGTATAAGTGAATTTTGACAAGCTAGAGTCGTTTTAAGACAAAATGTAATCTTGATAAAGATCTACTTTTTAGATTTCTCATCTGTGATTTACTCTCCAATTACCAAACAAGGAGTGTAGCAAGTAGTGTTTGGCTGTCGGCTAAAGAAGCACAACTTACGGTAAGAGCGCAAGATACTGAACGTTAAAAAAAATATATTTCTTAGTATTAATAAGTTAGGAAGAGAGTTATGCTGTACAGAAAGGCAGGCAGACATGGATGGGGCTTTAACCTGAAATAATATTATTACTGATTACATTGATAACATTCAAACTGATCAGCTTATTTTTAGCTTTAAACTTCATTACTATTTCTAAAAACACTTTTCCCATCAACGACGAGTACTTATGCTAGCTGATATCAGCTGGTCATGTATGTAGGAAATGTTAAAGGTTGATGTAAAATATGTGGAGGAAAAAAAATGAAGGTAGAAAGGAAAACAAAATAATTTAAACACTTAGTACTTATTTTTTGCCTTATTAAAATTTATAATTACATAATTAAAATGATAATTTTGTGCATTTTTTCTAAAAATGGGGTTGGGGTTATGCTTCTTCAGACACTATGTAGAGGCCTGGCTTTAACACCTCCATCATCACACAACAATATTACTACAATATAATAACAATAGTGAAAAATGTTCTATTCATGGTACAGAGTTGCACCTACTTAGGTACACAAGTTCCATTAGTAAAGTGATTCCTGTTAACATTATCTGTTCCTCATGCTGCCTGACCCATTGCATGTGGGATTTATGCAAAACCCAGCAATTATCATTTGATTTCCTTTCTGCACACCACCAATAACAGGGAAGAAATTCAGGCAAATATGCAGGCGATGCTCACAGAGGATATATATGGCTTGCAGATAAACCTCTTACCCTTTTCTGTTTGACTTCAAACAAAAAAAGAGGACGTCTGAGTAACAGCTGCAGGCAGGCATTAAGCCGTGTAAAGCCAGTGACACAAAACTAAGGTTTCTACCTACACAAAGTGCTAGCTCATGCACTGAGGCACTCTATATCATGTCACTATAATAAGTCATTAGACTTTCATATCCTGAGATCACCATAGGTATATATTTACAGAGAAATTACTTGAGTGAAAAGGTGAAAGTGAAAACTTTATGTTTAATGACTGTGTGCACATGAGCTTGCACGAACTCCTGAAATTTGCATAAAAACTGCGATTCTTTTCACATCAGATCCATCGGAGCATCATTTGATCACGCTTCAACAAAAGAAATTAGACGCAAGGGAAATCTGACATTTAGTAAAAAATTATCAAATGATGAATAGTGCAATATATGAGATATTTTATGTATTAAAATACCTTGGTTTATTTTTTTTCTTTTAAATAAAGTATCCCACACATGCAGTAGATATAGCAAAAGCTGAAATTTGACCCAGGATGAGATTAAGCAGTACAGGTGAACAGAAGGGCCTTTATTATTCATTTATCGCCTTATGCCCTGTCAAAGTTGTAAAGGATCCAGAGCACAGCGTGAGAATACACAGCCTAGCACTTCTATCAGTAAAGACACAGAGTAGAGCTGTTAAAAAAGAGAACCTAGTCATTTAAACCCACCACAAGTCATTTATGTAATTTCATTCACATGCACCTGTAAGACAATCACACTAATCCCTATCTGTCGTTCTGTATTTCTGAGCAGTCAGTTTGGAACGCTGATGTGGAACAGATGTTTTATTAAGTAGTCTTGAGCAGAGCTGGGCGGGCCTGATCTGTGATAAGCACACAAAGCTCTTATTCTTTGCCCGTGGTTAGAAGCTTGAGAGCTTTCTGTAGGTTTTGTATGGCAGTGGAGACGTCTTCGTACTGCAGAGCACTGCCTGCATACTTGCAGTACTTCTGAGCCTGGGTGTAGTCCTCTGGTGTGAGACGCACATTACCTGTTAGGAAGATTACAGTAAATCAGAGAAATAAATAAGATATTTTTATTTTATTTTATTTATTTTTTATAAAAAAAAATTAAAAAAAATTTTTTAATATTCATTTCTAAAACCAAAATGGGAAAAAAATGAACAACAGCCCATTTTCTGATTTTGTACTCAAATCAAAAATGGAAAAAACTGATAAACAGGCTAAGCCAACCGTCTGCTAACTGCATAGAGACATCACTCAGGGTCCATCATATTGAGACTGTACCTGTTCCCCGAGCTAAACACAAACTTAGAAAGACTCAGAAAGTCTGTTTTAGTAATTTAATTAACATAGATACCACAAACTCAGAGCACACTGAATGAGCAGCCGGCACCGCTGATCTGAAGTTAGGACTGTTAAATATTAGATCTCTCGCATCTAAAGCAGTTGTTGTTAATGAAATTATCACATATCAGGAGTTTGATATACTCTGTTTAACAGAAACCTGGATTAAACAGGATGAGTATGTAGCTTTAAATGAAGCTAGTCCTCCTGGATACAGCTACATACACCAGCCTCGGCTAACTGGTAGAGGAGGAGGCGTCGCAGCTATTTACCATAATTATCTGACTACCATACAAAAAACATGGACACAAATTTAATGCATTTGAAGTTCTCTATAGTAACATAACAAGCGTAGCTACAAATATCAAGTCTGCTCAGTCGATCCCGCTAAAAATCATTTACAGACCCCCAGGGGAAATTGTAGATTTCCTCTCAAACCTAATCATTTCTGTAGACAAAGCATTAATTTTTGAAGATTTTAATATTCATTTTGAGAATCCAGAAGACCCTCTGAGAACAGAATTTATGTCCATACTGGACTCAGTAAGATTAAATCAATGTGTAGTAGGAACCACTCGTACAGTGTTACAAAAATGAGTACACCCCTCACATCTCTGCAAATATTTAATTATACACTGCATAAATGACTCTTTGACACAAAGTAGTCGGTGTAAAGGTTGTATAGCAGTGTAAATTTATTGTCCCCTCAAAATAACTAAAAATACAGCCAATAATGGCTGAATCCCTGGCAACAAAAGTGAGTACACCCTTAAGTGAAAATGTGAAATGTCAATATTGTGTGTGACCACCATCATTTTCCAACACGCCTTGAATTCTCTTGGCCATGGAGTTCACCAAAGCTTCACTGGAATCCACTCCATCACAACATCATGGAGGTGGTGGACATTTGACACCTTGTGCTTCTCCACCTTCCTTTTCAGGATTCCCTAGAGGTGTTCTATGGGGTTTAGGTGGAGACAGGCTTGGCGTCCATCACCTTTACCCTCAACCTCTTTAGCAAGCCAGTGGTCATATTGGAGGTGTGGTTGGGGTCATTATCATGCTGGAACACTGCTCTGCGGCCCAGTTTTCGGAGGGAGGGGGGATCATGCTCTGCTTCAGTATGTCACAGTACATGTTGGAGTTCATGCTTCCCTCAATGAACTGTAGCTCTCCAATGCCAGCAGCACTCATGCAGCCCCAGATCATGACACTCCCACCACCATGTTTGACGGTAGACAAGACACACTTGTCTTTGTACTCCTCACCTGGTTGCCGCCACACACGCTTGACACCATCTGAACCAAATAGGTTTATCTTGGTCTCATCAGACCACAGGACATGGATCCAGTAATCCTGGTCCTTAGTTTGTATGTCTGCAGCAAATTGTTTGCGAGCTTTCTTGTGCATCATCTTTAGAAGAGGCTTCTTTCTAGGATGACAACCATGCAGAGCAATTTGATGCAGTGTGCGACGTACGGTCTGAGCACTGATAGGCTGACCTCCCATCCCTTCAATCTCTGCAGCAATGCTGGACGCACTCCTCCGTCTGTTTTCCAAAGCCAATCTTTGAATTTGACGCTGAGAACGTGCACTCAGCTTCTTTGGCCGACCATGGCAAGGCCTGTTCTGAGAAGAACCTGTCCTCTTAAAGGGCTGGATGGTCTTGGCCACTGTTGCAGAGTGTTGGCTCTCCTTATAGCCTAGGCCATCTTTATGTAAAGCAACAATTAGTTTTTTTTTCAGGTCTATTGAGAGTTGTTTGCCATGAGGTGCCATGTTGAACGTTCAGTGGCCAGGTTGAGAGAGTGGAAGAGCCTTTATACCAAATTTAACTCACCAGCTATCTGGTGATACGTGAGAGAGTGTAACACTAATGGGTCACATGACAGAGGGGAAGGAAAATATAGTGTACTCACTTTTGTTTCCAGGGGTTCAGCTATTATTGGCTGTATTTTTAGTTATTTTGAGGGGACAATACATTTACACTGCTATACAAACTTTACACTGACTACTTTTCATTGTGTCAAAGAGTCATTTATGCAGTGTTGTCATATGAAAAGATATAACTAAATATTTGCAGAGATGTGAGTGGTGTACTCACTTTTGTGACATACTGTAAAGCAGGTCACACTTTAGATTTAATTCTTCGGATTAAGTATAAGAAATGTATTCACAATTCCACAATTAATTTATTCTGAAGTTATCTCAGATCACTATCTTGTCTCAATTAAAGTGTTTCATAGTAATAATGTACGCACAGTGCCGCGCTACCGTATTAAACGTACATTCACATCAACTACCACACAGAGCTTTATCAGTAATCTCCCAGAGTTACCAACTTTGATTGGATCGCCATCTGACCCCACAGAACTCGATCAGGTGACTGAATATTTAGAGTTGACATTCTTTGGATGACCTAGCTCCAGGTAAAAGAAAAATCATTAGAGATAAGAAACTCGCTCCCTGGTATAATGATCACACACGCACTTGAAAACAGATCGCTCAAAAATTTGAATGTAAATGGCGTCAAACTAAATTGTTAGTATTTCAAATAGCATGGAAGGAGAGCATCCTGAACTATAGAAAAGCTCAGTGTAATTACATCAACATATCGTTCCACTCTTATAGAAAATAACAAAAATAGTCCTAGATTTTTATTTAATACCGAAGCCAAATTAACCAGAAATAAGACCAGTGAGGACTTCCTGAACTTTGTTAATAATAAAAATGTAAATATTAGGCATAAAATTGAGGCTTTGAAACTAGACAATGTAATTGATGCAGATGTTAAACTAACCATGTCAGATCGGAACCTAGAATACCTTACTCCCCTTGAAGAGAATGAACTAATTTCACTCATCTCTTCTGCAAATTCATCAACCTGTATATTAGATCCTATACCGACACATTTTCTCAAACAGATAGTGCCTAAAGTAACAGAAACCCTGTTGAAAATGATTAATTCTTCACTCAGCATTGGGTACTGTTTGTTCCAAAATCTTTTAAATTAGCAGTATCTGTCAGGATTTAGGCCTTATCACAGCACAGAGACACCACTTGTTAAAGTAGTAAATGACCTCCTATTGGCCTCTGATCAGTGTTGCAAAACTATGCTTGTGTTACTCGACTGCAGTGCAGCTTTTGACACCATTGATGATGGTATTCTCCTTTACAGATTAGAAAATGTAGTAGGAATTAAGAGAACAGCCCTCTCCTGGCTCAGATACTATTTGAATGATCATTATCAGTATGTAGATTTAAATGGTGATTATTCTGCATGTTCTCTATTGAAGTTTGGTGTTCCACAGGGTTCGGTTTTAGGCCCACTGCTTTTTTCCGTTACATGCTTCCTTTGGGCAACATAATCCGTAAGCATGATATTAGTTTTCGTTGTTATGCTGACGATACACAGTTATACGTCTCAGCAAAACCAGATGAGAAAAACCAGCTTGCTAAAGTTGAACAATGTGTAAAGAATATAAGAGACTGGATGCTAATTAACTTCCTTCTGCTTAATCCTGATAAGACAGAAGTTCTAGTTATATGACCGCATGCAGCTAGAAGCAAGATCACACTGTAACTTTAGATGGCCTTTCTGTTCTATCTAGTGCAACAGTAAAAGACCTCGGTGTGATTATAGATTCTAGTCTTTCATTTGAAGCTCATGTAGACAATATCACCAGGATAGCATTCTTTCACCTCAGAAATATTGCCAAGTTAAAGAATATATTGTCACTAAACGATGCAGAAAAATTAATTCATGCTTATATCACCTCAAGTTGGACTATTGTAACGCCAAGCTTCAGTTAGTTCAGAATGGAGCAGCCAGAGTCCTCACTAGAACCAGAAGATACAAGCACATCACCCCTATCTTATTTTCACTTCATTGGTTCCCTGTGAAATTTCGCATTGATTTTTAAAATACTACTTTTGACATATAAAGCATTAAATGGTCTCGCGCAACAGTATCTGAGTGAACTGCTAGTGTCTTACAATCCACCACGCCTACTTCGATCAAAGGATGCAGGCTGCTTGTCAGTACCATGTATTATGAAAACTAAAGCAGGGGCAGAGCTTTTTCTTACAAAGCCCCAAAGTCATGGAATAGCCTTCCAAATAGTGTTTGAGAGTCAGACACAGTCTCAGTGTTTAAGTCCAGGCTAAAAACATTTATTTAGCCAAGCAATTTGTAAATAAATTAGCCTTAGGTAAAGCGCAGATCTGGGGGACCCATGGACGTAGAGTATTATGGTGAACTGGTATGTTTAGATGCTGTCTTCCCCACTCTCATTGATCACTCAGGTTTGTTGACGGTGAGGTGATTGGTTGCTTTACATCTCTGGGAGCCCTCATGTCTGTGTTTCTTTCTGGCTCTCCTTTTAGTTATGCTGTTATAATTAGTCCTGCCGGAGTCTCTGCTTGCACTCTACACTAAATATACATTCACCATATACATTATGTGACTGGGACCAAACCTAACTGTTATCTCTGCTCTTCTGCTCTCCCCTCTCCTGTTCTCTCTCCCTCTCCTCCTCTCTTTCTTTCCTTCTCTCTGTTAAGCTACACATGTCATTCCTGAGCTGCCAGACTCTCTCTGCCCTCTGGAACCGTCTGACTCATCCTGATGCCCCATTTCTGGTTGGAGATCTTGTCACATGGATGCCCCGTGTGTCTCTTTGGGATGCGTCCGGTGTCTGGAGACGGTTTCACTCTACTATGAAGACTGTTCTGGCCTCGACTGATGTTGACAGCTGTTTATCTAAAGACTTGGCTGCAGTCGCTCGATAGTTCAGGATTGGAAGTCGACCTGAGCCTCCTATAACTACCTGGAGTATATTAACATCAATTAACATCTGTTAACAACTGTTATACTGAACTGCCTGCCACAGTATGAATGCAGATCAATTCCTGCTTTCTGTTTCACCCAAATGAGGATGGGTTCCCGGTTGAGTCCAGTTCCTCTCAAGGTTTCTTCCTATTGCCATCTCAGGGAGTTTTTTCTTGCCACTGTCACCCTTGGCTTGGTCATCAGGGACTATCTGACCATTTTGATTCATACACATTTCATACAAAATTAAATAAGTTTTTTGATTGCGTAAAGCTGTTTTGCGACAATGACGATTGTTAAAAGCGTTATACAAATAAAATTGAATTGAATTGATAATGGGTCAGTTAGTAAGAGGGGTTCTTAACATGCTTAAAAACTCCTGAAAATCTGTACACATGTTGGAATCTGCTTCCATTAGTATGCCCGCGAGTCTGGACCCTGAGCGTTCACTGCTATATTTTGTATTGTTGTGTATGTACCGAAAAAGTTATTTCTTTTTATTTGAATGCTTCGCAGTGGGAACCACACATTCAGGAACTGTTTGTTCACTCTTTCTACATTTAACAAAGCCATGACGGTCTCAAATTTGGACTCAAAGAAATACTCAAATTAATATTTCTTAGCCCAAATATTTGTTAAATGTAGATTCTGCCTGTTGTTCTTCCAAAGTAATGGTATCTTTACCACAATTTAACCATGAAGATGTGACTCCCGCAGTCTTTTCTGAACAGTGGATGTTGATATGTCTGCTACTAATCTGAGCGGTTTCTGAGGCAAGTCTTTCTATTAAACTTATCTTCTGCAGCAGAGGTAGCTCTTTGACTACCTTTCCTGGGACGGTCCTCAGGAGGGCCAGTTTCATCATAATGTTTGATGGTTTTGGTTACTGCACTTGGTGATACAAAGTTCTTGAGATTTTTGCCATAACATGCATTTAGTGCATTGACTCAGTACCCACCCTTCCTCTGCACAAGACAACTGATGGTCTAAGGCACATTAAGAAGCCATGAGATAGACATGGTTAGAAGAGCATCCACCAACAAAGGATGATTGGATAGCAATTGTAGATGACATGTCTGAAATGGAGAAACTCACCTTCTCTCTAAGACTAAACATGGATAAGTATTATAAAAATTGGTCAAAATGGTTCATATATAAGAAAATAGATAATAAAAAAGTTTCTAGTCATTGTTTTTGCAATAAGTATTAACCCCCCCCCCCTCCTTCTCCGGTATTTGTAAAACCTTATATGTGTATGCATATATATGTGTATATGTATGTGCATTTGTGTATATGGGAGTAATGCTAATGGGAATGTGACTCGTGCTATAAAAACAACTGTATAAGAAGAAAGTAATATCTGTATGTGATCCCTCCGATGATCCTTTTTTTTTGTTGTTGTTTGTTCTGTTAAAAAAAAAAAAAAAAAAAAAAAGAAGCCATGAGATAAAAATATTTTTTCACAATGCATCTCTGTGAATTAAAAGCATTCCAGGTAGTTACCTCATGAATATGACGAGAGAATGGCATGAGTTTCAAAGCTAAATGTAGCTACTTTGGACAATCAATAAAATACTTTGTTGTGTTGGAGTGCACTTGTGCCATGCAATGGGTTGCCACCCTATTAAGTTTGTGTCCCACCTTTTCCCCTGAGCTCTAGGTTACTGTTTTTAATGTCACTGCCAATTAGGGTTGCCAACTGTCCCATAAAATATGGAATCGTTCCGTAATTCCATACTAAAAGACTAAAAGAGTGTGGGCCAGTTAACCTCACCGGTACCCTGATTCTAGTTTGGAGACTGTCCGGGAATGTCTTTCACTTAGAAGAATGAGGTTCAGAGGGGTTGGGCTAGTGGAAATCACCTCGAGTAGACTGTGAGGGGGAGCGTGGCAGGAGAAGGGAAAAAAAAACTTTATACTTTACACAGCTTTGCAATACGTAAAATCACTCACACTACAAAATGCTACTGAATAAACCACAGATCATTTATACCATTGTAAATTTAAACTGTACTATACTTTCAAAAGCATTCTTTAGTACGTTAAACTTTTCTTGGACAAATTTAATTCAATGATCTTTTAGTCTTGAAGACAAAATATGCAGGCTTTCTAGAAAATTTTATTTGCATATAGAGTACCTTACTGTCACCTGACATAAGTAGATTTGACGCTTCATCAGGCATAATAATAATAATAATCATCATCATCATCAGTGGAACCTTGGATTGAAGCATAATTCGTTTCGGAAGTGTGCTTGTATATCAAAGTACTCATATATAAAAGCTAATTTACCCCATGAGAAATAATGAAAACTCCAATTATTCGTTCCACAACCCAAAAAAATAAATATATAAAAATAATTAATACAAAATATAAAGTAAAAATAAAACAAATTAACCTGCATGTTACCTTTGAAAAAAGTAAAAATAAATCCAGACAGATAAGTGTTTCCACTGGTGTGTGCGTGTGTGAAGCTAAAGTAAGACGAGAGGAGGAATGACTTCCTTCCTCCCTCCCCCTTACACAGTAGCCCTCCCTCCTCTCTTTTTTGGGACGACTTTATCACACACACACACACACACACACACACACACAGAAAAACTGCTTTATCTGAAAACTTCTTTAACACAGGAATCTCTCTAATGAGTGTGCGCACACACTAACGGAATCACTGCTATAAAGTAAAAATAAAACAAATTAACCTGCAAATTACCATTGAAAAGATTCGCGACAGAGCAGTGTTTCCGTTAGAGAAAGAGAGAGAGAGAGAGAGAGAGAGAGAGAGAGAGAGTGTGTGTGTGTGTGTATGTAAGGCGAGAGGAGGAGGGAGGAGGCACACACACCCTAATGACACTCAAGCACACGCGCACACACACACACTAACGGAATCAGTGCACTCTGACAGAGAGAGAAAAACACAAACACAAAAAAAATACCTTACCTAACCAGGAACCTCTCTAATGACACTTGCTTTTGCTTTACGCACGCACACACTTGGTATAATATAAAACAGTACATGTGCACGTTAAAAGACGTGTGTAAAAGGACGACTTTCTCACACACACACACACACACACAAACACACACAAAATAAAAGATGCTTTACACGTTATAGTAAAAAGTACATGCGCGCACAGAGGTTAACTATACGAGTGGTGCACGCGCACTAAGACCAGGAAATGGAGACGATTACCCACAATTCCGCAGCCTGAGAGAGAGGACCATTGATGTGATGCTCGGTGTCAAATCAAGAAGTGCATGATACTCATTGATACTTGGTACTCGTAAATCAAGACTCGCTCATTTGACAAGGCAAAATTTATTGAAAAAATCTGCTCGTCTTGCGGAACACTCGCAAACTGGGTTACTCGCAATCTGAGGTTCCACTGTAGTTTTAAAAATATGTTTCAGTACATGTACCTAGACAACTTGTAGGAGGTTACAGAATGAAAGACAATGCACAATACAATAAAAAGTTTTTGAATTAACTAACCAAAATGATGTGATGCTCGGAAACTGTCATTGTTATTTCTCTTTAATTAAATGATTTTGTCTCTCAAGATCACTGCTCCCACCAGACACCCTGTGGCCATGCCTCTCTCTCATGTGTCTCTGTGTACTAACACAGAGACACACAGACACACAGAGAGAAATAACTGTCTCTATCACTATAAGTGATCAGTTTTGTATCATACCTTGTTGGATGATGTTGACAGGTATGGGCTCAGCCACCGGCACAATCCGAGGAACAGGAACTGGTTTCGCTTGCTCCGCTAAACAGAAAACAAATCATCATACACAGCACCTGAAAACTGACACAGCAAAGTCTGAGCAAAATATGAGCTAGGAAATCTGCTAAACATACCACACCAGTGAACCAGTAAGACCTCAGGGAGACAGACAGAGGAATGACAAGATGTTCAGGCTTTACCTGCTGGATGTGGAAGATCTGCAGGTGTGTTTGCTGGTGCGTGAGAGCCAGGAGGAACCTGGATGGTGCTATAGCTTGGTGGAGGTATAGACAACGATCCTTGGTCTGCCAAATCTGCGCTGGACGAGGGATGCGACTGAGGTGTACTGAGAGTAGGGTGGCATGGAGCACCAGCTTCAGCACCGAACTCATCGTCTGTGTGGAGAGCAGGTATACATCAACACTGGCTAGTATGGCAGAATTTCACACGTAAAGTCAAGTTTAGGAATACGTTCAGTGACCCAGGTCTGTCGACAAAGACTACTAGCCTCAATGGTATGATCATAAGATCATAAATGTTCTGAATGTTTGTTTGTGCATACTAATAACTGTTTTTACTAATAAGTATAAATGCAATAAAAAAATAAAAAGATACAAGAGGGAAACAGTTCTATAAGAGTCTGAAAGTGGCTAATTTTAAAATAATAATACTGACGTATTATGATGCATTTTTATCTCATATAAATTATGATCTGACGGAGGTGATTCACTCACACATGGTAACCACTATCAGAAGCTAAAATAGCAGTAAAGACTTGTTTTGTAAGCACAAATTTGCAGCGCTGGTGTAATTGAGATTAAAATAGGAAAAAAACTACACACTAAAGGCACCTCAATGCGTGTACATTTTTTTTTTAGCAACAATCTAGTTAACTGTGTTGAAAAACTGTGTTTTACTAAACTGGAACAGATTAACCTGAAGCTAATGCATAGTGTGTATATACAGTACAGTGTAATTCATTTAGAGGGTAAGAGGTGTTGCTATGTCTACTCTTCATGTTGGTATTCATGTGAGTGCAGAGGTTTGAGAGAGGAGAATCTGCATACACACGTGGACAAAATTGTTGGTACCCTTTGGTCAATGAAAGAAAAACTCACAATGGTCACAGGAGTAACTTTAATCTGACAAAAGTAATAATAAATAAGAATTCTATGAATGTTAACCAATGAAAGTCAGACAGTGCTTTTCAACCATTCTTCAACAGAATTATTTTAAAAAAATAAACTCATGGAACAGGCCTGGACAAAAATGATGGTACCCCTAATTTAATAGTTTGTTGCACAACCCTTTGAGGCAATCACTGCAATCAAACGATTCCTGTAACTGTCAATGAGACTTCTGCACCTCTCTGCAGGTATTTTGGCTCACTCCTCATGAGCAAGCTGCTCCAGTTGTTTCCCGTTTGAAGGGTGCCTTTTCCAGACAGCATGTTTCAGCTCCTTCCAAGGATGCTCAATAGGATTGAGGTCAGGGCTCATAGAAGGCCACTTTAGAATAGTCCAATGTTTTCCTCTTAGCCATTCTTGGGTGTTTTTAGCTGTGTGTTTTGGGTCACTGAGACCCAGCTTTCTGACACTGGCCAGCACATTTCTCTCTAGAATCCCTTGATAGTCTTGAGATTTCATTGTACCCTGCACAGATTCAAGACACCCTGTGCCAGATGCAGCAAAGCAGCCCCAGAACATAACAGAGCCTCCTCCATGTTTCACAGTAGGGACAGTGTTCTTTTCTTGATATGCTTCATTTTTCTGTCTGTGAACATAGAGCTGATGTGCCTTGGCAAAAAGTTCCATTTTTGTCTCATCTGTCCATAGGACATTCTCCCAGAAGCTTTGTGGCTTGTCAACATGTAGTTTGGCATATTCCAGTCTGGCTTTTGTATGATTTGTTTTCAACAATGGTGTCCTCCTTGGTCGTCTCCCATGTAGTCCACTTTGGCTCAAACAATGACGTGATCTGACACTGATGTTCCTTGAGATGAAGTTCACCTTGGATCTCTTTAGAAGTCTTTCTGGGCTCTTTTGTTACCATTCGGATTATCCGTCTCTTTGATTTGTCATCGATTTTCCTCCTGTGGCCACGTCCAGGGAGGTTGGCTACAGTCCCATGGATCTTAAATTTCTGAATAATATGTGCAACTGTAGTCACAGGAACATCTAGCTGCTTGGAAATTGTCTTATAGGCTTTACCTTTAACATGCTTGTCTATAATTTTCTTTCGAATCTCCTGAGACAACTCTTTCCTTCGCTTCCTCTGGTCCATGTTGAGTGTGGTACATACCATGTCACCAAACACCACAGTGACTACCTGGAGCCCTATATATAGGTCCACTGACTGATTACAAGATTGTAGACACCTGTGATGCTAATTAGTGGGCACACCTTGAATTAACATGTCCCTTCGGTCACATTATTAGAAGTAGTTTGCTCTGGTCCCATCCCAATGAGACGTGGCGACATAGCTTACAGCAGGTTATGGTCGCTGAACCGCTGGATGCCCAGGTGGTGCTCCGAAAACAACGTGGGCTACATAGACAACTGGAAGACCTTTGAGGGCAAAACTGGCCTGTTAGGGCGGGACGGTGTCCATCCCACTCGGGAAGGTGCTGCTCTCATTTCTTGCAGTATAGCACATAGTCTCAGAAGAGGCCTAGTTAATCGGTGACAATCCAGAGCCCAGGCCAGGGAGCAGACAGACAGGCTAAACCAACCGTCTGATAGCTGCAGAGAGTCGTCACTCAGGGTTCATCATATTGAGACTGTGTCTGTTCCCCGAGCTAAACATAAATTTAGAAAGACTCAGAAAGTCTGTTTTAGTAATTTAATTAACATAGATACCACAAACTCGGATCACACTGAATGCGCAGCCGGCAACTCTGATCTGAAGCTAGGACTGTTAAATATTAGATCTCTCGCATCTAAAGCAGTTATTGTTAATGAAACTATCACAGATCAGGAGTTTGATATATTATGTTTAACAGAAACCTGGATTAAACAGGACGAGTATGTAGCTCTAAATGAAGCTAGTCCTCCTGGATACAGCTACATACATCAGCCTCGGCTAACTGGTAGAGGAGTCGCAGTTATTTATAACGATAATCTGTCTCTCGTACAAAAACACAGTTTTAAATCTAATGCATTTGAAGTTCTCTATAGCAACATAAAGTCAGCTCAGTCGATCCCGCTAATCATCATTTACAGACCCCCAGGGCCGTACTCAGAGTTTCTCTGCGAATTTGCAGATTTCCTCTCAAACCTTGTTGTTTCTGTAGACAAAGCTTCAATTGCTGGAGACTTTAATATTCATTTTGAGAATCCAGAAGACCCTCTGAGAACAGCATTCTTGTCCATACTGGACTCAGTAGGAGTAAATCAGTGTGTAGTAGGACCCACTCATAAAGCAGGTCACACTTTAGATTTAATATTATCCTTCGGATTAAGTATAGGAAATATAACCACAATTCCACAGTCTGAAGTTATCTCGGATCACTACCTTGTCTCGATTAAAGCGTGTCATAGTAATAATGTATGCAGCACAGCACCGCGCTTCCACCTTAAACGTACATTTACATCAAATACCGCACAGAGCTTTATCAATAATCTTCCAGAATTATCAACTTTGATTGGATCGCCATCTGACTTCACAGAACTCGAACAGGCGAATGAATATCTAGAGTCAGCACTTCGTTATACCTTAGATAATGTAGCTCCAGTTAAAAGGAAAATGATTAGAGATAAGAAACTCGCTCCTTGGTATAATGACCACACACGTGCTTTAAAACAAACCGCTTGAAAATTCGAACGTAAATGGCGCCAAACTAAATTGATAGTATTCAAAATAGCTTGGACGGAGAGCATTCTGAACTATAAAAAAGCTCTCAGTGATGCTAGATCAACGTATCTCTCCACTCTTATAGAAAATAACAAAAACAACCCGAGATTTTTATTTAATAGCGTAGCTAAATTAACTAAAAACAAGACCACTGCAGAAATCTCCACAACATCATCATGCAGTAGTTAGGATTTCATGAACTTTTTCAATAACAAAATCATAAATATTAGGCAAAAAATTCAGGCTTTGAAACCAGACAATTTAAATAATTCAGATGATCTAACCACATCACATCAGAACTTAGAACACTTTACTCCCCTTGAAGCGAGGGAACTAATTTCACTCGTCTCTTCTTCAAAATCGTCAACCTGTATATTAGATCCTGTACCGACACATTTTCTCAAACAGATAGTACCAGCAATAATAGAACCCTTGTTGAAAGTAATTAACTGTTCACTCAGTAGTGGGTATGTCCCCAAATCCTTTAAATTAGCCGTTATTAAACCGCTAATCAAAAAACCTGACCTTGACCCCTGTCTACCTGAAAACCCCTGAAACCTTCCCTTTATCTCCAAGATTTTGGAAAAGGTAGTATCACAGCAGCTATGTTCACATCTACACAGAAATAGCATAAATGAACGGTATCAGTCAGGATTTAGGCCTCATCACAGCACAGAGACAGCACTTGTTAAAGTAGTAAACGACCTCCTATGGGCCTCTGATCAGGGTTGTGTCACTATACTTGTATTACTGGACCTCAGTGCAGCTTTTGACACCATTGATCATAGTATTTTCCTTCACAGATTAGAAAAGGTAGTAGGAATTAAGGGAACTGCCCTCTTGTGGCTCAGATCCTATTTGACTGATCGTTATCAGTTTGTAGATTTAGATGGTGACCATTCCTCATGTTCTGAAGTGGAGTTTGGTGTTCCACAGGGCTCAGTTTTAGGCCCACTGCTTTTTTCCCTTTACATCTTCCTCTGGGCAACATTATTCGTAAACATGGTATTAGTTTTCATTGTTATGCTGATGACACACAATTATATGTCTCAGCAAAACCAGATGAGAAAAACCAGTTTGCTAAAATTGAGCAGTGTGTGCAGGACATAAGAGATTGGATGTTAACTAATTTTCTTCTGCTTAATCCTGATAAGACAGAAGTTCTGGTCATAGGACCACAAGTAGCTAGAAGTAAGCTTTCTGATCACACTGTGACTTTAGATGGCCTTTCTGTTCCATCAAATGCAACAGTAAAAGACCTTGGTGTGATTATAGATTCCAGCCTTTCGTTTGAAGCACATGTAGATAATATTACCAGGATAGCTTCCTTTCACCTTAGAAATATTGCCAAGATAAGAAACATATTGTCACTAAATGATGCAGAAAAACTAGTTCATGCTTTCATCACCTCTAGGTTGGACTATTGTAACGCCTTACTGTCTGGTTGTTCAACTAGGTGTATAAACAAGCTTCAGTTAGTACAGAATGCAGCAGGGAGAGTCCTCACTAGAACCAGAAGATACGAGCACATCACCCCTATCTTATCTACACTGCATTGGCTCCCTGTGAAATTTCGCATCGATTTTAAGATACTACTTCTGACATTTAAAGCACTAAATGGTCTCGCACCACAGTATTTGAGTGAACTGTTAGTGTCTTACGATCCGCCACGCCTACTTCGATCAAAGAATGCAGGCTGCTTGTCAGTACCACGTATTATTAAAACTACAGCAGGGGGCAGAGCTTTTTCCTACAAAGCCCCAAAGTTATGGAATAGTCTTCCTATTAATGTTCGGGACTCAGACACAGTCTCAGTGTTTAAGTCTAGGCTAAAAACCCATTTATTTAGCCAAGCATTTTTGTAAATAGATTAACCTTAAGTAAAGGAGCAGATCTGGGGGACTCATGGACGTAGAGTATTCTGGTGAACTGGTATGTTTAGATGCTGTCCTCCCCACTCTCATTGTTCACTCAGGTTTGCTGACGGTGAGGTGATTGGTTGCTTTACATCTCAGGGAGCCCTCATGTCTGTGTTTCCTTCTGGCTCTCCCTTTTAGTTATGCTGTTATAGTTAGTCCTGCCGGAGTCCCTGCTTGCACTTTGCACTGAATACATTCATCTTATACATGTTGACTGTGACCATACCTAACTGCCATCTCTCCTTATTTTCTGTTCTCTCCGTCTCTCTGTCGAGCTATACATGTTCGCTCCTGAGTTGCCAGTGATCCAGACCCCTCTGCCCTCTGGAGCCATCTAACCCGTCCTGGAGTCCTGCTTCTGGTTGGAGATCTCGTCGCATGGATGCCCCGTGTGGTCTGCCTGGATTCGTATGGTGGCTGGGGATGGTTTCCATTAAGACTGTCCTATCATCGATTGATGCTCTGGGGACCTGTGACTTCAGTTGTTCGATAGCTCAGGATTGGAATCTCTTACAGTCTACCTGAGCCTTCAGGAACAAACTGGACTCCTTTTAATTTTAATTTCAACACATCTCCTGTTACACTGAACTTCCAGTACACATTATTATGCTGATCAATCCCTGCTATCCGTTATCACCCAGATGAGGATGGGTTCCCTGTTGAGTCTGGTTCTTCCTTGCCACCGTCGCCCTCGGCTTGCTCATCAGGGACAATCTTATCATTTTGATTCATACACATTGCATACAAACTTACTTCTTTTTATTGTGTAAAGCTGCTTTGCGACAATGTCAATTGTTAAAAGCGCTATATAAATAAAATTGACTTCACTTGACATTATTTTCAGTATTTTCTAGGGGTACCATAATTTTTGTCCAGGCCTGTTCCATGAGTTTATTTTTTTAAATAATTCTGTTGAAGCATGGTTGAAAAGCAATGTCTGGCTTTCACTGGTTAACATTCATAGAATTTTTTTTAATTATTACTTTTGTCAGATTAAAGTTATTTATGTGACCACTGTGAGTTTTTCTTTCATTGACCGAAGGGTACCAACAATTTTGTCCACGTGTGTATCATATAGGAGAACTTCCCATCTCCCCGAAACAACCAGGGCTTGGTACCATACTCAGCATGACTGATGGTGCCATGCAGTCTTCATGTCTCTCAGGTGAATACTTAGCACATAAGCAAATTAATAATACAATAATAGAGCAGCTATGAGAAACTGTCGGCAGTTTCTACAATTTAAGGTGATTTTATTCAGCTGAATGCCAAACAACATCCTGTCTAGGACACCAGAGTCTCTCTCTATTTAAAGTCCACTATTTATTACATATGATTTTAAACACAGCTCATAGCCAGTGATGATTGGTGGATATTAATGGGCGAGACAGAGATGCGAGACGTTTTTGGGAACCTGTAGTACTAAGCTAATCAAAAACAATGGGTATGTGCCAGGGAAATGTTCTCAAATCACATTATATTGCTGTTCATTGAGGTTCCTCAATAAAGTGGTGTCCATAAGTATTTGGACAGTGACAGTTTTTGGTATTGCTACCGCTGTATAATATAGACTGTGTAGACTTTCAGCTTTAATTCACAGGCTTAATTCAACAAAAATATTGTACTGGTTCTAAAAATAACTTTTAAGAACTACAGCAATTTATGCTGCTCAGGTACTGGACAAACGGTGCTGGACAAACAAACATAATTATAAATATTAGGGTGAAATTTAACACTTTATGGCCGAAAAAGTTAAAAGTGTTAAATGGGTGATGGCCGAAGTCTAGAGCTCATGGACATCACCACACGGTGAGTTTCTTCCTTGGGCTGCTTTACCTTTGTTTTACTGCAGACCCTTCAGTTGCTCCATGTTTGTGGGTCTTTCTGGCTTCAGTTTATGCTTAGGCAAGGGAAAAGCAGCTCAGTGTTTCTTTCAAACGACATTTTGGGGTGTTATCAAGAGGTCAACTTTGGTTGTGAATAATGAAGCATACGCAGAAATGGTAAATCATGCAATTCCTCAAATGTCCACTGGGGCAGGTACAATGATATGTAGGCTAAGTACGAGTTCAATCAAATGAATTAAAATATAAATTACTGTTTTAAGCCACCATAGAATTTACCTAAGCTTGCTAAGTTGTGCATGATAACTGAGTTAAGTAGTCTGGTTTCAAAGAACCAGCAGGCTTCATTCATTGCGTCTATTTGAACATTTATGGATTACAGTCGTTTCGGTAGAGTCAGCTGCTGCCAAGATGGCGATGACCAGTGCTCTCATATTTGAGCATCAAAACTGCTCACAGAAAAATTCTGTGGGTGACATCATGGAATGGTTGTCCAGTTCTTTTTTATACAGCACGAAACACTATCAGTTCTGCAGCATTTGACTGAATATGTGCAAAAAGTAGAGCTCTATTCAGAATTCATCCTGCTACTTATTTCAGCAGTCACATTAATAAACACCAATGAGACAGTTCCACTGCAGCCGTACACAGCACACAGTACCATAACACTGCACATCGGATGATGATGTGGTATGCTTTAAATCATGAGCACTTCCCCCCATTCATTTTGGTACAAAGAAATCATCTGTTGAACTGGTCTTTTCACTTCTTTTTTTTTTTTTTTTTTTTTAAAGAAAACTTTTTCTTTATGTTTCTTAGTATAGGTATTTCCAGTAGTTTGCAACTTGAGTACAGTATTTACACTCATGAAGTGTAAATACTTTTACACTTCATACTTATATATATAAGTATACTTTGATGATGATACTCCTACCTTTTAAAGAGTGTTTGTGACTTGGCTAGATGTTCTGATGGTGTTTTCCTTCACCAAGAAAAAAAAAATTCTCTCTTTAGACGTCTTCTGTGATCTTCCAGGTCATTTGGTGTTGCTTAGGTCAAATAACTCACCAGAATGATTTGGACACTCCTAAAGTTTCTGCTCACTCTTTCTCTCTGAGAGGTCTGGTTTGTGTTTTTAGCCTAATGATGGCTTCATTTACTTTGAAGTGCATATTGATCCTATGAACAGCAACCAAATGTAAATTAAACACTGAATTAAATCCAGACCTTTTATCTCCTTAGTGTTTTCATGAAATAACTAACAAACTGCCACAAATTGCTTAAATTTCATGTAACAAGCAATTTCAGTTCCTGAATTGATGCCTCATACCTATATCTGAATATAAGAAGACATAAGAGCCACAAGAAATAAGCATGAGTCTGGTCAGCTCCTGAATTAGTCAGGACCTCACTGGAGAAGAGCCAAGGCAGGGGATGAGACAACACAAAAGTCATGCTGTGAGATCCCAAGACAACAATATTTCACATTTACGACATCAGTTTCAACTAACTAACCAATCAGCTTCTTATTAAAAGACTTTCTTCCTAGAGCGAGAGATATTATACAAGCACAAACCATACCTGTCTGCCAATGAATTGTAGACAGGAAGTCTAATAATCATCATAATATATAATAATAATTATTAATCAACAAAAGTGCTATGAGATAAACCCTTACTCAGTGTCTCTGCACATTGTGTGTGTGTGTGTGTGTGTGTGTGTGTGTGTGTGTGTGTGTGTGTGTGTGTGTGTGTGTGAGTGAGTGTGAGAGAGCCTGAGGATCCATCAGACCATGACTCCATCCCTGACCTGGAGAATTTAGTTTAAACACAGTCCGCCCAGCAGATGTTGCGGAAAGGGGAAATATGTGCGCTTACGTGCCGAGTTAGCTGATCCACACAAGAAGTGCCTCAACACAAATCCTCCAGGATCCTTAGGCTATACCCTACAACATTAACATAAGTGACTAACATGAAGTGCTATTTCTTTAAAACAAAAGAATTTATGGGCATTTGTACTGTATAAGCAGTGCACAAGGTCATTTAATCCTGTGTTTGCACTTCTCTTCCTTCTGAAGGATGTGTGTTCAATATATAGATTGTGTATAGTCATTATTACTCTTAATAACTACTTTAAGAACTCAGTAGACGACTATCCTATCCTTCAGCACATCATTTATTTACAGGAAGACAGCATTGTACTGCTGATCTGGGAAGTTGGGAAGATGAGAAGTTGGAAAGTGCTTTTCCTTTCCTGGTTTCTTAGAATCTGATAATGTGTACAATGAGCTAACCTTTTCTTCCCTAACACTCTATACGTAAAGAAAAGACTCAGGTCTGTGTATATTTTCCTAATAGGAGTCGTTGTTTGTGCAAGGAGGTGCTGATATTATATCAGAACTTACCATATGCTTCCCCTTCCATGCCAATAGGGCCTGCCTGAGGCATCTCACCACTCTTTAGGCAATTGTGAATGTAGGTCGCCTTCCATTTAGCATACTTCCTGTGCTGAACGTTCTGGAGAAGTGTTGCCGAAGGAGTTGGGGGGGGAGAAAAGTGAATGTCAGTGATAAATGATTACGATAAGCAATGCCATGGAACCATAACAGGAGCTACAGGAGATAATGTCTGAATGTCTGAAGATCGGGAGGCTAACACTACTAAGTACCCCATGATTCAAGATCTGAAAAAAATTTGAATGATCGTGATTGGAGATCACTTAAACATTGTGCAAATTGTGTAAAAAAAAAACAAAAAAAAAAACAGAACACATGGCTCCTGTATGTTGAATACTGAATGCAAGTGTATTTCCACATGCACTATACAAAAGCGAGCTCAGAGAATTGGGACTAAACTGCTGTGTAGGCTTAAGAAAAACACCCATCCCTGAGGCTAATGAGAAAAAAGGTTTCAATTTGCTAGGGAGCATAAAGAATGGACTGTGGAACAGATTATATTAGATTCAACTTTATTGTCATTGTGCAGAGTACATGTACTTAGCCAATGAAATGCAGTTAAAAAAGGTCATGTGGCCTGATTTACCCTGTTCCAGATTGATGGGCACATAAGTGTAAGAATAGAGGTGGATGAAGTCTTGCATCATGCATGAACAAGCCTTTGAGGCAGTGTTATGTTATGAGGTTGCTTCAGTTAGTCAGGTCTGGGTTCAGTAACGTTATGTGCCCAAAAATTAGGTCAGCTGACTACCTGAATATACTGAAGGACCAGTAAATAATCTGTTTTTCCATCAGATTATTTTTTTTCTTCGCTGATGGGATGGGCAAAAGACTATCACGTGTTTCCTCCGAACCACGTGACGCCAGCTGACTGCATCTTTTCGAACTGCTCACTCACGCACCGTTGAGGGCGGTGTAACACACTTGGAGGACAGCGCTATCCGCTCCTTCCATTGCGCGAGCTCACAGACGCCCATGATTGGCTGTAGAGCCGTGATTAATGTGGGAGCACTAAGTACCCCTCATCCCTCCCCTCTGAGAGAGCTCGGCCAATCAGCTCTCTCTAGACCTCCGGCTGCGAGAGGTTACAGCATCACGCGGGATTCGAACTGGCGATCTCCGGATGATAGGGTGAGCACTTTACCAAATGTGACAATTTAAAACCTGGTCTTCCCTAAGAGAACATCTGTCTTTTCATCCATTAATTCAACTTTAGGCCTAATAAGTTATAAACGTTTTTGTTTGGGAGTAAAAATATCAACACAATTAACTGAAAAGTTGCCATGCTCATTTGAATTTTCTCTAAGCAAAGCTTTAAAAAATTATGAAATTCTGTAATTTTTCACGTAGTAACAGTACTAGTTAGGCTGATCAGCATCTAATCAATTTGCTAACAATTTGCTAAAACACAAAGATTTTTTTAAAGCAAAACCTTAAACAAAGAGTTGACATTGATGATAACAGAGTTGATATCAATAACAGGGTTGACCACCCATAGTCAAAAGACCAAAAACAAACAAAAGTTTTCTGCCTTGAAACTTTCATCTGCTTTCTATGTCCGTTACTCATCAATGGTGTAAGAAAGGCTTGGCTGAACCGTACACTTAGTGGTGGAATAAGGGTTGGGATGAGCATCAAATTCGAACCTTTGTTGTGTTTGTGCTACAGCTGACATCTCTGTAGATGATCTTTCCTTGTCTGAGAGTGATCATCTGATGGAGGCTCATTGTTGAAGGAACCACTGGGAGTCATTTTGGCATCTTCTGTACCGCTTTGGCCACAGCTTTCTCATCAATGTAGAACATCTGTATAGAAGTCTGGGCATTCCGTAGACAATCATACAATTGCTTGGCATTTTGAATGTCTTTTCCTTCACTGACCAGTCTATCTGCTGTTTTTTTTTTTTTTAAAAACTCCACCCACCCCATCAGAAGCTCCTTTTCCATGGCTTGCTTCAAAGAAGCTCCACGTGCCTTTGTTGAAGCCCCTCTTGAACAACTCTGTGCTAAAAGAATAGAAATTGCCATTCTGACGGTATTGGGTGCACGGTCCATCACTAAAAAAATTAACTAAACTTACTGATGGATGGTGGGGTTTCTATTTTTTTGACTTATTTTGTTTAAATCACAAAATATAAAACAAAGTATGAAAAAAAGTCTTAATTATGCAAAATGAATACAGCACTAAATAAAACAAAAACTGTACAGGAGAGACAGAAAACTTAATTTCTATACATATATGTACTGTTCACACACCTTTCTTAGGGAGCCTGCTGATGTGAAGGAACAGAGGAGAGGAAGATGGGTGGGGAGAAGGTTAATGTTTGGAAGGAAAGTCCCCTTCCATATTAAAACTGGTTAATTCTTCTCCAGGGGTTTTTCTCTCTTTTTGTTTCTTTGCCTCTGGCTTGTCCATGGCAGAGAGATCAGTTATTTTCTGAGCTGCACAATTATCCTAAAGTAAGACACCTACTAAAGTGTAGCACTCTGCCACAATTTTGTTTGGATGATGCTACTTGGTAAAGGCTTAGACGTCTCTCCATTTTGCACAAAATTCTGTATGATCATGTGCGTGATCCGCGTCCGAGGCCTGAGCAAAAACTGATGCTGGATGACGCACTCATGCGTTTGTTTAGCTGATAGGGACGGCTTAGGGTGTAGGTTTCTGGGTTGCGTTCCGAGGGTGAGTTCGTGAACAGGCCACTTTTTTTTTAGGCCATGAACTGATTTGTTTGTACTGTGGGGTGTACGTGAACCGAAATTCCTCTGTGTGTACGCTGTATATACAGGGGTGTGGAAAAGTGTTTCCCCCCTTATTGATTTCTTATTTTTTTTGCATGTTTGTCACACTTTAATGTTCCAGATCACAAAACTAATTTAAATATCAATCAAAGATAACACAAGTAAATGAAGGTTTTTATTATTAAGGGAAAACTAAATACAAAACTACATAGCCCTGTGTGAAAAAGTGTTTGCCACCCTAAACCTAATAACTGGTTGGGCCACCCTTAGCAGCAACAACTGCAATCAATCGTTTTCGATAACTTTCAATGAGTCTGTTACAGCGCTGTGGAGGAATTTTAGCCCACTTATCTTTGCAGAATTGTTGTAATTCTGACACACTGGAGGATTTTCGAGCATGAACCGCCTTTTTTAAGGTCATGCCACAGCATCTCAATTGAATTCAGGTCAGCAGCTTGACCTATATATATATATATATATATATAGATAGATATAGATATAGATATAGATATATAGATAGATAGATACATATTGATATATGGACACTGAAACGGCTGGTTTTAGACCACAATAATTCATTAGTTTGGTGTAGGGCCTTCCTTTTGTGGCCAATACAGCATCAATTCATCTTGGAAATGACAGATACAAGTCCTGCATAGTGGCCAGAGGAATTTTGAGCCATTCTTCTGGCAGAATAGTGGCCAGGTGGTGGAGGAAAATGTTTCCTGACTCCCTCTTCCAAAACACCCCAAAGTGGCACAATAATATTTAAATCTGGTGACTTTGCTCAACTGACTGATGTTCAACTTCACTTTCATGTTCATCAAACCACTTTGTCACCAGTCTTGCTGTGTGTATTGGTGCATTATCATCCTGATACACGGCACCACCTTCAGGATATAATGTTTGAACCATTGGGTGCACATGGTCCTCCAGAATGGTTCGGTAGTCCTTGGAAGTGATGAGCCCATCTAGCACAAGTATTGAGCCTAGGGAATGCCATGATATTGCAGCCCAAACCATCTCTGATCCACCCCCATGCTTCACTCTGGGCATGCAACAATCTGGGTGGTACACTTCTTTGGGGCTTCTCCACACCGTAACTCTCCCAGATGTGGGAAATAGCTGTCACCTTTAACCAGTCACATGTCCTATTCATCATGTTCATGTGTTTGTCAGTGGCCAAGTATGCCTCCAGACCTGAGCTCTATTGATCACCTGTGGGGATTCCTCAAGCGGAAGGAGGCGAAGCGCCATGTGTCTAACATCCAGCTGCTCCGTGATATCATTATGGAGGAGTGAAATAGGATCCCAGCAACAACATGTGCAGCTCTGGTGAATTCTATGCCCAGGAGGATTAAGGCTGTGCTACATAATGTTGACACTCTTGACAAAGTTTTTACATAGTCACTTGGTGTACAGGTGTACTCATTTTCGGAATATAATTAACTATGTAATATAGTTAGTTACTTAGACAAAAAAGCCTGCATGTTGAGTTATTGTTAGAGGACAGTAAACCTGTACTGCTATACAAGCAGCACACTGACTACTCTAAGGTACATCCAATTTCAATTTTACTGAACTTTCAGCCTCCTAACACACAGTATGACTGCAGATCAATCTCTGCTTATCGTTATCACCCAAATGAGGATCGGTTCCTTGTTGAGTCTGGTTCCTCTCAACGTTTCTTCCTACTGCCATCTCAAGAAGTTTTTCCTTAACACTGTCACTGTCGTCCTCGGCTTGCTAATCAGGCACAATCTTATTTTGATTCATACCCTTTTTACATTTCATACAAACTTCAATAATTTGTTTGATTGTGTAAAGATGTCAATTGTTAAAAGCGCTATACAAATAAAATTGAATTGAACTGTATATATATAAATTTATATACATACATACACATGTATATACTGTATATTATATACAGGTGCAGCTCAAAAAAATAGAACATCATTTAAAAGTTGATTCATTTCAGTAATTCATTACACACAGATTGACATAATTCAAGTGTTTATTTCTTTTCATTTTTATGATTGTGGCTTACAGCTAATGAAAAATTAATTGTCTCAGAAAATTTTTATATTACTTAAGACCAATAATAAAAAAATTAAAAAAATAAAAGAAAGAAAGAAAGAAAGAATAAAAAAAAGTATTGTACAGCCCTCAATACTTGGTTGGGACTCCCATTGCATGAATTATTTCAGCAATGTGACGTGGCATGAAGGTGATCAGTCCTGTGGCACTGCTGAGGTATGATGGAACTTAGGTCTTCAGCTCTTCTGCGTTGTTGGGTCTGGTGTCTTGCTTCTTCCTTTTCATAACAACCCATAGATTTTCTATGGTGTTTAGGTCAGGTGAATGGCCAATCAAGCACAGGTAAACCAGGTATTAGTACTTTTGGCAGTGTGGGCAGGTGAAAGTCCTGCTTGAATATTAAATCAGCATCTCCATAAAGCTGGTCAGCAGAGGGAAGCATGAAGTGCTCTAAAACCTCCTGGTAGATGGTTGTGCGAACCTTGGACCTGATAAAACACAGTGAGCCAACACCAGCAGATGCCAGGGCTCCCCAAACCACCACTGACTGCAAACTTTGCACTGGTCTTCAAGCAACTTCCTCTCTCTTCCTTCAGATTTTGGGACCTTGATTTCCAAATGAAATGCAAAATTGACTTTTATCTGAAAAGAGGAATGTGGTCCACTGAGGAGCAGTCCAGTCCTTTTTGTCCTTAGCTCAGCTAATTCATGCAAAGGAATCCCTGACCAAGTATTGAGTGCTGTACATGTTTATGAGTGGTCCAAGATTTCTGTGTTAAAAACCTGTTTTAAAAATTAAAAGAAATAAACACCTGAAATATGTCAGTCTGTGTTAAACTTTTTGAATAAAATTATTGAAAAAAAAACTTTGATGATATTCTAATTCATTGAAATAACACACACGCACGCGTGCACACATACATACACACACACACACACACACACACACACACAGAGTGTAATACACACAGGTGCATTGTGTATTGTAAATATTATAAGTATGACAGTAAAAGAAGCCTGAATACTGGTGGTTCAGTCAGAACAAGCCAGTCAGATTCTTAAAAAATTTGTGCGTATATTTTTTTCTAGTGCTGAGGCAGTGTTGCCAGAACATCTTTTGACTTCAAATAAAACTTTGAGCTAAAACATGATTTTAGTTTCCTTACCTCTTCTGACAGCTCGCCAAACACAGACAGTACGTCAAACAGAAGGCTTGAAGTGTAGAAAGATTTTATCATATTCCTGATAGAAAAGAAAAGAGGAAGCTCTGTGTATAGAGACAAGTCTTTCTTACTTTATATGCAACAAATTGAAACTGAAAAAGGCACAAACAAAAGTGACACTGCCATGAGCACTGTTGCTATAGTATACTGCAGAAAACTAGGAGTAAAGGAACCTGAGCAGGGAACTATTAAGGGCCTGTACTTTCATATATATATTTAATTAACAAGTTAACACAGGTCTCAGAACCCCCCAAAATGGATGTTAATGCCAGAGCTGAAATACCCATCAGATTAAAGTCACTTTATTTCACGTTATTCTGTGTACATGCCATTTTAGTGTCCATGTAAATGAGTTACTGTTGAGCTATGCCCCTTCAGGAAATTGCAGACGTGAGCAACAAGCTGGGGTGTCTCTCCTTCTACAAAGTGACATTAGTGGGAAAATCTGATTGGCTTGTTTAATACCCGGCCAAAACAAAAGATAAACTATAAGCAATCAATCAACACAATTTGGAAGGGAGGTGATATAAAAATTATCACTTATTAAAACTACATTATTACCTCATATCAAGTCACTCGAGGGGGCTGTCTACGAAGCAGGATGCGAATAAATCTGTCAACTGGGGTTAGAAAATATTTTTTTTACTAATCAGGCTACTTTTGTAAATAGCCTGGGGAATAAAGGGAGTCTAAGCCGATTGTTATAAATTGTTCCGGTTATCTCTTCCTGTAGGGTAGAATTTGAGTCACAGGGTAACGAGCTGGACTATAGCCTGTTGATTAATGCTCTAAAATCTTAAGCGCTCACAGGCTTCCCCAGAACTTCAACAGGAAGAGTGCAGGTAACATATCCTGAGGTGACTATCTGGGAACAAAAGTACTAAATATTTCTGATGTAAACACAACAAACAGCATACTTATGGAAGCGAGCTGAGCGATCTTCGTTGTCTGCATAAAGGAACATTTTTAAGGCGTAGTTCTCAATATGGGCGTTGCCCACAATCTCCTGGGAGATAGACTCATTCGTGCTGAGCTCTTGCTTCATCTGCAACAAACACAAAAAGCACAAAACAGCTGGTTAAAGTATTTGTCAAAACACTGCCATTGGATTATAAGGCAAAAAAGAATGTAGGATTTCTCTGGAATGTGTTGGGGCAGGACAGACTGAAGTGTGTAGGAAATATATCCCGACACTGGACATTTTCATGAGCTGCCCGGGCTTTCTGGAACTCATTGATTCCTGTGAGCCATCGACACCTCCTAATTCCTCTCCAAAATCCCAAAGTAATTGGTTTTCCGGAAACTCACATAGACATGATTAGCATGCTAAAGACAAGGTATACCTGTGTGTGTGTGTGTGTGTGTGTGTGTGTGAGAGAGAAGTCACCTTTTGTTACAGCTCTAATTTGGCTAATTCTATAGTTACCACGAGGTGTGTATATATATATATATATATATATATATATATATATATATATATATATATATATATATAGTGGAACCTCGGATTGCGAGTAACGTGGTTTGTGTGACGTACAGTGTTCCGCAAACTGAGCAAAGATTTTTAATAAATTTTTAATCGGAAACCGAGCAAGTATTAGTTTACGAGCGCCGAGTATCATGTATCACGCATGCGACCCTTTTTTTGACACCGAGCGTCACTCTCTCACCTTATCGCATAAGAGACTAAAAGAAAGAGGGAGATGTTGATTATACAAGTAAGAGACGAGCAGAGTTGCTGTGGGGGGAGGGGGAATGAAAAAGAAGGTGGAAGGTGAAAAAGAATTATTAAGAAGGTGGATCTAATATGTAATTAGAATATATGTAAATAAAAGTCAAAATTTCTAATAAAGGGAAAATGTACACACACACACACACACACACACACACACACACACACACACGTTGACAAAATTGTGGGTACCCTTCGGTCAATGAAAGAAAAACTCACAATGGTCACAGGAGTAACTTTAATCTGACAAAAGTAATAATAAATAAGAATTTTATGAATGTTAACCAATGAAAGTCAGACACTGCTTTTCAACCATTCTTCAACAGAATTATTTAAAAAAAATAAACTCATGGAACAGGCCTGGACAAAAATGATGGTACCCCTAACTTAATAGTTTGTTGCACAACCCTTTGAGGCAATCACTGCAATCAAACGATTCCTGTAACTGTCAATGAGACTTCTGCACCTCTCTGCAGGTATTTTGGCCCACTCCTCATGAGGAAGCTGCTCCAGTTGTTTCCCGTTTGAAGGGTGCCTTTTCCAGACAGCATGTTTCAGCTCCTTCCAAAGATGCTCAATAGGATTGAGGTCAGGGCTCATAGAAGGCCACTTTAGAATAGTCCAATGTTTTCCTCTTAGCCATTCTTGGGTGTTTTTAGCTGTGTGCTTTGGGTCATTGTCCTGTTGCAAGACCCATGACCTGCGACTGAGACCCAGCTTTCTGACACTGGCCAGCACATTTCTCTCTAGAATCCCTTGATAGTCTTGAGATTTCATTGTACCCTGCACAGATTCAAGATACCCTGTGCCAGATGCAGCAAAGCAGCCCCAGAACATAACAGAGCCTCCTCTATGTTTCACAGTAGGGACAGTGTTCTTTTCTTGATATGCTTCATTTTTCCATCTGTGAACATAGAGCTGATTTGCCTTGGCAAAAAGTTCAATTTTTGTCTCATCTGTCCATAGGACATTCTCCCAGAAGCTTTGTGGCTTGTCAACATGTAGTTTGGCATATTCCAGTCTGGCTTTTTTATGATTTGTTTTCAACAATGGTGTCCTCCTTGGTCGTCTCCCTTGTAGTCCACTTTGGCTCAAACAACGACGGATGGTGCGATCCGACACTGATGTTCCTTGAGCATGAAGTTCACCTTGGATCTCTTTAGAAGTCTTTCTGGGCTTTTTTGTTACCATTCGGATTATCCGTCTCTTTGATTTGTCATCAATTTTCCTCCAGCGGCCACGTTCAGTGAGGTCGGCTACAGTCCCATGGATCTTAAATTTCTGAATAATATGTGCAACTGTAGTCACAGGAACATTTAGCTGCTTGGAAATGGTCTTATAGCCTTTACCTTTAACATGCTTGTCTATAATTTTCTTTCGAATCTCCTGAGACAACTCTTTCCTTCGCTTCCTCTGGTCCATGTTGAGTGTGGTACATACCATGTCACCAAACAACACAGTGACTACCTGGAGCCCTATATATAGGCCCACTGACTGATTACAAGATTGTAGACACCTGGGATGCTAATTAGTGGACACACCTTGAATTAACATGTCCCTTTGGTAACATTATTTTCAGTATTTTCTAGGGATACCGTCATTTTGTCCAGGCCTGTTTCATGAGTTTATCTTTTTTTATAATTCCGTTGAAGCATGGTTGAAAAGCAATGTCTGACTTTCATTGGTTAACATTCATAGAATTTTTTTAAATTATTACTTTTGTCAGATTAAAGTTATTTCTGTGACCATTGTGAGTTTTTCTTTCATTGACTGAAGGGTACCAACAATTTTGTCCACGTGTGTATATACACACACAAATATATACACAAATACACACACACACACACACACACACACACACACACACACACTACACAATTATTGGTACCCCTGGTTATGATGTGTTTTTAGGCTAATAATTGTTTTAAAACAATACAGAAAAAATACATTAAGATTAATATAATTATCTTTTTTTTTTTTTTTACATTAAAATCATGTGTGCCACCCTTATTGGCACCCCTGATGGTAATACTTCGTACAACCCCCTTCTGCCAACAAGACATCACTTAATCTCCTCCTATAACATTTCATAAGATTGGAAAATATATATAGAGGGATCTTTGACCATTCTTTCCAGATCATCCAGTTTCCTGGGTACTCTCTAATGCACTCTCCTTTTCAGCTCACCCAAAGGGTTTTCAACCTCTTCAGCTTACTGAGGTCTGAGGACTGAGATGGCCATGGGAGGAGCTTGAATTTATTTTTCCTGAACCATTTTTGTGTAGATTTCGCCACGTTTAGGGTCATTATTCTGCAGGAAGACCCAATGATGACCCATCTTCAGCTTACTGACAGAGGCCATCAGGTTTTGATTTAAAATGTCATGGTATTTCAAAGAGTTCATTAGAGAAACAGGCACACAGCATCACAGATCCTCTGCTACACTTCACAGGGGGCATGAGGCACCTTTCTGCATACTCATCTTTTGTTTTACACCAGACAGTGTGTTTGTTGCCAAAAAGCTCTATCTTAGTCTCACCTGACCACAGCACACAGTCCCAGTTGTCCCAGTACTACTTAGCAAACTCCAGACATTTATATTTGTGATTATAGGTGAGAAAGCTTTTTCCTTGCATGCCTCCCAAAAAGCTTGTTGGAATGTACTGTAGGTAGTGTCTGATGGTTGGTAGGGAGACTTTCTGACCCCAAGATGCCACTCTTTGATGCAGTTCTCTAACAGTGAGCTTTGGAAAAAATTTTTTACTTCTCTTACCATCCCCCTCACTTTGCAGGGTAGCAAGATAAACTCCAGCCTTGCTTGTCACTGTTCCAGTTGTTTTAAACTTCTTAATGATTCCTCTGACCGTAGATATGGGCAAGTTTAGGCGAGTGGCTACTTTCTTGTAGATATTGCCTGACTCCCGAGATGGTGAAAAAGGCCCAGCAGAGACTGCACTTCCTGAGAATGCTCAGGAAGAACAACATCTCCCAGAGACTGCTGGTGTCTTTTTATCGATGCTCCATTGAAAGTATACTGACATACTGCATATGTGTGTGGTACAGCAGCTGCACTGTGGCCCAGAGAACGGCATTGCAGAGGGTCATTACAACTGCCCAGAAGACCATCGGCTGCCCTCTCATCAACTTGGAAAACTTACACAGTTCCCGCTGCCTTAAACTAGCCAATAAAATTGTAAAGGACAATTCACACCCGGGATATAAACTGTTTGATCTACTGCCATCGGGCAGAAGGTATAGAGCATTACAAACCAGAACCAGTAGATATAAAAACAGTTTTTATCCTAGTGCAATAAATCTACTTAATGCTGCTATAAAAAAAGGTTCAAACATTGTGCAATAAGATTAAATTATTATGCATTTTTCTGCAGTTAATGCAAAATAATATATACAACTGTGGATCGTGCAATAATGGAATGTATGCTGTGTGTGTGTGTGGTGTTTTTTTTTTTTTTTTGCATTGACGAATGGCACTTTAAATTTCGTTGTACTTGTTGCAATGACAATAAAGACTACACTATACTATACTATACTTATGAAGGTTGACACACATCTGCCTTACTTGAATGGGGTGTTCTCTTGTCGTTCCCCTGTTGAAGAATTTATAAGAGAAATAGGCCTCTGTGTCACGTCATATTTATACCAGAGGGAAACAGGAAGTCATGAATTAAGGTTTCATCTCAAAGTTTCTTCCTATTGTCATCTCAGGTAGTTTTTCCTTGCCAATGTCGCCGTTGTCCTCAGCTTGCTCATCAGGGACAATCTGATCATTTTGATTCATACACATTCACATTTCCTACAACCTTATATAATTCTTTTGATTGTCACAAAGCAGCTTTACACAATGTCAATTGTTAAAACCGCTATACAAACAAAATAGTTTTTTTTTTAGTCATGGATTTTTTGTATTTGAATTTGAGATTTTTCCACACTTTTTAGTGTGAGATTATACTTCTGCAATAAAAAATTAGTTTATCAAAATCCTAAGAGCACATCTAAACCAGGGGTGCCAATAATACACACACACACACACACACACACACACACACACACACACACACACACACACACACACACACACACACACACAATAAGTCCCAGACTTCCGTTCTGGGAGCATGTTCATAAGTTCAAAAAGGTGAGTCTTATATACCTTTGACACAACTATACAATGTAAAGCATAAAAAAACAAGTCTGGGATAGGACAATGCTACATCATGGAGTTTACTGTGTGCTGGAAATGGACGCCATTTTGTCTCACAGCTATATTGGACTGTGAACTCTTGTCTCATTGAGGATTTTCCGAAATTAGGATTACTCACCATCAGAACAGCTTTCGGGACAGTAGATCGGCTGTTGAATAGTGGAGTGGGTGAATGTGTATCATTAGTGGCTGGGTCCAGGAAAAGTTCCCAGGCCGGACCTTGTGATTATGCAGGGACTCTCCCTGGGGCTGATTACAACTCCCTCGAGTACAGAAGAACACTGGAGCCATTTCTAATTGGCTGACCAGCAATACTAAAGTAGGCCTGTATTTTTTAAGTACAACAAGACCCGAACAGATAAGTTTCACTAGACCATGAATGTGGACACAAAAAGCATATGGACACACTGTGTCAGAAGCTTTAGCTTTCAGCCCATAAATAATCATTTTAAAAAAATCTAAAATTGTTTTATTCCCCAAATTTTTCCTACACTCAGAAATCAGAAAATTGTTTTATTCAGAAATTGTTAAAAAACTATTAAAAACAAAGTTAGAAATTGAAAATCAGAAATTGTTTTATTCCCCACATTTTTCCTAACTATTTTAGGAATGACTCAGCAAAAATGACAATATTTCTCTTACAGATTTGTACACATGATTTTTCATTACATCTATAGCTGTGAAATTGTATAATACAGATAACACAAGGCTCTAAAAAAGATCCATCCTGTCCCAATCCTAACTTCATGCATCCTGAATGTTCACTGCATGTTCAGTGTAGAGATTGTGTGGTGTGTAGTGTTCGGACAGAGTCAAACAAGTATTGGAATTCATGGGTAAAGGGCCAGGTTTGACAGCATCTCTACAGCATATATAATTAACCATTTCATCATGAGTTTCTGACTGACAGCATCAAATATCACATATTATCAGCATTTCAACCATGTCTCAATTCCACTGTCTCAGTCCTCCGTCAATAGGATTTAATCTTCTGTCTGTGTTACTAACGTAATCACAGGCCAACATACTGTATTTACAGCTTTTTTCCAAACCTCACTTGTTCGGATATATGCCTGTCATTTTCTATACCTGCAAACGTCATGTGTTGCTAAATAGCTGCATAAACTCTCTATAAGAAAATATTAAGGCATTCATTAGGGCTATGAATCATTGATAGGCTCAATTCTGGTTTGTCTGAGGCAGCTACAGTGGTGTAAAAAATGTTTGCCCCCTTACAGATTTTTTTGGTTTGCATGTTTGTCACATTTGAATGTTTCAGATCATCAAACAAATTTTAATATTAGTTAAAGATAACTCAAGTAAATACATCATGCAGTTTTTAAATGAAGGTTTTAATTATTAAGGGAAAACAAAATCTTTTTGTTCCAAAACTACATAGCCCTGTGTAAAAAAGTGATTGTGCGCCCCCTCCTTAAAACATAACTTAACTCTGGGTTATCAGACCTGAGTTCAATTTCTCTAGCCACACCCAGGCTTGATTACTGCTACACCTGTTCGCAATCAAGAAATCAGGAAATTAGGACCTGCCTGACAAAGTTAAGTAGACCAAAAGATCCTCAAAAGCTAGACATCATGCAAATCCAAAGAAATTTAAAAACAAATGAGAAAAAAAATAATTGAGACCTATCAGTCTGACAAATGGCACAAAAAACTCCACAACAACATCCAAAGAACTGCAGGCCTCACTTGCCTCAGTTAAGGTGAGTGTTCATGACTCCACCATAAGAAAGAGACTGGGCAAAACTGGTTTGCACAGCAAAAAGTTCTAAGACGAAAACCACTGTTTAGCAAAAAGAACATAAAAGGGTCATCTCAGTTTTGCCAAAAAACATCTTGATGATCCCCAAGACTTTTGGGAAAATACTCTGTGGACTGATGAGACAAAAGTTTAACTTTTTGTAAGGTGTGTGTCCCATTATGTGTGGGTGTAAAATAGGGCTGTATACCTTGGAGAACCTGGCGATACGATACATACCTCGATACACAGGTCACGATTCGATACATACCTCGATACAGAGCTGTCTCGATACGATTTGATACAATGTGACACGATTCGATACGATTCAATAAAAATACATGGGCCAGAGCCAATTAGTTAATGCTGAACACATTTACTCAACAAACAGAACTCTGCATTTTTCTTCAATGTATTGAAGACAAATGTGCATTATAACAAAGCGCATTTTGCTAATATTTGCAACTTTAAGTGCTCTGATTAATTATACACAAATTGTAATCTGGAAATTACCACAAGTCAACATTTAACTTTCCAAGGGTACAGTCTGAGCTCACACAAGCACAAAATCTTCTTTTTCTTAACTTAAAAAAGAACTTATTCTTAAGCTAGCTTGTCTGCATGGTGTCTTTGCAGGTGGGCGCGCAGGTTAGTTGTATTACCAGTGTAGCGTATAGAAGCCTGGTAATTCTTCCAGATTGCATTTGTTTTATCGATCCCTTGGTTTCCTTCCTTTGCTTTAAAACCAAAATGTGTCCAAACATCTGCCTTTAGGGACAACGGCGCTTCTAAAATCTTGACATTTTCCACGAGTTTTTTTTTTAACTCGCGGGTGCCGCTGCGCCCCCTAATGGCTGGGCGGAGTATCGATACTAAGGGCTAAAATGTCGATACTGTATCTTTTTTTATTATATCGGTATGTATTTAAGAATCGATATTTTGAGCACACCCCTAGTGTAAAAGTAACACCGCATTTCAGAAAAAGTTAAATATAGTGGTGGCAGTGTGATGGTCTGGGGCTGTTTTGCTGCTTCAGGACCTGGAAGACTTGGAGTGATAAATGGAACCATGAATTCTGCTGTGTACCAGGAGAATGTTCGGCCATCTGTTTGCGACCTCAAGCTGAAGCGAACTTGGGTTTTTTTTGAAGAGGAAGTCCACTTCTGAATGGCTGAAGAAAAACAAAATGAAGATTTTGGCATGGCCTAGTCAAAGTTCTGACCTGAGATTCTGTGGCATGACCTTTAAAAGGCGGTTCATGCTCGAAAACCCTCCAATGTGGCTGAATTACATCAATTCTGCAAAGATGAGTGGTCCAAAAGTCCTCCACAGCACTGTAACCAACTCATTGCAAGTTATCGAATATGCCCGATTGCAGTTGTTGCTCCTAAGGGTGGCCCAACTGGTTTATGGGGCAAACACTTTTTCACACAGGGCTATGTAGTTTTGGATTTTGTTTTCCTTTAATAATAAAATCTTCATTTAAAAACTGCATGATGTGTTTTCTTGTGTTATGTTTGAGTAATATTTAAATTTGTTTGATGATCTGAAATATTAACATGTGACAAACATGCAAAAAATAAGAAATCAGTAAGGGGGCAAACACTTTTTCACACCACTGTATATACTAATAAAATCCACTCACACAGGTGACTTTTACCTTTTCCAGCTGATCCATGAGCTTCACAAGGAACTTACGGCACTCTGGGGTTTTACTGTCCAGTTTCATCCCAGTCTGCATGGCATAAAGACGACCTAAAACACAAAATGAGTCCTAAATGATGATCTTAAACATTGTTTAAACAAATCACTGAATATTAATAATTAATATTAGAAACATTAACTTAATGTATGAAGTTTAAAAATCTCTGTGGCTTTCAAACATACTAAATATTCTGTTTTGTGCACCAGCCCTTCATGAATTTCTAGATTAGTAAAGAATTTTGAACATGAGATTGCACAAAACACATGACAATAATCATAATGACATCACTCAATTTTTAAGAGAATCAAAGCTTATCTGAGGAAAGTAAGTTAAAGTTAAAAACCTTGTATTAACTGATGATTGTTCCATAAAGCATACCCATCTTCATATAAAAGTATTGGCTCAAACAAAGGTAAATTAATCCAGTGACTCAAGTGATAAAAGCTGTTAAGCCACCACTGAAAACATTTTTTGAAAACGGGTGCTCATTGAATGAAGACAATTTTGGGAAACGAGCAAATTTGTGAAATGGAAGACAAGCTCATTAGCTTTTGCACAAACATCCATTAAAACACAGCAGGTCTGATTCACTCCCAGAGGACACTAAAGGTTATGGTTGTTTCACAAGTTGACTGGCCTCAAGATAAACACAGTATAGTAGTCCAGATTGTTCAGAGTAAAGCACACAACACAATACACACTCTTTCTACACACCAGAAAAAATAAAACACTACTTGAACCAGACAGCTTGTAATATCTGTGTGCTTCCGAACAGTTTATACATACTGCACTTCATCTTCATATTCAACTGATGCACTTATCTCCTGCTTGATGCATGGAGACAGACATGTACAAGTTTTATTTAGGAGGACTGTGTATACAGGGCAATCAATCAATCAATCAGTTAGTTAGTGTACAAATTATACCATGCTTACTCCCACACCTCCAGGTGGTGTCTTTTTATTTTTTATTTTTAGCCATGCCCCAACCACCCCTTCAGTGCACCTGGCAGCTCAGAATGGAATTCAATAAAAAATTGACGGGCCTCAACAATGTCCTCCTGCATGTTCTCTTTGATGTCATCCCTTCATTTGTACAGAAATACAGTCAATCAGAGATAGAAACTAAGCATGACATAATTATCATATCATGTCAATCTGTGCAAACTCTGAGTGTCATTGATGCCCTGAAGTTTTGTCCAGATTGGATGAAATTTGTGGGAGAAATAGGCAAAAATACATCGATTTCCTGTGCATCCAGGGGGCGCTGCTGAGTCACTGTGCATCCGGAGATCGCTAGTTCGAATCCCGGGTGGTGCTGTAACCTCTCGCAGCCGGAGGTCTAGAGAGCTCTCTCAGAGGGGAGGGATGAGATGTACTTAGTGCTCACACATTAATCACGGCTCTACAGCCAGTCAGGGGCGTCTGTGAGCTCGCGCAACGGAGGGAGCGCATAGCGCTGTCCTCCGAGTGTGTTACGCCGCCCCCAACGGTGCGCGAGCGAGCAGTTCGAAAAGATGCGGTCGGCTGGCGTCACGTGGTTCGGAGGAAACACGTGATAGTCTTCGGACCTCCCGGCTGAGTGGTAGTTGTAAACTTAATGTGGGAGCCCCCTAGTGACGGGGAGGAATTGGACACGACTAAATTAGGGAGAAAATCGGGGAAAAATCCAAAAAAAAAAAAAAGGGAATACAGAATAATAATATTTAAAGCTGCAAACAGCGATGATCGGGCCCTCGCACCCTGTGCAGTCCACGCGGGCCTGCATGTTCTCTCTGATGTCGTCCTTTCATTTGTATAGAAATACAGGCAAAAAAGAGATTGGCTTCAATCATTTCCTGATACCAGTTGGTGGCGCTATGACTGTATTATGATGTTGGCATGTCAATCTGTTCAAACTCCAAGTGTCATTGATGCTGTAAAGTTTTTTTCCAGGTTGGATGAAGTGTGTGGGAGAAGCAGGCGAAAATACATCCATTTCCTGTGCGTCGTGGGAGGGTCAAATGGCCCCACAGCCAGACGAAAGCTCTTGATAACGTTTTTTCCTTGATCCCTTAAGAGCGACCTGAGAAAGTTTGAACCCGGTTGGACAATCCCCCTAGGAGGAGTTCGTTAAAATACAACGTGTGCGAAATGCAACATCTTGCTATTTTTCCAAAATGGCGGACTTCCTGTTTGTGGTAGAGGGTATCGCCTAGAGACTTTTTTTCGTAGGGTGAGGAGCAGAGGTGGAAAGTAACGCATTACATTTACTCGCGTTACTGAAATTGAGTAGTTTTTTTGTGTACTTCTACTTTTTAAAGTAGTTTTTAAAATCTGTAATTTTACTTTTACTTAAGTATGTTTTGTTTGAAGTATTGTAATTCGCTACATTTTAAATCATATGCGGTACTGAGTAAAACAAATGAATGAAAATGCAAAAAATATTATGCTTTGTATAAATGCTTCGTTGTGCTCCCGTGTGTGTATCGTGTCCTCGTCGCGCGCCGCTCCAGACTCCACTCCAGGTTTTCTGACTGTCCCCACGGTCCCTTCCGCCCTGAGAGTGACGTCATCAATCAGCGCGACCATATATAAACCGGAGAGAGACGCGAGAGAGACGCGAGAAAGAGGAAGGAGATTTTGGTATTTGGTTGTGACTTTTTGCCTCCCATTGACTTTGATTATTGCTTTGGTTGGTCTTTGTATATATTTGTAGATAATTTCACTGTATGTTTGTGCACTCACCAGTAGTATGGGCATGGCTGCCATTTATTTTGGGAAGAGGTAATTTATTCACTGTTTTTGGTTTAGGGAGTCAAGGGGTCCGTTCTTCGTACGTCGCTTGAAGCATCCGAGATGAATTGACAGATCTAAGATGAGATCATCGTGCTAATTACGATGCAGCTAATTCGGTTCTTCGAGCACACCTGTTGTTGATGACTAGTATAGCTGGATTGAGTTGTCTAGGATTATTGCGCGTTCGTATATATATATATATATATATATATATATATATATATACATACTCTCAAATCCTATTTGTTTTAGTTTAAAGTTAGCTGAACAAATTTTATATTTGAAGTAATCATAAGTACTTAAGTAACAGTAACTGTCACCTTAAAGTTCCACCAGTTTAAATCTAAAGAGCACTGGTGGCTCAGGGGTAGGTGTCTCGCCTGCCATGCAAAAGACCCGTGTTCGATTCCCGCACCGGATTGAATTCTCTTTATTTGCAACAAATTCAAATATTGTTAGCTCTGTTCTTAAAATTGGAAACATCATTACTTTAAAAAAAATATGTAACTGATTACCTCAAATATTTTGAGTTTTGCCAACTTAATCGGGTTTACAGTGTAAAAGTGAAGTACAAGAACAATTATAGTAAGAAGTATATTGTCATGCTGTGCTAAAGGATCCTGTCTATCACGCAATACACGAGTTTGAAAAACTGTGCGCATAATCCTGACACCTTCAGTAACCGGTTGCTCTCTCATAAACGGACAAGACATGGCTGCGACAGATTTGAGAAAATTACCTCCAAAATCTACCTACCTTATATAGACGCAATCGGGTGATAGAATGTTACACATTATTAGACACACGGAGATTAACACACGAATGATGACCACATACACACACATGTATACATATACTGTATTTATGTTTAAATACATCCATCCGTAAAAATATGCAAGATACTTTTCTTTTCCCACATGAGTCAGTCCGCGTCAGTCATGCTCTTTAACCAATCAGATGTGACCTCGCCATTTCAACCAATCATAACCCGCCAGGAGCGCAGCCTAAATCCTGTTTACATGAAATAAACCTGCTCCCGAGCAGGTTTAAGCTTACGGACATGTTGCTATGCCAACAAGTGTGAGATGCGCTTCGAAGAACGAAACAATCCAAGATCAGGACAAATCCACAATAATCAAATCCAGCTAACTGAGTTAGCGACGTACGAAGAACGGACCCAAGGAAGGTATCTGTGTTTGTGTTGTTGGTTTTTTTTGCAGGTAACCTAGCTACTAAATATAAATATCATTTAGATTGTTATTTTGGCCTGGGTCCACCCTGAATCTGATCCTCCTCCTGTTGTGTGTGTGTGTCTGTGTATTTTTTTGTAAAGCAATACAAACCTCATTATTTCATCAGTTAATGACTGGATCTAGTTCTTTCTGCCATTTCCATACAGTTTAAAATAGAACCCTGAACCATTCTTTTGCTGTACGGCCCAACCCTAGACTGGGACGTAACGCCATATTTAAGTGACCACTTTGATTTTCAAGCACAAGAAAGACAACAGCTTTATTATGCAAAGGTGTTCCTTCAGTTAAAAACAACTAGTTTGAGATTTATATCTGCTCATCTTTTTTGAACTACGCTAGAATGCCTCATCCCATCCCCTGCTGTTAAAAAAAAAAAGTTACTCTAACGTTTACTCTGAGTTATTTTTTTATGAGCTACTTTTTAGTTTTACTTGAGTAGATTTTTATAATGGCAACTTTACTTGTACTTCAGTAAAATTTCACTGAAGTAACAGTACTTTTACTTGAGTACAAAATTTTAGTACTCTTTCCACCCCTGGTGAGGAGATACATCAGTATACCGAATTTGATGTCTGTAGGTCTTACAGGGACCCAGATCACAATCTAGGGTGCGCTGCCAAGACATTTGGCCACACCCACTCATGACAGCCATGTCATGAGGAAAGGTGTGCATGGCCTGATGTAAATCTAGACTTTGAGCTGGATTGGAAGAAGAATATAAGAAATACAGCAACTTTCTCCATACTATTGAAGGATCTAATTTATGGCCCCACCCTACCCAGACCGTGGAACTTCGATAAAAGCTTTTGATAACTTTTACTCAACAATGTCTTCAGAACCATGGGGCAAAATTCCATGGTTATTGCATTATTCCCTAGGAGGAGTTTGTTAAAATACGACATGTGGAAAGGGGAAAATCAAGCAAAACACATTAGCTACTGCCAGTAAGTGGCGTTATAACTGTATCGTCATATTGGCATATCAACCTCGAACGCTCATCATGACTGTAAAGTTTTATCCACATTGAAAGACGTGTGTGGGAGAAAGAGGCAAAATAACAAATTTCCTGTGTGTTGGGGGAGGGAAAATTTTGTGGCAGCGCCACAGTCGGACCATGTGATCCAGACAAAAGCTTTTGATAACTTTTTGTCTTTGATCTGTTAAAAGCAGCCTGAGAAATTTTGAACTCGATCGGGCAATTCCCCTAGGAGGAGTTCGTCAAAATACGACATGTGCGACATCTCGCAGTTTTTCCAAAATGGCGGATTTCCTGTTCACTTTAGAGGATACCTCCAGTACTTTTTTCTCATGCAGAGAAGATACATCAGGGTACCAAATTTCATGTCTGTAGGTCTTACAGGGACCCAGATCTCATTCCAGAGGGCGCTGCTGAGCCATTTGGCCACGCCTACTCACGGCGACAGTTTCACATGAAAATTTTCACCGGGGGAGAATTTTCCAGAAAGTTTGACGAGTTTTCGAGCATGTTCAGGCACCCAAATTAGCAGGTCTTTAGGCACGGCGAGGAATACAGAATAATAATAATAATTCCTTCAGATACGATAGGGCTTCGCACGGGTTGGTGCTCGGGCCCTAATAATTCCTTCAGATACAATAGGGCTTCGTGCCGGTCGGTGCTCGGGCCCTAATAATTCCATCAGATACAATAGGGCTTCGCACCGGTCGGTGCTCTGGCCCTAATAATAATTCCTCCAGGAATAATACGGCTTCGCACCGGTCGGTGCTCGGGCCCTAATAATTAAAGCTGCAAGCAGCGATGATCGGGCCCTCGCACCCGGTGCAGTCCATGCGGGTCTCTACAATGTCTTCCTGCATGTTCTCTCTGATGTTGTCCCTTCATTTGAGCAGAACTACAGCCAAAAGAGATATAAACCAATAATTTCCTGCAAACAGTTGGTGGCGCTATGACTGTATTATTATCATGTTGGCATGTCAATGTGTTCACACGCTGAATGTCAATGCTGTAAAGTTTAGTCCAGATGGGATGAAGTGTGTGGGAGAAAAGGGCAAAAATGCATGCATTTCCTGTGTGGCGGGGAGTGTGAAATTTGTGGCGGCGCCAAAGCCAGATCATGTGACCGAGACAAAAGCTTTTGATAACTTTTGGTCAGTGAGGTCCTTAAGAGCGACCTGAGAAATTTTGAACTGGATCGGGCAATTCCCCTAGGAGGAGTTCATTAAAATACAATGTGTGCTAAACACAACATCTCGCTCATCATGCTCAAAATGGCAGACTTCCTGTTCGTTGTAGAGAGAACCTCCAAGAGACTTTTTCCTGTGGTGAGGAGATGCATCAGTGTCCCGAATTTCATGCCTGTAGGTCTTATAGCAGGGGTGTCAAACTCCGTTCCTGAAGGGCCGCAGACCCGCAGGGTTTTGTTCCAACCCTGCTCCAATATATATGCCATATAGTTTTCAAATAAGCCTTAATGATTTGATTAGGTGGATCAGGTGTTTTTAATTATGGTTGAAGCTAAACTCTGCAGGTCCTCGAGGGTTGGAACAAAACCTTGTGGGTCTGCGGCCCTTCAGGAACGCACCCCTGTCTTATAGGGAGTCAGATCACAATCTAGGGAGGGCTGCAGAAACATTTGGTCACGCTCACTCATGACGACTGCATGGCCTGATGTAAATCTAGATTATGAGCTGGATTGGAGCTTGAACTTTCTCCATACTATTGAAGGATCTAATTTGCGGCGCCACCCTGCCCAGACCATGGAACTTTGATAAAAGCTTTTGATAACTTTTACTCAACAATGTCTCCAGGACCATAGGGGAAAATTCCAGGTTTATCGCATTATTTCCCTAGGAGGAGTTCGTCAAAATACCACATAATGAAAAGGGAAAATCAGGCAAAAGACACTGGCTACTGCCAGTAGGTGGCATTATAACTGTATCGTCATATTGGCCTCTCAATCTGTTCAGAGTTGCATGCTCATCATGACTGTGAAGTTTCATCCACATTCGAAGAAGTATGTGGGAGAAACAGACAAAAATCAATTTCCTGTGTGTTGGGGGGGGGGGGGGGTAAAATTCATGGGGGCGCCACAGCCCGACCATGTAACCCAGACGAAAGCTTCTGATAATGTTTTGTCCTTGATGCATTAAGAGCTACCTGAAAAATTTTGAACTGGATCAGGCAATTCCCCTAGGAGTCCGTTAAAATACAACGTGTGCTAAACACAATATCTCGCCATTTTTCCAAAATGGTGGATTTCCTGTTTGTTGTAAAGAGTACCTCCAAGAGACATTTTTCCTGTGGTGAGGAGATGCATCAGTGTACCAATTTTCATGCCTGTAGGTCTTACAGGGACCAAGATCACAATCTAGGGGGCGTTGCTAAAACATTTGGTCACACCCACTCATGACGACTGTGTCATAAGGAAAGGTGTGCATGGCCTGATGTAAATCTAGATTATGAGCTGGATTGGCGGAAGAATGTAAGAAATACAGCAACTTTCTCCATACTGTGGAAAGATCTACTTTGCGGCCCCACCCTGACCAGACCGTGGAACTTTGATAAAAGCTTTTGATAACTTTTTACTCATGGCTTCAAACTGCAAAATGGCCAACAATCACTGTGGCAGACCCAATATATAGACCCAAGATTATTACAACACCTGGTGCTGATTTGTTTCTGTAAGTATACCAATTTTAGAAATCTCAGTTAAAAACTAGTAAGATTATAGAGAAATGGTAACATTTTACCAAATATATAAATTAGCCCCACTAATTAACTTCTCTAGGCTCTTTGAATTGTGTAGATGGGCAGGAATGAGAGGCAGGTTCATGAAAGTAAAAAAAAATCATATCATTACTATACCTGTTAAACCACTAGAGGTCCAATGTTTATTAATGAATGATTGAAATGTAAGAAAACACCACAGGGCATGGGGTTATATGGGAGAGTTGATTAATTTAAATAACAGAACCACTCAATTTTAACATTTTACTCATTAAAGACTGAAAAATTTATATAAGACAGACAATGTTGATCAGAGATGATGGCCTGTTGATCAGAGATGACTCATTTGAGTTGCACATGGTTTTAGAGATAAACCAATGTAACAAGATATTCCGGTCATACTTGTAAGGTTGATGTGTGACAGATATGTTGCCTGGATGAATGTACGTTTTCTCACTGACATCTGCAGTGTGGAATTCCAGCCTACTCTCCACTCATCTCACTACAACAAGCTCATTATGTGACTTGGGCTCGGCTCCAGCGCTGGCCCGGGTCCAGGGGAGCAGGAGGGGAACAATGTGCACTACTGCTTCAGGACAAGTCTGTAATATCAAGGACCAAGTCTCTTTAAGAGAACTGGTGATGTTAATTAGTCCAATTGTATTTCTAGATCTGTGTTAGATGCGTGTATTGCTTACATATTCACATCAAACTGGAGTCGTGCAGACCATGGATCAGTCTAAAGGCAGAAGAAAACTCCAGCAGCTTTAACAAGATTCGACTCACTGATCAGTGCTGACCTCGTGTGGCAGAACACACACATCGACACGTTGACAGGTAAGACATATACAGTGGAACCTTGGATTATGAACATAATTTGTTCCGGAAGCAGGCTCGTATTCCAAAAACACTTTTTAAACCAAATAGACTTTTCCCATAAGAAATAATGAAAACTCAAATTATTCGTTCTACAGACCAAAACAATAAATACATAAAAATAATTAATACAACATATAAAGTAAAAATAAAACAAATTAACCTGCACTTAACATAAAAAAAAAAGTTAAAATAAATCCAGACAGTTAAGTGTTTCCGTTTGTGCGCGCAGGCGCCGTGTATTTGTGTGTGTGTGTGTGTGTGTGTGTGTGTGTGTGTGTGTGGAATTAGCCCCTCGCCTCGTCTTAAACAGTTAAACTCCTTCTCCCTCCCACACCTCGCTTTTTATGTGTCACAACAAACATACACAATGCAAACACTGTTTTAACGGGGAAAAAAAGAAATCTCTTTAATGATACTCGCGTGAGCATACAGTACTAACGGAATCACTGCTGTAAAGTAAAAAATAAAAATTAACAAATTAACCAGCACCTTACCTTTGAAAAGAATCGCGACAGAGCTGAGTTTTCTATGTAAAGCGCCGGGGAGATCTGTGTGTGTGTGTCTGTGTCAAATTGCACACGCACACACAAAGTAAGTGTGTGTGTGTGTCGGTGTGTGTGGGGCACAGAGTCAAATTACGCGCGCGCAAACAGAAGAGAGAGGGAGATGTTGATTATAAAAGACGAGCACTAGGACGCAGCAGGGGACTCTTATTTTGACACAGGGGACGCAGCAGGGGAGACGATTACCCATAATTCCTGCAGCGCAAGCAAGAGAAAAATCATTGGCTCAGTTGTGATCACTTGCCGCTCGGTGTCAAAATAAGACTCGCATGCGTGATACATGATACTCGACGCTCGTAAACTAATACAGTGGAACCTTGGATTAAGAGCATAATTCGTTCCGGAAGTGGGCTCGTGTTCCAAAACACTCGTAAACCAAATCATCATTTCCCATAAGAAATAATGAAAACTCAAATTATTTGTTCCCTAAAAAATAAATACATAAAAATAATTAATACAATCTATAAAATGAAAATAAAACAACTTAATCTGCACTTTACCTTTAAAAAAAAGTACAAATAAATCCTGACAGATAAGTGTTTCCGTTGGTGCATGCAGGCGCCGTGTGTGTGTGTGTGTGTGTGTGTGTGTGTGTGTGTGTGTGTGTGTGTGTGGAATTAGCCCCTTCTCTCGCCTCGTTGTACACAGTAACACTCCTCCTCCCTCTCCCCACCTTGCTTTTTATGTTTCACAACAAACACACACACACACACACACACACACACACACACACACAACGGAAACACCATTTTAACAGGAAATAAACCAGCACCTTACCTTTGAAAAGAATCACGACAGAGCAGAGTTTCTGTGTGTTTGCGAAGCCGGGGAGGGGGTGAAAAGGCGAAAGAGCGTCTGTGGTGTGTCAGTGTCAAATTACGCGCGCACACGCATAAGAGACGAGCAGAGTTTATGTGTGTTTGCAAAGCAGGGGAGGGGGGGGGGGGGGGGGGGGAGGTGAGAGAGTGGCGCTCGGTGTCAAAATAAGAGTCTCATGCATGATACATTATACTTGGCGCTCGTAAACTAATACTTGCTCGGTTTCCGATTAAACATTTATTAAAAATCTTTGCTCAGTTTGCGGAACACTCGTAAACCACGTTACTCGCAATCCGAGGTTCCACTGTACTTGCTCAGTTTCCGATAAAAAAATTATTAAAAATCTTTGCTCGGTTTGCGGAACACTCGTAAGCCACGTTACTCACAATCCGAGGTTCCACTGTAATGACACACGACACACCCGCTCACAGACACAAACAGGACACACACCCGCGCACAGACAGGTAGGACAAATAATGACACACAGGACACGCACTCGAGCACAGTCTGACAGGACACACACCTGCGCACAGACAGACAATGACACATAATGACACACAGGACACACACTCGCGCACAGACTGACACACACTCGCACACAGACAGACAGGACACACACTGACAGACGGGACACACACCACAGCACAGACAGACAGAACACATAATGACAAACAGGACCCACACCCGCGCCGAGACACACAGGACCCACACCCGCGCCCAGACAGACTGGACCCACACCCGCGCCCAGACAGACTGGACCCACACCCGCGCCCAGACAGACTGGACCCACACCCGCGCCCAGACAGACTGGACCCACACCCGCGCCCAGACAGACTGGACCCACACCCGCGCCCAGACAGACTGGACCCACACCCGCGCCCAGACAGACAGGACACACATGCATGCACACAGACAGGACACACAACCGTGTCCAGACAGTCAGGACACATAATGATACACAGGACACACACTCGTGCACAGACAGACACACACCCGCGCACAGACAGGCAGTTCACATAATGACACACAGGACACACACCTGCGCCCAGACAGACAGGACACACACACGTGCACACACAGACAGGACACAAACCCGCGCCCAGACAGACAGGACACACACCCGCGCAGACAGGCAGGACACACACCCGCGCCCAGACACACAGGACACGCACCCGCGCCCCGACAGGCGGGACACACACCGGCACACAGACACACAGGACACTTAATGACACACAGAGCAGACACCCGCGCACAGACTGGCAGAACACACACTCGCGCCCAGACTGACAAGACACATAATGGCACAACACACACCCGAGCACAGACTGGCAGCACGCACACCCGAGCACAGACTGGCAGCACGCACACCCGCGCACAGACTGGCAGGACAAACAATGGCAGACAGGACACACTCTCGCACACAGACAGACAGGACACACACTGCCAGATACGACACACACACACTGACACAATGTCGGAACACACACTCGTGACACAATCGTGGTTTCATTAGGCAGAATGTTCACAAATTTATCCAACAAGACTCTTCCCCATGCTAGCTGGAAATACCCAAAATCTAATTATTTACTACACTACATAGCAGCTGTCCAATTACCATGTCTCCTGCAAAGATCAAATAACTTGACAGTTAAAATCGGGTAGTATATTATGTTGATCAAATACAGAATAGAATCGGGTAGTGAACCGAGTCTTTTATGTCAAGTGACAAATCGTGTACTTCGGAGAATCGGGTAGTGAACCGAGTCCTAAAGCGATTCCGTGCTTTCTATTTCGTATATGAGAGATAATAAAGATGTAAACATTGCACTTACAGTAATACGCTATTACCGGGTCTCGTTGATCATGCTCTATCGCGGTTCTGTAATGATGCTGAATGGCTTTTAACTGAGGTGGAACAGCCATACTACTAAAAAATGTCTAGTAACGCTCCAACAGGGCTAGGCAACAACAAACAGAGGGAGTAACTTCCGCCTTTGACGATTCAGGAAGTGTGTGCTGTGTGGACTTATGACGTCAGCGCCCCCTGTAGGCGCGGAGAATACACAGACCATCACAGAGTCATCTGATTAGCGAAGAGCTTCTCAAACAGTTCATATAACAGCTCATAAGTTTATATGCATGTGAAGGCAGGCGAGCGAATAAAGTAAATTTCTTAATATTAATTACATCTTAATATGATATTGGCCCACATTTTGCAGCTATAACATCTTCAACTCCTCTAGGAAGGCTTTCCACAATGTTTAGGAGTGTGTTTATAGACATTTTTGACGATTTGAACATTCATAGATGCAAACAAATTGCGAGATGTAACTCACATGTATTGTATAAAAAATAGACACTGCAGTGTACCAGATACCAATATTTACAATTATATACAACACTTTACAAGTGAATGTATAAAATCTCTGGTATTGTATGCATGTGGTGGGTTTAGGAGAAATGTGTTGCTTCACTCGCTTCATCAATCCGGGAGCACGATGATAGAAAATGACTGTGCTGTAAAGCTGTCTCGATGATGAATAATCCTAATTTTGAAAAAACTTCTTCTGTTCACTGTCCAATACAGCTCTTAGACAAAATGGCCTCCATTCAAGCGCGCAGTATACACCATGTAGTATTGTCAGCTGACGCCATGTGTCACCAGGATTCCTCTCACTATTTGAAGCGTGTACTGCAGAGATGCATTGTATATGAGTATGAGTATTGTATATAAAGTATATGAGACTCACTTTGTCGGACCTACGAGCATGCTCCCGGAACAGAACTTGTTCGTAAGTCGTAGACTTACTGTACGTGGACTGTATTAAAAAACACGTGCCCGGAGTAGCACGCAAATACTTTAAGTAAACAGTATTTCTCTGCTTTTGGATTTTTTAAACACTTGGAAAATTTTAATTGGATAATAGTTAATATAAAGGAGTAAGTAATTAAAGTGCACACATATTTACATACATTTATTTAGTATAGAAAGTATTTATATATAGGCGGCACGGTTGCGTAGTGGTTGTCGAGGGTGTCGCCTTGAACATCCAGGGTCCGGGTTTGATTCCAGTCTCTGTGTGCATGGAGTTTGCATGTTCTACCCATGTTTGGTGGGTTTCATCCTGGTACTCTGGTTTCCTCCCACAGTCCAAAGATATGCAGATTAGGCTACAGTAATTGGCGTTCACAGGTTGCCCGTCGTGTGTGAGTGAGTGAGTGCATGTGTGTGCCCTGCGATGAATTGGCACCCTCTCCAGGGTGTACCCCGCCTTGTGCCCTAAGTCTCCTGGGATAGGCTCCACGATCCTGAATATGGGATAAAATGGTATAGACGATGATAAGTGAGTATTTATATATTTATCATTTTAAACCTTGCTTTATTTCCTATGATTTTGCTTGTCAGTATCAAATATTTTATACCTGAAGATTAATAGTTGCTGTTTGTTTACAAAATGTACATAACACATACACATTTTAATGTAAAGATGTGAATCCATATGAAGTTTTGTCAAAAATATTAAATTTTTTTATCCATCCATCCATCCATCTTGGAATCTCTATAGTCCACCTAGGAACCGTGGAGCCATGTGGTGACCATTGCATTTATTCCCATTTTTTAGGAACGAAGTAGGACCTCTAGTCAACATTCACATGGGCATTCGCACTACCAACATTTTTCAAACGGCAATTAGCCTAATCTGCATGTCTTTGAATTGTGGGATTAACCCCGGAGGAAACCCACCAAGCATGGGGAGGACATGTGCACACAGACCCCAAGGCAGGAACTGAATCCTCAACTCTGGAGGTGCAAGCCAATATGCCACCAAATCTGTCTCTATATATTGTATATATATATATATATAAATAAATTTGATCAAAGACTTCATCTAATTGTCCAAGGTGCCCTTTGTAAAAATTTGAAACTACACTGACCACTTCCTGTGACCTTGTGGAACGCCTGAGCAGGCCAGTCTGTCCAGCAGCTGGAGTCGGGTTCCAGTGAGAGGTTATTTTAAGACCCTCGTCTGTCACAGCTGTTGTCTCAGTCACCAAAGTGCTCGTGGAATTTCCTCACCTGTTTCTGTTCACTGCAAGAGTGAATCCACATTGCTCCATTCACCTCTTTTCCTCTCTGGAAAGAAGAGCAGAAGATTCTGTGAGTATTATTTCAAATTTTACAATGTGTAAATTGTCCTAATTAAACAGCTCCATGAAGCCATTGCTCTGTTGTTGTTGTTCTGGTTGTTTTTGCTCTTGTTGAGGCACAACACTGTGTTTCTTCTCTGTAGTTCAAACTCAATACAAACATGATCCAGGAGCTAACATTGTCTGCATTATTAATATCTTGTTTAAATACAATTTTCTACCTCTTATTAAGGAGTATAACCTCTCATTAAGGAGTGCGAGTTAGAATTTTTATTCCATATTTAGAAACTCCATAAATAGAGCCGAGTGTTTGTGCCATGTGGCGTTAGGTGAATGCAATATGATAAGCAGGATCACTTCTGAAGCAATACGGCAACAAAATTAACAATGTTTCAATTTCTAAAAATTCAAGGATCAGTTCATGCTGTGATGCCTGGTTTGTTTTAAACTGTTAAGATTAACATAAGTTTTTCTTTTCTGTGACTGAAAAGGATCTCAGATTATACATAAAGGTCCTACATGAAATCTAACTTTGTTAATACAACCTCCTCTAAGATTCCTTTTTTTTTAAACACACACACACATTCATGTGTCTCACTCATATTTAGCTTGTCTTGTGCATGTAATTGTGTAATTATATTATTTTCCCAGAGGTGGAAACAAGTTGTGTTTAATTGATGTTTGCATAATAAAGCTGTTGCCTTTCTTCTGCTTGAAATAAAAGTGGTCGCTTAAATAGGGGGTTTGCTTCCTAAGAATTTGATGGCATTTCGCTTTCAGCTGGGTCTGCATCACTTGCGCCTGCTTTGTCCGTCTCCATCGTTCTTGTGAGTTTAGACCGTTTGTTCTCCATGCCCATCAATCAATCAGTGCAATGGTTTCCGGGGTTCAATTTTTTTCAACTTCTACGACACCAGTGCTCTTGTTAATTCCACTACTCCAGATCAGACGTCAAACTAGAACCTGATCATGCTTTTCTCCCAGGTTACTTCATACAGGTTACCTCCCATTGCCTTGAACTCATTGTTCATGTGTTTATCAGATAATGGAGAGTGCCCCTCAGCTATCTGCTGATGCCAGCGAACAGGTTAACTGTGTCGAGGAGAAACCTGTTGACCCAATGGAAGTCTTCAGCAGGCAGCTGGAAGACATTATCAACACATATGGGTCTGCATGTAGCCTGATGGAGGAGAAGATCTCCATCTTGCAGGAAGAGGATGAAGAGACAATGGCCAAGGATATGGATGCTAACACAGGGACATGCAGCAGCCCAGAGACAGAGCAAACAGCCAGTAACCTTGAAGGACTTGGTAAGGAACAATGCTGCCTTGATTCCTAAAATTGAGATTTAGGAGATTAATTAATGTGTTTACGTGTATGTGCATGATCATCATCACTTCACATCAGGATTACACCTATCATTCTGACTTGTTTGATTTGTACAGGTAATGATGCTTTGCTTCTGTTGGAAAGCCTAAAAACTCTCATTACACCTGAAGAGAAACTGGAGATGGTGATGAGGAAATATGCAGAGCTGGTGAGAGTCCAGATTCAATAGACAAAGCACACACCTTCTACTTGTGTGCTATGGCCTTACAACTCCTTTTGTTCGTCTCTAAAAATCCCAGTTTTATCACAGTATAGATACAATGAGTATACTGTAGTACCATGTTTTTTAAAAAGGCATGTTTTTCTGATAAAGGCATACGGGAAACGATTACTCCAAGTTGTTGCTTCCAACCATGGTAATGTCTGAATTACCTTTATAGCATGATGGTATGTACTATAGTTTACCATAGTATGTTAACATTGGGCTGACAACCGGAGAATAAGGCAAGATTCCCAAAAGAAATGGCACTCTAAAGATTCAAAGTGCAAACAGGGCTCATACAGTATATACAATTTAAAAATCCTGAATATACAAGGTTCAACAGTTTGCTGAATATGGAGCAACAATCTAGTATGCTTGAGGCAAAGCTAGCATAATCCGTTCAACTACACACTGGATCTGAACCTCGTCCAGAAAAAAAAGATAACTTTTTTTCTAGATATCTAAAGAACATCACACACCCGAGAAATCTCAATAAGCCTATCTTTGGTTTTCTTACTTTCACTGATGGTGCATTAAACCCATACATACTCATTTCTAGAGAGCTTTTAATTGGATGATCAGGAAGTTATGCCTGAATATGAACTATAACTCTAACCAAAAAAACTATATTAAGTAAAACATGTGTTAGTTAAATGATAAATGTTTGGACTACTCTGTGTGTGTGTGCTCCTTTTTGTGTAGCTAAAGGAGCAAAAGGCCGAGGAGGTACACCTAAAGCTACTTCAGAAGAAACAAGGCCTCCTGGTTAAACAGAGGGACCGGCTCCAGTTAGATCACAGCAAGGGGATCCTGGCACGGAGCAAGTTGGAGAGCCTCTGTCGTGAGCTTCATAAGCACAACACGACCATGAAGGTGAGCTCACTCAGCTGCTGAATTGTCCTTTAAAAGGCAAATGTCAAAACCTTGATAGTGGCTTTAGTGTGTTAATGAGGGAACAGGTACAGTATATGAGTACATCTGTGTCGCACCACAGGAAGACATGCAGCAGAAGTGTCAGGAGGATGAGAGAAAGCGAGCAGAGATCTCCTGCTACTTCCAGAACACGGTGGTAGACATCCAGGCCCAGATTGAGCACCACAGCAATCGCAACAACAAACTGTGCCAGGAGAACACTGAACTAGCCAACAAGCTCACCTCCATCATCCAACAGTGTGAGAAGAGGGATGAGGTGTGTTAGGGAATAAACTGTTGTCCTCGTTCTTGTTGTCTACACATCTGTAGAAGTTGCAGGTTTTTATGATGTATAGGATCTTATTTCACGCTTCATGTCATATAGTAGCCCACAACATTCAAGTCTTAGGTTTTAGGTACCATTTTGCATTTAATGCTGAATATATACAGTTGCACTGGAAATTATTCACCCCTTTGAAAATGAGTTTTTTGGTCAAAATTACTAACTTGCAACTGTTTGTAATAAATCAGTGAAACAGGAGCAATTTAAACAGCTAAACACAACTAATATAACAAGGGATTTCTTTAAATTCAACATAAATTCAACCCCCAGAATAAAATCAAATGTCAGAAATGGATAAGTCAGGGAGTTGTCCCTAGAGGTAAGAGAAGAGATCATTGCCTTGCACAAATAAATACAAGAGCATAAAAAATTGCAAAGGTACTAAATGTTCTTAGATATACAGTAGGAGGACTATTTTGCAAGTTCAAAGATAAAGGAAAATTTAATGGAAAACTCAAAGTTAAAGGCTACACTATCTAGACATGGCAGAAAGAGGCAGCTGTCACCTGCTGCTACCAGATTTCAGAGGAGGCAAGTGTTGAAAAACCCTAGATTGACTGCAAAAGATGTACAGAAAGATTTAGCAGCAGGCACTGAAGTTTGACTCTGCACTATAGGACACATACTGACTGTTGAAGTCACCCAAGACATACCCTACTACTGACTCTAAAATACAAAAAGGGGGGGGGGAGAAAAAAAACATATTAAAAAAGACACAGAGGTTTGGAAATTCTTCATGTTGGTGGCTCAGTGATGCTCTTGGCTGCTTTACTTCCTCTGGCACTGGAAACCTGCAACGTGTATAGGGCAAGATGGATTCAATCACATATCCTTTAAGAAAACGTCATGCCATCTGTGAGGAAGCTGAAACTTATGTGTCACTGAACATTCCAACAGGACATTGACCCCAAGCTTCCTTTAAAATCCACCAAGGTTTAGTTTCAGAGATAGTCCTGGAGGGTTCTATAATCGCCATCACAGTCGCCTGACTTGAATCCAATAAAAAAATTAAAATAAAAAGCAGTTGCAGTACACAAAGCCAAGAATCTTATTGAACTAGAGGCCACTGGCAGCATGGAATACAATAATATCCATCAGAAACACTGCCAGAAGCTAGTTTTTGGCTATACATCACATTTTCAGCAGGTTATAATAGCTAAAGGGGGCTCTATTAAATACTGAATATGTTTCTCATCAAGGGATTGAAAAATTTTGATACTGCAATAGTAATTAAAATATTTTGTATTGATTTGGGAGAAACCACTTGTTATATTAGTTTAGTTGTGTTATTTAAATTGCTCTTGTTTCACTGATTTATTACAAACACCTCCAAGTTAGTAATTATATAAATATAAATATAATTACTATATACAGTACTATATAATGACCAACTATAATTAATAACTTGCAGCCAATTCAATTCATAAAGTAAAAGTTATATATTATATAGATTCATTCCACACAAACTGATATATTTCAAGTGTTTTTGTCTTTTAATTTGGATGATTATGGCTTACAGCTAATGAAAACCCAAAATTGAGTATCTCAGAAAATTTTAATATTGTGAAAAAATGCAATATTGGAGACTCATTTTGTCACACTCTTTGTCACAATCAGCTTATTAACTCAAAAAAAAAAAAAAAAAACTGCAAAGGATTCCTGAGCCTTTCAATGGTCTCTCAGTCTGGTCCAATTGGTTCACAAAATCACAGGGAAGACTATCTTCTGTACAAACGTCAAGACAGCAATCATTGACACCATGCACAGGAAAAGGTGCACAAGCATCAAGGATAATCACAGCCTTGAGAGGATTGTGAAATAAAGCCCATTCAAGAATTTGGGAGAGATTCACAAAGAGTGGACAGCAGCTGGAATCGGAGCCCCAATAAAGTATTAAGTGCATGTATTATGTTCATACTTTTCAGTAGTCCAACATTTCTTTGTTAAAAATCTTTTAATTGTTCTTAAGTAATATTCTAATTGTATGAGATACTCAATTTTGGGTTTTCTTTAGCTGTAAGCCATAAAAGAAAAACACATATCACAGTCTGTGTATAATAAATCTATATAATATATGAAATATTGAAATAAATTAACTTTTTCGATGATATATACTATTTTTTCTGTATATACTGTATATACATAAAAAATTTCTCTACTCATTAAACAGAGCTTCGAGAAGATATTCAAACAGAAAAACTTGCAGCAGCAGCTGTCCGATGCCAAACTGCAAGAAGCAAACATGCTTTTGAAGGAAGCCGAGGAGAAACACAAGCGGGAGAAAGAATATGTGAGTCACTGCATGCAGGATTGTTAATAGGTTTATGATGCTGGTGTGGGGTATGCTCGGGGAACATCGGGGGGCTGATTGAACCATGCTAATTTCTTTGCTGTCTTTGTTGCTAGTTGCTTAAAGAAGCAATTGACAAAACAAAGAAATGCTTCGAAATGAAGAAGCAGGAGTTGCAGTTGAAGAAGCAGGTAAAAAAGAGTACTTTTTCATCTCTCTCTCTCTCTCTCTCTCTCGTCTTTTTGTGTGTAAGCGCAGTTACTGACTCATGCTGCGGAGTGGAAGCTACAGGTTAAAGAGCTGAAAGAGCAGAACACAGTGATGCAGGCACAGGTGAATACCCCATCTAGTGCTTAATCATCTGCTTTTTAAACCACCCACTCTCCATCTTCTAGATCTCATGAGGAAGACATGAGCTGAGGGGTGTCTTAAAAGTTAGAGTCAGGGAACAGAGTTGTATGAACCATAGGTACACACTAATACACTTGTACACACAAGCACACGTACACATACACAAACATATTTATATATACATACTGTACGTGTGTGTGTAAAAATGGATAAGTGTGAAAATTGCTGCACTAAACTGTTTCATTAAGCAGGTGTCAAAGTCTCATATAAAATGAAACAGTAATTTGATAATTCTAGCTGACTTGTATTTATGTGTTCTACAGTATTTATTTAAGTTAGCCTGTTTTATTTAAGAATAGCACTGACTCTGATTATTAACATCAGGCTGCTAATCAGGTTTTAGTTGAGGGTAAGTATGGGTATTCATTTGATATTTTCTCTATGAGTAATTCATTAACAAACTATGCAGTGATAGTCACGCATACAAGCAGCGAATGTCATTGTCATTCGAATTCATGTTTTGAGCTGTCATTAAATTTTAGTTAACACTTGCTCACAACCAGGGCACATATTTAATTTAATGACCCAGAGTATAATATTGTAATTTATTACAATTATTAGATTTTTTCTTTATTAGATACAGTTCATTCAGGCCCAGTGCATTATTGCCTGGTTCTATAATTCATGCACTCACTATTTGAGAAGTTTGAACAATCACAAACATCTGCTTTTTTTGTATCTTACAGCTTGTTTTATACTCTCAGAAGTTTGATGAGTTCCAGGCTACACTGGCCAAAAGCAATGAAGTTTATGTTGCTTTCAAACAAGAAATGGAGAAGGTATGCTACTTTACATTATCTTACATTTTATATTCCATAACAATAACAGAAACAAGAATCAAGAACAATATTATACATGATTTATTATCTACTTAGATGACCAAGAAGATGAAGAAGCTGGAAAAGGAGTCCAATATTTGGAAAATACGCTTTGAAAGTTGCAACAAAGCCCTTGCTGACATGATTGAAGAGGTACCCTGTCATATTACTGTAAACACAATTATTCACCAGTTTGGTAACACTGCGCTTTGCTGATTCTATGACATTATTTTCCGTCAGAGATCTGAGAAGGGCAAAGAGCTTGAACTCTTTACTCTAAAGATTGCCAAGCTGGAAACATTGTGCCGAGCTCTACAGGAGGAAAGGAAAGTACTATATGACAAAATAAAGGATATTCGCTTGCAATCCATTTCATCCTCAGCACCCGCCATGGACGTTGTTAAGGAAGAGATCCCAGAACTCCCGGAGTTGTCAGTCTCGGAGCCGGACCACAACCCGGCACTAACAGCAGAGATGGAGAAGCTGTGGAAAGAGCAAGCCCGTCTGCAGGAGTTTGCAGCATCCCTGATGGCCTCGACTACAGATGACATGGAGAGTTCTGACAATGAGGAGGAATCATCTGAGCCTGCACAACTTGTTCCTCATGTTCATGTGCCAAGAAAACCACCAACAGTCAACTTAGATTCCATAACAGAGAAGCACAGTCTGGATGAAGGTGTTGAAGAGGTACATAAATTAGAGGCCAAAACAGAACAAGCTACAGTAGAACCACTCAAAGATGAGCCACTCAAAGAAGCACCACCAAAGGCTGAAACATCCAAAACAGAACGACCCAAAGAAAAACCAGTCAAAGCAGAATCACGAATAAATGAACTACACAAAGTAGAACCACCCAAAGTAGAGGCACCAAAAGCAGAACCAGCCAAACCAGAACCACCCAAAGAAGAAGCAACCAAAGTAGAACCACTCAAAAAAGAACCACCTAATGCAACTCCACTCCAAGAACAACCACTCAAAACAGAACAGTGCAAAGCAGAACCACCAAAAGAAGAGCTACACAAAATAGAACCACCCAAAATAGAAATACCAAAAGCAGAACCAATCAAAGAACAACCACCCAAAGAAGAACCGTCCAAAACAAAACCATTTAAAGTTGAACCACCCAAAGAAAAGCTAACCAAACTGACAGCCAAAAATATTGTCAAAGTAGAGCCGATCAAGCAAGACGCACAAAGAATAGAATCCAACAAGCCAAATTTTGTTCATCAAAAAGAAACGAAACCCAAAGAAGTAAAGAGAGTAATGGTTCAAGCTGAAGTGTCTGAAATAAACTTTACAAAAAATGAACTTCGTACACAAGAAGACCCCAAAGGTGAGCCTGCAAAAGAAGCTCCAGATGCAGAATTGGAACCTATTAAAGTAGAACCTATTATTACAGAACCACCTGCAGCCGAGATGTCCACAGCAGTGGCAGCAAAACCACAAAATGCCAAATCCCAAGAGGCAAAACCCCATTCTAAGAAACAGGGGTCCTCAAAAAAGAAAGGTGCAGCTAAAGGGACTAAGAAAACCTGAGGCAATGAATGTAATGTTGTGCAGGATTTCTGTCATTACATCTTTGTGTGTGTGTGTGTGTGTGAGAGAGAGAGACCATGTAGTTATATCCTTTTACTCCCAAAAATAAGTTTATTATTATAAGTCTTGATAAGTGTTTTAATATTATTGGGTGTGATGTACCTTTTCATTTATTTTACTCTGCTCAAAAATAAAGATGTGGTGATCATTTAGTTACCAGTCTCAAAAACAACCAATTAACAGAACCAACAGATTATAGCCTTTTTGAAGGCTTTATGGATTAGCATGGATTAGCACCCTGTCCAGTGTGTTCCTCACCTTGTGCCCCAAGTCTCCTGGGATAGGCTCCAGGCTCCCCCGTGACCCTGAATACAGAATTAAGCGGTATAGATGATGTGATTGTGGTATGTATAATAATATATATTATCATCTCTGCAAGAAAAAAAGTCATAATACTATATCCTAAGAGAATATGGTCATAATATTTGGAGGAAATAAAGAAAACGGATGAGTGCTAGTGTGCTGTGGGATGAGGAATGTGGACCTTTTTATTATTTAAAAATGTTTATAAAATTTTAAATAAAAGTAGGAATATAGAGATTTTATGCATTTTATTTTGTTTTGTTTTTTATTCTTTGTACAAAAATGTGAATTTGGCATATGCAGATACATTCACTTGTCACAGTATTATTCTCACTTTTGTGGTTGTAAATACCAGATGAACAGACAGTGAAGCACTTTCTGTCTCCCTCCTCTGTGATTAACTGCCATCAGCTCTCTACTTATTATAGTTTAAAAAAAACAACAACAACAAAGAATTCTGACAAATAAAATTCCCTAGGAACGAAAAAAGATGAAGGACACTAGCATGCAAGTAGAACTTTCGTCAATAGGCTTCAAGGACTTTGAAGGAGGAGAAAGGTTTGACAAAGTGATAGTCCAGATTGCCACAGTGAGGACACTGCTGCACGTTACTGTATTCTGAGAAGTACTGCATGCCCACACGGACGTCGATCACAGGCTTCCCACAGTGCTTACAGTTCAGTCTGGCCTGTGAGAACAGAGAGAGAGAGAGAGAGAGAGAGAGAGAGAGAGAAAGAAATGTAACCATTTCAAAAGAACTCCCTAAATATATTCATTTTCTATTTAAACCAACTCAGTAAATCTATGGACTAAGCCTGGGCTTTTCTTTATTTTAGCTTCTTTTTACAGAATTGCATGTCATTACGACCTTTGCAGTATAATTGTGATGCACGAATACTTTTTCAGAGAGGTAGCAGAGAAGCTACAAATACAAACATATAAACAGTCATTTGATCAGGATCAAGGCCCAAATACAACACCATGGAGTAACAGTAAAATTAATTGCAAGGTTTTCAAAATCTAATCATTTATCACCAAAATTAATTGTTTTTATTATTTTGTACCTTTATAATAGAGATGCACTGGTCGATCTGCCAGTGAGCAGAATTGGTTGACTTTCAGACTGAACAGCAATGGCTGATTAGACTCGGATATAACCTATTCCGTGCATGAGTTTCTGAGAGGCTTGTGCACAGAATCGCATTTTATGTTGTTGTATTATCAAAAGTCGGTGCATTAAAAAGATCAGCCTTTTTGTCCAAACTCTAAGTTGAGTTTTGAGACACTGGAGTCATTTGAGGCGGTAAAACATGTTTGTTTTTAATAATCCTACAGGTGGTATGCTCTAAACTATTTACACATTTGCATCCCGTGTTTATAGTCATTTAGTTTTTTTTTATTTACTAGGTTTGTTTGTAAAGTTAAACAGCTTTTTTTATTTATCAAAAGAGCAAAACCTTCCTAAAGAGCTCCAGACTTCCTCCTAATAACCTGCACTATACAGGCAGGAAAATAAATAATTATAAACCAAATATGAATGTAGGGTTAAATTATTTTGCCTTGCAAGCTATCTAATAGAGAACGCATGGAGAATTAAACATAACATCCAGATTGCTGTCTTTTCCAAAATACATTATTATCCTAAACAATTAAGTAATTATGCACCAGTCCTAAGCCATGAAAAAATCAACTAAAACAGTTTGATTTCCACATGCTTCAAAGATTAGGGAGCCCAGTGTTAGACACATAATTATACAGAAAACTGACTTTTACATAAAAACGACAGATTTTAGTGCAAATATGTTTTCCCAAATATATTTATTGGCATTTAACAAAGATACAACATAGTAAATATACAAAAACATGCATTTAAAATTTCTACTTTCCAACCCATCCCAATCCCTCCCTTCTCCCACCCTAACTACAAAACCGAACAAAAACAAACAAACAGAAGAAAAAGAGAAGAAAAAAAACAAAAGGAGGGGGAAAGAAAAAAAGGAGACAAGAAAAAAAATATATATTCTCTACTGCATCTTGATCAATAGTATCAATATAATTTAACATTGGTTCCCATGTTTTATAAAAGGTTTTTAAAGACCCTTTTAAAGAAAAGCGATTTTTTTCTAGTTTTAAACATAAAAGAATTTCTTTTATCCATCTCCCATAAGAAGGAGGGGAAGCATGTTTCCACTTGAGGAGAATAAGCCTCCTGGCCAATAGTGTGTTGAAAGCAACAACAGCTTGGGTTGTCGAGGACAAGTTTGAATCAAAAGGAATTCCGAATAGAGCTGTTAAAGGATTTGGGGTGATTGACAATCCGAAAAACTTTTCGAAAGTATAAAATATTTTAGATCAGAACTTTGTCAAGCTTGGACAGGACCAGAACATATGCGTGTGATTTGCCGGAGACTGTCCGCACCTATTGCAAGTGTCATTTCTGCCAAAATCCTGCTCCCATGCATTCTTCATTGATTCAGTAGGGTCAGTATTTAACGTGCCGGTTGATTCGTAAATGATAGAGATTAACCTTTTACTATGTGGATTAAGAGCAAGAATAGTATCCATTTTCGAATCAGGAGGACAGCTAGGAAACTGATTTTGTACAAAATGTCTAATCTGAAAGAAACGGAAAAGATGTGTCTTGGGAAGATTAAACTTTCCTGACAGCTCCGAAAATGATTGGAATTTACCTTTATCATACAAGTCCCTGATAGATATAAGACCCTTGAAGGACCAGTCAAGAAAAACTGCATCCGTACATGATGGTAGAAAAGATATATTTATTTGCTACGGACGAAAGAACCGATGGAGTGATTAACCCAAAATGTTTTCTAAAGGTAACCCATATTCTAAGAGTATTGGTTACCACTAAGCTGTCTGAGACATTTTTTATGTTTATAGGAAGCTGAGAACAGATCAGTGAGTAAAGGGAAAATTTAGAAGATAATTCTATTTTGGCCCAAATAGGATGTTCAGAGACTCTAGAAGCGTTAGTCCAATATAAAAGCTTGCTAATATTGCAAGCCCAGTAATAATGTTGAAAGTTTGTTAAAGCAAGACCCCCTTTTGACCTTGGAAGTTCAAGAACTTTTCTTCTAATTCGTGCATGATTTCCAAGCCACAAAAAAGAGTTAGTTGTCTGATCCAAAGTAACAAAGAAAGACTTGTTAATATAAACGGGTATATGTTGGAAAAAATATAAGAATTTAGGCAGAATTGTCATCTTGACCAAATTAAGACGACCAATTAGCGATATTGTAAGAGAGGACCATCTCTGTATATCTTCCCTGTAAGTGTCTAACAAAGCATTGAAATTTTTCCTGAAAATAACTGTAACTGTTTTAGCAACAAAAACACCCAGATATCTGAATCCTTCCTGGGCCGATGTAAAAGGAAAAGGGTATTTAGACAGCATCTCAGCTGCCGGATTGATTGGAAACAACTCACTTTTTTGAAGATTCAATTTGTAACCTGAAAATTTACCAAACAAGTCAAAAATTTGCTGGATTGGTGTTAGTGATGAAATGGGGTTAGATATATATAAAAGTAGATCATCTGCATAAAGGGATAATTTATAATAAGTTCCAAACTGAGTAATGCCTTCAAACCCTTCCTCACCTCGCAGCCAGATGGCCAATGGCTCGATTGCCAAAGCAAACAACAGGGGCGAAAGAGGGCAACCCTGTCATGTACCTCGGAGCAAGGGAAAAGTTTTAGAATGTGTCGCATTGGTATGCACCGATGCAGCAGGGGAGGCATACAGTAACTGAATCCAATCTATAAAGTTTGAGCTGAAACCAAAGTTGCATAGAATGAAAAACAGATACCCCCATTCAACCCTGTCAAACTCCTTCTCTGCATCTAGGGATAACAGAACCTCTGCATTGTCAGAACTCGATGAAAGGATAGTATTAAAAAGTCTCCTGGTATTATAGAAAGAGTGTCTACCAGTCATGAGGCCTGTCTGATCTGGGGAAATAACAGCAGGCAACACTTGAAGACGAAGCGCAAGGATCTTAGATAAGATTTTAAAATCCACATTCAACAAAGAAATTGTCCTGTAACTGCTGCAGAGCAGTGGATCTTTATCCTTCTTTAGCAAGAGCGATATGGATGCCTCAGACATGGTTGTTGGAAGCCGACCCGAAGAAAAAGACTCATTATATACTCTCTGCAATATTTGGGCTAAGACAGAAGAGAAGGTTTTAAATATTTCGATGGTAAAACCATCAGGGCCAGGCGATTTACCATTTTGAAGTAAATTAATTGTCCCTTGCACTTCCTTAGTAGACACCGGTCTGCCCAGATCATTTGTAGGGTCTTCATTTACACAGGGGAATCGTAGTTGATCAAGAGGGTCTGATTTGGTCATTCAGTATTTCTGCTCACACCCCGAGGTATAAAGGTCTGTGTAATATTTTTTTTTAAATTGAATTAATTTCCTCTGGATCGAAAATTATATCACCTTGAGCAAAATGAAAGTAAGTTACCAGCCTTTTCACCAAATTAAAAAAAAAGTTTGCTTGGTACTCAACATTTGATTTTCAATTTTATTGGTTAAAAGTAAATTATACTCTGAATGAAGTTGAAGTCGCTTTTTATAAATTGAGGGTGACGGGGTCAAAGAATATTGGAGGTCCAATATAGAAAGTTGATCCGATATTTCGGCCATTCTGGAGTTCTCTGATTTCCTCAGCTGACAGACATATGAAATGATCTGTCCTCGGATATAACATTTAAATGCTTTCCATAACATGCTACTTACTGCTAATTGAATTGTTGTCATTCGTTTCAAAATATAGATTTATATGAGTTGCAAGAAAATCCTTGAAATCGTTGTCAGAGAGTAAATTTGAACTAAATCTCCATTGCTTAAAATAAGTCCTAGCTTGCGGGAACATTAAATCCAAAAAGGTGGGGGCATGACTATACTATGATAATCACAAGAGCTGAGTGCATCATTCTGTTATCCAAAAGAAAAAAAACCGATCTGCGAATAGGAATGGTAAACATGTGAAAAAAAAAAGAGAAGGCTTTGCTATCCGGAAATCCTGATCTCCAGGGATCGGACAGACCAATCTGTTTCGTATAAGATTCTAAAAGTTTGGCAGAGTTAGTCAGCGTTGACTGTTTTGAGGAGGACCTGTCCAATATGGTATTTTGCACCAAATTAAAATCGTTCCTTTCCATTTTCATGCAAAACCCAGGAGTCTACATTATTGATTTTATTTTTCGATCTGAAAACTGGTCTGTCATGTACTATGTTGCTTTCTTTACAGGCATGCAAGAGAGAGAAAAATCATTGGCTCAGTTGTGATCACGTGATGCTCGGTGTCAAAACAAGAGCGCATTTGTGATACATGATACTTGGCACTCGGACAAGACTTGCTCGATTATTCAAGTCAAAATTTATTAAGAATCTTTGCTCGTCTTGCGGAACACTCGTAAACCGCATTACTCGCGATCTGAGGGTCCACTGTATGTATGTATGTATGTATGTATGTATATATATATATATATATATATATATATATATATATATATATATATATATATATTATGGCATGCCGTTTAGGAAAATATTCATGAGAGAACTTAATGGAAACTCTGAATATATTGAATGAAACGCGAGAATATTGAATGGATTCCGAAAATATTGATTGAAACTCTATATATATTGAATGAAATCTGAATATATTGAATGAACTGTGAGAATATTGAATGGATTCCGAATATATTGATTGAAAAATATATATATTGAATGAATTCTGAATATATGGATTGAAAACTGATATATATTGAATGAAAAGTCTGAATATATTGAATGAAACATGACGTCATCGAAACACAGCGCCATCTTTAGGAAGGATAAGTGAGTCGGCGCGAAACTTGGTTGCTGCAATTGTGAGAAATGAAGAGATGGTCAACTCTTTGATGAGTGTATGTACGGCCCAAAGTGGTGGCACAAGCCGCACTCAGTATCAGACTACGGATGAAGAAATATATTCGCTATTTCACCGCGGAAGACCGGTGTTATGCGCTAAAATGCTCCCCTGCCACAGATTGCACCCCCCGCCCCCCACTACATAATCTCTATCAAATATTATATTACAACATAAATTCATAGGTTTATTGTTATCAAATATGATATAACTATTATAATTAACCCTTGGCACGTGACAGGTGTCGAGACCATGAATACAAATTCTCATATAATGTTTATTTTGTGGCACATTTATTTTACAGGGATTTGTCATGTAATACAAAAATGCTTGCACTAAATAAATATTTATGATGAAAAATTTTACGAAATTATTTTTATTAGTAAATAAGCAATATCAAAAATACATCTTGTATATAAAAAATAATAATTAATATTTTTCCCCTATACAACATGTAATTTTTTTTATAATGCTTATTTTATAATCAAATCCATTTGGTCTAATTTGTAATTTTTAAATCATAAACCTAGAAATTTCTGGTCTAATATAATATTCGACGGAGATTAAATAGGGGGTGCAATCTGTGGCAGGGGGGCATTTTAGCGGATAACACCGGTCTTCCGCGGTCAAATAGCGAATATATTTCTTCATCCGTAGTCCGTAATCCGTAGAGTGCGGCTTGCGCCACCACTTTGGGCCGTACATACACTCATCAAAGAGTTGACCATCTCTTCATTTCTCACAATTGCAGCAACCAAGTTTCGCGCCGACTCACTCATCCTTCCTAAAGATGGCGCTGTGTTTCGATGACGTCATGTTTCATTCAATATATATCAGTTTTCAATCCATATATTCAGAATTCATTCAATATATATATTTTTCAATCAATATATTCGGAATCCATTCAATATTCTCACAGTTCATTCAATATATTCAGATTTCATTAAATATATATAGAGTTTCAATCAATATATTCGGAATCCATTCAATATTCTCACGTTTCATTCAATATATTCAGAGTTTTCATTAAGTTCTCTCATGAATATTTTCCTAAAATGGCACACGCAGACAAAATTGTTGGTACCCTTCGGTCAATGAAAGAAAAACTCACAATGGTCACATAAATAACTTTAATCTGTCAAAAGTAATAATTAAAAAAAATTCTATGAATGTTAACCAATGAAAGTCAGACATTGCTTTTCAACCATGCTTCAACAGAATTATTAAAAAAAATAAACTCATGGAACAGGCCTGGACAAAAATGATGGTACCCCTAGAAAATACTGAAAATAATGTGACCAAAGGGACATGTTGATTCAAGGTGTGTCCACTAATTAGCATCACAGGTGTCTACAATCTTGTACACAGTCAGTGGGCCTATATATATAGGGCTCCAGGTAGTCACTGTGTTGTTTGGTGACATGGTATGTACCACACTCAACATGGACCAGAGGAAGTGAAGGAAAGAGTTGTCTCAGGAGATTCGAAAGAAAATTATAGACAAGCATGTTAAAGGTAAAGGCTATAAGACCATTTCCAAGCAGCTAGATGTTCCTGTGACTACAGTTGCACATATTATTCAGAAATTTAAGATCCATGGGACTGTAGCCAACCTCCCTGGACGTGGCCGCAGGAGGAAAATTGATGACAAATCAAAGAGACGGATAATCCGAATGGTAACAAAAGAGCCCAGAAAGACTTCTAAAGAGATCCAAGGTGAACTTCATGCTCAAGGAACATCAGTGTCAGATCGCACCATCCGTCGTTGTTTGAGCCAAAGTGGACTACATGGGAGACGACCAAGGAGGACAGCATTGTTGAAAACAAATCATAAAAAAGCCAGACTGGAATATGCCAAACTACATGTTGACAAGCCACAAAGCTTCTGGGAGAATGTCCTGTGGACAGATGAGACAAAAATGGAACTTTTTGCCAAGGCACATCAGCTCTATGTTCATAGACAGAAAAATGAAACATATCAAGAAAAGAACACTGTCCCTACTGTGAAACATGGAGGAGGCTCTGTTATGTTCTGGGGCTGCTTTGCTGCATCTGGCACATTGTGTCTTGAATCTGTGCAGGGTACAATGAAATCTCAAGACTATCAAGGGATTCTAGAGAGAAATGTGCTGGCCAGTGTCAGAAAGCTGGGTCTCAGTCGCAGGTCATGGGTCTTGCAACAGGACAATGACCCAAAACACACAGGAAAACATTGGACTATTCTAAAGTGGCCTTCTATGAGCCCTGACCTCAATCCTATTGAGCATCTTTGGAAGGAGCTGAAACATGCTGTCTGGAAAAGGCACCCTTCAAACCGGAAACAACTGGAGCAGCTTGCTCATGAGGAGTGGGCCAAAATACCTGCAGAGAGGTGCAGAAGTCTCATTGACAGTTACAGGAATCGTTTGATTGCAGTGATTGCCTCAAAAGGTTGTGCAACAAACTATTAAGTTAGAGGTACCATCATTTTTGTCCAGGCCTGTTCCATGAGTTAATTTTTTTTTAAATAATTCAGTTGAAGCATGGTTGAAAAGCAATGTCTGACTTTCATTGGTTAACATTCATAGAATTCTTATTTATTATTACTTTTGTCAGATTAAAGTTATTTCTGTGACCATTCTGAGTTTTTCTTTCATTGACCGAAGTGTGTATGTATATATGTATATATATATATATATATATATATATATATATATATATATATATATATATATATATATATATATATTTATTTATTTTTTCATGTCTTCTGATGGTGCTCAATGTCAACACATTTTTACGTTTTAACGAAGATATGTTGGCATATTCACGAATCAGGACATTAGCATATAGTTAACACTATTAGATAGCCTACTATCAGGAAAGTAAATAAATTTCAAGACCATTTAAACCGAGTCATTGCCATGTCTTTCATTGTTTTGTCCATGTTAACACATTACAAAAACTATATAAGAAACTTATTATGAATTTTAAAGCACGATTTTGGGCATATCATTTCATCATTATGAAAATAATATGAAGCACATATACACACATTCATCATGAAAAATCTATTGTAAGACAAAATAGAATTCATGTTTGCTTCAGCATTGGAAACAATATTGTTTTAGGCTAAATAATCATACACAATTCTTTGTTGTACTTGGTCTGGCTTTTAGATAAAGTCCTTCCATGCGCCATCTGCCGGATATTCAGGGAAGCACATCACATTTATTTAAATTCCCGATTGTTGCTTCTGGGATTTCGCGGCATGGGGCGCCGAATTGCGGCATTTCGTGGGAAAACAGCGCATCTGTCACCATTTATGGCGACATCTGTACATAGCCAGTGGGTAGAAGGTACTTGCAAATGGAAAATCCTTCTCTGAAAATGGGTGGAGGTCTTAGGCATGTACATTCTCCTATGTATGGGCTGTTTTGTCCCATTTTGCATATTCAGAATATGCCTTCAGAGCAGTTTTCAGATGCATGTATTCTCTCTTTCTGGCTTCAATGGAGTTAGGGATGTTTTTTTGCCCTGTGGTATACAAGTATTGTGTGGCTTTCCTATTTTTTGTTTCCCCAATCGGTTCCTGCACAATCCAGAAAGGCCAACCTGTTGTTCTTGGATCTCTGGTAAACTTGATATTGTAATAGTTGAGTGCTTTCTTCTCTACTACCGCCACGTACAGGTTAGCCACAATGGGTGACAGTGGGGAGCTCATGGCACTGCCATGTTTCTTCTGTAGAAGTCAAGAAGTAGATGGTGTAACGAATTAGATTGTGCTAAGAAATGGGTCCAAGTTGTGCCAGCTTCTAGTGTTGAGGGGGCTGTCCTCTTCCAAAATATAAAGTCAAAGGAAACCATGGTTTCATGCGCATCCAGTTTCAGTTCCCTGATCGTTGAAAAACATTTTCTGAGTTTTGGATATGGTGGCTAGTGTATCCAACCTGTGGTTCCAGAATAGTTGCAAGGTACTTAGCAATACTGTATGTTACTGAGTTTATGCTGTTGAATATTGATCTGAGGGGACTACATCCTTATGTATCTTGGGAAGTTCATAAAAGCACTGAGTGGCCTCTCCAGGGTACACACAGTGGTAGGTCTATGTTTGAAAGTGGAAAATCCTTCTCTCAACAGAGAAGTCCAGTTGAAATTACTCAACTCACCAGAGAGTGTTGAAGAGACTCAGCACTGTGGCATAGAAACCCCACCACCATCTAGTGGTTTGGCAGTGTAATTGTACCACGAGACACACACACAAATATAAAAGTATGAAACAGAGCAGTAGACTGTGCATGGACTTGATGCAGAATCAGACTTAACTTCTCTATACACATGTCCTTCCTGCTCTAGGATTGGCTCACCTGTGAGGATCTAACCAATCACATAAGAGTGAACTGGAGGCAGGATTCACTCTTGAATCAGAGATAAATTATTTTTTTTAAATCTTACTGTATTGCTTAATGCTAAAATGAGCAAAGTTCTAGAATCTTCATCCGTAAGTTCTGAGGCCACCACTGAGAAAATCTCATGTCTCTCATCAGGCTGATTGTTACACAAAATTACCCCAAAGAGAAATTTCACATGTATCTCTCTCTATCGCTCTCTGATTTTACTGTCCTTGCAGACAGGCCACAAAATATCAACTGGTTCCACTGAACACCAGTAGGGATTTCAGTCTTCCCTTTAAATTTTCTTAAAGAGCTAAAAAGACAAATCCAGACATGCTGGATTGTGAGGACAGCTCTCTTAAAGAGCACACAAAGGCACGAAGTGCAATCCTCTCTCTCATATACCATCTTTATTTATTTAATATTAGCATCCTGTTAAAAAAAACAGAGATTCCCCCTACACCAATGTGAACCTCTTCTCTCACGCTCTTCTCTCATGTGATCTTTCTAGGTATTTCCTGACACAATCACTTTGTCAATTAAATGTTTTTAAAACTAACCCTCCACTATGTGTGCAGTAGTGTTAATTGTGTCAGCTATTTTCAGTTTTAGTCTTACTCCTGGGATAAATGTCCCTGTTAGTTTTTAACATATTTAGTCAATCTTATCCTATTTTTGTTTAGTCAAGTTTTAGTTGACAAAGTCTGGACATTTTAGTCTAGTTTTAGTCAGAGGAACATATTTAATCTAGTTTTAGTCAAGGTTTTTCACAAAATAAGTATCTGAATATTTATAATGCATCTTTTCATCTGATGTTTTCAGCTAATTATATTTATTTCTAACCATCACAACAACTGCTGCATGTCCATATTTTTTAAACTACAAAACAAAAGGAGCAGTATGGATAATACAGTGTTTTAAAACTTTTTTAAAAATGGATTTACACACTTGGACTGAGTCACAATTATTTGCTAACCCATTAGCTTAAAGTGTTTGACAACGGTTTAATTATAAAGTAAAATTAAATAAAATACATTACAGCATAATTATGTTAACATTTGGTAACATAACTACCACAAAGAGGCTGTAAAACTGGGTGATTTTTATGGAATGCCTTGAGGTGTCTCTTCAGATTTGTGGTATTTTTCCAGCGATTGTGTGCCTACACTGTTTCCTCTCTGATTTTACTACAAATCTGCTTTTTTCTACTGTTCAATATGAAGAAAATGGGCCCAAATATAGTCTCTTCTCTTTCGTCCGAGTAATACTGCTGTGATGACGAAGAGTTAAAGATGTCTGAGCTTGTAACTACTTCTGATATGCTGCACACCGTGACCCGGATAACATTGCTACTCATACCGTAATGAATGAACACTGTATCGCAGCAGATTGTGACGAAAATTATATGTTCACAAAAATAAAGACATACTTTATTAGTTTTTTTTTTTTAAACCACATTTGAGTCTCATCATTTTTCATCAACAATATTGCATACTGATTTCATACTGCCTTCATCACTGTCACTGTTTATTAATATCAGTGACGTCTTGTCATCGTCTCGTGTTAAGTCACAGGAAAAAAGGTTGTTATTTTCATGACGAAATTAACACCAGTGTGAAGCTAATTTTACTCCTGTTCCACATACCAGAAGGTGTGGCCATGTCACAGCACAATTTTCACGTGTCCAGGTCTTAATTTTCCAGACAAGGGTTAACTACAGGAACAAAAGAAGCCTCATCATTAACTTTTGTAAAAAATAATTTAAAATAATACATAAGCATGTTTGAGACCAAAACTGACAATGAGATTTAATAATTAACCACTCATTGTAGTGTTAGCTAACCTGTAATAAAAATGCAATGTTTGAAGTTGAATGTTTGCTTTAGTGCTCTAGGTTTCTAGCCAATCATAGACTAGACTGAATTCTTCTAACCAGTCATAATACTGAAGGCTTGTCCTAACACACAGAAGCTTGCTAACAGTTTTGCAACCATTCTTGTTTCTGTTATTTTAATCATCATGCACATTTATATTTGTAACTCATCTATCTCAGCAATTTATTTCTTCAAAAGTATTGTTTTTGCTGTCTATGTCTCTTTTGTACTTTTTTGTATTTTTCTCCTTCTGTCCTGTACGTACCATTTCAAATGTTTCCTGTATGAACTGGTACGCTGCAAGTCTCATGAACCTAGACCTAAAATTACTGTCATTCAATGACACCCCCCAGGCTAGATAATGCCCCTCATGCTTTCCACAGAAAAATCCATATACATTCTCTACTCTCAACCCACTTACAAGTTGACATGTTGCATACCTGACAACAAGGTGAAGCAGCCAGAATGTCGTAAGTATACATAGTACCCAACTGGTGCCAGCTTCCGTCCCATCGGGATTTGCACTTTATACACACAATCTTGTGCACGCCCTCCAGACAGTCCACACAGATGGCGTACAGGTGCATCAGCCTCCCTTTAGAAAGGAAACAAAAGAAATGTACTCTGACTTCTTAGCTCTGTTTCACTTGAAGTACAAACGTTTGCCTTTAATTTGGATAGTTTATTTAATGCTCTGTATGTTTCTGCATAATTTTTGAGCTGCACAATTTCATCTACATTCAAAGATATGTTTCACAGCTCTATCTTTTTTAGTTGTTTGCTGCCAGTTAAACATAGCATGTGATAAAAATGCACAAGCAATACTAACCTTGTAAGTGGCACGGTACATCATACTCGATCTCATCGTGTCGTGATGGGCTAAGAAAGAGTGTTCCGTCCACCAGTGGGAACTGTTCAAAGATGGGGAGCATGCGGTGGCACAGGGCACAGTGGACTACGTTGCGGTGGCTAGCGCTAAGGGCAGAGAGGATAAACTTTCTTAAGTCCTCGCCCTGCCCAGCCTGGGCATCGTCCTCCATGCGCACATGGTAGGTGTTGAGCTTATGCCGAGGTATGTGTGCCAGGAGCTCAGAGAGGTCCAGCCTCCTCAAGAACTGCACTGGGCCGTCACCCTGAGTAAGGCGGGGCAAACACAAACCACCTGCCCCGTGATCTTGAAGAGTTCCCCGTCCAGCAATGTTTCCCACCAACAAGTGCTTCCTGTTGCCCTCCATGTGGACTGCATTTTTAAGGAACTCGCCCAGTTGCCGTGAACTGCGTGGTCCCCCAACAGACTGAGGCGTAAAAAATGAGAAGCCTAACGGTGGAGACTGGCCAGGTGAGTCAGTGGGTGAGCGTGCACCCAGGTTTACCCCAAAACCCATAACTGCATGGCCCCTCTCTTGAGAGTTCTGTCGATCCACAGATTGGCGGCGTGAAAGATCCTGATTGGAGCCACGGTGAGGCAGTTTATTGGATGACTTGCCTTTCTTTAGTTCATCTGAGGCCTCCCCTCCACCTCCTACTGAAACACCTCCGCTGGCCTTCCCACTACTTTTCTCAGTCACCACCTTCTTCTTACGCTCATCCAGCATGCGCTTGACCTGGTACCAGTCAGTGTCTTTCTTTAAGTGGCCCTGACCACAGCGACACGAGCAGAACCGAAAAGCCAGGTCATAACCTTTTTTGGTCCACATGTTCTGCCGGCACTGCTTCTCATTCCAGCTACGTGCACGCCCAATGCAGTTGAACTGTACTAGGATGCTGCTCTCCCACTCATAGAAGCACTGAAGATGCATCCAGTTCCCATATGGACAGTGCTCGCTGTTGCAGAGCACCCGCTGGTAGTCATCCTTCTCGAGGTCCACGGCACGGCCCAAGCTGCACACAAGGGGCGTGGCACACAGGGCCTCTGCAAGACACAACATCAGTACGTTTCTCTGTAACTGAGACTTTTATTTCACATTATATAGGGAGTATATTTTTAATTAAATATAATTTTAAATCCCCTGTCCTGCTCAGTAGTGTTCTCCCCTTGTACCATCACATCCACTTCTAGTGAGTAGCATCTATTAAGTTAAATTAGTTTTGCTGATAAGCTGGGAAAACACTAACTTGCAGGATAGGATTTTTCCAGGATCAGAGTTAGGAACATGTGCTTTATATGATTTCAATTTCTAACACACTCAACACAAACACTCAGTTATGTCTCTCTCTCTCTCATGGTGAACTTGTGTAACACATCTCAAGAAATCTACCTTTCCCAACCATGAGAATGTTCCCCCATGTATGGAGACTTTTGGTACTATCTGTAGAAGATAATCAGTACGCCTGTATTATTATGGATGATGATGAAGTTTAAAATCATCAAAAATGTTCCTTTACATTTGTCAGGTGTATTAAAAGCATGGAAGCTCATACAATTAATGCATGAGGCAAAATGGAGTGTGTTAAAAAAAATGGGTTTATAAAAATCAGACCAAGTGTGGTCTCCTGTGTCTGACCTTCAGTAAAGTGCAGCTATCAATGAACGAAAGAACAGCTGTGATTGAATCAGTGCTGTAGTATACTCCAAGGGTGATATACCCACACAGCCCTGATCCTCAAAAGAAAATATTATGCAACACACCTAGGCCAGTACATCTAACACTTTAACTGATAAGGCTACATCTCGGGTGGTGAGCGAGAACATTGCGATCACCTCTGCTGCAGGGATTGTAATAAATTTAATAAAGGAGCACCTGGTTCAGGCCTAAACCTCCTTATCCAACAGGACCAGGCCTAACAGCTTAGCAAGGTAGGAGTCTACAAGACAAGACATGACAAATTGGTGCAGCAGTGGAGTGGGAGTGGAGGTTTAGCTTCTGCTCCTTCTCCATAGCATTACCCTGCATGATTTTTATGGATTTAAGCACCTCGTTGTCCGCTTGGCTGAGCGGCTGTAGCTCCTACTAACGCCGTGCTTCCTCCTCCTCCTCCTCCTCCTGATCCTGATCCTCCTGCTGCTCCTGCTGCTCCTCCTCCTGCGGCTGCTCCTCCATTTTCCTGTTCATCTCCGCTGCTGTTAGTGCGCTTACTTCGCTTCCCTTTGTTGCTCTTCTGGCTCGGCATAATGATGATGAGAATGATATCGATGCTGCTTCTGCGTGTTTGAAACAGGAAACACGCCGCACGCGTTTAACCGTTCGCACGCGCCGCTCTCCCAGATGGCATTGTGTAGTCGTGCACGCGCCAACGCAGACAGATATCTAGATATCAGGAAATGCTGATCATCAGCCGCGTCGTCTTAGCCATTTTGACAGCCGAGGTGCCCCACGAAGCAGAAGAGGAGGGCGTGTCCGTGTCTTGTTTTGATTCCTGCTCTGAAAACAGTGCGCGTTTCCTCTCGTGACGTCATCAGGTCCCGCCTCCGTCTACATCGCAGGAAGAGGAGTGGGGTTTAGTCGGGGGATCCCTAATCAGGCAAATTTGTACAAATATCATTTTAAATAATAATAATACTCACATTTTACCTTAATGACTAAATAAACAAATGCTAAATCAATATTTAAATTATGATTCCAATATTTATAAAGCTTTTTTTCTATAACATGACAAATAACATGCTGTAAAGTAACAAAAAAAAAAAAACTGGTAGTTTTTTAGTATGAACATTTTCACAAACGTTTCGGAAGCCGTACTTGGTCACGTGACTTCGACTCATTATAAGTGAATTAGAAATAGTTGAGACAAAGTTTAACAGAAAGGGATGCAAATTAACATTAAGTGATCCTGCAGTTGAAGAAAATACATATTCTCTTGATGATATTCCTATCCTCTTATGAATGTCAACATATGATAAGACATTTTCTCCCAAATTCTTTGTTTATATATACCCTTGCGCCATTCTCATATGATTGTCGGGTATAATTATTTTTGCCAAACTTCTTCCTGGTTTAAGACATTGATTAAATTTATAGTTATCAGTGTTTGATCTGGTGTGTGTAGTGCTTGTACCCTGCAATATGTTAGTGTGCCCTTTAGACAATGAATGAAAGAATAATGTTGTAATAGACTAATGGAATGCTTCAGAATATGTTGTTATTGAAGAATAATCAAAACTTTGAAGTAGTACATAAATTATTTTCACCATTTTGCTCATCATTTAAAAGTAACACAAAGACACACACTTTGTGCAGCAAAACTGAGCCTCGAGAAACAAGCCAAGTGAATAGACTGAGCTGTAGATCTGCAAAAATGCCATGAGTATAACAATCTTGGAAGGAAAAGACAAAAGATTTTAACCTGGTTATTTATTGCACACAATTCTTGTGTTTGTCATGCTCAGGCAATTTACTGTATGATTTCTCTTCACAAAAGTTGGACGAAAGTAAATGCTAATCAATGAATGAACCAGGACAGTGGCTTATATAAAAGGCAAAGGCCTCTGGATTACGCTTATTTTACCAAAATAAAATCTTGTGATTTTATTTATCTTAAAATAAATGTAATGATTTTTAATCAGTTAATTAGGACAGAAAGGTCAGACTTTGCTTAGACAAAGGTCTTGTCACGTCTTTAAAGGATTCAACCAATGACAAACCTGTCCACCTGTGACAAATACTGTAATTAATACATTCACAGGTGTGTAGAACCCCAGCACATCCAACCTTCACTTGAAATGCATCCTGACCTGACAGCATGCCAAAGATTCAACCACAGACCAAAGTGTTGATCATCAAGAGCCTGAAGACCAAGCCTCCTGCTGAGATGGCAGACATTATTAATGTATATAAGAAAAAGATGATAAGAAAAAGATTTGAAGAAACTGGTGAAGTTAATGACAGGCAGTCAACAGTAAGACACCAGTAAGACAACTATTTGAGAGGACCGTTTGTTGGTTCGACAATCCAGGACAAGCCCTTTTTCTACTGCCGCAGAACTACCGTACATAACTGGTCACCAGAAACCCATGTATCTACGCACAAGAACAGTTTGTCGAATTCTCTCACGCAAGTGGGCTCAATGGCTGAATTAGTGCTCAGAAACCAGTATTAAGCAGAAGACAACTAAAAAATCGTGTTGCTTTGGCCAAGGCCCACAGCTTGCAGGAAGGATGCACTGTGGAAAGGTGGCAGAAGGTTGATTTTTCCAATTAATCATCTATTGAACTGCATCTCAATTGTCGCAAATACTGCAGAAGACCTATGGGACCCCACATGGACTCAAGATTCACACAGAAAACAGTCATGTTCTGTGAAGGAAAAATCATGGTTTGGGGTTACATTCAGTTTGGGGGCGTGCAGATCTGCAGAGTGGATGGCTACATCAACACCCTGAGGTATCAGGACATTCTTGCTGCCCAGTACATTCCAAACCACAGGAGAGGGCAAATTCTTCAGCAGGATGGCGATCCTTCTCAGACTTCAGCCTCCACATCAAAGTTCCTGAAAGCAAAGAAGGTCAGGGCTCTAGGTCACCAGATATGAACATTATTGAGCATGTCTGGGGTAAGATGAAGGAGGAAGTATTGAAAATAAAATAAAAAAATCCTGATGAACTCAAATCCTGCAAGAATGCTTTCATTGCCATTCCAGATGAATTTATTAATAAGTTATTGGAGTCACTGCCGAGACGTATGGATGCAGTCCTCCAAGCTCATGGGAGTCATACACAATATAAATTCTTTTCCCACTGTATTATGACTTTATGTTCAGTACTGTAAATAATTTTTGTTAAGTGACTAGACCTTTGTCTAAGCAAAGTCTGACCTTTCTGTCCTAATTAAATAATTAAAAATCACGGCATGATACGATTTTATTTTGGTAAAATGGAGGCCTTTGCCTTTCATATAAGCCACTGATTCCAAATGATCAAGTAGACATCAAGTAATTATTTGTTGTTCCTACAACTTGGATAGGCGACAATACTTTTGTCAGGGTATGTACTGTATCTACTTCTCCTTCTTCTTCTTATTATTATTATTTAAAATAGAACTACTCGCTGCATGCACAGTGGCTAGTGAATCAAGTGTAAGGTATAACTTGAAAAAGTAAACATTTACTGGATACATTGACTTTCACCAGGGCAGCTGGAGATGCAATTGTCTTCTCAATTTCTAACAGGATAAAGTTGTTTGCTGCCATCATGGGTTCCTTTTGGGAACTGTACATTTTGTACTGTAGTACATTTCAAACTGAAAGAAACCATGCTTCAATCAACTCCATTCGTTAACCTTCCAATTCAATCAGTGTTATAGTGTTCAACTTATCATTCATTAATTAAATTATATATTATCATTTGTAAATTATAAATGATATATTATAACATTAATTATAAGGGAAAACTGAAAAGCATTGGCTCATGAGCAATGGTGAGTTTCAATCTTGAGAGTGTCAACCACCATTGGCCAGGAATGATAATCTCTGGATAAGAGATGTTTTTGTCTGACTGGGGTGGTCTTGTAGTCAATGTGCCTCAAGGTCTGACATGTATATCCTGGAATGGTTATCTGCTCATTGCTGTTGTTACAGTAAGTGATTCTTTGACTTACAATAAAAAACAATAGATAGATTCCTGAAAGTGGTTATTAAACACACCCATGGACGTATTAACTGAGGCAGATAAGTTGACTCAGTTCGATATGAATTGTCTGTTGACTGATGTTGGAATAGCATCCCACATTTAATCCTTCCCCAAAACCTGATATTCCAAGTCATATGACTGTTTGAACATGCTCTTTAGAGTAAATTCTCAATATCGGATACTCAAATCAGTTGAAAATGATGGTCACTCCATTAGAATAGCTGTTTTATTGGCATAATCTTATTTCTTATATAGTTAAATATAATTTTATCTAACACTGATTAATCTTCTGTTAAAATGGTAGTGGATAACTTTTTTGTTTTACCACAGGACACATCATCATGGTACCTGATCATGCACAACCTGCTCCAGGTTGGTATTATTCTTTGGATTAACTTATAGTGGATACGGAAAAATTTTCACAGCGCTTTACTTTTTCCACATTTTATGTTACAGCCTTATCCCAACTTGGATTCAATTATTTTCCTTAAAATTCTAAAAACAATACCCAAAAATGAAAACATGAAAGAAGTTTGTTCGATTAAAAAAAAGAAGAAAAAAACGAAACAAAATCACACAAAACAAAATAAAACATAAGTATTCACAGCCTTTGCCATGGCACTCAAGTGAGTATGCACTCAGGTGCATACTGTTTCCACTGATCATCCTTGAGATGTTTTTACAACTTGATTGGAACCCACCAGTGGTAAATTTAGTTGAGTGGACATGATTTGGAAAGGCACACACCTGTCTATATAAAAGGTCCCACAGTTACCAGTATATGTCAGAGCACAAACCAGGTCCAAGGAATAGTTTGTAGACTGCCGAGACAGGACTGCATCAAGGCAAAGATCTCGGGAAGTGTACAGAAGAATTTCTGCAGCAGGTCCAGATGAGCACAGCTGCCTCCATCATCCATAAATGGAAGAAGTTTGGAACCTTTCTAGGCTTTTCCTAGAGCGGGCCACCTGGCCAAACTTAGCAATCGGTGGAGCATGACCAAGAACCTGATGGTCACTTTGAAAGAAGTCCAGCATTTCTCTGTGGAGAGAGGAACCTTCAAGCAGAGCAACTATGTAACTACTGTATGTAATACTCAAAAAGACTTGAGGGTGGAGTTGGTGCCAAAGGGGCTTCAAAAAAAGAAAAACTTGTTTCTCATGGTCTGAGAGTCCTTCAGGTACCTTTGGCAAACTCCAGGCAGCAGTCATGTGCATTTTACTAAGGAGTGGCTTCCTGGTTGGCGGAGAGCTGCAGAGATGGTTGTTCTTCTGGAAGGTTCTTCTCTCTTATTGGGTTCTCTCCTCCTGTCTTGGAGGCCTACAGACCATTCCTTAGACTTTATGGCTTGGATTGTGTTCTGACATGCACTGTTAACTGTGGTACCTTTTATATAGACAAATCATGTTCAGTCAACTGAATTTACCACAGGTAGACTCCATGACAGGAGTTGTAGAAACATATTAAGGATGATCAGTAAAAAGGGGATTTACCTGAGTTCAATTTCAAATGTCATGGCAAAGGCTAGGAATACTTATGTACATATGTACACGCATCCAACAATCATACTGTAGATGAGACTGAATTCTTCTGAGCAATCATAATGAGGACAGGATCTATCCACAAAAAAACAAAAACAAAGAAAGCCTAATACTACTTCTGTTATATTTCTGCCATATTGACAGGAATCGAATTATTGAATTTCTGGCATATTAACAGAATTCTGCTTCACAGCAAGCAGAACCACTGGGCGCATGTCAGAAAAGCTAAACTTTAAACAAATGCCTTTACCTCATCAGATCAGTGTCAATGTATACAGAGAAGTTGGATTCTATAATCAGAATGTAAACGCAGCTAGGGGTACACGTCTGATAACTGACACTTGCTTTATGCACAGATTAAGATGTAAATCCTTTAAGGTAAAAGACAAAACACAAGCTACTTGACAAAATGGAACCATTTATTATGAATTAAACCAGCAGCCGAAAAATATTTCATTAATACCATAAGTGTCACATATTAATAAAGTGTGCCATAATCTTATTGTAAATTTTCCATGTTGTTAAAAAAAATTGCCAAAATAATTACATTACTAACAGTGGCAAGATTCAAAAGTACTTGGGTTACAGTACAGTTACAGTAGTAATTGTTATAGAACAGTATCAGATAGGCATTTCTGCTGATGTTAAGTCTCCCAAACATTTCATGTTGTTATCAGTAACATAATTAAAGGATTATTCCACAGCAACATGTGGTGGCGGCGTTGGGTAAAAAAAAATGGTCAAAAAGCAGTAAACAAAACCACATTTCTAAAAGTATACAAAGAAGACACATTCATGAGTGTGTTTGCTTTCTGACTGCAAGACTTGGTTCTTGGTTACTGCTTGTCACTTCATTCCTGTAGTAGTATCACATCAACGTTGTCATGAACTCCTTGCAGCAAGAGCTCACCCTGAAATGAGATGACCTTCTTCCGCTTGGCCGCTTTCAGTGTCCCGACCAACGCCTCAAAGAGATTGGCACACTTGTCATCATTGAACAGGACACCAAATTTGACACTGTGTTTACCATCCGCATCTGTAAAAAAAAAAATAAAAAAAACGTGCAATATTTAAAAAATTATATATATATATATATATATATATAATAAAAAGAAGCACTCATCTGAAGATTTTTGGAGCTAGTGATATAGTGTCTAAAAGTAAAATCTTACTTGCTACATAATTCCCATAGTCTGTTTATCGAAAAAAACAAACTCCATTAAAATTAGAATCCATAAGCGTTTTTAGCCCTGTTTAAAAGGCTTACTGACTTCCTGCTTAACTTTACTGTTAGATTTATAACTATCTACCAAAATAATGTATAAATAAATTGAAAGGTCATATTAGAAAGATGGATTTGTGATCTAGTTTATTTTTGATAGCATGTTTCCAGCTTGATGCCTTAAATAATGTACAGTGGGCGGAACAAACTCATCTTCAGTTCCAACTGATTTAGCAGGATTGCTAATAAAATTTTTTTTTTAATAAATAAGAAAAGTGTTTGAGTTAAACTGGGGGAATTGCCACAGCCTCTGGACAGTCCCAACCTTGCCCCAGCCCATTTCCACATGTTCTAGGAGGCCAGTGTTTCAGATGTGAAGCTGGCAGTCTGATCATAGCTCCAGTACACTGAAAAAAAATCTTCTACTTTGATGGTCACTTGTTTTATGAAGGAGGTCACAAGAGAACCTCACCATCTCTTTCTCGTTCATTCAAATATTTTACAAATTATTATTAGTAATGTCATTTTTTGTGGGCTCATATTGAAATTAGAACTTAAGATGTTAGATTTAAGCTCCAGATTTATATTTACCAAATAATTATATTTACAATATAATTAAATCAAAAGGTCATATTAGAAATATTGCTTTGTGACTTGATTTATTTTTGATAGAATGTTTCCAGCATGATGCCTTAAATAATGCACAGTGGATGGAACAAACTCATCTTCAGTTCCAACTGATTTAGCAGGATTGCTAATTAAAAAAATTAAAATAAAATAAAAAGTAAGAGAAAAAGTAAAAGGAGTAAGCATTTCTGTAATAGAAGGGGTGCACCGTTCAATCGGCACTCAATCCGAATCAGTCCCCTCAAGAGTGGAGAAAATATAAAAGTTATTAAAAATGGGTGCCAATCCATTGCAGGACACACACATATACACACTATAAGCAATTTAGTAACGAAAAATTTGCCTAATCTGCATGTCTTTGGACTGTGGGAGGAGAAAAGCACGGGGAGAACATGCAAACTCCATGCACACAGACCCTGGAGGTGCAAGATGCAAACGTGCAAACCGCTAAGCCACTGTGCCACCAAAAAGCCATGTTTTACTATGTAAATATAATTGTATTTTTTATAATTGTAAGTCTGTGTCAATGCTCGAGGTTTAGGAATGGGACCATACTGTTTGGGTGTGACCATCAGAGGTGTACAAGTGTAAGGCAATGATTAATAATATTTAGAAGCAGGAAGGACTTACTTCTTTGGCCAAGTCTTTGGATTTCATTCACAAGAAGCATGACTTCATGATCCACATTCATTTTTATATCTGACTCAAAAAAAAAAAAAGAACACACACACACATTAATGCTACAAACACAAGCATATCAGCTTGCTGAAATCAATGACTGTTGTATTAATTATGTCTAATTGATAAGGTAGAGTGCAGATGTTAATGATACACTGTATTTCTGTGTGAACCAAAGGCGATATTCTGATCTGAGGTGAGTAAAAGGAGTGCAAACCAGCAGCCTACATGCGAAATGAGCTTAAAATGGTTGTAAACGCATTAAAGCGGTAAGCCGTGTGCACGTGATCAACCGGCTGCTCCAGCCCGAACCCGGAAGTTTCTCCGGTTTAAAACAGAAAACAACAACAAAAAAATCATATCGGAACTTCATTAAATCACATTAAAGTAGTATGAAAGACAGTGATGTTACTTTTTATCATTAAATTAAAAATAAAATTAAAAAAACACTATCTTTCATACAACTTTAATTTCCGACATTCACAGACAGGCTGTTTATCTGCAACTCTAACCAGAGAAATACCAGCCTTACTTAAACACACCTACATATATACAATGAAAAATGTATTAATAGCTTAACAAAATACTCTATACATTTTTTGTAATCACTGTGACACTCGAACTGAGATTAATGAAGAGTTTTAGAGTTAACCCTCTCTGGCTTACCGAGAGGGAGATCACTGACGGCTGCTGCTGATACAGAAGAAGAAGAAGAAAAAAACACCATAAAAGGAGCTCCATAGATTCTGGAGCTGGGTCTGACGTCACACACACACACACACACACACATTAGTAGTAGTAGTAGTTATTCAGGAAAATTATTTACATATTAAACAATTCATTGCCTCTAAATTCCCTCACTTCCATAACAGGTGTGACTGTTTTGTAGGTAAAATTCTCTCTCTCTCACACACACACACACACGCACAAACACCTTTAAGTAACCGTTCACAAACCCTTTCCCTCTCTGTTTAGCTATCTAACACCATAGTGAACAATATTAAGAAATGAAGCAGATAAATGGAAATAACAAGAAAGTTAAAATGTCCTAAGTAAAATAAGTAAGTTACTTATTGACTCTCTCTGATCGCCCCTAAACTCCCTTTCATTTAACTCACTTTAAATGTATACTGTACTCAGTGGTTTCCAGTGCCAACCTTTTAGATGGGTAAAAGTCTGATGGACACTAGGCCACCTATGTGCACTGGGTATTGAATAGTGTGAAACTGTTGAGCAGTAGTGCACTATAGGCTGTTTTACTATAAAAGAATTGTGTCTCTATTCATCACTAGTACAGACCATCAGAACCTGGAGACCACAATATCTACCTTTCTCCATAACAGGGCAGATGGACTTTTCCTTTCCTGTTTATTTTTCTTTATTAGGTCTGCAGACCTGCTAAACCTATATCTACCACTAAACATAAATTCAGTAAACAAAACATTATCCAAAGCAACGTACATCTGTCACATGACATTTGAGCAGCTCAGAGCTAAACATTAATGTGTTGATAAATATTAAAGTTACTAATAGTTATTACTATTATTGTTTATTGTACAAATATTATCAAGACATTACAGAACGTATTAGTGTCCTTCACATCTTAAAAAAAGCTGTTTGATTTCAACTCACCACATGTCAGTTCTTCTTCATGAATGACTGAGTGAGTCATTGCTGTTTCTATGTGGAAAGGGAAGAGGAACAGATAACAATTTAAGTCATCATACATTGACATGAAGGCTAGCACATTATATACAGTAGTGGCCAAAAGTTTTGAGAATTACATAAATATTGGAAATTGGAAAAGTTGCTGCTTAAGTTTTTATAATAGCAACTTAATCCCAAAAAAAAACTTTCCACTGCATTTCATTGCTGTCATTAAAGGACCTGCTGAGATCATTTCAGTAATCGTCTTGTTAACTCAGGTGAGAATGTTGAAGAGCACAAGGCTGGAGATCATTATGTCAGGTTGATTGGGTTAGAATGGCAGACTTGGCATGTCAAAAGGAGGGTGATGCTTGAAATCATTGTTCTTTTATTGTTAACCATGGTGACCTTCAAAGAAACGCGTGCAGCCATCATTGCGTTGCATAAAAATGGCTTCACAGGCAAGGATATTGTGGCTACTAAGATTGCACCTAAATCAACAATTTATAGGATCATCAAGAACTTCAAGGAAAGAGGTTCAATTCTTGTTAAGAAGGCTTCAGGGTGTCCAAGAAAGTTCAGCAAGCGCCAGGATCGTCTCCTAAAGAGGATTCAGCTGTGGGATCAGAGTGCCACCAGTGCAGAGCTTGCTCAGGAATGACAGCAGGCAGGTGTGAGCGCATCTGGACGCACAGTGAGGCCAAGACTTTTGGAAGATGGCCTGGTGTCAAGAAGAGCAGTAAAGAAGCCACTTCTCTCCAAAAAAAACCATCAGGGACAGATTGAGCTTCTGCAAAAAGTATGGCGAATGGACCGCTGAGGACTGGGGCAAAGTCATATTCTCGGATGAAGCCTCTTTCCGATTGTTTGGGGCATCTGGAAAAAATGCTTGTCCGGAGAAGAAAAGGTGAGCGCTACCATCAGTCCTGTGTCATGCCAACAGTAAAGCATCCTGAGACCATTCATGTGTGGGGTTGCTTCTCATCCAAGGGAGTGGGCTCACTCACAATTTTGCCCAAAAACACAGCCATGAATAAAAAATGGTACCAAAACACCCTCCAACAGCATCTTCTTCCAACAATCCAACAACAGTTTGGTGAAGAACAATGCATTTTCCAGCATGATGGAGCACCGTGCCATAAGTCAAAAGTGATAACTAAGTGGCTCGGGGACCAAAACGTTGAAATTTTGGGTACATGGCCTGGAAACTCCCCAGATCTTAATCCCATTGAGAACTTGTGGTCAATCCTCAAGAGGCGGAAAAAACTCATTAATTCTGACAAACTCCAAGAAGTGATTAAGAAAGAATAGGTTGCTATTGTCGTGGAAATTAATTGAAGACTCAGGCTTTGATTTCAGAAGGTAACAACTTTATTGGTTGATCAATAAAGTCGGGAGGTCTGCAGAACACACCACGACTCCCATTTCCTCGCTTAAATACTGCCCCTGAACAATAGCAGCCAGTTTTCCCGCGCTTATGTTAAATTCAACATCTGGGTTTCATTAAGTCTCCCAGTTCTAGGTGCCTCAATGTATAGATCAGATTTCTTAAACAGGTACATTCCAAGAGGCCTATATGCTCAGCCTCTCACGCACGTCTCTCATTATTTCAAACTGGGCTATCCTTTATTTCTTAAGAGTGGGTAAAGACACATAAAATCAAATAAAAATTTCTTCCATACTATCAGTCAGGATTTGGCCCAGAAGTTGATTGAGAGCATGCCCAGTCGATTTGCAGAGGTCCTGAAAAAGAAGGGCCAACAAATACTGACTCTTTGCATAAATGTCATGCAATTGTCGATAAAAGTCTTTGAAACGTATGAAGTGTTTGTAATTATATTTCAGTACATCACAGAAACAACTGAAACAAAGATCTAAAAGCAGTTTAGCAGCAAACTTTGTGAAAACTAATATTTGTGTCATTCTCAAAACTTTTGGCTTAACTGTACATGTTATCAAAAGAATATAATACAGTGTGATGGAATAAGAAACAAACAGGAAATTTATGTTTATTCTTTGTTTTTTGTCTGAAGGAGGTTTAGCAGCTCATACTGATAAGTGCTGAGTTATCCTGAATACAATCTTGGTTTATGAGCATAATTAGTTCCAGAAACATGTAGATCAAAGCAGGTTTTCCCATAGGAAATAATGCAAACTCAGATAATTCATTTCACAACCAAAAAATATTTAATATAATATTTTGTATATATTGGATAATTTTAATATAAAATTAATAATAAATAATAATATAAATTGTTACCCACATTTTACACACCTCCTTAATCTCACTTGAAGTTAGGGCTTCCTCTGTCTTTTTCTCCTCCTCCTCTGACGAGACCGCCTCCATATCCTTTTGTTGTTGCTCACGATGCAGATCCATCAGTTCTTCAGTGGTCAGCTCCTGGTTATGTTCCTCCACCAGCTCTTCAACGTCATTCTCATTCACTTCCAGTCCTATAGGTTTTCCTAAGGACACAATTTCATCGACAACTTCACCTCTTAAAGTTATCAAACCAGCCACTGCTCACATTAAAGCCTTCTACATTTTTTGTTGACGTACCTAGCAGTTTGCTTACAAGGCAAGGTACAAGTTCTTTACCTTTTTGCAGATAAACTGCTCAGTCACGGTATCACCAGCGAGCAGCTTCTCGTTTATCCACGTTAGAAGCAACTTTTCTACATCTTCCACGAGACGTGGCCACTGCTTCCGTGTGACCCCTTTTGCTGCATGTAGTCCCATTCTTTCTTTTTTATTTTGCTTTAATACTGTGCATATTGTTGACGAAGACTTGTTATAAAACCTTGTGATGTCAGCCACTCACATACCTCGTTCGCTCTTCTTAATTTTTTTTTTTAACTTCCAATGGACTCATCTCCTTCTTTTTACTGCCTTCCTTTTGCAACTTTTTCTTTGCGGAAGCCATTGTTGCAGTACACTAAAGTACTAAAGCGCAGTAAAGAATACACAAAAATGAATAAAACACTTTAAAACGGAAAAAAAATGTTTTAAGCGCTCAAATGGTCACAACGCTATTGCAAACAGCACACACACACACACACTCGGATGTTTCCAAATTGATTGCCCACAATTTCGCAGCATGAGAAAGCGAATAACCATTTATTTAGTTTTGATGACGTGCGCTTACTCCGCTCGGCGTAAAAACAAGAAGCGCATGTGTGCCACATGATTGTTGATGATTCTTGGGCCTCGTAAACCAAGACTTGCTCATTTTTCTAGGCAAAATTCATTTAAAATATTTGCTCGTCTTGCGGAACATTCGCAAACCGGGTTACTCTAATCTAATCTGAGCATTATACCTTATTGTTGAGTGAGTTTAATTATTGTAATTCCTCCAATTTCCAGCAGATGTCAACAGCAGATTGCCTCAGTCTACAGATCCCAGGCCAGAGGGCAGAAAAACAGGCTAATCCAACCGTCTGCTAGTTCAGGGTTCTAAAGCAGTTATTGTTAATGAAATTATCACGGATCAGGATTTTGATATACTCTGTTTAACAGAAACCGAGTATGACGAGTATGTAGCTTTAAATGCAGCTAGTCCTCCTGGATACAGCAACACTACATACTGTACACCAGCCAGCTAACTGGTAGAGGTGGTGGCGTCGCAGTTATTTACAATGATAGTCTCACTACCGTACAAAAACATGTACACACATTTAATGCATTTGAAGTTCTATGAAGTAACATAACAAGTGTAGCTACAAATATTAAGTCTGCTCAGTCAACCCCTCTAATTATCATTTACAGACCCCCAGGGCCATACTCTGAATTTCTTTGTGAATTTGCAGATTTCTTCTCAAACCTAATAATTTCTGTAGACAAAGCATTAATTGCTGGACATTTTAATAGTCTTCAGATTAGGTATGAGAAATTTACTCACAATTCCACAGTCTGAAATTATTTCTGGTCACTATCTTGTCTCAATTAAAGTGTGTCATAGTAATAATGTACACACAACGCCGTGCTACCGCATTAAACGAACATTCACATCAACTACCACACAGAGCTTTATAAGTAATCTTCCAGAGTTATCAACTCTTATTGAATCACCGTCTGACCCAAAAAAACTTGATTAGACGACTGAATATTTAAAGCTGACTTTCCATTATACCTTAAATAATGTAGCTCCAGTTAAAAGAAAAATTATTAGAGATAAGAAACTCGCTCACTGGTATAATTATCACACATGCACTTTAAAACAGACCGCTCAGAAATCATGACATAAATGGCGTGAAACTAAATTGTTAGTATTTCAAATAGCATGGAAGGAGAGCATCCTGAACTATAGAAAAGCTCTTAGTGCAGCTAGATCAACGTACATACGTGGACAAAATTGTTGGTACCCTTCGGTCAATGAAAGAAAAACTCACAATGGTCACAGAAATAACTTTAATTTGACAAAAGTAATAATAAATAAGAATTCTATGAATGTTAACCAATGAAAGTCAGACACTGCCTTTCAACCATGCTTCAACGGAATTATAAAAAATAAATGAACTCATGGAACAGGCCTGGACAAAAATGATGGTATCCCTAACTTAATAGTTTGTTGCACAACCTTTTGAGGCAATCACTGCAATCAAACGATTCCTGTAACTGTCAATGAGACTTCTGCATTTCTCTGCAGGTATTTTGGCCAACTCTTCATGAGCAAGCTGCTCCAGATGTTTCCGGTTTGAAGGGTGCCTTTTCCAGACAACATGTTTTAGCTGTGTGTTTTGGGTCATTGTCCTGTTGCAAGACCCATGACGTGCGACTGAGACCCAGCTTTCTGACACTGGCCAGCACATTTCTCTCTAGAATCCATTGATTGTCTTGAGATTTCATTGTACCCTGCACAGATTCAAGACACCCTGTGCCAGATGCAGCAAAGCAGCCCCAGAACATAACAGAGCCTCCTCCATGTTTCACAGTAGGGACAGTGTTCTTTTCTTGATATGCTTCATTTTTCCGTCTGTGAACATAGAGCTGATGTGCCTTGGCAAAAAGTTCCATTTTTGTCTCATCTGTCCATAGGACATTCTCCCAGAAGTCAACATGTAGTTTGGCATATTCCAGTCTGGCTTTTTATGATTTGTTTACAACAATGGTGTCCTCCTTGGTCGTCTCCCACTTTGGCTCAAACAACGACGGATGGTGCGATCTGACACTGATGTTCCTTGAGCATGAAGTTCACCTTGGATCTTTTTAGAAGACTTTCTGGGCTCTTTTGTTACCATTCGGATTATCCGTCTCTTTGATTTGACATCAATTTTCCTCCTGCGGCCACGTGCAGGGAGGTTGGCTACAGTCCCATGCTTCTTAAATTTCTGAATAATATGTGCAACTGTAGTCACAGGAACATCTAGCTGCTTGGAAATGGTCTTATAGCCTTTACCTTTAACATGCTTGTCTATAATTTTCTTTCGAATCTCCTGAGACAACTCTTTCCTTCGCTTTCTTTGGTCCATGTTGAGTGTGGTACATACCATGTCACCAAACAACACAGTGACTACCTGGAGCCCTATATATAGGCCCACTGACTGTGTACAAGATTGTAGACACCTGGGATGCTAATTAGTGGACACACCTTTAATTAACATGTCCCTTTGGTCACATTATTTTCAGTATTTTCTAGGGGTACCATCATTTTTGTCCAGGCCTGTTCCATGAGTTTATGTTTTTAAATAATTCCGTTGAAGCATAGTTGAAAAGCAATGTCTGACTTTCATTGGTTAACATTCATAGAATTTTTTTAAATTATTACTTTTGTCAGATTAAAGTTATTTATGTAACCATTGTGAGTTTTTCTTTCATTGACCGAAGGGTACCAACAATTTTGTACATGTGTGTATCTCTCCACTCTTATAAATAATAAAAATAATAATTATTTAATTTAGATTTTTATTTAATATCTGAGTCAAATCAAGTAGAAATAAGACCACTGCAGAAATCTCCACAACAACATCGTGCAGAACTTTTTCAATAAAAAAAATGCAAATATTAGGCATAAAATTCGGGCTTTGAAACCAGACAATATAATTGATGCAGATGTTAAACTAAGCACGTAAGATCAGAATCTAGAACACTTTACTCTCTTCTGCAAAATTATCGACCTGTGTATTAGATCCTATACCGACACATTTTCTCAAACAGATAGTGCCAGAAATAACAGAACCCCAGTTGTAAATAATTAATTCTTAATGTTGTAAATAATTAATTATTTACTCAGCAGTGGGTATGTTCCAAAATCTTTTAAATTTGCAGTTATTAAACCTTTTCATGATAGATTCTGGAAAAGATAGTAGCGGAGCCGCTATGCTCATATCTACATAGAAATAGCATACACAAACTGTATCAGTCAGGATTTAGGCCTCATCACAGCACAGAGACAGCACTCGTTAAAGTATAACGAGTTACCTTCTATTGGCCTCTGATCAGGGTTGTGTCACTATGCTTGTGTTACTCGACATCAGTGCAGCTTTTGACACCATTGATCATAGTATTCTCCTTCACAGATTAGAAAATGTAGTAGGAATTAAGGGACCAGCCCTCTCCTGGCTCAGATCCTATTTGACTGATCGTTATCAGTATGTAGATTTAATTGGTGAGTATTCTACATGTTCTCTAGTGGAGTTTGGTGTTCCACAGGGTTCGGTTTTAGGCCCACTGCTTTTTTCCTTTATATGCTTCCTCAGGGCAACATAATCCGTAAGCATGGTATTAGTTTTCATTGTTATGCTGATGAACCTAAGTTATATGTCTCATCAAAACCAGATGAGAAAATTCAGCTTAATAAAGTTGAGCAATGTGTAAAGGATATAAGAGACTGGATGCTAATTCAGATAACTTCTATCCTGATTCGACAGAGGTTCTTGTCATAGGGCTGCATGCAGCTAGAAGCAAGATTATAGATCACATTGTAACTTTAAATGGCCTTTCTGTTCTATCTAGTGCAACAGTAAAGACCTTGGTGTGATTCTAGATTCCAGTCTTTCATTTGAAGCTCATGTAGTTAATATCACCAGGATAGCAGTCTTTCACCTCAGAAATATTGATATACAAGATAAGGAATATATTGTCACTAAACGATGCAGAAAAATTAGTTTATGCTTTTATCACCTCTAGGTTGGACTATTGTAACGCCATATTGTCTGGTTGTTCAAAAAGGTTCAAGTTCAAGTTCAAGTAGGCTTTATTGTCACTTCAACCATATACAGTTAGTACACAGTGAAACGAAACAACGTTCCTCCAAGACCAAGGTGCTACATGCAACATAAATTTACAACATCGATTAACAGAGTCATATGGTGCATAAATATCTACACTTCATTGGCTCCCTGTGAAATTTCACATTAATTTTAAAATACTACTTTTGACGTATAAAATGGTAGCATAGCATTAAATGGTCTTGCACCGCAGTATCTGAGTGAACTGCTAGTTACTACTTCGCCACGCCTACTTTGATCAAAGGATGCAGGCTGCTTGTCAGTACCGCGTATTATGAATACTACAGCTGGGGCAGAGCTTTTTGTTACAAAGAATATGTTATTGCTTTTGTTATGGAATAGTCTTTCAAATAGTGTTTAGGACTCAGACACAGTCTCAGTGTTTAAGTCTAGGCTAAATACCTCTGCCCTCTGGACCTGTCTGACTCGTCCTGGCACCCTGCTTCTGGTTGGGAATCTCGTCGCATGGATGCCCGTATGGTCTCTTTGGGATGCATGTGGTGTCTGGGAACGGTTTCACTCTGCCATGAAGACGGTTCTGGCCTCGGCTGATGTTGACAGCTGTTTGTCGGAGGACTTGACTTGGCTTGATAGTTCAGGGCTGGAATTTCCTACAAGTCTACCTGAGGCTCCAATAACTAACTGGACTCCATATTAACATCAGTTAACATCAACTGTTATACTGAACTGCCTGCCACCTAACACACAATATGAATGCAGATCAATTTCTACTTTCTGTTTCAGCCAAATGAGGATGGGTTCCCTGTTGAGTCTGGTTCCTCTCAAGGTTTCTTCCTATTGCCATCTCAGGGAGTTTTTCCTTTCCACTGTCGCCCTCAGCTTGCTCATCAGGGACTATCTGATCATTTTGTTTCATACACATTCACATTTCATACAAACTTAAATAATTCTATTGATTATGTAAAGCTGCTTTGCGACAATGACAATTGATAAACGCGCTATACAAGTAAAATTGAATTGAATTAGATTCAGCTTCACTCTCATTGTGCAAAGTACATGTACTGAGCCAATGAAATGCAGTTAGCATCTAACCAGAAGTGCATGAGTGGCATATTTACAATAAATAAAAATGTGTTATACAAACAGACAATGCAATAGGTAATAGAGTTCTAGTATATATATACAGTGGAACCTTGGATTACGAACATAATTCTTTCCGGAAGCAGGCTCGTATTTCAAAACACTCATATACCAAATTGAATTTTCCCAAAAGAAATAATGGAAACTCAAATTATTTGTTCCATAGCACAAAAAAAGTAAATACATAAAAAGAATTAACACAAAATGTAAAGTAAAAATAAAACAAATTAACCTGCACTTTACCTTTAAAAAAAGGTAGATAAGTGTTTCCGTTTGTGTGCACTGGGCGCTGTGTGTGTGTGTGTGTGTGTGTGTGTGTGTGTGAAGCTAAAATAAGGAGCCCCTCCCCTTTCCCTCTCCTCATCTGACACAATTACCCTTCCTCCACTCTTTTCACACACACGCGCGCACACAATGGAAACACTGTTTTATCAGGAAAATAAACAAGAAATCTCTCTAACGACACTCGATTGACCGACACATTAACGGAATCACTGCTGTAAAGTAAAAGTAAAACAAATTAACCTGCACTTTACCTTTGAAAAGAAAAATGTTTTACGCACAGATGTGTTCACAGTGTTATAGTAAACACTACATGCGTGCATGGATGTTGATTATACCAGTAAGAAATGTTATTATTGTATACCACAAATGGAATTATGTAAATAACTAATTAACAACAATCAATTAAGAAATGAAAGTCATCTATTCTAGAACAACTAGATGGTTTGGGATGAGATGGACTTGAGAGTGAAGGAAAAGCAGCCAACAAGGACTCAACACCTCTGGGAATTTCAAGATTGTTAGAAAATTATTCCAGGTGACTAGCTTGTGAGACTGACTGTGAGAATGCCAAGAGTGTGCAAAGCTGTCATCAAAGCAATAGGTGGCTACTTTGTGGAATGAAAATATAAATCCTATTCTGGGTAATTGAACAAACTTTTGTTGAGTACATAATTCCATATTTGTTCTTCTTTAATTAAAATGTTTTCAGTATTACTATACAATGTTGAAAACAATCAAATAAAAGAAAAACCTTTAAATAAGGTGTATCCAAACTTTTGACTGGTATTATATAATCATAGGAAAATACTTTTACTTATTTATTATACATATAAAGTACTTTTAGATTAAAAGTAGACATTTTAGTTAATTTTATTTTCAGTGGGTACTTAAATAAAGTTCTCTATCTATCTATCTACTTTTATTTTTACTTGAGAAAGATTCTGACATTTTTCACCCCTGCCATTATTGAACAAATTACTCATGAAATAGCTAAATACATTTTGAGACATAGATAACTTAGACAAGAGGACTTTGAGTCCTTTCATTCTGTAGAGTTTTCATTCTCCTTGTGTAACACCTGTCATCTGGAGACAATTGACTGTAATGTTCCCAGAAATCATATGACCCTTTAGTTCCTGCTTGATCTGAAATACATGATATGTGAAAGCTGTAAAAAAAAATGCTACATAAACTTTACACAGCAGCCACGAGTGCTTGAGCTTGTTGAACACTTCTGGCTGCAGTAATGAGGAGGAGAATGTACATTATAAGTGGAGGATGAAACCCACCTTTACTTCAGGATTATTAACATCCTGATTGGATTGCACCTTCACCTTTATGATTTGTTGTTCTGTAATTACTGAATGATGAAATAAGGACATATTCAAACAGAAACATACAAACTTACATTCTCAAAACTGTTTAAATGGCAAGGGTTGATTAAACTTAAACTTACCTGAGTATCAGAAGAAAGGCATTATGTCTAAGCATTGTACATCAATGACCTGATCATTATTTAAGTAACCACAGTTTTCATTTCCCAGGGAATTATCTGTTTTTCCTGGCATCCAGCTAGTAAAGTAAAGTAAGTAAAGCCTTTATTTTGTCACATATACATTACAGCACAGTGAAATTCCTTCTTCGCATATCCCAGCGTAACTGGGGTCAGAGCGCAGGGTCTGCCATGGTACAGCACCCCTGGAGCAGTTAGGGTTAAGGGCAACCTGGCTGAGCTGGGAATCGAACCCCCGATCTTTCCGATCAGTAACTCAGTGCCTTAGCCCACTGAGCCACCACTGCCCCTAATGCTAATGGTAGAGATGTCACGGCATGCCAGGTAACGCCCATGTCTCAAGCAAAAACCTGATCACCTGTGCATTCCAGCTCCATATACTCCCCGCCTCCTGCTTTTCAACGCCTCATTCACCACTCTCATCACACCTGTTCTCAATTCCTAATCATCTCAACTACCTATTTATACCACGCTCTAACATCATCATGTTGCCAGATTATTGTGTGCTACTCATGCCCAGTATTCCAGCGTTCTTTTCCATTTCGACTTTCCGGATCACGACCACGCTCTGTTTCACCGACCTCGTCTTTGTCTCACGTCTTGGATACATTGCCTTCTCGTATTTACTGTTGCCGACCTCCGGAATTGTCTCTCGACTACGAACTTGGATTACGGACTCTCTCGACTCACCGGCTTTGATCCGTCTCACGACCACGAGTGATCTTCACGCCGGCAAACACAGCAGCGCTCGCTCTCCACACTCGCCGGCTGCACACTTCCGCATTCCCGCTGCGGAGCTCATTGACTGGAAACACTGCGCTCGCTCTCCACTCACGCCGGCTGCACACTTCCACATTCCCGCCGCAGAGCTCATTGACTGGAAACACTGCGCTTATTCTCCACACACGCCGGCTCCCCACTTCCGCATTTTCGCCGCGGAGCTCGTTCAGAGTCATGGCAGCACTTGCTCGGCGCTTGGATCCTTCAGTGACAGTATAATCTGGCCAATAATGGATCCAGCAGAGGCTGCTCAACTGAGAGTGGCGCTAGAGAAACAGGGGGCGCTCTTGGGTATGCATCAGCAGGATATCCAGCAGATCACTTCTACCCTTCATACAGTTACAGAAGCATTAACTGCTCTCACTGTACAGATAAAGCAGACACAACCACCTCCAGCTCCCAGTTTTCTCCAGCCTCCTCCTGTGTGCTCCATCAGTCATGAACCACAACTTCCTGCACCGCCCACATATGACGGAAACCCGTCCACCTGCCGCTCATTTTTGTCTCAGTGTTCCCTTGTGCTTGAGTTACAGGCCTCATCTTTCCCCACTGAGCGCTCTAAGGTCGCCTATATAATTACCCTCCTCTCTGGAAGGGGCGAGAGAATGGGGAACTGCCCTATGGGATGCCCAGATCCCCTGTTGCCACACATACAAGACTTTCACGGACGAAATGAGGAGGGTTTTCGATCGTTCATTCACGGGGCATCAGGCGGTGGCTCAGATACTCAAACTACGTCAGGGATCCCGATCTGTCACTGATTATGCTGCCCGAGAGCTTCCGTCCAACCTGCAAGGGCTCATTGATCTAGCCACAAGCATCGATGCCCGGAAACGAACCCGACAAAAGGAGTGCCATCAGGCCATCGACCAGAAGATTCCAGCCGTCAACCCAGTCCCACCTAAACTTTCCCCAGAACCCATCCAGATCAAGCGCATGCACATCTTGCCCAAGGAACGCCAGCATCGGAGGGACGAGGGTGCGTGCTTCTACTGTGGTCAGATCGGCCATGTTGTACGAACCTGCCTGTTAAAAAGTCAGGCCCCCCGATGGTTCTGGGGGTGCAGGGGTGTCCTACACACTTCTCGTCTCCAAACCTTCGCGCTCGTTTTCCAGTAACTCTGATCCACGACAGTTACCCCCATGCCACACATGCTCTAGTAGACTCCGGAGCAGACCAGAATTTAATCTCCTCGGCTATGGTTTCTCAGCTTAAGATTCCGTCCACGCCATTGAACCAACCATTCAGTGTACAGGCCCTCGATGGCAGCAAGCTCTCCTCTATCACCCATCGCACTAGCCCAGTCACACTGCAGTTTTCCGGCAACCACACTGAAGTCATTACTTTCCTCATTATTAAAAGTGCTCATGCACCAATAGTTCTGGGTCTCCCATGGTTGAGACTGCATAACCCTCACATCGACTGGGCAAAGAGAAGCGTCCTGGATTGGAGTTCTACCTGCCACTCCTCATGTCTCCGCTCTGCTACCACGAGAAAGATCTGGCCCATCTCTCTGGAGGAGATCCCCAACTTATCTAAAGTACCCGCTGAGTATCACGACCTTCGCCAGGTGTTCAGCAAGTCACGTGCCATCTCCTTACCTCCTCACCGTCCATATGACTGTGCCATTGATCTTCTTCCTGGCACTACCCCACCTAAAGGGCGACTCTACTCGCTCTCCCGGCCCGAAAGAGAAGCCATGGAGCAATATATCTCAGTGTCTTTATCAGCCGTCATCATCCGCCCTTCTTCTTCCCCCGCAGGGGCGGGCTTCTTCTTCGTGGAGAAAAAGGACAAGTCCCTCAGACCATGAATTGATTATAGAGGGCTCAATGAGATCACGGTAAAGAACCGCTACCCGTTGCCTCTTATGTCCACTGCATTTGAATTACTTCAAGATGCCCGTGTTTTCACCAAGCTAGACTTAAGAAACGCCTACCACCTGGTCAGGATAAGAGAAGGTGATGAGTGGAAGACTGCTTTCAACACCCCCACTGGTCACTATGAATATCTGGTGGTTCCATTCGGTCTGACCAATGCACCAGCAGTCTTCCAGGCATTAATTAATGACGTACTCAGAGATTTTCTCAATGTTTTTGCGTTCGCTTATCTTGACGACATTCTAATTTTTTCCCGGTCCCTAGTGGAACATAAGCTTCATGTGCGTCAGATCCTTCAACGTCTGCTGGAAAATAAACTCTTCGTCAAGGCTGAGAAATGTGAGTTTCATTGTGAGTCCACCTCCTTCCTGGGGTATACCATCTCACCTTCAGGCATTCAGATGGACCCGGTCAAGGTAAAGGCCGTCACGGATTGGCCCACACCATCATCAAGGCGGGAGCTTCAATGCTTTTTGGGCTTCGCCAATTTCTATCGGCGTTTCATCCGTGGCTACAGCACTGCGGCAGCCCCACTCACATCTCTCACATCCACCAAGACCCCTTTCCGATGGAACCCCCCAACAGAGAAGGCATTCATGGAGCTCAAGCACCACTTCACCACAGCACCCATCCTCACCTTCCCTGATCCATCCCTCCAGTTTGTGGTTGAAGTGGATGCATCTGAAACGGGGGTTGGAGCCGTGCTCTCTCAAAGGACAATCACAGACAACAAACTTCACCCGTGTTCCTTCTTTTCCCGTCGGCTCACTCCCCCCGAACGCAACTACGACATTGGGGATCGCGAATTACTAGCAGTTAAGCTAGCCCTCGAGGAGTGGAGACACTGGCTAGAAGGTGCTGAACACCCATTTCTTGTCTGGACCGATCATAAGAATCTTGAATATCTCAGGTCAGCAAAGAGACTCAACTCACGTCAGGCATGCTGGTCACTTTTCTTTTCCCGCTTCAATTTCACACTGTCATACCGTCCAGGATCCAAGAATACCAAGCCCGATGCTCTTTCCGACAGTTCCCCGCCCCCCAGGATATATCCACTATGGAGACCATCCTCCCACCTCAGTGTCTTGTAGCTGCCACCCAGCTGGATGTGGAAAACCTAGTTCTACAATCTCTTGAACAGGAACCAGGTCCCAGTAATGTCCCATTCGGGCTACTTTTTGTCCCTCTATCTGTTCGCCCTCAAGTCTTAGAATGGGGCCACAGCTCCAGGCTAGCTTGTCACCCGGGGGCGACCCGCACCCTTTCATTGCTCCATCAACGTTTCTGGTGGCCAACCATCAAGGAGGACGTAAAGAGTTTTGTGGCATCCTGTGATGTATGCGCCAGAAATAAGACGACAAATCGTCCCCCTGAGGGTCTCTTAAGACCCCTCCCCATCCCTCATCGCCCCTGGTCCCACATTTCACTCGGCTTTGTAACCGGATTGCCACCTTCCGACAATAATACCTGCGTTCTAACAGTGGTCGACCGGTTTTCCAAGTCAGCCCATTTCAAACGGCTGAACTCCTCGTCTCCCATGTCTTTCGACTTCACGGCCTTCCATTGGACATTGTATCGGACAGGGGACCACAATTCTCGGCGCAATTCTGGAAAGCCTTTTGTAGTCTTATTGGTGCCACACCCAGCCTCTCATCAGGGTTCTACCCCCAGAGCAACAGCTAAACTGAGCGCATGAACCAAGAATTAAAGAAATCACTGAGATGCATGGCTTCACGGGACGCAGCTTCTTGGAGTCGTTTTCTCCCCTGGATTGAGTACGCCCATAACTCGCTCCCCACATCCTCCACCGGGCTATCACCCTTTCAGGGCTGTCTTGGCTATCAGCCACCACTATTTCCCACCCAGGAGGAAGAGACTGCAGCTCAAGCCTTCATTCGCCGCTGTAAGAGAACATGGCAGCGGGCTCGCGCTCAACTACGACATACTGTGACCATCTTTCAGCGAAAAGCCAATCGCCACCACTCAACCGCTCCAGTTTATCGTGTTGGCCAAAGAGTTATGCTCTCCACACGTGACCTACCACTCAAGACTACGTCCAAGAAACTCTCGCCTAGGTTCCCCTGCCCGTTCACAATCTCTCGCGTAATTAATCCATGTTCTGTCAGATTGGGTCTGCCATTATCCATGCGACGAATTAACCCCACATTCCATGTCTCCCAGGTCCGTCGACTGGTCCCATGTCCTTTGTCACCCCCTCCCCGCCCTCCGCCTCCACCTCGACTTATTGACGGAGGTGAAGCTTTCACAGTCCGCAAACTCCTTAAGTCCCGCCACCGTGGACGAGGCCTCCAGTATTTGGTGGATTGGGAGGGCTATGGACCGGAGGAAAGAAGTTGGGTACCAGCCAGGTTCATCTTGGATCGTTCTTTGATTACCGACTTCCACAACCTTCACCCAGAGGCACCTGCAAGAATGCCAGGAGGCGTTCGTAGAGGAGGGGGTACTGTCATGGCATGCCAGGTAACGCCCATGTCTCAAGCAAAGACCTGATCACCTGTGCATTCCAGCTCCATATACTCCCCGCCTCCTGCTTTTCAACGCCTCATTCACCACTCTCATCACACCTGTTCTCAATTCCTAATAATCTCAACTACCTATTTATACCACGCTCTAACGTCATCACGTTGCCAGATTATTGTGTGCTACTCATGCCCAGTATTCCAGCGTTCTTTTCCATTTCGACTTTCCGGATCACGACCACGCTCTGTTTCACCGACCTCGTCTTTGTCTCACGTCTTGGATATATTGCCTTCTTGTATTTACTGTTGCCGACCTCCGGAATTGTCTCTCGACTACGAACTTGGATTACGGACTCTCTCGACTCACCGGCTTTGATCCCCGCCCGTCTCACGACCACGAGTGATCTTCACGCCGGCAAACACAGCAGCGCTCGCTCTTCACACTCGCCGGCTGCACACTTCCGCATTCCCGCCGCGGAGCTCATTGACTGGAAACACTGCGCTCGCTCTCCACTCACGCTGGCTGCACACTTCCGCATTTCCGCCGCGGAGGTCATTGACTGGAAACACTGCGCTTGCTCTCCACTCATGCCGGCTGCACACTTCCGCATTCCCGCCGCGGAGCTCATTGACTGGAAACACTGCGCTTATTCCACACACGCCGGCTCCCCTCTACCGCATTTTTGCCGCGGAGCTCGTTCAGAGTCACGGCAGCACTTGCTCTGCGCTTGGATCCTTCACCCCCACGAACCCGCGTCACAAGAGAAGGTGTGGTCTATCCACTTCCAAGTGTCTCTGAACAGACCAACCCAAGTAGTACCATAGATCAATCCCTCTGTGTGTGCTCAGATGTATCTCTATCACTGGCCAAATCTGTATAATATGTTCTGCAGGAATTCTGAGCTTCAGGCCATGTCATTGCAGTAGAGATGTAAATGCACCTCTGATTGCCAGTTTTAGTGTCTGGGGAATATATGTATATATAAAAAGCATGATCACCACTTATTGATTATAAGTACTGATTATACAGTAAGTTGTAATATTAACTTATATTAATACTGCCTGTATTCAAAATGAGCCTCTAAACAATACTCTGGTGCCAAGGCCCAAGGATTGGACCAAATAGCAATGATTAGTAAAAAATGAGTGATGCCTAAACTGATTGAACCTGGTTTTTAGGATTACAATTGTAAATGCACTATCTCACTATAATTCCCTAGTCAGCATTAAGAAATGGCGTAGCAGGAATGCCTACAGGTCCTTAAGAAATCAAATGCTCAACCACTGGGATTAAACTGGGATCCTCCCTGATGCTCTACCAAGTGAGAGGGCAGATAATGTCTAGGATGCTCACAAATTCATGAAAAAGTCACAAATGTCAAATGCAGTAAAAACTTAACTTGGCAATTTACAATAAAACAATATCAAAGTAAAAAAAAAATTTAAAGTCTAGGGGGAAAGGGTATTAACAGCTTGGGAAATCAGCAGGATAAATACTCAACATTACTTTACAACATTTCAGAGTGTGTTTGAATAGGGTGTAAATTGAAGCAAGTGCAAGTGAGCAATCAATAATCTGGTGATCTTGATGTAGTTTGAGATTTTTGGGAATTGTAACGCTTGTTCGTTGGGATGAGATTCAAACATCCTCAGTGATGTGGCCTTACGATCAAGGGTAGGTCATTCCACAATTTGCCACCACAAAGATCGCCCAATCACCCCTGAGCTTGCATTTGGTTTTGGGTACAGTCAGCAAAATTTTATCTGATGATCTGAAAGACCGGGTTGGGCATAGGGCTGAAGCAGGTCTGAGAGGTAGGGTGGGGCAAGGCCATGTAAACATTTAAACCTGACCAAAGGAATTTTAAAATTAATTTGGTATTGTAACTAAAATAACTTCGGTAATATCGGGAGCCAATTAAGGAAAACCAGAACTAGCACCAGTACCAAACACCAAAACCTCTGTCTTTTATCATTAAAATGTAAAAAAAATTGGGCTAACCATGCCATTATGTCATCTATAGACATGTTAACAGAGCCTTGATAAAGTAGCCTTCCTTCAGGAGGTATCATCTGCTTTGCAGTGAAAGAAGATGCCGTGTTTTCTCAGGATATAGCCGAGCGGCAACAAATACAATGAGAAAAGAAGGGGCCTAAGAATAGAGGAGCTGATGAGGTCTCAAGATCTAGCCTTACAGGTGGAATTGAACCAGAATGCTAGTGCCTCAGTATTAGAGCCAGCAACAGAAGCATACTCCGAGATGTCATCATCACAGCTCTGGTTAAATGCATCAGAGAACTGAGCAGCAGTGGAGGAGTTAAACAGTGCCGTACACACAGGGTTTTACATCATTATCCAGTAGAACAGAGTAAACAAAACAGGCATATGATTAAAAAAAAATACTGCATCACAGACTTCAATATTAGAAATAGATAATCCATGAGATAAAACAAGATCAAGGGTGTGCCCCTGCTACTGTGTGGAACCATACACTGACTGCACAAAACCAAACGAATCGTTTAAGCTTAAAAAATCTTTGACCAGCAGATTTTCAGAGCAACAAACATAAATATTAAAATCACCCACAATAAGGACACAATCATATTTGAGCATCATTTCAGCCAAAAAGTCAGACAAGTTAATTAAAAAGTCCTTATTATACTTAGGTGGATGATAAATCACCCCACACAACACTGTGTGCGTGTCACGAACTAACCGAAGGAAGACCAGAAGACTAGCAGTTAGCACTGTAGTGTGGATGGTAAACCCAAACGCGGAAGTAGCGCGAGCAGGCAGGATAACCACGCTGGTTATTTTTTCTCTCGGCACAAGAGCAAAGGTTTACACAAAGAAACCCGCGTTCTAACTACACACACCCAATCAGAAGCAAAAACCCAAGAAAGTGAGTACTCACGATTAGACGAGTAGAGCGTCGGCGATAGCATGGGCACACTCAATGACTGAGCGAGTGTAAAGCGCCATCTTGTCTCCTTTTATGCTTCCTGAACCGTGACCGTACTACTTCCGGGTCCTCGTGCCAGTCGCGTTAGGAGTGCGCATGACGGTACCCCCCCTATCCGGGACCGTAGTGAAGGGTTTGAGTTCACAAGTAGTGAAGGGTTTGAGTTGGGACGTGTGGAATACCGGATGGATCCAGAGCGCTGCAGACAGCTGGAGCCGGTAGGTGACAGGGTTGAAACGCAGCATACCTCAAACGGGCTTACGTTGGTGGCAGAGGATGTGTGGAGGTTATGGGACAGTTCAGCCCAAATGAGGTACCAGGCCCAGGAGCACTGGCGATCAGCAATAAAGCATCTCAGGTAGCGCTCCAGTTGTTGGTTGGTCCGCTCCGTCTGACCGTTAGTCTGTGGGTGGTAGCCGGAGGACAGACTGCAGGTGGAAAGCCTTTTGTAGTCCAGAACCGGGACGTGAAATGGGGCCCCCCTGTCCGAGACGATGTCCTTTGGGAACCCATGCAGGCGGACTACGCTCGGCTGTCCTTTTAGCTGACGGGAGTCTGGAGAGGGCCACCAGGTGCACAGACTTGGAGAACCAGTCAACGATGGTAAGGATGGTGTCTTTTCCCGTGATGAAATCGACGGCAATGTGTGGCCAAGGCCGGCGAGAAAGTGGCTGAAGTTCACCTGGTGATGGCTGGTTGTTGGCCTTGGACCTGGCACACAGTGGGCACGCCTGGACGAACACGTCAATGTCCCTCCTCACGTTGGGCCACCAGAAGGCACATTGAATAAACAGCAGGGTGCATCGCCTCCCGGGGTGTCCAGAAAGGGGAGAGGAGTGTCCCCACTGGAGGAGATCCTGATTGTGTCTGGTACGTAGAGTCGACCAGGCGGCACACCTGCTGGTTCGGTTTCCGCAGTCTGCATCTGGCGCCCGGGGGACGTCTTCCTCGTGTTGTCGTGAGAGGGCGTCGGCCTTGATGTTCTTGGACCCCGGGCGGTATGACAGGTGGAAGTTGTAGTTTTCAAAGAACAGTGCCCAACGCGCCTGTCTGGGGTTCAGTTGCTTCAGCGTGCGGATGGTGATAAGGTTCTGATGGTCGGTCCAGACGATGAACGGCTCTCTGGCGCCCTGGAGCCAGTGTCGCTATTCCTCCAAGGCCCACTTTATGGCCAGCAGCGGTCCCCTACTCTGTATCGCTGCTGAGTGGGGTCAAATTTCTTGGAGAAAAAACTGCAGGGGTGTAGTTTTGGTCTGGCCCCGGCGCTCACATCCGAAGCGTCCACCTCCACAACGAATGGTTTGTCAGGATCCGGGTGAAGAAGGATGGGAGCAGTGGTGAAGCGGCGACAGAGTTCATGGAAGGCGGAGATGGCAGCTGAGGTAAGGTTGAAAGGATGAGATGATGGACGAGTCGGTTAATGGAGCTGCAACTGTACTGTAGTCCCGGATAAAGCGGCAATAGAAGTTGGCAAACCCAAGAAATCGCTGGAGTTGTTTAAGAGTGATACCATGGCGAAGTCCGCTGGAAACATACTCCTCCATCGCCTGCATCTCGGTGTTGGATAGTGAATAGAGGTGGCAACGGGGGGGTGTGGAGCCTGGCTGAAGATCGATTGCTAGGTCGTATGGGCGATGAGGAGGTAGATGGGTGGCACGTCTTTTGCAGAAAACTTCAGCCAGGTCCCGGTAGTCTGTCAGGATGTTGTCTGTGTCGACATCGGGGGACTCGGGCTCCCTAGAGCACGTCCCAGCCAGCCTCGGCCCATAGGCAGAGTTCAGTGCATGTGGGCCCCCACTGTAGAATCCGGTTTTGGGTCCATGATATGAGTGAGTCATGACGTAGCAGCCAAGGGTGTCCAAGAATGATGGGTGGTGATGAGATTAAGTAAAACTGAATCTGTTCCTGATGCTGGTTGATGATGAGGGTGATGGGCTGAGTTTGAAAGGTGATGGGGCTGGAGGAGAGGGGCCGACCATAATTGTTACGGGCTGGGATAACGCCTCGATCTTTACCCTCAGTTTTTTGAAGTTACCTGCGGCACTGGAGTCGATGAACACGGTACTTCAGACCCGTTTGTGGCCAAACTGGAGGCCGCCTTGCGGAGAACCGCAATCTTCTGCCGCAGCTCCGCCACCTCGCGGCACACGATGTCACCGCGCAGCTGCTTGATCAGCCCGACATGCCGGTTAACCACATCACAGAGGTGAGCGTAATGCGCTGGGTTTACTGCTGATGGCTCAGTCAGTCTGTCACGAACTAACCGAACGAAGACCAGAAGACTAGCAGTTAGCCCTGTAGCGTGGATGGTAAACCCAAACGTGGAAGTAGCGCGAGCAGGCAGGATAACCACGCTGGTTATTTTTAGAACTCTCTCGGCATGAGAGCAAAGGTTTACACAAAGAAACCCGTGTTCTAACTACACATACCCAATTGGAAGCAAAAACCCAAGAAAGTGAGTACTCACGATTAGACGAGCGGAGAGTCGACGATAGCATGGGCAAACTCAATGACTGAGTGAGTGTAAAGCGCCATCTTGTCTCCTTTTCCTTTTCTACTTCCGGGCCCTCGTGCCGGTCGCGTTAGGAGTGCGCAATGACAGTGAGAGTGGCCAAGCTCAAATAAGTTTAACTCAAAGCTGGAAAAAGACAATAATGACAGCTGCTTACAATAGAAGTTATCTTATAGACCACTGCGATTCCTCCTCCTCGACCCGATGTCCTCTGGGAATTTAGATAGGCATAGGATAAGGGGAGAAGTTCAGGGAAGGCATGTACCCACCAACAGCCACGTTACCATTATAAAAAAAAAGTCCAAACCACGTGAGGTGAAACTCCTATAGAATGAAAGTTTTGTTGGTTAGTGATCTAACATTTACCAGGCCCATCTTGGTCACCCTGTTTAGAGTCGAGGGCGGGTTGAGATAAGGCCACTGTGCCGACACATCGAGTGCAGGTTCCCCCTGTTTAGAGTCGAGGGCGGGTTGAGATAAGGCCACCCTGTTTAGAGTCGAGGGCGGGTTGAGATAAGGCCACTGTGCCGACACATCGAGTGCATACCCTGCAGTCGTCGAAAACACAGAGAGCTACAATGTGACCAAGATACCAACCACGGGCACTAGCCAGGTGCCACAAGCCAACCACGGGTACCAGCCAGGGTACCGGGTCCATTACACACCGAGACATACCCACGTGGACAAAATTGTTGGTACCCTTCGGTCAATGAATGAAAAACTCACAATGGTCACTGAAATAACTTTAATCTGACAAAAGTAATAATAAATAAGAATTCTATGAATGTTAACCAATGAAAGTCAGACATTGCTTTTCAACCATGCTTCAACGGAATTATAAAAAAAAAAAGAAAACTCAAAAACTCATGGAACAGGCCTGGACATAAATGATGTTACCCCTAACTTAATAGTTTGTTGCACAACCTTTTGAGGCAATCACTGCAATCAAACGATTCCTGTAACTGTCAATGAGACTTCTGCACCTCTCTGCAGGTATTTTGGCCCACTCCTCATGAGCAAGCTGCTCCAGTTGTTTCCGGTTTGAAGGGCGCCTTTTCCAGACAGCATGTTTCAGCTCCTTCCAAAGATGCTCAATAGCACTGAGGTCAGGACTCATAGAAGGCCACTTTAGAATAGTCCAATGTTTTCCTCTTAGCCATTCTTGGGTGTTTTTAGCTGTGTGTTTTGGGTCATTGTCCTGTTGCAAGACCCATGACCTGCGACTGAGACCCAGCTTTCTGACACTGGCCAGCACATTTCTCTCTAGAATCCCTTGATAGTCTTGAGATTTCATTGTACCCTGCACAGATTCAAGACACCCTGTGCCAGATACAGCAAAGCAGCCCCAGAACATAACAGAGCCTCCTCCATGTTTCACAGTAGGGACAGTGTTCTTTTCTTGATATGCTTCATTTTTCTGTCTGTGAACATAGAGCTGATGTGCCTTGGCAAAAAGTTCCATTTTTGTCTCATCTGTCCATAGGACATTCTCCCAGAAGCTTTGTGGCTTGTCAACATGTAGTTTGGCATATTCCAGTCTGGCTTTTTTATGATTTGTTTTCAACAATGGTGTCCTCCTTGGTCATCTCCCATGGCTCAAACAACGACGGATGGTGCGATCCGACACTGATGTTCCTTGAGCATGAAGTTCACCTTGGATCTCTTTAGAAGTCTTTCTGGGCTCTTTTGTTACCATTCGGATTATCCGCCTCTTTGATTTGTCATCAATTTTCCTCCTGCGGCCACGTCCAGGGAGGTTGGCTACAGTCCCATGGATCTTAAATTTCTGAATAATATGTGCAACTGTAGTCACAGGAACATCTAGCTGCTTGGAGATGGTCTTATAGCCATTACCTTTAACATGCTTGTCTATAATCTTCTTTCGAATCTCCTGAGACAACTCTTTCCTTTGCTTTCTCTGGTCCATGTTGAGTGTGATACACACCATGTCACCCAACAACACAGTGACTACCTCGAGCCCTATATATAGGCCCACTGACTGATTACAAGATTGTAGACACATGTGATGCTAATTAGTGGACACACCTTGAATTAACATGTCCCTTTGGTCACATTATTTTCAGTATTTTCTAGGGGTACCATAATTTTTGTCCAGGCCTGTTCCATGATTTTTTTTTTTTTAATAATTCTGTTGAAGCATGGATGAAAAGCAATGTCTGACTTTCATAGAATTTTTTAAAATTATTACTTTTGTCAGATTAAAGTTATTTATGTGACCATTGTGAGTTTTTCTTTCATTGACCAAAGGGTACCAACAATTTTGTCCACGTGTGTACTAAGATATTGATCGGTTTCATAGATCGACCAAAAGATCTCAGGAAGACATGCCAAACATGCCTTAAGCTTCACTTGACAACCACTGTGTTTGCCTCGGTGATGGAAGCGCTTTCTGCACAGCGGTAGAGGTGGGCACTGGTAAACACTGGGGACAGATCATTTCATTATTCTCAAACTGTATAAAATTTTCCGCACGAGGCCAAAGGTTCAAGAGTGTTTGGTGATCATATACCTTGGGGATGTGTCCTCTCCTCACTGCTATTCTTCCACTATACTAATGAAAAATGATCCGAGGACCCAGATGTTCCTCCAGAAGTTTGCAAGTGGCACCACATACATTGGACTCATCCAAGATGACGACGAGTCTGCATATCATCAGGAGGTGGAGCAATGGAGTAGTCGAGACCTGGAATGGGAGATCAACACAAACACTATCCAAAGGCCCAGCAAAGGATATACTTTGTAGTTTTAGTGTACTGTGCACTAACTGAGCATATTCTGCGACGGGAGCTGTTCATACAGTTCTATACTATGGTTCTTGAATCCGTCCTGTACACATCCATCTCCATCTGATTCAGAGCAGCCACAAAACAGGACAGGAACAGATTGCAGCAAACGATGCAGGAAAAAGATCATTGGTACTCCTCCTCTTTGACTTGTACTCTACAAGAACCAGAAAACAGGCAAAAAAATCACTATAGTCCCCTCTTAATCTGTATACAAACTTTTCACCTATTTTCTGGCAGGCGCTACCAACCCCTGTACACCAAAACTGCTAGACACAGAACAGTTTCATTCCTTAGGCAATCACCCTTATATAGAGTTGAGTTATCTGCAGTATTTAAATCACCAATATGCTTTTTACAAACCTGTATTGGAATAATAGTTAGTCATGATTTCATCTCTATATATGACACACATTACTGTTATTTGCACGACTCAGACAACTTGTATTTTTTATGTATTTAATTTTTTGTGTACTTTGTTTATTGGTTACTTGGCGGCCGGTTAATACGGGACGCAGGGGCGCCTCCCCCCCTTAAAATTAGGCAGAGAAGAAAGCTACTTTAACATGTAATTATTTAACATAATAATTATTTATTTTAATAATTAAATAAAGTCATTTAGTCACAATATTTTGCGGTATTTCTTAATATAATTTATTTACGAGGAAAAAAACTCTAAACCGTATTACGTACATTTGTGTTCGTGTACGCAGGGCTCCGGACAAACGAGTGTCTATGTAGTCGCGTAAATTTTTGAAAAGCATGTGACTTGAGGCTGAGCTCTAATTGGATTTCTTCAAATCATCCTTGGGGCGTACACTGTGCGCCCCGAACCTTCCCACTTTTTAGCGAATCTATATTGTTTTTAAATATTTGGTCTCATCTGATTGGACCATTCTCAACAAAGAAAGGAGAGCAAAATTTCTTTTCAAATAGAGGCACTGGCCTGTGTTTATGCAGCTTTTGTTTGTTTTTGTGCATTTGTGTTTTTCATTACTGACAATAAACCCACTTTAAACTTCAATTCACTGTTTCACAAAAAGGGACATGTGTCTGTGCATGTGTCAATGCACATCAGCCCAACCATTTGAACCTATCACACCACATGAGTCATGTCTTTGCCAGTTGTCAGGCTGTCCTTGATTCCAAGGTCTGAGACTTCCCAGTGGCTCATTTCCCATGGACCAGTGCCAGCTGTTGATGACATTGTACAGACCAATCCAAGCACTGGAACTGAACTGTTGTCTCTGTATTTCAATCTGAAATTGGACCATGTTGTTATCACTTTCAATGATAGCCAGGTCAGGGTGTTTAGCTTGGCAGTAAACCTGAGCATTAATCCAGTTCATTCCCTGCTGGATAAGGTGGGACCTTCTCGTCGGCATATACACAGGCGGGGATTCACTCGAGTCTGTGGGGAGAGGAGAGTAACATCAGTCAACTGTACCTTCTTTCCTACTCACCGCCACGCGCTGTCGCGGTCCTTTTATAAGGAGCGGCCGACAGGTAGACAGTGGGGGATTCGCCTCGGTTAATGCCGGTGAGTGGCGTCGCCCCGCCCCCTTATTTTCGCCTTTTGTGTTGTCCGAGGTACTAAACAGGTATCTCCTGCCGTTTCTGTTGGATGATGTTAAAGCTGGTTTATTACGGAGCGCACTGGCTATGAGCCCAGTGGATATATAACATCGTTGATGGTTACAAAGTTTTTAGAAAGAGTTAAAAGGTTGAATCTAAAAATAAGCTGATCAGCTTTAAAGTAGTCAGTGATATTATTTCAGGTTGAAGCTCACCTACAGATCTGCCTGTCTTTCTGTACGACAGTACACAAAGGAACATGATTTAGTAAGGTTTGAGAATGTTACACCTTGTTTGCAAGTTGTACTTCTTTTGTCATCAGCCAAATACACTTCCTGTTCACTAATCGGAGAGTGAATCACAAATGCAAATCAAAAGTGGACAAAGATTAAGTTTTTTATTTTTTCCTGATTTTCTCCCTAATTTAGTCGTGTCCAATTCCTCCCCGTTACTAGGGGGCTCCCACATTAAGGCTACTACTACCACTCAGCCGGGAGAGCCGAAGACTATCACGTGTTTCCTCCGAACCTCGCTCGCTTGCGCACCGTTAGGGGCGGTGTAACACACTCGGAGGACAGCGCTATCCGCTCCCTCCGTTGCGCGAGCTCACAGACGACCCTGACTGGCTGTAGAGCCGTGATTAATGTGGGAGCACTAAGTACCTCTCATCCCTCCCCTCTGAGAGAGCTCGGCCAATCAGCTCTCTCTAGACCTCCGGCTGCGTTACAGCACCACCCGGGATTCGAACTAGCGATCTCCGGATGATAGGGCGAACGCTTTTACCACTGCGCCACTCGGACGCCCAAAGATTAAGTTTTAAAAATTACTCCAGCTGAATAAAAAAAAGTATGGTGCACGCCTAGATTTACATGGAGCAAGAAGCTTATTAGTAGATTATTTTAAAGTGGATTATTAAATCTGGCACATAACTGTTCATAACATCATTTTTACTCAACATTTTATTTTGAGCACATAACACTGGGGTGTCAGTTCATGTATTTTACATTATCATTAGAGCAAACAAATCTGCATCAGTCCGAGATACTTATCTAATGATCCCAGTTTTATCTCATTGTGGCTCTTCACATTACTACTTGTTATTAGTGCCACAATTTCAAACTTCCCCCTGGAAGAATAAATATTTATAATTCATGGTGCAGTGTTAAGTTTTCATAGTGTATGTATCATTGTATTGGAATAAGCTAGCCTTTCATGCATTTGGTCCTGCTTGGTTAGGATTGTGGAAATTTGTTACAATAACGGTGTTACCGTATTTTTTACGGTAAAATCCTGGCAACCACAGCTGCCAGTTTTTATATACATATTTTTTTTCCAGTCTAGTCACTGTGATTTCAATAAACAGAAATTAATTATAAATTAATTATAAATAAACAGAAATTAAATTAATTTCTGTTTATAAAAACATCAGTGAATAGATATACAAAATCATATCTGTGACTAGCTAAAGTTAAAATAAGAAGTCATTAAAACAGTTTTTAACCACTTGTTAACCAAAATTTCATTTGAACACATTATAGGTGTGCCAAGTCGGTCTTCTTCATGCATGATACAAGTAATTTTTCCAACAATTGTTTATGGGAAGATTATTTTATTTACATGATATAATCCACTATATCACAATTTTAGTGGGTCAGAAGTTTACATACACTCAGTTGACTAGACAATTCTAGAAAATTATGTCAAGCCTTTAGAAACTTCTGATAGGCTACTTGACATCATGGAAGTCAATTGGTGGTTTACCTGTATTTCGAACTCACTGCCTCCTTGTTTAACATCCTGAGAAAATCAAAAGAAATCACCTAAGACCTTAGAAAAAAGTGAACCGCCACTAATTGCGTTCATTGCGAACAATTTCCAAATGACTGAAAGTACCACATTCATCTGTACCAACAATACTATGCAATTATACAATTCAGTTTAATTCACTCACTCACTCATCATCTATACCGCTTAATCCTGTATTCAGGGTCACGGGGGCCTGGAGCCTATCCCAGGAGACTTGGGGCACATGGCAGGGTACACCCTGGACAGGGTGCCAATCCATCGCAGCTCACTCATTCACACACTACGGACAATTTGGGAACGCCAATTAGCCTAACCTACATGTCTTTGGACTGTGGGAGGAAACCAGAGTACCCGGAGGAAACCCACCAAGCACGGGGAGAACATGCAAACTCAGTGCACACAGAGACGGGAATCGAGCCTGGCCGGAGATCGCAAGTTTGATCCCCGGGTGATGCTGTTACCTCTCACAGCCGGAGACCTAGAGAGAGCTGATTGTCCGAGCTCTCTCGTAGGGGAGGGATGAGAGGTATTTAGTGCTCCCACATTAATCACGGCTCTACAGCTAATCAGGGGCATCCTAGTGATGGGGAGGAATTGGACACGACTAAATTAGGGAGAAAATCGGGGGGGGGGGGGGGGGGGGGGGGGGGGGGGGGGGGGGATAAATAAATAAATAAATAAATAAACAATGGTCATTGTCGCATAGCAGCTTTACACAATTAAAGGAAAATTATGGAAATGTGTATCAAATGTGAGAAAATGTGCATGAACAAAGTATAAACACCATGGGACCACACGGCTATCATGTCACTCAGGATCGAGATGTGTGCTTTTGTACAAAAAGTACAAATCATTCCCAGAACAACAGCAAAGGACCTTGTGAAGGAAAGAGGCACAAAAATACCTTGTTTTCACAGTAAAATGAGACAGATATCGACATAACCTAAAACTGTCACATCTGTGCCACCTCGGTCCCAGGGAAGAAGATCTGGTTCTCTGGATTACTGAGCTGCCGCTTTGTGTCTAGACCCCTATGTGTGTACATGTTAGCATTAAATTAGATTCGGTTCTCAGCCTTTTCTTTTGTAGTCTTCATTTGTTTATTTATTTCCACCTGCATGCCCGCCTGCAGATCCAGCCCGGGGATTTATCATTGACGTTGCTTCTTTTTTTTTTTTTTTTTTTTTGCATTGTTGGGTTTTTCCTGAACCAAAATAAAAGAATTGTGTGTTCATCCTGCGTTTGCGTCCGCATCCTCATACCAGAAACATAACACTTATATGACACTAGAAAAACTAACTTACATAGTTAAGGGAAGGTCAGCAGAGTTTAAAAGTGTGTGGAATCCTTTTATAAATTTTATATTTCTTGAGCATACAAATATTTTAAGTTTGTTGTGTGCACCTGATTTTTTATTTATTTTAGTTTTATCTTATTATTAGTAGTATTACTTATTTTATTATATTTTTACTATTATTATTGTATTTATTTATTTATTTTTTACTTAATCATTGGTTAATGATTCCTTTATGAGTGTATGTAATTGGATGTTTGTATGTCTGTATATAAATATGGGAACGTAATATTTCCCTATTTCTACACACTTTCAGAAAGTGTACGATATTCTTTATACTTTAGTTTATTTCTTATTATTGTTATCGTATATTCTTATGTATGGAATTATTTGTAAAACCCAATGAAAATATTGTTTAAAAAAAAAGGTAAGCTAATAAAACTTCTATAAAAGGTTTGTATTAAACTCATGGGATAAATTGAAAGACACGGAAGGCTCAGGAAAAAGCGAGGTGTTTTCTCGCATAAAGATCATGGTGAGTACAACACATGATAGAGATAGGTCCACCTTGGCCCAGATAAGAAATACATGAACAACGAGCAAGGGACTTTCTCAATCTGGCATTTCTAATGGAAATGCAAACAGAGAGCATATCAGGGGGTGATTGAAGAAGAAGAGAGTGTGTCAGGTCTGGTGTGAAAGGCTATACTGCAGTACTGGAATCTGGAGACTCCAAGTTTGTCCTTGATTCTTAGATGTCCTTGGGAAAACGCAATCTTTTTCCATCTTCTCACTGGGGAAATAAACTGGGACAGCATAAACATAATCTAATCATTTTAGTGAGACTTGGTTCCTCCAAGCTTTACCAGTAAAAACAGAAGATACTGCATGTGTGAGGAGTCTAACTCGCGAGACATTTCAGCTGTTATACTGTATGAAGTCAAAATGAAGGTGTTAAAATACATTTAAACACATCTAGGCAAATTGTTTCGAAACACAGTTATAAACATATATTCCAGCGCAAATAAGAAGATGCAGGCAATCTTCAAAGTGCTGTCAAACATATTCAATTCAAAGATTCAAAGAACTTCCCCAGAGGGAAATTGCTTACACTTGGTTACAGTTACCGTAGTTTACAGGAGAAAAGGAAAAGAGTAATAAATAAATTAGACACAAAAAAACTAAATCTGTGACACCTGTGCCACCTTGGTCCCAGGGGATAAAATCTGGCTCGCCGGATTACTGAGCCGCCGCTTTGTCGCCCCCTAGTCTGTGTGTACATGTGTCACATTAACATGAGATGAAATTCACCTGTGTCTGTTATCATATTTATACCCGTCGACCCTGTAGGTCCCTGTCCGTCCAAAAAAACCTGAATGAGTAATAGTAATGACAACCACTTTCGTTTGTTTTCTCCCCAGGATTGAGTGGAATCATGTCAGGTCCTTCGTGTTTCGTAGACCGCTGCCAAGGTCAAGGCTGAGGAGTCCTTTTTGTTTTACCTTTTCGTCTATTTAAGTTTTTCCGCTTGCACGCCCGCCTGCAGATCCTGCCTGGGGATTTCTTGTGGACATTTCCTTTTGTTTATTTGGGTTGGCATTTCTGTTGGGAGTTTTTTTAAAATTGTAAATAAAGACTGAGAAATATATATCCTGCACTTGCGTCTGCATCCGCTTACTTGAAACATGATAAAATCCTTAGTTGCACAATTCTATAATTCTATATACAGATATTGCACATGTGAGGAAAAAAGGAAATATATTTCACCAGTTATATGGGTAATTCAGAGATTGCTATGGTAATTGCAGAATGGTATGCCCAAGAGCATTGTTAAGTAAATATTGCACAGGTAAATTATTTGTGTGAATTAAATCAGAAATTGCACTTGAAAAGTGGTATTGCCTAAGAGCATTGGTAAGTATTGCACAAATTGTCCAGGTACATAATAATACTGTATTGTTACTACAGTGGAACATTCGTTCCAGATGTGGGCTCATATATCATATACTGTTAATATACTGTTCCATTTGTGTTTTGATATATGAGCCCATCATATATCTCATAAATGGAAATGGAATTTTCCCATAAGAAATAATGGAAACTCAAATTATTCGGTCAACAGCCCAAAAATTTATACATAAAAATGATTAATATAAAGTAAGAATAAAAGAAATTAACCTGCACTTTATCTTTAAAAAAATCCTGACAGATAAGTGTTTCCGTTTGTGCGCGCCGGCCCTGTGTGTGTGTGTGTGTGTGTGTGCGCGTGTGTGTGAAGCTAAAGTAAGGGAGATAAGTGTTACGTCCCAGTCTAGGGTTGGGCCGTACAGCAAATGATTGGTTCGGGGTTCTATTTTAAACTGTTTGGTGAGTGTGGAACAAAGTGGTGTAATGGAACAAAGAACAAGACAGATATGGTAATTTATAAACAAGTGAGGTTTGTATTGCTTGACCAATAGCACATGCAAATAAACACACAAACACAACACCAGACTTAGCTTCAGGGTGGACCCAGGCCAAAATAATAAACAAAAAGGTATCTGTATTTTAGCAGCTTGCTTACCTAGCAAACAAAACACAAACAAAAATACAGATGCCTTCCCTATCTTCCTAAACCAAAAACAGTGAACAAAAAACCCTTTCCCCAAAATAATGGGCAGCCACACCCCTACTACCGGTGAGTGCACAAACATACAGTGAATTCAAACAAGCAAACAAAACAAAAACAGTATCTACAAAGAGCTAGCAAACAAACCAAAAGGACAAAGCAAGAATCAAAGTCAAAATGGAAGCCAAAAGTCAAAAACCAGAATACACAATCCAATCTCAAAATTTCACTATCACAACAAAACTCTCCAACACAACCAACACTTCGCCTACACGCCTCCCCGTTCCCGTGTCTCTCTCCGGTTTATAATTGGTCCGCTGATTGATGATGTCACTCAGGGCGGAAGCGAACGTGTGGAAGCTCAAGCAGTTGCCGGTGTAGTGCCAGGCGGAAAATCTGGAATGGATCCGGATCGGCGCACGACCTGGATACAAAATACACACACACGCTACGAAGTGCAGCAACACAGACACATAAATAACACACACTGCGCCCCACATGTTGCGGGTTGTAACATTCCCCCCCACATAAATGTGAACTTCTAAGTTCACCTAAACTGAATTTCACAAAACCAGATAACAAGATAACAATACCAGCAAGTATTTTCAGGGGTCTCTTTTTCGATGGTACTATAGACCTCACACTATTTATCCAATAATTGAGATCAATTCCCTGATCATCCTCCTGGAATGGGCTTCAAGGGTGTTGGAGGAATGGTCTGATGAACTCCCTTTTCAAAAATATAAGCTACAATTGGGTGCTTCTCCAGCTCCCCTTTCTCCACTGCAGTCTCGAAACAATGGGTTCGCGAAGGATCGGCCTTCTGAACCATTACCAGCTTCGCACGAGTTACGCGGAGTTTAGCACCTGGTTTGGAAGTAGCCTTGGGAACATCAGCAACTAAAGAGTCTGACAAATCTACCACATCACCCAGTTTCTTTTGCTGAGCACGTGTTAACACACAAGCAGGAAACACAGAAGACATCTGAGCCTCTAACTCTGGACAATCACTTGGTTCAGCTACAACCTCGGGAAGTGACATAATTTGGTTTCCTGCAATATCATTCCCTAGAATGAATGAAATGCCACTGACTGGCAATGCTGAACGGACCGCAACTTTAACAAAACCCGAAAAACCTTTGGTTTCTAAATATACCTTGTGTAAAGGCGCACAAATTACAGTCATGCCAATACCTTGAATTAACACATCACTCCCTAAATAAGAAGATTCTGAACAGGGCAATGCATTCTCCAAAATGAACGATTGAGCAGAACCAGTATCCCTCAAAATTTTAATGGGGTTTCTTGTCTGACCAGCCCCTAATGATACATATCCCGAGGATATGAAAGACTCAAACACAGACTCACCAACAGACTGTGAAACTGACTTATCTAGCAGCTCTGCAGCATTTACCTTTTTGCTAGCAGTTTGCTGACGAGCAACCTTACGCTTTAACATTGGACAGGCGGCAATTAAATGACCTTGTTCGTGACAATAATAACATTCACGGGTTTCAGGTGAAGACCTAAACGGAGAGCGAACCTGAGCAGTTGTGTTACGTGACTTTAATTTGCGTAAGGAAGAGTTAGTATGAGATGCAGGCATATTAAACACAGTCTTATGAGTCAACACAAATTCATCAGCTAAGACAGCAGCTCTAGACAACACATCGATCTTCTGTTCATTTAAATACACCACGAGCTGTTCTGGAAGACAAGACTTGAACTCTTCTAGTAACATTAGTTCTTTAAGCTGCTCAAAACTTCTCACGTTACTAGCCGAACACCACTTTTCAAAGAGCAAGCACTTCTCCCGAGCAAATTCCACAAACGTTTGGCTATTTGGTTTGACCAGATTCCTAAAACTTTGCCTGTATGCTTCAGGCACACGCTCATAAGCACGCGGAATTGCAGCTTTAACCACGTCATAATCAAGACTCTGTTCCAAAGAAAGAGCAGAGCATGCTTCTTGTGCTTTCCCTGTTAATTTACACTGCAGTAACAGTGTCCACAAACTTCTTGGCCAATTCAATGTGGTCGCAATTCTTTCAAACACAGCGAAATACGAATCAACCTCCTCTTCTCTAAACAAAGGCACTAGACCCACATGTCGGCTGACATCGAAAACAGGCTGGCTTACCGATGAGGACTGGAGTGGAGCAAGTGGTGACGCCAGGGCACTGGAGACATCAGCCCCAACAGGACTAGGGGAGACTGCTGCGGGAGAACCAAACTTTCGTGGCAGCGGCACAGGCTTCCGACTCTGAGCAGCCAGCTCAAGCTTCTTCTCCTCAGCGGCCAACTCCCTTTCCCGAATGCGCAGCAACTGCGTCTCGTACTCCTGCCGTTTAATTTTCAATTCCAGCTCCTTCAGTGCCAGTTGCAAAACAGGGTCCACTGAATCGGTCGGGTGTTCAGGTCGAACAGCCCCCAATTCCTCCCCATGTCCTGCTACTGTTCTAGTGGGATAGGCCCTTGGGAGAGGTTGAGTACCAACTCCCTCAGATACATCCCGCTCAGGTAAGACCTGTTCAGCCACAAGTGCCTCATAGACTGTGGCCTTAACCACCTTTTTACTAGCTGATTTGGAAACCGAAATATTAAAGAAATCAGCTATCAGGAGAAGATCATCCTTCCTACATTTATCAAATTCCTCTAAAGTAGGACAAAGAGTGAACATGGTCAAATCAAAGGCAGCCATCTTGAAATGGGAAATTACTCACAACAGCTGAAACTCTCAATATAATGCTATAATTGATAGTCTTTTGTGATAATCCCGGATGAGCCCCCACTTCTGTTACGTCCCAGTCTAGGGTTGGGCCGTACAGCAAATGATTGGTTCGGGGTTCTATTTTAAACTGTTTGGTGAGTGTGGAACAAAGTGGTGTAATGGAACAAAGAACAAGACAGATATGGTAATTTATAAACAAGTGAGGTTTGTATTGCTTGACCAATAGCACATGCAAATAAACACACAAACACAACACCAGACTTAGCTTCAGGGTGGACCCAGGCCAAAATAATAAACAAAAAGGTATCTGTATTTTAGCAGCTTGCTTACCTAGCAAACAAAACACAAACAGTATCTACAAAGAGCTAGCAAACAAACCAAAAGGACAAAGCAAGAATCAAAGTCAAAATGGAAGCCAAAAGTCAAAAACCAGAATACACAATCCAATCTCAAAATTTCACTATCACAACAAAACTCTCCAACACAACCAACACTTCGCCTACACGCCTCCCCGTTCCCGTGTCTCTCTCCGGTTTATAATTGGTCCGCTGATTGATGATGTGTGGAAGCTCAAGCAGTTGCCGGTGTAGTGCCAGGCGGAAAATCTGGAATGGATCCGGATCGGCGCACGACCTGAATACAAAATACACACACACGCTACGAAGTGCAGCAACACAGACACATAAATAACACACACTGCGCCCCACATGTTGCGGGTTGTAACATAAGGAATTAGCCCTTCCACTGTCCCTCTTCTCGTTTTACACAGTAGAACTTCCTCCTCTCTTATTTGCGTTTCACACACACGGCACACACACAATGGAAACACTGTTTCATTGGGAAAATAAACAATAAATCTCTCTAATGACACTCGAGTGAATCACTGCTGTAAAGTAAAAATAAAACATATTAACCTGCACTTTACCTTTGAAAAAAATCATGACATAGCAGTGTTTCTGTGTAGAGCAAAGAGATAGTGTGTATGTGTGTGTGTGCACGAAGACGAGAGAAGGAGGGATACATGTGTGTATGTGCGAAGGCAATAGAAGGAGGGGTGTGTGTGTGTGTGTGTGTGTGTGTGTGTGAAGGTGCACGGTGTCCAATGACAAAGTACGGGCTGATACAAAGAGAGAGAGAAAACGAATCTTAAACCTCTTTAATGAGACTTTCTTTTGCTTTACACGCGCGCATACGTGTGTTATAATAAACAGTACATGCACGCTATACACACACACATACAAACACAAAATAAGAGATGTTTTACACTAACACACACGGGGTCACAGTGTTATAGTACACAGTACACGCATGCATGGATGTTAATTATACCAGTGAGAGACATGCACTAAAACACTCGCAAACCGTGTTACTCGCAATCCGAGGTTTCACTGCCGACTCTCTCTATAGTCTCCATGTTACAGAGAAGAATAAAAAAATAACTTTTGTGGAACTCTGTAGAGCACTTGTTGGTAATCGGTCTCTGGCTGAATTTGCTCTTCAGAGAGGACACCGAACAGGGAAGGATTGTTCAAGGATGTTCGAGGAAGGATTGTTCAAGATGGATTGTGTTTTGGACAGCAATCTTCTTATCTCTACTACTTCCACAGTGTCGAGCTCTATTCCTAGCACCAATCCAGCCCTTTAATTACTTTGTCCAGTCTATTGCTGTCTGACACTTTGATGTTACAGCCCCAACAGACCACACCATAAAAAATTACCCTCACCACAACGGTTTCATAAAACATCTGAAGGATGGTGTTGCAGACATTAAAGGACCTGAGCCTTCTCAGAAAATACAACCACTTTTAAGCTATTGAATTTTTAAAGAATAAAAAAATGTGAAAGAATACATATATTCTTTCACATAGTAACATAGGGGTAGTTATGGTGTCCTGAGTGGTATTCGTCCAGTCCTTTGGAAAAACATTTAAATGGATAATTTTAGCCCATCTGCACAATTATACTTATTTTGATTATTAAAGCCCTATAGTTTTAAATATATTTAATCATTTAAAAATTGATTCCAATGTGTATGTTGATTTTTAAAATGAAAAATAAAATGTTGCTGTAATTGTTACATTTTTAAAAATTTTATTAGGCAGTACTAGTCTAGTATTTCTAGTTTAATAGTTTACAGTGTGGCAGCGTACTCGCTGTTTGAATATAAAACTAACTTTACCGCAGTATGTTAATATCGCTAAAACTATATTCCCTTGTATGAAACGGGGCATTAGCTCATTTTCCTTTTCCTGACATACTGGTAACACTTTATGACACGTTTTTAACATTATCAAAATATAATCCCTAACACTGGCAGCAATTTTTGATACGTTGATTTAACGTTACTACAAGTAAAAGTACAACAGTCCACAAGTCGACTGTTAATTTATCTGATCATTACAACCATGTAAAATAAATAAAATATGAAATAAAACACAAAAACAGTAAATAAAATTATTATTAAACATAAACTTTCAATTTCCTTGGTAATAGTAGCGTGGATTAATGGGCAGAGCACTGTCCCACTTTCAGCTAGTGCTTACACAGACCAACAAGAAGCTGAGATTAGCCATTTGTCATGAATGAAGTTTACAAGTAAACATGGTCTGTTAGCCTTTCTGAAAGGGCATTATTTTACCCATACTGCAGAAATTGGTAAGTCCCAATATGCACAAATAAAAACATTATGTGGATAAATTTTGGAAAGATACAATAGAATTGCCGCATTTTAGGGAATTGAACCTAACCACCTACTATGAAAGTAAACTTTTCAATTCCAAGTAAAAAAAAAAATAGACGCAGTGTAAGTTCCCATTAGTTTTCCTTTTTTGAAGCAGCACTAACTTTATTAAGACTTGTTTGAATACTCAAAATGACATCATAAATAATTGCAATTACCCTGCCAAACTGAATTATGTTCATGGGTTTATTGTATTATCAGTACTTAGCACTGGCAAAGCAACAAAATGCAATTATTTTAAAGGTGTGTCTGTGTGTGTGTGTGTGTGGGGGGGGGGGGGGGGTCATTCTTTCTATACATACGGTAGTTAAGATTTGCTGAGAACTTGAGCCAGTCCAATTTTTGTTTTTACTTTTTTTTCTGTAAAGAGTTTCTGAGAATTACAACTGTTCCACTTCAAGCAAGATTCCTAGTTGCCTTGGATAAGCAACACTGTAAACTAATTGAGATCATCAGAAACAAGGGAGGAACTGTCAGAGAGAAGACCAGAGATATAATCAAAGTTCTCGATCAGGTACGTACTTGTTCAAAAAAGCAGAAATTAGCTTGGTGTCAAATGTAATATTGTGAATGAAAGCCACAGGAGCTGAGCAATGCATCCAAATCAAGTTGGCTGTGATGCACTAAATTAAAACATAACTAGCAGAATAAAACTTTTTTTTTTACATGCCTGGAGGTGAATGTATGAAGAGAGCATGTCCTGAAATGTCTTATGGTGTATTTAGTGGAAGAGGTGGACCAACTGATTAAGCACTGGTAAACATTAGTTCATGAAGCATTTCAACCTTAGGACAGAAAAATGTTACTGAATTAATAAATTAGCCTTGCTCAAAGGTCCACCAGTGGCAGCTTGGTGGTGCTGGGCTTTGAACCTGTGAGCTTCCAATCAGTAGACCAACATCCAAACACCATGCAACTACCTCTGGTCAGTGGCATTATCAGCTGCAGCATAATCTTTACACAGGGCCATTATTTTTTTTTAAACCATAGTATGTATTAACATTAGTTGCATACATGCTCCTAAACCATGTGGAAAGCCTTCACAGAAGAGTTGAAGCTGTGATAGCTGCAAAGATCCAACATCATATTAAACCCTATGAATTACGAAGTGTGCAGGCAGGCGAGTGAATACTTTTGGCAATACACACGTGGACAAAATTGTTGGTACCCTTCGGGCAATGAAAGAAAAACTCACAATGGTCACAGAAATAACTTTAATCTGACAAAAGTAATAATAAGTAAGAATTCTATGAATGTTAACCAATGAAAGTCAGACATTGCTTTTCAACCATGCTTCAACGGAATTATAAAAAAAAATTAAATCATGGAACAGGCCTGGACAAAAATGATGGTACCCCTAACTTAATAGTTTGTTGCACAACCTTTTGAGGCAATCACTGCAATCAAACGATTCCTGTAACTGTCAATGAGACTTCTGCACCTCTCTGCAGGTATTTTGGCCCACTCCTCATGAGCAAGCTGCTCCAGTTGTTTCCGGTTTGAAGGGCGCCTTTTCCAGACAGCATGTTTCAGCTCCTTCCAAAGATGCTCAATAGGATTGAGGTCAGGGCTCATAGAAGGCCACTTTAGAATAGTCCAATGTTTTCCTCTTAGCCATTCTTGGGTGTTTTTAGCTGTGTGTTTTGGGTCATTGTCCTGTTGCAAGACCCATGACCTGCGACTGAGACCCAGCTTTCTGACACTGGCCAGCACATTTCTCTCTAGAATCCCTTGATAGTCTTGAGATTTCATTGTACCCTGCACAGATTCAAGACACCAGTGCAGCAAAGCAGCCCCAGAACATAACAGAGCCTCCTCCATGTTTCACAGTAGGGACAGTGTTCTTTTCTTGATATGCTTCATTTTTCTGTCTGTGAACATAGAGCTGATGTGCCTTGGCAAAAAGTTCCATTTTTGTCTCATCTGTCCATAGGACATTCTCCCAGAAGCTTTGTGGCTTGTCAACATGTAGTTTGGCATATTCCAGTCTGGCTTTTTTATGATTTGTTTTCAACAATGGTATCCTCCTTGGTCATCTCCCATGGCTCAAACAACGACGGATGGTGCGATCCGACACTGATGTTCCTTGAGCATGAAGTTCACCTTGGATCTCTTTAGAAGTCTTTCTGGGCTCTTTTGTTACCATTCGGATTATCCGTCTCTTTGATTTGTCATCAATTTTCCTCCTGCGGCCACGTCCAGGGAGGTTGGCTACAGTCCCATGGATCTTAAATTTCTGAATAATATGTGCAACTGTAGTCACAGGAACATCTAGCTGCTTGGAAATGGTCTTATAGCCTTTACCTTTAACATGCTTGTCTATAATTTTCTTTTGAATCTCCTGAGACAACTCTTTCCTTAGCTTCCTCTAGTCCATGTTGAGTGTGATACACACCATGTCACCAAACCACACAGTGACTACCTGGAGCCCTATATATAGGCCCACTGACTGATTACAAGATTGTAGACACCTGGGATGCTAATTAGTGGACACACCTTGAATTAACATGTCCCTTTGGTCACATTATTTTCAGTATTTTCTAGGGGTACCATCATTTTTGTCCAGGCCTGTTCCATGAGTTTATTTTTTAAATAATTCTGTTGAAGCATGGTTGAAAAGCAATGTCTGACTTTCATTGGTTAACATTCATAGAATTTTTTAAAATTATTACTTTTGTCAGATTAAAGTTATTTCTGTGACCATTGTGAGTTTTTCTTTCATTGACCGAAGGGTACCAACAATTTTGTCCACGTGTGTATATAATGTATGTGTATATGTATGTCAGTTGTTTTGGCCTATTCATTGACATTTAATTGAATTTAAATGTGATGCACCATAATCCTAGGTGTTTTTTTGCACTCATAGGGAGCATTAAGTGATTTTGACGTGCATACATCAGACACTGTTTTGCCATATAGAGCAACTTGTCTAACAAATGTCCTGTCTTTTATTAGGTTGTTCAGAAAGATGAAGCTCAGGCAGAACTTGAGAGGTGCACGTCCTCAGGGAGGAAGAGGACTGTCTTCAGCCACCACAGGAAATCAGGATGGAGTTTCCATCAGTGATGGAGTTTCCATCAGTCGCACATGAATGTGCCATGTTGTTTGGCCTCATCTATGCGCTAAACTTGAGCTATCCTGGTTAGCTCAACTAACTTTTGTGGCCCTGCAGAAAATATTTAGGGAACGTATTCAATATTGTCATTAAAATATTAAATTGGTGTCAAACAATTGTCAGGTTTTCACATGATCAGCAAATAGGTTTATACAGTTCTTAAGCTTAAGTTATTAAAAATGCATTGTGTTTTATTTATTTATTTATTTATTTACTTATTTATTTATTTTTGTCTTTTTAATTGGAGAAATAATTTATTTAGTACAACAAAATTTAGTACAACAAAAAGAAAAGGTAATGTATGGTTTCAAGGATGGTTATAAATGTTTTTGGAGGAGAACATGTATGTTCATTGTCTTCATTTATAAATGTAACTTTAAAAAAATACATTTTATTAGTTTCATAAAGCAAAACAATTTTAATGAGTCTAACCAAAAATTCACTATTCATGTTTTTTAAAACATTTTTGCTTACATTCATATTAAGATTAAAGTTGTCAGAAAACAGCGAATTGGATTACAATCTACATAAATGAACTTTTTTGGCTTAGAGGTAAGTAAATGTTTTATTTCAGAAAAAGACTATAGATTGATTTTACGTATAATTCATAAAATTAAGTTTGTACTTAATCATACTTTTAACTTGAGAAAAAAAGATTACTACTATACTTTACTCCTATTACTTTATACTACATGAATGTAATTTATTTCTTTCAAGGTAAAAACTAAACTTAAACATAATGTTTGTTACAAAGTAGAAAAATAAGTTTTACTGGCCTGAGGCATTGTAATACACTTTGTTTTTAATTTGGATGGATAATTTTTTTTTGCTTTGGGCAAACTAAAAAAATATATATTTATATTTAATCAAAATTAAACCTTAAATAAAATTATAACATTTGATTTGAGAGAAAGTAAAAAAAAAAAAATAGCTGTAACAAATTGCAGCAATTTTTTAAAAAGTTGATTCGAAGTACAATTTTTTCAGTGCAGTTTATTATGGATAACATAGGGATGATGTGGTTATAATATCTTGTTCTACAAGCTTGTCTATGCACCAAGTGTAAAATCCAGACCTAGGGGTGTGTCATGATTCACGTCCTGTCTGAACTTTTTCCCACGCTGTCACAGTTGACATGTGCCTTTGTTTTTCTTACCTGTCATGTGTCTTTTCTCATGGTCCTGTTTCCGGGAAATCAAGCAGCGGAGCGACAATCCGAGGGCAAAGTGGGGGCCCCTGCATGCAACGGGAACCACAGCTCCCCGGCCCTCCCACCTATGAAGGAGATCCAGGCACCTGTCGCTCCTTCCTCTCTCAGTGCATGCTGATATTTGAGCTCCAGCCCTCCACGTTTTCCACTGAACGCTCCAAGGTCGCATATGTGATAACTCTCCTCTCAGGACGAGCTCAAAGAATGGAGCACTGCACTCTGGGATGCTCACAACCCCTGCTGCTCCAACTACAAAGACTTTGCCCGCAATCTTGGGGTAACCATGGACAATCATCTGTCATTTTTTCCCCTCACATCGCTAACCTTACTCGCTCTTGTAGATTTCTTCTTTACAATATCAGAAGAATTCGCCCATTTCTTTCTTCACAGGCTACTCAGGTGCTTGTTCAGTCCCTTGTTATTTCAAGACTGGACTACTGCAACTCACTCCTGGCTGGCCTGCCTCTGTCCACAACTCGTCCTCTGCAACTGATCCAGAATGCAGCAGCACGTCTCGTTTTCAACCTTCCCAAGTTCTCCCACACCACCCCACTCCTCCGCTCCTTGCACTGGCTTCCTGTAGCTGCCCGCATCAAATTCAAAACACTGATGCTTGCCTACAAAGCTAAAAATGGCCCAGCACCCACTTACCTCTCTGCTCTAATCACACCACGCACTGCGCCGCGTTCCCTCCGGTCCTCCAGCACTGCTCGCCTCGTCCCACCATCTGTTCTGTTCTGGCACCTAGGTGGTGGAACGAACTTCCTCTAGATGTTCGTACAGCAGAGACTTTGACTATCTTTAAACGGCGACTCAAAACTTATTTTTCTCCAGTACTTACAGGACTAACCCACCCCCCCCAAAAAAACAAACAAACAAAAAAAAAACCTCTTCCCAGTTGTGTTAGACTAATCGCACTTAGTTATTGACCTAGTTAACCCAGTGTAAGTATCTATCCAGTAATGTAAACTTTAAAGCACTTTTTGTAAGTCGCTCTGGATAAGAGCGTCTGCCAAATGCCTAAATGTAAATGTAAATGAGGAGGGTGTTCGATCATTCATGTCATGGCAGGGAAGCAGGTCACAAGTGGTTAAAACTCCGCCAAGGCTCACGCTCAGTCTATGACTATGCCATTGAGTTCCAGACCCTAGCTCTCTCCAGTGGGTGGAATGGTCGGGCCCTGAGTGACACCTTTTTCGAAGAACTGACTGAGACACTCCAGGACGAGCTAATCTCCCACGAACTTCCCTCGTCACTCCAAGAGCTCATGGATCTAGCTGGCCGAGTGGATTCACGCCTCTGCCTTCGAAGTTCAGCCAGACTCTCACCAACCAGAGACCTCCCCCGACCCCCCTCCCGACGAACTAACCTTCAGGAGGGACCCATGCAACTGGACAAAACCCGTATCTCCCATGAAGAACACCGCTGCCGCCGAGTGGATGGTGCATGCTTCTACTGTGGGAGATCTTGTCATCAACTCAAAAACTGTCCTGTAAAGAGGAGACGTCCTCTAGTCCAGCTGGGAGGACTGGAAGGTGTGACTCCAGGAAGATTCCCAGATGAACATCGTCTGCTTCCCATCTTCCTCATCCACGAGCAATAAACCCACCTGGTGCAAGTGTTGATTGATTCAGGTTCAGACCGTAATCTGATCGAGGCGGCTTCAGCCAAGTCTCTGGGAATCCTCGCACTCTCCTTGGAGACCCACCTCAAGGTTCAGGCACTATCACCCACGGAACTCCCCTCGTCGGCCTAAGGGTCTCGGGGAACCATTTAGAGCAGATTTCACCATTTATTATGGAGGGATCACATGCCACTGTCATCCTAGGCCTGCCCTGGCTAACCCATCACAACCCACAAATCGACTGGATCAGGAACACAATTGTAGCTTAGAACCCATCATGTGCTACTACCTGCTTGCGAGCTGTAACCACGTCTTGCCTCGGTCCTGTGTCTGTGGAGGAACCACCAGATCTCACCAATGTCCCTTCAGAGTACCATGATTTCAAGGAGGTCTTCAGTAAATCTTGTGCTGTCTCTCTGCCCCCCCACCGACCATATGACTGCACCATCGATCTGCTCCCAGGCACCACGCCTCCCAAGGGCCGCCTATACTCTCTATCACCCAGGGAACGGGAGGGAATGAATCATTACATCTCGGAGTCCCTTGCGGCGGGGATCATTCGCCTTCCTCCTCCCCGGTGGGGGCTGGCTTCTTTTTTTGTGGGTAAAAAAGATAGTTCCCTTCGTCCGTGCATCGATTATAGAGGCCTTAATGAGATCACGGTAAAGAATGAATATCCCTTTCCGTTAATGGCGACTGCCTTTGAACTCCTCCAGGGAGCAAAGATTTAAACTAAACTGGACCTACGCAATGCATACCACCTTGTCCGAATCCGGGAGGGTGACGAATGGAAGACTGCTTTTAACACCCCAACAGGACATTATGAGTACCTGGTGGTGCCGTTTAGCCTGACCAACCCCCCGGCCATCTTTCAGGCCCTCATCAACGACATCCTCCGGGATTTCCTGAATTCATCTGTATTTGTCTATCTGGACGATATTCTAATGTTCTCTCGAGACCTAGGAGAGCACCAGCTTCATGTTCGACAGGTGCTGCAAAGACTCTTAGAAAACAATCTGTCAAAGCGGAGAAGTGTGAATTTCACACAACGACCACCACATTCCTGGGGTTTGTCATTGGCCCCTCAGGAATTAAAATGGAGCCTGCTAAGCTCCAGGCAGTCACGAACACGCCCACTACAAGACAGGAGCTTCGGAGATTCTTTTCGCCACTTTTACCGCCGCTTCATCTGGGGCTACAGCTCCATTGCTGCCCTCTTAACAGCCCTGACTTCTCCCAAGACGCGTTTCTGTTGGGACATGAACACTGAAAAAGCCTTCTCTGAACTCAAGCCTTCTCTGAAACGGTTCACGTCTGCCCGAATCCTGACCATTCCAGATCCGTCACGTCAGTTTGTCATTGAAGTCGACGCCTCCAACACAGGGGTGGGGGGTGTACATTACCAGAGAGCTGCGCACGACAACAAGCTACACCCCTGCTCTTTCTTCTCACACTGTCTAACCCCTGCCGAGGCGAACTACGGCATCGGCGATCGAGAACTTCTGGCCATCAAGCTGGCCCTGGAACAGTGGAGACACTGGTTAGAGGGGACGGAGATCCCATTTCTGGTCTGGACCGACCACAAGAACCTGGAATACCTACAGAACACCAAGAGGCTAAATTCTCGCCAGGCTCGATGGTCACTGTTCTTCGCCAGGTTCAACTTCATCCTCTCCTATCGTCCTGGGTCCAAGAACTCCAGGCCAGATGCGCTCTCCAGGCAGTTTTCCCCTACTCACGACTCTGCTGCCAACAAGACCATCATTCCCCGTCATGCTTGCTCGCAGCAGCCGAGCTTGATATTGAGACCAAGGTCCAGCAGTGAACCCCGATACAAGTAACATGCCTCCTAACCGCCTGTTTGTTCCACTTTCTCTACGTTCTCAGGTCCTGGAATGGGTACACAGCTCCAAGCTCTCCTGCCATCCTTGCATCAAAGTGTGATGCTTTTCTTCCAGCATCTGCGGCCTATTGAACACATGTACACATCACAAATGTTAACACTCACACACACACACACACACACACACACACACACACGTACACACAAACACCCTCATAAATCACACACATGCACACATCCATATACACATTACAAATGTAAACACACACACACACACCTCTCTCACGATGCACTTACACGCACAAATACACTTATATTACAGTGTTAACACTCTCACACTCACACACACGCACATATACACAAATACACTCATACTCATGTATATCACACATCACAAATTCTAACACTCACACACACATCCCTGTCTCATATGCCCGCACGCAGAAGCATACACACCCACACACTAACAAGTCACATGTCTCACACACACATCACACACATTTATCACACACATCACTAATGTTAACGCTGTCAAAAATAATCGTGCGTAAAAAAAAGATTTGTGTGTAATTTTGTGTTTTGTCCGAGTTGGATTTCAAAATCTACGGCCATGACAGCTTACAGATACGATATTTAGTGTGTTTGTTACAGTACAACTCTGAAATATACGACTCTGACCGTTTACAGATACAAAACTCGTTTTTACAACTCCTCTGTTACGCGGATGAATTGCGAAATTACACCCATGAATGTAGTGTGTTAAACCACTGTCAAAAATACGTCATGAAGGCCACATGCACAGGCACTACTATCCGAGGGAAGAGGAATCGATTCGGCGCATGCGCCCTGCCACTGGTTTTAAACCACCGGCGCCAAAATGGCAGATCAGCAGCCGAGCGCTTCTTCATCATCTCAGGTAAGTTATTTTTTTCACAGATTCGGACATGTTTTAGAGAAGTAAAATTACGGAAGTGTTTTAACTATAGTAGTTAAGAATTTAGGAGCTGTTTAGGTCATCGTTACAGCTTGTGGCACAATGAGAGAGGGTCACAAGAAGGATCATAAGTGTTAACTTACTAAAAGGTGTTTACATGCAATGTAATACACAGGTAATGTAATATAAGTGTTCATATTTTATTGTTCATCATGTTCCATTAGGTGACATCTTGAACACAGCCCAGAATCTGGTGTCAGAAAGTGGGGAACCAGTCAGATACCAGTGGACAGTCAGCACAAGACATAAGGTCCAAGTCAAATGTGCAGTCAGTGCAAAAGGAAATGGCTAGGTGTGATATTCATTATTTATTTGTTTTAATAAACTGGTGTGTGTGTGTGCTGGTAGAATATACAGTTTGTACAAAGTGTGCATGTGAGTGTTCTGAACTGGCTCAAAAATAAAAATGAAATCCTTTTTAGGTCATTTCCTGGATTTTTTTAGAAAGAAGGTAAGGGGTGAAAAACGTTTTGGACCATATAAACGGCCAGCGAAAAGATTTTTGGTGTTTTTTTTTTCCTGCTTGACCGACGATATGAAAAAACGCCCAAAGGAGAGACAGAATTACAACTTACACTTGCAGGACTTGGGAGAAGATCATTAACTATAAACGAAAACATGACTCATTCAGAGGTAAGATTGATAGTTATTTTATTTTATTTTTTTGTGTGTGTTGAGTGACTTTCCTTATTCTGTTTCACTCTGTCTTTGATAATTAAGCTATCAGAGGTGCTTGTTAATGCATATCCAAAACTGGCAAAAATCTGTGGAGGATGGTTGTTGCACAAGTGCTCAGGTATGTAGGATTGTTTTGAATGTTATGTGAATTGAAATCATATACAGTATGTTTATAGATATTGGGTGTATTTTGAATATTTTGGTGGATTGTCTGTTTATATTTTCTGTTTTTAATTGTAGGTGGAGGTGGGCAGCGGAAATTGACTGTCATCCCTCCTGACCCAGATGGGTATAATGGACAACAATTAAAAACAGTCAGCAATAACAGAAAGTGCACAATGTATGTAGTTCCTCTGCAAGAGCAACTTGACACAACTCCATTACCACATGATGCAAGGGAATTTGAAAAAATGCCCAAAGCCCAGTGTACACTCTGCAGGCAAATGGTTCCTCTTCAGTGCCTTCCGCTACATATAAAGCACTGTAAGAAAGAACTCTTAGGATCTGTGTACCTTAAGTGATGATGTAAGTCTAAAGTGTTTATTTTATTCCCTAATGAGCGCTAAAACTAGGTTGATGAGATTCTTTTTTTAATTCCAGTCAATGGAGAAGTCATCAGACTCCCCAAAAGAAGATAATTCGAGTTCTATTGACACTTGGAAAGAGGTGTGGTGGGTTTTTTTTGTCATTGTTACATACTGCTCTTTTGTTTCTATTTCATTAGCTCTGAAAACAATTTTATGTGATCTTTGTGGTTTCAGGAAAAGTCACTGGATATTGATGGCTCTGATTCAAATATAAATGATGTCTGGACAGAGACGGTGAGAATGATATTTGATTTATTTATGTATGAAACAATATGAATTTCCAGTCGATGGTATATGTATGGTTCCTAAACAATTGTTTAATTTCACATCAGGCTGCTGAGTGTCCACTGTGCAACAAAACATTTAACAGTGATGTTATTGAGATACATGCAGCTAACTGTGGATTACGGTAAATTACTAAAGAGTTTAATGTCTCTTATCTAAAATTAAAATTTCTAATAAAAAGTTATCTATCTAGCAATTTTAAATATAAAAGCATTTAATTTTTATTTTTGTCTGTGTGCAGAACTACAGAATATAATGATAACTTCAGTGACCCAATGAATACACTTCAAAGGTAAAAATGGTATATTATGAAACTGTTTGTTGTGCTTTTTGCTGCTACATTTCATGTTTTATTTCTGTTTATTTCTATTAAAGTTCTGGAGAGATTTTAAATTGGATCAGCTGTAAAGTTGATCAAACCAACACCTTTTCAATCTGCATTTCTCAGAATGACATCTACAATCGAGGTATGCAGCAGTGGCAGCGTCAGAAGAAATCGTCACCGAAAGGTAGATTAAAGGTTACCTTTTTCAGCTAAGCAGGGGTCGACTCGGGTGCTCTTAGCAAGGAGTTCTTAACAGGTATAACTAATTTGGTTTATTATGAAATGTTTTATATTTTAAAGCAGACATTTTGTCAGATCAGATTTTTTAATAAGTTGTATTTGTTGTCTAGAAATGATTGCAGAGATTGAAACAAGACTGTTTATTAAAGGTGTAGATAAAAAAAGCGAAAAATCCAGTCTATTGCTTGAACAGTTTGGATCGTAACTACTTCAGGTGTGCAAGATTTGATCAGTTAACATTTTTCACATTGATAAACATTTTTGGTTGATTTAAGGTTTCATTTTATCCACTGTGTTATTAGAAGTGCAGGAGAAATTATGGCTGTCAGCACAAGGAGGACCTCCACCAGTTTTTATGCGTGAGTGGTGTTTCCAATACCTTTGTTCTGGAGATTATGACAGTATACAGGTGACTACCAGTGGCATCACAGATTTGGAATTCTCCCTCCTCATTGAGAAGGTAAAATATTAACCATGTATGCAAGGGATAATAACGTTGATCTCTTAAAAGTAAATAAGGGATGCCAAGAAGAATGTACTCTATTTCTCTGTATTTAGATTAACTCAACAGATGACATGAGTGAGTTTACAGATGAGATTTTAAGCTGTGGATACACTGGAAAAGTGTCTGCTGACAGGAAAAGCAACAAGTATAGGTGCCCTATACGTTTTATTCTCGGAAGAGTATTTTTAAAATTTTAACTGCATTTGTAATCTTATAAAATGTAGTCCAGTAAATAATAAAAAGCATCAAGTTTATCATATAGTACATTTAAATTGAGTTACTCTGTATATATTTTTATATTGTTTAATGTTTTAAACAAATATTTATTGAAGAAACCATTAAATTGCCTCTAGAGCCATTGTTTTACACTCCACTATGAGAGTTGTTCCAATGCTTGATCAGCTGCGAAAAGGACTGCAGCTCTATGATCTCCAGAAAGTCATGGAAATGCATCCAGACTTATGTCTACCACTGTTTGTCCCAGGAGAAAAAGATGACAGGGTAAACCATTGTGGTTCTTATGGTGTTTTCACAATGAGGAAATGTTAAATGTGACATGTATGTAAAAATGTTAATCTAATGCTAGATCTAATATCTATTATTTAAGGTGGATGCAGCCTTCATTCTGGAGAATTGCCACCCGGTCTTTAGTGACAAAGGTTCCGTGAAATACGCAAAAGAAGTGAATGTAACTAACTTTTTCCAAGATTACCTACAGAAAGTTGAGGATTGCGGTATGTATTATTATAATGGCACAACATACATAAAGTTAATCTTGTTTTCATTCCACTGCAAGTTTTCCCCCTGTTTTTAAGAATGTGAAGCTGAACAAATGACTTCTGGTAAAATTATGCAGTGGATGACGGGGCAGAGACATAAGCCTATTCTTCCCAGTGACCAGAAGGATTTTAACATCACTGTGAAATTCCATCACGACTCTGGCACAAATCATACTGTGTGTTTTCCAAGTGTAAGTGCATGTACTCGCACAATTACCTTTCCTACAGCTCATCTGGAAACACTGAATGAATTTAAAAACATAATGGGAATGGCTATGAAATATGGGGAGTCATTTGATAATGTTTAAATGTATTTGGGGAAAGCATGTTGAAACAGCAACTTTCAGCTCCTTTTTGACTCACTGTTTATTGGCACAATTTAAACTATTCCTTTGGTAATATTTGTTCAAAGAATGTTCATGTTAAGAAAACAATACAAACTCATTATTTTCTGAATTTGGATTAACAAATTACTTTCATACAATTCAAATACATTTATTGTGCTGCTTTGTGTTACAGTTGCAATTTTCAAAATATGTACACAATTTGAAAATAAATGTTTACAATGGTCTTACACAGGTGTTTGTGTATTTTAAAGACTTTCAAAATACTGAACCAAAGATATATAAATATCTCTGCCATAACAGTCAGATGTTGCAAGAGGATTAAAGATAGATGTTACTGTTTCCATCAGAGCAGGAGTGAGTGGGCACTCAATTTCTGGAACATGAACTCCAACATCATCTTGTGTCACACTATCAAACGTCTCCCAGTCTGTCCCAAACAGTTCCAAATTCTGAAATGAAATAAAAACAAATTCTTTCCTGCATCATGCAAAAGCACAATTTGATAGTATAACTAAAGACAGAAAATCAATAAAAATAGAAACCTGAAAATTCTCTTCATAGTCACCAGAGGAGTTGTGCATGTGTCCCATTATCCACAGCTGTTTAGGGGTGAGGCCATTTTCAGACTGTAATGAATGATTGTCCCAGCCTTCAGAAAAAGCATGGAGGTCATGCTTCAAATGTGGGAGGAACACATAATGTTCACAAAACATATGAAAGGAATCTGACAAGTCCAACAAGCCATCTTCCTCAAGGCTGTGAAGTACTTCATAATATAGCTGAGTTACGCTGAGCCAGACATCTCGCCACAGGCGTTCAATTTTAGAGGATACAAGATGTAGTGATTAAAAATGGTAAATTAAAAGAGTGACATTTTAAATTGTTTATTGCCTCTGATTATGTACGCTTTTCCCAGCAATGAAGCTTCCTCTTCCGGTCCCTTTCACACGAAACATGGTTTCTGCAATTGCCACATTTTCCACACCCTCATCACCCGGACCCTAAAATAGAGGGGTGGAGGGAGAGGTTAAATCTGCCTGACTGCCAAAATGTTAAGAAAATGCAAATAAACATGTTAAGTCATCTGTTCCTCCTGAACCTGTAACAATGACACCAACTTTATATTTATTCCATAAATCTTAGCGATCCATTTGATAAAAAATTACCCTAAATATTTATGTAACTTTTCTATTATGTTTTGATAATCTTATGAAAACGGATGGATATTTTTAAGAAAACATAAGTAAATAAGAATTTTTTGAACACACACATAAATAAAGACACAATTTCAGTCCAGTTTTATCAAAAACAAACAGATGGCTTTGAAATTGAGTCACTGGGTGTCTCAACTGAGCAAAACAACTGAAACATGAGAATCCATAAAGCAAAATGAGATACTGTACTCTTGAGGCTGGTTGTTGTTTCTGGATTGACGAAAAAGAAATTCTAGCTCAACTATAACCTAAACATGTACAGTATATTCACACAATTTCATGAATATTTAAAAAATATATATAAATGATATAAACCCATTGGTCTCCACCACATCACTCAAATGGGATAAACAAATAACTGTTATGTCAACAAATTTTTTTTTTTTTTTTTTTTTTTACAAATTACAGTCATATCCCAGCAGAAATTTGAAACACATTGTAATGTATTCTAATGGAGTGTGTGTGTGTGTTACCATGTGTGTGTTTGTGTATAGGAGAGTTTTCTGCATTGGAGATATTTTGTAGTCTCAGCCCTTCGTTTGGGTATTAATCTTTACTGGATTGTCTCAGATTTTGTACATAAACAAAATCTAATGTAATAAAAAAACTTAGTTTTCTCAAATTCCGTTCATACATATGTGACTAAAAATGTAAAAAAAAAAAAATAAATAAATAAAAAACACTTTTGTTACTTTTTTTATGGCACCCATTTAAACCCATTGAATCCACTCAGTTTTTGTGTTTCCCGGTACAAGTGTCACATTTTTCTTTTTTGAAAATCAGTTTTGGGTCAAAATGACCTGAGAAATGGATGAGTGTATAACTAAATGCAAGAAAGTGAGGACCAGAAAAACTATTTTCTCCTACCTTGAAGGCCAGCCATGCTTGTGCACAAACTGAAGAAAGAATGACAAGGCAGTGCTTGAACGGTTGTTTGTTGCTGGTTCCAAGTACATGATCTATACCAAAAAATTATAAAAAGGAATACATTAAATAATTTAAACATAGATAGATAGAGAGATAGATAGATAGATAGATAGATGGAACTAGGTTGGAAATAAATGTGCTTACCTTTCGTGAGAACCCATCTATCCCACCAAATATTGTTGTACCTTCAAAGTAAAACCATGTTAAAGGTAATATTGCATAACATTACAGTATTGTAGGTAAAATATGAAACAAGACCTACCTTATGAGCTTGTGGTTCATATCAATATGGACTAAGGACAATGGACTTTGAACAAAATATTACCTCCTGACAATACACCCCAGCTGTGTCATCCTTTCCAAAATTCCAGGGGCATCCACTCTGTGCATGGATTCTTTTATACGGTTCCATTGAACTCTATGTCCATCTGCTTGCAGGCAGCCTTTTATCATCCTATAGCCAGCATTTGGTAGTCTTCTCTTGATGGCAAAAAATGGCATTATCCAGTTCACTGTCAGATATTGTGCTATACGTAGTTTTTACAGATAAACCCAAGTTACGCATTCAGCGGATGATTATTGATTGGCTTACTCCTAAAATGTTCGCAACACAAGAAACTGGTAACGACATCTCAATGAGCCGGGACAGCATTTCCTCTGAAATAATAAACTTAGGTCGACCTCGTCCCTCACCACATTCCCTCATAAGAACTGGGGCTGACTCTTGGAAAAGAGCGGCATGAATTTTTTGTTGTAGCTCCATGAGGGTCTCTAAAATATAATTTGGGACATCGAAGATCGTGGAGACTGATGACAAAATAAACACTTCTTAATTGATAACATACTGGAAATAGTCCAAGGTCAGGTGATGGCCATTTAAAATTACACTTATTCGTGACCTGAGGCGTTCTAGTAAGTGCGTTATCTGCGGTCCCTGTAACATTAATATTTCTAATATTAATATCAATATCCTCTCTGTTATTAGACTTATTAAGTAAGCCTTAAACATGTCCGAATCTGTGAAAAAAAACGACTTACCTGAGATGATGAAGAAGCGCTCGGCTGCTGATCTGCCATTTTGGCGCTGGTGGTTTAAAACGGTGGCAGGGCGCATGCGCCGAATCGATTCCTCTTCCCTCGGATAGTAATGGCTGTGCATGTGGCCTTGATGACGTATTTTTGACAGTGGTTTAACACACTACATTCATGGGCGTAATTTCGCAATTCGTCCGCGTAACAGAGGAGTTGTAAAAACGAGTCGTATATTTCAGAGTTGTACTGTAACAAACACACTACATATCGTATCTGTAAGCTGTCGTGGCCGTAGATTTTGAAATCCAACTCGGACAAAACACAAAATTACACACAAATTTTTTTTTTACGCACGATTATTTTTGACAGCGATTTTATTCCATAACAGACTCACATACCACACACACACAAACGTGCACAAACACATTTACTTGTCACACACAGACGGACACATCTACACGTCACACACCTCTGTCCCTCACTCTCACACAAACTAACCCTCACACACACACGCGCACACACACGCTTGAACACACACAAACACACTCATAAATCACACACATGCACACATCCATACACATATTACAAACACACACACACACACACACTAATGCACTCAACAAATATTTAGGGACCAAACTGACATCAACCATATATAGCGTGTGACGTTTTTTTTTTCCCCACCCTTTTGGCCTTTTCGGGGGTCTTAACATGCCCAAAAACTCATGAAACTTGGCAGGCAGGTGGGAACCTGCTGCCATTCTGATGCCTGGAATTTATACGATCGCTACCAAACTGGGCCAATGTGATCTAAAGACATTGCGGATGCAAAATTGCGGAGGGATTGCGGACTCTCACGCGTACTAACCCTCACACACACACACACACACACACACACATACTAACGCACTCTACAAATATTTAAGTTCAAACTGGCATTAGGCCTGTATAGTGTGTGGTGTGTGCAGGTTGTGTGCTGCAACTGGGTGGCGATGGCTTTTTCGCGGTCTTAACACACTTAAATAACACACAGGTTGTGTGGTGCCCCCGGGGTAGCGATGGCGCAGGGTGCTTGGGTCAGTCATCATTGCTTGGAACTATATTTAGGGCCTAAGCACTATAGGTGCGCAGGACCCTCTTGTTTTCCTAAGGATTATTTATTTATTTATTCCGCCCCACACAAGTTTTTGGAATTTTTGGGGGTCTTAACATGCTCAAAAACTCATGAAACTTGGCAGACAGGTTGGAATCTGCTGCCATTCGGACGCCTGGGAGTCTGGGCACTAGGCACACGAAACTCTGTACACATTTAGAGCTCATCGAGACGAACAACTTTCGAGCAATGTCCTGGGCTCAACTCAACAGGAGGCCGGTAATTTTGGGTCGTTCGCAAAAGAACACCCGTTGGATTTTGATATACTCCTCCTAGGGAATTTATACAATCGCTACCAAACCGGGCCGATGAATTGCGGAGGGATTTTTGATATCTCAAATATCAATCCGTGATAATGTCTTAAACTTACACCAAAAAATTATTAATAACTTTCTGTGTGTCATTATATTGAGTGACATTATATTCAGTGACACGTTCGGTGACATCACATTCAGGAACATCATAGTGTGACGCTTATTTTCCAGCATCTGTGGCCTATTGTACACACATAAACATCACAAATGTTAACACACACACACAAACATGCACAGACAGTCTCACACTCACACAGACGCACGTATACACAAACACACTCTTGTATATCACACATAACAAACTTTAACACTCAAATCTCTGTCTCACACGCAGAAACACACACATACCCACACACACAACACTAATGTTAACACACAGACTCACACACCATACACACAAACACAAGCACATTTACTCATCACACACAGACTGACACATCCACACGTCACACAACTCTGTCCCTCACTCTCACACAGACTAACCCTCACACACACACACTAACCCTCACACACACACACACACACACACACACAGACTAACGCACTCAACAAATATTTAGAGCCCAAACTGACATTAGCCCTGTATAATGTGTGATGTGTGCAAGTTGAGCGGTGCAACCAGGTGGCGATGGCACAGGGTGCTTGGGCCTGTCAACGTTGCTTGCAACTATATTTAATAATTTATTGTCCTTTGTTTATTCCATGTGGGTAACAGCGCATATAGGAATTAGGGGAAATGAGATAGTAGATAAATTAGCAAAGGGAACACTCACACGAGATAATATTGAGGTTCACGTTAAAATGAGTAAAACAGAGGTAAAACGTATCATATGGGAGAAAATTATCCAAAGGTGGCAGGATAGATGGGACAGAGATAGAAAAGGAAGACACTTATATAAGATACAAGGAAAGGTGAACAAGGAAAGAGTGGGAGTGGGAAAAAGGAGAGAAGAGGTAGTGATGACAAGATTAAGGCTGGAGCATAACTTATTAAATATAACACTCAAAATTATAGAAAAACACCAAACGGAACTGTGTGATAGATGTCAGTAAGAGGAGTCAGTAGAACATGTGATCATGAGATGCAGGAGTTATGAGGCACAGAGGGAGGCTATGAGGGATAGATTGAGGGAAATAGGGGTGCAGTTCACTCTAGAGGAGGTGCTAGGGGCAGAGAATGGGAGGAAAAACAGGATAGTGTTAGCTTATTTACAAGAAACAGGGGTAATGAATAGGATTTGAAGGAAAGAGTGGGGAATGAATGGGAGTAGGGAGACCAAGAAGACAGATAGTGGGGGAAGGGTAGGTTTATTTATTTATTTATTTATTTTTAAGCCTACTCCCTAATCCACACTCCGGAACAGAGGGGCAGTAATGCACAATAAAGCTGGAGGCCATGAGAAAAAAAGAGGTCATGGCCAGATGGTGGCGGTAATGTAACATGATGGATGCCAACTGCCCGAAAAACACCAAGAAGAAGTACTTCCGGTAACGTTTCAAGATGGCGGCCCAGGGTAGCGGCGTAGCGTCCAGTAAGCGCCTGGTGCAGTATGTTGTTGTTCGCTCGGATCTGATTCACAGGCTGTCGTGGCCTCTGGGTGCGGTGATCACGCAGGCTTGTCACGCCGCTACTGCCGCCATTCACATGCACTACAGCGACCCGGACACTCAGGAATACCTGGCGGAGCTGGACACCATGCATAAAGTGGTGCTGCAGGTCAGTGTCTCACCCAGAGTGACACACACACACACACTCACACACACACTCTGCGTTCCATTCCTACGTCTGCTTCACTGGGTGCTCCCTACTTCCTGCTCCGTTTGCAGAGAATGTCTGGGAAGGAAAACTTCCCTTAACAAAACTCCACCATTCGGAAAACAAAGTCACCAGCGTAGACGTCACACAACGTCTCCGTGCGTTACCATGGTAACATTAGCGCCTCGGATACCTGTCGCTGCTGCTGCTGTGGAAATTTCACTCTACGGACTCCCTGCGGTTTGGAATCACACTTAACATGGTTGAATACTCTGTGAAGTATACTTGGCAGGGTACTTTAGGCCGATCGGAACGCACCTGCGCACACACACCTTCCTGTTAGTGATGGGAAGTTTGGATCATTTTACTGACTCGGTTCTTTGAATCTCGTTCATAAAAACAAACGTCATTTTTTTTTAGTAATTTAGTTCATCTCGTTCTTTAGATCAGAAATAAGATAAAATGTTACATTTTCAATAAACAAACCCCCAGCACATCTACATACACAAATATTGGCTATAGCTCCAGTAACTAAATATTACAATGCAGCTAAGGACATGTTATGATACACAGAAAGAGCAGCTCACCTCTATTCCAGTCCGAATCGTTCGGTCTTTTGTCACGTGACTCTCATAGACGCTAGAACCAGGGGCGTTTCTACGATTTTCAGTTAAGGGGGCTCAGCCCCCATAGATGTTTTAACACATATTTGACTTGTTCAGGATCAGTATTCAGATGAGTCTTCCTGATCTCTCTCTCTCACACACACACTGTTTATTGTACAAGTCTTATTCTATGTTCAAGTACAATCAGAAAATTTTAACCAGAAAACAGCATATAATTTTAAACTTGCATTGATTAGCAATATAAACAACACACCTATGAGGCTGGACAATGAAATAAACTGTGAGGTAACCACTAATGTCAAACATTTATCTGTTAATTCTTTGACAGAACTGCCGCTTTCTGTTGGAAACTGGCAGACATAAAAAATGTGAAAAATACTTTCTGATGCAATGACTTCAATCAGTGTTGTGAACACAGTGTTAATGTGCATGAGAGGCTGCCCATGTTCTATTCTTACCTGCTGCTCATTTGGAGACCTGCTCCCATGTGACTTGAAAAACCTTCCATTTACAGTTAAATATAAATATTAAAACTTTGATCATCATGTTATCTAGTTTAATTTAGTGTTTTAGCTTCATAAATAAGACAGTAGGTTCTACACTCAACCCCTTAAAATTTCATAGCTACTAGGCTATTTATTCAAATTTATTAATATAGACAAACATTGTTTTAATGTATTTAAACAAAGCATATTTTTAATATAATAATTTTTTTGTTTCTATTCATTAAAAAGTAACTTTTTCTAAATCAAAGTAACAGAAAAAACCCTACTCTAAGGCTAATAAATGTATTTTACGATCTGGGATATTATTTAATACAATACAATATTTATTACAATAAAAGGGGATTTTTGTATCTCTGTAAATCGCATTGCTATGCAGTTAATTACGGGGCGGAGCTGAAGTCTGCCACCGTTTCCATATGAAATTTAAAGGGGATGTGGGCGATCACCAATTTGTGTAAGTTTATGGAGAATTTTTTAGGGGGGGCTGAGTACAAATGTTAGGGGGGGCTAAAGCTCCGCTAAAATGGCCTGGCGACACCCATGGCTTGAACCTATCACTAGGTTGTTTGTTTACACCAGGAATCCCTCATAACTGCTTTTTATATAACATACACTGAGGGCTGCTGGAAGAAATTACTCTTTAGTGTCAGATTTTCCAAAAACACACGTTCAGTTTGCAGGATATTGAGTCTTAAAAGCACCAGTGACTGTTTGTATTTGAAGTTGTGTTTGTGTGAGTGTGAGGGTTTCCAACTGTCTAGTAAAATGTGATTGGCAATAAAAGACCTGTTCTGTATTTAACCAACACACTCTTTGTGTATTATTGAAAATCAATTAAGTGTTATCTATAGCAGTTTGGAGAATGACACACATATTAATTTTCACAAAGTCTTCTTTGTCTTCTCAAAGGCTTCAGTGTTTTTAGATATTTTTGTCAGATGTTACTATTTTATACTAAGGTATGACTCCAAGGATTTCATAAGTGTCAAAAGCTTTTATTAACAATTACATTAAATTAAGTTTACAAGGAGTAAATTTTTGCAGTGTTGACCCTGCCTTTTCAAGACCTCTGCAATTCACACTGGTATGCTGTCAATCAACATCTGGGCCACATCCTGACTGATTGCAGCCCATACTTGCATAAACAATGCTTGGAGTTTGTCAGAATTTGTGGGGATTTGTTTGTCCACTTGCCTCTTGAGGATTGACCACAAGTTCTCATTGGGATTAAGGTGTGGGGAGTTTCCTGGCCATGGGCCCAACAGGGGAATAACTTGCACTACGAATTGCTCCCAAAGAAACTACTCTGTTAATATATATAATGTACTGTATAGTCGAGATGTGGGGTTTCAGTTATGAATTACAATGTTTTGTGTGCGTTTCATGTAATAATACTTTGATTACAAAATAAATGTTTTTACAATTATAATAGGGATGCCATGATCAGTCAATGGCCGGAATGCGCTGGTCTTCAACTTGACCAGACGTGACCGATCAGCCTAGGACATCACAGATTCTGTGCCAATTTACTTGTTTTGTTTAGAAATAATGAATATTACAGATACAGTGGAACCTTGGATTACGAACGAACTTCGTTCCAGAAGGGGGCTCATATTTCAAAATACTCATAAACCAAATCGTATTTTCCCATAAGAAATAATGGAAAATCAAATTATTCATTCCACAGCCCAAAAAAATAAATAAAAATAATTAATACAAAATATAAAGTAAAAATAAAACAAATTAACTTGCATTTTACCTTTAAAAAAAAAAGTAAAAATAAATCCAGACAGATAAGTATTTATTTGTGCACGCAGGCACTGCGTTTGTGTGTGTGAAGCTAAAGTAATTAAAGAGCCTATCCATTCTCCCTCTTTTCGTCTTACACAGTAACCCTTCCCCCTCTCTTATTTGAGTTTCACATGCGCGCGCACACAACGGAAATACTGCTGTAAAAATAAAAGTAACCTGCACTTTACCTTTGAAAAGAATCGCGACAGAGCAGTGTTTCTGTGTAGAGCAGAGTGTGTGTGTGAAGGCTAGAGGAGGACGTGTGCACGAGTGTGAAGGTGAGAGGAGGAGGGGTGTGTGTGTGAAGGGGCACGGTGTCCAATGTCGTGCGCACACAAAGTGCAGTGCCGGCTGACACAGAGAGAGAGAGAGAGAGAAAGGATGTTTAACCTCTCTAATGAGATTTGCTTTTGCTTTACACACACGCGCACACGTTATATATAACCATACCAGTAAGATATACCATATACCAGTAAGAGACGCACACTAAGAGCAGGAGAGATGATTACCCACAATTCCGCAGCAGAAAAACTGTTGGCTCGGTTGTGATCACGTGACGCTCAGCGTCAAAACAAGAAGCGCATGCGTGATACATGATACTCAGTATCCGTAAATCTAAACTTGCTCGTTTTTCAAGTCAAAATTTATTAAAAATCTTTGCTCGTCTTGCGGAACACTCGCAAACCTCGTTACTCGCAATCCGAGGTTCCACTGCTACTCCATAAACATGTAGCTTTTTGTTAAAAGTTAAAAGTTGAATAAAGCTAAGGTATAAAACTTTCTAGTTCTAACAATTGTTTAAAAATATTTTAAAAGTCTTAAAATTGAAAAAAAAGAGGTGCCAAAACACCAGACATCATGATTGTTAAGTACAATAAACATTACAGCAAACGTCAAAACACAGAACAGAACTTAAAGGTGTGGAATCAGGCAAATGAGTGCAATAACTGATAGAAACACTGTGACTATTTTTACTACAACTTAATCTAAACCATTGAATAGCAAATAATATTTACAATTTTATTCAGAACAATACATACAGCTTAATACAACTTTTACTAATACAAACAATTCATGTACATGTACAATAGAAAGAGAATATAATATATGAGGGGCGTTCAAATTAAACCAGGACTTGTGCTGAAATTTCTTTTGAATGAAGCAGTAAAATCAATTGTATCCCCAATAGGGCTGGAATGATTCCTCGAGTAAACTGAGTAATTCGATTACAAAAAATGATCGAGGCAAAATCTTCTGCCTCGAAGCTTCGTTTAATTTATTTTAAAAGCTTGAGTTTTGTTTTAGCGCAATTATTTGTTGACATTGCTTTTGACACAGCGCGCTTCCGAGTGCAAGCCGCCAGTAAACACCAACGAAGAAGAAGCACTTACGTCACCCACAAAGCGGAAGGAGACCCAAAACAGTTGGCTGTGTATTGATTTGAGGGAGCGTTCTGTTGTGGGCTGCAAAATGGAAGGGAGCAATAAAATTATCAGCGAGCTAAGAGAAGAAGAAAGCAGAAATTGTCAGTAAAGGCTTATGTTATGGCTGAAATGTAGATTTGGAAACTTTTAGTTGCACAACTTAGTATTTTTGTGTACTTATTTATTTTAATGTGTGCCTTAGTTTTTTTTTATTCTTAAAGTCAATTGGAAAAAAAAAAATCCCATCCGAGAAAAGGCTTTGAAATAAGAATGTATGGTGCTGTAATGCACTTAATTCATCTCAGTCAACTTTAATACTCCCATCTCACCTACGCAGTATCGCGCGGTGGCCGGAAGTACGGTTCTTCATGATTCACTGCGAGTTTTGGCGCTGCGATTACGTTTCCATCTTTCTACGCAAAAAATTAAATATGTTTAAGCCGCCTTAAAAACATGTTTAATTTTTTGGCGGACCTTGTGGAACTTTGCGGAACTTTGCGGAACGTTGGTGGGCAGTCGTGGTGGCTCACGGTGCCTAACACCGCATCTCACTGCGAGTCAAACCGCATAGGTGAGAGGGGTCTAAGCTCTTCCTTGTATTGTGAATAGTGACAATGTTTATTTTTGATAAAATGCTGTATGCATTTAAAAAATAAAAGTAGATTTTTCTAAAAAAAGAAAACCAATTAATCTTTGTTTCTCTTATATATTTTACATTGCTGTTTAATTAAGCAAAATTGCATTTTATCTGATTACTCGATTAATCGATTACATTTTTGGTAGAATACTCAGCCCTAATCCCCACAATAAAAAAGCACCTCCCTGTACTGGATTTTTTATTTCAGGGAGTTGGCAACCCATGTGTGTGGTATAATCTGTCAAAGCTTGATGATGCCCAAGATAAACTTATAAGAGATAAACTGCTGCTTAATGTGTTCTGGGCCAGTTCTCATCGCCATAACTTGCCGAATTATGTCAAACGTCTCTGTGTGAGATTTGCCCAGTTTAACGCAGAATTTCCTGTTTGCCTTTTGTTTTAACTTGCTGTCCATGATAAAATCGAAGACATGTTAACACACAGAATAGCACCAGTTGCACTACCCCTGATGTACACATGACAATGTCTTTTGGCACACTGACTTATGAAGGTTGGTGCTTCCTGTGACTGTGTGCAGTGTCATTTGTTGGTGTGTTGCAAAAAAAATTTATTGGAAAAGGATCACCCCTTGTCAGTATTTTGTTGAACCATCTTTTACTTTCATTATAGCCTTTAGTCTGTTAGGATATGCCTCTAGTAACTTTGCACATCTAGACTTAGCAATATTTGCCCACTCTTCTTTGCAAAACTTCTCAAGTTGAGTATTAGCTTTAGAGTCAACATACAGACAGATTTGGGTACTAAATCTTGAACACTGACTATACAGTTAACTGTTTGAAAAAGAAAATGTATATTAGTTACCCAAGTTTGCTGCCTAGCATGTTGCTAACATGTGAGAACATGTTACATTTAGATGTAGAGTTAAGATCATCCTGTAAGGTTTCATTCACAAGACTTGTGTTGTCCCTTAGGCAGCAGATGAAGCGTGTCTGACTGGTTTATCCAGGACCCTGAGTGAAAGCGGCATCCTGCACAAGCTTTGGACAGAGCAGCCCGAGAATATTCCCACCTGCCTGGCCCTTAAGCCGTACCCCAAGCAAACTGTACAGCATCTCCTTAAAAACCTCAAACTATTCAAATGAGCGGCAAGGGGCATGATACATGTTTCATTAATCTACAGAATGTGTATGCACTGGATGAACACCAATAAACATAAAAAAAAAAAAAATCTAATTACCTGAACTGTTTGTTGCTTTTGAATCCATAGTTCAGCAGAAGGTCCAGGTTTATCAGTGAAAATTAGGTAAAACCTTTTACACTTCCAGTGTGTATGTTTAGTTGGGGTGACACTGCCAGCTACTGGACTGTAAAGATGATGATTGACAAAAAAGGTATTGATTAGACATCAATATATGGTTAAACAAAGTCGGCCTGTCACCAAAGCTGTTTGACCCAAATGTAGTCATGTGACATTGAACTCGTGACCAGGAAAATTCAAATGTGAGTATCAATGTAAATCACCAGAAGAAAATGAAGTATTGTCATATATTTGTGTGGAATTAGCTGTTATGTTCTGTATTGTTTAAGGTGCTTTTTTTCTGAATTAGAAGTTAGATGGACAAAATGCAGATTATGACAATAGCAAAGCAAATACTCAATTATTTAAAGTAAAGCCTTTATTTTTGTCACATATACATTACAGCACAGTGGGATATTCCTTCTTCGCATATCCCAGCGTAACTGGGGTCAGAGCGCAGGGTCAGCCATGGTACAGCGCCCCTGGAGCAGTTAGGGTTAAGGGCCTTGCTCAAGGGCCCAACAATGGCAACCTGGCTGAGCTGGGAATCAAACCGCCAGTCTTCCGATCAGTGACTCAGTGTCTTAGCCCTCTGAGCCACCACTGCCCTACCATTTGTGGATACGGTCGTGTTTGTGGACAATTGTATAACACTAATGTTAGCATACATGTACAACCAAAAATGTATATCTATTATGGATAACTTATAATAAAAAGAAAACTGTGTAAAAAAAAAAAAAAAAAAAAAATTATGCTGCCACTATTTCAATAAAATGTAACTGACTGAACTTACATTTTACATAACATCCTGTTCTAATGCCTCTGAAAAACATGACCTTAATGATGTATTTTACAATAGTCAAATGATTTTTTGTTACAAGATGGAACAATGTTGCAATAATTTGAGTTCTCTTTTTTATGGCATTTCTGTCAAATTCCAAATTCGATACTCTAAGGAAGGTGAAAGTTTCTTAAAGAAAATCATTAATGGCGGTGAGCCATAGATTTATTACTACAAGCCTGAGGGTAAACGGCAAAGTATGAAACGAAAACATCCTCAATCGCCGACAAAGAAAAAGTTCAAAAGTCAATGATGACCTGGAAAATTTATGCTTACAATTTTCTGGGATTCTCAAAGGCCAGTATTGGAACATTATTTGAAAAAGGTTCAACAGTGCTCTTACAGTGAAATGTTAATTGAAAAGCTGAAGTCTAATCTTCAGTTTAAGCACAGAGAACTGTTATCCAAAGGCATTGTGATCTTGAATGACAATGCATAGCTGCACACTTCTGTCGAAGCTCTCCAAAACTTTTAAAAAAAAATTATATTTCTATTGATTTTTAAAAACAAAAAAAGCAGAGCCAGATCAATATACAATCGGCACCCACAGCAAACATTTAAACACCAAAAAATAATCTATTAATATAAAAGAGTGATCATAAAAAAAACCCAAAGGGAAAAACATTCCAGTAAAGGAAAACAAAGGAAAGAAAGAAAAGAGAGAAAAGATAGGTGGGCAGGACTAGTCATGATTGATTGGGCCCATAGAATAATTCAGATTTATTCTGTAAGTCATATGTAAGTTTTTTCCAAAAGAAGATGATTAGCCACTTGTGCCAAACACATCTTCAGAGTTGGTACATGAGATCTTGACCTTGAGATAAGTATACATTTCTTTACCAGATAAGTTGAAATTTAGTAAACAGTTTAAATCAGAAGGAAGATCTAGTGATTTCTTTTCTTTTTTTTTTCTTTTTTTTTTTTTTTTACAATTTAGGAGGTATTGGAGACAAAGTGAATTTTCTAGCCAGTATTTTCTGAACCAGATCATGCACCTTATACCAAAAAGGTAAAAAATTTTTTACATTCCCAAAATAGATGCATCCATGTTCCCATTCCTGAATTACATTAAAGGTGAAGAGGTAAAAGGGAGCCATACAGATAAGAAATCTGACCTTTCACCGCCCATGGGAGAAAGAGACGATTCTCAGCGGATTCTACCCTCATATTTCAGATTGAATAAAATGATAGCGGAGAAATTAGAAAAAATCTGTTCTAGGAAGTTGATAATTCATTCTAAGTATCTCGAAAGATTTGACAACATTGTAAATAAACTGGCTAAATTAAAAATCCCCTTTTCTACTCAGGTCCGAAGGTTAATACTAGCTAACGAAGCCAGAGATCAGGGCTCAAGATGATTGAGGATTGCATGGATAAATTGCTGGGGAGATGGAGATATTTTCTGACATCTTCCCAAGCCAAAAGGCAAATAAATAACAAAAATCTTAGTTATTTAACAAGAATCTCCTTACATTTTAATGAATGGATAATAATTGTTGCATTCAGACCCTTAAAAATGTCATGATTCAAATAACAGGGTATACACTGAAATAAATAGTAAACTGGGACACACATTCATTTTAATTGTGTTAATTCTTCCAAAAAACGAGATTGGCAAAGAGGTCCACATATCCATATCCTGCTTAAGTCTTGTGATTAAGGGTTAATAATTCTTGGAGAACAAATCCTTTAAATCAGGGGTTATGTGTATGCCCAAATAAAGAAACCGAATCAGTGATGTAAAAGGGACATTGTAATGTAACATTTTGTGGGGCTTTTAAAAATATGGTTTGGAATTTCTTTCAAATTATTTTGTATTCACTAGACTGGCTATACTGATTATTTGTCTCCAACATACAAGGAATTGATTATTGTGGCTACCTCAGGTAAAGAAGGATGTTGTCTGTATACAGTATAATGATATGCAGTGTTCCATCCCACCTGCCTTTACCCCCTGGATGCCATTACGGATGCGAATACTTTCTGCTAAGGTTTTGATGAACAAGGCAAACAGTAGAGGCAACAGGGGGCAGCCTCTATGAATTGAAAATTTACCTGATAATAAGCCATTGGTGTTGACTGCACCAAGGACTTTTGAGTAAAGAATCAGATTAAAGAAGTCTGACTAGTCTGATGCAGTTAGAGCCCAAATTGAATTTGTCCAAGACTTGAAACGAAAACCACCACTCACCCCTGTCAAATGCTTTTTCTGCATCCAGACATGTTATAGCAGCTGGGTCACCATCTGTATTCAACTGATGTATTATATTCAGGAGACGACGCACGTCGTCTGAACCGTAGCAAGATTTAACAAATCCAATAATCTTATGTAGAATTCTTTCCAGACGATCCTCTTGCGGTGGCCTTGGCTGCATCCCATTTAGTGGCACTATTAACTGGACATAATTCATTATCCTTTCTTTAATGAACTGGCAAAATTGTGATTAAGGAGAGTACTATTACAATTCCAATAAGGTGATTTTGGGGTGGGGAATTCTGTTGAACCTAAATAAACAAGATTATGATCAGAACGAACCACTGGACCAATTTCACAGGATCTTACGCAGTTAATTTATCTGGAAGGCAAGAATAGATAGTCTGATCTGGAATAAGTATTATGGGGAGGAGGGTAGAGTAGGTATAGTCTTTGATATCAATGTGGTTCTCTCCATATTTTTTTTTTGTAGAAGATGACCTGTCCAACTTATTATCCATAACACAATTAAAATCCTCAGCCATAATCCCCAGTTGCAATAATGATTAAACAATGGGACCATCTTACTATAAAGTCAGGACTGCTCTTATTTGGGGCATACACATTCAAAACAGTTGAAGGTTTCCCCAAGATGTGACCGTAATTAAAATAAATCTGCTTTCAGGATCCTGTTCAATCTGCCCTAAGATAAAATGAAAGTTTTTATGAATCAAAATAGCAACTCGCTGTTTCTTTGATGAAAATGAACTGAAATATACTTATAAAAATAAGACAGGGCTCACTTTGTGTTTTTAGAGCAGTTTGGCATACATCATCATACAACTAACATTTATTAATGATTAAATCTTAGCATTAGTTTAAAGTCAAACTTACTGTATGTATCATTTAAAGTTATGTCAAGTCACAATAAAAGGACATTACATAGTTTTTTTCCCCTTTCGTGCTGCTTTAGAGAGATTCAAAATGTGGAATTTCCTACTCATGTAATAAACAAAGACAGGGTGCGAGTCAGACATTTTTACATGGTGCTTTTATTGCAATGTGTTGCATTCTGACATTCATGGATGTTATAGAGATTTGTTAGTCAAAGCAGCACTTCCTTCAAGGTCTGCATAATCAGCTTAAAAAAAGCAATGTAAGGGGCAAGAGGTGTGTGTGTGTTTGGGTGTGTATGCATACTGTACATGTGTAAACTTGAACTATTTCAGTTTGAGCAGCCACATATGTTCCATGAAATGGACAAAGAGAAATAAGACTGAAGTAGATCTGAATAGAACAAAAAGAACAACAATGTCGCCACAAATTTGCAGCCCACAGGACAGACCTGCAGCTGCTGGACCCAGCATGTGACTGATTGTCTACAACGTCCAAAGAAAGGTAGATTTTTTGGGGGTTGGGGAGAAAGGGGAAAGAAAATCATGCTAATATGCAGAATTCTCCCAGACACGTTTGGAATCATTCATGTCCCAATGCAAGGAAGCAGCTGCAAGGAAACCTGCCTCTCAAGAAGGGGAAATAAATTCACTAGTATTATAATACAAACTGAAACTGGACACAGTGTGTGTGTGTGTTTATATATATATATATATATATATATATATATATATATATACACACATCACTACTATAATATTCATACATATACACATATTTACACACTATGTAATCATGTGCAAAAGTTAGTACCCCATCTTCTTCAAAATTCTATGTGCTGTCTAAAAACTGTGAAAATCATCTGCGTCTTGGGTAAATACAACCTCAGATGAACAACATTATACTTTTTTCACCATGCCATTATGTATTTAACATAAATGAAGCCAAAAATTAAATGTGAGCAATACTAAGTACCCCCTAAGTAAGTAAAGGTTTGCTGGTCTGGAGCTTTCAGGTGTGTTGACGCGGGGGAAAGACAAACAATGGTTAGAGAAGCAATCTAGAAAGTGTTATAAAACCAATTCCAAACAATTTGGAATTCAAAACCAATTCCAATCAATTTGGAATTCAATGTTCTACAGTGAGATTGATTGTTCGAAAGTGAAAAGCATTCATGACAGTTGTCGTGACAATCTGTCCCAGCATGTTTGCCCAAAGGTCAGAGCATGCATTGCTCAGGAAAAAAACAAAACAAGAGTTGCATCTCAGACCCTACAGGCCTCGGTGAGCATGTTAATTGTTAAAGTCCATGACAGCACAATTACAAGAAGACTGAAAAAGTACAGTTTGTTTAGAAGTGTTGCGAGGAAAAAAGCATCTTCTGTACAAAAAAAACATGGAAGCACAACTTGAGGTTTGTAAAACTGCATCTGAACTTACCACAACACTTCTGGCATATAATGTCCTATAGAGAGACGAGACCAAAGTGCAGTTGTTAGGTCTTAATGCCCAGCTCCATTTTTGGCGAAAAAAACAAACAGCATTTCAGCAGAAACACGTCATATCCACTTTCAAGCATGGCGGTGGTGATTTGGGCTTATTTTGCAGCCACAGGTCATTGTAGACATTGAGTCAACCATGAACCATTATGCAACCGCACAATGAAGGTCCAGACCTCAATCCAATTGATTTTGGTTGGACCTTAAGAGAGCTGTGCATAAGCAAATACCTCAATGAACCTCAAAAACCTCAATGAACTCTGCAACAACGAGATTGATTAAGTAATCGTTTCCTTTATGGCTTTAAGTTATTTAAGGTTAGTTAGTTAAGGTGAATGTACAAGCTATTGAATCATGGGGTACTTGTTTTTTTTCCACGTTTTTTTCCCTTTTGGCCTAATTTATGTTAAACAAATGATGAATCATGAAAAAGTGTTATACATGGTTGTTTGAGGTTGTATTTGTCTAATGCAAAAACCCACCACAATCAGACTTTTATTTTGTTTTTACAAAAAAGCTCACAGAATTAAATGAGAGTGTACCAAGCTTTCCACATGATTGTTTAGGTATAGTTATTTAATATATAAATTTTACAGTTGAAAAGTGGAACCTTACTTTGAGTGATCGTGCTGTATCACCAGAATTTCTGCCACTGCAACCATCATCCACACTAATAAGGCAGCGAAAAGATCTCGTTCACTAGCAGTAAAATGTGAAGGAAAGGACAGTGCTGGACAAAAAGCGTGTCTACAACAACAACGAAAACAGTGACAGCGACAGGTTACTACAGCTTGGCACAGTGTGCATGGCCCTGGATCAGGCATGCGTCGAGAGATTAAATTCAAGAAATGTCTTTATGAATTGAAAGAAGCAGGTGAGATGGGGAAAAGGTAGGAGTTAAAGCACCTGAAGAACATTGGCATAGTTAGAAAAAACATTTCAGCAATTACGAGACGTAAACATAGTGGAACATGGGGATACCCTGCTCACTCGGCGATGAAGGACGAACGGTTATGGGCCAAATTGTTGCTGACAAACCTGAGAAAGTTCCAAGGGACATCAAAGAAACGAGAAAAAAAAGCATGTTGTTCTCCGATACATTCAGGGGACATCTGTGGTTACTCCTCTTTGTGTTGCATGCTTATTTGTCTCTAACCATGGCATTTTCCTTTGAATTAATTTTTAAAGTGCAAAACTAGATTGTATTCCTTGCAAAATGTCTGGGATTTTTTTCTTTTTGTCTTGATAAATAATAATAATGTGAAATATAAATTGAAAAATAATGTAAAATACAGCAAAGGTCTTCATACAAAGGTATATATAAGAAAAATCCACAAACAAGAAGACACGGTCCCTGTAACACTGAAAAAATATATATATATATATATATATATACACACACACACATACAGTACAGACCAAAAGTTTGGACACACCTTCTCATGCAAAGAGTGTTCTTTATTGTGTTCTTTAGCCCAAACAAGTCTCTTCTGCTTGTTGCCTGTCCTTAGCAGTGGTTTCCTAGCAGATATTCTAGCATGAAGGCCTGATTCACACAGTCTCCTCTTAACAGTTGTTCTAGAGATGTGTCTGCTGCTAGAACTCTGTGTGGCATTGACCTGCTCTCTGATCTGAGCTGCTGTTAACCTGCGATTTCTGAGGCTGGTGACTCGGATGAACTTATCCTCCGCAGCAGAGGTGACTCTTGGTCTTCCTTTCCTGGGGCGGTCCGCATGTGAGCCAGTTTCTTTGTAGCGCTTGATGGTATTTGTGACTGCACTTGGGGACACTTTCAAAGTTTTCCCAATTTTTCGGACTGACTGATCTTCATTTCTTAAAGTAATGATGGCCACTCGTTTTTCTTTACTTAGCTGCTTTTTTCTTGCCATAATACAAATTCAACCTCTTTGAATGAGAAGGTGTGTCCAAACTTTTGGTCTGTACTGTATATGATCTAAGAATACTTGCATCAATCTGGATTTTTCTTTCCATGTTTTAAACCATAAATCAGGTTTCTATTCTGAGCCGAAAACAAATCACCTAAACAAACAAAACTACACATTTGAAACTGAGATTCAGGATAATGGGGGATGTTTCACTTAAATAGAACAGAACAGAGCGACTACTGTGACATTAAGTGAAGATGCTACATTAATTCTATCCAACTGCATGAGCCTTTGCATACACACACACACGTGTGTGTGTGTGTGTGTGTGTATATATATATATATATATATATATTCAATGCTTTGGTCATTACTCCTTGGCCAAATAAAATCTGAAGTTACCTAGGCACAGTTCAATCAAACCAAGGTTCCACTTCCTCAAAGCTGTTTTGCAGAACAAAATTTAACATCATCGCCCTTTTTCATTCTCTTTGTTTAGTTTTTTTTTTGTAATGAACCCGTACAAAAGCCAGACCATGGTTCTTTTTCTCTCAGTAAAATCACATTCAGCAGTCGTTAAAAACCGTTCTCACATATAAAGATCTGAAAACCCAATGAAAAGACGCAAGTGTGTGTGTATGTGTGTGTGTGTGTGTGTGTGTGTAAAATAAAATACAGAGGAAAGGAAAAACATCAGGACGTTTCCGTAATTAAACATCTGATATACAGTATTTACCACACATAGATACTTTCAGACAGTCATACACATCCCAAGAGAATTAATAATAATAATAATAATAATAAGGGGGAAAAAGGAAGAAAGTAGATATTACCACAAAGTTGGAGCACTTGAATATTGACATGAAATAGATATTCACATTTATCTGCTATTTACATGATAAAAGCATTTGTACCTTGGAGTGGAACTGATCAAGCAAGCAGAATGATTAAAGGGTAAGCCGTCATTCACAGGCACCGTGTTAAATTTGGCAAATGAATAAAGTTGATTTGGGTGAAAAAAAGTACATAAAAGTACCTGATTAATTGGCAAATGAAACTTTGTACACCTTATCTACACCAGGTCATTCCTCATCACCTTGTCACATTCTGCATATTTAAAATAACCACCTTTTTTATGTTGTTTCTTTGGGATGATGCAAGTAATGTCCTGTAAACCTGTTTGTAAAGTTTGTGTTAAAAAGTGGCTCAGGGGAAGGAAAAACATATACAAGCTGTAGGAAACGAGCCATGTTGGATCGAGCTCAACTAGTGTATAATAATAAAAAACACAAGCAGACACCAATCCTAGAATGCTGTTGCATCCAGGAGTCCGGAGCTCCAAGTGCTGGATGGTCACACACAAAACTTTTACACAACACCAATTTGGACCATATGTAATATCTAGACCAATATCTATACCTGATAAAGCCTTATTATGGATTCTTGTCTCACATTATTGCACACGGTCACAAAGCAGAATGCTGTCTTACTGTATGTGCTTCACTGTAACAAGAAGAGTGAAGAAAAAAAAGTAAAAAATTAATAAAAACCAGGAATAGAGGAGAAAGCGAGTGAGTGAGGTGAAGTGTGGTGAGATGAGGTGAGGACAATGCCGACGAAGAACAGTGTCTGACTGGGCAAACAGTAGTCACATGAGCAGTCAAAGAGCTGAAGGGTGTGTGGGTGTGTGTGTATGTGTGTGTAAAGGAGAGAGAGAGACCAACTATGCCTCATCCTTTACAGAGACTGAAACAAACAACTTGGGATTTCTATACAAAGCAGAAATAGTAAACTCCACTGAATAATCAGTGTAGATCATGTACTGAACAACAAAATTCAGGGATTGTAACATATACTATACTAGGGTGCCAGAAAACACAAAGCATACCAATATCAATCAGACAAAAAAAAAATTATACTGTGTTAAATTTGCATGACCTCTCCTTTACCTTTCCTTCATGATAATCTTGAGAGCTAAGACACCTTCCCAGGTCATATTCACCCGCCTTACTTAAGTGCATACACTTCTTTTTAGATTTCAAACATCATTCTTTTAGAACAAAAACAAAGAAAAATAAAAGCTATAAAAGAAGAGAGCCAGTTTGAACCCCATGACATTGATGCAGTCGGTGTTGGTGGTGGAGTGATTTGACAAAATGTTTGTCAAAACCAAATCAGAAAGTCTGTCCTGAACCTTGTCCACTGTTGTGCTGTACAATAACACCAACTTGCACAATACACATGGCAAACAACACTGATAGGCTGATGCCCTATGTGGCTCGTATTCACAGCTGCTGAGAGGTGGAGGGATGTTTACGACATTTATTAAATTCTTTCATTCTTTTTTTTTTAGCCGACGTGAGATGTTTCTCCCAACCTGGCAATGCTTGTTCTGACAAAAACAGGTGATGAAGGAAAATGATAAAACTCATCAAGAAAGAAAGAAAGAGCAAGAAAGAAAACGTTAGGAAGCTCTCCTCAGTCATCTGAGGAGAGCTTATCAGTCACAGATCCAGCTGAAACTGAGCTGTCCAGTGCAGAGAGAACCTTAACACTCCCAAGCGTTGACTGTGTGACCGAAGCTCACGTGGATTGCTATAGCAGCAAAACCCAGGTGCACGCCTGTTGCCCCGATCTACAAGAAGCACTGTGCCAATGGCTCAGTCAGGGATCTCAGCTGGTGAGAGAGCAGCAGCAGATCCAGAAGTTAAAGAACTTGATGTGACTTTGGTGTTCACTGGTTTTGACCCATTATTAAGGAACTGTGAAATGTAGGTGACCAGCAATGAACACTGCTTTAGCTGTCTAATGGGCTGCGAAATGCCATCAGCACTGGCCAACAGATCCGGAGCCCAGCGGACATTACCCCTATAGAACCCCAAAAGCGACAAACGTTGTCAGGGATGTCTACACAGCTGTTTGTGTCTGAGTTTGTGTGTGTTTTAGGGTCACTCTGTCAGGAGCTGCTGTAAAAGGCTCTTCTGCTGTGACTGGGAAGTGCTGGTGCTGCTCTGGGACTTCTGATGCCCCACTTGACCTGGCTGGTTAAGGTACGAGTCACTTCCCACTAGGTTTACTGTGCACTGGACATCAGCGAACACTTGAACCTGCTGTACCTGGTATAAAAGAGAATGTTCCAAAGTTTAAACCTTCCAAAGAAGTACAATGGATCTGAATACATTTTTCCTGTCCAAGTTGTCCTTAGAAATGCTCACCTGATCATTACACATAGAGCTGATGTTGCCGAGGCTGTTGTTGCTAATGCCAACTGGTGGTCCAATTGGAGGTAGTGTACCTGCAGCACCTGAGCTCCCGGCCATGGAGACAGTGATGCTCATGTTGTTGTACACACCCTGCTGGCCAAAATTCTGCAAGCTAGTCTGGCCAGTTTGGCTATACCAAATAGCAAAAAAAAGATAAAAAAATTAAAAACATCATTGGGCATTCCTGCACAACAAAATCACAAAACCTTACAATATTAACATAGGTAATTTACAGGGTTCGTTAAAATCTTGAATTGTGTGAACCAAACCATAAGTTATCAAACATGAAACTGCAGTTCAGTTAAGTCTGATTCCTCATCCTTACTCCTTACCTAAATTATCTACACTGACTTCCATAAAGATGGATTTCACCTACAGTTCTGTTCTGTAATTATTCTAGGTAACTTGCAAGAACTACTTTTGGGAACACTGCTTCAACCCTGCCGATCACCCCTTGTTTAAGCATTACTAATTACACCATTTGTATTCTTCTTACCATTGTAAAACATGTTTCTTTGTAACCACAGGATCTTGGTTCGATCCGGAGCATATCATTCCCGTTTCCACTTTTTCAGGTTTCCCTGATTTGTCCCAGAACCTCTCTCTTGTCGGTAATAGCCTTACCTGTTATTCACACCGCCTTGCCAGTTCTTCATGTCAGGTGACTGATAACCAGATGGTGGCTGGGCCTGCTGAAGCAGAGGACTCTGGGACGTGGGGTTCTGTGTTGGCAGCAAGGGACTGGTGGGACTGCCGAGTTCAGGGGGAAATGATGGATCTCCTTGCTGGACCATACCTTTAAAAATATTTAACAGATAAAAGACCTCTATGTTCTCATAGTAGATTTATCACATTTACATGTGTGTCTCAAAAATTGAAGTATACACATTTGGTCAACCTGATCCTACCTGCAGCCCCAAACTGCTGGAAGAGACCCTGCTGAACAGGAGAATTCACAGGTCCCCCAAACTGCCCCTGCATGCCTCCAATCATGCCTTGGTTTGCCAAGGGCAGCCTCGCAGACAGCTTGGGGTCCAGCGGTGTCCCCATGGGGTTAAAGTGGCTGGGAGAGGTAGGGGTGCTTCCAGGGACAGTGCTGTAGCCTGGATTGTAGCCAAACTGCTGCTGTGACTGCTGAGGGCCTTTGGGGATGCCCTGTGCTCCCATGGGCCCAGGGTTTATTCCCTGTCTCATCATTATAACCTTTTGCTGCAGTAGCTGCCTCTGGCGGTGTTGGAAGCTGTAGAGCTCTCTCTGCCTCTGGGCAAGCATCTGTGCATTGAGTGGGGGCTAGAAAAGGTATAAATAAAAGACAAATAAACCAAGACATTGTTACTTTAAATAATAACTAACACACACAAAAAAACTACAACTGCAGCCTCAGTGTCAGTACACACTTGCCATGCACTAACCTGTGATGGAATTTGGGGCTGCTGCATGCCCTGCCTTACCGCCATTGCCACAGGTACCCCCTGTGGAAACTGTCCCATGGCTGCCAACCTGTTCTGTAACTAAAAGACAGATGGACCACAGCAGCTGATCACTAGACAAAAGACCTTGTTCCACAGCACACAAATAATAGGGTATACATTAGAAAATGTGTGATACTAAGGGTCAACACACCTGTTGTGGGCCCTGTACACGCTGCTGAAGTTGCAGCCTCAGCTGGTTCGGTGACAGGCGCATCTGAGCAGGAACCCCTGGGGCTCGGTTTAGACCAGGGCGCATTGGGGTCATACCCACGCTGCCTGGGAAGGGTCCACGTGATGCAGCAAAGCTCATCCCTTGAATTGTGTTCATCTCAGCTGGAAACTGTGAAGGAGATGTAGGGAACTGGGACAGGTAGCTAGGCACAGGGGTGGATGGCTGAGGCTGGTTAAAACGCTGAGTGATTTGATCCAGGCACCCACTCTAGAGAAGATAGTTTATCAGTCACGATGGGTATCTTAGCTAACTTGGATTGGAAGACTTGGGGAAAACAGCTCACCTGGACAATCTTGTCGATGCCGAGTGCTCGGTCCAGCTCAGCAAGCTCGCTTTCATCTGTGCCACTTAGGAAAGACAAGAGCTGCTCTAGCAGGGCCTTCTCATCATTCTGAGCTTCTGGAGTGGTGGGTGGGATTAGCATCTCATCCAAGGGACACGGGCCGCACTGCCTGAGATAGGAGGAGTAAAAGAAGATGAAGAGTGTACCGGTGTGCAAGAGAGAATAAAACAGTTCTATACTGATAATTTAAAGTTGCAATGAAATTCTAAGAGAATTATTAAAATTGTGGGCGATTCCCAAGAATTCTTCTCAAAATCCTAGTAAAGATAAAAGTTATTCATGTAGCATCTTAACAATTAAAAGCTTCTGAGGTGAAAAACTGTTGCGATTAGGGTAAAATATGCAAAATAGGGTTGGTACATCAAAGTAAAGGCATAGAATACACTGCCTGGCCAAGGAAAAGTTGCATACACCAATATTTAATTGACCCCCTTTTAGCTATGATTACATTGCATAGTGTGGGGTGAATTCATGTATCAAAATGATTCTAGAACCATACACTTTTGCATACTTGAATGATGCCTGTTCAAGTGATTTCATTTTAACATAACGTTGCTAAGCCATAATGTTGCTTTGAGCACATTCCTTCCTAGTTATTTAGAATCTCCTTAACTGTTTACGGTACTTGATGCAGACCAATAATTTGACATTTCTGAAGTGGAGGCTTTTTTGGCCAGGTAGTGTACCTGGATTGTGTACAGCCGTGGCCAAAAGTTTTGAGAATTACATAAATATTGGAAATTGGAAAAGTTGCTGCTTAAGTTTTTACAATAGCAATTTTACATATACACCAGAATGTTATGAAGAGTGATCAGATGAATTGCATAGTCCTTCTTTGCCATGAAAATTAACTTAATCCCGAAAAAAACTTGCATTTCCCTGCATTTCATTGCTGTCATTAAAGGACCTGCTGAGATCATTTCAGTAATCGTCTTGTTAACTCAGGTGAGAATGTTGACGAGCACAAGACTGGAGATCATTATGTCAGGCTGATTGGGTTAGAATGGCTTGACATGTTAAAAGGAGGGTGATGCTTGAAATCATTGTTCTTTCATTGTTAACCATGGTGACTTGCAAAGAAACTCGTGCAGCCATCATTGCGTTGCATAAAAATGTCTTCACAGGCAAGGATATTGTGGCTACTAAGATTGCACCTAAATCAACAATTTATAGGATCATCAAGAACTTCAAGGAAAGAGGTTCAATTCTTGTTAAGAAGGCTGCAGGGTGTCCAAGAAAGTCCAGCAAGCGCCAGGATCGTCTCCTAAAGAGGATTCAGCTGCGGGATCGGAGTGCCACCAGTGCAGAGCTTGCTCAGGAATGGCAGCAGGCAGGTGTGAGCGCATCTGCATGAAGACTTTTGGGAGATGGCCTGGTGTCAAGAAGGGCAGCAAAGAAGCCACTTCTCTCCAAAAAAAACATCAGGGACAGATTGATTTCTGCAAAAAAGTATGGCGAATGGACTGCTGAGGACTGGGGCAAGTCATATTCTCGGATGAAGCCTCTTTCCGATTATTTGGGGCATCTGGAAAAAGGCTTGTCCGGAGAAGAAAAGGTGAGCGCTACCATCAGTCCTGTGTCATGCCAACAGTAAAGCATCCTGAGACCATTCATGTGTGGGGTTGCTTCTCATCCAAGGGAGTGGGCTCACTCACAATTTTGCCCAAAAACACAGCCATGAATAAAGAATGGTACCAATACACCCTCCAACAGCAACTTCTTCCAACAACAGTTTGGTGAAGAACAATGCATTTTCCAGCACAATTTCCTGCATTTTTTTTTTTTATACCTGCACCTAACCTGATAAGAAATACAGTGGAACCTCGGATTACGAGTATCGCTGTTTGCAAATGTTCCGCAAGATTTTTTAAAATACGTTTTTACGTACATTTTTACGCATTTTACGAAAAATTCTTGGTTTATGAATACCAAGTATCATGTAGCACGCATTCACTTCTTGTTTTGACGCCGAGCATCATGGGATCAAAACTGAGCCAATGGTTTTTCTCTGGCGTGCGCTGCAGAATTGTGGTTAATCGCCTCCCCTGCTCGGTCTTAGTGTGTGTCTCATTTCAGTGTTTGTGCGTGCGCGTCAATGGACACTGTGACCGTTCATATAGACACACACACACACACACACACACACACACACACACACACAAGCACACACACACCCCTTCTCCTCTCGCCTTCACACACACACACACACACTCTTAATGGAAAGACTGCTCTGTTGCGATTCTTTTCAAAGGTAAAGTGCAGATTAATTTGTTTTAATTTTACTTTACAGCAGTGATTCCGTGTCATTAGCGATGTTCCTTGTTAATTTTCCCGATAAAACAGTGTTTCCGTTAATGTGTTTGTGTGTGAGATCAAATAAGAGAAGAAACGTTACTGCATAACACAAGAAGAAGGGGAGGGAAGGGTCTGATTTCTCCTCTCCTCTTACTTTAACTTTATACACATACAAACACATTTAAACACTTATCTGTCAGGATTTATTTTTACTTTTAGTGCAGGTTAATTTGTTTTATTTTTATGTATTTATTTTTTGGGCTGTGGAATGAATAATTTAATTTCCCTTATTTCTTATGGGGGAATTTTCTTTGATTTACGAATTATGGAGGTAATCCCAGGTTCCACTGTATAATATGCGCAAATTAAGTACCTACCCACCGACCTGCAAAAAAAAAGCATTATATACTTTATTAGCACAAGAAGTCCGAGGCCAGGCCCAGAAGGTTGCAGGACACCCTGAACATAACTAGCATTAGTACTCAACGGTTTTTTTTTTTTTTTTTTCATTTTTGGACAACCAATTACAGTCTAGCAATGGGGTCATCACTTATCACTCAGATTTTTTTCTTTTGTCTTTAATCTGTCTTAAGCTAAGGCACCTAAATAGAAGTTTTTAAGCCAAGTTAGGAGTTCTCTGAGAGGATATTAGACGCTTTATGAATATGGCCCCTGATTTACCCAAGTCACAAAATATTCACATTTGGTTTTAAAGACAAGACACATGTAGTTTGTCATTATTTTAAAGTGTTATCAATGTGTGTCTGGTGTGTGCACAGGGGCTGGATGCTTTTCTACTCCTTCAGATGCAGTATCCATAATGGGAGCATTAGTTCGTCGATCAGACTTACTCTTGAGGTGAGGACAGAGGGGCAAGTGCATGGCTCCCTAGAGCGCCATCGAATGTCATTGATTCAGGCAAGGACATGGGCTGGAACTGCTGTGACTCCGGGATGTCCAGCTTAACCACGCCTACATTGATGTACAAAACCAGCTGACTTTATTAACCCAACAGACAACAGAGTTTTTTTTTAAATGCAAAAATAATTAACAAATGCTAATTGGCAGAAGTCCACACCTGTGTTGGTTTTGAATATAGTGATGCTGGTGGGGTCACTAAAGGGGCTGGTGCTCTCCTTGGGTAGCTGAAAGGGGTCAACCTGCCCCGGTACCTGACCTGAACCTGGAGCTTGACTCTGAGCCTGGGTGGATGTGGTGGGACCACAGAAGTCAAACGGAGATTGACTCTGGAGACTAGATCCATCAGGAAACACTGCACACATGAACGAACATTCAGTCAAAACTAGTGAAAAATACAGCATATTTCTGCTGAAATACAAACTGACTGAAGACAAAATCTAATGTTTTTCCTAGTTTAATGATTTTCTGACGCAGATAAATAAATTGAAAGAAATTTCCTGAACATTTATTTCCCCTTCCTGTACAATTTGCACAGTGCACTTGCAATTGTTTGAACAGACCTTTATTATGCTATTCGCAGTATTCACAGTAGGGATAAGAATCACCAGTCGCCTCCTGATACGATATTATCACAATACAGAGGTGCTAATTTGATTAAAATCGATTGTATAATTACCATTTTATAAATATCCAGATTCGATATCATATTTTTCCTTGATTGCATACAATTATATACTCTTAAAGAAAGTTTAATGATTAATTAAATGTAGCCCATCAATTATAACATTATCTTTTTCACTTAAAAACCAAGGGCAATTCATGTCCTCTCTCACTGCATCCATACCTTTTTTTTTGGTCTTCCTCTAGACCTTCTGCCTGGCAGTTCCAACCTCAGCATCCTACCAATATATTCACAATCTCTGAACATGTCCAAACCACCTCAATCTGCCTGTACACGACTCTATATCTCTTTCCACATTCTCCGTTGCTCTGGACCGTTCGCTACTTAAAGTCCTGCACCTTCTTTACCTTTGCTTCCTGTAGCCTCAACGTTCCTACTCAGGTCCTTCTCTTTCACACACGTATATTCTGTCTTGCTGTGGCTAACCTTCCACCAACATTCCTTTGTTTTCCAGAGCATACCTTCACCTTTCTAGATTTTCCTCCACCTGTTGCCTGCTCTCGCTACAAAGAACAATGTCATCTGCAAACATTATAGTCCATGGAGACTCCTGTCTAACCTCATCTGTCATCCTGTCCATCACCACAGCAAACAAGAAGGGGTTCAAAGCTGATACTTGATGCAGTCCCACCCCCACCTTGAAATCCTCTGTAATACCTACAGCACATCTCACCACTGTCTTACATCTCTCATATATGTCCTGCACCATTGTAACATACTTCTCTGCTACTTCCTCATACAATACCATAGCTTCTTTCTCGGCACCCTGTCATACGCTTTCTCTAAATCTACAAAAGACACAATGCAACTCCCTATTACCTTCACTGTATTCTCCATCATCATTCTCAAAGCAAATACTGCACCTGTTGTACGCTTTCTAGGTATGAAACCATATTGCTGCTCACAAATGCTCACCTCTGCCCCTAACCTAGCTTCCACAACTTTTTCTCAAAGCATCATTGTATGGCTCATCAGCTGTATTACCTCCTTAGTTACCATGGCTCTGCACATCTCCCTTGTTCTTAAAGATTCTCCTCCATTCCTCTGGTATCCTCTTACTCTTCCAAGGTCTTGTTAAACAGTAGCCAGATAAACTATTAAACTATTTTTTTAGTTAAACTATTGCCACCTCTCGTAAGTACTTCCATACCTACACAGGTATGTCTTCTGAACCAACTGCCTTTTTTCACTCTTTATTCTATTCAGTGCTCTCCTCACTTCACTCTTAATATTTTTTTCCACTTCTTCTTAGCTAACCTCTTTCTCTGTATACACACCTGGAATTCATCGTTCCACCACCAAGTCTCCTTCTCCACTTTTCCCGTTCCTGATGATACATCAAGTACCCTCCTACCTGTCTCCCCGATCACCTCGGGGAATTTGCCTTGTCTTCTTCACCTTCCTCCTCACCAGGGTAATTTTACGCACCACCATCCTGTGTTGTCTGGCTACACTGCAATACTTTAGTCACTGACCTCTTTCAGATTACAACATTGACACAAAATGTAGTCCAATTGAGTGCTTCTGCCTCCACTCTTATATATTACCCAGTATTCATTACTGCCATTTTCATCCTCTTTGCAAAGTCCCTTCTGCACATTTTTCTCACCTCTGTTCCCTTCCCCAACACTTGGATTGAAATCTGCACCAATCACCACTCTTTCACCTCTGGGGATGCTCTGCATCACTTTATCTAATCCAGAATTTCTCCTTCTCTTCTTACTCGCATCCTACCTGTGGGGCCACTAACAAAACTGAACATCATACCTTCAATTTCTGATCAATCTGATACTCTTTTCATCTCCAGAACATTTCTTACAAACTCCTCTGTCTGGATAACTCCTACTCCGTTTCTTTTCCTATCCACACCATGGTAAAACAATTTGAAACCTGCTCCTAAGCTTCTAGCCCTGCTACCTTTCCACCTGGTCTTCTGGTCTACAGTATATCCACCTTCCTTCTCTACACCATGTCAATCAACTCTCTTGCCTTCCCTGTACCACCTGTAGGATTATTAAGAAACGACAATGTTCACCTCCTCAAACACCCCAAAGTCTCAAAAAGTCAACTTAACAGTGGGCGTGCGGATTGAGTGGCTGCAAACACAGGGGCATGACTTATAACGGATGCAATTTTTGTCTAATTAGTGCTCGTGGTGAGGCTGGTGTAAGCGTGACTAATTGACATAGTGGGAGAACTAAGCAGATGTGGATAGTAACGAGTTACATTTACTCCGTCACATTTACTTAAGTGACTTTTTGAAAAAAATGTACTTCGATGAGTAGTTTTACTGCACCATACTTTTTACTTTTACTTGAGTAGATTTATGAAGAAGAAACGCTCCTTCTCTTCTCTACTCTGCTACATTCTGCTACACTCGACACATTACTTTTCTACCATTTATTCTACACATTAGATATTCTTTATTTTTGCCAGGGAAATGCAAGTCGGTGGATATACCACGTGACTGTGTTCCACCAATCAGACGTAGCAACAATGATCACACGACTCCGTTTGACCAATCAGCTGCAATAACAATAACCACATGTAGTCACATGGCCACACACACATGCCGTGGTGGATAGCTAAGGAAACATATTGCGGTTAGTTTAGCTGTTTTATTTAATGTTACTTCTGACCGCAATGTTAACATATATAATTATAAGCTAGAGGCTAAAAAATACAAGTTTCTTACATTTGTTCTACTGGGCACAGTTTATGGTAAGGAGACAACTGAATTTACAGTATATCTTACACTGGAAATAGTTTACACTGTTCAAACATGCACATGTTACCTACAGTAGGTATTTGTTTCAAAATCTTTATGTTGTGAAAAAAGTGAGATTAGGAAATTTGTTTCTTGTATTGTTTCTTCTATTTTGTAAATATATTTAGTTTTATCCATCCATTTAATTTTATTTATTTCATTAATTTTATTATTTGGAAATGTCAGAATTTGTACATTATTTTATCATTTTGTTTCGCTGTTTACATCATTTCTAAAAAATAAAAAAAAAATCGGAAATTACGATGAAACTTACTTAGTACTTGAGTATCTTTTCAACAAATACTTTTTTACTCTTACTTGAGTAATATTTTGGATGACTACTTTTTACTTCTACTTGAGTAATATTATTTTGAAGGACAGCTACTCTTACTTGAGTAAAATTTTTGGCTACTCTACCCACCTCTGGAACTAAGTGACAGAGTTGGGAGAAAAAGGCAGATCGTAACCTTTTAGAAGCAGCAATTTTTGATAATGTAACACCATAAAAATGTGTTTCTGTTGCGCCACTTGGAAGCTTCTGTGCTTGGTACAGAAACATTTATATATGATGCTGATCGCCCGATTAACAGTCACGGCCGATCAAACTGAAAACCAGCCGATTCTGACCGGTTCGTTTCTATTCTAAAAGTAAAAGATGTATATATTTTAAAATTGATTTTGAAGTTAACTTCTTCATTTTGAAGTAACTTAGTGTGACTGAATAACAATAGATTTTTCCCCCATTTCTAATTTACAGTGCTGTGTACATTTCTCTTTTATTGGTCACCCATGGGCAGCAAGGTGGCATAGTGGTTAGCACTGTGGCCTCGCACTTCAATGGGAAAGGGTTAGAATCCTGCAGATTAGGCTAACTGGCCTTCCCAAATTGCACATATTTATGTGTGTGCATGTTTGTGCTCTGCAATGGAGTGGCACCCTGTCCAGGATGTACCGTGCCTCGTGGCCATCTTGTCTCCAGGTCCCTGTGACCCTGTACGGAATGAGCGCTATATGAATGGTACGAATGAATGGTCATCTATGTTGCACTGTTTAATTAAAAGATGAGAACACTGCACTAAACAGCAGTAACTGAGCAAGAGGAAGTCCTCATACTCACATACAAACAAACTCACAGACACTCACAAACACTTTTTTGTATGTATCTGATGAAAAAAAAAAACACAGTGATGCTTTTTTCATTGTGTTGCTGTTCAGCCGTACAAGGAATCCTCACCATGGTTGGGTGTTCCAGGAGGTTCATGTTTCACACTCAATCCTATAGGAACGCTGTCACCACCTTGCTGGGGCAGCCCTGGCCCATCCACTGACTTTTCCCCCACAGGCCTGAGGGTGGGCAGGACCTGATTCAATGTATGCAGATCAGCACTGGGAAACTGCTACACAGACAGACACAGACACACAGAAACACACATGCAGACAAGCACATATGTACACAAATACAAAGGGTAGGTTAGTCAACTGTGTTAGAGAGTGAAGGTTAGTCAACTGCAGGGTCTGTTAGCATGACTGGAGTTCATACAGTACACACAGTGACTGCAGAAAGACATGGCTGCAGATAGAGATGTTGTTATAATCCATTCACTATACAGCTTTATATGGAATAAATTATTTATATGGCATTCATATAATTTATTACAAAATGTATTCCTAGCAAACCTTCACTTAGTTCCAGAAATGTTGAAAAGTTTCAAATTGAAGACAGATTGAAGTATTTTTTTAAGTACGTCAAGTATACTTCAAGTATTTATTTATTAAATAACAGTGAATGTGTATTTTTAGTGGTTTAGATTAGATCACCCTTCAGAATAATCCAACTGGTAGTACATGAAAAACATGCAATAACAAATTTATGCAGTTCATACCGGACTGGGTTTATCGCTGTGTTTGGATGGGCACGTCACTGCCTGAGGAGGAGGACTAATAGCACTACACTGCCCACTTTCATCTCCTGGTTTCTTCTCAGCTTTGACACGCACTGTGTCCAGGCTGAGCACTGCAGGAGGAGGTAGGTCTACCAGATCCTTCTCATCTGTGTCAAGTAGGAACCGCAGGAGCTGGTGGTCTGGCTGCTGCTTGGAGTTTCCTTTGACAGGTGGCAGCACCAAGCTGGGTAGTGGGCTGCTTGCGGATGGCTCCTTCTTGACCTCAGGCTCACTGGTGCCATCTGTAGGACTGCTGTCCTGGAGCAAGCGGTGCAAGATCTTGTGGCGTTCTGTGAGTGTGCTGTGGGATGCTGGGCATTGACCCAAGCGACTGTGAGAGGCTGGTGAGACCTCCTGATCTGTGGTACCATCGACAAGCTGGCTAAGTTTAAGGTTAGTATTGAACGGTTCATCATTGTGGCCTGGCTCAGGAGGCATAGCCGGCGAGGGACGTACAGGTGAGCTGCTGGGTGTGGGAGTCTGTCTTGCCAGTGGGGAAGGGAGAGAGAAAGAGATGCCATCACCACCAGATTGCTGCCTTGATAGTGTTCCAGCAGGAGAGTGAATGCCAGGTGTCATTGGTGAGAAAGGGTGGCCTGAGATGCGTGGACTGTTTGCCAGGCCTGGGCTGGCTCGGGGAGGCCGGGGAGACATAAATGAGGTAGGGGTGGCTGTGAGTGGGCTGCCCAGTGGCGACAGGCTGCTGCCCTGCTGGGGAGGTGCAATCCGGCTGGGCATGGTGGTGCCAGGGCTGGATATGCCTCCATTGGAATTGTTGTGGTGCAGACTGACATCTCCAGAGGGCTGCATGGCAGGAGAGCAAGCCGGGGCAGCTGCCATGGACAGGAGGCTATGGGTAGTGTTTTCCTGAGAGCTAGCAGTGTTGTTTTCCCTGTGATACACAAAACATATAGATTATAATGTACATGAAATAAATTCATATAGCATTATGGATGCTCCGATCAGGGTTTTTGCAGACGATTACCAAACCCCAGTCAAAAAAAATCAGAATCGCCCGATAGCAATCACAGATATGTGGGGATTATTGGGATCTGCCATTTAAAGTGATTTATTTAATGTGTAATATTGTTTATTTATTTATTATTTCAAGCTGTAAAAAAAAACTATTCTAAACAGAAGTGCACAAGTATAATTGATCTGACAAAGTATCAAAAATGTAAAACTTCTATTTACTGGAACGCAAGATATGCCACATATTCCATTCTCTTATTATTTCATCTAGATTATAAAGGAACTGAAAACAAGAGTCTTCTATCTATGAGAATAGTCTATGCTCAACTAAAGAGCAAAACCTTCCTCCATTCCTTAACTAGCATCCAGGGGCATTCGCAAACATATAAATGCTTATCTAAAATATAACTATCCTGCTATGCTCATTTGTTAGAACAAAGCTGCGTCAATGAATAACAAATTGAAACTCTGTACCAAACATTTTTAAATCAACACAGTCACTTTGTATTCGGGAAGCCAATTATGCTACTCATTAGTAAGCAGCGTTGGCAGGCATTTCTTTATAAATATCAGTTACTCACTGTTGGCCCAAATGCATGGAGCAGTAAGGTAAACCCAGTCTGCCTCAACCAAAGCTGGGAACCGCTCTTTATTTCTTTCTGCATTATTATTTTTGTGATAATTGTTTTAGCCTTTCTACTCTCTGTAAGGATTAAGCTTTTTAAAGGCTTCTTATTGAGTGAGGGTCGACTTACAAGACTTAGCTGCTGCCTTGGCGGATAACTTTTCATATTTAAATTATTCAAGCTGCTGCCTCGAATAAGGTTTGTTGTAGGGCTGTAGCTATTGAATATTTTAGTAATCGAGTATTCTACTAAAAATTAAATCGATTAATCGAGTAATCAGATAAAATGCACTTTTGCTTAATTAAACAGCAATGTAAAATATATAAGAGAAACAAAGATTAATTGGTGTTCTTTTTAGAAAAATCTACTTTTATTTTTTTAAATGCATACAAAATTTTATCAAAAATAAACAGTCATTATTCACAATATCTCACCTATGCGGTTTGACTCGCAATGAGATGCGGTGTTGGGCACCGTGAGCCGCCGCGACTGTCCACAGACAAAGTTTGCAAAAAAAATTGCAAAGTTCTGCAAGGTCCACCAAAAATTCAACATGTTTAAACATGTTTTTAAGGCAGCTTAAACATATAAAAAATTTTCGCGCAGAAAGATGGAAATGTAATCGCAGCGCCAAAACTTGCGGTGAATCATGAAGAACCGTACTTCCGGCCACTGCACGAAACCGCGTAGGTGAGATAGGGGTATTAAAGTTGACTGAGATTAATTAAGTCCATTACAGCACCATACATTCTTATTTTAAAGCCTTTTCTCGGATGCAAAAAAAAAAAGTTTTTCAAATGACTTTAAGGATAAAAAAACTAAGGCACACATTGAAATAAATAATTACACAAAAACACCAAGTTGTGCAACTAAAAGATTAAAAATCTACATCTCAGGCATAACATAAGCCTTTACTGACATTTTCTGCTTTCAAATTAAAATTTTATTTGTCACATACACAGTCATACACAGTACAATATGCAGTGAAATGCATATTTCTTCTTCTCTTGGCCTCGTTGAAAATTTTATTGCTCCCTTCCATTTTGCAGCCCGCAACAGAACGCTCCCTCAAATCAATACACAGCTAACTGTTTGCGTCTCCTTCCGCTTTGTGGGTGACGTAAGCGCTTCTTCTTCGTTGGTGTTTACTGGCGGCTTGTACCTGGAAGCGCGCTGTCAACAAATAATTGTGCAAAAATATAACGCAAGCCTTTAAAATGAATTCAACGAAGCTTCGAGGCAGAAGATTTTGCCTCGATCATTTTTTGTAATCGAATTACTCGATTTCCTCATGGAATCGTTTCAGCCCTAGTTTGTCGTCTTAAAGCTTTTGGCAGACATCCCCCATGTGGTTTTTGCTTAAAAAAACATTGCATATATTGCAAATTAGGGGGTGTTATACCCAGACTGGTCGTGGCATGTGGCTGTCGACTTATGAAGTTTGTGTTATCACAATAGTATTAGTTTATTTGATTGGCCAGTTGAGAGACAACCGATCTGTCAAAATTGATTAAAAAAGTGATTATTGGACGATTTTGATCGGCGGCCAAACAATCAGAGCACCCTTATAAGGAACTGTACTTTTACAGAACCATTACTCTAAAGGTTTATCAATAAGCAATGTGCAATAAGCAGTCTATGTGTGTATGTGGGGCAAGGGAGCATAGAACACCTGTCAATAGTGTGGATGCCCATGATGAAGGGCTGTACGTCAGGGTTGGGAGGGCAGCAGAACTTGCAGCGAGTCTGTGCGCTGAGGGGTGTCCCGTCACTGAGAGTGAAACGGTACAGAGGGCTGATGGCCGTACCATGGGTCATCACTGTCCAAGAAAAAATAAACAAACAAACCCACACCCTCATTTTTATATCACATGTAAACAAGGCAGTAATATAAAAACAAATGATAACTACAGCAAAGTACAACAAACTGTAGGAGTAATGTCAGATCTCTCTCTCTCTCATATATATACATGTGCATGAAATTAGAATATCATAGAATATCATTCAATGATTATAATATCATTGAAATGCTGATTTACTTTAATAATTCAACTAAAAAAGTGAGATTCATTACACACAGACTGATGTATTTCACGTTTATTTCATTTAATTTTGATGATTAAGGCTTATGGTTAATGGAAACCTAAAATTCAGTACTTCAAGAGCTACCATGCAGATGTATCCACGACATGGGCTGCAAATGCATGTAGTAGTAAAGTAAACCCAGTCTGCCTCAACCAAAGCTGGGAACCGCTCTTTATTTCTCTCTGCATTATTGCATTATTATTATTATTATTACTGTTGCAGTCCTTGAGTTAAGCCACTCTTGAACCAGAGCATCCAACTAGGCATCTTACCTGGGCAATAACGACTTTTTAAACTGTGCACTATTACCTTTGTTGGAACTAGTGCAATTTGTTTGTCTGAAAGTGCAATTATTGTATTGTTTTTTTTCTATTTCTTTTCATATTTTTTATTTGCACAATAATTGTTTCTTCGCTGCTGTAACAGAAATTTCTCTGCTGTGGGACGAATAAAGGTATATCTTATCTTATATCACTTTATCTTATCTTAATGACCTGATCAGAGTAAAGAGGGCTGGATACAAATACTCACGTCTTCCTCTTCACAACACCCCATAGTTTCTCTATTGGATTTAGGGTCGGGTGAGCTTGCAGGCCAATCAAGCACATAACAAACAAAATCATAAAGCTCACCACACTACACACCAGACAGGTCAAGGATAACGTTGTGGAGAAGTTTAAAGCAGGATTAGGTTATAAAAAAAGTATCCCAAGCTTTGAACATCTCACAGAGCATGGTTCAATCCATCATCCGAAAAAGGAAACAGGTTGTGGAACAGTGGACCAGCTTTTTACTCTTGCAGGAATCCTGGAGGGGGCTTGGGAATATGCCCATCTAGTCTACATGTGTTTTGTGGATTTTGAAGGCATATGATCGGGTCCCTCGGGAACTTTCTGTGGGAGGTACTGCGGGAGTATGGGCTGAGGGGGATACTTCTCAGGGCCATCCAATCCCTTTACCCCCAAAGTGAGAGCTGTGTTCGGATTCTTGGCAGTAAGTCAGACTTGTTTCCAGTGTGTGTTGGCCTCCGCCAGGGCTGTGCTCTGTCACCAATCTTGTTTGTGATTTTCATGGATAGGATTATCAAGGCACAGCCGTGGAGGAGAGGGTATCCAGTTTGGTGGGCTAAGGCTCAGCTTTTTGCAGATGATGTGGTCCTGATGTCATCATCATCAGTCTGTGACCTGCAGCGCTTGCTGGATCGGTTTGCAGCGGAGTGTGAAATGGCAGGGATGAGGATCAGGATCTCAGGGATGGAGGATCTCAAAGTCTGTGGCCATGGTTCTTAGCAGGAAACCGATGGATTGTCTACTCCAGGTAGGGAATGAGTCATTACCCCAAGTGAAGGAGTTTAAGTATCTTGGGGTCTTGTTTAAGAGTGATGTACCATTGGAACGTGAGGTTGGCCGGAGAATCGGAGCAGCGGGGGCAGTATTGCAGTCGCTTTACCGCACCGTAGTGATGAAAAGAGAATTGGGCCAGAAGGCAAAGCTCTCACCGGTCGATCTTTGCTCCAACCCTCACCTATGGTCATGAGCATTGGGTCATGACCGAAAGGACAAGATCGCAAATACAAGCGGCCGAAATGGGTTTTCTCAGAAGGGTGGCTGGCTTTTCTCTTAGAGATAGGATGAGAATCTCAGTTATCCGAGAGAAGCTCGGAGTAGAACCGCCCCTTTGCATGGAAAGGAGTCAGTTGAGCTGGTTCGGGCATCTAGTAAGGATGTCACCAGGATGCCTCCCTAGGGAGGTGTTCTTGGCATGTCCAGCTGGAAGGAGATCATAGGGCAGACCAAGGACTAGATGGAGAGATTATATCTCCACACTGGCCTGGGAACGTCTCAGGATTCCCCAATCAGAGTTAGTTGATGTAGCTGGGGAAAGGGAAGTTTGGGGTTCCCTGCTGGAACTGCTACCCCCGCGACCCGATTTTGGAAAAGCGGTTGAAGATGGATGGATGGATTTTGGATTCATTATTTTTATTTTTATATTTTTGGGATGTGGAACAAATCATCAGAGTTTCCATTATTTCTTATGAGGGAATTTCGATATACGAGTGCTTACACAAGAACACTTCGGGAACGAATTATGTTCGCAATCTAAGGTTCCACAGGCACTGTAAAGGCAAATCTAAGAAGAAAACTAAGATTTGAAAGAATATCAAAGGCCACAAAAGGGGCCAGAGCATTTTCATATTTAGTTCCTAGGCTTTGGAATAGCCTTCCTGATAATGTTCAGGGCTCAGACACAGTCTCCCAGTTTAAAAGCAGACTTAAGACACATCTCTTTAGTCTGGCATACACATAGTTCATCCCATAACCTCGTACTCCAGTACATTTAAATGCACACTCTCATCTAGTGCTGCTAATAAAATGAACGGCAACTACGCCAATTCTTTCCCACCTATTCTTTTTTTTTCTACCCATCCTGAGGCACCTGGAGATTGTGCCAGTTCCAGTAGACAGAGGGCAACCTTGCGAGCATCCTGAGGCATCCAGAGAAGGACCAGTTCCAGCTGGATTCTGCTTCATGATGGTTTGGAGCTGCTCCCAATCTCAAAGTGATCCAGACCCCCTCTACCCTCTGCACCTGTCTGACTCATCCCGGTGCCATGCTCGTGCCGAACTGAATGTTCGACTCCATGTTAACTTGTTTGGTTATGTTGAACTTCCTGCTATCCGTTATGACCCAAATAAGGATGGGTTCCCTGTTGAGTCTAGTTCCTTGCAAGGTTTCTTCCTTTTGCCATCCCAGGGAGTTTTTCTTCACCGACGTCGCCCTTGGCTTGCTTGCAGATCGCCATGATCTATACATTTTTACTTTCTCCTACACATTTCAATAATATTCTTTTAATTTGGTGAAGCTGCTTTGAGACAATGACCATTATTAAAAGCACTACATAAATAAAATTTTAATTGAAAACTCGTTAAGAGTCTGCAAAAGACTTAAAACTGGGGCAGAGGTTCCCCTTCCAGCTGCACAATTCCACACAGGTGCACTCTGTTTACTAATTAGGTAACTTCTGAAGGCAATTGGTTCTACTAGATTTTAGTTAAGGGTATCAAAGTAAAAGGAGCCGAATACAAATACACACCACATTTTCTGATTTTTATTCATAAAATTTTGGAAAGTCAATTACCATTTTCATTCCACTTCACATTTATGTACCTCTTTGTGCTGGTATATCATATAAAATCCCATTAAAATGCATTTACGTTTGTGGTTGTAACATGACAAAATGGGGAAATGTTCAAAGGGTATACTTTTGCAAGGCCTTTTATATAAACGTAGGCCAATCAGTAAAACCATAACCTTCTTGTGTTCTTGTAAATACAGTATACGGATCCATTAAAACATCCCTATAATAGTGACAGGGAAGGGCTTTAGGATGCATACCTTCTTGTAGCAGCTTCTTGGCATGGGAGGGTTCTTTGCCTTGTGGCTGGAAGAATGCATAGATGCACTTCCTGACCAGGTCCTCCCAGCCTGGCCGGCCTGTAGCTCTCAGAGCACTCGTCTCGATGGAGATGATTTTCCCTGGAGGACACACACACAGCAGTTCTTTAAAAAAAAGCACTCCTGCAAAAAGCCCGAGACCCATAGCTGCTCTAAAATCTACTTTCTCTTTCTTTTCTATTAAAGAATTAAACAGGCGATATGGCAGTGAGTGTCTGAGAATGAGCACAGGGTAAGTGGAGTAAAAAGCGTACCCGTGGGGTCTTGCTTGGTGATAAAGGACTCCATACTAACTGGAATTGGTGGCACTCGGGGTGCACGGCACGCTATGCATATCAGGCAGCTCTGTAGGTCTGTGCGCACACACATGCACACACACACCCATTTGCACTCATATTAATAATGTTCACCATCATATTTATTAAATTCAAGCCAAGTGTTTGAGTGTGTGTTTTACCATCGCCTTCCTCCTGCACTGCTCGGGGCTGCGACACAGTGAAACACTGCATGAGCTCATACTGCTGCCGAGCGTCCTGGTTTTCTGCATCTGCCTCATCTGGAGGCCTCTTCAGCAGTCTGCAGTTAAATATGTGACTGGTCCGTTGACCATGCTCCTGCGGCCACGGCACCCCACTAACTGCACTCACATACACACACTTGGTATAATCCAACCTGATAATATTTTAGTTCCATGCCAGCAGATAAACACACGATAACTAACTCACCAAGGCTCTTGGGGAGCAGGTTGCGTACAAACTCGTTGTGGTCACCTACATGGAGGATGCTATAGACACTGGAAGTCATTAGCTCCTCCTGGGTGTAACCTAGGTAGTTTGTGACATTCTCCGATACAAACACGATGCGACCCTCACGGTTCACCACAAAAAAGAAGCCGTTCAGGGCCTGGAGGAAATAAAGAGAAAGGGATGGAAGATTTAGGATTGTGCTCTTCACCATTATAGTCAGGCTTCAGGGACAAGGAGATCTGAGATCTTTGACAAGCTGTTCTAGTAGCTTATATTGAATTTTCCTATTATCTGTCACCTGTCAGACAAACACTTCTAAAGGGTACACCTCATTACGTAACTTAACTGCAAACAAAACCAAAAAACTCATTAATGCGACTTACCTCAAGAAGGAGAGGACCGAGAGCCTCCTTCTCCACCATGCCTTGACTGCTGGAGGACACATCGCTCTTTTGCACCTCATCATCAGGGGACTTCAAAGCTACTTTCTCTGTGGACACATGAGGAATTTCAGTATATTACAAGAATGGCTAGCGGCCAATACGAATTTCTGACTGTCGCATACTGTCTAATTGCAGTTACCTAGATTTGTATTTGGGCCATGTAAGCAATCATTTCCTCAAGAACAAATACACCACACTTTCCCATTCATCTCCTGAAAGGGGACTAGATTAAAGCCATACACAAGACAAATCCACTAATGCCTCTCTAGTGCACAAGTAGTCCTGAGTTGAAGCCAACCACAACAAGAACTTCAGCTCAGAAAAAAGACTACAAAGCAAAGCAATATCCACAACGCTGGTGTTTATGTCCCCACCATACCCAAATTCTTATATTATCTTTTGGTGACTATTTTTCACTCAAGGTGCTTGACCTTGCCATTCATCTTCAAGATCAAAGCCGTCAGATCATCACATGAGATTGTTCAACAACTGTATCAAGTAGAAGCTTGAATCTGTTTGTTTTTATTTTTATTCAACGACTTCTTGAAGAAGCATCTAACTTTAGATGCAGTGTTTATGTGCATTGCGGTGTGCCATATTTACGTACATAATAGCAATGTAGCTTTCCAAAGACAGTAAGATGTGTTCAAGGCACTCTGCCTCAGGACTCACTTTTTGCGTTGGTAACAGGAACAGTTCAAATGGGGTCAAAGATGAGGCAGAAAGAGGACATGCAATGGGAGATGCAGTACCGGAACAAGTGTCAAATTAGGAGTGAAGAACACATACCGATAGGTTTAACCACAACTGGTTGCAGTGAAGGAGTGACACCAGGACTACTCTGTCAATACTGTCAGATGTTCTGCTGAGAGAAAAGAAAGAGAACCGCTCAGAGAACACTGCGGCTCAGACAACAATAGAGTTCAATGAATACTGTGTTTCAGAGAAAACTGGGGCCCAGAGAACCAAAAAAAAGTCACACTCATATTAAATTACAAACCAACTTGTGCTTTAATTAAAGCAGTGGCATAGTTTCAATAGGCGTATGCAATGTCACAACAAGTATTTCCATCCAGAGTCGCATAAATTTCACTCCAAGATCTTATATTGAAGATGGTAGAGTCAGAGAGCTGCAAAAAGCCTTCTCCAGCAGGGTTCTCAATAGGGTTGAGGTCTAGACTCTGTGGTGGCCAATCCTACATGAAAATTATGTTTCATGCTCCCTGAAACACTCTAACAATTTGAGCTCCATGCATCCAGGCATTGTCAACTTGAAATATGCATGTACTATCTAGGAAGAAAAAGAAACATTGATCATAAAACCTGGATATCCAGTGTATTCAGGTAGTCAACTGACCTTGTTTTTTGGGCACATATCGTTGCTGAACCTACACCTGACCAACAGGAGTAACCCTATATCACAACAATACAATAAAATTTTATTTGTATAGCGCTTTTAACAACTCTCATTGTCGCAAAGCAGCTTTACACAATCAAAAGAATTATCAGAGTTTGTATGAAATGTGAATGTGTATGAATTAAAAATGGTCAGATATGGTCCCTGATGAGCAAGCCGAGGGCAACAGTGGCAAAGAAAAACTCCTTGAGATGGCAATGGCAATAGGAAGAAGCCTTGAGAGGAACCGGACACAACAGGGATCCCATCCTCATTTGAATAAAACAGAAAGCAGGAATTGATCTGCATTCATACTGTGTGTTAGGTGGCAGGCAGTTCAGTATAACAGTTTATGTTAATTGATGTTAATATGGAGTCCAGTTAGTTATTGGAGGCTCAGGTAGACTTGTAGGAAATTCCCATCCTGTACTATCGAGCAACTGCAGTCAAGTCAAGTCCTCAGAGAAACTGCTGTCAACATCAGCCAAGGCCAGAACCGTCTTCATGGTAAAGTGAAACCGTCCCCAGACACATCCCAAAGAGACAACACTACTGTATGTCCCCATACAGTACAGTAGGCACTAGGCATGATGGGTGCATCACTGCATCTGTTATCAGCCATGAGTTCTACTGTTTGTTTGTTTTACAATTTGATTTACTAAAGCATTTAAGTGATCTCCCCTCATGCTCATTCAGAAAGTTTTTCTAACTACATTTAGTTAGAAAAAGGTACCCCTGTGTCCATAACATATACTAAAAGAAGTAGTGCAAAATATCAAGTGATGATGTGCAGTAGATGTAGGAAGTTTGTTGAAGGCGTGGTGGTGCTTTTTATTTTGTTGATTTATTATTATCATGCTTATGTTTCCTTTTCCTTTTTTTATAAACCGTTGTGACGATGAAAATGCTCAGCCACCAAAAGCAAACAAGCAGGCAAGATACAGACGGACCATCACTATGTCATGGGAACCTCGACCACGACGGGTCTGGATTTGGGATGGATCGCTTGTATTTTTTTAAACAGTTGACCACACGATAAGGCTTCACCTGTGACTGCATACAACCAGCACATGGACTGACCTCAGATGCCAGGAATGTTGCCACTGCTGGTCACAGGGTCTGTGTGAATTGCAAATCAGTTTATGGTAAGCAGCCATAAACACCATGGAAATGCCAGGTATGCGATGTTCACTTGTGTCTTGAGTTAAAAAAGAACTGCTTTTCGAGAGAGGCACAAAGATATATGACTGTGTATAGGGTGTAAAAGTGGGCTTTTACAAACCTAACACCCTTTCTTCATAGTGCACTGTTCCTGTTCGTACTGTTTTACCCTGAATGTCTGTTTGCATGGTCATATTTACAGTATGAATGAGGGAAAGAGTGTCCCTCTTCCCTCATTCCTGGACATTTACTTTGCACTAGGTGAAAGAGGTAACATTTATATGTTCATAAGTAAGGTTACATTTATATGTTTATAAGTAAGAAAAATACACAAATGCCAGGCATTTGTGTCAGAACTATTTGTAGAACTACATGTAGGACATGTCAGAACTATTTCAGGGCCATAAACCTGCAGACCCCTAAATACTGAGTGAGGGCCAAGCTCACTCATTTACACTACTGTGGTGTGAAAGTAATTGTGTGCAAGTGGACCTGAGAGGTTGGTCTCACGTTTAAAAAAAAAAATTTTTTTTTATATCAAAACCTATTTGCTGTTCATTGTTAAATTATCATATTGTTACAAATGTGCATATTGTATATATTGTTACATATTACGCAATGTTAATATTGTTTTTGTTGGCCAATAAAGCTGATTTTATACTGATTCTGTTTTATATTTTACATATTGGATGACAATCTTCCATGTATTCTGGATTTTATACCATACCAACATTAGATGGGGTGGTGAACAGCATAGTATCATGGCACTGTAATACATACAAAATGTTTGCTGGTACAGTAGGAGGCACACGAAATAGCCGTGGCCATGTGAATGCCGTGCGGATCCCGTGCGGCTTCCCTTTGGACCCCGTGGTCCCCCACTCCCTTTCCCTATGTACTTTCACAGACATACTCCCCCAGAAAGTCATCGCCTCTTGCAATAATGCAGATCAAACATACTACACCTGTCCATAAATAAAAAGGAATATTTAAGCATATACGCAAAATGTATTTCACTTAAACATTACAGATTAAAACAAGGAAAGTAGACGTGCTGAGCTTCGGTTCATTGTGATGCGGATAAACGGTCCAGAAAGGAAACGGGTTTCGTTATTTTACACAATCTGAAAATATTCAGTAAATTTATTAATTACTCTCAAAGTATCAACTCCAACTATGAAGTCTGGTGTAATTGATACCATTAAACATTTTATTTGTTTCTATTTATGTTTGTTTTGTTGGCGAAATACATTTTAGGCAGAGACGTCTGCATCGGCGTGCGTGAACTTTCACTTACAAAAAGACAGCGTTTTGATCAAAAGGCTGATAAACGCGTGCGATTTGTCGATAAAAATCCCAAAAAGTCATCGCGTCTCGCAATAATGCAGATCAAACATAATACACATGTCCATAAATAAAAAGGAATATTTAAGCATATACGCGAAATACATTTCACTTATTATTTCACAATAGTACAGATTAAAACAAGGAAAGAAGGCGTGCTGAGCTTCAGCTTTTGTGCTGGCGAAATACATTAGAGACGTCTGCTCGGTCTTGTTAATTCGTTTTAAACCCCTCAGTTCTGCCAATTCCCCCATCAGCGAAACCGGTTTGATAACTTCACACCTATTGTGAATGAAAGGTGAGAAGAGGGATTACAGTAACTGGGGGACCGCGGGTGTTCACCTCGGAGCGCGCCGTCACGTTGTCAGCGAGTAGACTAAAACAAAATCCTGTTTATACTTCATGTTGAGTCTGAGAATTTATTTACCATAAGCTTTGATGTATTGTTTTTAATCACTCTATACACAACCTATGATTTCACCCATGCTATTTTACAAATGGAATATTTTTTTATGTTACACTCTAAAAACTGCTGGGTTATTTGATCTATTTATTATTATTATTTAGTAGATTGCCTGTTAGAAATACCCCAAATGAAATTAATCCGCTGCAGAGATAGTTAATCAGCGGTAGTTTTCACTACTACTACTAATGATAATACTGAATGGAGAAAGCGCAGTCAAAGAAGTATCATCATTGCAGGAGAGAAGAAAATGAAGAATAAATAAATATCAGAGCAGTGGAACCTCGGATTGCGAGTAACGTGGTTTACGAGTGTTCCGCAAACCGAGCAAAGATTTTTAATAATTTTTTATTCGGAAACCGAGCAAGTATTAGTTTACAAGCGCCGAGTATCATGCTTCACACATGCGACTCTTATTTTGACACCGAGCGTCACTCTCTCACCCTCCCCCCTCCCCCACGGCTTCGCAAACACACAGAAACTCTGCTCGTGCGCGCGCAATTTGACACTGAAACACACACGCACAGACGCTCTCTCGCCTTTTCACCCCTCCCGGCTTCACCAACACATAGAAACTCTGCTCTGTCGCGATTCTTTTCAAAGGTAAGGTGCTGGTTCATTTGTTTTTTTTTACTTTACAGCAGTGATTCCCTTAGTATGCGCTCACGCCTGGTCAGAGAGATTTCTTTTTTTTTCCTGTTAAAACGGTGTTTCCGTGTTTGTGTGTCTGTTTGTTGTGAAACTTAAGTGATTCCTTTAGTATGCGCTCGTGCCAGTCTCGCTTTTTTCCATTAAAACGGTGTTTCCGCTGTGTTTATGCGCTTGTTGTGAAACTTAAAAAGTGAGTCTGTTAATATACGCTCATGTCAGTCTCAGAAAGATTTTTTTTTTCCTGTTAAAACAGTGTTTCCGTTGTGTGCGTGTGTTTGTTGTGAATCTTAAAAAGCGAGGTGGGGAGAGGGAGGAGGAGTGTTACTGTGTAAAACGAGGCGAGGGAAGGGGCTAATTCCACACACACACAGCGCCTGCACGCACCAACGGAAACACATCTGTCAGGATTTATTTGTACTTTGTGTGTGTGTGTGTCACTTTTTAAGATTCACAACAAACGGACACACACAAACACGGAAACACCGTTTTAACAGGAAAAAAAAGAAATCTCTCTGACCTGGCGTGAGCGCGTACTAAGGGAATCACTGCTGTAAAGTAAAAAAAACAAAAAAACAAATGAACCAGCACCTTACCTTTGAAAAGAATCGCGACAGAGCAGAGTTTCTGTGTGTTTGCGAAGCCGTGGGGGGAGGGGGGGAGGGGGGGAAGGTGAGAGAGTGACGCTCGGTGTCAAAATAAGAGTCGCATGTGTGAAGCAGGATACTCGGCGCTCGTAATACTTGCTGGGTTTCCGAATAAAAAACTATTAAAAATCTTTGCTCGGTTTATCCGCTACTACGTTAGTAGTGCATCACGTTGTCTTGTAAATAGCTGATTAAACCTATGAACACAACTGTGTTCTCTCTCACACGCACACACAAATAGCACATGAAATCACGTAAAACCAAATGAAACGAGGGCAAAAAATATAACCAATGGAAAACACAGTAGTATACTGTACTGTAGGTGATCCCTGTCCTGCGATAACAGGTGCTAAACCTCTGGAACTTTTTAGTTGTTTTAGTATTGTTCTCAAGTGTGAATGTTTATGGGGATTTAACCTGTCTCTGCTGCCGCAGCTATTCACAGCTGTGATAAGTGATTAATGCCCCATCAGATCTTTGATGGGGGAACGTTATGCAGGGTTAAATGACAAAAGAAATACTGATCTGTTGTAACGATGCAGGTCGCGCGAGGGGCAGATCCGCGCATAAACTATTCAGAACGAGCAGATCCGCAGTCTGCTACCACAGCACAAAAAATACATAACTCTCTCATAAGTCCTCGTTAAGTTCTACGTAGACGGCGGAGCTTTGTTTATTTTGTGTTATTAGTTTTCTTTTGTTTCTTTTCAAGTTTCCTAATTAATAATCCCACGCCATCTCCAAATGGGAAGGTCTTCCCTAGATCTTAAAAACATCTCGTGGTGTGGCTCTCCATACCGCGCCATGTAACATCCGTGTGGGCAGATCTTTGTATTATGCGCCATTAATCAATTTGTTATGCCAATTTTTGACTATCAGCGATAAACAACATCAAAAATATAACGAAATCAAACCCAAACAGAAGTTACATTTGAGCTTTACTTTGCAGCAAAATATTATCTATCAGTGTATTAAACGAAACTAGATAATACACCGTAATGTAAAATACATAGCTGTATATACGGAATACAAATGCAGGCTATCAGTATATATAAATTACAGATGTTACCGTGTCTTTAAGGATTTTTAAGGATGATGAAGGAAAATATATTGCAATAAAAAAATTTATTTATTAAGAAATTAATTTTAAATAGCATAAGCATCATGGGTTGTGTATTCAGTGATTTTCAAAATTCTGTTTCATTAATCGGTTTTATTTAATTTTTTTTTACCATATAATCTATTTATGAAACTATGTTGACAACGCCTGGACGCCATAACATGCTGTATAAACTGCCTGGACACTGCAGTTAACTGAAGCACTCAATGCTCCACCTGGCGTGATTAAACAGTATTGCAACCATCTCATTGGAAAGCGCATGGGGGCGTTTATGGGGCGGGGCATCGTTAACTGCGTCATCGCGGGGTATCACATACTTGTCATGGTTCGCTCTGGGACCCGCCATGTTCCAGGCAGCTGTTTCACAGGGCTCCTACTGTATGCTGGTCACCAGCATACCAGCACCAAAACACACATATGCTGGTATAATGTTAACCAGCTATGCTGGTCTATGCTGTTTTTTTCAGCAGAGTAGATATTTTTCCTGCCTGTTTCCTAGTTCTTGTAACGTACAAGCCATGGAGAGGGGGCAGTTTTTTTTTTTTTACTGTTTTTTTCCAGTCTGTTACTGTCCTGATTTGCTCCAAACCAGGCAATGATGGATGTGCACAGGACAGACTCAATGACTGCAGTATAAAACGATCAACAGCTTCTGTGGCAGACTGTACTTCCTCAGTTAGCACAGGAAGTATATTCTCTGCTGGGTCTTTTTGAGGATGGAGTTGATGCTGCATTCCCATTTCAGGACATGGGAAATGTTAGTTTCCAAAAACTTGAAAGACTCCACAGTTGACACATGGTAGTTGGATATTACGAGGGAGAGCTGAAGGTTGTGTCCTAAGGTCCACGGTCATCTACACAGTTTTGAGCATCAGCTTCAGGTTGTTCTGATTGCACCAGAATAACAGGTGATCCAACTCCTGTCGATACGCAGACGTAGTATTGTCATTTCTTCCTCCAGAAGATTATGGTTTACCAATATCCTTGCATAAACTTTTTTTTAACCCAATTTTAGTAGTTCCAGCAATTGTTTTAGTTGTTTGCTTTATGTGGGGCAATAATTTGACCCTTCTATAAAAGAGCCTATGATCTTATGTATCTTTTTTAAACAAGGATGTTTTAAAAAATTATAGCTCATCACTGCAGCAATTAGGGGTTAATAACTTGTTGCCAGCAGAACCATATTATTCACTGCAATAATTACCCAATGCTATATTATTTGCTTAGGTATATCCAGGTGGTGACTTTTTTGGAGGGGCAGTGTACATTCCAATACTAATATTACATTTTAAAATGTATCAGAATTGAATTCAATATATACAATGTATTAAAATTTTTTAAGTCTGAAATTTCCACAATAGCAACAACATTGGAACAAAATCTAATACATTACAAAAAGTATACTACACATTGCACTGCCCAGTTGACAGCAATCCCGACCCCTACTGCCACCTGGAACTGTGGAATCTTGGTGCCGCTTCTGGTTGGAGTTTGGAGTCTCTGGTTGAAAATGGCCCGATGTGGTCTGCTTTGGTGACTGGGGATGGTTTCACTTGACCAAGAACATGGTCTTGGACTCAACTGAAGATGACCTTGGACTCTTATGGCTTCTCTGATGGTTTGTAAAGTCAATAAAAATTTAGGACTGAAATTCCCACAAACAATGTTGTATGCGAGTCCCCAACAAAGAAAGTGCACTCCCTATAAACTTAAATACTCTTTCCATTATACTGAACTTTAAGAGTCACAGGAACTTTAAGTGTCATGCTTGGTGGGTTTCCTCCCACAGTCCAAAGACATGCAGATTAGATAATTGGCGTTCACAAAATTGCACATAGTGAGTGTATGTGTGTGCCCTGCAATGCATTGGCACCCTGTCCAGGGTATACCCCACCCTGGCCCTGGGATAGGCTCCACCCTGAATACAGGATTATGCGGTATAGATGATCAGGAAGGGAGTGGGTAAAATTATATAGTTCTTGATAGAGATGCATGGAGGGAGTGACGTCTGCGCAGTGTTCTAAATCGAGGAATTTTGTAATGGGATGTTCACTTACTCAGCATTCCCTCAACAGGCTGCAGGACGTAGGCCGAATTGTTCAAAGTACACTGAGGAACAGAATGCAGCAACTGACTCGTGTTAACTAACTTTGGCTAGCTTGCCAGCTAAGATACATCCCATGTGATGTTTAGTATGGACTAAGCATCACACTGAACTGGGCTGCTGATCCTACTGTTACCCTTGTTGCTATTCTGCTCATTTTTTCACCCTTTACTGCCTGTCCTGCACAGTCAACACAGTGAGAACACTAAATCTATTAACCAAGAAAGTGGGAAGTGAAGGTTCTACTCTTAATTATTCAGTGTTCTAAAGTGATATTAATGTAGAACAACCAAAGAAGTTGACAACAGCACTAAGTCAAACCAAACCAAATTACTATACATAAATAAAGCTCATGTGCTCTGGATCTAGCGCTCATGTTTGTGGTGGACTTTGCCTTTTGTGTTTCAGAGGCCAGATGTAACAGATGAAATGTCACGGGAACTAAACACAGCTCATATCAGCTAATAAAGGTTTGTTTCTTAAAACAGCCATGGTGTTAATAGATCTACTTCACACAGGAATCACACAACAGCTGGGCTCAGGTCAGACTAAAACTAATCTATCTAAAACTAAATTAATGTGTAATGATACACATATTAGAATATTCATACAACAGTTAATTCCAACCAATCCTGATTGGACAACTGGCATTCCTCAAGTTGTGATAAGTGACATTACACCATGTGGGTGAAAGAAGGGTGGTACTGTCCAGCATACTGAGGAGAGAGCAAACACCTGCCAAAAACCACATTGAAAACCAGTCACAGAAGCACTTTCAGCAAAAAAACTAATTTGATAAAGTTATCATCTTAAAAAATCCACTTTGGCTGCTTAATAATTGCTTGGAATTTCTGAATCACAAGGCTAACCAAGTTATTTTATTTAATGCTACAAAGCTAACCAGTTAACACAAGGCTGAACTCCAAATTGCTCTTTAACCCCTGATCAAGAGCATTATTTGGTGTGTGCGACCTCGAAACCCATATGTTCCAGGAAGCTCATGAAAGCGAAATACAGATGGCACTCAAGCGGTATTCTAGTTTTACCGCCCGCTCCCTATGGCGGCAGCATTTGGGTTTGTGCGTTTGCTGGCTTTTACCGCTGAGTGACGCTATATAACTATAGACTCAAGCCTCAGGCCTTAGTTCATTCTCTCAAGGATTAATGAGCTGTCGCTCCTTTAGAGCTGCACGTAGTAGCGGATAAATCAAGTAAAACATTGTAGTTAAACAAATTCCTAATCACAGTACTAAAATTACAGTACAAATTCAGAATTTAAATTAAATAAAATCTTATTAGGATCGAATTTAAGCAAAGTAAACGTTAACACAGCGGGCCTTTAGATTTTATCATGTGTAAGTAGAAAAGCTACACGTGCAGTTTTTTTTGTCATCTTATATTTTGTGTTCTTTAAATTTGTAGAAGATTTATTACCCGAAATTAATATAAAATACAATTGAAACATTAAACGAATTTACAATCACAGTACTAAAATAATAGTACAAATTTAGAATTTATATTAAATATAGGTGTTTCCTATTTGCATCGAATTTAAGCAAAGTAAATGCTAACACAATGAGACTTTATATTTTATCATGTGTAACACTCACGTAGCCAGAAAACTCTGGGTGTGATTCAGAAAAAGTGGGTGTGCCACAGATTAATGTGCAAAATCTATATAGTAAAACTATATAAAAAGATACATAGCTTTTATAAGCCTCTAACTTTAAGTGCACTCAAAATGACGACAAAACATTGTGATTTTGTAAAATAATGAAAGCAAACAGGGATACAGTGCTATTCAGTATCTGTGAACTTGAACGCCCCAGAAAATGAACCGAAACTCTGTGTATGCTTGCCTCACAGACGTGAAAAATATATACTTATAGAAAGAGAAATGTCTGCTTTTATATAAACTAATGGAAAATAAATTGCAGATTACGTAATTCGTATGAAACGTGAATTATTGACGCATACACTGCTGCGGAGATACCGAGATGACATGAACACCTTCATAGCCCCTTCACTTCACTTCACTTTCTTAGCCCCACCCAAGTTAAAACGGCGTATTCAGAGAAAGGCTTGTCCGCTTTCACTTAGCACTTTTCATCTCGCTACCGATATGAGCAGATACAAGCAGCTTTGTTTCAGTCATAATATTCATCAAATCATAAATAAGGGTGACATTTGCAAAGCAAACAAAATGTAAAATCAGTACCCCAGAAAAACAACAGAGCACAAATATATACCTGCTGAATAAACACTGCATTTTTTTAAGTGAAAGCGTGCACGATGTGAGCAGCTTTATTTCACCCATTCATGGTCAAATTATTATTCAATGCTGGACACGAACAGCAAAAAAGCATGATGATAATAACCAGAATAATAATAATCATTATGCTTTTTTGCTGTTTGTGTTCAGCGTTGAATTATTATTTGAAACTGAAGAGCTTCGTGTGGATTCATGCCACGAGTCATTTTATCATACAAAGATTATTACGTTGTGCTCGGACCACTGAGATTCTGCGGATTCCAAAATTTACATTGTTACTGTTTTTTAATCACTGGAATGGATGTTTCCTTATCATAACATGCCTTGTACTGTTTTTAATCACTCGATACACAACTCGTGATTTTTATGCTATTTTACAAATGGAAAATACAAATGGAATAATTTTATAATCACAATAATTTGTGCATAATCACAATAATTTGTGAAAATCACAATTTCTTCCATTCCAGGGATCCAGGTATCCAGGAATCTACAATCCAGAAGATTTTAACTCTACACAAATTTAAGAAGAGGCCTGAAGCACTGCAGGTCTTCGGAAGAGCCTCATATCCAAGATGGTCTTAAAGTGGGGAGGGGTGCATTTTAGTTTCTCTGAATGTATAGGTGAGAACAGCTGATTCACCTGGGGAGGGGTGAATTATTTGCATTCAAATGTTGTCTGACATTGTAAAGCACATACAGTAACACTAAAACAACAACAACCTACAATAAACAGGAATAAGAGGCCCAGATTATACTGCATAAATATTATTTAGTACAACAAAATTCCTCTGCGCCCTCAAAAAGCGCTGATTAGACTACGTAGGAAATTAAAGAGGAGAATCACGATGCCGGCCCAAACCTCATTTAAGATATATGAACAAATATTGTAAGTAAACAAAAATAGCCCACAATTAATAAAGCATTTTATTTAGACTATATAAATAATCCTGCATCTATTTTTAGTCATGCCAGCTGCCACTTTTTATTGAGATTTTTTCAATACAAATCTTATACACACGTGGACAAAATTGTTGGTACCCTTCGGTCAATGAAAGAAAAACTCACAATGCTCACAGAAATAACTTTAATCTGACAAAAGTAATAATAAATAAGAATTCTATGAATGTTAACCAATGAAAGTCAGACATTGTTTTTCAAACATGCTTCAACGGAATTATAAAAAAAAGATGAACTCATGGAACAGGCCTGGACAAAAATGATGGTACCCCTAACTTAATAGTTTGTTGCACAACCCTTTGAGGCAATCACTGCAATCAAACGATTCCTGTAACTGTCAATGAGACTTCTGCACCTCTCTGCAGGTATTTTGGCCCACTCCTCATGAGCAAGCTGCTCCAGTTGTTTCCGGTTTGAAGGGTGCCTTTTCCAGACAGCATGTTTCAGCTCCTTCCAAAGATGCTCAATAGGATTGAGGTCAGGGCTCATAGAAGGCCACTTTAGAATAGTCCAATGTTTTCCTTTTAGCCATTCTTGGGTGTTTTTAGCTGTGTGCTTTGGGTCATTGTCCTGTTGCAAGACCCATGACCTGCGACTGAGACCCAGCTTTCTGATACTGGCCTGCACATTTCTCTCTAGAATCCCTTGATTCTAGTCTTGAGATTTCATTGTACCCTGCAAAGATTCAAGACACCCTGTGCCAGATGCAGCAAAGCAGCCCCAGAACATAACAGAGCCTCCTCCATGTTTCACAGTAGGGACAGTGTTCTTTTCTTGATATGGTTCATTTTTCCGTCTGTGAACATAGAGCTGATGTGCCTTGGCAAAAAGTTAAATTTTTGTCTCATCTGTCCATAGGACATTCTCCCAGAAGCTTTGTGGCTTGTCAACATGTAGTTTGGCATATTCCAGTCTGGCTTTTTTATGATTTGTTTTCAACAATGGTGTCCTCCTTGGTCGTCTCCCATGTAGTCCACTTTGGCTCAAACAATGACGGATGGTGCGATCTGACACTGATGTTCTTTGAGCATGAAGTTCATCTTGGATCTTTTTAGAAGTCTTTCTGGGTTCTTTTGTTACCATTCGGATTTGATTAGTCATCAATTTTCCTCCTGCGGCCACGTCCAGGGAGGTTGGCTACAGTCCCATGGATCTTAAATTTCTGAATAATATGTGCAACTGTAGTCACAGGAACATCTAGCTGCTTGGAAATGGTCTTACAGCCTTTACCTTTAACATGCTTGTCTATAATTTTCTTTCGAATCTCCTGAGACAACTCTTTCCTTCGCTTCCTCTGGTCCATGTTGAGTGTGGTACATACCATGTCACCAAGCAACACAGTGACTACCTGGAGCCCTATATATAGGCCCACTGACTGATTACAAGATTGTAGACACCTGTGATGCTAATTAGTGGACACACCTTGAATTAACATGTCCCTTTGGTCACATTATTTTCAGTATTTTCTAGGGGTACCATCATTTTTGTCCAGGCCTGTTCCATGAGTTTATTTTTTTAAATAATTTTGTTGAAGCATGGTTGAAAAGCAATGTCTGACTTTCATTGGTTAACATTCATAGACTTTTTAAAAATTATTACTTTTGTCAGATTAAAGTTATTTATGTGACCATTGTGAGTTTTTCTTTCATTGACCGAAGGGTACCAACAATTTTGTCCACGTGTGTAATGCCCACGTGACATCCAACATTCCCCACCTTATTATTTTATTATATAAACAATTTGAACAATTAAACTATTTATTTTACTATTTTAACTATTAAGACTATTAAAACTATTTAACTATTTTAAATAAATTTAAGAACAAGAACAATCAAACTTTTTTATATTATTGATTAAATGTGGGCTGAAAAAAAAAACTGTTGTTTTCAAAAATTTATCAGATGAGAACTCATGTCCATCAATCTGACATGACAAAAACAGTATGCTTAAGAAAGTCCCAGGTGGGAAGACACTGCTTTGTGTAGGCAACATCAAAGAAAAAAAAAAACTTTAAAATAAAATATTAATACTAAAACCGTATTATACCAAGGAATACCAGTTAGAAATACCCATAAAATACCTCCACTGTTTTAAAAATTACAGAGACATCACAGCCAGCGGCAGTTTTCAGAAATACTTTCCGCAGAAATTCTTTCTGCGGTGGCGGGGTACATGAGGCATGTACATGGGCATTGCCAAATCTCTGAAAAATGTTGGGGCATTTTTTTCTAAATAGACGCTATCTTTAATAACCGATGGAGCTTTTGAGCTGTACACACATGCCTTCTCGCCTAAACAACTCTTAAAACTACATTTTGTGACACACTAACAGTAATATTTTGAACATTTTGCAGGCTGTTTGGAGAAACCAAAGAATAAAGAATAAAACAGTTGTTGGGTCAAAATAACCCAACCAGGTGTTTACAGAAACAACCCAGCATTTTTTAGAGTGTATTTTTGAGTTATTCTAATGTTCTATTCTGAAAGTCTATTTTTCCAGTTATTTCTATATTTAAAGTTTGTCTTTAATGTCTTTAAATGTAATATATTTTTACATAATAACAATAAACCGATACAAACAGAGGCTATATAACAGTTCTTTGTACAAATAAAATTGTTAGCTAGTAAACTTGTCTGTCTAAACAACATTTAACCATTTTTTAAACTCATTATTGTACAGTAAATGTCAATAGATCTGGTACTGATTTTTCATGTTTGTTGTATAAAGTACTCTGATGTGGAATTACCATCTCTAGCACAACAGAGTGACTTTTTTATGACTTAAGCTCAAATTATATTCAAAAACTGCATCAAATGAAAATGTCACTTTGCGCCACCTGGCGGTCGTTTCATGAATGACACGAAATGCGACTTGTTTATTTTGTCTGTTGCCGTTTTGCTGCAACAGAGAGTGTGGCGGTAATAGACATTCCCCTTGACTAACTACTGTAAGTGGAAAAATAAAGAGAAACTTTATGTGGACTGTCCACCACCTCGATGTTTAAGTCTCCTCACCTTTTGGCTACATAGTACTGTTAATAATTTACACCTACTTTCACTTGATAACAGTAACTGTCGCAGTTAGTTCCGCCAATTATGTAAGGATACGTGTTAATGGAGCAAAATTAAGTGGTTTATTAAAGAAACAAATCAAAATCTGTTTATAGTAATGATACGCAGGGCTGTGCTACACTATATGGACAAAAGAATTTGGCGAAACCTGTTTTGTTTTTTTGTGTTTCCCAGGTGTTTCAATCAGGCCTCTTATCCCCAGTGAAGAGTAATCTTAATGCTTTACCATACTAAGACATTGGGGAAATTGCTATGCTTCCAACAGTTTGGGAAAGGCTATTACAACATGACTGTGTCCCAGTAAGCAAGGACTATAAAGACACGATTTGATGAGTTCGCTGTGAAAGACCTTAACTGGCCCGCACAGAGCCCTGAACTCAACCCCATCGAGCATCTTTGGGATGAACTGGAATGGAGATTGTGAGCTAGGCCTTCTCATCCGACATTAGTGTCTGACCTCACAAATGCTCTACAGAATGAATGGGAACGGATTTCCACAAAAACACTCGAAAATCTTGTGGACAGCCTTCCAAGAAGAGAGGAAGCCGTTATAGCTGCAAAAGGGGGACTCACTCCATATTAAAGTACAATTATTTGGATACAATGTCATTGTAGGTTTGGCCAAATACTTTTGTCCATATAGTGTATATATTACTGGACATGGTACAGTGCTATATCTAGCAATACAGCACGCCTTCTTGTATGATATTTCAGCAATTTTAACCTGTTTAAATGATGAACATGTTTACACGCTACGTTGGTATCATTGTTACTACATAATGAATGATCATTCATGATTTAACGATGATCAAATCCATGATTTAACATTTAAATGAGACAGGTAAAAAAATTTAATCACAAAAAATGCTTATTATAAAATTACATTTTAACGTAAAATTCACCTTTTTAAAATGGTCAACTCAGAGAATGCGTGTTACTTGCACTCTAACTTGCAGCTGGTGGAAGGAATGACTTTAGTTTCATAGATGAATGACTGAACATGGGTATTAGTAATGAAGTGATAAACGATTGGATACAAAGATTAATGATAAAATGATATCATATTCCACAGATTTTATTTTCCATTTGTACACATACCAACAGTATGAGTGCATTGGAATTGTTTACGCAGAAGCTCTCTGAGTCTATGATTAACAAAAACAAGAAAGATAAGAATAGTACATTCAATACAGAAAATAAATAGTAGAAGAAAACTGCCAGACTATAATAAACATTATCGAGTACTATGATAGACTATATTATATTTTAAACAAGATCCCGAGATATGGAACTATTGCACTTCTTCAAAACTTCAAAACAGGAAAATGGAGTAACGTGATTAACAAATGAATACACATAGTCCCTGACTTACGAACAGGTTCCGTTCCAGGAGCACACTAGTAAGTCGGATTTATTTATTTATGATTTATAAGTCTGACAAAGTGAGTCTTCGACACCTTTGACATGAAAGCATACCAACCCACGTGACTAAATCTTCGTCTCCTTTCCCAACACTGCCATCATGTGGCCAAAAACTGTAACCACACCTAAGAAAATTAATCTCACAGAAACAGTAGATTTTAAAAAAGGGGTGAAAGTAATGACAAATGCACATTCTTGGGGGGGACGGGGGGGGGGGACTGTCCATGCCCCCGCATTGTTGTTCATCTGGCCCATTGTTGCATTTCTATTTTTTTAGCACCGTCTTACAGAAGATAAACATCGTTTATATGGGTGAATTGCTCCCAGCAAGAGCTGATGGAGTTCAGCATCACGTTTCTCTGACAGAGTCACAATTTAACTGAGCAAAGATAGCATATACAGAGACTGAATCAGTGGCTGTTAATGCAGTTAACTGTAGATGCAAATACATGAGGTGCAGGAGGAAAATATGCAGGGGCCAACACATGTCCTTGTCTAACAATGCTAACACCATGAGAGAGGCAAATGGAGAGAGAGGCCCCTCTCTTACACTGCCAGGTCAGGGGAGCAGTGCTGCACCACCATTGGTCACTCTCTTACACACCCCTGTGGCTCCTCCCACCACCATGGTGTGAGAGCCTGAAAACAAAACAAAAAGCTCCAGAGACATGAAGGAGACATCAGTGAGATTTTGGAGACTGAAATATTATTATAATATTTCATGATTAGCACCAAAACACCTAGTACATACTCTCTTTCTCCTAATTCTTCCTCATCACTCAGACCATCACTTGCAGTTAGGCATTCCATGAAGTACAGCTTCCTCTAAACATCTGGACAGTCCCAGCTGAAATTACTGTCTGTCTAAAAAAATTACCAATCCAAAAAATATTTACCTATACAATTATGTTAACTATTAAACATATAAACTTATTTCATCACATTTTTACTCATTACATCACATCTATATCTACTAATTAACAGGAATACTGAAAATATTTTCTTATTTTAATGGTTATAACAAGACTGACTAAAATGACTAGTTTTGCCAGAAGTATCCTGAAAATGACATGAGTATGAATTTGCATTTGTTGTATTTCTGAGGAAGAGAAATCTTATATAAATCTCTCATATTGGCGTGCGCGTTTATCTGTCTTTTGATCAAAACTCTGTAAAGTGAAAGAGCGCACACGCGCACGTGGGTTCACGAGAACATTTTACATTCACTAAAAGGCTTATTCACTACCACATTTCAGCCATTGACAGACATGCATTGTGCTATGTTGTTATTTGTAATCAGAGTATTTTAGGAATTAAATTAAACTGCTGTTTTTGGTACATGCTTTCACTTTGCACTTTTCATCTCCTTTTTGATCAAAACGCTGCCAGTATGAGCCAATACGAGCAGCTTTGTTTAAGTAATAATATACAAAGACCATAAATAGGGGCGACTTTTGCACAGCAAAGAAAAATGTACAACATATGTCTTTTTTTATGACTTAAGCTCTAATTATATTTGAAAACTGCGTTGAATGAAAATGTCACTTTGCGCCACCTGAATGACATGAAATGGCACAAAATTTATTTTGCCCGCTGCCGTTTTGCCGCAGCGGTAAGCACCGCGGTAATAGGCATCCCCCGCTTGACTATCTACTGTATGTACTCAGAAACTCATACTAAAACTGTCCAATCAAAAGCCTCATTCACCAGTGCATTGTTTATTTGAACTAGTGGTATGTGTGGGTCTGGTGACAAAGAAAGGCTAATTTGGTGCTTTTTGAATATTCATTTAAAAATGAAAAATTAAGCACTTGCGGACATCATATCAAATGCGAAAATATCAAAGGGACTAGAAAATCACAGATGCTGCCGCATATTACTTTAAAGATTGTGGTGGCCATGTTGTAAAAGAGAGATTTTAGAAACTAACACTGAACATGTAAATATAAATTGTCTTTATGCTACTTCTAGTGCCATTATTTGGTTTTAGTCTAAGTATATATATATATATATATATATATATATATATATATATATATATATATATATATATAAAAATACATTTAATCACAATAAATGTCAAAATAATCTCAATGTGAATTTTATATTATGCCGTGAAGCTCTAAAAATTATATAAAAAAAGTAAGACTACAACACAGTGACTTTCGATAATGGAGAGGCTTTTGGGTTTTTAAACGCCAAAGCAATTCCAATATATATTCACGTTGCGCAAAATTCAACTAAATAAATTTGCCTAGACTGGAATCTGAATGTTTAAATTAATGAGGAAACATGAGGCGAAATACATATATTAGTTGCCCAATCACAAAACGCCTTATGTGCAGCTGCAAATATCAGACAGCCGGAGATTTCTCTCTGATTAAACATGATTCATATTCTGCAAGAAAAGCACAAAATAAAATTTTATGAAACATAAACGTTGGTGAGTTGAAACTGAAAACAATTTATAATTAGACATGGGTGGTTTTTATGTATGTGTTTTGCGAGTTATTCTTTATTTAAATGCCTTGTTCATGCAGTTACGTCTGCCTCTGAAAGCAATATTGACAGGAATATGACTAAATGATGAATTTCACCAAAACCTCCAAATACGCATAGGCATGAACACTACGAATGCGTAATTACAGTAACACTCTGGGAATTTATAGAGAGTAAACTCAATATACACCTCCTCAATATACACTGACCCTAGTGGGACAAATCTCACATGTGAAGAGCTAAGCTCAGCCATGGTGGAGGATGCTGCACTCAGAAATTGAGGTGAACTTACCCTGCTCCTGCCGCTTGATCTGCTGGATCTGGTCAACCATGCTCTTGAGGATGTGGCATTTGTCTGGCTTCACACTGAGGCTGGCGAGATCACACATGTTAGCCGACAGCAGCTCGGCCACCTCGTCGATGTAGCGCCTCTCCAGTTCTCTGCGCCACTTCTCCCCGCTGAAGACCATAACACAAGACAAAACAGCTCCTTAATTTGTTCATTTATTTGTAAGAACACCATGAGAGATGGCAATACACATTGGATGACACACACACCTAACAGCACTTTAAAGTAGCAAGTATAGCAGTGTAGCAAGTAGATTTTTGAAATGTCTGAGGGAACTGGAGATCTCAAATAAGGCAGGATAGTGGATAACTATGTTCGGTAAACTGAAGCCCAGTGCCACACACCAGTGATTATATAAACATCATTCATCAATTTTAGTTAGGCTGATTCCAAAATATTCCCCTAGAGTAGCTCTATGTTATGATGCTAAATTAGGGACATCTTGTCTGAACCTGACATGCCTTAATTTTTCATTACCAGTTCTTACTTATTGTTTTTCTGATACTTCACCTCTCTGCAATAAAACAGATAATGAACTCATCACCATATAAATCATATAGAACATGGAATTATTTGCTCTGCCTCTTCCCACTTTCTTGCAGAGTATTCTGTTGTTCCATATAAGAGATGTTAAGTTAATTAGTTTTAAACAACATTTATTTTAAGGCCTTTTTTTTAGCTGAAAAGTGTCAAACCTAACAATGCACACATAATGATAGGGATGGTGGCAATTAGACAAATTAAAAACTATTGTTGTCAGCATTAATGCTTACAATCAAAATCATGAACACTTTAAATACTCTAGAACAAGACTTCAGAGATGCACAAACAAAAACTAGAATCTAGGTTCTAGGATCAGGGCTTATTAGCCTCAAAAACTAATCAGGGACAAATAGGCTAAACATTTTCAGCATTTAATAGATCCCCTTATCCAGAGCAACTTACATAATTGCTTTGACATTTCCAAATAGTTTGGTACTTTATTAACTAGAAGTACCATGTCAAGCAATGTTGGATTTTTGTTTTATCCCAAAAAACAGGACATCTGGAGGAAGTTTATTCCACAACCTAGGTGCATAAACAGAAAATAGTCTAGCTCCTGTACATGTATTATTTGATCCCTGAGAGATAGTGGGACCATTTCGAGCAGTGCTGGAATATCGGATTGAACAGTGCACAGTGTGCTCTGTGCTTTGAAGTAAGTGGGTGCTGGGACTTTTTTTGCTTTGTAGGTAAGCACTTTGTGGAGTGGTGAAGGAGAACTTGGGAATGTTAAAAAGTCATGCAGCTGCATTCTAAACCAGTTCAGGCAGTTTAAACTGTTTTTGTTAAAGTAAATCTGACCCTCAGTTTTAGAGTGTGTCTACTCATATGTGCTGAGGAAGTACAGATCCACTACTGACTAGAGCTGTTGATTCAGTGGCTGATGATCTTTGCCCATTGTGATTTTTGACTCAACATTTCTAATGTTTACTGTCTGATTTGTCCAAGTTGCAACACTAAAGGATTTAAAGTATTACAAATTATTGATTTCAGTGTTTATTAAATACTTTCAATAAACACTGTTGATTTCAACATCTCAAATGTCAGATCTCATTCCTGCTCCAGACTCCGGCCCATTACGTGGTTGTACTGCAGACTGCTCCAAAGTACAAAAAACAACCTCACAAAAAGCATTTAATGTTTGTAAGTTTACCTAAATATTGAATCAATTTTAAAACAAAAACTGACCCAAAGATTCAATTAACTTAATTGACCTACAAATGATGACTTAATTAAATTGCACAGCTCTACTAGCAAATGCTTGGGTACAACAGCACACTTTATGGATTATTGGCAAATACCAGAAAATATGAGGAATAAACCAATGTGCCTGTTAATTTCACAAAAGCATAAAGATGCAGAGTTTAATGGTAGAAATGCTCGTTATTTTTAGTTTAAAAACAAAACAAAAACACTCTAAAAGAGTTACTTAGTCACTGTTCCACTGTTTATTGAGCTGTGTTGTAGTTACACTTGGCACATTTTCACTAGTCCCCATTTCACTGACATACTTCTATACTTAGGAGTTCGGCTTCTAAAAAAATAAATAAAAAATAATAATAAAAAAAGCATGAGTAAGAACTTAAGATGGAAAGCATGTGGCTGCCCTTCCAATTAACTACATGTTTGTTAAGAATACTTTATTGAGGCTATAAATTATAGCTGTACATGCGAGAAGCTTGTGTGGACAGAGTTGCAGCCAGGACAGAATAAAGAAATACTTATCAATAACTCATCTCCAAAAAAACCTCTAGAGCTATACAGTATATATATTAGGGCTGCATGATTCTTGACCATGGGAACTGAGATCACAATTCTCTCACACAACTCTCTCTCCCCGTTTTTTTTTCTTCCAACAAAAAACATTGATTGCGCTTAAAAAAAAAAGTTACAAATCTAATTTGTATTAAAATAACTCACCTTTCCATATTTTAATGTAAATAAAGTGAAAAGTGGTTAAACATAAATGGAATATTAACAATAAATACATAAAAATAACTAATAAGTAACACTTGTTAATTTTGGACACTCGGACAACTACAGAATTTTATCAGTGTGTTAGTTTATTATTATTATTATTATTTTATTACTTAGTGCAACAGCTCGAATCAACGGGGCAGGTTTAATTATAAAGCGTGTCATAGTAATAATGTATACACAGCACCGCGCTACCGCCTTAAACGTACATTCACATCCAATACCACACAGAGCTTTATCAATAATCTCCTAGAGTAATCAACTTTGATTGGATCGCCATCTGACTTCACAGAACTCGATCAGGCGACTGAATATCTAGAGTCAACACTTCGTTACAGCTTAGATAATGTAGCTCCAGTTAAAAGGAAAATGATTAGAGATAAGAAACTCGCTCCTTGGTATAATGACCACACACGCACTTTAAAACAGACCGCTCGAAAATTAGAACGTAAATGGCGCCAAACTAAATTGTTAGTATTCCAAATAGCTTGGAAGGAGAGCATCCTGAACTATAAAAAAGCTCTCAGTGATGCTAGATCAACGTATCTCTCCACTCTTATAGAAAATAACAAAAATATTCCGAGATTTCTATTTAATACCGTAGCTAAATTAACTAAAAACAAGACCTCTGCAGAAATCTCCACATCATCATCATGCACTAGTGAGGATTTCATGAACCTTTTCAATAACAAAATCATAAATATTAGGCAAAAAATTCAGGCTTTGAGACCAGACAATTTAAGTAATACAGATAAACTAACCACATCACATCAGAATTACTCCCCTTGAAGCGAGAGACCTAATTTCACTCATCTCTTCTTCAAAATCGTCAACCTGTATATTAGATCCTATACCGACACATTTTCTCAAACAGATAGTACCAGCAATAACAGAACCCCTGTTGAAAGTAATTAACTGTTCACTCAGCAGTGGGTATGTTCCCAAATTAGCAGTTATTAAACCACCAATCAAAAAACCTGACCTTGACCCCTGTCAGCTTTCCAATTACAGGTCGATATCAAACCTTCCCTTTATCTCCAAGATTCTGGAAAAGGTAGTATCACAGCAGCTATGTTCACATCTACATAGAAATAGCATAAACGAACTGTATCAGTCAGGATTTAGGCCTCATCACAGCACAGAGACAGCACTTGTAAAAGTAGTAAATTACCTCCTACTGGCCTCTGATCAGGGTTGCGTCACTATACTTGTGTTACTGGACCTCATTGCAGCTTTTGACACCATTGATCATAGTATTCTCCTTCACAGATTAGAAAATGTAGTAGGAATTAAGGGAACTGCCCTCTTGTGGCTCAGATCCTATTTGACTGATCGTTATCAGTTTGTAGATTTAGATGGTGACCATTCCTCATGTTCTCAAGTGGAGTTTGGTATTCCACAGGGTTCAGTTTTAGGCCCACTGCTTTTTTCCCCTTTACATGCTTCCTCTGGGCAACATAATTCATAAACATGGTATTAGTTTTCATTGTTATGCTGATGACACACAATTATACGTCTCAGCAAAACCAGATGAGAAAAACCAGTTTGCTAAAATTGAGCAATGTGTGCAGGACATAAGAGATTTAATGTTAATTCTTCTGCTTGATCCCAATAAGACAGAAGTTCTAGTCATAGGACTCCAAGCAGCTAGAAGTAAGCTTTCTAATCACACTGTAACTTTAGATGGCCTTTCTGTTCCATCAAATGCAACAGTAAAAGACCTTGGTGTGATTATAGATTCCAGCCTTTCGTTTGAACCACATGTAGATAATGTTACCAGGATAGCTTTCTTTCATCTTAGAAATATTGCCAAGATAAGAAATATATTGTCACTAAATGATGCAGAAAAACTAGTTCATGCTTTTATCACCTCTGGGTTGCACTATTGTAATGCCTTACTGTCTGGTTGTTCAACTAGGTGTATAAGCAAGCTTCAGTTAGTACAGAATGCAGCAGCAAGAGTCCTCACTAAAACCAGAAGATATGAGTACATTACCCCTTTATATCTTAGTATCTGAATGAACTGTTAGTGTCTTGTGATCCGCCACGCCTACTTCGATCAAAGGATACAGGCTGCTTGTCAGTACCACGTATGATTAAAACTACAGCAGGGGGCAGATCTTTTTCTTACAAAGCCCCAAAGTTATGGAATAGTCTTCCTATTAAATGTTCGGGACTCAGACACAGTCTCAGTGTTTAAGTCTAGGCTAAAATCCTATTTATTTAGCCTTAGGTAAAGGAGCAGATCTGGGGGACTCATGGACGTAGAGTATTATGGTAAACTGGTATGTTTAGATGCCGTCTTCCCCACGCTCATTGATCACTCAGGTTTGTTGGGTTGCTTCACATCTCAGGGAGCCCTCATGCCTGTGTTTCCTTCTGGCTCTCCCTTTTAGTTATGCTGTTGTAGTTAGTCCTGCCGGAGTCCCTGCTTGCACTTTGCACTAAATATACATTCACCTTATACATGTTTGACTGTGACCATACCTAACTGCCAATCTCTCCTTCTCTCTCTCCTTTTCCCTATCCCCGTCTCTCTGTTGAGCTATACATGTCGCTCCTGAGCTGCCAGTGATCCAGACCACTCTGCCCTCTGGACCTGTCTAACTCATCCTGAAGTCCTGCTTCTGGTTGGAGATCTCGTCACATGGATGCCCTGTGTGGTCTGCCTGGGATGCATGTGGTGGCTGGGGATGGTTCCACTTTTCTACGAAGACTGTCCTGTCCTCGACTGATGCAGGCAGCTGTTCTCTGGGGACCTGTGACTTCAGTTGTTCGATGGTTCTGGACTGGAATTTCCTACAGTCTACCTGAGCCTCCAGGAACAAACTGGATTCCTTTTAATTTAATTTAAACACACCTCCTGTTATACTGAACTTCCAGTCTTACACAGTATTAGGCTGATCAATCTCTGCTATCCGTTATCACCCAGATGAGGATGGGTTCCCTGTGGAGTCTGGTTCCTCTCAAGGTTTCTTCCTATTACCATCTCAGTTTATCCTTGCCACCGTCGCCCTCGGCTTGCTCATCAGGGACAATCTTATTATTTTGATTCATACACATTCACATTTCATACAAACTTACTTCTTTTGATTGTGTAAAGCTGCTTTGCGACAATGTCAATTGTTAAAAGCGCTATACAAATAAAATTGAATTGAATTGAATACTTTAAGTTATAGCCCAATTAGAATGGCATGTGACTGTGTCTGATAAGACAGTAGTATAGATTGTAGTTTTTCACATGTGTGAGACATGTACAATATGTTAAACGTAAAATGTTTTGGCAGTACTCACGGAAGCTCGTGGTGGCTCGCGATGCCTAACATAGCGTCTCACTTCGAGTCAAAAATATTGATGTTACTGTTTGACACATACGCATTGTGCGGACATAAAGCATCATAAATTTTAAATTTTTGTGTTTACAAAGTTAAATGTTATTATCAAAACCTAAAAGGATTTTGCTTGTGTTGAAGAGTTCTTAACCCATCTCCTTAGTTGTTTTCTTTGCTTGATGCAGGTCAATGATTTAACCCTTCTAAAATGGCGACAATTTTTTCCCCAGGCTGTATAGAAGTGCGTGTAAATGTTTTATGTATGTGTTTAACTTGCTAAAATTTTACAAGAGGACCAGAGGAGAGCTTATCTGAGGTGACTGAGTATATGTATTTGAATATAGATGACTCACTCTCTCCGTGTGTTGTATATGTATGTATGTACAGTACAGACCAAACGTTTGGACACACCTTCTCATTCAAAGAGTTTTCTTTATTGTGTTCTTTATTGTGTTCTTTAGCCCAAACAAATCTCTTCTGCTTGTTGCCTGTCCTTAGCAGTGGTTTCCTAGCAGATAATCTACCATGAAGGCCTGATTCACACAGTCTCCTCTTAACAGTTGTTCTAGAGATGTGTCTGCTGCTAGAACCCTGTGTGGCATTGACCTGGTCTCTGATCTGAGCTGCTGTTAACCTGCGATTGCGATTTCTGAGGCTGGTGACTCGGATGAACTTATCCTCCCCACAGCAGAGGTGACTCTTGGTCTTCCTTTCCTGGGGCGGTTCGCATGTGAGCCAGTTTCTTTGTAGCGCTTGATGGTATTTGTGACTGCATTTGGGGACACTTTCAAAGTTTTCCCAATTTTTCGGACTGACTGACCTTCATTTCTTAAAGTAATGATGGCCACTCGTTTGTCTTTACTTAGCTGCTTTTTTCTTGCCATAATACAAATTCAAACTCATTGAATGAGAAGGTGTCTCCAAACTTTTGGTCTGTACTGTATGTATGTGTATCCGTGTAGAGAGAGCCAGAGCTGGGAAAGTAGGTCAGTGCATTGCCAAGTTTGCACGCAAGCGCAGTGTGTTGATCAGGTGTTGCTGTAGAAACAGGCGGTTACATCAATCTCACCAAGGCCTTGTGAAAACACAGACTCACCCAGATATCCTCATACCTTAGACATTATCTGAAAAATAATTCCACTAATCCTGCAAAAATATATCTAATACTGCCAAAGCTGATAAGATAAACAAATCCTTATTGACACTTAATTCTCAATGGCAGACTTACACATTGAGCCATTCACACCTACCTCGGACCAGAGGTGTCACAAGGAGACCCTTTCCTTTTGCGTGACTCTGGGGTCAGGGGGTCGAGGGCACTCTCTCCTGAGGCACTCATTTTGAGCTCATGCAAAGCTGTAGGAGAGGAAAAACAAATAGGGTTTAGCATGTAAACTTATACTGACAAATCAACGTCAGCTAAAGAGGAGGGTTCTAATAATACACCCTACGAACATTCATAAAATTGAAGCTAATGAAGATGAATAAAGTCCAAATTATTTGTAGCAAAAAACATGAAAGAAGATCAATGATCACATGGTTGTGTTTTTTGCTTATAGGGGGAACAAGCATGCAGAGGACTGAAGTCAGACACTACATACAGTCTGAGGATTTACAGTGCTTTCCAGCCTCCAAACAATATATGTGGAACCTGTTCTCATCATGCTAGTGTGTGAGCACTGCGCAATGGTGAAGAAAAGAGGAAGAAACACCATCTGTGCAGCACTTCCCCACTCATACACGACATCACTCTTTGGTTCAAGTGAAGAAGGGTCATTCTATTAGAAGTCCATAATTCATGTCAGACTGCAAATTTGCAGAGAGGGTTTTGATCAAACAGGAAAAGCATCTCAACATGCCAAAACCACATTATGTTCGCAGTCAAGAACACGAACATATTAAAATACAACGGGAATAGACGGATGGAGAGTTCGGAGAAGGGTTTGGCTCGGTCTGAAAGGAACTCCATTCACCTACAGAGCGGAGGCATTGTGTCCTACTGTAAGGTTGAAAAGTTTCTAAGATGAAAAGTTTCTAAGCTGAAACTAAAGAGTTTTTAACCTGCAGAATGTAACTAACAGCAGCACCTGTGCTGAAAAGCTTGAGCTCTAGCTCAAGATGGCGCCAGTGTGTGTGGCTTGCCGTTTTCTGTTGACATTATTATTAGGATTATTATTGTTTTTGTTAATTGCTACTCAAAAGTTAACTCTCTGTTGGCATATGATCGCCAAACTCTCTTGAACCTTCGGCCTGCTGTGGAAAATTTAACATGGTTTGAGAATAAAGAGCAAAATCACTTGCCCCCACTGTTATCGGGAATACTTGCTCACCTCTACCGCGGTGCAGTTCCAGGTCGCCGGAGAAAGCGCTCCCGTCGCCGAGGCAAACGCAGCGGTCGTCAAGTGAGGCTCAAGGCCTGTTGGGCGAGTTTTCCAGAGACCTTCCAACCGATCTATGGAACCGATCAGTACCGTATTATGTCTCGTGGTTTAACGGATGCTGTACCCTGGCTGGTACCTGTGGTTGGCTCGGGTGAATTTTCTCGGACGCATTGTAGCACTCCCCGTTTTCGCAAGCTGCGAGGGGTGAATAGAGGGAACCTGCGCTCGCTGTGTCGCGCGCCCTGGCCTCATCTCAACCCGCCCTCGACTCTAAACAGGATGACCAAGATGGGTCTGGTAAATGCTAGATCACTAAACAACAAAACTTTCATTCTAAAGGAGTTTATCACCTCACGTGGTTTGGATTTTCTTTTCATTACGGAGACATGGCTGAGTGTTGGTGAGTACAGTGCCTTCTCTGAACTTCTCCCCTCATCCTATGCCTATCTAAATTCCCCGAGAACATCGGGTCGAGGAATCGCGGTGGTCTATAGGGATAACTTCTATTGTAAGCAGCTGTCATTTTCGACTTTTTCCAGCTTTGAGCTGAACGTATTTGAGCTTGGCCGCTCTCACACAGTGCTGTGTGGAGTGATTTATCGTCCACCTAAGTATAATAAGGACTTTTTAACTGACTTGTCTGACTTTTTGGCGGAAATGATGCCTAAATATGATCGTGTCCTTCTTGTGGGTGATTTTAATGTTCATGTTTGTTGCCCTGAAAATCTGCTGGCCAAAGATTTTTTAAGTTTAATTGATTCGTTTGGTTTTGTGCAGTCAGTGTCTGGCCTCACACAGCAGCAGGGGCACACCCTTGATCTTGTTTTATCTCATGGATTATCTATTTCTAACATTGAAGTCTGTGATGCAGTATTTTCTGATCATATGCCTGTTTTGTTTGATTCTGTTTTACCGAATAATGATGTTAAACCTTGCGCGTGTGTACGGCGCTGTCGCGTGTTTAACTCCTCCACCGCCGCTCAGTTCTCTGATGCATTTAACCGGAGCTGTGATGATGACATCTCGGATTACACCTCTGTTGCTGGCTTTGACACTGAGGCCTTGGACTCTGTGGCTCCATTAAAAATCAGGCGCCCCAAAGTTAAATCTGAACCATGGTTAAACGATGAGAATCGTGCTTTCAGACGCGTGTGTCGTAAAATGGAACGAAAATGGAAAAAGGACAAGTTGCAAGTGTCTTTTATTTAATTGAGAGACAGTTGGCGTCTTTATCAGAAAACTGTAAAAGCTGCAAAAACCAAACATTTCTCTGAGTTAATTTTAGCTAATTGTCATAAGCCTCGCGTTTTATTTCAGTCATTTAATGTAATTCTTAGTGGACCCCAAATTGTCAGTTTCGAAAGCTCTTATGCAGTGTGTGAAAACTTTCTCCAGTTTTTTATTGATAAGGTTTCTTCTACAAGGGCTCTTATTACATCTCCTGCATGTGACCCATCTATCTCTACTTCTGTCTCTAGCTCTGCTGTTTTTAACCAGTTTGAGCCTCTCTCTCTTCCCTTTCTGTTAAAGATTATTAATATTATGAAGCCTGCAGGATCTCCTGCTGATCCCATTCCTCCGCATCTTTTCAAAGAATTGGCTCCCATTCTAGGTCCTATAGTTTTAAACATTATAAATAGCAGCTTGGGATCTGGGGTGGTACCCAGAAATTTTAAACATGCAGTTGTGCAGCCTTTGTTAAAGAAACCTAATCTTGATCCGTCTGTGTTTTCTAATTACAGACCAATCTCCAAGCTACCATTTCTGTCTAAGATTTTGGAGAAAGTAGTTTATACACAACTAATAAGTTTTCTTAGTGAGCATGGAATTCTTGAGGTTTTTCAGTCTGGTTTCAAAGCTCTTCACAGTACTGAAACAGCTCTGTTAAGGGTCTTAAATGACATTTATCGTATTACGGATTCTGGTGATTCTGTGATTCTTCTGCTGCTTGATTTAACAGCTGCCTTTGACACAGTAGACCATGACATCCTTCTGTCACGCCTAGAACAGTGGGTGGGAATTATGGGGGCAGCTCTAGACTGGTTTAGGTCCTATCTTACTGATAGAACATTTTTGGTTAGCCTTGGAGATCTGGAATCCTCATCAGCTCCTCTGACATATGGAGTCCCACAGGATTCTATCCTTGGACCCCTTCTTTTCTCGTTATATTTGTTGCCGCTCGGTTATATCCTGAGAAAACATGGCATCTCCTTTCATTGCTATGCAGACGACAGTCAAATCTATCTCCCATTAAAGCAGAAGGAAGGCTACTCTGTCAAGGCTCTGTCAACATGTCTAGATGACATAAAGGCATGGTTAGCCCAAATTTTTTTTACATTTTAATGATAAAAAGACAGAGGTTTTGGTATTTGGTCCTGGTGCCAGAGGCAGAGTTCCACCACTGGATTTAGGAGCTTTGGAGCAGTATGTTAAACCCACAGCATCAAATTTAGGTGTTATTTTTGACCATGGCCTTAAATTTGATAAACAGATCAGTGCTGTGGTTCGGTCCAGTTTCTTTCAGTTAAGGCAATTGGCAAAACTTAAACCTGTTTTGTCCTTTAGGCTTTTCGAAATAGCCATTCACGCCTTCATCACCACTCGTATTGATTACTGCAATGCCCTGTATTTTGGGGTTTCTCAAGCAGCATTACATCGGCTACAGCTGATCCAAAACTCCGCTGCTCGACTATTAACGTCTACACATAAAAGAGAACATATCTTCTCCAGTTCTGGCTTCTCTTCATTGGTTCCCGGTACAGTACCAAATTAATTTTCAAATTCTTTTGGTCACGTTTAAATGTTTACATGGCCTTGCCCCGCCCTACCTCTCGGATCTGCTTAAGCCATATGCTCCATCACAGACTCTCAGATCATCAGATAAACTTCTGCTGATGGTACCCAAGAACAAGTGCAAGTTCAGGGGTGATCGGGCGTTCTCTGTGGCGGCACCCAAACTGTGGAATGACCTACCCTTAACCATTCGTGAGGCCACATCACTGAGGGTGTTTAAGTCCCATCTCAAAACTCACATGTTTTCTTTGGCATTTAAACCAACATGAGATTGTGTGTGATGTGATTTTAATTATGTTCCTTTTTGATATTTTATTATTATTATTTTTTATTTTATTATTATTATTTTTAATTTCTTAATTTGGTTCCTTATTTTATTTTATTTTATAATTATTACTATATTATGTTATTATTTATGTGAAGCACTTTGGGGCATTCTTGTTTTTTAAAGTGCTATACAAATAAAGATGAGTTGAGTTGAGTTGAGTTGAGAAAAACTGGTGTCAAAAGAACAACGCCAGCAAGTAAGTTGATGGTGGATTTTAGCACAAAGCAGGTGAGGAACTACCAGGCCCTCGCCATCCACGGGACCCCAGTGGAACAGGTATATAGCTTCAGGTACCTTGGTGTTCACATCACGCAGAACCTCTCCTGGTCCGGTCACATCAACAAGGTGAGGAAGGACCATCAGCCTCTCTACCAACTTAGATGCCTGAAAGATTTAGACTGCCTTCAAAGGTGCTAAAGAACATTTACTCTTGCACCACAGAGAACATCCTGAGGGGAACATCACAACAAGTTTGGTAACAGCAGCATGCAGAGCAGACAAGCTCTACAGAGGGTGGTGCGATCAGCTAATTGTCATCATCTGTACCAAGCTCCCTGACCTGCACTCAATCTATAGGAAGTGGTGCTGGAACCTGGAGAATCAACCCCCACCAGCCGATCTAAGACTGGAGGAGGAGCAACACCAGCCAATAAGACACTCGAGGAGGCGACAGTGCGACTACCTGTTTCTGAAGAACTCTTTTAATTTTTTAATGTTTCCCATTCAGCATGTATGTACAATCCATCACACTTGTATGTGCCTAGTATATTTCCTAAATAAAAGAATAGCAATTCACAACTGAATGTAATGGCATGTGTTCGTTTTAGAGATGGAGATCGAGAATGTAAGAACTGAAGAAGAAAAAAAAAGATAAAAGATTTTCCTTTTTTTTTTCTTCAGTTTTTACATTTATAATGGAGATGCACCTGACTGAGGCAGTCAATCAGCCAGTGACAGAAATTAGCCGTTTTCTGTTTCATTAGTCAGGACCGATCATCCTTGGACATAACTTGGACTTTGTACCAAGTGCATAAGCTTTCGAATGATGCAACAGAAAAACTTATGGCATTATTCTATCAAAATTTCTCGTTACAAAGCCTCTGATTGGCCCTTTTCTCCAAACTCAGCGAACAAGTTAGTCTCAAACCCACTCATTACACACATATACACCAGTCTCAAAACAAGTGCACTAATAAAAAAAATTTTTTTAAGTGTCTGCGCTATGCTCACAGTTGATCAACACGCACTCAAGACTTTGCAGACATTTGCAGCCCGTAAAAGTCAGTTTCCTTACTACAGGTGGCGCTCCAAACTATTCCCACACACCGGCATCCCTTGTGTTAGGAGTGAATTATTTGCTAAATTTGTTTTGAATAATAATTAGGGAGGATGTGTGCTGCTCAGTACAAAACTGCAGCTTTTCAGAATAGAATCTGGTTTTATTTGCCAAGTATGTTGACACACGTATAGAATTTGGTTCCAGCTGTTTGTAGCTCTCAGAGTACAGACCAACATAAAAAAAAAAAACACTGTACAAAACACTGTACACAGTACAATAACACAGTACACAGTAATTACACAACATTACACAACACTGTACACAGTAATTACACAAAATTCAGTCACTTTACATATTAAATAAAGGCAGGGATCCGAAGTATGTGTAGTAAAGTTTAAATAAAGTGATTAGAAAGTGTTGTACCATTGGCAGCGCCATCATCAGTATTTTTTGTTCAATTTTAAGTTAAACTCATACTTGAAGTCTTTTTGTTTTGTTTAAATGCTGCCCTTGGTTCTTAAGTGAGAAAATGAATATAAGGAATGAGCTACATTTAATTACTCAGTTAATTTATATTAATTAATCATAGTATAAAATATACTTGCAATGTAATAAAGAAACCAAACTACAAAAACCACAGCAATGATTATAAAAGACATTCTGATGAAACTGCTTTAAACACTTCAATCTAGCTGTGCAAAGTGCATTCAAAACAAACCCGCCTTCTGCACAGCAGGTTCCATTATGATAGCATTTAAACACCAGGATTGAAACACATCTAGTCGTGAAGAGATTCTTACATGTCATTGAACGTAGAACACGTGCCATGTCCCTGCATGCTTCCCAACCAACTAACTGCAACCACGGGAGCTCTTCAAACTCAAACTATACATTAGTAGAGTACACAAAATGAACCACGACAACACAAGAGAAATATAATTTGAAAGGGGGCTGCTTTCTCACTCACTAAAAAAGCACTCACTTGTGTTACAAAGCTGATCACACTGGCTCAAGAAAGGTGAGCTCTGGTTAATGAATCACTTGGGCAGTGTGGGTTGAGAAACCTGGGATCTCTATCCAGGGGGGGCTCTCAGCCGATCTCTCCTAACCAGCACAGAGAGAATGTGTACCCTCTACAGTGTTAACTGTGTAGCCCTGCCAATGCAACAGCACTTGCTCAACTCTGGGTTGAAGAGATTCCAGAGTTTCTGAGAAGAAATTCTGAGTTAGGCTGTCAAGGAGATCGGAAAATACGGAGTTACCATTCCTGGGGTGGAAAAGTAGATGTAGAAGTGGAGGAGGGGTAGGGTGAGGGAGACTGAGTGTGAGTGAATTTGCACTTCCCTGTCGGAACTGTGGGTCACAATCCATACAGGGAGAGAGAAAATGCATGCTGCTCTTCCAGATAAGATTACAGCTTAGGACTATCTGGTACATTTCTAGTGATTTTACAGGAAAGGATAAAATATCATTATAGGTCAGAATAAAAGCAGTGTTTCCCACACATAGAGTTTAATTGGGCGATACATTGGCCGACCCTTTGGAAAAATATGTCTGGGAAAACAATGCTATCTGCAATTAATTCATTAGTTGCAGACAATACACTGCTCTCGCACTAGCGGAATTAACAGGTGCATGAGGTACCGCAAGAGCGGTAGGCAATAAATGCAGCAGATGCCAGCTGTGGTAAAAATAATAAGAAGGGCGTACTGACGGATTGCTCTGCAGAGACATACAGTTTCGCACAGTGAACGACTCTTCTTTATAAAACCCAGGAAGATTACTAACCCCTAAAAACTCAAGAATGAATGTACTGTAGATGGAGGAGGCATCAGACATCGCATTTGGGTTTTCTGATACCTAATGTAGAATCAAAGTTATTACTACTTTAAAAATTTTACTGCTACCGGATTATAGGAATGACATTGCAATAACGTGGAGTACACAAAATGTGCCTACAATTATCATTATTATTGTTGTTATCATTAACAGGAATAACAAAAAACAACCATAAAAACCATGTGATGTTATAAAATTGTGTTATTTCTTTGCTTATGTGACCAATGTTTTAACAATAGTTGGTTAAAATGAAATAATTAAGTTCATGATATTAACAAGGTTGTACTGAAAAAATGTCACTCTATACTGCACAATCCTGACCCCATATGGCTTGGGTCAGTGTGAGGGGAAACTGCACCATAGTTTGCCCACACTGAACATTTCAAACATTTAGATTATTTTACAGGGAGGTTGATGGTTCTGTTAGTGTGCTTAGTTAGCAACTATGGTTGATCTGTGCAGGACCTAATGTTCATCATCGATATTCAAAATCTAGCTAGCACTGCACATGTTTATGATCTTACTATTTATAATTAGCTAAGGTTGCATGAAAAGTGTATTTATTACTCCTGTGTATTACTAATACACAGGCATCAGTGTATGATTATCCCCAACTATGACTCTGGGCACTAAGGCCAAACATCTGTGCACCGGAGCTAGTTCCAGAAGCCTTGTGCCTTGTTCAGATGCAGTTTTGATTGGCAACGGTCCTGAATGCTTTCTACTTATAATCTTTCTCAATGTAGAAGAATGAACTCCCAATTTATTTGGAAATTGTTCTATAACCCTTTCCAGATTGATGTGCTCACATCATGTTTTTTTTTTTTTTTTGTGCCAATATTTTGTGCCAGTTTTCTTTTTTCTCCTTCCATCTGATAATCGGTCTCACTTTTTCTTACGTATGTATACATCTTATCTTACTTATATATGGATATCTAATGTGGGGATGGAAATCACCAATCACCTCCCGATACCATATTATTACAACTGTGATTCGATAAGTATCACAATATTATAAATATCCCAATTCGATTTTACATTTTCACCCAATTTTAGGACTAAAAATTTTACAATTAATTAAATGTACCCCCTTCCCTAGAACATATTTTTTTTCACTTAAATACCAAGCGCAGCATTTAAATAATACAAACTTACTTCAACTACAAAAGTTTAACATTTAGCTGAGCAGCATGCATCTCTGTTATCCGCTATAATTAGTAATAATTTAAACTTAGCAAATTATTCACTTCTATTTACACTTTTTTTATCCCGTGTGGTAGTTTACTTGTAGGATTATAAAGAAACAGCAATGTTTGCCTCCTCAAACACCTCTCAAATCTCAAAACTAAAAAGCAAACACGCGTGTTGAGCAGCTGCACATTTTCATACGGGCACGCAGGGTTTCTAAGGCAGCGCTTTTCAACTTATTAGCGCTCACATTGTGTTTTGAGCCTGGAAAAATGCATTTCTGTTGCGCCACTTAAGCTTCTGCGCTCTGTACAGAAACGTTTATATCTGTGGCTGATCGGCTAATCACGGTCACAGCCAAAAAACTGAAAACTAGCCATTTCTGGTCACTGGCCGATCACCCAATCTCCATTATGTAAACATAATCGGTTTAAAAAAAAAACAATCGATTTTGGAGTCGGAAAAGAATCGTGATTCATAAGCGAATTGTTTTTTTTCTCCCCACCTCTACTGATTACTTACCTTTTTTTCCTAATACATTAAAACCTGTTTTTACATTTTTATTGATGGTGTGTAGAATGTAAAATTAAATCTAACATAATAAAGTGCACAAAAACAAAGGGATGAGAATACATTTCAAACCTGCTGTAACTATTTCCCCACACATTAAGTATATTGTATATTCCCGGCATACAATATGCTTCTTAACATATAGCATAAGAAGCATATTGATGGCCACCCAAGTATATTTGACGACCCTTATGAAAAAAAAATATTTTTTTTTTTAATAAAAACTATGCAACTATCTGTTCATCTGTTTATGTTGTACTGAAACAATGCAGCGGAAGAATAATAAGATAAAAAATATTACTACTATTACTGGTCACAGAACCAAAAACAACCATAAAAACAAATTATCTTATGAATCTGTACTATTTCTTTGATTTTGTCCTTTTTTTCTTCCCAGTCATGTTTATTTAGTTGGTTAAAATTAAATAAAATTAATTTCATTTCATCATATTGCTTATGTTGTGCTAAAAAAAAAGATATGTCACTCAATATTGCACAATCCTGTCCCATATACAGTACATTTATTAAAACATATTAATGCAAAAAAATGGCTAAAATCCTCTGGTTTTTAAGGGCTACATGCTCAGAAAAACAGTGCCATGCTTGTACACCAAAGAGCTTTTTTTTTCTTCTTCTTTTATTTATTTTTTATTTTTTTTACTTCGTCCTACTTTTGTCTTACCAGTGCTGGACATAGAATGTTTCATCTTACTGTAACATCATGTGATCTGCCATGTAAATTTCAGCCATATCTAACCCCCATATTAATTCAGTATAGACAAGGATGTACCTAAGAGTAAACCTCAAGTCAAACAACAATTCTATTATAAAATGAGACATTATGCATCTAAAAAAAACAGAACAGCTCATCAGAGGATATGGATGTTGGTTGATTTAGATAATACGGCATGCAGCCATGCACACACGGCCATAAAAACACGTGATCTTATGAATCTGAGTTATTTTTTTGGCTTTTTTTTAATGTTTTTTTTTTTTATAAGTCATGCTTGTATAGTTGGTTAAAATGAAATATAATTCATATTACCTAGGTTGTGCTGAAATAATTGTGTGTCACTCTGTACTGCACAATCCTGAGCCCTATATAATGCTATAAAGCCATATTTATATATTTACTTCCCCATAACTGCATCGTTTCTAGATGACAGACTGCACTTCTTCACTTAAAAATGAGCCCCCTTATTTTAGAGGAAGAAGCAACATTCCTTCTTAATATCATAACATATTCCTCCTTGATTTGCCTGAATTGATAGTGAACAATGTGAGTTTGTGTAAACAACCCAAAATAAGGCAAAAAGTAAAAAATAATTTTTGGGGGGTTCTTATTATACTTTATTATATTTATTTTCTATGAACATGCCTATACAATCATCCCAATAATTCCAGAATTATTAATTATTATTTTTTCAGCAATTAAAGACATCTGATGAATTACGTTAAAAAAAAGCTTATTAGCTACAAGTTACCGACTCGGGCCGGACTAAAATCTCAGAGATGCTTACTAGATGGTAATTCATTAATAATTAGATTACGGTTCACTATTATAATATTAAATCACTTATGACCTAACCTAGAAACATGAACATAGAACTTGTGCCAAAACATTCAGTTATACAACCATTTCCTGCAACTCCAGCCAAGCATTGATCCAACACCACTGCACTCTCTTTATAGTAATTTTTCTATTTAAATAAATATACTTATATTTAATATTTTTTATACGCAACTCTCCACTCAGGCGGCATGGTGGTGTAATGGTTAGCACTGTCGCCTTGCACCGCCAGGGTCCGGGTTTGATCCCAGGCCAGGTTCGATTCCCGTCTCTGTGTGCATGGAGTTTGTATGTTCTCCCTGTGCTTGGTGGGTTTCCTCCAGGTACTCCGTTTTCCTCCCACAGTCCAAAGACATGTAGGTTAGGTTAGGTTAATTGATGTTCCCAAATTGCCCGTAGAATGTGAATGATGAGTGTGTGAGTGTACGTGTGTGCGCCGTGCGATGGATTGGCACCCTGTCCAGGGTATACACCGCCTTGTGCCCTAAGTCTCGGATAGGCTCCAGGCCGCCCATGACCGTGAATACAGGATAAAGCGGTATAGACAATGAGTGAGTGAGTGAACTCTCCACTCATCATAAAATACTCCACCAACCATGCCACGTCATAGAAATCAAAAATTTAACAATAAGTAGAAATTTTAAAGTAATTGTATTAAGAAATTTTGTTATTAAGTTTTGCTATTGTTGTGTTGTTTTGTGCATTATTTCTCCATAGATCACATATCTATTAACATAACCAGTACACCACAAGAGGGTGCACTCGCAGTTCAAGCTGTGTTTTTAATGTTATTGACAGCCTTGTTGCTTTTATTTTATAATTACTACTATTATTATTATTATTATTATTATTATTATATAATAATAATAATAATAATAATAATAATATTGTTTGTTTGTTTAAACTATTTCTGCTTCATTAGTTTGTCTTCAACTGTTAAACTTAGCCTGGGAAAAAAAATGTGCATCTTGTATCATTCATCATTAAATCTCTTGGCACAGACAGTACACATCTCACTGACGAATTACCAGTATCTGCAGTTTCAACCTTAGCAATATACTGTGCTGTGCAATATACTGTGCAATATAATGTGCTGACCCTTAACCTGGATATTATTAAGTTGACAAATTTACAGCTCATGGAAATAAAGATTGGGGGATATTCACTAAGCATCTGAAATCATCATCAGTACATGCAATGTTTTTTAAAACATCTAGAAAACTAACTTCAGCGCTAAGAAGTTAGCAGCCTGATAGCACTGATAACTCACATGCTCATGGAGGGAAAGAGCGGTGTCTGTGGTCCACGGCGCTGGCCTGGTGTGATGGTGACAGGCGAACAGAGAGGTGAATAGGAGGGGGCTACAGTGCCATGCCCTTGCTGTCATGCAGCACCATCCCACTGGGGCTGGTGGGGAACAATGGCACACTCAACACAACCTGCCAAAGAAACAAAGAAAGTGTTATACTATATGACATCGTGCTGAACGAAATGGCAAGAAAGATAAAGAAGGAATGGATCCTTCATGAATCTCTTTTAAACACTGTCAAAATAGTACTTAATACTACATCTCTAATTAGAGTAAAAATAATTACAAATCTTGAATACACTGTGTTTATTAAAGCTAAATACACAAACACAGACTTGCACAAGCATGTGAACAGAGTATTTGTGTGTACCTATTTTTTTCATGCATCTTTTGCATGAAGTCAATTCATTGCAAGTTATTCCCCAGAACAAGTGAGCAGATTGCTTTTGCAGCAAGTGGTGACATACAGTATCTGCACTCTCACATAAATCATATTGCAATCATGGACATCAGAAAGCAGATAGCGTTAGTGTCTCCGAGGGTGTTACGCTGCCCTCTAACGGTGTGTGAGCAGCAGTGTGAAAAGAGATAAACTTAACTTTGTATTGATTATTTATCATCTTTGCTCAACATGTTCACTCTTTCTCTCCACATACCGTATACTCTCAGCTGTTGTACGATGTTTGTGCTGATTTTATTTTTTCAAATACCTGAAACAGTTGTTTTTGATTATTTTGAATTTTTTTTTTTCAGTGCCATCCCTGATAACTATAGGAATACTATAAGAAGAACATTTTCACCTTAAAGGATTAAGTTCCCCTACATATATTGATTGATTCTGGTTCATTAAACATTTTTCTTCTGGCTGATCTCACCAAACTCTGATACACTATACCATGACACAGGTATTACAGGTGTAATCATACATTACCCACTACCCACAGGCAGCAGATAATTAGTGAAAAGTCTGATCATTCAGACTGAAACCTTGCGAGGCAATTTCATGGGCTTTTAGTTGCAACAGATCCATAATGTGCGGGTCTAAGAGTGTTATTTCATAATGATGTAATACTTTTTAATATGACTGATATGGACCCATCATACAGGCATAATTACATTTATATATAACTGGCATGGGCCTATCATATATGGTCTGTCAGTTTCAGCTAACTACTAAACCATGCATCTTCAGCTCTTAGTGGACTTTTAAGTTTTATATGGCTGAACTTTGATAACTGTGAATAAAAACCCAAATACACACAATAAACCTTTTTCTCTCTTTTTATTTATATCTTCTTATCAGATTGGAAAAGCCTTGAAAATGGGTAAGGAATACCTTAAATGTTACAAACATTTTTTCAAATGCATTTGAAATAGAAATGCAGTAAATGTATTTCAGCTAGAACATTAACTTTAACATACATTTTGGAGACCTGCAAGTCTTAGCTTGTTTAAAAAGGAGTACAAGACGTGAGATTTAAAACAGAGCCACTCCAAAATTAACTAAACCGGAGGAAAATGTAAACTTCACTACAGAAAGGTTCATACTGCTGTTAGATCATCTCTTTCCATCCTAACACAAAATAACAAAATAACCAGTTGCATATATAGACAGACAAGTGTTTTTCATGACAAACTGGAAGGACTCTACTGGTCTAAAATTATGTTCATCCTGAGGGAACTATAGCTAGTGCTGCAAAATAAATCGCTTTTTTTTAAAATCACAATATGGACCTGTGCACTTATTTTATCAAAAAAATCCTGCAATTTATTATAATTAATATATACTAATGTTTCCACACATAGGGTATACTTTGGCAGACCTAAAACATCCATAAATGCATGTTATCTTATGATTATTTTTTTGCTCAGTTATGTTTGTATAGTTGGTTAACATGACACACATATTCATAAATACACACATGTTCGGTCACTCGATACTGCATTTATTAAAACATAGTAATGCAAAAAGTGTCTAAAAGCCAGATGGTGAATAATCCTAATTTTGGAAAATCCTCTACAAGTTCATATTCCAATACAGCTCTTAAGACTTAAGAAATGGCGTCCGTTCAAGTGTGCAGTAAACACCATGTAGCGTTGTCCCTCCCCCAATGTCTTTCCGTGCTGCCTTTAAACAAGGTCAACTGGCACCACTGTGTCACTGCAGTCGTGCGAGAGTGTAATGTGGAACCAAAACACTAAACTGCGCGTTTGGTTTTTTCATGCTTTACATTGTATATTTGTGTCAAGGCATACAAAACTCACTTGGTCATACTTACAAACAAATCCGACTTACAAACAAGCTCCGGGAGCAAAGGAACTCATTTGTAAGTCAGGAACTTACTAGATTTTTTTCCTTTGATTTTGTTATAACTTTAAATGCTTAATGGTTAATCAAATGATACCCAATCCTTACACTTTTCTCATTAAAAAAACAAGTGCAGCATTTAAACAACACAAACTAACTTCAAATACAACGTCCAAAACCTGTAGGATTATAATGGAACTCACAGAACCTCTTACTGCCTCAAATCTCAACTTGACAGCGAGAGTGCGGGTTGAACAGCTTCTAATGCACATGATTTTTGACTCATTTGTATTCACAGTTTTGCAACCTATATAAGTCTGTGTAATGAGTGAGTTTGAGTTTGAAGAAAAAGGCAGATCGGAGGCTTTTAACGCGTGTGACTTTTGATAATGTAACGCCATAAAAATGCATTTCTGTTTCGCCACTCATAAGCGTCAGAATCAAACTGAAAATCAGCTAATTCAGATCACTATATCTCAATTATAATGTAGTTATTTAAAAGGGGGAAAAAAAGTGTCTGTGGGGCATTTCATGAAACGCCACACAACAGAATCGAGATTCATAACTAAATCACCAAATCTACACAAATCAATCACACAATTAAAACGAAAACACTGATTATTGCCAAAACTAATATTTCTGAATACCTGAAAAAAGTTTCATGTCTTGAAGGCAACATTTGATAGCATTTTATAGAAAACTTCTAAAATATCCTTTTTGTAAAGGTGCAAAACCCCAAATGGCCTGCAATCCTCAGCAGGAACATATTCAGGACAAACACGTGTGTGTGTAAAGACCAGTTTGAGGTTGGAGGCAGCATAAACACTAGCTGCAGTTTAGGAGTGCAAAGGCCATCAGACAGCTCACCAAAGGCACAGCGAGCATGTACACACATGTTCCTCTACACTAGAACTTCTCCAACACAGTTGGACCTTGCTATATTCTTGCACCCAGAGAAAATAATGTGAACTAACTCAAAAACAATAATGCTGATTTGGACCTGTCCTGTTGAAAAAAAACTTTTTAAAAAAATAATAAGCATAATGTTCATTTTAAACATTCTGCTGAGGGAATCTGTAAAGTTAATTTTACAGCAACAATTTAACCCTGGACCTGAAGGCATACAACTGAAAAATAATCAGAAATCACAAAAAAAAAAAAAAATTACCAAAGTTATTGTCTACGCCTCTACGACAGCTACATCTCCTGCCTGTTTTTTGTGAAAGCTATGCCTCCCACACCTCAGTGACTTCTATGGTGCCAAGTAAAACAAGGAGATAATTAATAAAAAGGATTAACAGTACAAACAACTGTCAAAGCTACCAATGACCTTACAATCGAAGAAGTTATAACAAACTACTTTTTAAAAATATATATTATATACACACTGTGCAAAAGATGTAACTTAAATAACACACATAATTAATTAATATAATGTCAAATAAAACATTATTCGCATCATGTGCTTGATTTTATACTCCATTAACACTTTACCTAAGTACACATGAAGTCTGATCTCATCACACAGAGTCAGTACAGAGTAGCAGCTAGCCAGCTAATTTAAATAATGTTAGCTATCAAATTAAAACTTTTAAATTCCCCTTAATATGTGTATTACAGCCATTAAACTCACCAAGGTCAATAGCACAATGCAGAAAAATAAAATAAAAATGCCATAATTTACACTATTATCATTTTACTGAAATTAAATTAAATTAATGAGGTGAAGTGTGTTTTGTTAACTTGGCTTAAAAAAATTAATAAATAAAAAATAAAACTCAGCCAGTGCTGCAAGACTCAAATGGACTGATGGAGAGAGACAGAGAGGTTTAATGTAAACCCCCGCCCACCAAGAACACTGATGGGTTCACAAGACAAACCTGCTTGCTCTCTCTCGCTTTCAAAACATTGATTTCCGGGATATTTTAGATGATTTGGGGGCGTCGGGGAGCTGCTATCAATGTGTGGATGTCTGTATTAGCAATACCAGAAATCGAATGAAAGAAGCCTTTGCCGCTCACGTTCATCACACCACATGCTAACGACGCTCACATTCTTTAGTTGTAAAGTGAACCTTTCAGTTCTCCATTCGCAAAAAAAAAAATGCACGTTTTCATGCAGAACACTGTTCCTGGGTTTGTTCTTTTTTCTTACCAGAGCTGTCAGAAGTGATACAGATTGGAGCAGGAACAAGAGCTGGAAAAAGTCATCTTACAGAGACTCTTAAACTATTATTATACTTAGAGCGTATATTGGATGATATTGGGTTAAAATAAAAAAAATAAAAAATTGTCCTGTAATGTAGGCATGACAGGGTGTCTCTCTGGCAAAGCAGTCCACCATGTGTGTAATATTATTGGGGAAACACTGTCGCACATATGTCTGCGATCGCTACACAGATTCATGATTCACTATCACTATCTTCTACATATCTCTATGCCTCCTACATCTCTAAAATCAAGACACACAATAATAGGTTTGTACATGTGTGCATAAGCGACTGTTTCCGGGTCACTCGATCACAACACAGCAGTGACATTATACTACTGGTTTAACTGGAACTGCTGGTTACTTGTTGTTTTAAAACCACATTCTTTTCAACCCCCCCTACACCACACACACACACAGTTTGACAGGAGTGTGCTCCATGTCAGAAGCTCTAATATACAGTTTAGTCCAGAGGTGGGTGTTATGTAACACTACACACTGTGTGCATGGAGTGACAGCAGGAGTGTGTGCTAAGAAAAGGGTTTGCTAGCCTGAGGTGTGCATGTGTGTGTTTACTAAAAGCAAATCCATCACATGACCCCGACCCCTTTTTTCTCGCGCTCTCTCTCTCACTCACTCACTCACACCTACCTGCTCAGATGGAGATCAGTCCAGCATTCAGTCTAATGCCAATGTTTTGACAAAACGCGGGTCCGTGTGCGCGCTCCACTTGTAATGTTTTTAGTATTTTTAATCATCCACGCGCTGCTAATTAATCCGACACCGCGCGCATGAACGCTGTAATTCCGTTAAACACGTCAAATTGTTATTATTTGTTTGTTTTGCACGAGTCGCAGGCTACTAGCACGCTTTTCAGCCTGTACGGTTGTGTCTGCTGATTGAAGACTAACCAAGCTAACGAAGTTAGCCGAGAGCTATTTTGAAATATCCAGCAAGCAACTCGTCTTCGGTTACAGTAAAAGCCGGCAGTGGTGATAAATCCTGCGCTTAGAAACGTCGCTGCATCCTCCGCTGTGACTCACGTGAATGCTGTCAGTCCGAGCGAGGCGTTATTCGCGTGTTTCATCCTCGTTAAAATCGATCTCTCTCTCTCTATGCACCGCCATTTTCACCATTAAGCTACACAAACAAATAGCGAACCCGCTCACGTCACCTACATGATGCGTTCACCCCCACACTGATCTCCATATCATGGGGCGCCATATTAGTCAACTGCTCTCCTGGCTTATAGATCTGATCGTCCGCGCAGTTCTTGGACGTCACGGCGACTCAAAAGATTCCAGGAGGTGTGTGTACACGAGACCCACCGGACCGGATCTTCCATGAAGCGCGTTCACGACCCAAAACCAAAATATATGTGTATAAAACCCCTTTGTTGTATGTAAGTAAACATGGCTGCTGCCACGTATCCTGGGCCAGACTTTATTGGATACCGCATTGGGGTTTGCTTTTATATTCTAATAATACCAGCAATTCTGTGTCACTACTACATGATCAAACACACACGGATGTGACGACACATATGCAAACCGGAAGTGGCCGCAAAAGACAAGTACTGTATGATTGACAGATGAGAGAAGTCTCATTTAAATTATCATATAAATATTATCCAGTCAAATGATTTCTTTATTTAATATTTTAAAAGGATGTCAACACTAAAGCAAAACTCAAAACACAGAACAGAAATTAAAGCTGTACAATCAGGCAAATCAATCTGCAATAACTGGTAGATACACTGTGTTATTTTACTACAAAACTTTAGGTAATCCAAATGAGTAGCAATATTTAAGTAATAGTAATATTTAAAATTTTAACTATAATAACACATCCAAGCCCAAACAGCTCATATACATATACTATAGAATAAGAATATAATATACGAGTGGCATTCAAGTCAAACTGGGTGAAAACTTGAGAAATTCTCATGAATGCAGGCATAAAAGCAATTGTAATCACACAGTTGTATATCACACACACACTGATTATCAGCATGGATGTGATTACTTGTGATTACCTGTAATCGTATCATTATATGTCAAATTGTTATTATCGATCATTACCTGTGAATATATGTCTTTACCTCCTGATTACTTGTGATGACCTATCACTTTTGAGAGAATTCAAAAAGTGAAGGAATCAAGAAGGAATTTCAAAAATCTCAGTTTTATTTGTTTTAATTATCAACTATGATGTCATTTTTAGACAGAAAAAACACAATGCTATTTATAATAAATATACAATGTTGACTGAGAAAGTGTGCCAGAAGACACCATTTTGATCTCACAGATAGATAGATAATAACTTTAATAAAGTTAATTTGGTTGGTTTCAACAAGATAATACTTTAAAAAAGTGGATTTGTATCATTACAGCAGCCATTTCACATAATATACAATAGGTAAGCAGCAAACTCCAAATTTGCAATAATTGCAATGAGGGAGGAAGGGGGGGGGGGGGTTGTTACAATTAAGGTGTTTTAATGAACAGTGGTAAAATTTTAAGGTGCATTAATAAGGTAAAAAATTGTGTCAATTTTAAGTATATATGAATATAAAAATATTGCTTCTATGTCCATGTGCATGATTATTTTATATACATGTGGGAATTAAATTGTACATAAGGTGCACCAGCAAGTAGTAATGGAGAGAGTGAACCAATAAGTATATATACAACAAATACTAATAAAAAGTGGATGCAGTGAATGAAGGATGTGGCCATAGTGCATTTAAGATATTTATTGTGATGTCAGAGAAGGAGATCCCTCTCTTGACACAGAGCACAGTTATTATAAAGTCTATATGCAATTGGCAGAAAAGACTTCCGGTAGCACTCTTTTTCACAGCGGAGCTAAAGCATCCTTCTCTCCACTAAAAGTTCCAAACATTCCAGGGGAGTACCCAGAATTGAGCTAGCCTTCTTTATATGTTTGTTGAGTTTCTTAGAGTCACTGACCCTCCTGATGCTGCTGCCCGAGCAGATGGACGCAAAGACTATTGGACTGATAAAAGATCTGCAACATCTTTCTGCAGACATTAAGAGTAAAGTCTGTTCCATCCCTTTCTGTAGTCAGCATCTGTGTTGCATTTCCAGTCCAATCTGTTGTCAATGTAAACTCCAAGATATCTGTACCTCCACCTCCACCTCCTCGCCCAGAATGTGGACTGTGTTCGGGGTAGACTTGAACCTCCTGAGATCCACCACCATGTCCTTGATCTTAGTCACATTCAGGATGAGATGGTTCCTCTCACACCAATCCACAAAGCTGTCCACTAGGCCTCTGTACTCTGTTTCCTGACCACCATTAATACACCCCACAACTGCAGAGTCATCCGAGACTCTAGGGAGAATACAGGGAAACAGTTTTCATTGCTTTAGGAGTCATAAATAGTTTCTGTGTACCTGTCTAGATCGTTTTTTGAATACAGGAAAAAAGGTTTAAAGCCAGTAATTTTTTGTTCATGAATATTATATTTAGCTAGTAGAAAATGCTAATTAATTATGCAATATTTTCCCATATTTTCTTTTGAGTAGCCAAAAAATGCAAATATTTGTTTTCTTTAAAAAAAAAAAAAAGAAATCTTTAAAAGAGAAAGAAGAGTCACTTTCAAAATAAGATTGGATAAATATTAAGAATTCTGACCAAAACTCTCTGTGTAGGAACACTGCCAAAACATCAGAATGACAAAAGACCAATTCACTTTCATTGTCTGACTTATATTTTCTAAAAAAGAAAAATGCTTTGGACTGATAACATTTGTGACTTAATTTGCATGTCTGTTACTTTATTTATTAAAAGATACTTTTGAGGCAAGGAACAGACTTCCTCCCAGGATAAATTCTCTACAATACTATTACAATATATTACATAATTAATTGTATTTATCGCTCTCTCTCTGGAGGAGGGATATATATATTTTTTTTTTTTCTCTCTCTCTCTACAAAAAAGCATACTCTTCCAACCACTGTGTCAGGTAGTTTCAAAGAATAAGAACATGCCCAAGCAAATGTAGATCCTTGTAACAATAAAGTCACCCCAGAGGGTATGGCATTAGAAACAACAGCATATTCATTAGCAGATATAGGAATAATTAATTTTCTGTAAAGAAACCAAATAGTCTGCCATGTGTGTTAAACAGCTGTCCAACTAAAAGAAAATTATTTTTGAACCAATTATCAACAAAAAGAGATTTATTATTGTAAAGAATATCCTTATTTTTCCATAAAAAAATATCTGTGCAGATATTAAAACTGTGTGTACTGTATATTAGGGGCCAAATCAAAAGCTTCCACTTATGGAAATTAGAAAGTTTGAAAGGGATCTTTGTAACATTATAATTACAGAGTATGAGAAATTTCAGGCCACCTACTAGAAAATGGTATTGGGAATAATATAATGAATAAATTTACTAAGCAAATAGATTTTAAAGGTATTGTTTCGGGTAGTAAAATCTAGAAAATCCCGTCCCCCATTTTTTTATGGATATATCAGTACTGATTTTCGAATAAAGTGGGTTTTATTTTTCCAAACAAAATCGTTCAACATGATATTAGCTTTCGTTAAGATACCTTTATCTACCTCCAAGAAAAGAGCTTTGTAAGTAAGTCTCGATAGTCCTTCTAGCTTTAAAAAATAAAATTCTTCCTCTGTAACCAATAACTTTTATTATTAAAGGATCAAAATTTATCTTATTTTTTGGTCTTTATTAACTAGGATACCTAAATAAGTAACTTGACCTTTCACAGGAATATTACATATAGAGGGAATATTATAGTTTTTAATATAATATAATATAGTTTTCTCCTGCGGTGTTGCTATTAGTATGTGAAGAGTGGGAGAAGAGGGTTGCATTGACAATCCATCACAATGGGCAGCACATTGAACACATTTTATAAGTGGTCAGAAACTTGTAAATAACTCATGAAAGAATAAAGTTACGTTAAAACCAAGCACACCATTGTTTTTCTTGTGAAATTCCCAATAAGTTTGATGTGTCACATGACCCTCTTCCTATTGAAAAAACAAAAGTTGGATCCAAGATGTCCGACTTCTAAATGGCCACCATGGTCACCACCCATCTTAAAAAGTTTGCCCCCTCACATATACTAATGTGCCACAAACAGGACGTTAATATCACCAACCATTCCCATTTTATTAAGGTGTACCCACCCTGTATATATATATATATCCCAAACTTGCTGGACTCACTACTGAACATAAACTTAAACACTCAGGATTGCACTCATACAGAACATAAACTTAAACACTTCATAACTGCAGTCCTGAGTGTTTAAGTTTATGTTCAGTAGTGAGTCCAGCAAGTATGGGACACTTTTGGAGACACTTTTTGTAATGTTATTTGCAAGGTTTTACTCTGATATATATAATCAGCACCGAAGCTTAGTTAATAATAAGAATAGTTAATAAATGGATGGCCAAGATAAATTATTTTGTAGAGTGCTGTTGAATCCCAGGTAGCAAATTAAATCTAGGAGTCATTCCAGGGTTCAAGGAAACAGCTACTGTATTCTATAATGTTTTTCTTGCCCTGTGTCTTAAATCTTTGGTTTAAGATAAACAGCATTCCATCATTTGATACATTTCATATCTTCTTTTATATGGATAATATACACTCACCTAAAGGATTATTAGGAACACCTGTTAAATTTCTCATTAATGCAGTTATCTAATCAACATGGCAGTTGCTTCAATGCATTTAGGGGTGTGGTCCTGGTCAAAACAATCTCCTGAACTCCAAACTGAATGTCAGAATGGGAAAGAAAGGTGATTTAAGCAATTTTGAGCGTGGCATGGTTGTTGGTGCCAGATGGGCTGGTCTGAGTATTTCACAATATGCTCAGTGACTGGGATTTTCACGCACAACCATTTCTAGGGTTTACAAAGAATGGTGTGAAAAGGGAAAAACATTCAGTATGCAGCAGTCCTGTGGACGAAAATGTCTTGTTGATGCTAGAGGTCAGAGGAGAATGGGCCGACTGATTCAAGCTGGTAGAAGAGCAACTTTGACTGAAATAAGCACTCGTTACAACCGAGGTATGCAGCAAAGCATTTGTGAAGCCACAACATGCAAAACCTTGAGGCGGATGGGCTACAACAGCAGAAGACCCCACCGGGTTCCACTCATCTCCACTACAAATAGGAAAAAGAGGCTACAATTTGCACGAGCTCACCAAAATTGGACAGTTGAAGACTGGAAAAATGTTGCCTGGTCTGATGAGTCTCGATTTCTGTTGAGACATTCAAATGGTAGAGTCAGAATTTGGCGTAAACAGAATGAGAACATGGATTCATCATGCCTTGTTACCACTGTGCAGGCTGGTGGTGGTGGTGTAATGGTGTGGGGGATCTTTTCTTGGCACACTTTAGGCCCCTTAGTGACAATTGGACATCGTTTAAATGCCACGGCCTACCTGAGCATTGTTTCTGACCATGTCCATCCCTTTATGACCACCATGTACCCATCCTCTGATGGCTACTTCCAGCAGGATAATGCACCATGTCACAAAGCTTGAATCATTTCAAATTGCTTTCTTGAACATGACAATGAGTTCACTGTACTAAAATCGCCCCCACAGTCACCAGATCTCAACCCGATAGAGCATCTTTGGGATGTGGTGGAATGGGAGCTTCGTGCCCTGGATGTGAATCCCACAAATCTCCATCAACTGCAAGATGCTATCCTATCAATATGGGCCAACGTTTCTAAAGAATGCTTTCAGCACCGTGTTGAATCAATGCCACATAGAATTAAGGCAGTACTGAAAGGGGGTCAAACACTGTATTAGTATGGTGTTCCTAATAATCCTTTAGGTGAGTGTACACTGCCCTGTTTCTGATATGATTAATATAATTATCCCTATGGGTAAATATCACATGCATTTTTGTAAAAGGAGAAATAATAAACCCCTATTTTGATTTCTTTATAAACTGCCTCACTATCTATTACTTTTCACTAAGAAAAAAAACTACCCCAGTAAAAAAAAAAAAAAACCATGTGTCAGGATACAGCTCCCTTTTTGTTTATAAGACTCTTTGTTCCACTGTTTTCCGAAGCCTTAACCTTAAAATTAATTAATTTACTGTTATTCTTACACTATCTTGTTTTGTGCGTATTTCTTTGATAATGTAGACAATGTACAATACACTTTGTATTCTGTTTGTTCAGTAGTTCTTTTTTTTTTTTAGTGTTGCGCACGTGCGGCGTGACGTCATCGGTGTGCGACGAGAATTCCTCATCGAAGACGACATGGCGGAGTCCGAGTACGTATCCTATTTTGTTTACATTTTCTATCTGGATTAATCCTTAGCATCGGTTAATCTACAGCGTTGTCGATATGTAAATACACGGGATGAGGTGTGTGTGTGCGGCTGGAGGAGGTATTTTGCAAAACCGATTATGTTAAATTAGGATTTTTTTCGCCGCACATGGGTGTGATGTTAACTTGAGTTTTGTACAGGCTTACAGAAATATAACAGCTCTCTTTACATTTACATCTGATTGTCTCCTTTAGGACGAACAAAGTCATTAGGTTGGTCCCTGAGAACCTTCTTAAGAAAAGAAAAGCATACCACGCTATTAAAGCGACCCAGGCTAAGCAAGCTTTGCTCGAGAAAAGAAAGGTAGGTCTACAAACTCAAGTGGTTAGATGAACACGCACAACCACGATGCAGGCTTCATCAATTTGTCCTTCATAAACATCTTTATTCCCCTACAGACAAAGAAGGGACGTGGGCTGAAGTTCAAGCGTCTGGAAGAGTTTCAGAGGTGCAGCTGGAGGAAGAAGCGCGATGAAGTGCGTTTAATGAGAGCTCAGCGCAGACCTCCTCCTCCTCTCCCTCCATCCAAGAACAGTCTGGTTTTTGCCGTACGCATTCGAGAGTAAGCTCCTTCACAACTTTCTCACACTCATAGTGATTGGTGCTGCTCTGTCTCATTCAGAACGCTATCCCCTCCTCAGTCAGTGTGTTTATTTGTTTTTAAAGGATTAAAGGCGTAAGCCCCAGAGTGAGGAAGACCATCCAGATGTTGAGGCTGCGCAAGATCTTCAGTGGGACCTTCATTAAAGTCAGCAAGACGTCAATGAACATGCTGCGCGTGGTCGACCCCTATGTTGCTTGGGGGTGTGTTTTCATTCTCAGCCTTTGAATTTATTATCTTAATATTGTGTTAGGTAAATAATCATTTGTTTTTGGACAGGTTTCCTAATTTGAAGTCTGTTCGTGAGCTCATCTTGAAACGAGGCCAGGGAAGGGTGGATAAGAGACGGATTCCTCTGACAGACAACGCCATCATCGAGCAGTATTTAGGTATGCTGTGCTATGATAAAAGTTCTGATAGTTATTGAAGTTTAGAGGTTGATTGTTTTCTAATTTCATACTGAATAACTTGGAATAAATAAAGGTAATCTTGTGTGGTGTTCGTATTGATACCACTGGGGCTAAAACAAAGCAAAATGTTTTCTATAGGTCTGCAAACTTATTTCTGAATGATGGCGATTCACTTGAATGTACATTCAGATTTGTGTACTGCATTTGTGTTCACTTGGTAACTTGACAGCAATCCTAGATGCTATATCAGTCACACTCCCGTAGTACACTGGTCACATTCCCATAGTGCAACACAATCAATTCCACAGTCAGGTCACAGATTAGTGGATGATTTTCATTTAACTCAATAACTTTTCTCATCTCACTTCTTTATTTATGGGGCAATGTCAGTCGTGACGTATGACAAGAAGGACTTAAACAGACTAGTCAGTTTACTTCATACAGTTGGAGTAGTTTGTTGTTATATTTGCGTCGTTATATTTGCGTGTGTGTGTATCCTTAAAATACCACTCATGCAACCTCAAATTCTGTTTTCGCTCAATACAAGCCAATCAGAAGTTGGGGGAGTATATTATGATGACATGTTTCTGCATAACTCTTGACCAGTACTGTCAGTGTGTTTTGCAGCTAGTGTATACTTTATCATCATATGCATTAGTTATGGTCCAAGCACTATAGGGTGCGTTCTCCTAAGGATTATTATTTCTTTCCCGCCTTTTTGGGGTTTTAACATGCTCAAAAACTCTTGAAAAATATGCCGTTCCTGTTTATTAGTATTATTTATTTATTATAGCCGTGGTCAACAATTTTGAGAACTATACAAATATTTAATTAAGTCTGCATACACAAACATACAAAAATGTATGTTTTTTTTTTTTTTTTTTGGAGAGAAGTGGCTTCTTTGCTGCCCTTTCTAAAATGTATGAATGTGAGCGCTACCATAAATCAGATCAGTGTCATGCCAACAGTAAAGCTTTTTATTTTAGTAAAAAGAACTTATAGTTGTCCCGTGAACAGATTCTCCTACATGAGCTGTGGATCTCTGCAGTTCCTCTAGAGTTACCATGGGCCTCTTGAATGCTTCTCTGATTAATGCTCTCCTTGCCTGTTTGTGGTTGTAACGTGACAAAATGAGGAAAAAGGGGGTACAGCATTAGTCAAAAGTTGGAAACGTCTTAGATTTATTTTCTATATTCTATTTAACAGGTTCTCAAACTTCATATTCAGTGGTCCTGATCGTACATTCATGTTTAAGGTAATCTGAGAAAAAATACAGTCAAGGCTAATGGAAAAAATGCTACTATTCGATTGCGATCAGATGTTTAAACCAAAGCACCTCTAACTTTTAACGCTACGTAAATACAAGTGGCAAAGATTGAAGATATGCCCAAGTTAGTACTGTTTGCCTGCAAAATGTTGATTATGAACCTAACCAGCTCGGCTTTTAACATTACAAAGTTTATAGGTGTCTTAGGAGAAATTTTAACTACAAAAGAAAAATCTTCATTAAGTGATTTTTCATGTATAAACAAACTAAATAAGTAAATTGTGTTTGTTTTGATGTCGGAATAAACTGATCTTTTGGGGGAAAAAATCAGGATTTTCAAAAGTGTATTACACATAACAGAAAAAATATTTACATGTGTGTTATAAAAGCAACATATTACATGATAGACCAATTTTTGGATGGAAACAGTAAATTCTGTATCTCATTATGTAAGATAAAATGTTCCATTTTCGTCTAAAAAGTAAAATGACAATTTTTTTCATGGTCAGGGACAACATTACAACACCAGAATTTACAGACTGATTGGTAGCAGAATTAGTAAACCGTGTGTAAATGTGACCCTATGAGAATAAGTTGTCTTCAGTGTGCATTAGCGTGCCAGTCAGTTTCGGGTCTAACTCCGCTGTCCTCTGTGGTGTTTCCCTGCAGGCCAGCATGGCATCATTTGTCTGGAGGACCTCATCCATGAGATCTACTCAACTGGAAAAAACTTCAAGGTGGTGAACAGGTTCCTCTGGCCATTCCATTTGTCTGTTCCTCGGCACTCAGCCAGAGATAAAGTCGGTCTTCTAAAAGAAATGGGAGAGCCGGGACCTCGCGCTGATGACATCAACAGAGTCATCAGGAAGTTTAACTGAGCTGCTCTTTCTGGACCTTGGACAGACTAATGTTTTGTAGAGAGTTTCCTGTCTCTACCTTTCTTTACCTTAAGATCCAATATCAGGGATCAGACCAAGATTGGACATGGCTTTAATGGATCACATTCATAATGACAGCTCAGACCAGGTTCTGTCTTCAAGAGTTGAAAAGTTGTAATGTTTTGTCTCTTGAGTGTTCTTTAGTAATGTGCAGCAGTTTGTATTAAAAATGAATATGGTTAATTATAATACATAATTAGATGTTTTTCATGTGTGTGGTAAAGAAACTCAGCAATCACATCTGATTCTACTGTGAGGAAGTGTGTGACGTATGCGGCCTTGTTAACAGTGTGGGTGGCTTGTGAGCTAATTAATGTCAAATAACAAATTTCCAAAATTTTGATATTACACAAAATCCACTTTTAAAAGATTTCATTATTTGGGGGGGGGGGAAGCTGTCCAAACCTGCCTGGCCTGTTTTTATTATTTCTTATGGGGAAGATATACAAGTGCTTTCATACACAAGCACACTTCCGGAACGAATTATGCTAAGTCAGCCTTTATTGGTCACACACACACAGTGAAATTCTTTATTCTTCGCATATCCCAGCTTCTTGTTAGTAGGCCGGGGACAGAGCACAGGGTCAGCCATTTTTTACGGCAGACATGGTTAAGGGCCTTGCTCAAGGGCCCAACAGTAGCAACCTGGAGCTGGGGCTTGAACCACCGGTCTTCCGATCCATAACTCAGAGCCTTAACACGCTGAGCCTGCCCCTAATGCCCTATGCCTGCAATCAAAGGTTCAAATGTACAGTATATACTGTGTGTGTGTGAACATTGAACATATAAACAACTGGAGCAGCTTGCTCATGAGGAGTGGGCCAAAATACCTGCAGAGAGGTGCAGAAGTCTCATTGACAGTTACAGGAATCGTTTGATTGCAGTTTTTATTAATAAAAACGGAGATTTATCTCTGCGGTTTTCGCCTTTTGTCCACACGCAAACGGAGTTTTGGTCGTTGAAAACTGAGCTTTTGGAAAACTCCAGCCAAAGTGAAGAATTTCCAAAACTCCGTATTCAGTGAGTCGTGTGCACAGGGGAAACTGAGATTTCGGGTTGTTGTAACGTCACCATGTGCAGATTATGTAACTCTGTGTGCTCGTCTCCTTGATTTGTGCAATAGCAGACGTACGTACAGGAAATTAGTGACCTTTTGTTAACGTTGTGTACTGGACTTTGTACGTGCGTGTGCACACGCGCAGTTACTCGCACATTATGTAAATGAACAGAGGTGCCTGAATGTACTACTAAGCTCACTGCTGCTACATACTGTACAAAACTCTGATGACACAGACCCCGCAGACAGTGACAGCGGTTTGGAACGAGACTCGTCGAACGTCTACGAAGCGCCACCGGTGATGACATTTTTCCTAGGCTTCTGATTGGCCCCCTGTTGGTTATGAAGGCTCCTAACAGCACTTAACAGAGCGTTTTGCGTTTTCATGTGGACAAAGATATTTTTACACACTAGGCCTGATGAGAGACCATTGAAAGGCTCAGGAAACGATTGCAGGTGTTTTGAGTTAATTAGCTGATTAGTGTGTGACAATATGAGTCTCAATATTTTCTAATTTCCTGAAGGATTTTCAATCGATGCAAGCCATAATCATCAAAATTTAAAGCAATAAACACTTGAAATGTATCAGTGTGTGTCTAATGAATCTATATAATATCAGTTTTACTTTCTAAATTGAATCACTGAAATAGACTTTTTGATGATATTCTAATTTATTGAGATGCACCTGTGTGTGCATAATCAGAACCACTTCTGCATGTTTACTCATTTCTTTTATTCCATCACCCATCTTTTTGCTTCTCTGATGCTTACAGTTTTTACATTTGCTATGACAGTTTTTTCAATACGTTTAACAAGTTTCCTAAACTCTTAACGCACCAACACACCTAAAATACACAATTGGCAAAACAGTTAATTTCATGCTCAAAATCACACATTGTAAACTAAACCCCAAAACTCATTTTCAAAATACAAGAATAAACTAACACAATACACTATGTCTAACAAAACACTGCAAACATGTTTTAAAATCAAATAATTATTCAAAACACATGTTCTCGTCCAACAGGAACATTTTGTCAATCATAACACAATGACAAAAAACCACTATCATCAGTTGAAATTACAGAAACTGCATTATTTTATGTGTCAGGACTGCCCTTATATTTGAAGCCTCTCTACATTTTTGTTTTGTTGGGTTTAGTAAATGCATGCATTTTGTTTCTTTTGCTGCAGAAATTCAATACAAAAAATTTATGACCATCTCAGAATAGCTTTATAAAATGTACAGTTTAGGTAAAAAAAAAAAAAAAACAGACACAGGATTGCTGCAGTACAGACTTTATTTACAAAAGGACATTACTGCAAGATATACAAACACAAAAAGCACCGGAATTATAATAAAAAAACAAAAACAAAATAATCTTCTATTCTGCCCGGTCTTCTGCATTTGGCCACATGTTCTCATCCACATCACACCTGATATCTTCTCTGGCAAGGCATCGTGGGAAGAATCTTTTGGCATGCCTTATCCACTCCTGGCAGTGTTCAGCTGTGATGTCTTGACATGCAGCATCCATTGCATCCAGGAGGGACATTTGGTGGACATGTGAACATGTGGACGATGGTCAAAATCCTTCCATCTCCAGGCTGAGAAAAACTCCTCAATAGGGTTGAGGAAAGGGGAGTAAGGGGCAAGGAAATGGAACATCAACCAGGCTGTGACTGCACGGGAATGTGGAATGCCACATTGTCCCACGTGATAACATATATTGGCAAGTAATCTCCCACCTGTCCCCTTTCTACCTCTGGCACCTTCTAACTTTCTTTTTTCTTTTCTTTTCTTTCTTTCTTTCTGTTCCTAGAAGGGAATCAGCTGTGATTTATATACTGTATTTGCATAACTGCAATAAGCTGTTTCTCATTGGCAATGGAATAAAATACAGGGAATATATTTGTGTTTCAATTTACAATATGAACAGCTGTTCACTTTGACTTTAGCCTATACAGTATAAGTTATGTTTAGAACATGATGCTATCTGTTCTGACATACAGTGTGAAAGCATTTGTAAATTTGACTGTAAAATTACATTGTTTTGGTCTTGGTTGAGCTTGTGTGTAAAAGAAGTTCAAGCATTTTAAATTGGTGTTAACTGTATGCATTTTGTATCAAAGCAACAAAAAATGTGTAAATTGTATAGCCTACAAAGACGGATGTTGTGCTAACTGTGTTAATAGTTTAGGAAACTTGTTAAATGTATTGAAAAAACTGTCATAGCGATTGTAAAAAACTGTCATTTCTCTCCATCCAGAATATGGTTTACTAGACTGTTATCCAAAGTTATCGGAGTCTATTTTACTTGCGGTGGCACAGTGGCTTAGTGGTTAGCACTGTTGCCTCTCGTCTAAGTGTGTGGAGTTTCTCCCCGTGCTTGGTGGGTTTCCTCTGGGTGCTCCGTTTTCCTCCCAGTCCAAAACATGCAGATGAGGCTAATTGGTGTTCCCAAATTGGCTGGTGTTGTGTGAATGAGCATGTGCGTGCCCTGTGATGGATTGGCACTCTGTCTAGGGTCTCGAGCCCTATGTTACCTGGGATACTCTCCAGGCCCCCCATGATTGACTTTCAGATCAATTTGCAGTAAAACTCACTCACTCATCGTGTATACTGCCTTATCTGATTAAGCAGTATAGACAATGAGTGGATTTTACTGCAAATTGTTCTGAAAGTCAATCATAAAAATATTTGTTTGTTTCTTTAATGTTTACATTTTGTCTCCACAAATAGATTACCAAGTGTAGCAGGAATTTCTTTTTTCTTTTTCATATGGATTTGTACAACTGTAATTATTTTCCCAAAACCCAGTTATACCAAGCAGGTGCTAATGATCATCAATTTCATTTATAAGTTGAAATACAGTCATTAACTGAAAGATAAACAGCTGTAGGCTGAAAACATGTTGACGAATAGCCAAACTCTGCTACAAAGGAGCGTTTGTGGAAGACAGATTTATGCCATAGGTCATACACAATGGCAAGACAGAACAGCAGAACAGCAACAAGATTCAAGAACGTTATACTGCATCAGTAAAGATTTCCAGGCAACGATTTCTAAGCAGACTGGGGTTTCAATATGCGCTGTTCAAGCTATTTAAAAAAAGACAACGGGTAGGACCGTAGTGCTTGGCCAAGAAAACTTAATGCAGCTGATGAAAGACACAAAATGCTTACTTCCCTTCAACATTGAATGTGTAACAGTGCAATCAGCAAAGCACGGACATAAACTAGTGGGATCCAGGTACACCCGTCTAGTGTCCGGATAAATCTGGCCAGAAGTGGTCTTCATGTAAGAATTGCTGCCCAACATCCTAACCTCTAAACCTCTGTCATGGAAACAAGGCTAAGGCTCAACCATGCACAGAAACACAGGACCTGGGGTGCAGAAAAATGGCAGCAGGTACTTTGGACTGATCAGTCAAAAGTTTTAATATTTTGCTGCTGCAGAAGGATTGGAGAGTGGCAAAATAATGAGTTCAGCATTATTTCAGCAGCAGAGTTCAGAAGGCAACAGTGAGGGATAGTGGAGATTCCCTGCAAGTTTTGGGCTGCATTTCTGTAACTGGAGGTTGGTCATTGGCAGAGCCACCTCATACCTTCACGTCACCCTACACCTGTAGTGGTGAGGTCCTGTAGTGACAGACACTGGTCCACCGATGATTTCTTTCTTTGCAGGAGTTAAACAAGCAGCACACGTTACTAAAACAGGGCAAAAAGGGCAAACCGGTGCAGTGTTGTGTGTACCTGACTATATGCACTTGCAGAAAAAAAACTCTTGAAAACATGACCTTTGACCTGAGAACTGTCAAATAAAATTGTATGTGTATGCAATTTAATGTGATTAGAAAAAGGCAGAGAAATTCTCTGGCTTTAGTACCATAAACATTTTGAAAAGGAAAACAATCAGGAGGAACTATAGCTTTAATTTCTTTGATTATACATTTGAGATTATCATCACAGAACTTACCATAAATTAATAAACAAAAATAATACACATGAATACATAATAAAGATACTTTGTGTTTGTAAATATGATTTTAGCAGTTTTTGTCTTTATAATCAAACGATAATAGACATTATCAAAGTAGGAATACATTAATGCTGCACAATTAATTGCATTAAATGCAATATGGACCTGTGCAACTATTTAGGTAATTTATGCATAGTCAGGAATTTATATGAAGTTTGTCAGTAATTTAAGTATTTGTTTTCTTATTTATTATTTTAAATACATTTGAATAAAAAATGGTTCATTTAATGGTTACATTTCGCTGTTTAAATTGTAATTGCCATATGTGTCAAAATAATCACAATGTTTTTGTGATAAAATCATACAGCCCTAGAAAACATCATTAATGTTTTAAAAAGTTTAAGCATTTTTCCCAATAATAAAAAAAGTTACTTGTGATACAGATACAGTCTTTGGTACTCAGTTGAAGGCAGGTCCTTATCCAGTAGTCGCTCATTCAGACAAAGATATCCACACTCATAGTAACAAGGTCTATGAGGTCTTTGAAAAATGGTTTGCATTAAAAACTAAAAAGTTTTCAAAAAAGTCTTGAGTTGTAAGGCATCTTCGACAGGTAAAAGCTTGGGATAGAAGCTCAGCCCTGTGAGAAGCTCGATGTCTCGTATCCGTGCCACATGAAACTGAGTCCACTTCTGAACCCAAGAATAATCGCTGCTGTTCTGTACAAGCAAGATATATACATTTCTGTTATTAGAATCAACTCTCAAGCTCAACACTCAATATTCAAACCCACTCCATAAGCATTTAAAAATCTGTCAATGTTTTATCTCAGAAATAAATTGTTGTTAAGCATTTTAGAGAATATAACCTTGATTATATAAGAATACATAATAAATACTAAATAATAAATAAACACCAATAAGTAATTTTCCTAGTAGTTTTTACTTTTGAAAAATTATTCAGACAAAAATGAGACTGCAGCATTACAACAGAACTATGCTTACATGACAGGTCTCAGTGTTATCTGGACGGTGAGGCAGAATAAAGGATACAGACTCAATTGGACTCTCGCATTGGTGTAGCGGTTGATGTACGTTCCTACAACTCATCAAGATCACGAAGAAGTGAGTGGGTACAGGTATGTCATTCCTGTTACAGACAAAAAGCACAGTATTTTGCAGTTTGCCACACTTTCACTAGATTTGCCATATTATACACATTTTAACACATTAACCTAATACTTAGAGATCTCCAAAATATGAGTTATGGCGTCCACTGCAGCACAACTCAAATCCTGCATTCTGGTATTGCTGAACTTGCTTCTGTTTCACTTCTGATTAAAACGGACTTGGGCTACAAATGGGTTACTGCACTGCCACATATTGGCATGGCTGGGCAGTTTTTTTGTTAGCCAATCAGAACTACGGAAAAAGGAACTTCCCTTAAAACTGAGCTGAGCTAGAGGAGAGGTGATGCTAAATTATGCTAATATACCCCCTAATTCCCACTTTTGCCTTGAATGAAATCATACCAGGTTGGAAATTTGAACATTAAATCTTAAAGCGCCTTTAAAGACAAGAATAAAGAAGTTGACTAACCCTAATCCATGTCAATGTCCAAAAATATTTTTTTTTTAAAAGTTCATTTTAAATAATAGGTGACCACTAATATCAGTACATTTAAAAAATACAAAAATAAAATAACTATGGCCAAATAACTCACTTCAACTTCCTTTTCATGACATCATATTTTCCATCAAAGTCCTTATCGAAAACTGGTCCACTCATGACATTTACGCCATTCATATTTTTTGAATATTTTACCACAAGAACGTTATGGAAATAATCCCAGATTCCTGAAAGAAAAACAAAGTAAACCTGAAACATAAATTCAATGCACTTTGAAAAATGACTCAAATACCAGCTCAGTATTTATAAAAAAAATGTGTAAATGTGTCCTCTCTTTTAATTGCTTATATTTATTTTATTTTTTGTGTAAAAACAATACAACTCATCTGATTGTAGTGGGTCTTAGAATTAGGCAAATTCACCCACACACGAACAACAAAATCAACAAAAATGAAGCCAAAAAGAAAAAAAAGTATGTGGCCAATACTAAATATTCTCCCTTGTTCAACAACTTGTAGATCCACCTTTAGGATCAATACCTTGAAGTAATTATTTCCTGTATGACTTGGTCTCTCACATTGTTTTGGTCCATTATTTTTAAAAACAGTACTCGGAGTACAGAACTTTATAAATTAATAAACAAAAATAACACACATGAGTACGTAATAAAGACATTTGCTTATGCATAGCTCTGTTAAGATCCTGCCACAGCATTTCAATAGTGTTGAGGTCTGGATATTGACTACACCATTCCAAAATCTTTTTTTTTTTTCAGCCATTCAGTTACGACTGTAAAGGACAGCTACCTGCAAACCATGTTTTGCCCTGTTTGCCTGAACGCTAGATTTCCGTGTTATCAGTTTGATTGTTTTAATATCCATGATTGGATCTGTCTTTTGGATTGTTTTGGCCTGCTGTCCCATATTTATCCTGTCTTTAATATGGAATTACCTTTGAATACTGTAAACATTGGTGCCATGTTGCTTGTGATGAGTGAGTCAGACTCAGTTCCATTTGAAGCCAAATCTGTAGAGGAAGTTAAATAATGTAAAAATATAATCTAAAAATACGTACATATATACATGTGAGTTGTAAGGTCTGTATAATTTCAGTAAGTGTGTAAACCTACTTGGAGGATGGAGAAATCCATATGTTAGTGTTTGGTTGTCCCGGTAGGAGGAGCAGTACTGACTCGCTTCGGCTGGAACACGCACATCTGCACGAACACACTCTTCCTGTGAGGAATTTACGGGTTGCACTCCAGACTGAGTAAGTGTGTGGGAGAGAGAGAAACGGAGCGATAGAGAGAGAAGGTGCACATAATGTAAGCGTCTGTCCTGTGAAATGCAGTGAAATTTCCCCCCCGTAATTTGTTTATCTACCCTTTTATCTCTGGCTATGTATATTTATGATGATTTGCTTGATATGAAGAAAATACCTTAGCAAACTCGTTAAAGGATTTTGTGAAGACTGGTGCGACTAGACTCAGGGGATAATTATCCAAAAAATTACCATTTCTAAACAGTACTGACACACACTAGTCTACAGTAGATTATCAACCAGTAGTTGCCTATTACTGCCGCACTCAAGGGAACAGCAAAATGACAGCGGCCAAAATAAATCAGTTGCATTTCAAAGTCATTCGTGAAATGACCACCAGGTGACGCAAAAGGACATTTTGCAAAACAGCTGCAGTTGCTGCAGTTTTTAATTAGGGCCTGAGCACCTACTGGTGCGAAGCCCTATTGTTTCTGAAGGAATTATTATTATTCTGTATTCCTCGCCGTGCCTAAAGAACTGCTAATTTGGGTCCCTGAACATGCTTGAAAACTCACCAAATTTTCCCCCAAATTCAGCTCCCTGGAATGTGATCTGGAAATTCAACGGATATGAAATTTGGTACACTCGTGTATCTTCTCGGCACAAGAAAAAAAGGTCTACTGGAGGTATCCTCTAAAGTGAACAGGAAATCCGCCATTTTGGAAAAACTGCAAGATGTTGCGTTTCGTACATGTTTTTTTAACGAACTCCACCTAGCCGAATTATCTGATCGAGTTTGAAATTTCTCAGGTCGCTCGTAAAAATAAAACTTTTTAACCCAACTTAAAAAAAAAAAATTACCCTCCCCCGACGCACAGGAAATGGATGTTTTTTTGTCTCTTTCTTCCACGCACTTGTGGATGAAATTTTACAGCCATGATGCGCCACCTACTGGAAGTAGAAAATGTCTTTTGCCTTATTTTCCCTTTTCCATATGTGGTATTTTGACGAACTCCTCCAAGGGAAATAACGCAATAAGCATGAAATTTTGCCCATGGTCCAGATGACCATGTAAAAGTAAAAGTTATCGAAAGCTTTTATCAAAGTTCCACAGCCTGGGCAGGGCGGGGTCGCAAATTAGATCCTTCAACAGTATGGAGAAAGTTGCTGTATTTCTTACATTCTTCCTCCAATCCAGCTCATAATCTAGATTTACATCAGGCAATGCACACCTTTCCGTATGACACGGTCGTAATGAGTGGGTGTGGCCAAATGTTTCTGCAGCGCTACCTAGATTGTGATCTGAATCCCTGTAAGACCTACAGGCATGAAATTCGGTACTCTGATGTATCTCCTCACCACAGGAAAAAGTCTCTTGGAGGTTCTCTCTACAACGAACAGGAAGTCTGCCATTTTGAGCATGATGAGCGAGATGTTGTGTTTAGCACACGTTGTATTTTAATGAACTCCTCCTAGGGGAATTGCCGATGCAGTTCAAAATTTCTCAGGTCGCTTTTAAGGCCTCACCGACCAAACGTTATCAAAAGCTTTTGTCTCGGTCACATGATCTGGCTTTGGTGCCGCCATGAATTTCACACTCCCCGCCACACAGGAAATGCATGCATTTTTGCCCTTTTCTCCCACACACTTCATCCCATCTGGACTAAACTTTACAGCATCATTGACATTCAGCGTGTGAACACATTGACATGCCAACATGATAATACAGTCAGAATGCCACCAACTGTTTGCAGGAAATTATTGGTTTATATCTCTTTTTGGCTGTAGTTCTGCTCAAATGAAGGGACAACATCAGAGAAAACATACAGGAGGACATTGTAGAGACCCGCATGGACTGCACCGGGTGCGAGGGCCCGATCATCGCTGCTTGCAGCTTTAATTATAATTAGAGCTTAAGTTGGTTGGTTAAATGTTGTTTAGACAGACCGTTCACTAGCTGACTATTTTATTTGTACAAAGAATGAACTTTTATATAGCCTATCTCTGTTTGTATCTGTTTATTGTTATTATAAAAAAAAATTGCACTTAAAGCCATCACACTTTAAATATTGAAATAACTAGAAAATATGATTTCAGAATAGAACATTAGAATAAATCATTGTGTAAGTGCTTCATAGGCGTTTTTTCAGGAATTTTGTTGTATTAAATAATATTTATGCAGTATAATCAGGGTTGTTGTTATTAATAATAACAACAATTATTATTAATAATTAATAAACAGTTGTTATTGTTTCAGTGTTACTGTGTGTCCTTTACAATGTCAGACAACATTCAAATGCAAATAATTCACCCTTCCCCAGAAGTGAACATGTCTCAGCTGTTCACACCTATACATTCAGATTCCAGGCCAGAGAGAAAAACAAAAAAACATCCTTCCCAACTTTAAGCTAACTTAAGTCAAATACCAACTTAAATACCATCTTATCCACATTGCATTGGCTCCCAGTGAAATTTCGCATTGATTTTAAAACACTACTATTGACCTATCAAGCATTAAATGGTCTTGCACAGAGTATTATGATGAACTAGTATGTTTAGATGCTGTCTTTAACACTCTCACTCAGGTTTGTTGATGAAGTGAAGTTATGTATATCTTGCTTCTGGCTCTCCACTTTAGTTTTGTTGTCATTGTTAGTCCTGGAAGAGTCCCTGCTTGCACTCTGCACAAAATATAGTATACATTTACTTTATGTATTATGTGACTATGACCATACCTATACCTGACTCCCTCTCTCTATCAAACTAAATATGGCGCTCATGACTTGAAAGTGATGCAGACCCCATCTGTCCTCCGAACCTGCTTCTGTTTGGAAAACCAATTGCATGAAGACCTCTTGTTTGCTGCTGAGGATGGCCCTGTGTTGTCTGCTTGGGATGCGTGTGATGACTGGGAACAGTTCCACATGACCATAAAGATGGTCATGGACTTGGATGATGCAGACAGTTGTACTCTGATGACTTCTTACTGCAGTCGCTCAGGAGTTCATGACTAGTCCCACGAAAATAACTGAAGTGGACTTTATATTAACTTTTCCTATTATACTTCCAGTCTTATAGCACACAGTATGACTGCAAATCGATCCCTGCTATCCATTATCACCCAAATAGGGATGGGTTTCCTGTTGAGTCTGGTCATCTCAAGGTTTCTTTCTATTGCCACCTCAGGGAATTTTTCCTTGCCACTTTCACCCTCAACTTGCTCATCAGGGACAAACTCTTAATTATTATTTATACATATTTCCTCACACTTTTCAAACTCATTTCCATAATTTTTTTATTCTGTAAAACCCCTTTTGAGAATTCGAAAACTGAATGGAGTTGAATTTTTGCAAAGCTTGGCCGTGTACAATTCCAAAACAGACAAAGGTCCAGATCTCGGACTCCTGACAGGTATCTCAGCAACCTTACACTGACAACATCAAAGAAACAGGCTTCAAAGCCCCTTTGAACACTCTGGAACCATTAAGTTTTCTTTTTAAACAAAAGAAATCATAATTAAAGAGTGGCCAGACTGGCCTTTTTTCCCTGTGACTGATCCTTCAACCCCAAAAACTTGTTTTATAAGCTTTACATAGAAGCTCCACAAGTCAGCTTTTCACAGATTAGCCGCACTGAGAGAGACTTACCTGGCAGGTCACTACAGCTGGCACTGTTATGGCAGCACATACAGCAGGGATACTAAGCTTTGTACCCAGGAGTGGGGTAAAAATTGTTCAAACTTGTAAATTATAAGAGAACTGAAATTAAGTTATGCTACGTTAATACTGCAGGCAAGAGAATTTAGAAAATCTTGAAGGAACTCGGAATAGACCTGCTGCAGTGGTTCGGAAACCTGGTAAAGCTGTTTCCCCAGTCGACTTCTGTTGGAAGTGTACTAGGCACGGCATGCTGGAGGGTTGGAGGAATTATATCTCTTGGCCAGCCTGAGAGCAGTTAGGGATCCCCTAGGAGGAGAAAGGGATGTCTAGGCATCTTTGTTTCTCCTTTGTTTCTCCTGCTGCCACCACTACACTGAAATTGACTAAAAGCACTAATAAGAATGGAATAGTGTATAACAGATGGATTGTTGTTGAGGCCATGTTGCAGCCACAGGTCTGAAATATACCCGCGGTGGTATGCATTGTATATACAGTATATATATGCAAACACACTCTCTGCTCAAAAGTTTGGGATCACTTTATAACTCTATGGTTGTTCCTGACTATTTCTTTCTACATTGTAAAGCAATGCTGAAGGCGTCCAAAATATGCAATAATCTCCTTTAACAGTTGTTAACAAATATTAAGATGTATCTGCTACTCATGATCTGTAAAGCCTTCATTACGTCTATAATCCAAGGTGGTGTTACTTGGTGATTTTTTGAGGCTGGTAACTATAGGATTCTGCAGTAAAGAGTTTTTTTTTAGTACAAGCTAGGCAATATTCAATTAAATAAATTTTTATTTTAACAGCTATCATTGTTGCAAAGCAGCCCTACACAATCAAAAGAAATTATGGAAGTTTATATGAAATGTAATTGTGTATGAATCAAAATTATTAGATAGTCCCTGATGAGCAAGCCAAGGGCGAGAGTGGCAAGGAAAAACTCCCTGATATGGCATTAGACTATCCCATAACTTTGGGGCTTTGTAAGAAAAATCTCTGCCCCTGCTGTAGTTTTCATAATACGCGATAATGAGAGGCAGCCTGAATCTTTTGATTGGTAGTAGGCATGGTGGATCATAAGACATTAGCAGTTTACTCAGATACTGCAGTGCAGGACCTTTTAATCCTTTATACGTCAAAAGTAGTATTTTAATTAAAATCAACGCAAAATTTCTCAGGGAGCTAATGCAGTGTGGATAAGATAGGGGTGATGTTCTCGAGGACTCTCACTGCTGCATTCTGGACTAACTTAAAGCTTGTTTATGCACATAGTTGAACAACCAGACAGTAAGCCGTTACAATAGTCCAACCTAGAGGTGATAAAATATAGTCCAACCTAGATAGGATCTGAGCCAGGACAGGCCAGTTCCCTTAATTCCTACTACATTTTCTAGTCTGTGAAGGAGAATACTATGATCAATGGTGTCAAAAGCTGCACTGAAGTCAAGTAATACAAGCAACTCAACCCTTATCAGAGGCCAATAGAAGGTCATTTACTACTTTAACAAGTGCTGTCTCTGTGCTGCGGTGAGGCCTAAATCCTGACTGATACAGTTCGTAAATGCTATTCCTGTGTACTGTAGATATGAACATACAGTCTTTTGCAAAAGTTTAGGCACCCCTTGATAAATAACAGATTTTGGTGATTTTTTTAATTGAAAAGATGTTAACACAGTCTCTCTTTTCAGCAAACATTGGTGCATTGTTACTTTTAATGTCAGAAATTCATAAAAAGATTAAAAATAAAAACATTATTGTGGCACTGTGCAAAAGTCCATAATCAGTACTTAGTAACACCTCCTCTGGCAGATATCACAGCTTGCAAACACTTTTTATAGCCAGCTAAAAGTCTTTCAATTCTTGTACTTGGAATTTTCTCCCATTCTTCCTTGAAAAAGGCTTCTAGTTCTGTAATATTCTTTGGTGGTTTTGCATGCACAGCTTTTTTAAGATCTACCCACAAATTTTCAGTGATGTTTATATCAGGGGACTGTGATGGCCATTCCAAAACCTTCAGCTTTCGTCTCTTGAGGTATTCCATAGTGGATTTCAAGGTATGTTTAGAATCATTGCCCCGTTGTAGAAGACATCCTCTTTTCAGCTTCTGCTTTTTTACAGATGGTGTGATGTTTACTTCCAGCATTTGCTGGTATTTATTGCAATCCATTCTTCCCTCCACCCGTGAAATGTTTCCTGTGCCACTGGCTGCAACACAAACCCAAAGCATGGTAGATCCACCCCCATGCTTAATAGTCGGCAAGGTGTTCTTTTCATGAAATGCTGGTAATTCTTTTTCAACATGCCTTTGCTGACTGTGGCCAAAGAGTTCTAACTTCATCAGTCCACAGCATTTGTTTCCAAAACGCATCAAGCTTCTGTCGATGTTCTGTTGCGTCATACTTCTGACATTGGATTTTATGATAAGGTTGGTTAAGATATGTAAGGTAAGGTTTAATTCTGCTCACTCTTCCATGAAGGTCTTGTCTGTGCAAGCATCGCTGCACAGTGGAACGGTGCACCATCACTCCTGAGTCTGCTGAACCTTCCTGCAGGGTTTTTTTCAGTCAAATGGGTGTTTTGATTTGTCTTCCTGACCACCATATGAGCAGTTCTCTCCGAGAGTTTTCTTGGTCTTCCAGATCTCAATTTGACCTCCATAGTTCCCCTGAACTGCCATCTCTTAATTACATTTCTCACTGTGAAAACTGCAAGCTGACAACGCTTTGATATTTTATTGTAGCCTTCTCCTGCATTGTGGGCATCAATAACTTTCTTTTTCATACACAGCTGCTTACAGGAACCCATGGTTGTTGAGTGTCCGCAAGTGTGAACAAGGTTTCAGACTTCAATCAACTCGTTCGTTACTTTGATGAGCTTTGAAATTGGCATTTACTAATGACAGCTGTTGCCATGCATCAGATCCAACGGGTTGATTAAAGTCTGAAACCTTGTAAAAAGAATCTGAGACTCTGGAACTCTTAGGGTGCCCAAACTTTTGCACAGTGCCATAATAATGTTTTTATTTTTTATTTTGTTCGATTTATGGCATAAGAAGTAACTATGCATCAATGTTTGCTGAAAATATTGTGCATTTTTTATCCATTTGCAAGAGAGACAGTGTCACCAAAATCTGTTATTTATGTGCCTAAACCTTTGCATAAGACTGTAGCTGCTCCGCTACTATCTTTTCCAGAACCTTAAAGGGTTAAAGGGGAGATTTGATATCGGTCTGTCATTGGACAGCTGACAAGGGTCAAGGTTATGTTGCTTAATCAGTGGTTTAATAACTGCTAATTTAAAAGATTTGGGAACATACCCACTGCTGAGTGAAGAATGAATTATATTCAACAGGGGTTATGTTATTGCTGGTACTATCTGCTTGAGAAAATGTGTCGGTATAGGATCTAATTCACAGGTTGATGATTTTGCAGAAGATATGAGTGTAATTAGTTGATTCTCTTCAAGGGGTGTAAGGTATTCTAGGTTCTGATCTGATATGGTTAGTTGATCATCTGCATCAATTAGATTGTCTGGTTTCAAAGCCGAAATTCTTTGCCTAATATTCACGATTTTGTTATTGAAAAAATTTATGAAGTCTTCACTACTGCATGTTGTTGTTTCTGCAGATTTCTGCAGTGATCTTATTCCTAGTTAGTTTTGCTACGATATTAAATAAAAATCTGAGTTTATTTTTATTTTAATATGATTTTTGTTATTTTAATATGGTGAACTGAAGTTTATTTAATTTTAAGCAACTATACAAACATGATTTAATTAAAAAATGTTAAACAAAAATGGGTCGTATAGGCAAAGAAATAGCAGAGATTCACAAGATCAAGCATTTTTATGGTTGTTTCTGTGACCAATAAAATTTCTTTTAAATCAGTCCAGTGCTTTGGTGCTGCACAGATCTGTGCTGCTTTAGTTTTTAGTTAAAAGCGTCCTTTAGCGTCCTATGTGGTTGCTTTTTTTTATTTTTTTTTTAAGAAGAGCCCGTTCACTGAACACAATTGTGTTTCTCTACAGAGCATTTTCGACAATCACTACAGCCTTTTTATTCTTTTTACGGCAGCTAGCATCCTCTGTATTACTGCCTCTCAGTACAGCGCACTCGTGCAACCGCTCCTGTACTTGCTTCTTCTACTAGCGCGCAAGAGCTCTTTTTTTTTTTAAATCAGCAAATATATTTGGGCGGCCCACCCAAGAATACTTTAAGTATGGGAAACATTGTGATTAAGGAACACATATCCTCCTGAGACCCAGCAATTAATTTTTGTCCTACTGGAAAGAGTACATACTGGGCTTTCTATTGATGTCACACAAGTGGGGGTGTGGCCAACAGGTCACATGTTCTGTCTTTTTAAATTGGCGACAATGGCAGCAAGCACATTCTATGCCAGTAAGGGGTTTAAGTGATCAAATTTTTAAATACAGCATGTAGTTATTTTTTCTTATGATATTGTTTTTTATTTGTGAAGGTTTTAACTACATTATATCAAAAAAAATTTGAAGCCTTTCAAAATAAACATTTTATTCCATGTCCTTTGTAGGGGACAGTGGGACTGGCTTTTTCTCATTTTCAACCATTGCTCTGTCTCAAATACCCTAAGCTTCATATGTATTGGGCAGGAAAAACAAGGGTGCCTATTACTGCCAATGCGATAACCAGGAACATATGTTTTAAACTTCGCCAGTCCATCAAATGACCTTGCCATCCTGGATGACCAGAAAAAAAGAGGATGCTCTTTGGAAAGTCAGGTCTCTTTTAAACAGAAACCAACAGTCAACAAGGCTGCCTCAATTGATCAAGAAAGCTGGCATAGATAAGCAAATGATTCCTTTTACAGGCCAATGTCCTGTGCGCCAGTTTAAGCCTGGGAAACCAAAATCTCATAGCTATCAGAGCCTTTGTGTTTGCCAGTCCCAGTGGTTTGGTGCTTAATTTTGAAGTCTACGGGGGTCAAAACACATTTCAAGACAAGCAGGTGGGATTGGAGGAAATGCTGTTGTTTGCATGGCAGGGTCACTACTAGGAGGATCCCACCTATACCTACACTGGTATTTCACCTCTATCAAAGTGCTGGATCTTTTAAAGGAAAATACTCTCCTGGCAACAGGGACTGTTATGTAGAATCAAATCTTCATCTTTGTTAGATCTGTAAGTCTAAAATGTCCAATGAGCTTTAACAACAGGAGAGAGGCGCATCAGAGATGATAGACAGGAAATATAATATACACAGTAAGTGCGTACACCCCTCATATCTCTGCAAATATTTCATTATATCTTTTCATAGGACAACACTGCATAAATAACTCTTTGACACAATGAAAAGTAGTCAGTGTAAAGTTTGTATAGCAGTGTAAATTTATTGTAAAGTTATTGTCCCCTCAAAATATCTACAAATACAGCCAATAATAGCTGAACCCCTGGCAACAAAAGTGAGTACACCCCTAAGTGAAAATGTGAAATGTCAATATTTTGTGTGGCCACCATCATTTTCCAGCACAGCTTGAATTCTTTTGGCCATGGAGTTCACCAGAGCTTCACAGGTTGCCACTGGAATCCACTCCATCACAACATCACGGAGGTGGTGGACATTTGACACCTTGTGCTTCTCCACCTTCCTTTTCAGGATTCCCCAGAGGTGTTCTATGGGGTTTAGGTGGAGACATTCTTGGCCATTCCATCACCTTTACCCTCAACCTCTTTAGCAAGCCAGTGGTCATCTTGGAGGTGTGGTTGGGGTCATTATCATGCTGGAACACTGCTCTGCGGCCCAGTTTCCAGAGGGAGGGGATCATGCTCTGCTTCAGTATGTCACAGTACATGCTAGAATTCATGTTTCCCTCAATGAACTGTAGCTAACTGTCCCCAATGCCAGCAGCACCAATGCAGCCCCAGATCATGACACTCCCACCACCATGTTTGATGGTAGGCAAGACACACTTGTCTTTGTACTCCTCACCTGGTTGCTGCCACACACGCTTGACACCATCTGAACCAAATAGGTTTATCTTGGTCTCATCAGACCACAGGACATGGTTCCAGTAATCCTGGTCCTTAGTCTGGTCCTCTTTGGCTGACCATGGCGAGGCCTGTTCAGAGAAGAACCTGTCCTCTTAAAGCGCTGGATGGTCTTGGCCACTGTGCTGCAGCACAGTTGCAGAGTGTTGGCTATCTTCTTACAGCCTAGGCCATCTTTATGTAAAGCAACAATTCGTTTTTTTCAGGTCTTCTGAGAGTTGTTTGCCATGAGGTGCCATGTTGAACTTTCAGTGGCCAGGTTGAGAGAGTGGAAGAGCTTTTATACCAAATTTAACTCGCCTGCTATCTGGTCACACCTGAGACAGTGTAACACTAATGAGTCACATGACAAAGTGGAAGGAAAATGACTAATTGTGCTCAATTTGTACATTTTCACTTAGGGGTGTACTCACTTTTGTTTCCGGGGTTCAGCTATCATTGGCTGTATTTTTAGTTATTTTGAGGGGACAATAACTTTACACTGCTATACAAACTTTACACTGACTACTTTTCATTGTGTCAAAGAGTAATTTATGCAGTGTTGTCCTATGAAAAGATATAACTAAATATGTGCAGAGATGTGAGACGTGAGGGGTGTACTCACGTTTGTGACATACTGTATATATATATATATATATATATATATATATATATATATAAATATTTTGCTATAACAAAATGGATGGACAACAAGAAAGGTCCTTTGATATCTGCTGAAGATGGTCAACAAAAGACAAGCGCCATGTTACTGCGTCTATACCTGTTGTCATTACAGAGTATAATAAAAACATGGGCAGAGTGGACCATATAATTAGCCTCTATCCAATGTCAAGCCGCACGAGGAAATGGACTGTCCGTACCATCCGCTGTTTCTTTTATCTGGCTGCCACAAACAGTTGGAACCAGTACAGATCAGACCACCAGGCCCTCACACCAGATTTTGCTGCATAGTTCATACACACTTGCACTAATTTACGCAAAACCTGGTACACATTAAGAGCTCATTGAGCTAAACAACTTTCACATTGCATGTCATGGGCTCAACTCAACAGGAAGTCAGTAATTTTGTGTCTGACAAAATGCACCCGAAGGAATTCAATACACTTTTCCTAGGGAATTATGCAATCGACAACGAACTAGGAAAGTGTGATCTAAAGACATTGAGGATGCAAAATTTCAGAGGGATTTTTGATATTTCAAACGGGTTAGCTGTGACGATGCCTTAAACGTACGCCGAAAAGTGGTTAATACCCTTCTTTGGGACATCATTTTGAGTGACATCACGTTGAGTAACTCATCATAGAGTGATGCTTTGCCTGGGTGGTGATGGCGCAGGGTGCTTGAGCCTGCTCATTGTTGGTTGCAACTATATTACTTATTATATTATATAATAATTATAAAACTATATTATATATTACTAAATAGAACAGAAATTTCTATTTAGTAAGAAATTTCTTACTAAATAGAAGTATCATCTTCTACGATGATAGAAATAGAATCATCGTACTTCTATCGACAAAGCAAGACCCAGTTACAAGGGACATTTTTTGAAAAAAATGTGACATAACTTATGTTATAATAAAAAAGTTTTTTCTTTCGGGTCTCAGGAGGATATTGAAGTGATGAAAAACAGGTTTAATAAGATCAGTGTTATTTATACTGTTATGGAAAAAATAACACTTTACCACTTTTGCCTGCAATGTCAACTGTAAAAAGGCAAAACATAGCCTTAGTCAACTGTATTCATTTATAACGTTGTGATGAGACATTCTTTTCTCCTATTCTCAGAGAAGGTAAAATAATCTCACCAATGATTCTAGGCTGTATGCAACCCAAAGGGGCATGCGGATGTCTTTGCTGTATGCACTAATGTAAGATGAATGCTGAAGCACGCAGTATTCTGCATTCTCTTGTAGAACCCTTGGAGCTCCATATGGAAGATGAAGGTGTCTGGCTGTTGAACCTGTCAGGTTAGATGAGTTCATTAACTAGCAGTGCTGAAAATGTAAAGGTAATGTAAAATTTGAACAAAAGATTTACATACCTGATGTAATCAGACGCTGGTTGAGATATTCCACCTGTAACAGGCAAATGGTTTGATAAAAAAAATCCCAGTTTAGACCTGGCCTTTTCATATGTCTTGTATCTTGCATCCTGATGTTTTAAATGTTTTATTCAGGGTGCAATTGATTCTTTTGTCATGCCAACCTCGGATTTGTTGTGCAACTTGCAGGTGCAGCCAAGGTCATCATTCGGAGACAGGACAACAGTAGAACAGATGGACGCTGAAGACATCTCAGGAGGGTGGACTGGATGATGAGTTGAATTCCTCAGGAGATGGTTGAGACTCCCATGAGTTCCGTTGTTAGGAGCAGGTGCAATTGCCAACAAATCTAAACCAAGTTGCATAGGTAATTAGTCTTCCTTTTTTTAGATAATACACAATTGCCCTAATAATAATGAATAAGAAAAGAAAATTTGATATGGGGAATTAGCAGAATTTGTTCCACCAGAAGCCATTATCTACAGAAACAGTGTACCAGATGAATGGAGTCAGAGGGATTTCGAAAGGACTGGGCAAACAAGGACCACATGCTTTGGCAGCTAATAGACAACATGGCAACATGGAACTGTGACAGTATAGTTCATGGTTGTCCCACCAATTGACAAGTAGGGTTGTCACAAGCACTGCTCTGTCGTGATTCTTAAATCCTGATTCTTAAAAAGATAAAGAGGAAAAAATTTAGCAGTGTTTCCGTTAGTGTGAATTTCCATTATTTCTTATACACTGTAAACCGTAATGCTCAAAGTAATTAAACATATTGAGTACTGTTAACTTAAATAATTACAATTAGTTCAAATTAATAGACCTTGATGAGTATTTAGAACTTTTTGGTATTTAAGAGTTTGTAGAAATTACACTTTTCAAGTTAGCTAAACAAATTAGATATTTTAAGTTACAGTAACTGTCTCCTTAAAGTTCCACCAATTTAAAACCTTTTCGCCTAGCAATTTTGTGTCTGACATCATCAATGCACATTTAAACTGACCACATTGAATTGTTTTAATCAAGATGGTGGATTGGTCTGTGTTCACATAATCTTTACAAATCTGGGCACCCTAAAGTACCAGAGCACTAGTGGCTCAGTGGTAGGTGTTTCGCCTGCCATGCGAAAGGGCCAGGTTCGATTCCCAGCCACAGCATGAAGTGCCTCTCACCGAACCCGGATAAAAATGAGAGGGTTATGTTCAGAACGGTATCTGGCGTAAAAACTTGTGACAAACCGCTGTGGCGACCCATTGCCAGGAGCAGGTGAAAGACCAACAACAATTTATTTAATTTGCAACAACTAAAAAAATTATAGTATGAGTTAGGCTACTAAGTAATGCAAGTAAATAATGATTAATATGAATGAGTACAACAAACTCAAAAACTGATAGTTCTTTTTACTTAAAATGGGAAACATCAGTACTTAAAAAAATTTATGTAACTGATTACCTCAAATTTTTTTAGTTTTGCCAACTTTTTTGGGTTTACAGTGTAGTGAAATTTGCTTTGATATACAAGTGTTTTGATACACAAGCACACAAGGCTCCTCCTAGTGACAGCACTGGCTTCATTACTATTAGAAATATTTCTATATTTTTAGTTAGCTTTGGATTTTACATGTAAATTCTATTTCATACCAAAGCACATATACATACACACACATTGTTAAATTGCATGAGTATAATACCAACAAACAATCTGTACTGGAACTATAAGCTGGACAAAAGGCCCAAAATAGGCTCCATGCACAGGAACTATAAATCTCTGCTACACTTTCTCTTTAATCCATCAGTCTCATAAGTAATTAGTCCCATAAGGTAAGCTAAACATATAAAAAATTGTTGAATTTAGCCCGGTATGGCCCACCCAACTACCTGACTCTGTTCACAGGTTACCATGTCCAACTATTTCAAAGACTATCCCAGTTCTAGTTCATAGTTCAGTCTCTACAGATCTTCTCCATTTTTCTAAGGTCTTCTTCTGTATCTCTTCCTTGAGGGTTCTATGTTAAGGACTTTCTTGTGATGTTCTTGTCTTTTCTGAGTTAAGAGCTATTTCAGCTTCCTGCTCTGTTTCCTATCATCTCTTGTCCAGTTGCTTTCCAGAGTGATTGCTCAGTATGTTCCTGTGGCTTAGAAAGCAGCCGTAACCTGTGTGCTATAGCCATGTTTTGGATCCATTCATTTGATGTTGGTGTAAATATTGAGAGATGGTTCTTCTGTAAGAAATTTTTCATATTGGCCTTACAATGCAGTTACTGGTTGTCTGAACCAACATCTTTCATCACAACACACAACCTAGATAGAAAAAACTACCAACATGATTCTGTTGATTTACATCATCTACTGTTAGATGCCTATGAAGCACTGCTTTGTCGCGATTCTTTTCAAAGGTAAAGTGCAGGTTAATTTGTTTTATTTTTACTTTACAGCACTGATTCCGTTAGTGTTGTGTGTGCACATGCACAAGTGTCATGGACTCGCACGGATGTTGACTATACGAGTGATGTATGCACACTGAGACTGAGCATGGGAGACGATTACCCATAATCCCGTGGCGCGCGCGAGAGAAGAACTATTGGCTTAGTGACCATGTGATGCTCGGCAGACAAAGCGCATGGAAATTTGCATTCCAAAGTTCTACTGTACAGTGTTCACAATCACTTACCACACAGAAGATTATAGACTTCTATGTTCTCAAAGGGTTCTACAGTTGTGTTGGATTTCATTGCTGGCCCATATCCTATGAAGATGGTCTGTAAAAAATGACAGTATTAACTTTAAAAAGACACAATAACAAGTATAATTTGTGTTATATTCATTTACGAGAATTATTAAGTACTTCTAGTACATAATAATGTACTGGCTAGAGCAGTATTAAATCAGGATAATTACTCTTACAGTATATACATAACATCTATCATCTATGATACTCATACTTAAGTCACATTCAGGACACTGTTATTGAGCCATTCTTGACATATTTAGGGAAGTCATATAACTTCTTACTTATTTTTAATTTATTTTTAAACAGAACTCCCATCTCCCAGCACATGCTGTTTTTCCAAGGAACACTCTTAATAATATATTGCTGCAAGTTCTTGGCATCTGTCTCAGCATCTTGGACAAGACCTTACTGTAACAAGTCCATAAATTTCCTTCAAGTTACTAGAATGAAGCATGAATAAATATCCAAGTGATGCATGCAAAACAGAACAGACGGTGGTGTAAAGTGTTAGTGCTGGTTATTTACTGAATACTACACTGACCTGCATGTTTATAAAGATGTTATCTGAGCCATGGAACCCACCAGTGCAGTACTTGATCTCACTTGGCTTACTGGATAAAAAGAGGGACACAAAGACCATAAAGTTAAAGGAATTTCACTAAAAAGACAAGAGTCACCTCCTAATTTTATGGTAATGTTCTTTGATAGCTCTTGAATATAAACTAGGGGCCATATTTATAAAGAGGCTCAAGGCCTCTGGAAGGGATATTCGTCTTACTTTTTCATTCTTTTCATTAGGGCATGCTAATAACCAGACTAGTTATCACATCTCTAATGATATACAATGCCAGATAGTCCTGTGTAAAAAAGTCATTGTAGTAGTTAAGTTACTACTAAGTATTTACATAATAAGCTAAATAATAACAAATATGAACATTTACAGTAATTAAATAATGTCATGCCTGATTACTGCCAGTCCTGTTTTCCAGCAATATAAAGAAGGTTAACCATTCTCAACATCTATAAAAACACTATAAAAATGATTGAAAGAAATTCTGGAGGCAATTAGAAAGAAACTTCAAATGTATTACACTGGAAACTGTTACAAAGGACTGCAGCCAATCACAGTGAGAAACCTGGAACAGTAATTAACTTCCCCAGCATACAGCCCAAAATTCCTCCAAGAGCACATTGACTAGTGATCCAAGTCACAAAAGAACCCAAGTGAACATCTAAGGCTCTGCAGGCTTCACTCAACTCACATGATGTCCATAACCATCAATGGAAAGTGGCTGCACCAGTTGGTAGCCTTAAGTAAATAGATTACCACAGAATAAATGTCACAGTATGACATTTTACAAATCCCTAGCATAACCACGTTCACTAGCCATTGGGCTACTGTACGAAAGAAAGCTTGCAAACATGGTCTGTCCACAGGATGTGTTTTAGTATCATCAAGATGGTGAAGGTGATAGTAAAGATTATGCTAATAGCACATACAGTACATTACACCCTGGACTTACTTAAATGCACACTTTTATTTTCACTCAGATGCAATTGCAATGATTACGCTAATTAAGTGCTGGCAAATAGAAAACACTCCTTGTTGATGACCAAAACATGTAAATACTTACAGGGCCGCTTGCCACTGAGGTTTCATGTAGAGATGCGCTCTTTCTATACGGACACTTCTCGCAAAATGGAGTCGTTTAGGAAGGTGCTCTTTTAGATAAGGCTTCATAGGCTGATCAGGAGCTCTGCACTTCAGACATATATATAAAAAAATGATAGAATAACTTGCAAATAACTTGGAAAAGGAGAAAAAAAATCTAATAAAAATTTGATGTTAATTGTCAGTAATGAGAAGATTCATACCGAAAGATTCCTCACTAGCTCTTCATACCTGACTGTTACAGGACAGACAATAAGAGAAAGAAAATATATGCTCATCGAGGCTAAAAGCAAAAACATGCAACACTGCATAATTACATAAAATTTTATGTGTTGGGACAGACTGAAGACTACAACTAAAAACTTACAAGTGAAAAAGTCTTCAGGAAGGCGCTTGGGTCGGATTCGAGCAGCGGGGCCCTGGATGACTGTGAAAGCATCAGTGTTGTCCTGGTACGACGACACATAAGCAGCTTTTGTGCATGATGCCTCCTCCATTCCTAGTTGTCAAAGTAACAACATAACAAGCTTTGAAATATAATCATTTGTTATATTTAGGATCACTCTGCACACTCATCACTCACTTCATTCTCTCTTCTGCTTATCCTGTACAGGGTCATGTGAGGCTGGGGCCTGTACCAGGGACTCTTGCATGAGGCAGGATAAACTCTGCATGGGGTGCAAGTCCAGCAAAGGGCACAAGAACACACACACTCACACACTATTGTCAATTTGGAAACATCAATTAGCCTATTCTGCATATCTTTGGCCTGAGGGAGAAAACCCACCAAGCATGGGGAGAACATGCAAACTTGAGGTGGGAATCAATCTTGGATATTATGATGGATGCAGATCGGATCAGCCTAAAGCTCATGCCTGTGGAACTCTGCATTGCATTGTATTGCTTGTATCTTGAGCAGACAAAATATTATACCTTAAGGTATGCTGCTCCAGTGTTAAGTGAAAATGTGGTGGCGAATCTGTGATAATCACTGTCAAATGATAAATTGCCAATGATCACCATCAACAAGCAATTAAATAGCATTGTTTGTAATAGAAGAAACTGTTAACATCATTCAAGTCAAGATTCACAATGCAAATGCCTTTTTTAAACCAAGACAGAAACTGTCAGTGACAGTTTTTCTTTCTTCTGTACAATTGTTTAAAATATTTATTTCATCAATGTTCAGTGATGAATATTAGCAGGTAAAGCTTGGTCAGTCTTTATAAAAAGTTTATAGTTTATGTACTATTTATGTAAAAACTACTAAACAGTGGCAAAACATATCCTGGAATTTTGTGGTTTGTATGTACTGTATGAGTATGTACTGAGCAGCCATAGCAATAAAGCATTTACATTAATACCACCGAGGTTTTAGGTTGCCTTGTGCCACTGGGGCAGCTCTGTCGTGCTTTTGGTGGAGTGCTGTGGTGTCTGCCACCAGGATGTTGGCAGTGAATCTTTTGGATGCTGTGGATTGTGGGCTAGAGCCTCAACTGAGTGTACTTGTTTATCCTGTACATGTCACTAGTATTGGATTGAGATCTGAAATGTTTGGAGGCGGGGTCAGCAGCTTTGGACCCTTCTTTGTTATATGCAGGCCCCATGTGTGGCATTGGGTGCTCATGATCATGTTAATAGTTTTCTAGTATATTATTGATAATTGTTCAATTGACTTGTCACTGGTCATAAGGTAATTGCTGATCCCAGGTACAGCAGCCAAACAGTTCTAGATATGTCAGATATAGTTCCAGAATCCCAGTGCCAGTATACTGACAGAACGATCAAAAAACATGGAAAAATGGGAATACAAAATTTAATCAACACAACATAGTCACCATGATCAGACAGAAGAACCAGATTCACACATTTATGGAGATCTCTCTGCTTGAGCCCATCCATTAACATTTGCATGATCTGGTCAACCTGCAGCAAAGCCTCAAACACCTAAAACACAAAATTATATCAAACCAAATTTCTTTAAAAAACACTAACACATATGACACTGAACAATGTCAGACAGAAAAATTTAGTCCACACTAACATGGTTACATCTGGTCCTTCAATTCTGATCGCTAAACTGAATAAAATGCATTGTGTTAATAAGACATACAGTAACTACAAGATTGTTATATGATCTACACAAATACAAGATAGCTGAAATGATATTTTCTGTGTTTGATTACTTTATAACATATACAAGTGAGACTGAGATGCGTGAGAGTTTGCTTTATGCTCATACTGTATTTTTAAACTAAATTCTGGAAATTATGTAAAGGTTTTGCTCTAGAAACCACACAAAGAAAAGAGTAACTGAATTTACTTAATTCATTAGTTCCACTGAATTAACTAAATTGCATGAACACACTTTTCGTCCATACAGTCAATATAAATAAATTGTGTTTTTTAAAACCCTGTAATAAAACCAAACACTGTGCAGCCACCTGAGCTGAGGATCAAGCCCAAGAGTTTACACACTCTAAAATTACACACTGCCCTATCGCACCACACTTGATTAATAAAATTAACCTAACACTGTCGTCATTCCTTCCTGTCAGCACCAACATCCTTATGAGACTTGATATCATAGTTGGATCCAGTTAATTCTGCATACTGAGTGTACATAACTCAAGCTAGTAGATTAGGAATGTGTTTAAACACAGAGTATAAGCAATAAAATTTGAGAAATTACAAAATACAAAATGGAAATGGCAGAAATATGAGTTATAGTTATTAGTGTACAGTGCCTTGCAAAAGTATTCACACACCTTGAACTTTTCCACATTTTGTCACATTGCAACCACAAATATACTTTATTGGGATTTAATGTTATAGACCAACACGTAGAGGCACATAATTGTGTAGTGGGAAAAAAAAAGATAAATAGTTCAACATTTTTACAAATAAGAATCTGAAAATGTGGTGTGTATTCATTTGTATTCAGTCCCCTTGACTCTCAGACCCCTAACTAAAATTAAGTAGAACCAACTGCTTTTAGAAGTCACCTTATTAGTAAATAGAGTCCACCTGTGTGTAATTTAATCTCTGTATAAATACAGCTGTTCTGTGATGGCCACAGAACATTAGAGAACAAACGGCATCATGAATGTCAGATGCCGAGTCAGGCAGGCTGGGAGGACACAAAAGCAGATGCACCACACAAAAATAAAAGTTTACTTGCTTTAATGGTGAAAACACTGAATGTTGGAAAAGTATGAGCAATGTTGAGTCCAAGAAACGAAAGAGGTAGCAGAGACTTTGACTAATAGAGTCACAAACTCACAGAGTGTTCATTTGGAGGTCTGGCTCAATCAAGAGTCTCCTAGTCCATAGAAGCAACGAAAGGCACAATGGTGGCTGTGCTCACGGCATTGTGTTTTATTCCTGTGTGCTGAAGGAGGGCATGCAGAAGATCCATAAATCCGGGGAGCATGCTGTAAATAATGGGAAACTTGTCGCACACAGGAATATGGAAGATCAAATGTTAAAAAAAATACTAAGTAGACCGAAACGTGGATCAATTAATTCAGATGAACTTAGTCCAAAATTAAACTTAATTTCGGTCAATACAAGGCACAAGGGCTACATTTATGGGTCTCGAAACACCTTGTAAAGCTTGACATGGAGGCACGAAATGATCCAGCTGGAAATGTAGGTCGATGTCGACCTTTTAAAATTAGTTCTGACCGGTGAATTGGAGACAGGTATGTAGGAGTAGAATGAACACACGGCAGAGTAAATATCAGTAGTTGACTGTGGAAGGGTTGACAACCAACCTACACGACAGTGTCTTGTTGTTATCTCTGGGCCCAAGAAACACACCAGACAGGTCAGGGATAAAGTTAACCTAAAGCAGGGTTAGGTTATAAAAGATATCCCAAACTTTGACCATCTCATGGAGCACTATTTAATCCATCATCTAAAAATAGAAAGAGTATTGCATAACTGCAAACCTACCAAGACATGGTAGGTGACATGACATGGCCATCCACCTAAACTGACATGCCAGGCAAGGAGAGGATTAATCAGAGAAGCAGCCAAGAGGCCTATGGTAACTCTGGAGGAGCTGCAGAGATCCACAGCTCAGGAGGGAGAATCTGTCCACAGGACAATTATTAGTTGTGCACTTCACAAATCTGGCCTTTATGGAAGAGTGGCAAGAAGAAAGCCATTATTGAAAGAAAGCCATAAGACGTCCCGTTTCCAGTTTATGACGAACCCTGTGGGAGACACAGCAAACATGTGGAAGAAGTTGCTCTGGTCAGACGAAACCAAAATTCAACTTTTTGACCTAAATGCAAAATGCTATGTGTGGCAGAAAACTAACACTGTGAATGGTAGTTACAGAATCATGTTGTGGGGATACTTTTCTTCGGCAGGGATATTGGAAGCTGTTCAGAGTTGATGTGAAGATGGATGGAGGCAAATACTGGCCAATTTTTAGAAGAAAACCTGTTAGAGTCCTCAAAAGACTTGGAAACACACAAAGACAAACACAATGCAAAGCTCCACACATGGCTCTGGAGAAGCAGCAACAGCTCTACAATCTAGACAATCCTTGCTGAGACACTTTGCACTGGGAGATAATGTCCCAATGTGGGAACTCCTCAGTGGGAGAAGGGATGGGAAGCATCTGTTCTGGAGATTTGGAAAATTTACAATAACCTAAGTGTGACGTGTATTGGACAGTGAATTGTGGAGTTATGGCTTCTTACCAAATGCTGGGCTGTGGACAGCTCTTTAACTGCCATTATCTTCTTTTATGATGGATTTGTAATTTATCTTAACTGCCATTCAATTATTATCATAATTTCCTCTTTTTAAATTCATGTGAGAAGTGAAGCAAAGAAACTGAACTGCACAGATGTCAGAAGAAAAACGAAAAGAAGAATAATTGCAGAATCATAATAATCAACACATTATATATAAACAGATTTGCATATGGTACAGTATCTGAGTGAGAACCAGCTTTGTGAGATTTTCTACATTTATTTTGTTGAGTTTGAAGAATAGAATGACATTATGCGACTTCCAGCAGATGACTATTGCTGCCATGTATGAGCTCTAAAAATCTCCTTTCAGGTCAGATTACCAATTAGTCCACATCTAAAGAAAATATAGTGATACAGGAGAAGAATAAACATATTTTGCTATCATCACTCAACGCACTGAATTAGGTCAAAGTCGGCCATGCTGAAATACTGCAAGTATGTTACTTACATTTGGTGTAACTGCCTGGTGAGGATTTCAAGCAGATCCGATGAGAATAGTTTCCATTTGCTCTCTTTAAGCAACAATGTTGTCTTTTAAAGGCAAGTGAAAAAGGAAAGAGAAAATATAGGAGCTGATACAGGTTATAAGAAAAAGTGCAGAAATTCTAATCAGTGAAATTTGCGTAAAAGTTACAATGACAAAGCAAAAAGAATCTCATAGAAGATATCAGAGGAACTGGCAAAACTTACCACTCTATTCCATAGAAGCATTGGTCACAGATGTCTCTGGCTAAAGCAGACGTTTGCACTTGAAAATTTTTAACATTTACTCATAATATCAAGCTCCCAGCAAAGTATATACACCCGGTAGTGATGGAGAACCAGCGCTGACCAGGTTGCTGAGTATATACACCTTTTAGTGAGGGAGGACCAGCTCTGACCCTGTTTCTGAACATATATAGTACACATTGTAGTGTCTGAGAATCAGCCCTGACCCTGCTTCTGGGTATATACAGCATCCCAATAAATTAGAATATCATCGAAAACTTGATTTATTTCAGTAATTCAGTTCAAAAAGTGAAAATAATTTTAGTGAGTTTTAAGTGAGATTCATTACACACAGGCAGATATATTTCAAGTGTTTATTTCTTTCAGCTAATGAAAACCCAAAATTCATTATCTAAAAAATTTGAATATTCTGAGAAAGTTCAATATTGGAGACTCATGGTGTCACGCTCTATTCAGCTAATTAACTCCTGCAAAGTTTTTCTGAGCCTTTAAATGGTGTTAGTCTGGTTCAATTGCCACACAATCATGGAGAAGACTACGAATTTGACAGTTGTCCAGAAGACAACACTCTGCACATGCAGGGTAAGACACAAAAGAACAATCCTAAAATAGCTGGCTGTTCACAGAGTTCTGTATCCAAGCACATTAATGGAAAGGTGAATGGAAGGAAAAATGTGGTAGGAAAAAGGTGTACAAGCAGTAGGGATAACCGCAATCTTGAGAGGATTGTGAAATGAATTCCATTCAAGAATTTTGGGAAGATTTACAAGGAGTCGACTGCAGCTGGAGTCGGTGCATCAAGAACCACCATGCGCAGATGTGTCTAGAACATAGGCTACAACAGTCACATTCCTTGTGCCAAGCCACTCTTGAACCAGAGACAACGTCAGAGGCATTTCATTTGGAAATCAAGGACCCAGAGCCTGGAGGAAGAAAGGGACGGCCAGGATCCAAGTTGCTTGAGGTCCAGTGTAAAGTTTGTACAGTCAGTGGTGGTTTATGTGACCAGCTGACCAGTTTTATGGAGATGCTGATTCATTTTCCCGCAAGACTTGACACGTGCCCACACTGCCAAAAGTACTAACGCCTAGTTTAAGGACAATGGTATCCCTCTGCTTGATTGGCCAGCAAACCCATCTGACTTAAAGCCCATAGAAAATCTCTGGGGTTTTGTTAAGAGGAAGAAGCAAGACATCAGACCCAACAATGCAGAAAAGCTGAATTTGTACCTGTAAGCCATACTCGTCAAAATTAAAAGAAATAAACACTTGTAATATATCAGTATTTGTGTAATGAATATTTTTACTATAGCAGCCCTGACCATGCTGCTAAATATGCAGTCTTATGCAAAAGTTTAGGCACCCCTTGATAAATAACAGATTTTGGTGATTTTTTAATTGAAAAGATGTTAACACAGTCTCAATGCAATGAAAAAATGCACAATATTTTCAGCAAACATTGGTGCATAGTTACTTTTTATGTCATGAATTGAACAAAGATAAAAAAAATAATAAAATCATTATTGTGGCACTGTGCAAAAGTTTGGACACCCTCCATAACCAGTACTTAATGTAGTAACACCACCTCTCGGAGATATCACAGCTTGCGAAGGCTTTTTATAGCCAGCTAAAAGTCTTTCAATTCGTGTACTTGGGATTTTCTCCCAATCTTCCTTGCAAAAGGCTTCTAGTTCTGTAATATTCTTCGTTTTGCATGTACAGCTCTTTTAAAATCTACCCAGAAATTTTCAATGATGTTTAAATCAGGGGACTGTGATGGCTGTTCCAAAACCTTCAGCTTGCGTCTCTTGAGGTATTCCATAGTGGATTTCAAGGTATGTTTAGGATTATTGTCCTGTTGTAGAAGACATCCTCTTTTCAGCTTCTGCTTTTTTACAGATGGTGTGATGTTTACTTCCAGAATTTGCTGGTATTTATTGGAATCCATTCTTCCCTCCATCCGTGCAATGTCTCCTGCGCCACTGACTGCAACACAGCTGGTTTGAGTGTCCGTAAGTGTGTGCACAAGGTTTGTATTTGTAATTTGCAAGTATTTGTAAACCTTTGAAATTGGCATTTAGTAATGACAGGTGTTGCCATGCATCAGATCTAAAAAGCTGATTACGGTCTAAAACATTATAAAAAGAATCTGAGACTCTGGAACTCTTGGGTGCCCAAACTTATGCATAGTGCCATAATAATGTTTTAATTTTTTATTTTTGTTCAATTTATGGAGTAATTAAGAAGTAACTATGCATCAATATTGTGCATTTTTTCAAATTCCAATAAAGAGTGTGTTAAGATCTTTTTAACCAAAAAAATCACCAAAATCTGTTATTTATCAAGGGGTGCTTAAACTTTTGCCTAAGACTGCATATACCTGATAGTGATAGAAGACCAGCCCAGATCTTGCTGCTGGTCATATACACCTGGTGGTGATGGAGGAGAGAGCAAGGGGTGACAGCAACTACAGTACACTGTCTCCAGTGACACAGAGATAACATCAGTTCCTAAGTTTTTCATTTGAATGTAATCTGTCTCAAGCCCTAATTAGTGGACAAAAAAGTCAGTGTTTATTATTATAAGTTAAATTTATTATTTAAAATATATTTTATATATTTAATTGATTTCATTTTTCCATATCACTATTTGATTTGCACTACCAACACCCAAAGTAGATTTATGGCACTTGTAACATGAATTAATATAAATAAAAGAAAACAAAATTAGATATCCAAAAATATATTATTTAAGGGCCTACTATTTTTTATTTGTAATTGTAATTATTTCTATTCTATTTTATTTGTGGCTAAACAACTATAATACAAATAATAATTATTATTATAATAACATAGTTTAAAATGAACTGTCACCCAAAATGGGAAAGTCTATGGAAGACAATGAAAGTCTATGGAACCCAGAAAGATAATCTGGAAATGAGCAAACCTGAAGTGTAGCTGATGCCAAATGTATTGCCATGCACTCTTTTAGACTACCATAGTACCGCAGAGTGGGGGATTCTGTTGATTGACACTGCAGAATTTCCATAGATTTTGCATCCTGGAGATATCACTTTCACAGTGGCAGTAACAACACGGGAGGCAGTAATCATGGGTTCTAAGTCAAGGGTCATTGGTGTAATCGCTAATGCCAGAGGTTGCCTTCAGTGGTGGGAGAAACCATCACATTTCTGCTGGTCTGCTACTGCCTGCCTCAATCTGGGGACCCCCCAGTCAATAAGGTGCTGACCTGCCACAGTCTGCCTGCTTCAAAAGGTGCTTGGAGATAAGTTTCAAACTGAAGAGCAGACTGCAAATACTGCACTTATCAAAAAGAAAAGTCTGTCTATTCTTCAACTTGCTAGTTGGAATGTTAGAATGTTAGTGGAGACATTATCACAGGTAGAGAAAAACAGATGAAGGGAGTGCATTATTAAGAACTTTATTACAAAAAGACTATTGTCACTGATACTGGTGCTGATGATACAGCTCTGGCAGCAAACACCAAGGGTTACAAATAATGCTTTACTGCTTTACACATGCCTTGGACATACAGTACCATTAACAAAAAGATTGTGACAGGATGACAGCAATATACCCAACATTTAAATTGGAGATCATATGCTGGAAGTAGTGGAATCTTTCACATACGTAGTGTCTATAATAGTTAACAACCTGTTCATAGGCACTGAACTAAACACTCGGATTACAGAAATGGCCCGACTTCCAAAGAAGGTGTGGAAAAATCGCTTACATACAATCAACACAAAGACGAAAGTCTATCAAGCATGTGTACTTAGAACACTATTTTATGGCAGTGAAACATGGACACAATACTCTCACCAAGAGCAGAGACTGAACACTTCCATCAGTGCAGCCTCAGAAAGATTCTAGGCCTCACATGGTAAGATCATGTGTCCAACAAGGTTGTCCTAGAACAAGCTGTAATTCTAAGCATGTACAGTATGCTATGCTCCAACATAGGAGGCTACATGGGCTATGTTAGCCGAATGTTGGACGGCGCATGCAGGACAGGACATGCTCTATGGACAGCCCCATGATCAGATGCAGACCACTATACAAAGAAGGAGTAGATGTCTAAAAAAAAAGAGAGCGAGATCTAACAGCAGGTGATATTAACGTAAAATTTGGGGAAGCTGTTGCTGCTGACCGAAGCAGGTGACGGCAGTCTATTACAAAATGAGGATCAGTGAAAGGAAGAGAATTATAAAAAGAGAAATGTGGCCATCTGAAAGCAGAAACAACTTATGAGAGCAACATGCTCTTATATGCAGCAAATGTAACAAGGTCTACTGCTCAGGGACTGGACTTTTTAGCCACAGCAAGATTTGTAAAATGTAACCAGGCACAAAATGCATTCTCTTCCAAGAGAAAAGGAGGCCAACTTTCCTTTCTCATAATATCTAAAGCAAGCTACAATTTCCCAGTGGTCTCATTATATACTTAATAATAATGATACTACTACTACTAATAATAATAAGCATACCTCATTGCTCATTGGTCCAGAATAATGTCCAGATCTATCAGGCTCATGCAGATATAAAGTGTAAAAGTCTGGTCTAAAGAAGTAGAATAATACAATTATATTTCAATACATTTCATTCCCATTCAGGTAATCTGTAATCATAACTAACTCCATAGAGTACAAAAAAAAAATCAAGGAAAGCATTAAATCAAACAAACAAACATCCATTAAAGAATTACAATAAACATTTAAAAGGCATGGGTTGTGTCAGTTCTCTTTCACACACTTTAGTTAAAAAAGTGCCTGTGTGTGGCAGTCTGGAAAAAGCCCTCAGATATTGCTGTGAAGCAAGACCTGATCCTCTAAATCTGCTCAGAGCATGCTTGGTAAAAAACTAACAAATATTTTGGTAAAAAGAATTTGATTGCTTAAAACTCTCACAAAATAATCATAATTTCTTTGACAGTATGGCAATTTTAAATCCCATTTATGGAGAACATCATGCTAAAGAAAGTCAGATATCAGGTGTAAAAATGTCAGTGGCGCACATCCATCATTAAATGCAGGTTTCTTCTTTTTAATGTTTGGGTGTTAAATTATATAACTTTCTTAGGAAAGAGATGATGTTCAGTAAAGTCTTTAGTATTCTGAACTTTACTTATGAGAATGTCAGAATTTCACCATGCGGACGCATATTTCTATTCTGCCACACACAACACACACACACAAGATTATTTTAAAATGTATGCATACAGTATATATACTGAGCATGTTATATTTATACATATTCACAAGTTTAACAACGTAATCAGTTCAATCCAACTTATGGAATTGCATGGAAAAAAAGAAAAAAATATAAATACCTTTGTGTTGGTGGCAAGCTCAACCATTTCAAAATGGTCATCACTCTCATCTCAAATGGAACACTTCTGTTGTAACAAATAAAGGAAGTGAAGTCTTTACAATATTTTTTTTTCAAAGTCAAAACTTAGACACATCTTGCTTATCATACAGTAAGTCTAAGTAAAGTTTTTTTTTTTCCCAACACTATTTTCCTAAAAGCAGACCTCACTGAGCATGTTATAACATCACAATTAGAAGAAAACAAGCACAGTTTATTTGGAAGGGAGGCCAGGAGAAAACTCTTCTGTCTAAAAATCACTCTTCTCAAAGTCCATACTTCAACCCAATTAAAATGCTCACCTAACTGAACCAATGTTGCAAAGAAACAATGGACTAATGGACCAAAACAATATGAGAGACTAATGAAATCATACAGAAAATTATTACTCCACAATATTGCTGCTAAAGCTATCGAATCATGGGGGCACTTAATAATACCCACATGCAATGGATTTCCAGGCTATCAATTCAGGGGGGGTACTTAGTACTGCCCACATACCCCCTCGACATTGTTGATGACTTAATCAAAATGACACTTAACCAGTAGATCTACCATAGCATTTCTGCAATGACATGCCATCATATCTGATTTGCACGTAGTGGGACTTTCATTTGTTTTCCAGCAGGACAATATTCCCAAACATACCGCTAGGTTATTTACGAATTGACCTTACACTATATGTTAAAGAAGTAGAGTGATGAAGTGATGAAGTGCTGCATTAGATCACCTGGCCACCACAATCACCTGACATACGGTAAATCCAATTGAGATGTTTTGAGATGAGTTGGTTCATGCACAGTTTTAATTTAATTTAGGAAATAACAATAGTAATTGAGGACTGTGCAAGATTTGGACACCCTTACAGTTGTTACATCCGAATTAACTTGTTAAGATTCAGGCCAGTCATAATGTCATTAAGAAGAACAAATCCAGAATCTAATAAAGTCTATGACTCTTAAGACTCTTTTGTGGTAAGATGTTACGTCGCCTAGTCTTAAGTCGGCAATCTGCTCCTTTAATTAGCAGACTAAACCTACATAAAACAAAAAAGGCTATAAATAGATATCAAAGCACTCTCATCTCACAAGTTCCTTTGTCTGAAGTGTATTCAAGAAGTGGCAGTTAAAAGTTAGGGCACGATCTGAACAACTTAGGAAAATTCTCCAGGACGACTGTCCATATGCTGGGCAGTAAGTCAAATCGAACCTCTTTATGACAGTTAGGAAAAGCAGGAAGGTTTAGCTGAGAAGGAAGCGGTGAATCATTCTAATCTGAAGTACTGTGCATAGACTCACCAGCACACACACAGATACAACAAAGTCAAGTGTTTCTAAGTGCCAAATGGATTGAAAATTTGATTTTAAAACTTGAGAAAATTTTGGATAGTGTATATTGTATTATATACACTACCGCTCACAAGTTTAGGATCACCTTCTAACTCCATGGTCGTTCCTGATTTTTATTCCTTTCTAAATTGTAAAGCGGTGCTGAAGGCGTCCAAAATATGCAAATATGCTTTGAACAGTTAATGCTGGGTTACTCAGAAAAACAGTACTCATAATCTATAAAGACTTCATAACAACTCTAATCTGGGGTGCAGTTAATTGGTGATTTTTTAGGCTGGTAACTCTAAATGATTTTTTTTCTCTGCAACCTTCCTGGGATGGTCTTCATTAGAGCCAGTTTTATCATGGTACTTGATGGGTTTTGCAAATGCACTTGACAATACTGTTCTTGAAAGAACTATTCCAGAAAGGATGACCTCTGTGTCTTGAAATATGGAATGTAGAAAATAAATCACTAAACAAAAACAAATAAATTTGCAGGTGATGCCAAACTTTTGAGTGGTAGTTTAAGTCAAGAAAGTTTCAACAACAAAACAGGGATCGAAAACATACATCAAAATACACCATGGACTTTAAAAGGTTTTAGAATGGAAATTCATCTCTGCTGACTTGAAACAACATAAAATTTCTGTAATTGAATCGTAAACTTTATGTTCCCAATAATAGGGTGTCTAAACCTTAGCACATTACCTAATATAGATTTTTTTTGTTCACTTCAAACCAACCAACAGAATATGTTACCGGTTAGGGGTGCTGAAACTTTCACAAACAACTGCATGTCAGTATAAAAATCCTGTATGGCAAAAAACATTTAGGTTACACCTATTATTTTTTATGGATATACTGTATAAATACAACTATTTTTATAGACATTTATACATAATGTTGTTCTCAATAACTCTTATGTTAATTTACTGCAAACTACAAAAAGACATAACAGGATGTAATAAGCAAGGTGTACCCAAACTTCAGCTTAGATCAATGACTATAATGACATGCTGACTGTGACCATACCTAACTGCCATCTCTCCTTATTTTCTGTTCTCTCCTTTTCTGCTCTCTTCTCTCTCTCCCTCCCCCTCTTCTTTCCCTCTCTCTGTTTCTCTGTCGAGCTATACATGTTTCGCTCCTGAGTTGCCAGTGATCCAGACCCCTCTGCCCTCTGGAGCCGTCTAACCCATCCTGGAGTCCTGCTACTGGTTGGAGATCTCGTCGCATGGATGCCCCGTGTGGTCTGCCTGGATTCGTATGGTGGCTGGGGATGGTTTCCATGAAGACTCTCCTGTCATCGAGTGATGCTCTGGGGACCTGTGACTTCAGTTGTTCGATAACTCAGGACCGGAATCCCCTACAGTCTACCTGAGCCTCCGGGAACAAACTGGACTCCTTTTAATTTTAAAACATCTCTTGTTATACTGAACTTCCAGTCTTACACATTATTATGCTGAGCAATTCCTGCTATCCGTTATCACCCAGATGAGGATGGGCTCCCTGTTGAGTCTGGTTCCTCTCAAGGTTTCTTCCTATTACCATCTCAGGGAGTTTTTCCTTGCCACCGTCGCCCTCGGCTTGCTCATCGGGGACAATCTTGTCATTTTGATTCATATACATTGCATAAACCTTACTTCTTTTTATTGTGTAAAGCTGCTTTGCGACAATGTCAATTGTTAAAAGCGCTATATAAATAAAATTGACTTGAATTGACTTGACTATAAAATAATTAATTGTTTATTAATACTTACTCACCCATTATAGTTTTCATACTTATTTGGATATTTTCCTTTAATAGGCACATCTGATCCTGGCCAAAAAAACGTCCCAGATGTAAGATTGTTGTTCATGGCAGTGATCCATACCTAAACAAGAGTTTAATAAGATGAAATGTCCGTCAGGTCTGCAGATGCAGCTAGAAGAATGAAACTGGTTTTTAGCAGTGGCTAAACTCAAACTAATTATAATAACATTTGTTACTCAATTTACATATGAATTGTACATTGGGTTGTATAAATGAACACTTAAATGTTTACTCAACTTTAGTAAACATTTAAGTTTGGAAATGCATTTCCATACTCATAATGTGATGAGAACTGGTAACGGTAATGTTTGTTTACAATTAATTAAATGAATGAACAAACAAAGCTTATGTAATCATCTAGTTGCCTATAAACCACACTCTAATTCTGCTTTTAATGCCTTTAGCATTGATTGAAAGTGTGCAATGTGGTGGCCAGTGGTGGTCTGTTTTGTTTTAGTTTAGTTTTGTTTGTTTATTTATTTATTTATTTATACAGCACATTTAAAAAACAACCATGGTTGACCAAAGTGCTTCACAATGGCAAAAAAAAAAAAGATCACACACAATCAATATATTATTAACAACAAAAAAATGTTTCAAAATCTCAACTCAGTAAAGAATAAAAGCATCATACAGTAAGTAATGACTTAAAAATCTCAACACTCTGAGCAGACTTTATATGAGCAGGTAAATCATTCCACAACTTCGGTCCCACCACTGAAAAAGCTCGGTCACCTTTATTTTTCAATCTGGCTCTCGGAACATCCAGGAGCACCTAATTAGTTTAAATTTTTGTTATTTATTTATTTAGTTAGTTAGTTAGTTAGTTTTGCTTATGTTATTTAGTTTTTGTATATATATTTTTTATTTGTTATTTTGTTTTCGGTTTTGTTATTTTGTTTTTGAATTTATTTTGTTTTTGGTTTGGTTATTTTGTTTTCCATTTTGTAATTTTTTTCATTTGTTATTTCGTTTTCGGCTTTGTCATTTTGTTTTTGAATTCATTTAGTTTTTGGTTTCGTTATTTTGTTTTCGAAATTATTTTGATTTTGTTATTTTGTTTTCGGTTCCGTAAAAAAAAAATTATTTTGTTTTCGGTTTTGTTATTTTTTTTATTATTATTTATTTAGTTTTTGTTTCTGTTATTTTGGTTTTTAATTTATTTTGGTTTTGAAAACATCTTTTTATTTGTTATTTTGTTCTCGGTTTTGTTATTTTGTTTTTGAGTTCACTTAGTTTTTGGTTTTGTAATTTTGTTTTTGAATTTATTTTATTTTGGTTTTATTTTGTTTTGCACTTTTCAGCCACCGTACCTCCTTCACTTGCATGGACACCTCATGTGGAGAATGAACAGTTACTAAATGCAAATGTAACATGCAGAACCACCTTAACGCCTTTTATCAGCTTAATTCGGATGGAGTAATGAGTTACACTTGGCCATTTGCTGTCAGCCATTTGTTCCTTTATTTATGAGACACCAAAATGGTCTGTGTATTGAAATGCCTGTAATTCCTGAATGGTTAGTCCCACATCTGAATCTTTCTCTCTCTTTTACATTCACACTAATCTGGGGGATTTCACTCTCAGGACCAGTGGCTGATCCACTTTGGGGCACTTTTCTATCCTACAATTTATAATATCTTGATTTTCATTTGTTTCTTCATGGCCCAAGTTTCCTCACTGACCTCATAGTTTTTCTTTATTCCACGGATCTTGAATGACTGTTAGATTTCAAATGTTTTGTGTGTTTTGTTAATTTTCTCTTAATGTCCTTATGGATATAAATAGTGATGTTTTGTGTATAATAACTCAAAGCAAATATCGTAATTTTCCCTCTCTATACATAAACAATTTTACCACCCTCAGAGGCCTTTTTTTGGGGGTGTGTGGGGGGCAATGAGACCTCTTATGTATATGGCCCAGAGTTCTGTGCTACACCCCTGCTGTCCTACATGGAGCTGCTCATGAGCATGTAAATGAGTTGGGTCGTGGGTGAGTTAGGCCACGTTTAATTTTTTAAGTTTGGGTGAATATTTCAAATGTCAGGTGAACAAACTGGAATAAATACAGGCAAATGCATCTGTTGTTTCACTTCCAACACTGCAAATACAGAACCTGAGCCATGTCGGATAGGGTGGATGGTTAGTGTTAGACAAAATGGTGCACTCACAGAGCCAATGCTCTTATTTTGGAAATCTCGCTCCAAGCTTTACTGAAAAGTTGACAGCCCTGAAAACTGCATGATAAATTTCACTGAATTTGGTCTCATCTGACAGAAGGTTTAGTTGACTATACTGTAGTTTCTTTCAACAAGAAAATGTCCAAAAAAGATAATTATTTTATGTTTATATATGACTATAAAGTATATTTAAACACAAATTATTACTGTGGTTACTGGTTTGCATGCACTTACTGGTTCACCATGGTACCAAAAGGGGTTAAACTTCTCCTCTTCCTTCAAACTGAAGAAGGCATTACGAGTAACATCATACATCTTATTGTCCACGATACCATGTGACTCTGGATACAGGCCCTGTGAAACATTATATACACATTTAATTCCCAACCTGAATAAGTGTGTAAAAATATATATATCCTGCTACCTTTTTTTCCCCCAAGTATTTTTTACTTACAGTAACGATGGTGTAATGATTGGGGAAGGTCTTTGTAGGATATGCAGAACGCATATATTTTGCAGAAATTCCACATGTTCCTGTAAAAGTCAATGTAAACTGTTTTTCTTAATAACTTATTAAATCTTAAAAACAGCAACCAGTCTTTTTTTGTCTTCTTCTGTCTTCTGCTATTCATTTTCACAAAACCACTAAGACATAAATGAATCAATAACGTACTTAGCTTTTTGATGGTTGAAAGCTGGTCTCCATAACGCCTCAAATACTCTGCTCTGAAGCCATCCATCGATATTAGAATTAGTGGTGGTTTGGAAAAACTGTCAAAAAAAAAAAGTGCAATTTGTTCCTGTATATCTATAATGAATAACAATATTTTAGGGTAAAGATGTTATATTGGTTCATGATTTAGACTTTTTAAATAAGTCACTTAAGACAGATAAGTCAGGACTCATCACCGCCATGGCCCGAGACATTCTTGTTTCTTTTAGTTACTCAGAACTCAAGACACAAGACTCAAGAATGAGCCAAAAAAACACACAAAAAAAGAGAAGCTCAGCATGCTTTGGGGAATTACTGAGAAAGAATAAGCATATGGCACCCTGAAAACCTGCCACCGCTCCACTCACGCTGTTGTCTATCAATGTGGTGCCTTTCGAGTGGATCGGGATGGGTCTCATCTGCCTGCTTCCTAAATCAGGTTACACCACCTGCTACCCAGAAGCAGGGCCTCTTCGAAAAGCCACCTCTAAAAACATTGCAAGGGAACTGGTTCTCCTGTTCTCCATGTTGGCTTAATGAAAGAGCTGCTCACACACAAACGTACGCTGTTCACGTTAAAATTACTGTTAGGTGTGTGTTCGCTGTTGCAGGTCAAGCAAACTGCGAGTCTGGCGGAAAGGTTCAAACAGGCATTGAAAGGGCTGTTGAAGTGAGTGGTAGATCAAGAAGGATGGACGTGGGACCATCTACTGACATATATTCTGTGAAACGCCTCAAGTCTTTTTGGGTTTACCCTCTTTGAACTCCTGTTTGGAAGCTGGACAAATACAGTAGTCTACTTGACATGGAAAAGGAAGCAATGGAAGAGCAGCCATCTCTATTCAGATCAGTGTGAATCAGAATCGGCAGCAATATTTTATTATAAGAAAACAGGGAAAATCAAATAAACAAATATACTTTAATAATAAAAACAAACCAAAACACGTATAATCAACGGGAAACCACGAACTAAACTGTACGAACATTTATCACGTTAAATCAACAGATGCAAGACACAAACCAGAACTGAAACAAACTATTTATAATAAAACTAATGAGCAACTCGGTTCAGGTGAGCGTCCCCGTCACATAAAAGTTTGCCTCATCACTGAACAAAATCTTCTGTGTGAACTGAGGGTCCTGTTCCAATTTTTGTTTTGCCCATTCTGCATATTGTGTGTGCCGATCTGGGTCATCCTCGTTAGCTGGATCAGTAGCTGGAGTTTGTAAGGGTGCCATTTGTGAGTAGCTAATATCCGCCGAAGGGATGTTCGATTAATGCCACTCTCCAGTGGCATGCGGCGAGTGCTACGCTGTGGGCTCTTGCTGAATGAAGCTAGGACAGCCACTGATGTTTGTTCATTAATAACAGTTTTCATGCGTCCACATCTTGGCAAATTCAACACTGAACCAGTTTCACGAAACTTAGCAAGCAGTTTGCTAACTGTAGCATGGGAGATGGGTGGTCTCGTAGGGTGTCTTGCATTGAAATCTGCTGCAATGACCCGGTTACTGCGTTCACCAGATATCAACACAATTTCGATCCGCTCATCACGTGTTAACCTCTTCGACATGTCAATGGCTGTGAACAAAGAGAAACTTGTAAATAACTCATGAAAGAATAAAGTTACGTTAAAACCAAGCATACCACTGTTTTTCTTGTGAAATTCCCAATAAGTTTGATGTGTCACATGACCTTCTTCCTATTGAAAAAACAAAAGTTGGATCCAAGATGGCCGACTTCTAAATGGCCACCATGGTCACCACCCATCTTGAAAAGTTTGCCCCCTCACATATACTAATGTGCCACAAACAGGACGTTAATATCACCAACCATTCCCATTTTATTAAGGTGTATCCATATAAATGGCCCACCCTGTATATCCCTGAGCTTAAAATATCTGCCATTAGGGTGAATTTGTGTGGATGGTCACTCCTGGGACGATTAACAAGAGCCTTGAATGCTTTCCACTAGTGAGCAATCCTTCTCATTAGAGAATGGTAGCTTTCAAAATGTTTGGAGATGATCATATAACCCTTCCCAGATTGATGAGCTGCAAAAGCTGCTTCTGAGTTGGTTTGCAGCAGTAGCCCTCACCATATGCCTTTGATGCACAGGCATCACACTATATATTCTGGAACGAGATTTTTCTTTTTAATTCTGAAATATATATTTCTTCCTTTCAACATTCACTCCAATCAATGTCAGACTTCCAACACCTTTTCAGATTCCATTTATCCCCTCCTTAGAGTCCTGTTAAACAAACTAGAGAGTTCTGCCCACTGATATTCTAGCTAGTGGTTTGGCTGTCCTGGCAAATTCCTCCCCAGGGCAAAGTCTGCATGTCCTAGCCATAAGATACTGTAGTGGTTGGATAATGCTGGAGTGACATCATGATCATCTTCAAACATTTTGAAATCTACCATTCTCTAATGAGAAGGATAGTTTATGGCCATTATTATTTCACTAACATTTGTGAATCAACCAGTATTCACATTCACATGTACTGTACAACATTTGGCTGAGTCACTGCCACTACCCTTGTCTAGAGTCTCTAGAGTGGGGGGATTGTTTAAATATTGCAAGTGACTCAGTTGTGCAGACATCCAGAGAAAGTTCATTCCACCACCTAGGTGACAAAACAGAAAACAGTCTAGGGGCATGTCTTCCTCGATCCCAGAGAGATAGCGGGACTAGTTGAGCAGTGCTGGAGGATCAGAGTGAATGAATTGATTCCTTTGTTGTTCAATGGTGTGGTCATATCCAAAAGGAATTATGATTCCCAACAGTTGTAAATTCAAATCCCAGCACTGTTATGCTGCAACTGCAAAATATTGCCATGCTTACCAAGGATTAAAGTCCCTTAAATGCTCTTTGGCAGCACGGTGGCTTAGCGGTTAGCACTTTTGCGTAGGTTCCCAGGTTCAATTTCCACGGGCTGTGCTTATGTGCATGGGGTTTGCATGTTCTCCCTGTGCTTGGTGGGTTTCCTTCAGGTTCTCCGGGTTCCTCCAACAGTCGAATATGAAAGTTGACCAGAGGTCCCATCACGGATGTAAAAAATGGGAAATAAATACAATGGTCCCCATTGGACTCCTAGTTGGACTGGATGGAAATGCTCTTTACACATACTTTACCTGTTACAGTAACACTTAGGCCATAGCTTCAAAGTGCACAAAATTTAGACATGCACATGAACATGTAAGCATATACATGAAATTTTATTATGACTGTATTTCATACCTTTCAGGGCACTGGGGTGTTTTAATATCCTCACATTCATCTTCTAGCCACCCCTTTACTCCTGCACAAAATGATAAATTTAAATAATGATACAGTAAGGTATGAAACCTAATGTTTAGTCAAAGTTTTTTAAAAGATGCATTAAGAGCAAAAAGGTCTCTCCATGTGCTTAGTTATGAATTTATCCAGTTACTGAATCTTGTGGCAGCAGCACAAAACATAAGGTCATACGTATACTGTACAGTTTGAAAACTTTACACAATGATCATGTCAAATATCAGAATGGTGAAAAATATTATTATAACCTGCAGGATGAAAGCCCCTGTTGAAGATGGAGATTAGAGAACAATGTACACTTTTCTCCAGCAGGAGATCAGTAGTATCTGAAACACTTAAACTGGCTCATTTTGTGTCAATGACCATGTCACGGTTAAAGTCATAAAGGACAGACTTTTTCTCCACTCCAATGTAAACATTAATTGAAGCTCTTGACCTATATCTAAAGGGGTTATGCATTGTGCTGCTGCCACATGATTGGATGATTAGGCAGTTACACAACTAAACATGCGATCCTAATTAAATTTCTAATAAGATGCCAAAGTTATATAATGTACAAGGTACAAATTACAGCACATTTGAACAAAACTTGAATACTTATACATATATTATACATATATTATACAATAAGTTGTCTGACATGACAGCACAATGGCACAGACGAACCTTTATATGCCTACTCTTAATAAATATTAATTAATAAAAAACCCAGGTTCTAGGAATGTGAAAGCTAGAAAAGTACCCAAACCTACATGTACTCTTTAGCCAGCAGCTAACACTAGTTATTGAGTAACTGACTCAGTCTGACCAGTGTAACTGTCCTGTATGACCCATGCACTTACATTAAAGGTCCTCAGCTTTTACTGGTGAGTTTGCAATAAGTACAGTGTAAACAGTAAGCTGTCCTAAGTCCCTTTACATGTAATATGTTACATCATCTCAGTCTGAAAGCACAGGCCAGTGAACAAATAGGCTTGGACTGCTTGAAAGACTGACAATATGACAAGTTCCTAAAAGCTATATTTATAAAAGACTAGCTGAAGCTAGACACATTAAATCCTAAATGGAGAAATATGTTCACATCATTGGTCACCTGTTCAACTGCTTGTTAATGCAAATCTAATCTAAGTTCAAATCACTTCGCAACAGCTCAATGCATAAAAGTTCAAAGTTCAAATCAAGCATCAGAATGGGAAAGAAAGGTGATTTAAATGGCTTTGAACATGAAATAGTTGTTGGTGCCAGATGGGCTGGTCTGAGTATTCCTCAACCTACTGGGATTTTCATGCACAACCATCTCTGGGGTTTGCAGAGAATGGTCTGAAAAAGAGAAAATATCCAGTGAATGGTATTTTCTGGGTGAAAATGCCTCGTTGATGGCAAAGGTCAGAGGAGAATAGCCAGATTGGCTTGAGCTAATAGAAAGGCAACAGTAACTAAACACTCAACACGTTGAACACAGAAGCACATGGGCTACAGCAGCAGAAGACCACACTAGGTACCACTCCTGTCAGCTACGAACAGCAAACTCAGGCTACAATTTGCATGGGCTCACAAAAAATGTACAATGGAAGACTGGAACAATGTTGCCTGGTCTGATAAGTCTTGGATTTCTACTGTGAAATTCCCCAGGAAGGGACAACATTTGGCCTAAATAACATGAAAGCATGGATTCATCTTGGCTTGTATCAATGGTTTAAGGTAAGGGGTATTAGAAGGTATTATGGTATCAGCGAAATTTTCTTTTTTCTTGCTTACGGGCACTTGGTACTAACTGAGCATTGTTTAAATTCCACAGCCTACCTGAGTATTGCTGAGTTGCTGACTATTTCCATAAACACAGGATAATACGCATCGTCATAAAACTAAAACAATCTCAAACTGGTTTCCTAAATTTGACAATGAGACAGTGAGGCCTCCACAGTCACCAGATCACAATCTGAGCACCTTTGGGATGTGGTGGAATGAAAAAGCCACATGATTGTTTTGCAGCCAACAAATCTGCATCAACTGCATGATGCTAGTTCAATAGGGACCAAAATCTCTAAGGAATGTTTCCAGTACCTTGTTGAATCCAGGCAATGAATAATGGTGCAGTAATGAAGGCAAAATTGTGTCCAACTCAGTATTAGCAAGCTGTACCTAATGAAGCGGCCACTGGCCAAACAGATATACACTGCCTGGCCAAAAAAAAGTCTTTATTCCAGAAGGGTCAAATCACTGGGCTGCTTAATCAAAGAAAACAACTAAGGAGATTTTGAAGTTACTGGAGCTGGGTTAAGAAACCTACAACACATTATAAAAACCTGAAAGTATGCCAAACCATCAACTTTGTGGAAAAAATGTGAAAAAAAAATCAGAAAAAAATAATGAATCAAAATCACTTAAACACTTGGTGAAGTTGTATGGTAAAAAAATCAACATAAAATACAATAGCTATGTTTAATGTGTACAGCTTTTCCATGCACACAATGTGACGAGAACTCACAGGATAGGGACCAAACAGCTGTGTAAAAGAACCACTTGTTAATAAGACTAAGATAAAACAGATAGAAGGTTTGAATTTGCTAGGAAGCATTAAGACTGAAATTTGGAGCCATTTTCCAGAGGCAAGGAAGCGCATGAAGTGATGCACTCATCGTGTGTATAAATGTTGAATGAATTTATATTGTACTGTTGGAATTTCTGAATTGCTTACAGTGGAATTTGAGACAACAGGTAAAAAAAGTTGAACCAGCAATTTACCTTCACTGAGATACAATCACGTGATTTTATAAGACCTACAACGGACGACAACTTATCCTTTGGAATAGAACCAAGTCAACCCTAGAGAAATATGACTAATTGAGCCCAAAACCTACAATACATAAATATTCAAATTACAGATGTTTGTGCTTTGTTCATTTCATGGATACTACAAAAAGCAGACCTTTGGCTGGTGTAAATGATAACTGCATGGATACCTGTATACATCCAAGTAGAATTTTGGTGTGATTGAATGATTTCTTTACCTTTACACATGATGTAGTAGTTTGTACAACAATCGCCTTTTGTTTCACAATCTGAAGCACAAGAGCAAAGGCTGCTGGGTAATCTCTCCTCACCACAACGGAACTTGGAGCATGTCCACTGTTTACCTGGAAGGGGAACATGACAAATCACAGTAAAATGGTTTTAATCATTATATATATTATTAACAAACCAATGCACTAACAATCTTTTTTTTTCACGATTTTCTCCCTAATTTGGTCGTAACCAATTCCTCCCCGTCACTAGGGGGCTCCTACATTAAGGCTACTACTACCACTTAGTCGGGAGGGCCAAGGACTATAACATGTTTCCTGCGAACCACGTGATGCCAGCCGACTGCATCTTTTTGAACTGCTCGCTCACTCACCGTTGGGGGGTGAAGTAACACACTCGGAGGACAGCGCTATTCGCTCCTTCCGCTTGCGAAAACTATTTGGTTTGGTGGAGTCAAGGGTTCTGCTCTGCTCAAAAAAACTAAGCTGTGCTAAGCTTCATTATCTCATTTAAAAACAACTCAGGTCTGAATAATATGGTGTGCCAGTGGTGCTTTCCCATGTCCAGTTCTATTCCAGTTCATTTTCATTTAGGACAAATGGTATAATACTGCATTTCTCTACATCTTATTGTTGTCTAGTAATAGAAATGCATAATAAAATTTTTTTTAGAAACCTGACTCCACTTACATTCATGCTCACCAGAAAGTACCTGGAGACCAGGGGAGGCATGCTGTGACATGTGCACACTGCACAACAAAATCTTACCGTAAACTTCACCACTTTGAATAGACCATCACCTCAAAATTCAATTACAAACTCCCCAACCCCTCCACCCTAAGAGTGCTACCCCCGCTTATACATAAAGCAGTCCAAAGAGGTTTCGTACAAGGAAATTTTTGTGAGAAAATGGTTATACCGTGACCTAGGAAAGGTGTTATATTGTGTCTGTATGGATTTGAGGAGAGCTTGAGAACAAGGAGTTCTCTGCTAGTGTACAGTGAGTACAAATATCCGCTGATTTTGTGAATGATGAACGGGAAAGAAAATGAAGAGAAAGTGAGGAGTAATTGGCGAGAGGCCTATAACTAGCCACAGCGTTATAAGCTGGGCACAAGAGAACATCACTACCGAGCTAGTCTTCGCCAATGCTGTCCTCTTCTGGATTACATAGCTCACTCACCAATGCTTTCATTGTTCTGCTCAATTTTGCCAGAATGCATGCCAAGTAGAAAATGTGTTCTCACTGAACTCATAAAAACTTATCCTTGATCACCCCTCAATCTCCTGAGTCACTTCTCATTCTTACCATCACTGTGCTGTGTCCATGAGATTGGTGAGAACCAGGAGAGCCTGGTGACTTCAGGAGTGCCTAGTGAATACACAACTAGTGTTATTTATACTAGCGTTGTGAATACACAACGCTAATATGAAATAAATTTCATAATTTATTTTATACTAGCGTTCGTAGAAAAGAGTTTGTGAAAAGCATTAATGTAATCATTAATATTAAAGCTGATCAGCTAATGTCTACCTGTCTTTCTGTATGGAAGAAATCTCTGCCTTATTTATTAATACAAAGAAATAAAAGTTTGTAAGGTTGAGTATCTTAATGCTTACGCCAAGTCATACTTATTTCGTTGTCAGCCGAATGAACTCCCGTTTCGGTAATCGGAAAGTGAATCAAAGATAAGAAATCTAAAAAAATCTAAAAAAAAATTAGATCAGATAAAGATTAAGTTCTGTCTTAAAATGAGTTTAGCATGGTGAAATTCAGTGAAAATATTAACTAATACCAGTAAAAACAGTTTAGCTTTTCTAATTAATATATATATTTTTGCAGGTGTGTGTTTACATTATGCAAGTAGCTTATTAGTAATAGTTATTTATTCAACAGTAACAGATATTGCTGTTCAGTCCCTTGGAAGTGTTACATCACGTTAATCCCGAGGCCAGGAACTGGATGTCACCACAATGATAGGCAATTTAAGGCAGATTCTAAGGATCTTCTATAACATTACAGCACAGAGTAAAGGAGATATTCAGCTGGATATCTGCTTAGTTGCTGAGCCTTGCTGAGACTCAGCAGCAGTGGAATAGATGAATCAGCACCTGAGGGAGGGAGCAGTGCTCATCACTCGGATCAAAAAGGAAGCCAGCGCCAATTTTCCACCTCAGTTTTTCACAATTTTCAGGCATATTTAAAGAAGAAAGAAAGCTGGAAGTCTGGGTTTGTGTGGCATCCTTCCACTTGAATAAAAGAGAACGTCTGGCCAGGAGTGTCGCAAAAGACAATAAACGCCATTTAGCTGGAGTTAGACGCTTATCTTCCTCTCCAGTGATGTTGAAAAGAGTAATCAGAGGGTCTGGTTTAAGATTGCATTTCAATATGTATGCTTTTACATTTATCACGGCAAGGATCAACATCTGGATAGAAACAAGAAAGCTTAAGTTTGGAGAAATGAGCCCTGTGTACAACCTTAAACTGTATTTATTACAAAATGACGAGCGCATAAGGAGGTTGAATTGACAAGCCTGAGAATTTAATTCCATGTGTGATGCAAACCTTCAAACAATCCAAACCTATGATCAACAAACAGATTGTTGCAAAGCTTCATGCCCGTACTGTACCATTCCTGAAACACTGAATCATGTAAAACTTGGAGAGATGGTTACAGACAATAAGACTGCATAGAGAAAAGGCCAGAAAACTGCTGTACAGGGTGGGCCATTTATATGGATACACCTTAATAAAATGGGAATGGTTGGTGATATTAATGTCCTGTTGTGGCACATTACTATATGTGAGGGGGCAAACTTTTCAAGATGGGTGGTGACCATGGTGGCCATTTAGAAGTCAGGCATCTTGTATCCAACTTTTGTTTTTTCAATAGGAAGAGGGTCATGTGACACATCAAACTTATTGGGAATTTCACAATAAAAACAATGGTGTGCTTGGTTTTAACGTAACTTTATTCTTTCATGAGTTATTTACAAGTTTCTGACCACTTATAAAATGTGTTCAATGTGCTGCCCATTGTGATGGATTGTCAATGCAACCCTCTTCTCCCACTCTTCACACACTGATAGCAACACCGCAGGAGAAATGCCAGCAGAGGCTTCCAGTATTCGTAGTTTCAGGTGCTGCACATCTCGTATCTTTACACCATAGACAACTGCCTTCAGATGACCCCAAAGATAAAAGTCTAAGGGGGTCAGATCGGGAGACCTTGGGGGCCATTCAACTGGCCCACGACGACCAATCCACTTTTCAGGAAACTGTTCATCTAGGAATGCTTGGACCTGACACCCATTATGTGGTGGTGCACCATCTTGCTGGAAAAACTCAGGAAACGTGCCAGCTTCAATGCATAAAGAGGGAAACACATCATCATGTAGCAATTTCAAATATCCAGTGGCCTTCCATTGATGAAGAATGGCCCTACTATCTTTGTACCCTATATACCACACCATACCATCACTTTTTTTGTTCCAACAGTCTTGGAGGGATCTATCCAATGTGGCTTAGTGTCAGACCAATAGTGGTGGTTTTGTTTGTTAACTTCACCATTCACATAAAAGTTTGCCTCATCACTGAACAAAATCTTCTTGAGATGCTGCAGTAGCTGGAGTTTGTAAGGGTGCCATTTGTGAGTAGCTAATATCCGCCGAAGGGAGTAATGCCACTCTCCAGTGACATGCGGCGAGTGCTACGCTGTGGGCTCTTGCTGAATGAAGCTAGGACAGCCACTGATGTTTGTTCATTAGTGACAGTTTTCATGCGTCCACATTTTGGCAAATCCAACACTGAACCAGTTTCACGAAACTTAGCAAGCAGTTTGCTAACTGTAGCATGCGAGATGGGTGGTCTCGTAGGGTGTCTTGCATTGAAATCTGCTGGAATGACCCGGTTACTGCGTTCACCAGACATCAACACAATTTCAATCCGCTCATCACGTGTTAACCTCTTCGATATGTCAATGGCTGTGAACAAAGAGAAACTTGTAAATAACTCATGAAAGAATAAAGTTACATTAAAACCAAGCACACCATTGTTTTTCTTGTGAAATTCCCAATAAGTTTGATGTGTCACATGACCCTCTTCCTATTGAAAAAACAAAAGTTGGATCCAAGATGGCCGACTTCTAAATGGCCACCATGGTCACCACCCATCTTGAAAAGTTTGCCCACTCACATATACTAATGTGCCACAAACAGGACGTTAATATCACCAACCATTCCCATTTTATTAAGGTGTATCCATATAAATGGCCCACCCTGTACTTCCTCAAGTGAGCCCATACTCTCGAGGTATGTCTAATAACATAATTCTTGATTTATTTATTTGAGGGGATAGGGAGTGCAGATCCAAGAAGTGCAGAGACAGAGAGGTTTTTAATAGAGTTTATCTTCATTTCCACCCAGACAGGCCGATTAGGTTGGTTATGAAAATATGTCCAAACGATGACACATGGAATGTTTGCCGCACAGTAGTAAAAACGAAAGTTGGATAGAGCCATGCCACCCTCTCTTTTAAATCTCTGAAGTAGGGACTTGTCCAATCAAGAATGGTTACCTTTCCGTATGTAAGATGATATAATTGAATCCAATGCATCAAAGTAAGATTTGGGAATAAAAAAACGTAAAGACTGAAAAAGAAGCCCTGACTGCTTCAAACCATTTTGGGTTTTGGATATGTTTGCTTGTTCCACCACCTGAAGCAGTCATGACATATTGCTCATTTTCCCACCTGAATTTGTGGGCATGTTGCTTGTTCCACAGCCCAAGTTTGAAAACATGTGGATCATCTCACCACCCGCATGTGAAAATATGCTGTTTGGTTTCTCCCCCGGGTTCAAGGACTTCATGACCTTAGCATACCAAATCAAAGTTTCATCTCCATGCCATCTTTTGGCCCAGTGTTCATGACTGGTTTGCTATAGCTGCTATGACATGCCCCCACCCAGCCCAAATGCTTGGGAGTATAGCCTCAGTGTCAAACAGCCAAAGAAAAGGATTTTGTGGGGATGTCCTGAGCTACCTATGGCGTTCTGGAGTAGTGTATTTGGGGGAGATTATGTCAGGAATAACCCCTTGGAGGGCATTCTGCTCCCATGAATTCGTATTTTGTGTGGGAACCTTTATGGTGATTTTTGCTTTACTGTCAGTTGCTTCATGTTCACTCTAATTTAGTCTGGTCTTTCGTGTAGCAATAAATCTGTAATGTGTTTGCCTTGTTTGATGGTGAAATCCCAGGTTAATTCTTAAGCTTAATGGCTACAGCCATAAAATACCACCCATAGCTCTCCTTAGAACAGTGAATCTGTCTTTTACTAAAAATGCTGTTTTCTAAAGAAAACACAGTGGGTGAGACTCATTGTTCAATATGGTCTGTATTTTGACTACAGCTACAGCCAGCTTATAAAGTCTATTGGCATGTCTCATCCTCACACCATTGCCCAAGTTGCCCAAAATTCTTTTATGCTGTGGAACACTGGTCACAACAGTCCTGGTACTTTGAGCCATTCCTAAACATACCTCTACCATTGCTCTACCCTTCCTAAGCATCTGCTCCTTATTCAAACTGTTCCCACAAAATCAGCACAAACTGAAGCGCACAGCTGTATAAAATGTCTCTCTGTGCTGTGTTACATTTCCTCTTCACTGGAACTAAGAGACCCAATCACTTATCCAGCAAGATGATGCCCCTGTGTGATGCACAAAGCCAGCTCCATGAAGACATGCTGTATTAAGGTTGAAGTGAAAAAGAATGCGAGTGTGCTGCACAGAGCCCTTACTGAACCCATTCCCACTGGATATCTTTGGGATAAACTGGAACTGGAGTCTCCTTGACATCCCAACATCAGCACCTTAGCTCAATAATGATTCTTTTAGAATCTGTTAACGAATACAAATCCCTATAGCCACTCCTCAACTTATGATTTATGATTGTGATTTACCCTTCTAAAAATACCGTCATAAACAAGTAAAGTGAGCCGTCTGGCTTTCTTCCTTTCCTTTTCTGTTCCTCAACATATATAGCCGGGCTAACTGATAGCTGTCCTCTGAGGACAAGAGAAAATAGAAGCCTAAAAAGAACTCCTTCTTGGTGGTTTGAAATGTTTCCCTACTCAAAAAAAATAGCTTCTTCAGTCTAGGAAAGGATTTTTATTTTATCAGAGATATTCTTGGGATTTTTTCTATTTTCTCTTTTCTTTTTCTGTATATTTATATTTTTATTTTATTGTAATTTATAAATCTGTAAGTTTGTAAATTAAGAAAAAAAAAATTCTTAGTGCAATTTTTCTATTATTGCAGTATAATTTTTCCATATCCTTATTCTATACCTTTAAGCATTTCAAGCCAAGAAATTTAAGTGATGGCCAAGCTATCATCAAACATAAATGTACTTTGGACTCAAAATATCAAATCTAAAACATAAAACATATTCTGGGTTGTTTAACCCTTTTTTATCCTATTTTTAAAGTTTAAAACAAATTAGATTAGGATGCAGTGATACAATGGATTGGCACACCATCCAGGATCTACCCTGATTCATGCCCTAAGTTTCCTGGGATAGGCTCCAGACTCCCTGCAACCCTGTACAGGATAAAGCAGTATAGACGATGAGTGAGTTCTTCTCTGTTATCTTCTCTGTTATTTGACAGAAACCTGTCACTGTCAACCCTCTCCACCTTATTCCCTTTGATGATGAGAGGTAGTAGGGGGTAGGGTTTCTTTCTGAAGTCCATGATTACTTCTTTGGTCTTGTCTGTGTTGAGTATGTGGTTGCTTTCCTCTCCGTAGACAAGAATGGTTTTAACCAGTTTCCTCTAACCGGATTCACCCTCATCCTTGATGAGGTGTCGGATGGTTGTATTCATATTTAATGACGACAGTGCTGTCCTGAATGGTGATACGTGTTTGTAAAGGGTATAGAGATTTGGGCTTAGGCAACAGCTCTGTGGTGTTCCTGTGCTGAATGCAAGCTTAGCACATACAGTGTCTCCTTACTATATGTGGTCTGTCCAAGAGAAAGTCCAGAATCCAATTATAAATGGGAGTTAGGACACCCAGATCTGGATGGATGGTATTGGATGGATATAGTGTAGGAAGAGCATCCTTACATACAGTAAGCAGGGCCACAAGCAGGGCTTAGCTACATATATTGAAGGTGTCTCATAAAAACTAGCATATCTAGCTTAGTGCACGTAGCAAGTGCACGTAGAATCAACATAATCTCTTGTTTAGCAATGAATTGCAAGTTTGTATAGACAATGACCTCATTCTTCTAGGAGTTAAGGATGTGTGTTCAACCTATCTCTGTTGTCAATTCTCACAGACCAAGATGTTTTTACGGACACAGCAGAGGCAGATCTGCCAGAAGCCTCATCTACGCTCCAGTGCTGTCTTATTGTCCTGCATTAGTGGTAAGTGGGCTCTGGAACTGCCAATCTGCTGTAAAGAAAGCAGATTTTATCTCAGATCTGGATATCACCTCAGGACTCGGCTACACCAGCTGCCCTATCCTCTGTCTATACATTCTCTCACTCTCCACGAGAAACTGGCAGAGGTGGTGGTATGGGTCTGCTGTTGTCTAAGTGATGGTCATTCTTGCCTATCCCCTTGTCTCATCTCAGTTTCATCACCACTAACCTTACTCGTTCTTTTTTATTTCTTCTTTACAACATCAGAAAATTCTGCCCATTTCTTTCTTCACAGGCTACTCAGATGCTTGTTCAGTCCCTTGTTATTTCAAGACTGGACTACTCAACTCACGCCTGGCAAGTCTGCCTTTGCCACCATTTGCCCTCTGCAGCTGGCCCAGAATGCCACTGCACGTCTCTGTTTCAACCTTCCCAAGTCCCTAGACCTACTACTACTGCTCCTAACAACATTGCAAAATCCATATTATGGTAAGAAACACTTAAATAAAATGAAACAGTTAAATAAAGTAAAAAACAGTCCATCACTACTTTAAGAAATGAACTTCCATCAATATGAAAAAATTCAAAAACTTTGAATGTAGCCCCAAGTAGATTCACTACTTCATGAATCTGGTGAGAGAATGGGAATCTAAGCTATCATCAAAGCTAAATGTAGCTATATGCATGTGCCCATACATTCAGAATTCAAGAAATGTCACAAAATAATTATTGACAAAGCACAATAGCAATGCATACAAGATGGATGCACGGGCAAAGTGTGGAGATCACCCACTCATTTAGCAGATGCTAAAGCAAGAAGAAGTGCTGTCTTATATGAAAGGTTTTTCATATCTATAGACTCAATTGGCTCAAAAGGAGGAACAATAAATCCCAAGAACAAACACTGGACCTCACAGTGGGTCGCAGATGTCGTACTCCTCTTAAAAATCGTATTGTCAGCGGATGAGCCCCTGGTGACACTCCATCAAAACCAATATGACATGCTGATATAGCCGCCAAGTATACTTTAATAATAGAGAAGGAAGCCTCAATAGGCTGTGAATTGAAAACCATTTTAGGTGAATCTGTTGAGAGAATGATCATGGCGCTTGATGGGCTTTGCAAATACAATTGACAATATTGTTGTTGCAAGAACTATTCTATAATATCTGACATTCGTGTCTTAAAATAAAAACTGTTATTGTTGTTATTAATTACCTAATGCCATATGTGTTACTGTATTTCAAAAACCAGTATTGTTTTGGGATGTAGAAAAAAAATTCCAACATCTGTACAAATTTACGACTGGTATAATATATATATAGTATATACACACGCACATTTGTGTGACCTGTTCCCTCGTTTCTCCATAACTAATCAAGCCGATATATATAAAGCGTGGAGGTGGTTCTGAGTGTTACTGTCAGATCAGTTCTGCAGTCCATGAGGAAATGGACTCAAATGCAGGGGATCAGCGGATAAGAAGCGAGTAACATCAGGATCTACAGTAATTATGAGTCATGGCCTTTAAAGCTGAAGTGAGAGTTCAAGGTCTGTGTTAGCCATCAGTGCAGAAAATCTGAAACACTAAACAGAGCTATGGTCGAGAAGGCAGAAGTGATATTTATGTGATATTAAGTGCAGGAATAAACTTGAATTGCTGACCACAGTTGTGGTTAAGACAGCAGTACTCAGAGTTCAAAACGAATGGTTATGAGGGAGAGAACCGAGGTACAACACACAACGTATGGGATATGAAGCCCTCTCGTGTCCTGGCTGAAGCCACCTTTATTCACACCGTAAAGGCAGTGAAACCTGTGGTGATTCAGGTGTAGCCCCACCTATCCCTATAAGCCCTCGTCACCATGGTGGACTCTCAGTTCGACAGCCGCTCTTCGCCGAGCTAGCTGAGAGGCGGGGCAGCAATGTGTTGTACCTCGTTCCTCTCCCTCCCTATAGCCATAACCATTCGTTCCCTTTCAGTCGATTCACTCGGTCCAACACACAACGTATGGGACATATATTCACGCCCTGCCAAGCATCTACTAAAGTTAGGAACAAGAACCTTGATAGCTACTCTAGTGCATAATGGACCCCGCAGAGAGGACACAATGGGCCACCGAGGGGGCCGTTATGTCAAGACAGTAGAACCGGACAAAAGTGTGCGGGGAAGACCAACTGGCTGCCGCACAAATATCACCAACGGACATGCCCTTGAACAGCGCCCAAGATGTTGCCATAACTCTCATTGAATGTGCCTTCACACCCTGAGGCAATGGGACACCTTTGCTGTAATACGCTAATGAAATAGCTTCCATAATCCAATGGGAAACTGTTGTTTAGACAATGCCTGTTCCTGTGACCACACCCCCCACACCGCAAAGCCGTTGCACAGAGCACCCCACCCACCCATCTGTTGGCACCACTTTGCAAAACGACACCTCCTGTTGAGGTAGCTCGCCACACATCGGCGGTGACAGCACACCCAGTGCCCGCGCGCATGTTCAACAGCCCGGGAGGCACCACAGCGATCATAGACGCCATCATTCCCATTAATTGTAAAAACACTCAGAAACAAAGTTTGTGTTGCAACTGAAACAGAGCAGGCAGCGCTGAAACGCGCCTATTCTATGCTCTGGTAGCATATCTCCAGACTTAGGAATGAAAACTGTTGACTCGGAGTCAATGAGCCTTTCTGCATGTTTCCTGAGAACAAACTGTAAACGAGGGGAAGAGGGGACAGCGCAGCCTCGATGCACTTTGTGAACATTCGGGGAGCTAGCGACAGGCCAAACAGCAACACTAGGTACTCGTAGGCCATGCCCTCGAATGCAAACTTCAGAAACTTTTGTTTGCGCGGAAAGATCGCTATATGAAAGTAAGCATCCATGAGATCGCTCGTAGTGAACCAATCCCCCAGATCTATCGCATTTAGCAGTTGCCTCAGTGTAAGCATTTTGAACTTGTACGTTCTTAAAAACATGTTAAATGTTCTCAGATCCAAAATAGGACGTAGTCCTCCCCCTCTCTTCGGAACGACAAAATAACGGTTGAACCAACCTTCGCTTCCAAAGGAGGAACTACTTGAATCGCCCCTTTGCTCAGAAGAGAATTTATCTCCTGCCGGAGCACCGCTGCGGCGTTGTCCGACACTACGGTGTTGACTACAGAAGAGAAGCGCGGTGGTTTTATGCGAAACTGCAGTCGGTATCCCATAGCCATGTTTTGCACACATGTCGTGACTGCGCATGCGTGCCACTCGACAAAGTGGGTAGCCAACCGGCTCACATTGAGCACCAAAAGGGGGCTCATAGATGGCACTGGGCAAAAGTTTTGCCACATTGTAAACAGGAAAACTCTTTATTCGCTTTAATAAAAGAACATTCACACAGTTTACAAAAGGCACCATTTCTGGGGCAAACTCGAGGGCACTTGCTGTAAGTCCCTGAGAACTGGGGTTCATAACTTGAAAAGATACACTTGTGTGTGAGGGAAGGGGGGGGGGGGGGATTGTGCTTGGGAGACTGTGTTAGGGAAGTGCAACGCCATTTGGGACTGATTCCCTGAACATAACATAGCGGCCACTTGGGCGGTATTGAGAGAGGAGAAACAGTGTCTCCCTGCTGTCAGAGCTCCTCTCCTTTTAAAATCTGAGCTAGGAGGAGTGAGGATTCTTCCTCCTAGTCACTGAATCCTTCCGGAGGCCGACTGCCATGGGTTTTGCCCGTGAGGTTGTTGTTTCACAGGGCGAAAGCCCAAGCTAGCTGACGACGGTAGTCTTTTGTGAGGGGGCCGCGGAGTGGTCACTTTTCGAGCCTGTTTGGGCTTCACCTTTCGTCGCAACGACCAACGCCTCAGCCTGTTTTCTCTTGAAGTCAAACTTTGCATGAATGGCGTCGAGTGACTGGCTCCACTCATGTTTCTGCACTCACTCTGGACATTCGCCACACTAGTAGTCACTGCACACCTGCACACTCATGGATCAAGCCACTTTAATACGACACTTTACTGCATATTTGCACACCCCTGGACATTCCGTTCTTTTATGTTCACTCCATTCCCACAATTCTATATTTTCTATTGTACAGCTAGGTTGTAAACGGTCAGTGTCATGGATTTCAGAGTTGTACTGTAACAAACACACAAAATATCGTATCTGTATGCTGTCGTGGCCTTCGACAATTCAACTCGGACAAAACACAGAATTACACACAAATCTTTTTTTTTTACACACGATTATTTTTGACAGTGATTTTATTCCATGCATACGGATGTAATTTCTTATTATGGTGAGTTATTAAGGCAAGATTTCGTAAGTGCATTTTCCCATAGGAAATAATGTAATCCGTTTCAGCCACCCAAAAAATTACCAACATTTCCAATTTCCAACACCAGCAATATATTTTTGCATTTAAAACAATCAAAACATTTAGAAAAGACAAAAGTAAAATATGAAATAAATAGTTAGTAAACCTTAATTAACCTTAATTTATGACTCCTCTTGTAAATCTTGTAAACTGATAGTGGTTCCGTTTTCTTCTTAATACCTGCATGTGTTTAGTATTTATACACAACTATTTAAAATTGCAGTATGCTTCCAGGTCTGGTCATAACATTAGATCCTGCAAGTCAGCATTGTTGAAAAAAAAAACTCAGCATGTATACACACGTGGACAAAATTGTTGGTACCCTTCGGTCAATGAAAGAAAAACTCACAATGGTCACAGAAATAACTTTAATCTGACAAAAGTAATAATTAAAAAAAATATATGAATGTTAACCAATGAAAGTAAGACATTGCTTTTCAACCATGCTTCAACAGAATTATTTTAAAAAATAAACTCATGGAACAGGCCTGGACAAAAATGATGGTACCCTTAGAAAATACTGAAAATAAAGTGACCAAAGGGACATGTTAATTCAAGGTGTGTCCACTAATTAGCATCATAGGTGTCTACAATCTTGTAATCAGTCAGTGGGCCTATATATAGGGCTCCAGGTAGTCACTGTGTTGTTTGGTGACATGGTATGTACCACACTCAACATGTGTTATGAAACATGTTGTTTCATAATCCGAATGGTAACAAAAGAGCCCAGAAAGACTTCTAAAGAGATCCAAGGTGAACTTCATGCGCAAGGAACATCAGTGTCAGATCGCACCATCCGTCGTTGTTTGAGCCAAAGTGGACTACATGGGAGACGACCAAGGAGGACACCATTGTTGAAAACAAACCATAAAAAACCCAGACTGGAATATGCCAAACTACATGTTGACAAGCCACAAAGCTTCTGGGAGAATGTCCTATGGACAGATGAGACAGGAATAGAACTTTTTGCCAAGGCACATCAGCTCTATGTTCACAGATGGAAAAATGAAGCATATCAAGAAAAGAACACTGTCCCTACTGTGAAACATGGAGGAGGCTCTGTTATGTTCTGGGGCTGCTTTGCTGCATCTGGCACAGGGTGTCTTGAATCTGTGCAGGGTACAATGAAATCTCAAGGCTATCAAGGGATTCTAGAGAGAAATGTGCTGGCCAGTGTCAGAAAGCTGGGTCTCAGTCGCAGGTCATGGGTCTTGCAACAGGACAATGACCCAAAGCACACAGCTAAAAACACCCAAGAATGGCTAAGAGGAAAACATTGGACTATTCTAAAGTGGCCTTCTATGAGCCCTGACCTCAATCCTATTGAGCATCTTTGGAAGGAGCTGAAACATGCTGTCTGGAAAAGGCACCCTTCAAACCGAAAACAACTGGAGCAGCTTGCTCATGAGGAGTGGGCCAAAATACCTGCAGAGAGGTGCAGAAGTCTCATTGACAGTTACAGGAATCGTTTGATTGCAGTGATTGCCTCAAAAGGTTGTGCAACAAACTATTAAGTTAGGGGTACCATCATTTTTGTCCAGGCCTGTTCCATGAGTTCATTTTTTTTTAATAATTCCGTTGAAGCATGGTTCAAAAGCAATGTCTGACTTTCATTGGTTAACATTCATAGAATTCTTATTTATTATTACTTTTGTCAGATTAAAGTTATTTCTGTGACCATTGTGAGTTTTTCTTTAATTGACCGAAGGATACCAACAATTTTGTCCACGTGTGTAGGTAAAATTCTGAATGACGTAGCAGATGAATGCCTTTTCTGTTTGCTATCTTTATTTGCAATATTTAGTTACACAAAATAGCAAATTAAAGGTGATGTGTTAAAAATACATGTGAGTAATTAGGAATTGGAATCATCCGTCACCTCCCAATATAATATCATCACAATATCTCTGTGCCAATTCAATTAAAATTGCAATTCTGTAAGTATCACAATTTTATTAATATCAATACCAATTCGATATTACATTTTCCCCAGATGTTTAAATTTTAACCTATAAAAAATAGTTTTATAAGTAATTAAATGTAGCCCATTCCTTATAAATTTTTACTGAGCAGCATGTATCTCTGTCATCCACCATAATTATTATTTCTAAACAAACTTAGCAAATAATACACTCCTACCACACAGGATGAAAATGTGTAAATAGTTTAGAGTGCTCCCCCTACAGGATTATGAAGAAACAGTGAGGTCTTACCTCCTCAAATGCCTCAAAAGTGTCAAAATGCAACAGTAAGCGCAAAGGTTGAGTGGGTGCAAGCTGCAAACGCATGCACTTTTCGACAAATTACCGCTCGCAGAGTTTTTCAATTTCACAACAATTCCGAGTTTCTGGTCAATGGCAGATCGACCGTTTAATCTCCAGTATAAATGTAAAATATATATTTTTAAAAAATATATTTTGGAGTGTGATAATACATAAAGCGCAACAAAAGAATTGTGATTCATAACTGAATAAATTTTCCCATATATGTAAGTTAGATTTCAAATATGGATATATAGTTATCAGAATATAGAACTTAGCTGTGTAAAATGCAAAGCATCTTTTAAACTAAAAGTGCTGGTAACTCTAAACAGCTCACAACGAAGAGGTTACGTAAAAATAAACACACCATTATCAGCGCAGTTAACATTCCTCTGCACTAGAGTTAAATCTGTTAATGATTTGTGTGTGTTGTGATGCATGTGTGTGTGTTTGGGGAGGATTACTGACAACATACTCCTACTGAAAATTAAGTATAACTCACATTATTTTCTGGTATCTGTAAAAAAAAAAAAGTGTATATATTATATATACATATACAGGGGGTGGACAATGAAATTGAAACGCCTGGTTTTAGACCACAATAATTCATTAGTATGGTGTAGGGCCTCCTTTTGCAGCCAATACAGCATCAATTTGTCTTGGGAACGACAGATACAAGTCCTGCACAGTGGCCAGACGGATTTTGAGCCATTCTTCTTGCAGTGGCGAGGTCACTATGTGATGCTGGTGGAGGAAAATGTTTCCTGACTCGGGCCTCCAAATCACCCCAAAGTGACTCAATAATATTTAGATCTAGTGACTGTGCAGGCCATGGGAGATGTTCAACTTCACTTTCATATTCATCAAACCACTCTGTCACCAGTCTTGCTATGTGTATTGGTGCATTATCATCCTGATACATGGCACCGCCTTCAGGATACAACGTTTGAACCATTGGGTGCACATGGTCCTCCAGAATGATATTGATGATATTGCAGCCCAAACCATCACCGATCCAAACCCATGCTTCACTCTGGACATGCAACAGTCTGGGTGGTACACTTCTTCGGGGCTCCTCCACACCGTAACTTCCCCGGATGTGGGAAAGAAGTGAAGGTGGACTCATAAGAGAACAATACATGTTTCACATTGTCCACAGCCCAAGATTTTCGCTGCTGGCACCATTGAAACGGACGTTTAGCACTGGCACGAGTGACCAAATGTTTGGCTATAGCAGCTCGGCCATGTACATTGACCCTGTGGAGCTCCTGACGAACAGTATTGGTGGAAACAGGAGAGTTGACGTGCACATTTAATTCTGCAGTGAGTTGGGCAGCTGTGGTTTTATGTTTTTTGGATACAGATCTGGTAACTCTGAATGCAATAGCATAAGGTACTTGAGAGCCATAAAAAAAATTTTTTAAAACAACACTGACTGATTATCCCTCTCTATGTGTCATCATTATAGCATAATACATTAATTTATCTTCTATACCGCATATCCTATACAGGGTCACAGGGACCTGAAGCTTATCCCAGAAGACTTTGGGAACGAGGCAGAGTACACCCCGGACAGGGTGCTAATCCCTCACAGGGCGCACACACATACACACACACAGACACTGACACAAAATGTGCAATTTGGGAACAGCAATTAACCTATCCTGCACATCTTTGGACTGTGTGAAGAAACCCACCAAGCATAGGGAGAACATGCAAACTCCACCCACATGAACCCTCAAACCTGGAGGTGCCAAGCCACAGTGTTAACCTCTATGCCACCATGCTGCCAGTCTAATACATACAGTATATGTGACTGCAAAAAAAGTCTGGGAATTGGAATTTATATTAAGTGTGAAGAAAAACTAATTTCACCTTTTTGATGATTTTGTAGATTCAAGATGAATATGACTGCTAGGATTACAGCCAGTAATGTGATAAGAATAACCTGTAGAGAAAAAAAAACAGTAATCAACAACAACAACAACAAATGCTGCTCTGTGTATTTAAATTTTCAGTTAAAAAATTATGTCAAGTGTCCTCTGAGGGATTTGAGTTCACTCCTGATTGTAGAACATGTAGAATCGCTTGGGCCAAAAATACTCCTGTTAAAATATTTTAGTTATGTTACTATTTTAATTTGACTTGAGCTTAAGTACAGTAGTAGTAAATTCCCACAAACGGTTTAGAAGGAGTTGCAGATAGAGGAAAAGTGCACTATTATGCCATAACACTGCCGCCGCCATCATGTTTGACAGACACTGACACAAATTCTTGAATGAGTTTCTTTTTACAATCCTCTCAAGGCTCCCTGTTGTGCATCTTTTTTTTTTTTTACCACATTTTTCCTTCCTTTTAGCTTTCTATTAATGTGTTTCCTTATGATTGTGTAGCCTACTGAATCAGACTGAGAGACCAATTAAAGGAAACGTTTGCAGGTGTTTTGAGTTAATTAGCTGATCAGAGTGTGATACCATAAGTCTCCAATATTGAACTTTTTCACACTATTCTAATTTTCTGAGATACTGAACTTTCATATTAAAAGAAATACACATGTGACATAGATCAGTCTGTGTGTAATGAAGCTATATAATGAGTTCCACTTTTTGAATTGAATTACTGAAATCAATAAACCTTTTCAATGATATTTTAATTCATCGATATGCACTGTGTACATGCACACACACACAGTCTGTATTACACAACTGCCTATATAGACTGGTGCAATGTTATTATTACTAAATAATAATAATAAAACTAAAAGTTTGTTTGTAGGAATAATTACAGGACAGGATTACGAGTTTATAGCAGAATATTAAAATCTATAGTGTTGGACTACTACTTCACTTTCATCTAACCAAAACACAAAATTTAGATTGTTAATGTAAGTTTATGCAAATATTTAAAGAGGGCACCATACCGTTTGATAAGATGCAGGCTGAATAATAATTATTAAATTAATAGTTTGAGTGGACTGGATTATGGATGTCTAGGTTGTGGTACGGATGAATATTCTACAGTATCACTTTATTATTTACCTTGTTCTTTAACAGAACACATATCCAAATACTTGACTTCTTTATTTACTTGCATAACATTCATGAAATTCTTCAGTATTTCAAGCATCATGTAAGAATGATTGAATGAATGTGAATAAAGTGCAGCTGGACCACTAAGGTTACTTAATGAGTTGAGTAGGAGGAACGTGGAGAGATCATGTGCATTGATTACTATGGTCAGGCAATGACTGTAGCAATTAGTGCTGTTCCCGAGTCAAGATGTGGATGAAAAAATGATCTCAGTGCCCACCCACACATATACACACACACACACACACACACACGCCATGAAGTCCTTGAACTGGGCACATAAGCTTTTATCCCACTGGCCTTCTCTCTTGAGAAACCCTTAAAACAAAATGTAAATGTAAATAAGAACAAAAAAAAAAAAGAATAATTTAACATAGAACCACTGCTTGTCCATGTAGGAAGCTGGTATGAACAACACAAAGTGTCTTTATAGTATTATGTATACAACTAACAAAAAGTTCTATTATATTTCTCAGCTAGAATCAACACATCAGGTTTGCACTAATACTGTACCTGTATATACTAATGTCTGTCTTGGTTTAGACAACAGTTTAAATTTTTTGTTTGTGAAACAACCTGACATTTTGTTGAACACAAACTATAGAACTGTTTTTCTTTTCTTTTTTTTGGGAGTTTTTTCTCCCTAATTTAGTCGTGTCCAATTCCTCCCCGTCAATAGGGGAGCCCATCATCCGTACCAGGCTCCCACATTAAGGCTACTACTACCACTCAGCCGGGAAGGCCGAAGACTATCACGTGTTTCCTCCGACCGCATCTTTTCGAACTGCTCGCTCGCGCACCGTTGGGGGCGGCGTAACACACAGCGCTATCCGCTCCCTCCGTTGCGCGAGCTCACAGACGCCCCTGACTGGCTGTAGAGCCGTGATTAATGTGTGAGCACTAAGTACCTCTCATCCCTCTGAGAAAGCTCGGCCAATCAGCTCTCTCTAGACCTCCGGCTGCGAGAGGTTACAGCACCACCCGGGATTCGAACCAGCGATCTCCGGATGATAGGGAGAGCACTTTTACCACTGCGCCACTCGGAGGCTGTGTTTTTCTTTTTTGTTACCATGTGCAAATTAAATCTGTTGAACTCATGAATAAAATTTTCCTCATAATAATTTATGTAATGTCTTTAAAAACATGTTATAGTGTAGGAAACGCATTCAGTATTTGTAAGTTATCCTAAACACCTTTAGTGTACTGGCAACAAATTTGCAATACAGTATTATAGAAGACTGTGTACTTTATGATATAATAAAGTATATTTGTATTAACCGCAAAGCATACTTTTTTAGTATTTGTAATTGGCCAGAAGTATAACAGCATGCTACTGCTGCAAAAAAAAAAAAAAACAGAATTATGGTATATTACTCATGTATTTGTAACACAGTAAAATTACACAGTAATGTACATTTAATATATACTTTAATTTTATTCATTACTGTCAGGTATGTACATTAGTACACACACAGCCATGTACATTAATTATACTCAGTATACTTGAAGTTTTTCCACTTTAGCACACAAAAGTATACTTAATACACTTAAAATTGTGCTTTTGTACAATTAAATTACAGCTTAAATGCACTTAGTACATAATTACTTGTTCCAAAATAGCGAACTTCAAGTATACAAGTAATTAGTGTGGAGCAAGTACACCAAAGTATGCTAGGCATGCTAGGATTCAATATACACACGTGGACAAAATTGTTGGTACCCTTCGGTCAATGAAAGAAAAACTCACAATGGTCACAGAAATAACTTTAATCTAACAAAAGTAATAATTTAAAAAAATTCTATGAATGTTAACCAATGAAAGTCAGACATTGCTTTTCAACCATGCTTCAACAGAATTATTTAAAAAAATAAACTCATAATAAATAAACTCAACAGGCATGGACAAAAATGATGGTACCCCTAGAAAATACTGAAATAATGTGACCAAAGGGACATGTTAATTCAAGGTGTGTCAACTAATTAGCATCACAGGTGTCTACAATCTTGTAATCAGTCAGTGGGCCTATATATAGGGCTCCAGGTAGTCACTGTGTTGTTTGGTGACATGGTATGTACCACACTCAACATGGACCAGAGAAAGCGAAGGAAAGAGTTGTCTCAGGAGATTCGAAAGAAAATTATAGACAAGCATGTTAAAGGTAAAGGCTATAAGACCATTTCCAAGCAGCTAGATGTTCCTGTGACTACAGTTGCACATATTATTCAGAAATTTAAGATGCATGGGACTGTAGCCAACCTCCCTGGACGTGGCCGCAGGAGGAAAATTGATGACAAATCAAAGAGACGGATCATCCGAATGGTAACAAAAGAGCCCAGAAAGACTTCTAAAAAGATCCAAGGTGAACTTCATGCTCAAGGAACATCAGTGTCAGATCGCACCATCCGTCGTTGTTTGAGCCAAAGTGGACTACATAGGAGACGACCAAGGAGGACACCATTGTTGAAAACAAATCATAAAAAAGCCAGACTGGAATATCCCAAACTACATGTTGACAAGCCACAAAGCTTCTGGGAGAATGTCCTATGGACAGATGAGACAAAAATGGAACTTTTTGCCAAGGCACATCAGCTCTATGTTCACAGACGGAAAAATGAAGCATATCAAGAAAAGAACACTGTCCCTACTGTGAAACATGGAGGAGGCTCTGTTATGTTCTGGGGCTGCTTTGCTGCATCTGGCACAGGGTGTCTTGAATCTGTGCAGGGTACAATGAAATCTCAAGACTATCAAGGGATTCTAGAGAGAAATGTGCTGGCCAGTGTCAGAAAGCTGGGTCTCAGTCGCAGGTCATGGGTCTTGCAACAGGACAATGACCCAAAACACAGCTAAAAACACCCAAGAATGACTAAGAGGAAAACATTGGACTATTCTAAAGTGGCCTTCTATGAGCCCTGACCTCAATCCTATTGAGCATCTTTGGAAGGAGCTGAAACATGCCGTCTGGAAAAGGCGCCCTTCAAACCGGAAACAACTGGAGCAGCTTGCTCATGAGGAGTGGGCCAAAATACCTGCAGAGAGGTGCAGAAGTCTCATTGACAGTTACAGGAATCATTTGATTGCAGTGATTGCCTCAAAAGGTTGTGCAACAAACTATTAAGTTAGGGGTACCATCATTTTTGTCCAGGCCTGTTCCATGAGTTTTTGAGTTTTCTTTTTTTTTTTATAATTCCGTTGAAGCATGGTTGAAAAGCAATGTCTGACTTTCATTGGTTAACATTAATAGAATTCTGATTTATTATTACTTTTGTCAGATTAAAGTTATTTCTGTGACAATTGTGAGTTTTTCTTTCATTGACCGAAGGGTACCAACAATTTTGTCCACGTGTGTACTTAGCATACTTTTTTTTTTTACTTGGGTGTCAACATACTTGGCGAATAAAACCCAATTCTCATTCTGATTTTTTATTATAAAACTTGTGTTGGTTGTTCTTACAGGTTAGTAAGCTTATTCACACACGAGTCTAACACCTGCACCTGGAAAAGTGGTTTACGTGTAGGATGTTGCATACTAATGAACATGCTTTAAATACTCATTTAAACAAGCTTTATTAATCATATATTCTGTCACACTAGACAACAAGCTTTTATTTAGAATGCTTACTGCCTGGTCTTGTAAATTAAAAGTATTAAACAGACACATGAAAGAAATGACAGCACATTTAATTCAACTGTATTATTCTAGTGGGAACCATAAGTTTTTATGTTATTTGTATTACTGCTCTCAAGTTCTCAGCATAACAGACAGTTCATCTTACATCTAATGATGACATTAAATACTTGCCTGTAGTGCTTTAAATATAGCACACACGCACACACATGCACACACACACACACACACCCAGCACACACGCACACACATGCACACACACACACACACACACACACACACACTACTGTTGCACGTTAAATGCAAACCACTCAGAAGAGACCCAGAAAGCCATTTTAAAGAGGAGTGTATAATGTGTTTCAACAAGTTTATTTTAGAAAGGTATTTAAAATTAGGCAACCTTTTTAGGTAAGGACTGTGTGAATACAAGGTGTTGCAAAAGTCTCCATATACTGTGGAAAACAACTGTTCAGTACATGCCTTGTAGCAAAATATTATCCAAAATTGTTCTTTCTTAGTTTATATTTTTGTAAGACAGAAAGCAGTAGAAACTGCAGAAAAAAATCATTGTGTAAAAGCACCACCATGTCTCCAACAAAACTTTCTACATGCACATTACTACTACTTGTTTTTTTGCACTATTACTGTATATGTGATGTACACAGGGCTACTTGCCCTACCTTGCAATCACTTTATGTAAACTTTATGTATGCCTGCACATACTGTACTCAGGATCCCCCTGTCCTGGCCTTTTTTTAATCTGTAAAGTTACTGAATGTTGTGTAATTACTGTGTATAGTGTTTTTGTACAGTGATTTATGTTAGTCTGTACTCTGAGAGTGTTAGGAACCTCCACCAGAGGTCACTGTTCATGTCTGTTTGTAGTTTTTGTTGGTCGACTCAGTTTCCCAGAAGGCACCTCGGTCAGGTGATAGGGCTCACCTGAACCGAGGTGGCTCATTAAACATCTTATAAATAGCAGTTTGTTCTGGGAAACTGGGTCGATGTATTACCGTCATGTGGGCATTCCTTTTTGTTTGTTTCTTTGAGTTTATATTTTAGTTATATTGTTTTACCTTTGTTTTTCTAGAGGGCTCTATTGTTTGTTTTCTTGATGTTCCTTGTGTTAGTGGATTCATGGAGCTGCCTTGTTTTAGTTAGGCTGTGTCTCCTCCTGTGTAAGTACTGTTCTGTGTCTCCCCAGTGTCAGCCCTCTTGTGTAGTTCTTTGTCTGTTTAGTTTTGTGTAGCCACATGAGAGCCTAGCCGCCAACAGGGTTAGCTGCTAGTAGGCCTTGGCTGCTAGTAGGGTTAGCCGCTAGTAGGGTTAGCCTCCAGTAGGGCCTCTAGTGGGATTGACTGCTAGTGGTTCTGGTTGCTAGTAGGTTAGTCGCTAGTTTGGAATAGCCTCATGTGAGCTTTGCTTCTTGTATTCTGTTTCCGTATTAGGTCAGTACTAACCCGGCTAGCTACTAACTCCTTTAGATACTAACCTGGTTAGGTCAGCATCCAGTGTCTCCATATTCCATGTAGCTACTAACCTCACTAACCACTAACCCATCTGGTCTCTAGTCTCTGTTGCCCCTGGTCCTGTCTAGCCCTGTCTCCTGTCTAGCCCTGTCTCTTGTTCTGTCTCTCCTGTCTCTCCAGTCTCCTGTCTGTCCAGTCTCTAGTTCCCCTATGTATCTTTAGTTAGCTCCAGCTCCATGTTTTCTCATCCCCAGTCCCCTATTCAGTTCCCTGTGTTTCCTTCTGTCAGTTCCCCTGTATCAGCTCCTAGCTCCTGTATCAGCTCCTGGTTTCCTTGTCAGCTCCTGTTGTGTGTAGCCCTAGTTTTAGTTTGAGTTTGTGGTTTTGGTTCCTTTGTTTGTTTGTCTATTTTTGAGTTTGTTTAAAATAAAGACTCTTTCTGTTTGAAACCCCTCTGTGTGCATGCCTGGCATATATGCCCACGGCAACAACATCAGCCGGTCTAGCCGAACCACCACCTAGACTCATGACAGAGAGTTATAAAACGGCAAGTTGTGTGTCAACATACATGGCAAATAAAACCAGATACTGACTCTAAAATGGCTCATTCACAGAAATACATTCCACGTGCTGTTACATGCATAGCGCCAGAGTTCACCCTGAGTGGGACAGATGACTCCATAAGTCTTTCAAAAGAAATCATGCAGAGGTTTTTGCACATAAATTTACATTGGTAACTTTACAGTTACTTTTGCACTTAGTTACATTAGCTAATAGTTACATTAAATCAAAACATTAGTTCACAATATTCAATATTCAGTATTCAAAATCTAAATGAGCTATAACATTTCAAGATTGAGTCCAAATATATATACATTCGTTCTGAAATACTGATAGAAAGTTCATACATAAATGTAGTCACAGTTTATACACTAGTGTAAGTACCCATCATTGACAGGAAATTAGTTTGTTGATTGGTGGCTAAATATTAGTAAATTGTACAAAATGCACCTAGTTCATGGTGTGTGAATCGACTATCATGTCATCTTATTATAATCAATGGGAAAGAGAAGCTATAGAAAAGTTTGTTTACGCCTTGTTTATGCTAATTTGTACTCTTAATGAAACTTTTTGAAGTAGTTAGATATCTGCGTGAAGTTAAACCTGCACCATAAGTGATACCAAAATGTTGAATAAAAGCAATGTTATGAATAGTTATGTGTCGGATTTAATAATTGACTATAAAATAAACAACAGTAGAAACTTGGATTACGAGCATAATTCGTTGCGGAAGCGGGCTTGTATTCCAAAATACTCATAAACCAAATTTAATTTTGCCATAAGAAATAATGAAAACTCAAATTATTCGTTCTACAGCCCAAAACAATAAATACATAAAAATAATTAATACAACATATGAAGTAAAAATAAAACAAATTAACCTGCACTTAACATTTAAAAAAAGTTAAAATAAATCCAGACAGTTAAGTGTTTCCTTTTGTGCGCGCAGGCGCCGTGTATTTGTATTTGTGTGTATGTGTGAAATTACCCCCTCCCCTCGTCTTAAACAGTAAAACTCCTCCTCCCTCCCCCACCTCGCTTTTTAAGTTTCACAACTAACATACACAATGCAAACACTGTTTTAACGGGGAAAAAAGAAATCTCTCTAATGATACTCGCGAGTGAGCATACTAACGGAATCACTGCTGTAAAGTAAAAAATAAAAAATAACAAATGAACAAGCACCTTACCTTTGAAAAGAATCGCAACAGAGTTGAGTTTTCTGTGTAAATAAAGCGCGTGTGTAAAGTGCCGGGGAGATGTGTGTGTGTGTGTGTGTCTCTGTCGGTGTCAAATTACACGGCGCACACGCACACACAAAGTAAGTGTGTGCGTGTAAAAAGTGTATGTGTGTGTGTCAGTGTGTGTGTGGGTGTGTGTGTGTGTGGGGCACAGTGTCAAATTACGCGCGCGCACACAGAAGAGAGACGGAGATGTTGATTATAAGAGACGAGCACTAAGACGTAGCAGGGGACTCTTATTTTGACACAGGGGACGCAGCAGGGGAGACGATTACCCATAATTCCCGCAGCGCAAGAGAGAGAAAAATCATTGGCTCAGTTGTGATCACTTGCCGCTCGGTGTCAAAATAAGAGCCGCATGCGTGATACATGATACTCGGCGCTCGTAAACTAATACTTGCTCAGTTTCCGATTAAAAATTTATTAAAAATCTTTGCTCGGTTTGCGGAACACTCGTAAACCACGTTACTCGCAATCCGAGGTTCCACTGTACTAATAAGCTACTTGTTCAATGTAAACCAACACCTGAACAAACACATATCAATTAGAAAAGGTAAACTAAATATTGTTACAGGGATTACTTATTTTCGATTCCTCATCTGTAATTCACTCTCCGATTACTGAACAGAGAGTGCATTTGTCTGATGATGTGAACAAGGTGTAAGCTACTCATTAATACAAAGAAACCAAATGTTGTAAGGTTAAGTTATGTAGAGAGTTCTGCTGTACAGAAAGACAGACAGACATGTATGGGACTTTAACCTGAAATAATAATATCACTGATTACATTAAAGCTTATCATCTTATTTTTAGCTTTAACCTTTAAACTCTTTCTATAAAACTTTTTACCCTACTTTAGCTAATATGTTATAAATGTAACGTTACTAAAATTCCACATTTTAAGACAAGCATGTACTGTCCAAAGACAGCAGTAAGCATTATATGCAAAGTAGATCTACACCTTGGCTTTGATCATGTGGATTTTTTCTTCAGTCTAAAATGTACAGATGATTATTTACTCTAAATTATTTAGATTTTTTTTACATCCCTATAATACTTACAGTGCATGTTTTGCCCATAAATAGTATGTCACATCTTATATTGGTCTTGGTTGTAAATAGATATTCACACTTCACATATTTGTTTACACACAGCTATGTGGATGGAACTGTCTCTATCAATGCTTCGACACAAAAAAGGGGGAAAAGGATCTACAGGATCCCTCATTCAATCCTGAGTGTGTGGTTCTGTCTGTGAGTTTCTTGGCTTGTTCTGCCCATGTCGCATGTTGCAAGTAAGGTCTATGTGGGTTTCCCTGCATCCTCCGATTTCCTTCCACTTCCCAAATACATGCTCTACTTATGACTGTCTGTGCGCTTGTGTGCGTGTGTGTGTGTGCGTATGCACACATGTGTACATACTACACTTGACTGTATAGATCCCAAGATCTCTCTATCTCTCCCTCTGTCTCACACAAAGTGCCCTTCGCCAAAATCCTTAATTGCCCACATGATTTCAGACTACATGGACAGCAGAAAAGAAAAGGAGTAGAAAAGTAGAAAAGGCCAGATTAAAGAAGAGAAAGGTGTTAAAGGAAATGTAGCAAATTTATAAACGTGTTTATGACAGCAACAAACCCAGTTGATAGACATCTGTCTCAGCAGCTGCATTACTATAGCACTATTCGGACGGGACTAGTTTTACTGGGGGACGTTAGAGAAATTTCTGTTTCACAGAGGTACTTTGTGATTTTAATCCCGTCCGAATCTGCCATGTCTGTCTTTTTCTCACACAACCTCTGTAAAAATTCCAGAGCAAATTACCTACTGTTTTTCAGTAAACTCGGCAGTCCTCTGAGAAATCTAATCCCGTCTGAATGCGAATGTCTGTGTTTGCCGAAAATGTTTTTTTCCGAAACACGTTTTCTTGTGTGTTTTGGCCAACGTGAACTACCGTACAATCACTAGCGCGCCGGTATTCGAGTTTCTGCTTTCTGCGCTCCAGTAGAAATCCTCATCCTCATGACATGGTCTTGTGCAACGCCCACATGTAAAACACAGACACGAGTACCTCCCTAATAAACACGGAGATGTTAGTCCCGTCCGAATTCATACATGAAATGACAGACGTCGACTGAAAAAAATTCAAACTCAAACGTCCCCCAGTAAAACTAGTGCTAAAGTCACATAATAGTGCTAAAGTCACATAACACTACATAATACACACTACTATTTAATGATGATTGGTGTGTGATCTTCCCAGTGCAAATCATTTTAATTAATACAGACAAAAAGTCTCTAAAAGTACAGTAGATACTCTACTGTTTTTAATCATGATGTGCTTATATTTTCATTTGACTGATTTGTTAATTTCAGATTGTGTTGGGGCCATCTAAGAGTGATTGTCAGGCTCCGCGGTGGGTTTGGTGGATCCAAATGCAGATCGTGCAGACGGAAGAACTTGGGTGGAGTAGTGTTGTCACTGAATGTAACTGGAGAGAGGTGGCTGTAGCGTGACGAGGCTGATTTTAGGTGAGAGTGGCACTCCGCGCTGTGGTGGGAGCCGTAGAGTGCTCGCTGGAACACGGAAGCACGGGGCGACGGCACGGGAGCGTCTAGACGAGAGGAGATGAGGTGACGTGTGCCGTTCAAGAATGCGGAAGGGCACTGGGACAGCGCGAGTGAGTTGTAGCCTGGCGACCGGTGACGGTTAGCCTGTCGCTGGAAGGTGCTCACGGTGCGTAACAGTTGGTTATGGGCCCATTGCCATGTTCTCTTGAAGCGACGGATGAAGGTCAGGGCTGAGGGAACTGCCACCTCCTCCTCCAGGGAAGGAAAGAGGGGAGGTTGATAACCCAGACAACAGTGGAAGGGAGACATGCCTGTGGATGACGTAGGGAGAGTGTTATGGGCGTACTTGATCCATGGAAGAGGGCGAATCATGAAAGAAAGGACGGGTCTCGGGAGGCCATGCACCTTAGGGATTTCTCGAGTTCCTAGGGATTGAATGCCGAGGATTGATTCCGGTTCTGGGTGGAAAGGGACTGCAGGGTTTCAGTGATGGTTTGGAGCGTGTTTGAGATCTGGGTGATTACCTGTTGGTGGTTGCCTAAGAGGAGTCCTTGACTCTCTAGTGCCCCCCTCAGGTGAGCGGCCTCTGTTGGATCCATCCCTGGCCAGATTATTCTGTCAGGCTCCGTGGTGGGCTTGGTGGATCAAAATGCAGATCGTGGAGAGGGAAGAACTGGGGTGGAGTAGTGTTGTCACTGAATGTAACTGGAGCGTGGTGGCTGTAGCGTGATGAGGCTGATTTTAGGTGAGAGTGGCACTCCACACTGCGGTGGGAGTCGTAGAGTGCTCGCTGGAATACGGAAGCATGGGGCGTCGGCGCGGGAGTGTCTAGAAGAGAGGAGATGAGGAGACGTGTGCCATACGAGAATGCGGAAGGGCACTGGGACAGTGCGAGTGAGTTGTAGCCTGAGAAGTCCGCTGATGCTCGCTGGAGAAGCTCGAGCCACTTGGCAGAAATAGCGTGAGCCTGGTAGGGCGTGACGACTGACTCGTGGTTGTAGAACAAGCGAGGGTCGAAGCCGGAGAGCTGGGGGAAGCTCACAGCGTGAGTAAAATCTTCACAATACTCTAGTAGTGCATCAGATGTAAGATGGACAACCGCTGTTTTAAGCCAATTGTCCCTGGCAGGGCCATCAGCCGTACTGTAATTATCTCATTTGTGCTGAGAGCGACCCTTCTCATGGGTGTGGACTAGGACTACACGATTCTTGACTAAATATGAATCACGATTTTTCTCCTCTGGGAATTGAGATCACGATTCTCTCATATGATTCTCTCTCTCATCACAACTGAGCCAATGATTTTTCTCTCTCTTTGAGTGAGTGTATGTGTGTGTGCCCTGCAATGGATTGGCCTGGAGCCTATCCCAGAAGACTTAGGGCACAAAGGGCACAAGCCGGGGTACACCCTGTCCAGGGTGTACCCCGGCTTGTGCCCTAAGTCTTCTAGGATAGGCTCCAGGCCAATCCATCGCAGGGCACACACACATACACTCACTCACACACTCATTCACACACTACGGCACACAGAGATGGGAATCGAACCCAGACCCTAGAGGTGAAAGACGAGTAGTGCATTTTGGACTCTCAGACAACTACAGAACTTTATCAGTGTGTTAGTTTATATTATTATTATTATTAATTTATAATAAATAAAATAAGAAATATAAAGTAAATATAACAGTGTTAGGTAGTTTGTTATTAAATACATAGTTTACAGTCTAGAATTTATTGTTGTCAAGGGGTTTATTGCTCAATCTTAACACACATCCACTAAACTCCTCTGCAGCTTTCACTCTGTTCTCAGAGTCTCTGTGTAACAGCTCGAATCAACAGCTCGGCAGGCTTAATTATCTAATACTTTAAGTAATAGTCATGGCCATTTTTAGGGGTGCTCTAGTCCCCCTAACATTTGTACTCAGCCCCCCCAAAAAATCTCCATAACTTTACACGAACTGGTGATTGCCCACATCCCCTTTAAATTTCATATGAAAACGGCGGCAGACTTTGACTCTTTCGGCTCCTCCCCGTCTTTCAGCACGGTCTTCAATTCGGCATCACAGAGCGAGGATTAAGCTTAAATTGTTATATCTGCACAAGTGCAGGTCTTTCTCATAAATACAATTTACAAAATGCCATGAGGGATTAATCAGTTACTAAGTTTTCGCTGTGTTCACCCTCATCACACCAGCTGTTTCCTCTAGTGAAAATGAAGCCCTTAATACATACTCTATGAAGATATAGTCTACCTTATAAAACAATCATGCTGTTGCTGTTTTAACTGAAAAACCTAACTGTCTCTATAAAACATTGCACAGTGCATATGGCATTAACTAACTTAGAGTTATGCACATAAATGATTAAAAACACTCGTTTTAACTGCATAGCAGTGTGATTTACAGAGATAGAAAAAATCCTGTTTTTTTGTAATAAATATTGTATTGCATTAAATAATGTTCCAGATCGTAAAATACATTTGTTAGCCTTAGAGTAGGGTTTTTTGTCACTTTGATTTAGAAAAAGTTACTATTTAATAAATAGAAACAAAAAAAGTCATAATAAAAAGATGCTTTGTTTAATTAAATTAAAACAATGTTTGTCTATATTAATGAATTTGAATAAATAGCCTAGTAGCTATGAAAGTGTAGAACCTACTGTCTTATTTATGAAGCTAAAACACTAAATTAAACTAGATAACATGATGATCAAAGTTTTAATATTTATATTTAACTGTAAATGGAAGGTTTTTCAAGTCACATGGGAGCAGGTCTCCAAATGAGCAGCAGGTAAGAATAGAACATGGGCAGCCTCTCATGCACATTAACACTGTGTTCACAACACTGATTGAAGTCATTGCATCAGAAAGTATTTTTCACATTTTTTATGTCTGCCAGTTACCAACAGAAAGCAGCAGTTCTGTCAAAGAATTAACAGATAAATGTTTGACATTATTGGTTACCTCACAGTTTATTTCATTGTCCAGCCTCATAGGTGTGTTGTTTATATTGCTAATCAATGCAAGTTTAAAATTATATGCTGTTACATTTTTCTGATTGTACTTGAACATAGAAAAAGGTTTATACAGTAAACAGAGTGTGAGTGTGCGCGCGTGTCTGTGATCAGGCTCATTCGAGAACAGATTCTGAACAAGACAAATACTGTATGTGTTAAACACATATGGGGGCTGAGCCCCCTTAACTGATAATCCTAGAAACGCCTCTGGTTATAGCTCAAATAGAACTGCACGTGCCTGTCTCTGATGTGTATGTGAGAGACATTTATCATATGTTGATAAAAATAACACAGATGCACAATCAACTTATGCCATGATAAACGCAACAACCAAAGAAAATGTAACACCCCTATCTCACCTACGCGCTATTGCACTGCATAGTGTCTATTGGGAGTCACGTGACAAAAGAACGAACGACTCAGACAAGACTCATGAGAAGAACAGCTCAATTCTGTTTCCTATACATAACCTATGGAGGTTTCGCGATGCTTTGTGCATGCGCGATCAGTAGAAAAGGAACGAATCACTCTCTGAGACTACTCGTTCTTCTAAATCACTAATGAATATGTTTCCAATCTTTCCTCGTGAAAAATTAAGCTTTTGTTGTGATACTGAGCAGGAAATACAGTTTGAGCACAACAAAAGTGTGAGTTTGATGGAGTAAGTGAGCGTTTAAGTGAACAAAAACAAAATCAGGGTGCAAAATAGTTTTTGGCATGAAAATAACAGCATACTATCCCAACTCCAGATTAATGGTTAGCATGTTTAGCTCCACCTCCTTGTTACATGTCATGTGAGTGACAGCGGAATGCCGTAAACGAGGAAAAGAGAGATGAGAAGGGATTGTTTAGTTGTTTAACTAAATCATTTGCTAATCTCTGGCGTGATTGGTAATTTAACAGTGTTTTGTGTTACACTGAGTGCAACCAGTGACCTTGACTGAAGCAATCCGGGATTGTAGTCAAGTGAGTAAGTGAACTTGTGAGTGCAGCGTGATCGGAATGCAGGGAAATATATGCAAATGAATCACCATCATTCAGAAATGAGATTGCATGCATGTATGAATTGAGATCATGTGGTCTGAATACTGCATCTCATGAAACAGACTGTTTACTGCATTAGCAGTTGTTTAAATCATAGCTGACACATGCATTACACCGGTTGGCCTTCGAAATTGGCAGAACCTTTGCAAATGAGCTTATAAACCATTAGCCTACTGCACTACAGGGACATGATCTGCAAACATAACAGAGACAAAACCAAAGTGAATCCACCATATAGCATAAACATTTGACCATCACAGACTTGTTTCTGTCCACTTGACAAGCAACAACTTTACACTAGCACTCAGCCCTATCCACAAAGCCATGAGTGGTTTTGAGGGGGCATCAACATGTTTCTTTATTCATCTTCACGGAGCTACATCTCTCACAATCTCTGATTTGTTGAATTTATTTGAGTAATAGAAAAGTTACCCAAGTGAAAAAAGTATATTAAATCCTAGCATACTTAAGTGTACTTGCTCCAGACTAATGACTAGTGCAGTTTCCTATTTTTGAACAATTTAGTGCCTTAGCCAACTGAGGCAACTCTCTGTTTTTGTTGCTCTTAATAACCAGTACATTAAAGAGTTTCAGGATCTTTTAGAAATGCTGAATGCATTTTCGACACTATCACACAGTTCTGGAAAACACATCAGTATACTGATGTGTTCATCAGGAACACATCAATAAAATAAAATAAAACATAGCTGTAGTACCAGTCATTGACAGTTAAAGAGTTTGTAGAAAGAGTTTAAATGTTAAAGCTTAAAATAAACTGATCAGCTTTTATGTATCAGTGATATTATTATTTCAGGTTGAAGCCCACATACATGCCTGCCTGTCTTTCTGTATGGCAGAACTCTCAGCATAACTCTGCATAATACAAAGAAATTAAAGTGTGTTTGAGTATCTCTATTCAGTTAATTAATGTCTATTGTTGCAGGTGTTTGTTTACATTGAGCAAGTAGCTTATTAGTAGCTTATTTTAATGTATATTATTAAGTCTGGCAGAAAAATGTTGATAACATCGCTTCTACTCAACATTTTGATTTCACTTATGGTGCAGGTTAAACTTCAGGCAGATATCGAAGTACTGCAAAAGTTTCATTATAGATAATAAAATTATGTTGTAATAGATATTTTTATAGCTGTTATGTGGCGAGCATTTAGCCCATAGCAACTTCCGGCAGGAAGAATAAACATACATTGATCTGCCTATTCATCTTTTACGGTTAGTTTTCATAGTATACTTTCCTATTTTTGGAGTAAGCCATGCACTTTCATTTCTGTTTCTTGAGAATTTTGCCAGCATATAGGTGCATTACTGTTGTTTCTGTGTCTTTCGCATATTCTGTTTATACACGGTAAACTATTGCGTTGATTGACGCGTATAGCCACGCTAAATTAGTAATTTAAAAAAATTCAGCGTTCGGCCAAGCAGAGTCATGTGTTCAAAGCCGTGATGTCCTGTCACATCAGAATGAGTTGAAGACGAGGCGTGAATTCAAAGCCGTAAGATCCTAAGAGTCATGAGATCTCTCTGCGTTGTGACAAGTTGGAATCACTAAGCAGAGATGTGGCTGAGAAAGTGGAAGCGTGAGTCAAAAACCAAGAATCCAACGAGTGTAGAAGAGCTCAATTGGGAGCAGATCAGGTCAAGAAGACCTGAGGGTTAGATCAGAACTGTGAAATCAATAGCGAAAGCGACAAATCCTGTCAATGGACTGTTCTCTCTGTTGTGGTCAGGAAAGCGATTCCGCTCCCTGAAGGCCAACACAGAGAGCCTGAGGAGGAGCTTCTTCCCGCAGGCGATACAGTCTCTCAATAAGTACATCACACAGGACTAAATCATTTTGCACATTCACACTCATGGACTCATGGACTCCTTGCACTCATTCTGGACACTGATGGAAACTTATGGACACTGCATACCTGCACATTCATGCACATTTACATTTACTTCTATTTCATTTCCTTGATCGGTTGCACATAAAGCATTAAATTAACTGCATTATTTTTTATTTGAATTCTGAATTTGAAATTCATTGTGAGGCAGTGATAAAAGTGAGAGAATTGAGCGACAGCAACAAAAAGCGCTAGATGCTGTGACATAATCTGGTCCATAACTGCTCATAACTTCACTTCTACTCAACATGTTTATTTAAGTTTAGCTTCCGGCAAATGCCTAAGTAACGCCAAAGTTTCATTAAACTCTGTCAAGCCAGTTTTGCCTGATGCTGTGACAATCTGACTGGACAGACATACATACAGACAGACATACAGACAGACAGACAGACAAATTTCATCACCGTCTGACTCCATAAAACTCGATTAGATTACTGAAAGTTTGAAGTCAACATTCTGTTATACTGTAGATCATACATCACTTAATGGCGGACAATGGTCCGGACCTGGACCAAGTGACAGTTCTATCTGGACCCTAATGCTTTACTAATTAATGAGAATAATTACTATACCAGTAATCTAGTGCTTTTTTCCCCCGAGGTGGGCACGGCTATACACGTTACTTAACAGTGACAACAAAAGAAACAGCAATGAAATGCATCAGAGCATGGCTTAGTCCAAAAAAAAGGAAAGTAGATATGGAAAGAAAACTGAACCTTCAAAGATAAATGGACAGAACAATATATGTATATTCTTCCTTGCTAGAAGCTTAAAACCAGTTGGTCTTATATGTTCAGAAACTGTGGCGATAATCATTAGAAGTAATGTGAAGCGCCACTATATGAAAAAACATGGGTTGTTAGAGCAAACAAATCCGCAGCAGTACGAGGTAAGGGCATGTAAAATACTGACAAAGCAACTAGATTCCATTCACATTAATCTATCACCCCATCAGCATGCAAATAAAGATTCACTAAAGATTGAATAAAGATTGTTATTTGTATTCCATATTCTATATTCAAATATAGCTCGTATTTCCACAGATACGAACGGACCGCGATTCTATGAATATTCGTAGATGCAAACATACACAAAGTAGCTTACGTGTATTGTACAAAAAATAGTCAATGTAGTGCTCCAGATAACAATATTTACAATTAAATACATTATTTTCAGTGTGTAAGCAAATGTGTAAAAAGTCCGGTAGATTTAAACCTTGGATTGGCGTGCTTGTATGGAAATTTCCTCATAAGAAATAATGGAAACTCCGATGATTCGTTCTATAACCCCAAAATATTTATATTAATATAATTAATACAAAATATAAAGTAAAAACTATAGTAAAAAAATTCCGCACTCAGGAACAGTGGCTACATTCCTAAATATTTTAACTAGCAGTTATTAAACCCTTAATTAAGGAACCTGGGCCTGTGTTTACTAAGCATCTCAGAATCACTCATAGGAATCGGACTCAAAGTTCATTTAAGTCTGAAAATAATACTACGTCGGTGTACCTCAACTTATTTATAAAGCTTCCTATTCTTACTTTCGGCGAGGAGTAGGACTGCGCCAAGAAAAACATGTGATGTCACTTTTTACTGAGAGCAGCAAAGTAGGCTGCACATTATAGTGGGTGTTGTAGTTTTTACAGATAGTTTTTTTGTTTTAAATGGTGGAAGAGCAAAATGGTGAAATCAATGGAAATCAAAGCTTTAGACAAAACTTACAGATGCCGAACTCGGCTGCATGACGCCATCCTAATCAGACTGCTCCAATTCTACCTGTTTCAAGCTGCTATAATAGAGCGGTGTAGAACTCTTGGCTAAATAAATAATCTAAATAATTTCCAAAAGAAAGGGAAACTAGAGAGTGAATGAGAGTGCTTTGCTCGCAGAGGGAGGGAGTAAAATGTAAAGAAATAATTAAAGTAAAATTCTGCCCTCCTCTTACCTCTAAAGATAAAAAGTGAAGGAGGACAATTTGTGAAAGCATCAATGCCACCTGTCAGTCTGCAGCATGTACCCTCAAAGAGTGTGAAACACGGGGATAAGGCATGTTAATAAAGTGATCAATCGCTTATTATAACTGGGAATCTAAAATAAACAGTTATTTAAATAATTTAATAAATATATAAAATTTATATATTTGTGTGTGTGCCATGGATGATGTCCACGACTCCATGAATGCCGCCTGTTTTTTCGTTGATTTTACACTGTGCAAAGAGGAAATGTATGAATCAGCGCATGACCTGTGGTGCTGTAAGTGCAGAATTTAATTCATTATTTCTGACACCAAAAACCAAAATGGTTTAATTCTGAGAATTTTTGGCCACTTAGGAGCAATATTTTCATATCTACATAGGAATAACATTTAAAAAGTCTATAAGTCAGAATTTAAGCCTCATCATAGCACAAATACAGCACTGGTTAAAGTGGTCAATGATCTACTACAGGCTTCTGATCTGTGCTGTGTCTCCTTGCTTGTATTGTTTGGCCTTATAGTGCAGCTTTCAAGACCACTGATCATACTATTCTCCTTGACAAATTAGAAAAGGAGTTATAGTAAGCAGGAGTTAAGGGAACGACCTCCTCCTGGCTCCAGTCCTATTTGATTGATAATTATCAGCTTGGAGAGATTTTGTAGAAGGCTGTTCTCCTAGGTGCATAAACAAACTGTAGTTCATCCGGAATGCAGCATTCCTCACTAGAACCACTAGAACTAAAGCAATATTTGTAGTAGTACGTCTTCTTATAAAGCCCCAAAGTTATGGAATAACCTACAATGTATGTGACCCAGACACATAAAAACTTAACATTAAATCTAGACTGAAAACTTATTTATTTAGCCAAGGCTTTTGTGAATATGTCATAGCTAAATCTCAGAAAATTTTTCCTTGCCACCACACCCTCGGCTTGCTCATCAGGGACAAACTGATCATTACAGTTTATACAGACAGTATTTCCTCACACTATTTGAACTAATTTCTATTTTTTTTTTACTCTGCTTTGAGTCAATGACAATTGTTAAAAACATGGTAAAGGGAATGTTTTTATATAAAAATAGTTCATTCTACTCTCTTCATCTCTTCCTTGTGTGATATTAACACGTAAAATCTTCCATGCTGCTATTTTCCGGACCTCTCTTGGATCTTATCTTAAGGTGCTAACTTTCCCATGCTCTCCTTCTCAATCTCTCCCTCTTTCTTTCCCTCTGCCCCTTCCTCAAGTTACTGTATCATCTCCTGATTCGTCTCTGGACAAACATCTGTACAACTTCCACTCTTTGTTCTACAGGATTTCACCAGGACATCTTAAAATGGTATATGTCCTTTGTAGTAATATATGTACTAAACACAATATTCTGTATTTTGCTGTTAATAAATAGAGATCTTTCTGGTAGACAACGTGTTTGACTTATAGAAGCACAGTGGACAGACCAAGTGACTACAAAACTACAAAATGTTTAAACTTTGCAAGCGTGATACAAATGAAATATAATTTAATTAATATATGTTTGGTGGCAAAATGCCATTGCAATTTAAAACTAAAATTAGTTCCAGGGAAAAACATAAAGAAAGTGCACAAGGCCATAAAATGCATCCCAAAATTCTCCATACATATGAGAATTAACTTAATGAATATTAAATCACACAACTGAATGCTTAATGAGTGCATTATGAGTAGGAAAGTTGTGTGTTACTTTGGAATCAATCGAGTGGAAGAAGTCTTTTTTTCTTCCGAATGTCTATGTTTATGCATGGAAACAAACACCATGTAAGTTTAACTAGACAGGATGCTCCACCCAAACACCCGTTTATATAATTATGTGGCAGCTGTTGAGGTTTCATGTTATTCCTGGAAAACAAAATAAATAAAAATACTGGAGCTGGCAACCATGGGTGCCACGCAGTCGTCAGGTTATTCCTCACAGCACAGCGAGACAGAAAAACACATTTTTACTACTGTACAGAGAGGTTTGATGTTTTATATATGCGAGAAAAAAAAAAGAAAAAAAAAACCACTCCAAACTCAACCACACAGTGAATCGTTTTTTAGCTCGGTCAGCAAACATCTGGCAAGCAGATGTTAACGTTACTTTTTCTTTTAATCTAGAATGATCTGAAACAAACTTGAAATTATTTTTTCCTATAAAGCTTTTTTTCGGTGTTACGTTTCTTTTCCACCAGGAGATGTTTTTTCTGCATTAGTGACTGTAATCAGACTTACCGCAGTGATGATTTTCCTGTGTGCGGCTCTGCACTTGGTGGTGGACTGCTGCTGGTCTGGATGCTCCAGTACGCGTCCTGTCCCCAGCAGTGTGGCTGCCTGTCCCTGCCTGGCCGTCCACTCTTCTTTCTCCGCTATCTCCATTCTCATTCACCCAGACGCAGACAGGCGCTGTCTCACTTCTCCAGGACTAAAACTTTCCCGCTCTGCTCACTGCGCTGCTGCTGCACTCTGAGCCTCCCTGCATGTGTCGCTATTCATGTTTGTGGTGTGACGTCATGTATGTACCCGTAACATGTGGGAGACATAATGACGCCTGATATCTACCGGGAGTTCGGAATTCCTGTAAAAGTTGTAAACAAAATTAATCACCGTCAGATACTGTATGTATTTGATATAAACCTGGAAATAATGGTGTTTGAGTAATTTCTGAATAAAGTCGAATCACAAGTCTCACAGTATTGTATATATATATATATATATATATATAGACCTTTGACAATGTTTTATATATATATATATATATAAAACATTGTCAAAGGTCTAATCATACGGTTATTTCTAATTCTTCCCTTTTGCACTCCGAGTGCCTCCATTTTGAAATGACATCACGGCAGGGCAACTCAGAAAAACGTTTCCGAGCAGGAATTACGACTTGGAGAGCCATACTTAATCAGTCAGTCAGTCAGTCAGTCACCGCTTTATTCAGGTTCTGGAGACTTAGAGCATGAGGTGGTGTACACCCTAGACTGGCTGCCAATCCATTACAGGGCGCACACACACTCATTCACATACTAAAACACTTTACACACAGTTTTTTCCTGAATTTTTTTTCTCTCTCCTTTTTTCAAAGGCATTCATTCTGGCAACCATGGGTGACTACAAGAAGGAAGAGAAAAATTAATTAATTAATTGTGTTTACTGTTTTATCCTATATACAGGGTTTTGGGGCCCTGAAGCCTATCTCAGGAGACTTACTGTAGGGTACAAGGCGGACAGACACACAGACACACACACGCTACAGGCAGTTTGGAAATGCCAATTAAGTTAATAAGCATTTCTTTGGACTGTAGGAGGAAGCCTGAGTATCCAGAGAAAAACAATCAAGCATGGGAAGAACATGCAAACTCATACACACAGACACAGCTTCAGACATGAAGCAGGCAGTCAGATCGTGGCTCTAGTGTACTGAGAAAATTTTATACCTACAGCTTTATGACTACAGCTGTGGTTGTAAATAAATAAATAAAATTAATTGGTCCTATTCTTTACCTTCCACCCTGATGCATGCTTGATATCAGCTCTGTAAGGTAGCTAGCCTCACCATGTGGCACCAACCTGAACATCAGCGTCTATCTGAAACTTCTGGAAAATACTTGAATTACTGTAACTATACTTAGAGGTGACAACTGAATATTATTTTGGTGTACTTAGACTTATACTTGGTAAAAATAAAATTGTGAGGAAAAATAAAAATCACAATATAGAGAGTTTTTTCCAAGACTAAAGATAAAAGAGACAAGAGAGTTTTTTTTTTCCCAATATAGAGAAGAATTTAAAATAGAAACTGGAGAAAGAGTTTTAACTTTGCAATTAAATGTAGTTTTAAAGGCCATCATTATATGAGGATGGCAATGATGATGATGATGATGATGATGATGATGACAGGTAAAGAAAAAAAAACCTTGCCTTGAATGGTCAGGTTGAGGGTGGCTTGGTTTCACATTTCTTACCTTTAGGACTGAAATTCCCACAAACAGGGTTGCCAGCCTCATAGCGCACACTACAAATAAATCCCTGGTACATTTATCTGATATCACTTCCAAACAGGCAGTTTGTTATTACCCTATTTGGTACAAAGTCAGCTCCCAACAGTTAGTTGGGAGTTTGTTTAATATATTGGCTTTTAGCCAGCCTGTGAAAAACCTCTGACACTGGATATTTATTTTACAGTTCATTTAGTAAAAAATATTTTTTGCCAGTGTACTTTATTCTTTCCGCATTTTCCCATCACATTTTATTTGTTATTGTTCCCAAACCTTACTGCAGCGTGAATGTTTATGTCACAAGTACACTGCCTGATCATACACTGAAATATTTTATTGGACTCCATTTTGCTTTTTATTATGGCAATGACAACGTTTCGATAAGCTTATGCAATGTCACAAGATTTATTTCCAGTCCCAATACTTTCTCTCTATAACTTGTCAGCTGAACCATATCAATCACTGGAGTAATTTGCCAATGTAAGCCTCTTTAATATTTGCTTAGGTAAATTCAAGTGGGGACTTTTTTGGCTGGCCAGGTATTATATGTGTAGTATTGGCAAAGAACATAATTTCAATATATAAGTATAAATTCAGTCCGTGGTAGGTGACGGAACAACAACTACTACAACAACTGCATAATGATAGACAAAAACACCATATAGCAATTAATCATGTTAAAAGACTTTTGACCAGATTTAACTTTAGATCAACTTCATTGATAATGTGTGTGTTTTTAAAAATAAAATAAAATATGCTTTTGGAGTTTAGTTTATGCAGCCATTGCCATTATTTTATGTAGCCATTGCAGCCATATGGTCATCTAAAAATGCAAAAAAAAAAAAAAAAAATTAAAAATCCCAAGACAACAGATATCCAGATCATCCAGCTCTGTGGCTTAGAGAAGACCCCAGGAGAAGTTCAGATCCCAGTGTGGCTCCATGATCCTCTTTCAGAATCGTAAATAAATAACTCTCAGTCATGGGCTTGATGACAAAAAACTTTGAAAGTCAGGCAGGAAAAACAGTTTCCCCTTGGAGTACATCTGTGAAGTATTTTCCCCCCATTAACATGAAGTGCAATTTTATTCAACGTCTCTGCCATAAAGGTTTAACCAAAAAAGGACAAAAAATAAAAGAAAACTCAGTTTTTTTCCACTACAACCTGATGGGCTATTTATCATCTTGAAGTCATCAGGGATGAGGATGGATGGGTCATGAAGAGGACTTGAGACTCCACTGGAAGCATTCTTGGATGGAACAATGGGCTCTTTTTTTTTGTTAATAACAGTTGTGGAATCAACTTTTGTGCAACTTGGACCTAGTGTGGCAATTCTATGTCTTCTAAGCCTCTGCGTGGTAATCGACCAAGATTAAACAAGGGAGATAGCAACTGTATGTAGGTATACCAATAGAAATTTAACTGGTATTTTGTAGTCTGACTATGCCACTTTGGGAATTTCACCTTTGAATAATTCCCTTGAACCAACACCAAGGACAATTGGGTTCATTATACAATGAGACCTGAGACAATGTTCCATCCAAACACAGTTCTTTTAATAAAAAAAAATATTTAATCAAATTTTAAATCATAGGTGGAATCATAAAACAGACGACATGGTGGTGTAGAGGTTAGCAATGGTTGGGATTCCTCCGATTTCCTTCTCATGTTTCCTCTCATGCAGGTTAGGCTAAATGGCGTTCCCAAATTGTCCATAGTGTGTGTGTGTGTGTGTGTGTGTGTGTGTGTGTGTGTGTGTGTGTGTGTGTGTGTGTGTGTGTGTGTGTGTGTGTATGCTCTGTGATTAATTGCCACCTATCCAGAGTGTACTCCACCAGTCTGTACAGGAAAAAAAAGTCACTGGTGCGGTATAACAGCAGAGGGGCAGGCTGACTGATAAGGCACAAAAAGAGAACGACACAGCAATTGCACGTGAGTACAATACACATCCACACACTATACCCCAGAAGACAAACACCCTACAGTTCCCCCCAGATGATGTGCAGCAAGAAGGAATCCACCACACAGAGAGCCAGCCACTCCGCTGTAGATACTTGGCTTCGAAACAAATGAGAAAGAAAAAATATTATTTACACAATTAACACACTCCACTGTGTTAATTGTAATTAGTACAAATGATAAATTAAACATAGGGGAAAAAATTATTTTAACAACCGAGTACACTGTTAATTAGAGATGAAAGCAGAGTTTAAAATATCCTCCAAGAGAAGCATGTAGAAAACCTCTATAAAAGGAAGAAAGATTCTGCACACGCAAACATCAGGAACTGTTGCATTCATTTTGTTGATTATGTTATGTACTGTGAGCATTTTCGTATGGATACTTCTCAAATAAATATTATAATATATTATGAAAGAATGCTATACTTAATATTATAGTTCCTTATAGTACATAATCCAGCAGAACATCAGAAGTCAGACCAACAGGAACTGGGGTGTGTCCTCAGTGTGCCCATTCACCTAAAACGGAAACTAACAGCTTTTTATAGCATTTTATAGCATAGTCATAATACACCCATAGCATAGCCATAGCATAAAACCATAGCCAGAGAGGGAAGAAACGAGTATAGACCCTAACAAAATACTACTTAGGAACTGTATGCCACACTAGCATTCAGGAGAAAAGAATGATTAATATGTGCAGAAGGATCACTAGGATCTGCATGTCATCTATTATTCTGATTGTTTCTAAAGCTTCACTTTTCATCTTGGGGTATCAATCTCCGGGGATGAGTGAAACCCTGAAATCAACCAAACAAGGTGACACAAGCATGGGACAGACTGAGACCCATTACATCAAATCAGACATTTAGTTATATTTTTGAGTTATACATATTCTCCTAGTTCAATAAGCTCCATTGTGTTACTAAGTTTATTACTGTATCATGTCCGGTTGCTGAGATATGGTCAGTGCAAGGTTGTTTATGAGGACTAGCTCAGAAAACTCCATTGAAATCCATTTTTTTAAAGAATGTTTAAATGAGGATTCTGTGACATGGTAAGAAATAGGGAAACCCCGGACACATTTTGACAAAAAGACTTCACCAGCAGTGTGGAATTATAGTTCCATTTTTTTCTATCACAACTGGAGTAACCAGTTTGGATAGTGTTCATTAACGAGCTGTGTTTAGGATATCAACTTTATCAATTCTGTTGAAGGGAGATGAGGTATCTATCAACAGATTTTGCCAAAATTGAAAATTGATGAATTTCACCTAATGCACTCTATATGTTCAGAGTGCGAAACTATTCTGAGCAACTTAATACCTGACTTGATAGGATAAGTTACAATTAGAAATATGTAAAGCAGACAAAAACTTCTGTCTATTGCCAAATGCCTAGCAGGAACCAGAATAATACAGTATATAGACTGTGCTGATATATGCGTGAGCAAACATAGCAACTAGGTATTAAAACAAACTAAGCACCTGGAATGACTCATCAACTTGAGAAATATGGCAGAAGTCAAGAGAACACAATCAGATGAAAGATGGATGTAATAATTGTTAAAGATAAAGGGTTAGTGACTGAAAATCCCCACGACTAAACATACTGTACCGTCATGAAGACATCAATTCAATTCAATTCAATTTTATTTATATAGCGCTTTTAACAATTGTCATGGGTCTAGCTGGTGGTGCTGGCTAGACCCGGCTGATGTAGTTGCCGTGGGCATATGTGATAGGCATGAAGGCAGAGGGGTTGTGCAAACAGAAATAGTCTTTATTTAAACAGAACTCAAAAACAGACACAACCAAACCAAGGAACCAAAACAACGAACGTAAACTAAAACTAGGGCTCAGGAAAAACACAGGGAACGGCGCGCTAACACAGGGAACGGCGCGCTAACACAGGGACAAGAACTGAACACAGAAACCAGGAGCTGACACAGGGAACTAGGAACTGACATGGGAACCAGGAGCTGACACAAGGAGCCGACAGAGAACTGGGGATGAGGAAGCATGGAGCTGAAGCTAACTAAGACACATAGGGGAACTAGAGACTGGAGAGACAGGAGACGGGAGAGACAGGGCTAGACAGGACTGGAGACTGGAGAGACGGGACCAGGAGCACAGAGACTAGAGACGGGACCAGGAGCACAGAGACTAGAGACGGGACCAGGAGCACAGAGACTAGAGACGGGACCAGGAGCACAGAGACTAGAGACGGGACCAGAGACGGGACTAGACTGGCTGGGTTAGTGGTTAGTTGGGTTAGTAGCTACTATGGAATGCTGGGGGCACTGGATGCTGACCTAACCAGGTTACTATCTAAAGGGGTTAGTGGCTAACCGGGTTAGTACTGACCTAATGGTGGGGAACTGAACACAAAAGGCAAAGCACACATGAGGCTATTCCAAACTAGGGGCTAAATATATATAGGGAGCTATATATGAAAATGCCCTACACTGTAAAAAATAAATCGTAAATTTTACGGTAAGAAACTGGCAGCTGTGGTTGCCAGAATTTTACCGTAAAAATACGGTAACACCGTTATTGCACTTTAAAAAAATTAACCCGTAAATTTTTTACGGTAAAAAACTGGCATCTGTGGTTGCCAGAATTTTATCGTAAAAATACGGTAGCAATGTTTTTGGTTTTACGGGATTGCATTCATTATACTGTATATTATACGGATTTAATTGTTTATTTTTATGGTTTATAACTGTATAATTAACATGTTTATGTTGTTATAAAAACAGTTTATACCCGTCAAAGTCCAGGGTTTCCATTATTATCCATCTTTTTTACAGCTCAGAACTCACTCACTATCTACTGTATATAGATACAGGTATATAGCTTTATCCTGTATTCAGGGTTTGGGTGGGGGGGGTGGAGCCTATCCCAGGAGCACACACTGGACAGGGTAACAATCCATCACAGGGCACACACACACATTAAGGGCAATTTGGGAACACCAATTAGCCTAATCTGCAGGTATTTGGACTGTGGGAGGAAACCAGAGTACCTAGAGGAGCCCACCAAGCACAGGGACAAACACAATGCACACAGCGACAGGAATCAGGCCTGGCCAGGAATCGAACCCAGACCCCGGGGGTGAAAGGCAACAGTGCTAACCACTACACTACTGTGCTTGCTATGTGAGTTTGCTTGCATTTATTTATTTACTTGCATTACTGAGTAGCCCAACTCATACTATATTTTTTTAGAGGTTGCAAATAAAATAAATTGTAAATAATTTTTACACCAGATGCCATTCTCAACACAACCCTCTGATTTTTATCTGAGCAGAGCAGGAATCGAACCTGGGTCTTCCACATGGCAGGCAAGAGACTATACCACTGCACCACAAGTACTCTAGATTTTTACATTGGTGGAAGTTTTACTTAAGTTATTGTTACTTAAGTACTTACGATTACATAAAACATCAAATTTGTTCAGCTAACTTAAAAAGTGTCATTTCTACAAACTCATAAATGCCAAAAATATACACAAAAAGGTCTATTAAAAGGTCTATTCATTTGACCTCATTGCAATTATTTAAGTTAACAGTACTCAATGTGTTTAATTACTTTGAGTATTAGGGTTTACAGTGCATGGCAAGCAAAACACCTACCACTGAGGCACTAGTGCTCTGGTACTTTAGGGAGCCCAGATTTGTAAAGATTATACTTACAGCCTTATGTGAAGACAGACCAATTCACCATCTTGATCAAAACAATTCAATGTGGGCAGTTTACATGTGCATTGATGACGTCAGACACAAAATCGCTGAAAGATTTAAAGTTGGTGGACCTTTAAGGAGACAGTTACTGTGGCTTAAAATATCAAATTTGTTTAGCTACACTTTTGTTTAGCTTGAAACGTGTCATTTCTACCAACTCATAAATACCAAAAAGTTCTAAATACTTAATGTCAGGGATAACCCCTAAGACATTTTGTGTAGTTCTTTTAAGTTTCAGTTTCAATACTTCATTTCCCAGTTCGCAACTCGGTCAGGTGACGTGGGCGCGCACCTGATCCGAGTTGATCATTAATCTCATTATAAAAGGTGTGTTTGAGTTCAAGTTAGTGTCTTGCATTTGTTACAATGAGTTGAAAGTATACGTCTCGTTTGTTTAATCGTGTTTTGGTTTATTTTACAGAAAAGTGTTTTGTTTGTAGTTTTTTCCCTGAATTTCACTTATAAAATAAAATCCATTTCTGTGGAACATCTGCCTCTGCGTTTATGCCTCGCACCCAAGTTCGTAACACTTAATTTGAACTAATTGTAATTGTTTAAGTTAACAGTACTCAATATGTTTAATTACTTTGAGCATTAGGGTTTACAGTGCAGCAAAACAATATTTAAATTCTCAAAATCAAATATACAAATGTCAGGGTGGACATTTTTTAAGCGTTTTAGGAAGACAATCTAAGCATAGAATTTTACAGAAGGGCTTTTATTATAACTACACAGAAAAATATGATTTTATCACACACATGCTAAAACTGTTTATGTCCCCTGTCCTGCATGTTTAAATGCACACTGCACAGGGGTGTCAAATATGTTCATGTATTTTGTAACGGGTTTTATTTAGGGACGGAAAGAGTAAAAGGAGGGAGGAAGGGAAAAAGGAAAGGAAACGTGTGCACGTGCAGGTCTGGTGGGCAGCGCTCAGGCTGGTGAGAGGTGGTGGCAATGAGAAGGGTGGAATACCATTCACAACTTTGAAGTCTTTGGTGTGCGTTCCATTGCCCCGCTTGCGTGCCACTCTTTCTCGGTTTCCCCGCATCCCCTGCACAACTTGCATGCTGTGTTTTATAGTGCGGGGAGTGTAGGAGTGTAGTAGTGCATATGCACTAGTTTTCTATTTTAAAAAAGTCTACACAGATATAATTCAGATTTTTAAACTCTATCAACAAGGGTTTAATAAAATATAAACTGATGCTTCAGTATATTAGTAACAAATACCTTCTCTGAGAGTTTATATGTTACATCCATGAGGCATAATGTCATATTCATAATGCTTATGGAAAACTGTTAAAGACAATAATGTTTTCCTTTTCATAAATACAGTACATCGTAAATTTTACTGCAATAAACCATATTTTCACGTTTTTAACTGTTAAATTTAAGGTCTTACTCTGTAAAACTAATTACAGTTTTTCACTGTAAATTCTATGGTTATCGCAAGTTTTGTGAAATACGGTTTTATCCTGTAGCATTTATACGGTATTTTACTGTTAAATTTACAGACATTTTTTACAGTGTACCAGTGTACATTTTCTACAGTGTAGATTTTGAAATTCTGGGAACTAGCAGAAGTCCGGAGTTTTCATCTTAAGGAACGTGGTGGATTGTAGTGTATCAGAAGACTGGTTAGGTATGTGGGAGCTAAACCCTTTAAAGCCTTGTATGTAAGTAATAGTATTTTGTAATTAATTCTAAACTGAACAGGTAACCAGTGCAGAGATGATAATATTGGGGTTATATGATCATATTTTCTGGATCTAGTGAGAACCCTGGCGGCTGCATTTTGGACTAACTGAAGCTTGTTTATTGAGGATGGACGACAAACACCTAGTAATGCTTACAATAGTCCAGTCTTGAGGTCATGAATGCATGAACCAGCTTTTCTGCATCAGATACAGATAAAATGTTTCTAAGCTTGGCAATATTTCTAAGATGGAAAAAGGCTTTTTGTGATATTGGAAATATGATTTTCAAAGGACAAGTTACTGTCTAATATTATGCCCAAGTCTTTTACTCTCGAGCAGGTAGTAACAGTACATCCTTCTAAACGCAGGTTGAATTGTGAGAGCTGTTGTGCACTGGTTTTTGGGCCAATAAGTAATATCTCTGTCTATCTGAATTTAGTAAAAAAAGAAAGTTATTGGTCATCCAATCTTTTATGTCCTGGACACACTCAGTTAGTCTAGACAACTTAGGTATTTCGTCGGGTTTAGTTGAGATATATAATTGGGTATCATCAGCATAACAATGGAAACTAATCCCATGTCTTCTAATGATGTTGCCCAAGGGAAGCATGTATGTATATTGAGAACAGCAGAGGTCCAAAAACTGACCCTTGTGGGACCCCATATTTTACTGGCATTACACCAGACGGTTCGCTCTTTAGATCTACAAAATGGCATCGATCAGACAGGTATGATCAGGGTGAAAGTCATACAGAGATAATGGCTCATAGGTGGTACAAAACTCAAAGCATGAACTAAGCAATTAAAACAACCACACCTTAATGGAACTCTTCAGGAAATCATACATATACTTTGAAAAAAAAAAAACTCAATCAGTGTTTGATATACAAGCCGACAAAAACAACACATCTAAAATCAGGAGGAGTCTACTTCAGACATCCAGAAAGGTCAGACAACTTATAAAGTTTCTCCTGTTTCTTTTTTTTATTTTTTATTTATTTATTTATTTATTTATTTATTCTCAAGTCTTTTTGTCAAGTGGTTAACATATGATGTAACAAAAACTTAAGCTTCTTAGTGAATTTCATGGGTCATGGAACACATACTCCAATAACAAGAGCTTCAACTTAACTTCAAGAGAGAAAGCTTTGTTGAGTGGGGTGACCCTGCTCTGCTCTTGAATCTAAGAGTGGTTTTCCTGGGGTTTTCCTTTAGCATTGGTCATCATGAAAAAAAAAAAAATTCTAAATTAATTCAGTATTGTCACACGAAAATACTTTTTCTATACTGATTTGCAACATTGCAGCATTCATAAACAGTATGTTATTTGCCAGTTAGGATTATGAGTTTTCTTTGTATACAGTACTGTAAAACAGTCTAGAGCCACCCTTTATGTTTCATATTAAATTAAATTAAATTATTCACCTTAAATTAAAGAAATAAAAACAAACATTTTATTGATACTGTGACAGGCTGCAAAGTGCCTAAATATTTAAAAGATTTTAACAAAAGTTAAACAAAATTAAGTAATGGTTAATAATAGTATATTTAATTTTAAACTTATTAGATACAATTAAGTACATGTGTTATAGCTTCATTTATTCGTGAGAAAAATTTTCTTTTGGGAAGAAATTATTTATTTATCTTGTTGGAAGAAGTTATTTATCTTGTACAAAGAAATTGTACAAGTATCAAAGACTTTCAAGCTTCAAACATACCTTGAAAAGAGTATGAATGCAAATTCCCCCTGTTTTATGCAAAAGCCTCACACGCCTTTAATCTTGCAGATAAAAATGTGTGGGAAAAAAAACAAACATATGAGAAACAGGGGACATGGGGACAAATTTTCCAGCTCTGGTTTTTAACTCGATTCAGTTCAAAAGAATCTACATCTTATAAAATTAAATGAAAAGTCCCAGCACTACGCAATAGGAATGTTCAAAATTATTCCTCAGTTAACACTGTCTTTCAGATCTGGTCTTCCTCCAACAATAATTTACTAAACATGAAAAAAAATAGGATAGAAATTCATATTTTTAGAAGGACTCAATACTGACCAATACTGTATAATATCTTCTGTTTTTTCCCAGTTAGAATGATTACCCTATGCCTTGGAGTCAAATTCCATCATCTGACCTTTCCCTTAATTTCACAGCTTTCTTAATTCCCCTGCTGTTCTGACTAGTGTTTATTTCTTGTGACATTGTTTGACTTACCCCCATCCTCGGATCTCCAACCCCTCTCCCCACCTCTGAGGGAAAGCACAGCTGGGTGAGGAAGACTGGTGGAGCTGACTTAAACAACATTTTTTTTTTTTCATTTATTGCACCATTACATAGTTCTAGTTCTTTGTGTTAGCTCTGATAGCGAGAACGTTTATATAGGAGTCTGGCAAGGATCAGACTTACTGACTGTGAAAGCCAACAAAATAAAATGCGACTCTTTGCACTTGTGCTAATAACCGTCTTCTCAGATCAAACCTGCACTGGGGATTTTAATAGCTGCCCTAATGGATGTGAATGCACAGAATGGAAGGGTTATTACGTTTCGTGTACAGATATTGCTACCATTCCTAGGTTTCCTGGAAACACGGAGACGCTGTGAGTACACTGCTTAACAAAATTATACACTTTTATTTTACCTAGGGACATGCTGGATATCACACAATTGTTTAACCATGTATTTATATATAAAATACATCTGTAATTCTCACAAAAATTTCAGTTTTTGCTTTGAAATAATAAACAGCTGACTTTTAAATTATAGTCAGTTATATGTCTGTTTATATAACAAATGTTTATATTGATAATTTTCCATATTTTTATGCAAAATATTGTAGATACTGCTTTTATACAATTTTATTACTGCAGCAATAATAAGTACATTCAGAGATAAATGGCCAAAAGAGTAAAACATAAACTAAATGTTTATGTACAATATTTATATACTGGGCAACTGCCCATTTATTTGTGTAGCGGCTTTTGTTTTTTAGCTCTTTTTCAAAATGTCCAAAATGACTTAAGTCGGAACTATGATATTTTATTTCTAACAGGAAAATTTTGTTACATTTAAAAAGTTTTTTAATTAGAAAAATTTAAAACTTATAAATTATAGATTCATTGCACATAAAGTGAAATATGTCAAGCCTTTTTTTTTGTTGTTTTAATTTGAGTTATATTGGCTTACATGTCAAAGAAAAAAAAACAATTATCTCAAAATACTAGAACATTTCTAAGATTAATCCAAAAAGGATTTGTAAAATATAAATGTTCAACTTCTCGAGTGTATGCTAATTTATAGACTCAATAGTTGGTTGGGACTTTAGCATGAGTAATTTTTGGGGTTCGGGTAAGGTTGGCTGGCCAATAAAGCACAGTAATATCAGGGGCTATCTAATCATTTTGATTCATACACATTTTTTACATATACACATTTCCAGAATTTTCTTTGGATTCTATAAAGCTGCTTTGTGACAATGACCACTGTTAAAAGCGCTATACAAGTAATATTTAATTGAATGAAAGTGAATAATATCATTGTCAGCAAACCAGTTTTTGGCACTGTGCTCAGGTGCTAAGTTGGCATTTCCATAAGATTTGTCAGCAGACAGAAGCATGAAATGCTCTAAAGTGTCCTGGTAGAAACACAGGTTACCAACACTAGCAGAAGACATGGCACCCTAAGACTTCACACTGGACTTCAACCATCTTGTGTATTTTGCTCCGGGACCTTGATTTCCAAATGAAGTACAAAGTTTACTTTCATCTGAAAAGAGAACTTTGGACAAGTAATAAATGGCCTGGTCCTTTTTCTCCTTAGCCCAGGTAAGTTGCTTCTGGCACTACTTCTGGTTCAGGAGTGGCCTGACAATAGGATTGCAACAGAAGTCTAAAGACATCAGTGCTTGATGCCTCTTGGTGCAACCTCACTCCACTCCATGTGAAGCTGTCCCAAAGTCTTGCATTGGCTGTGTTTAACATTTCTTACAGCTGCTGCCATTCCTGTTTCTTTTCCACCTTTTCCTACCAAATCCCTTCCAGACAATTTTTCATGAATATACAGAACTTCAATACACTACTCTACAAACAGTGATCAAATCAATTATCATGTTTTTGGAAACTGTCAAGTCAGCAGTCTTACCCATGCATGCCCTAAACAAGATTGAGAGATACATGGTATTAATCCAGTATGAAATGTATTTTAATTAAACTTTAAATTTATGTTCTAATGTTTTACGATACTGGAATTAGGATTTTCATTATATAGAAGCCATAATCACCAAACATAAAATTCTTGTTATGATATTGTTACAATGTCAGATCCATAGATTTTGAAACAAGGATATTTTTTTGGCATTTGGACTCTGCACATCATTAAATTGAATTTGAAATGACATGCTCAAGATATAAGTCACAACCTTCAGATTAAACTTTGGTGTTTCCCCAAAAATGGGTTGTGTGTATGAGAATGACTGTACTGTAAAACTGTAAAATAATAGCCCATTAATGAATGTCTGTTATAGTGTAAACCGATGTGATGTCCCTGATGAAAATCAGCCTGGAAAAGGGACCCAGTAAAATTGTGTATTGTAGTTCAGATTGGATAATCAATAAACAAGCAATATCTCATGTTTAATAAAGATTTTAATATTGTTGTTGTCATGAAATTTTCTCATAATATGTAAATCATTTTTTTTTCTTTTTCTTCTTCTTCTTCTTTTTTTTTTTTTTTTTTTTACAAACTATTGTTTGGATTTCACATCTTTAAAAATGTGATGTCAGATTACTTATCAGCATCTGTTTGTGAATAATTATTAATGTTTGTAAAGCTGTCAGCAGATAATCAGGTATAGACAGGTGGACAGAACTTAATCTGCCCAATCAGCTGTAACACACAATGCATCAGATTGATATGCATATGTCAGTAAAGGAAGAGTTCACATAACTGTGTTTTGTAAACCATAATTCTAATAAAACCCTGAATGTGGATGTGGATAAATAGACAAGATTATTATTACATTTACAAGATCATTTAAACAGGTTAAGTCTTAACTAAGGTTATATTAAACTTGTTGCTTTTAAAATATTTACACTCTATTTCTAATTGATTATCATTCATTTATTTTTTCCTTACAGACATCTCTATGAAACAAGACTGAGCTCTGTTCCTCAAGATGCATTTGTCAACATGGTGAACGTCTCATTAATGTGGGTGAAGTTATCCGGTTATATGATTGATACAATGTCATATACAGTATAATCACATCTACATTCATCTGCATGATTTGTTAGTTTAGTTTAGTGATTTGCAAGTAAATTTGAGAGCTGTTAAAAGCTTTGCTAAAGTTCAATTTAGCTTATATAATAAACTTAACCAGAGGTGGAAGGTAACTCTGTATGTTTACTTTGTTACTGTATGCAAGTACTGTACATATTTTATGGATCTGTACTTTGGTACATACTGTAGTACTGTAGCGCATCAAGACATTAGGAGTAGGCATTATAGTAGAGGTAACAAAAGCACAGCCTCTCAGAGGAGGTGTGCTGAGTTTTCCGGAGCTGGAGTATTGCCATCTAAGGCACTCAGACTTTCCTCTACAGAAATAATGCTGCTCTTGTAATCACTTACCTTCTATAAAATCTGGATGTACTACCTTAATGCTAGTGTAATGCGAACTATATGCTATACTATAATGCTAGTGTTTGAACTATAACAACTGAAAGCATTGTGATTTTTATGTTTTATGCACCTTAAGACAGAATGCCCCTTATCTTCTCTGTGTTAATAATTTACGTTTCCCTTTTTATAATACTATACAGATGTTCTTGGTAGGTCAGGCAGGGCAAAGCATTTTTCAAACTGACCTGTTTCAAACATGGCATCTTTTGTCAAAGCTACATATTAAAATCAGTGTTCAACACCCTAACCAATATTTGTTAGGTTTTGGAGAACTGCACTTCTACATGCTTGATTTTATGAACCTGTAAGCAACACTGTAAACCTGATTAAGTTGGCAAAACTCTAAATATTTTTTTAAGTAATGATTTTTCCAATTTTAAGTAAACAGAACTATTAATTTTTTAGTTTGTTGAACTTAAAAATAAATTATTGCAGACAATCCGGGCCAGGGATCGAACCCAGGCCTTCCGCATGGCAGGCAGAACACTGACCACTGTACCACAAGTGCTCTATAGATATTCAGATGGTGGAACTTTAAGGTGACAGTTACTGTCACGATTACATAAAATATCAAATTTGTTCAGCTAACTTGAAAAGTGTCATTTCTACAAACTCATAAATACCCCAAAGTTGTGAATACTCAAAAAGGTCTCTTAATTTGCCCTAATTGCAATTATTTAAGTTGACAGTACTCAATGTGTTTAATTACGTTGAGCATTAGGGTTTTACAGTGAATTTGTATGGGTGCGATCTCTCAAATTTCTCTTTGGGATCAATTAAAGTAATTGTAATGTTAGTAGTCCTGTATAACAATAATAATTAGATGCCTGTCCATATAATTTTGACCATATAATCTAGGTTACAACAAAGATAATAGTAGAACTGTGAATATTATTAAAAGTAGAATTTAATGAGACTTTCGTGAATTAAAGTTTGACCATTGATTCTTTTTGTTGTTTTAGTTATCTCTCAGTTGATGTCACATTAAGACATTTGGAGAAGCATTCATTTTACACCCTGAAGAAGATTACACATATGTAAGTTTAAGATGGCTTTTTAAAAGAGTTTCTGATGTAGTCACATATTTAAGACAAAGTAGACCCTGGACAGCCATTACATTACCAAAGCATAACATTAAAACATTGATACTGAGTATCAATTATACTGTACACCAGTAGACTGGTGACAGGATCTTGCATCATTGCCCAAAGTCAATGACCTGGCCTCCAAACTCCAAACACCTCCAGGACGTGACTGCACAAGTACACTTGGGTGTGCTGTGGTGTTTGGTAGTCATGCCCTGGGGGCATCCATTGAGACAAGAGGAGCCCAAATGTGTGGTTTTAATGACAATGGTTTTAAAATTATGGCTGTTTTATTTTCTACAGTATACCCCATATTTCAATATTTGTAGGAATATAGTATGTGTAATTAATGATTCAAACATTAAAGTAAATATAAAAATTTATTTTTTATAAGAAATTTCTTAAATATTTCATTACTTAGACCTGGTCTTTTTGCCATTACTGTCTCTAACAGTTATGTTTTTCCAAATGTTTATTACATAATAAATATGGAATTATATTAAGGCACCTGGTGAACCAATGTTATTACAATAATCTGATAAATTACAATATAGAGTCAGCCAAAAAAAAAAAAAATAATAATAATAATAATAATGCAGATGGCTGCTTCCGGAAAATTCAAGGCAAATTAGATTTTCAAATACAGCATCTTTCTTAGTTTCTTTTGTAGACTACCAGTTTACAATTCCATATCTGCTGTAGGGTGTAGAGAGAAGGATTTCTAATTAGATTTACTGAAGTCTGAGCAGCATCACCTGGTACAATAACAAAAACAAACTGTAAAAAAGATACTGCATTCCTGGGAACCAAAAGACCCAGAAGTCTGGTATAGGAATACAAACTCAGAGCAAATGGAAAGTGCAGGATGCAGTGGACCAAGTCATGATATACCATAATATTCTTTCTGCCTTAAAAGAAGAACACTGAAGTTATTACCCAAAAACGGGTGGGAAAAGTCTACCATAAGCCTGCATGACAACAGTGTGGCAGACCTTTGTTGATTATGTAGACAGGAAGACGACAGCAAAGGAAAAAGTCAATAGCTGGTCATTCACCATAACAAGCATCAAAATCCAGGAGCAGATAATTTTGAACGTACTGGAGGAGGCTTTAAAGAGTGGTTTGACTCTTCCACCATCAAAACAAGATATTGACTGGATGGACTGTGGACGGAAAAACATTTAAATTAAGTTGGGACAATCCCACTGCAAATTTATGTCATAATCAAATCTTTTCTAATGCTTTAAAAATGGAAATATGTTAATTGCTTTTGCATGGGTTCAAATCCCCAACCTCCCAATGAAAATTATAATTTTTTTTTTCATTTGTTCCCTCACAGTGAAATAAGAAACACCAGAAGTCTGACAACCATTGATCCTGAAGCTTTTAAAGATCTACCAAAGTTAAAATACTTGTGAGATAAGTATCATCATTTTAGTTATTACCAAATGTACAATCACCCCATGGGTAGAGTACTCAATGTTACTTGAGTTTTATTTATATAGTACTTTTAAGAACAGGCATTGTCACAAAGCAGCTTCACACAAATCCTGATGTGTAGACCTCCTTACTGACCAAGCCAGAGGTGTCAGTATTTAGAGGTGAAAGTTTTCTGCAAAGCACTATTTTGCTGAAATCTAAGACCTTGGTGTCACGGTTTCGGGTTGCGAGGCATAAACGCAGGAGGATCCAGATATTAAAAGGAAACGATGTTTTATTATGAACACAAAAAAGGAAAAACAGGGAAATCCAACAAAACAAGATACTTTAAATGAAACTGAAACTAAAACACGTATAGACGAAACAAAAGACACTATTACACCATGCAGACATTTACCAACATAAATTAACAGTTGCAAGACAACACAAAAGAACTCAAACAAGCTATTTATAAAGAAACTAACGACCAACTCGGTTCAGGTGAGCGCCCCCTGGTCACCTGACCGAGTTGCCACATGGGAACTGAAGTTTAAATCAACTGAACTTCAACTCAAAACACAGGGCGCTTTGGCGCCCTCTAGGGGTTATCCCTGACACTTGGTCACTTCTTAAGGAATGTTAACAAAGTTTTACACTAGTGTTTGTGTATCTTAACATGCTCAATTTAAACGTAAATGATGATGTCACGTCTCAGATAGTTTTTACATTTGAATAGAGGCAAGTTTTTAGCACATTTTCTTTATTTTTCTTGATTTATATGAATTCAAGTATAATTAGGGCCCAAGCACCATCGGTGCGCAGGACCCTCTTGTTTTCCTAAGGATTTTTTCCCCCCACCCTTTTGGACTTTTCGGGAGACTTAACATGCTCAAAAACTCATGAGGCTTGGCAGACAGGTTGGATTGTGCTGCCATTCGGATGCCTGGAAGTCTGGGCCACGGGCCCTCACAAAAGATTTTGCTGCCTAGCTCATACACACTTTCGCCTAGGCACACGAAACTTGGTACACATTTAGAGATGATTGAGCCGAACAACTTTTGCGCCGCATGTCATGGACTAAACGAAATAGGAGGCCGGTTAATTTGGTTGTTCGCAAAAACGCACACGATGGATTTTGATATACTCTCTCTAGGGAATTTATACGATCGTCACCAAACCGGGCCGATGTGAGACATTGAGCATGCAAAATTGCGGAGGGACTTTTGATATCTCAAACGGGTCAGCCATGATAATGCCTTAAACTTACACCGGAAAATGATTAATAACTTTCTGCGGCCTTATATTGAGTGACACCATATTCAGTGACACGTTCAGTGACATCACATTGAGGAACATCACAGTGTGATGCTTACTTTCCAGTATCTGCAGCCTATTGTACACACATAAACATCACAAATGTTAACACTCTCACACTCACACACACCTCACACACACATTACAAATGTTAACACTCACACACAAATGTTTACTTTCCAGCATCTGCAGCCTATTGAACACACGTAACAAATGTTAACACTCACGCTCACACACACACACACACACGCACACACACACACACACACACACACACACACAAACACACTCATACATCACACACATCCACACATACATACACACACATTACAAATGTTAACACTCACACACACGCACACACACACACACACCACACACACCTCACATACTGTACACACACATGCATGCACACACACAAACACACGCACTCATACATCACACACATGCACACATACCCATTATAAATGTTAACACTCGCACACACACACACACATTATAAATGTTAACACACATGCATACACACACACCTCTCTCAAGATGCACACATACGCACAAACACACTTATATCACACACACATTACAAATGTTAACACTCTCACACTCACACAGATGCACATCCCCACATATATACAAACACACTCATACTCATGTATATCACACATCACAAATTATAACACTCACACACTCACATCTCTGTCTCACACGCCCTCACGCAGAAACACACACACCCACACACACTAACAAGTCACATGTCTCACATTTACTAACACACACATCACTAATGTTAACACACAGACTCACACACCACACACACAAACATCCACAAACACATTTACTCTACTAACCAGCCAACACTAGGGGGTGGATGTCTCCTTGTAAGTTTCTGCACATATACCATGACCCTCTACTGAAAAGTCACATGATGCCTGTATCATGTGCCTGATAGGACATTTGTGACCACAAGATACTGCAGATGCATTGAGAACCCGACAAGGGCATGGTTAGGAAGTAGTATGAACTGTGTTCAATTTTATTAGAATGCAGTGGGAATTTCAATATTTTTGTCGGAGTGTGAAAATCCATATGCCTTTTGCCAGCAGGGTTTATAATACCCCCTGCATTCATCTCCTGAAATTTTTTTGTGCTAGAGAAAACCTAAAGGGTAGAACTGGGTTGATGAATAGACAAACCAATCCTGTAGTTTAATGGCAACAAGAATACTTGACAATAAGTGAATATAAATTTGACGTGAGCCAGATGAGGCCCTAAGCACTGAAAACGTTTGGGGAACTAAATCTAGGTTAACTGAAGCTCCCCATGTTACAGACAAAACAACACACTATTGGAGTGGTGAGCATATGCTGCTGCTAGAGCAACTGATTCAATGTAAGGAGCAAAACAACAAGACATTATTTGGAGATTTTGACAATGGCTGTATGTTTGGCATTTATGTGCACCATCTACCCCACTGTCATAAATTGAAGAACTTGGTCTTATGGTAAATTGGAAGAAAAGCTTCATAATGTGGTGCAAGATTCCTTAGGAATGTTACATACACTGTAAAAAAAAAAAAAAAGGTGCCTCAACATAAAAAGGTGGGCATGCTACAACTGGTAACGAGGCTTCACAAAGAACCGGCTCCACAAAGTTTAGAAACTGAACGTTTAGTATTGTTTAGAGAAATTGATGGCCAAACTCAATATTTGACATAAGCTGATTCACCTTGTCTCTAATTCAAATATTTCAGTCAGCTCAAGTAGTATTGGTTTTGGACTCAATTGATAATATTTTTCTAGGGTTGACATTTCGATTATTCAAAAAAGGAAGTTGACTCTTTTCATTGCAGTTGCTGGTTCAGGTAATTATTCAACTCTATTGTCAAATTATATCCACTGTTGTAGTTGGTTAAGATGATTGTGATCGGAGTATTCGTGGTCTGCCCAGAGGCCCCTGGCAGTCACCTGGCCGAGTTCCGGTCCCGACAATGTGGGCTTTTCATTGGTTAACTTACCGCAGTGGTCGTGGATCCGGTTCTTTGTGAAGCCTCGTTACCAGCTGTAGCATGCCCACTGACTTTCTCTCCTCTTTCGGAAGGGAGTGAAGCACACAGTCCCTATGCTCAGGCTGCAGCCCCCAGATTGCGATGAGCTCTGGATGCGGTGTGCGGGTCATATGTCGACTTGTGCTCGAAAGAATTTCAGCTTTGTGTAGAGCATAACTTTCTGCGTCTACATCAGAGAGAGAAAAGTTTGTGCTACACCTGTGAGCAGCAGGGTAAGAATGCTGCTCCAATCCTGTCCAGGACAGCCTTCCTGCTCCGCAGTCTTTTTGAAGGTGCATAGAAATGCCTCAATGCAGCAGACCTTAGTTAACAGTTGATGCAGATCTCTGTGTTTGTCGGGCATAGGCACACTCTGGCTTTTCGATGCTGAAGGCGTGAGAGACCTTGTAAGAGTTGTTCCAGTAGCACCTGTTGTTGAATGCTAATTTCAAGGAGATGTCCCAGGTATTCTTCTAGGGTTCTGTTCAGATCCATCCAGCCACTTTCTCCACCAGTGTAGCCTTTCAACAAGGTGGAGAGAAACACAGAGACCAAGTTCAACAAACATGCAGTGTTCTTTATTTACATGTGCTCAATTCAATAAAATTTGTAATTTAATAAAATTTTATTTGTATAGCTCTTTTATCAATGGTCATTGTTGCAAAGCGGCCCTGCAGAATCAAAAGAAAATTAATGAAATGTGTATGAAATGTGAGAAAATGTATCAAAATGATCAGATTGTCCCTGATAAACAAGCAGAGGGCAATGGTGGCAAGGAAAATTCCCTGAGATGGCAATAGGAAGAGAATTTGCATCTCAGTGAAGGTAAATTTCTGGATTAACTTGAACCTATTAGTTCATTCAATATGTGCCTTCAAAGCTTTCAAGTACACAATGTTACCTGTTTTATCAATAGATTTCATTGTAAGGAGTTGGGCCAACAATACAACATTAATTCAATTCAATTCAATTCAATTTTATTTATATAGCGCTTTTAACAATGTTCATTGTCTCAAAGGAGCTTAACAAGAATGAAAAAAAAATTTTTTTAAAGAAAATTTATGGAAATGTGTATGAGAAAAATGTGTCTAGATAATAATGAGATGAATGAGTGAATGATGAATGAAATGTCTCTGTTGAGCAAGCCAAGGTTGATGGTGACAGTGGCAAGAAAAAACTCCCTGAGATGGTAGTAGGAAGAAACCTTGAGAGGAACCAGACTCAACAGGGAACCCATCCTCATTTGGGTGATAACGGATAACAGAAATTATGTAACATCGTGTGTGTTATGAAGCTAAAAGTTCGATATAACAGAAGTTCTTTAAATTTACATGATGTCCAGTTCAGCACAGGGATGAGTCAGTAAGAGGGTTAGCCATTCAACATTTATCTAGTTGGAGTTTTGTTGAAATATACTTTTCCATCAGATATTTAGGAACAAGTTAGTGCAGACAGCTTTGTAAGAGGCTCCTATACCTGCTAACGATGCTTTAGTGGTTCAATGGCTTACAGATGTAAGTTCTGTAGTAAGTTGTTAACCAAGTCAGATGTTCATAGGTTAGAGACATCAGGTACTTTCCTGTTTAAACAAAGGCTGGCCTACTAGGTGCTGGGTGGCAGCACCTCAGCATGCCATGAGTTAAGCTTCTTCTGTAACGTTACTCTAATCAAGCATCTCCTTCTCATAGCAAGAAAATACTCCCTCCAGGTGGGATGCGTGGAATGTGTATATAAAAAATAATCTTCTGGTTATTGGAATAGGTCATCCAGGTGTTAAAGAGCTGCGTAAAAGAGAGTGGTGTTAAAGAGAGTGTGGGTAAGAAGCATAGCCTTCAAGGCTCTGAAAAAAGGATCCTGGAAATGTTTCAGAGAAGGCCATTGGCAGTGGCATTTCATATTAAATAATGCACTGCACTGCACATGCACACATGGCGGTATCCAGATGTTTGATTTTATAAACTGTGGATTAGTATATTTAAAGGACAGTTTTTAACCATATACTGTGATTTGTGTGCTTTCTATATGCAAGCATAGGAATTATCTATATTCTTGGGGTATACTAGTAGGTGTGGTGGCACGGTGGCTTAGTAGTCAGCACTGTCGCCTTGCACCTCCAAGCCCCTGGGTTCGTTTCCCATGTCGGGTCTGTGTGCATGGAGTTTGCATGTTCCCCCATCTTGGTAGGGGTTATCTCAAAGACATGTAGATTAGGCTAATTGATGTTCCCAGATTGCCTGTAGTGTGCTAATGTTGACCGAAAGTCCTACCATGGTCATATATTTTCTTATACATATTGGTGCTTCTGTTACATATCTTGACATCTTGAGATAGTTAGATGATCTGAATGTTACGGAGTGGTACGGAGTGGTGTTTACAGTGCATCCGGAAAGTATTCATGCGCTATGTATGTGTGATTTATTTATTTATTTTTATTTTTAATATATTTGCAAAGATTTCAAACAATCTTCTTTCACATTGTCATTATGGGGTATTGTTTGTAGAATTATGAGAAAAGTAATGAATTTAATGCACTTTTAAATAAGGCTGTAACAAATCAAAATGTGGAAAAAATGAAGCGCTGTGAATACTGTTGTTTCCGGATGCAAACTATTCTTAAATGATTCAGAGCTGATCCTAACTTAGGTTATTTGTTTTGGCTTTGTTGCAGAGGTTTGTTCAATACAGGTCTCACCATTTTTCCTGCACTGACAAGGATCCACTCTGAGGAGTTATCTTTTATGCTGTGAGCAAGCTTTCACAAATAGTAAAGGAATGTTTACAAAGCTTTAAATGTTTGACAATACTGTAACAACAGTCCTTCTGTAGATAATTATATTTAATTGTAATGTCTTTTTTCTTTTATAAAGAGAAATTACTGATAACATTTACATCTCTGAAATTCCTGCAAATGCGTTCCAAGGTATTACCAAAGATCTGCTAACAGTGTAAGTGAAAACATACATTTGCCATTTCTAGTCATGCATCTAGTCATTTAATTTTAAAGTGTAAAATGAAATATTATTACATATAATTTATTGTATTAAAACACTATAAAAATCATCTTATCCTAGTGGGTCTTAGTATTAGCCAAACACAATCTCATACGAACAACAACGTCCTGTATAACATTTTTCACTGTGCTAATATTTAATTAACAAAAATTAAGCTAAAGAGAAATACATAAAGAAAATAAAAACTGGAGGTAATACTAAATACCCTGTATGATTCAATAGCTTGTAGATCCACCTTTAGCTGCAATAACTTTTTTCAGTCTCTCACATTGTTATGGAAGACTTTGGCCCGTTCTTCTTTACAACATTACTGCATATTAGCAGAGGTGGAAAGTAACGAATTACATTTACTCGCGTTACTGTAATTGAGGAGTTTTTTTTGTGTACTTCTACTTTTTAAAGTAGTTTATAAAATCTGTAATTTTACTTTTACTTAAGTATTTTTTGTTTGAAGTATTGTACTTCGCTACATTTGAAATCATATTCGCATTCGCATATTCGCATTGATGGGCGGGGAGAACTAACGCGCTAAACTCACAAGAACGATGGAGCTCTTTTTCCCCTCGGCTATCTGGCGCAAAGCGTCACACCATATTTAAGCGCTGATGATCAATTAATCAAGGGCCTATGATTAGCAGCACCTGACTGCAACTTACTTTCATAAATCCAGTGGAAGCAGTAAGTGGGTCCTCAGTATTGCCCGCATGTTTTTTAAATTCTTTTTGGCTATATTGTAGTTAAGTAAATATTGGCACTGTGAAAAAATTATTATGTTGTTGTTTTTTCTGAGATTGAATTCACCACACACACACACACACACACACACACACACACACACACACACACACACACACACACACACACAATGTTATTTAATATAAACAATTTTGTATAGTTATATAGTAAAGATGATTTAGTGTAGGCATTGTACACTATATATAGTACCAGTCAAAAATTTGGACACAATTTGAATAGATTTTCTCCATTCTAAGAACAATACTGGATTTTTTTTTTCTAAATTATGAAATAACATAATGAATTAGGTAATTAAGTAATAACAATGAAAGCAACATTCAATTGTTATTTTATGACACAAACAACATGTTCTGGAACAGCTCTTGCATACCATACAGTATTGTCAAGTGCATTTGCAAAACCCATCAAGTACCATGATGAAACTGGCTTATTATTAAGACCAAAAATGATCATTACCAGCCTCAAAAATCATCAATTAACAAACAGTGCCACAGATTACTGCCATTATGGCTTCAGGATTGTTTTACAATGTAGAAAGAAATAGAAATCAGGAATTTGTAGATGCGTCCCTTATATACATACAATATACTGTACTATTGTACAGTATACCCACACATTACATATATATTTTTTACTATACAACTATCGCTATACTACAGTATATAATTTATACTATATATCTACAGTATACTAATCCATTTATACTACATATCTATGTATACTAATTCATTTATACAATGTCCATACTAAATCATCTATACAATATATCTATACTAAATTGTTTATGTGAAATAATATTTCCTAAACTTAAATAATGTACTACATTTCTATACTAAATAATCTACTGTATACTATACACCTATAATAAATCACCTATACTAAATCTATGATACATATCCACTGCAATTGCAGGAGAGTATTTTTACAAATAATTCTTTTGTGCCTCTTGTTGCTTTTTGTTCAACAGAATGCTATACAGTAATGGCTTTGCTAAAATCCAACACCACGCCTTCAATGGGACAAGCCTAGATGCTGTGTAAGGCTTCTTGTTCAAATCTTGAGATCAAATATGAAATTAACGTACTAAAGTTTTTATATAAACTATTTGTTTTTTCCCTGTGCCATTTATTTATAGTAGCTGTGGGTTATCTGAAATATTATGAAATTTTTATTTCAAGCTTTATTTCACGTTGCATGTTTAAAAGTTAAATTTAAACGTGTCATTACATTGCCATTGTACATAATATATTTTAATAACTAAAAGTTATTGTGATTGTCTTATCACCAATTAAAGGTACGATTTGTAGATACAATTTAATTTGCTGATGTCTATTATGCATAATTGATCACAAATGAATGTTCAATTCAAGTATGTTACATATTGAGTGTGTCAATTTAAAATTGAGTATTAATATTGATTTCATCAGATGTTTAAAAAAATATTTAAACACTAATTTAATAATAATAATCTCATTCTCTGTAGATATCTTCACCGAAACAGACGACTTACTTACCTGAGTGAAGACATGTTTGCAGAAACCATTAGTGGTCCTGTGCTGCTGTAGGTTTGTCTATTTTTTTATACTGTTTATTCTATGGCTATAAAATCTTTTGTGCACAGATGTTTATGTGCACTCTTTTTTTTTTTGAGGTGATCATTTATTTGGTATTATATTGTAGAAAAGAAACTACTACTACTACTACTACTACTACTACTACTACTAATAATAATAATAATAATAATAATAATAATAATAATAATTAATCATCATCCCTAAAGGGGAACAAAGAAAGCAAGAAATAAATTTTCTCCTAAGGACAGTCCACTCTTTCAACACAGATGCTAAGTGAAGACACAGTTTGATTATACAGTATTTATGTCACAATTTGAAGAAATAATGGACAAAAAGTCTGTGCTGTGTGTGTGTGTGTGTGTGTGTGTGTGTGTGTGTGTGTGTGTGTGTGTGTGTGTGTGTGTGTGTGTGTAGACATCTAGGCATGTGGATGTTTGTTGAAATCTCAACTCCAATTATTGATGGGTTATAATGGAGAATTGCTCCTCTCCTTAATTTGAATTTTGTCATAAATTCATATTTATATATTTTATCACTGTCCAGTGCCACATCCTAGGTGTCCTCTAGCAGTGACTGGCGTGATTCCACTTAGCCCTCTCTGTCATCTTAACTGCTGTTTGTGTTGCTAGAAGGACCTAAAGTGGGTCTTGCCATCTTCAAGGTGTCCTCCATGGTGATCCAGTCACTTTGGCTGCAGAACATACTGTTGAGTTTGTGCTGGTGTTGGAAAGGCCTCCTTTACTTAGTTATGCATATGGAAATAAGCGGAGGACAGCTTTGAAAAATAACAGAACATTTTATCCTCACAGATGCGTGTGGTTACTCTTTGTTGAGGTTTTGGCCCTATCACTGTATTTGGGTGTCTGTCCAAGAGGATTTTCAAATGGAAAGTTTAATTTTGTTCTAATTTTGTTCTCATTTTAGTACTAGACCATGTGTCAACTTTGAATACTAATAAAATAATGAAAAAATCATGCAAACCACTTTACTCCTGAGAATGGTGCAAAATTAGCATTGCAGGCACAAGTTATGGTTTTTACTTTTCTCTCTTTTAGCTTGTCTAGCATCTTTTGCACATCTCCTGAAGCTGCAACAGCCTTCTCCACTGTTGTTATGCATAAACACATAATCTAGGTGCTACAGGAGCTAGTTTAGCTGAGAAGTAAGCTACAGGTTTATACAGTACAGGCATTGCAGAATTACTCAATGGGGTCTCGAGAATTGCATAGTTCTAGTTAAATGTTCTGCAGTAGGAACAAATTTCCAAGAATGAGGTCAACTTTTTTTAATGAATTTTTTTAATTTTAAGTTTTGGAATAATTTAGGTTGCTTCAACTCAACCTGGATGTTAAGTTTTACTCTGTGCTAAACTAATGTATCCTAATAATTTGACATGTTTGTATAGTATGAAGTAGAGCTTTGATAGGCTTGCACAAACTGACAAAGATGTGCTATTGTCTATTATGACACCATCATAATTAAATGTTGGAGTTTGTGTTCAACAAATGGCCCCAGGTTTACAGGTCCTGAAATCTGACTCCGTGGTAATCACTACATGTTCAAATCCCTTAATTAAACTTACATCATGCTTCCCTTAGCTCATATCTCTTTACAGAGAATAAACATGGAACACCATCAAAATGCTTCACATACAGATAAATAAAAAATTTTTGCCTGGCCAGGTCCTGTAATGATGTAATGATGTAATGCACAATTCTTTCACCCAGTACCACATAATTTAACAGCATTTCATAAGAATTTGTTTCTTGGGCTGTACTTTGCAGTTGGGTCAGACATACATTTCCAATCTCTCATATTTGTACAATGTGCTACCCCAGGGACCCAAATCTTTCCACTTATCTTCTTTTTCCTTAGCCAATGACACCTGATGTCCCTCAATCTGAATCTGATCATTTTGATTCATTTCACATTCACATTTTACACAAACTTCCAAAATTTCTTTTGATTATGTAAAGCTGCTTTGCTAAAAGCGCTATACAAATAAAATTTACTTGAATTGAAACGAATCTTTATACTAAAATGTATTATTTATAATAATATAATTTATCATTTTTGACTAACCCTTGTACTGTATATATATTCACTATACAGTCGAAAGTTTGGACACGCTAACTACTTCCATGTTTTTACTGAGCTTTTTTTTTCTGTGCTAAAGGCAACCAAAATATGCAACAATCTCCTTTGAACAGTTTATAGATATTGAGATATGTCTGCTACTTATGCTCTGCAAAGCCTTCATAATGGCTCTAATCTGAGGTGCTGTTAGTTGTTGAGTTTTTGAGGCTGGTAACTTTTGAGGCATGTACTCCTCTGCAGCAGAGGTAAGTTTTTTGTTTTTCTTTCCTGGGATGGTCTTCATTAGAGTCAGTTTCATCAGGGTGCTTCATTTGTTTTGCAAATGCATTTGACAATACTGTTCTTGCAAGAGCTGTTCCAAATCAGCTGACCTTTGCTACTTAAAATAACAACTGACTGTTGTTGTCACTCATTTACCTAATGCCATAAGTGTTATTTCATAGTTTCAAAAACTCCAGTATTTTTCTAGAAAGTAGAAAATAAATCCAAACCTATGTCCAAACTTTTGACTGATGTGAAATATTTCTCTCTCTCGCTCGCTCTCTCTTTCTCTCTCTCGTGTTTTGGCAGTGATCTTTCAGACTCCGGAGTTACATCACTTCCATCAAGGGGACTGGAGTCACTCCGGGAACTCGGTGCTCGAAATGTTTGGTCCCTTAAAAAGCTTCCACCAGTTGAAACTTTCAGACATCTGATTGGTGCTGATATGACTTATCCGAGTCACTGCTGTGCATTCAAGAACCTTAAGAAAAAAAAAACGGTTGGTAGAGAAAAGATTACAAACTTTGAATGAAACAGGTCATAGTTTTGAATTAAACTAATCACTTAGATCTATGAAGTCATATTAGCCTTTACAATCTCCTAAAAGTCTGTTCTGGCACTCTACATGAACATGGATATTAAGCCCATTGGCCAAGTCTGTTCAAGATGGCTGCAAGTTACCGCACTTTTTTGTTTTAAATATTAATTATATTCAAGGCTGGAAAAGAATTGCAGCACATATGTAGTAATTTTAATTAACTGGAATACAGTCATGATGTGACACTACACTGTATGTGATATCAATCTATCTAAAACACTGAAGACACTGTCACCCAGCATACAGTATAGTGTGGTCAAACAATGATCTGTGAATCAGTGAAAATCCTCTATTTGATTATTTCTGTAACATGTTAACACAGTTCAGAGCTTCCTTGTGTGTGTTTGCTAATGACCCAGATCAAATACTTTGAAATAGTCTCCCCCTGTTGTACTTCTTCTCCAACCAGGCCATTTCCTGGTTTCCGTTTCATAAATGAGCTACTGCTGATCCACATCCCCAGAGAACAATGACACTTTTAGTGTACTAAAAAGGGATTTGTATGGTTTGTAGATGCACACTGGAGACCCATCTGAATGTCTAAATATGACTACAAAGTTTATTTGGCCTATTAGGTCTCTTAAATATAAGTAAATGTACTGTATATTGAGGATTTAAAATTGTGCACTTGGTTCATATTTTTGAACTTATAAGGTTTTGCACAAACTTGTACAGTCCATCCCAGCAGGAGTACACACTGTCTTTAAAGCCAAAATGGTAAATACCAAATACATTGGCAAAAGAACATGTCAACCCCTTGGATTAACTGATTTTCTGCATTAATTTGCTGCATTAATAACATGTGATGATCTTCATCCATGTCACAACAATAGACAAGCACGATGTGCTTATGTAAACATGATAACACACAACAATTATACTTGTATTGTATCTTTATTTAACATTCACTACAAAACTATTATAAAAATTACTGGATGTACTGTAAAAACTATGTGAACCCATAGAGTTCAATGTACGGTCAGGTTCGATTCCCGTCTCTGTGTGCTTGGAGTTTGCATGTTCTCCCTGTGACCCTGAATACAGGATAAAGCGGTATAGACGATAAGTGAGCGAGTGAGTGAGTGAGTGAGTGAGTGAGTGAGTGAGTGAGTGAGTGAGTGAGTGAGTGAGTGAGTGAGTGAGTGAGTGAGTGAGTGAGTGAGTGAGTGAGTGAGTGAGTGAGTAAACCCATAGATTAATTACTTGAACAAAAGCTAAATGGAATAAGACGTTTGCACACCAGGAGTCCATTTAATGAACTGACTGAACTTTTAGAGCTGCTTTGATTGATAAAAGACACTCAAACATTTAAGCTTGCTGTTCATACTGTAAGTAGCATCTGCTGATGTGCACCATGTCCCACAAAAAAGGAAATCTCTGAAGGCATGCAATTAAGTGTAATTGATCTGCGTAAGGCTAGGAAGGGATACAACATAATCTCAAAGTGTTTAAGCATTCATAATTCAACAGTTAAACAAATTGACATATAGAAAGTTAAGTACTATGAATACTCTTCCTTGAAGTAGGCATCCAGCCAAAGGCACAATGAAGAACCCATGAGTAACAGCTAAAGGCATTGCCAAGACATTGCCAATTCTGTATAGAGAAATGTTAAAAAAACTCCCCCTAAGAATTGTTCAGGTCTGATCCACAGCTACCAAAAGCGCTTGCTTGAAGTCATTGATGCCAAAGGAGGTTTAACCAGCTAGTATCTCCAAGGGTATCCTTTCCTCCAGCATTGTGAGTGTTTAATGGGTTTGTTCAATATAGATATGATAAATTATAATTGTGTTATCAGCTGAAGCTCTTTGTGTTTGTTGTGACACTAGATGTTAGATAAAGATCAGATCACATGTTATGGCAAATTAATGCAGAAAACCAGTTCTTTCCAAGGGGTTCACATACATTTCTTACCACTGTACTAAGAAACTCCAACCTTCCTGTGAATATTTAGATCTATCTGTGAATAAAATGCTAGTTACAAAGTTTGTTTCCAATCAACTGGTACCACTGCTGCATGATTTAAGCTCAAATTACAGATCATCTTAATGTTGTATGGCAGTTTGAGGAACAAGGGCCATTATTTGCATGAGGTGGTAGAGTTTAATTCAATTTCATTAACCTGAAGAACAAAGAAAACCTAACCAGAAGCAATTTATGTACATAATAAAAAAGGTATTATTAATGAGTATTAAAATTCAAGGAATCTTTTCATATTTTTTTCTTAACACAAGCTTTCTTCTTCTTTTTTAAATCTATAATAGGTACTTGGATTACATCATTTGTAACTTGACTGCGAAGCATGGCCAAAACTTTAAAAGATCAGTAGGCACTGTCACAGTTCCAGCTCTCATGGATAGTATAGACAAACGCAGTGACATGAGTGACTCCCTACTGAGAAAAACCTATGACCACCCTGACTTTCTAAGTAACCTACATTATCCTGACCTTCTTGGTGAGCATTCTTACCACGATATGGGATTTGGGGACACACTAAAGAATCCTCAGGTATCCACAAGCCTGGACATTGATAGTCATTATGATTATGTTATATGTGAAGATGGAGAAACTGTGACATGCACCCCAGCTCCTGATGACTTCAACCCCTGCGAGGACATCATGGGTTTCAGCTTCCTCAGGGTATCTGCTTGGTTTGTCAGTTTGTTGGCTGTATTTGGAAATTCAGTGGTACTCTTTGTGCTGCTGACCAGTCATTACAAACTCTCAGTCTCCCGCTTCCTTATGTGTCACCTCGCCTTTGCTGACTTGTGCTTGGGCATCTATCTGCTTTTCATTTCCTCAATAGATCTTTATACACAGTCAGAATACTACAATTATGCCATAGACTGGCAGACAGGACCATGGTGTACTCTTGCTGGATTTATCTCAATCTTTGCAAGCGAGTTGTCAGTTTACACTTTGACCACTATCACTCTGGAGCGCTGGCATGCCATCAATTTTGCAATGCAATTAGATCGTAAGCTGCACCTGTCACATGCCTCTGCTGTCATGCTAGTGGGTTGGGTTTTATGCCTCCTACTTGCCCTTATGCCTTTGTTGGGGGTGAGCAGTTACCAAAAGGTCAGCATATGTTTGCCCATGAGCACTGAGAATCTGTTGGACCAGGTGTACATTTTATTCATGTTAGTCATCAACATTGTAGCCTTTGTTGTCATCTGTGCATGCTATGTTAAGATCTATTATGCAGTACACAACCCCACTTACACCTCAGCCAGCAAAGACAGCAGCATTGCTAAGCGAATGGCTGTGCTAATTTTCACTGACTTTCTCTGTATTGCACCAATCTCCTTCTATGCCATATCAGCTGCACTCGATCATCCACTCATATCAATTTCAAACTCCAAGATCCTGCTGGTGCTCTTCTACCCTCTGAACTCATGCGCTAACCCTTTTCTTTATGCTGTATTTACCAAGGCATTCCAGGGTGATGTATTTATCTTGCTTAGCAAGATTGGCCTGTGTAAGAAGAAGGCCCAACTGTATCGAGGCCAAACCATCTCCACAAAAGCAAGCAACAGAGACACAAACAGTCATGGAATAAACACAGAAATCCTAAAACGATGGAATGTTCAGGCCACTGCTACCTGTAACCAATCCAGTATCAAAAAAGACACGAACACATCAAGAGGCGGGAAATGTAAACCTACTGGTCATAAATTCAAGCAAATTAAAGCAATGAGCTCATGCGGTGTATTTTGTTGAGTAAACTGTTTATTTAAATACAATGAATCTGTTAAAATGTTTGTTTTTAAAGGTAGTTCACAAATGCAGTAAAAGTTGCATGAAGGGTGAAAAAGTTGAAATTAAATGAGCGTGTCACTTAAATGGGGTTAAGTGTCAGGCATGACCCTGGAGCACACTCTCTCGCCTCCATGAGCTTTTAAATGTTAAGCTTAGGACTTAAATTTTTTTATTTGCGTCACTTGTGTTTCCTGCCCTGATTGGTGTCTGCATTTAAGCTCATGATCCCAGAAAGCTTCTGGCTTGCATTGTTTATTGAATTATCTGATTGTATGTTTGTTAAATTGTCTGATTGTGTAAAATAGTCTGAATTTGTGTGAAACTGCATGAAATTAAAATTCAATTCAGCTAAAATTATATAGCACTTTTAACAATGCTCATTGATGTTTTATGTTCAAATTAAAAGTCTAAACGTCTGCAATTCCTCTGTCCCTTCAGTCCATTAGTTATGACACAATTATGCCTGACATTGTGGCATAGCAGAAGGGTCTTTCTTATTTATTTTTTTAGGGGTGCTATGACAAGAGCGAGATGATTTGCTTTTGAGGGCAGTCACATTGGGACCCGGCCAAGCTGTTGGCAATGAAATGTGTGCAGGAGAAGGTGAGACAAGATCCTGCATGGTGTTTTGCTCTGGCAGTATGAGTAAGCAATGCAGTGGAGCTGGACATGCTTGCAGTTAGTCATCAGGCATCAACCCTTAAAAACGCAACCAAGAGGTCACCAAAAGGAAGAGAATCTCCAGAGCTTGAGTCAGAAAAGTGCAGATGACACAGCACATGGGCAGCAACGATGGATGCAGATGGATGCTGAAGTAAGGCTCCACCAAGCTGTCTTATTCCAAGAGGGAAGTCACTCAAGACTCCGTTTGCAGTACCCTGTTTCCTGATAGCTCTGATAGCTCTGAATACCGCTGTTCAGTTTTCTAAGAGATCTGTCCTGCGTTTATGTTTTACTGCTGGCATCAGCTGACAACCAGGAAGTTGCTCTTGATCCTCCATGTGGATTTTCAGCAGTTTCACTGATGGAGAATTGATGCCACAACATGACTTCATGGAAGCCATTCTGCCTGTTCCATGCAATATGATGTCTGAATCATATCGCTCTGGTGAGCATTTGCAGTCCTCCCTCATACCCAGCTTCATGCCTGTGCTCCATTCAAGCTCAGTGCACATGCCCTGCTAAAGTTCTGTACCCACACCCGGGTCTCATGATCTGGCAATAGAATGATATAAAGACCAAGGGTTAACAATTCGTTGTATAATTCAGAAATCTGTACATTTTCGGGCTAAATGCATTCTACATAGTTTTAGGATATTTTGTGAGGAACAAAACATAAGGTAAGTCCGAGATATGCTATTTCCATAATATATAATTTTCTTTAAAAGGCGTCTTCAAATAGAGAGCATCTATGTCCTCACTGACCTAGACGCTCTGTGAGAACCTAGAGTTTTAGAACAGTGACTTTGCAGTAAGCGCAGGGTTCATAACCCTCAAGAAACCTAAAAGTAAGACAAAAAACAGACAAGATCCAACACCAGATAAAAACCTAGCCAAGAGACTAACAATTAACAGATGATAAAACATAATAAATCACACAGGATGTATAGTTAAGGTTTTATAAAAAATGATAAAATTTTATAAAAATTTATTTATATTCTACCAGATGAAAGACTGTGAGAATGTACCAGAATGTGGGGCTCCTTACCTTGAGTAGTAAGACACAACTGCCAGTTTTTTTCATTGTGCTCAAAGATTTTTGATTCATGGATGGCCCCATCAACAGCCCCATCAGCACTTCATCTTCAGTCATTTCATCAACAAACATACCATCCAACTTTGCTTTCAGGGTTCAAGTGCCTGTATTTGAATGGTTGCAAGCTGCTGTACAGAGAAAAACTCCTGCACACGTTTGTTTTGTTGGTTGTTGGGCAGAAGCTTCCCTCAAAAATGCCGACCAGTTTTTTTCAGTATGGTCTGTTGATCAATCCTGCAACCAAAGAAGTTTATGATTTATTCATATGTCAAACAGACATGTAGCTTTAAGCCGTAGTGCATGAATGTGTGTTTGGTGTTTGTGTGATGTATCTAGGCATCAGGAAATAAGGGCACTCGTGTTTTGGACCTTCGGCTCTGGAAAAGTGATTTTTCCCCTACAGCTGGTATAACACCTTTGTCCTTGTCTTTATCATTTATTTCCTAAAGTAGGCTTGGCTAAGGCTGGAGTGTTACAGAATGTCAGCCATTACCTTATGGTGCCAATATACAGTATTTTTGTGTTCTTACTGTATGTAATCCATTGGAAGTTGTTCATGCAGAAAATAGTTACTTATATATATGTATATAAGTATTGTATGAATTACTTGTCATTATAGTGTTTTCAGGATTTCCACCACAATGCATATAGTATAAAATAATTTACCAATAATTATGCATTACATTTTGACAGAAGCTTTAATAATTTATTTCTAGCAGAAATATCTGTACAAACTGGAGTCAATCATGGTTTGACTTTTCACAAGACTAAAGATAAAAAAAAATACAGAAATGTTTCTCTTAAAAGTACATCAACAGACTTTTTCATTTGTTATAAGATTTCCTTTATTTAATCAGGTCATGTGGAGAAGACAGTCTTATTTTTATTATTGCACTTGGGTTAAAAATAGTTATGTCACACTTGGTTATCAAACCCATGACCATTGGATCCACAACCATCCTGTGCCATAATGCATAAAAATGTCATGTTTTGACACAAATCTTAAAGTAAGAATTACTCAAGAATTAGCAGCCTGCAACTAGAGGGTGTGGTAGGAATTTAGAAAATTATAATTAGTAAATTAAATAAATGAATCAGAATCAACAAACTTGTAGCATAGGAAAAAGAGTTTAATTAATCTTTGCAAATAGACATATGTCATACACACACGCACACACACACACACACACACCGAGAGAGAGAGAGAGAGAGAGAGATGAGCATATGAGAGAGGTGCCCCCCTTTCTCTCACAGCTTCCTTTATATAAAAGCAGTTACACTATCTTCAACAGCAGTCTAAAATCACTCCTTCTTACAGTAAGAAGAAAACCAGCTAACTAAAACATTCTACGGAAATGGGTGCAGGTGCAGCACATCAAGATAACAGGGAAGCGGTTTCTTGTTCAAGGACTAGTTTTTCTATGTTTTCTGTTGATTCCTGTAGCAGATCACACACAGACAGTCTTTAAAATTGCTAAGACAATAATAACTCTTATTCTCATTCACTGTCATTCAGTAATATCTCTCATTCATTCATTTTCATTATTATGATTGTTTTACAAATACACAAACCTTATACTGTACACGGCTTTTCGAAGTCTGCACTAACAGCAGAGGAGCGCACCCTGTGCTGGAGAGGTCAGCCCTGAAGAATGTGAGACCAGATCCAAATCTAACTATCACTACTAATTTGTCAGAGGTCTCGAGCCCCCTTCTAAAAGACAAAGATAATAATAATAATAATAATAATAATAATAATAATAATAATAAATTTTATTTGTAGGCGCCTTTCATGACCCTCAAGGAGACCTTACATACCATAAAAAACAACATACAAACATGGAAAAAATAAATAAATAAAATAAAATAAAAACAATATGCACACAATAGTGTTAAATATATGTCTGCCTGAATAGATGTGTTTTCAAACGGGATTTAAAAACAGTGATAGACTTACTGTTACGAATATCGAAAGGTAGTGGGTTCCACAGGTAGGGGGCAGCGTAGCTAAAAGCTCGAGATCCCATGGTTGCCAAACGCATACGAGGAAGAACCAGGTTTAATTATGATAATGATCTCAGATTTCTAGAAGGAGTATAGGTTAAGAGAATATTTCTTAAATATGACGCAGCCAGGTTATGTAATGCCTTATAAACGAGAAGCAGAATTTTATAATGTATGCGCTGTTGGACGGGAAGCCAGTGTAGTTGTTGAAAAACAGGAGTTATGTGGTCCATTGTAGGAGTTCTAGTTAGTATTCTAGCGGCTGAGTTCTGTACTAACAGTAGCTTGTGTAGGAGTTTGAGGGGAAGACCAAAAAAAAAGAGCATTGCAATAATCTATGCGTGTGGTGACGAGAGTGTGAACCAAAATAGCAGCGCTCCTCATTGAGAGAGCCGGGCGGAGACGGTTAATGTTTCGGATGTGGTAGTACGCTGTCCTGGTGATATTGTTAATGTGTGCTTCAAAGGATAGAGTGCTTTAACTTGTGTTGAAGGGGAGATTGTGGAACCATCAATACTTAATGAAAAACTACTGGTCTTCGATAGAGTATTTTTAGTGCCACGTGGAGTATTTCAGTTTTACTACTGTTAAGTTTGAGAAGATTATTTGAGAACCATAACTTAATTTCAGCTAAACAGTCTGAAAGAGAAGATGGAGGAAGGTCAGAAATAGGCTTGGAAGAAATATAGAGCTGGGTGTCATCAGCATAGCAGTGAAATAGGACACCATATTTCCGGAAAATATACACCAGGGGCAGCAAGTAGATGATAAATAGTAAAGGCCCCAAAACTGACCCCTGAGGGACTCCTGCAGTGATGGGTCAAGCTGAACAAATTGAGTGGGGTGAGAGAGATATGAAGAAAACCAAGCCAAAGACATATCTACAATTCCAATGGACTTCAGTCTTTCTAATAGAATATTGTGGGAGATGGTGTCAAATGCTGAGGTTAAATCGAGAAGTATTAAAATATACAGGAGTCCTGAATCAGCTGCTACCAGAAGATCATTCGATATTTTAACAAGGGCAGTCTCTGTGCTATGCTGAGGACGGAAACCTGATTGAAATTGTTCATATAAGTTATTAATTGACAGGTGGTTATGTACCTGTGCTGAAACAACCTTCTCTAGAATTTTTGATAGAAATGGCAGATTTTAAATTGGACGAAAATTATCAAAATTGTTTGGATCAGCACCTGGTTTCTTGAGTATAGGAGTTATTAATGCAATTTTAAAAAGATTGGACTCAGTGATGAATGGTAAGAGAACCGGAAGACAAACTTTGACTAATTGAGTTGGAAGGCGGTCTAACTGACAAGTAGTTGATTTCGATTTCCGAATAACAGAAGCGATCTCGTCGGTTGAAGGTAGTTTAAAAGTAGAAAGAGGAAAGTTGAGTACATGTGAAAGAGTGAAAGAAAAAGGAGCTTGAGGAGGATCAGAGACAAACAGAGATTTATGTATATTCTCCATTTTTTCAGAAAAATAAGTGAGAAGAGTGTTACGTAATTCAACTGTATGTAACTGTAAAGGCAGAGAATCTGGAGGCTTTAATGAAAAAAAAAGAAAAACTTTAATGAAAAATCTGAAATGAAAGAATCGCATTTGAGGAAACCTGTCCAGGATGTACTCTGCCTTGTGCCCCAAGTCTATCTTCTATCTTCTCTCTTCTATCATTTACAGTACATTCAAATTGCACCTAATGGGCATGTTGAATTAATTACAGTCCAAACTAATGCAGGATACATAAGGAAGCCTTCACGCATGTATGTACATTAATCACTTTATTAGTCAGACCATTTGGAGGATTGAAAAATTGTAGCTGAAGATGCCTTTATTTGTACATCATTTTCCAGTTTGACACCATGATTAATCAAGCAGATAAAGGCCTGGAGATGATTCTGAGTCTTAAATTTGCCTTCGGTAACTGTTTACTTGAACTCTCAACATAAGGTGTCTACTCCTACTCAAGTGAAGGAAACAATTATTAGGCTGAAAAATTAACACCCTGGAAAAGATTGCAAAAAAATATTAGGAGTGGAATATTCTTTAAAATAAGGAATTAAATGGCAATTTCAACAACAACAAAAGGCCTGTAAGGCCACGGAAGACAAATAAAGTGGATGACAACAGAATTCTGTCCATGGAAAAAAAAAACATTTCAGAAAATCTAGGCAAGTCAAGAACAATCTGTGTGTCAATGTTAAAGTCTACAATCAAGAAAAAGGCCACTTCTGTTTATTGATGACCTGACTGCTGGTAAAAGTAGCAGGAAGAATTGTGAAGTGCATAAGTTATACCATCTGCTCAGATCAGTGGCGGCTACTGGTCTGTCAAATAGGGGAAGCTCATTTTCGGCCTACATCATAAAATTGTCTATTTATTTAAAAGTAAATTCTGCCCTACGTTCCTTTTCAAGAAAATGATCTGTGACCCTGTTGTACCAACTAGGCGTCTTTTCCAGTGACTTGACCAGTGTCCTCTCAATGGCCAGCAGTACATTTTATTTGTCACAGCACTTCCAGTCAGCCAGCTAACTTTGTCACCCCAGGAGAGCTGGAAAGACCTGTTATTTTTCCCTATCTTTTGCACTAAATCAATCTTAGGTGTTGATCTGTCCTACTGTTTAATTCTAATTTCAAATGGCTTCGCCAAAATCAGGCCGACAATATTAGCACTGTCTGCCATCGTGTGCAGGTTCACCCACGACGCTAGCCTAGCCTACTATATGAATGAATGAATGATCTAAAAAAAAAATTTAACTCTGTAAAAGTGAAACAAGGAATGTGGTGTATAATTGTGTGAAATGTATGATGAAAATCAAGCAATTTCGCCAAGCAAATATAAAGAAATAGGTTGCAGCAGTTTTTATTTCGACTGAACTTCAGAAATCCGCGGTGGGACTTATTCCTTATAGTACAAAATTGCTGTCAGTTAAAAGGAGATGCAGTCTTTCGACAGACCCTCCAATCATCACGCAGAAGCTCGGCGTCCGGGCCAGCCCACTCCTCATTCACCCCCAGAGACGCTGAGCATCCGTGGGCGGGACATAATCGCAGCGTTTATCCAATGACCGTCTAGTTTCAAAGCACTGAAAAAAAAAACGTTCAAAGCAGCCGCCTTGAAGTCAATGTACGCTGGGCTTCAACAGGGAAATGCACTGTGACGCTGCGGGAATTTTTAGTCAATAAAATGTTAATACAATAGTACATAATTTGACCATTAATTTTGTGACATTATAGGGGAAGCTGAGCTTCCCTTGCAGTCTTAAAGAAATCGCACCTGGCTCAGATTCTGCCAAATGCTGTAAAACTGCTTATTGCAGATGGATAATGAGCCAAAACATACAATGAAAGCTACTCAAGGCAAAGAAATTGAATATTCTTCACTGGCCAAGTCAATCAACTGCTCTCAAACCAGTTGAGCATGCTTTTCACTTACTGAAGACAAGGCTAAAGGCAGAAAAACACAAACAAGCAGCTGCTGAAGGCATTTGGTTCATGTCCATGTGCTTCAGACTTCAGGATTTTCATCCAGCTATTAAAGGCAATCCTTATGATTGTAGTTATTATAGTTTGTTCAATTACTTATGAGCCCCCCCTCCCCCCCCTCCAAGAAGGGTGTGTGAGTGTGTGTGTATGGCAATGTCTGTAATTCTTGAATTGTTAATGCCACACTTTTGTTAAACCCCTTGAATTAAAGCTGAAAGTCTTGACTTCACACAAATATCGAGTGTTTCATTTCAAATACAGTATGGTGATGTACAGAGGCCAAATACCAAAAAAACGAAATATATGGACCTGACTGTACATGTGTGTGATTGTGTGTAAAATTTGAAAAATATTAATTAATGAAAGCCTCTAGAAATGTGTTACAGATGTAACAATACTAACAACTACAATAATAATAACAATAATACTAATAATAATAATAATAATAATAATAATAATGTTATCTAAGCTTTCCCTGCATCCTTCCAAGTTTATGATGTAATGACACACCATGATCGGACGTCGAGTCCAGTCGTTGAACCAGGTGTCTCTCAATAAATGCCTCACTGTAAAGTTTAGGGTGCACATGTAGAAGTTTCATTTTGCTGAATGCACACTTGATTGGTCAACTGTTTCGACTACACTATATAAACTGAACTGTCCAACAATGGGCCTGACTGAAACATATATTTTATTAGTGGTGCTTGCGAAACACTATATTATCTCACAGGCTTATTTTTTTCCTTTTCTTCTTTTTCTTTTTTTTCTTCTTCCATAAAAACTTTGGCGAGTAACTAGTCCCGCATCATTTGTCGTAGACCCATGAAATAAACACTGAGACCAACTTTGACGGATTCAAGTGCAGAGCAAGATTTTAGTAGAAATCTCAAATTTACCACATTTTAAGAGGAAGCTGTGTCAGAACATACACCACACAAGTTTTACTGCTGGGTCACAAGAGGTGCCCAAATTTGCCCCATTGACATATAATGAGGAAGGTACTACCCATTGAAACAGGAAGTGCTCACAGGTGCATTTCCTGTTATGACAACTTTCATAGAAGATTTGAAACTGAACTTGACTGTGGATTCTATTGTTATAGAGATATGCGGGGCCTGACTTTTGCCATGGCAAGCACCACTCACATTCACTCACTCATCATCTATACCGATTAATCCTGTGCCGTGCCGCCTACCACTCACATTTTCTTCAGAAAATGTACCTCTCTAGTTAAACAGTTACACGCTTGACCATAAAGCAAATGAGAATGGGTTTCCTTTTGAGTCTGATTTCTATCAAGGTTTCTTCCTCATGTCATTTTTAGGAATTTTTTCTTGCCTCTTTTGCTTCTGGCTTACAAATGAACTGACAAATCTAAAATGTATAAATCTATACATTTCCTATATTTAAAAAATGTTTGATTCTGTCACGAGCAACCAAAGGATAAACTGAAAAGCCTTAGCAGTTAGCCCGTGTAGCGTGGATGGTAAACCAAAACATTGATGAAACGTTGAAAAGCTGCTGGTGCATTACAGAGACCAAATGGAATGACTAAACTCTCGTAATGTCCAGTGGGGGTGATGAATGCCGTCTTCCACTCATCGCCCTCTCTGATACGCACCAAGTTGTAGGCGCTCCGGAGGTCCAACTTTGTAAAAATGGTGGCACCAGAGAGGGCGTCCAGGGCAGAGTTGGTAAGAGGCAATGGGTGTCGGTTTTTTATGGTGATGTTGTTGAGCCCCTGATAGTCGACACAAGGACGTAGTTCGCCGAATTTCTTCTTTACAAAGAAAAATCCCGCGGCGGCGGGCGAGGAGGAGGGTCATATGGTGCCTTGGCGGAGAGCTGAGGATACATACTCCTCCATCGCCCGCGTCTCAGTGGTGGAGAGAGAGTACAGGTGGCCGTGGGGGGGAACAGAACCTGGCTGTTCAATGGCCAAAGTTCAATGGCCAGGTTGTAGGGGCGATGAGGAGGAAGGTGGGTGGCGCGTCTTTTGCAGAAGACTTCAGCCAGGTCCCGATAAGCCTCGGGGATGGCGTTGGTGTCGACATCAGGGGCCTCGAACTCCCTAGAGCACGTCCCAGCCGGTGCCCACAGGCAGAGTTCAAGACAGGTCGGCCCCCATTGGAGGATCCGGTTCTGAGACCATGAGATGAGAGGATCATGCTGCAGAAGCCAGGGGTGTCCGAGGATGATGGGTGGAGAGGAGATGGAGGTGAGGTAAAATCGGACTGTTTCCTGGTGTTGGTCGATGATGAGGGTTATGGGTCGAGTCTGGGCGATGATGGGGCTGGAGGAGAGGGGCTGACCGTCGACAGATGTAATCCAAACTGGCTGGGATAACGCTTCAGTCTCCAACCCCAATCTTTTGGCATATGAAGAGTCAATAAAGTTTCCGGAGTCGATGAACGCAGAACTTTTGACTCGTTTGTGGCCAAATTGGAGGTGTACCTGAACCGTGAGACGAGAGACGCTGGGCGTGGTGGCGGAGAGATGGAGGGAGCCCGGTGAACTGCTTCCATGGTTCACCGGGCCTGGGCGTTTCCCGGGCGAAGAGGGCAGATGGCTCTATGGTGCGCTCCTGAGCCACAATAGGCACAAAGTCCCTCCCTGAAGCGTCGTTCTCGCTCAGCAGCGTTCAAGGAGGCGCGTCCTAATTGCATGGGTTCCACGGCTCAGGTTTCAACCACGGCGGGAGGTGGAGATCCGTTGGGTGCCATAGCGGTGGTGGTGAAGGCTGGTGGTCGGGATGTGGCATATGAAAAAGATGGCGTGATGGGCGGCAGGGTCCGGGGGGCTGGCCTCGGACGAGAAAGCAGGCGCTGGTCAATCCGGAGAGCAAGCTGAAGCAGTCCCTCCAGTGTGGTCGGAAGCTCTCGTCCGGCGAGTTCATCTTTCATGCGTGGAGCCAGTCCCTCGTAGTAGGCTGTCCGGAGGGCGGCGTCTCCCCAGGTGGTCTGCACGGCGAGAGTACGGAAATCTGCGGTGTAGCAACTCACGGACGACCCTCCCTGCCGTAGATGGCACAATTTCATATCGTCTCCACCTCAGCAGCAGGATGTTCAAATGTTAGCTTTAGTTGCCGGATGAATTCTCCATATGAATAAGCAGTGTCTGAATCTGATCGGAGAACCGCCGTGGCACACTCAGCTGCCTGCCCGGATAGCAACGAGACGAGAAGCGCAATGCGCAGTCGGCCTGTGGAGTATCTGGTGGAACTGAACTCAAACACAAGATCCAATGCGGTTAGAAAAACGCTGCATTTCCCATCTGTGCCATCCCACTTATCCAGTAGAGCTATGAAAACATCAGAAGAGGAGGGGGGCGGCACTGCAGCCGCTGCGACGGGCGTGGCAACAGCCGACTGAGCAGCAACCCCGCGGAGGGTCGCGTTCTCCTGCCGTAACTCCGCCACCTCGCGGCGCAAGGCCGAAACATCTTGGAGGTCCTTTCAGAGAGACGCAACTTCACCACGGAGCTTATTGATCAGTTCGGCATGTTGGTCAACCACATCACAGAGGTGAGCAAACTCCGTTGGGTTTACTGCTTTTGGCTCAGTCATTCTGTCACGAGCAACCAAAGGATAAACTGAAAAGCATTAGCAGTTAGCCCGTGTAGCGTGGATGGTAAACCCAAACGCGGAAGCAGCACAAATAGGCAGGATAACCACGCGATTAGTCTAAGAACTCTCTTACGCAAAGAGCAAGGATCTACACAAATAAACCTGCGTTCTAGCAACACACACTCAATCAAAGAAGCAACCCAAATCGGTGAGTACTCACAGAATAGTCGGCGTAACGTCAGCAAAGGCATGGGCAAACTCAATGACTGAGCAATGTGAAGCGCCATTTTGTCTCCTTTTATGCTTCCTGGAAACCCGACCGTACTACTTCCGGGTCCTAGTGCCGGTCGTGTTACGAGTGTGCATGACAGATTCCTGTAAAGCTCCTTTGTGACAATTAATAGTTATACAAATATATTTTAATTATGTTTTAAAAGTTTATATAACATACATGTTTATATATTTAGTTGAACGTGGTAAGCGTTGCGTACATATACAGTATAGAAATGTTTGAACAAAAAATATTTTTATACGAACTGGTCTTATTATTAATAGGGTATAAAATAATAATTAGCACTTATTGAATAAGCCATTATTCCCTTCTCTTCTGTCTTTGTTTCTCATAAGCCATCTGTGAGAAAAAGGGAATATTTTGAAATGATTACTCCAAAAAAGCTTTTTACATCTTAATTGCTATTTAATTGTCACTTTGCATACTCACAAGAATTATGATAAATAGTATTACTATTCTTCTCCATATTGCACACTCATTTAAGGTGAGTGCAGAAAGTGTTGTGCAAAAGTTCGTGATTTGTGAAAAGTTGAATTGCGCGAAGCCTCATTTATTCAATTCAATTTTCCATTCAATTTTATTTGTATAGCGCTTTTAACAATTGACATTGTCGCAAAGCAGCTTCACACAATCAAAAGAAGTACGTTTGTATGAAATGTGAATGTGTATGAATCAAAATGATAAGCTTGTCCCTGATGAGCAAGCCGAGGGCGACGGTGGCAAGGAAAAACTCCCTGAGATGGTAATAGGAAGAAACCTTGAGAGGAACCAGACTCAACAGTCAACAGGACTAAACCCATCCTCATCTGGGTGATAACGGATAGCAGGGATTGATCAGCATAATACTGTGTAAGACTGGAAGTTCAGTATCACAGGAGATGTGTTCAAATTAAATGGAGTCCAGTTTGTTCCTGGAGGCTCAGGTAGACTGTAAGAAATTCCAGTCCTGAGCTATCGAACGACTGAAGTCACAGGCCCCCAGAGAATCAGTCGAGGACAGGACAGGCTTCATGGAAATCATCCCCAGCCATGCATCCCAGGCAGACCACACAGGGCATCCATGCGACGAGATCTCCAACCAGAAGCAGGACTCCAGGACTGGTTAGACAGGTTCAGAGGTGTCTGGATCACTGGCAACTCAGGAGAGACATGTATAGCTCGACAGAGAGACAGGGAGAGGAAAAAGGAGAGAGAGAGAGAGAGAGAGAGAGAGAAGAGGAGAGAGCAAAAGATAAGGTCTGAGTAACACAAGTATAGTGAACCGTTTATTACACGGTTCATTAGCGCCCCCTATTGCTGAATCATGTATCACAACAAAATCGATTTACTGCCAACATCACTTACCTGGTGATGCAGACAGGAAGAGGCATTTGAACATCATTAAAGCACATTCCAAGTGTCGTATAATTATATGAGCTTATAAAGGGACGAGCACTAACCCGAGAAAACAGGCCACATCCATGCTAGACAAATGCGAGTGTTTACAATTCCTCCTGGCAATTAAGGATTTTTTACACCACGGCAGTGATTCAGTTTCTGTAAGGCTAACGCTGATACACACATGCTCTCTTAAGAGTCTGGACACAAAACTTTTTTCGTTCTCCCTGTAGTTTATATACCTTGAATATAAAAAATGGCTCAAATCAATTGAGAAGTGTAAACGTTATAGTGCTTTTTCTATCCAGAAAAACGCAGCTCCGCCGCTTACTCGTGGTTGTTTACAGGACAGTCTTGCCTGCACCAATATGGCGGACGCGTTGACGTATCATAGCAACGGGCGGAAGCGACCGACTCGGTTGTGAAGTGACGTCACCTCGTGTTGCATGGTGGGACAGGGCGCTTTGTTTACCTGTGCCGTCTGCGGTAGTTTAAATCGTTCAGGTGTGACGGTGAAGAAGAGACTGAGAAGCAGAGTGAGAATGAAAGGAAGTCTACCTGGAGAAATGAAATTGCAGTGCAGACAAACTAATAAAGAGAAATAAGGCAGCTCCATAGTATGAGGCCGAAGCAGGATTATACACACGGACAGTGTAAATGATCTCGGGTTTGGACTGATGCGGTCACTTTGCGTGAGTTAAAAAGTTACAATCAGTCTCTAGAAGCTGATGAAGAGATTAGCCGTGTTTGTGTGTAAGATCTGCTCATTCACAACCCGGAGAACTCCGAGAGCTCACACACACACATACACACACGCACACAGGTAAAGTGTCGCTCTGTTTTTATCCCAATTATTAAACTACAATAAATACAACACATTCAGGAACATTCAGCAACCTCAGTATTTTATTGAGTCTCAGGCAGTGGGTTTAATCAGTGGAGATATTATTAAATGCAATCGCATTATTTTTATTGCGTGTTAAAGGCAGGAAACCCGTTGCATTGTCAGGTTCTCTCTCTGAAGATGGTGTGAGCTACTGGGCAGAGTTACTGATGCAGCACACAACGACCATGAATCACATCAGAAAATCCAAACCTCGCCTCCAAAGGAAAGCAGTCTGATCCTCACAGCATGGCACACAACAGTGACACTTTCTCTATAACACTGGTTCTCAACTCTGGTCATGGAGAACCACCTGTCCTGCACATTTTCTCAGCGCTCACTCACTCATCGTCTGTACCACTTTATCGTGTATTCAGGGTCGAGGGGCCCTGAAGCCTATCCCAGGAGACTTAGGGCTCGAGGTGGGACACTTAGGGCACACACATTCACACACTATGCAATTTGGAAACGCTAGTTAGCCTAATCTGCATGTCTTTGGACTGTAGGAGGAAACCGGGTCACCCGGAGGAAATCCACCAAGCACGGGGAGAACATGCAAACTCCACGCACACGGACCCTGATGGCAACAGTGCTAATCACTAAGATAATTAAGTGATCACTTTTCCTCTGTTAGATCAACAGTTACATGAAGTGAAAACTATGCACCTGCTTTAAGTTACAATATGTGAACAGGTCAGGCATCTTTGTCTTTCACTGAATGTTCACAGGAATAAAATATATAAGAGAGGAAGCCATTATTACAGCCATGTTAACCACAGTATCGTCCAGTGGAGGCTACACACCAGTTTGCCTCATCAGAAGTGTATGAGAGTACATTGTCTATGGCATCTGAAGCAATGACTCTTGTTTAGCTGTAAGGTGCACTTTAGTGTCAACATCTGTTCCCAGATGAAGGTGTCCTCCATAATATAACTCACTGTTACACTATTCATGTAACTGTTGCCTGTATTCAGCTTGACAACCTCTTTATAGCTTCAGTCGGATCTTATTATGCCTTTGAACCTCATGAATCTTTTAATTTGTATTTCCTCCTCTCAATTTTTCTATTAATAATGGATTATGATGTGATGGCGATATGTGAGGCATTACTTTCAATTTAGTCAGTACATCTGTCCTCTTGTTTCTTTTTATACCAAAACTTCCCTTTTAACACAGTGGCCCTTTTTTCGGCTGCCTCTGTTTTTTGTTTAGTTTTATCAAATTTATTTCCCAGAACTGTAAAACCCATAGCTTCTTTTCAGCATTTCCAAATTTGATTTGTTTTTGTTTAAATTTTTCTACTCCTGCAATACATAAGTGGTTAAATGTGTCATGTTTGGGCCACTTCAAATGTCTCGGCCATCTATTTTTACACTGCTTAATGATGACCTGGAAAAGTCATGTAAATTTAAAAATATCAGAACGTTTTGCAAAAGTCATTTTAATCATTTTAATAATGATGAGTGCTTGAGCGTGCTGCTGCAGGCAGGCAGGCACACAGCCCCTCTCCTCTCTCACAGCTGAACACATGAACACTAGTTGACACTGAGCATTGGCAAATGCTGCTGCACAGGGGCCTTCGTGACCAGTTTTAGTGAAAAATGAAAAAAGTGAAAGTACCATTTGGAAGTATTTTGCATTTCAACCAGTGAAAGGCTAAGGATGTCGATAAGCCTGCAACAATATGCAAACAATGCGAAAAAAAAGTGGTGGATGAAGTCGCACATGGTAAAGCATCTAAAAGATCAACATCCTCGTTCTTATGAGAAATTTGGAGAGGTTGGTAAAGATCCCGTTTTAACAACATTGAAGTATAAAACAGTTACCATAAATGTTGACCTGGCCTGGCACAAATGTTGTGTTATATTTCTCTTAAAGTCCCAGATTGACACTGAGAAAAGTCAGCCAGCAACTAGACAGAAACAGAAACAACAGTGATGGCTTACCCTACAAAATCAAAAATATGATGTCAAGTGAGCAGAAACACAGAAAATCAATAAGGCTTTAACTGAACTTCCATAAATATACAGTGGTTTTACCTGGCCTCAGCCAATCTAAAATATTGTTAATTTTGTATACTATATATACTATCGCTCAAAAGTTTGGGATCATTTGCAAATTTCTTTGTTCTACATTCTACAACAATATTGGGAATTTCTATAAAATAACACATGAAATTAGGTAATTATGTAACAACAATGTAAGACACCAACAATGGTCAGCCTTTCTGGAAAAGTTCTTGCAAGAACAGTATTGTCAAGTGCTTTTGCAAAACCCATCAAGCACCCTGATAAAACTGCCTCTCATGAAGACTTTCACAGGAAGGCAAGACCAGAACTTACCTCTGCTGCAGAGGAGACGTTCATTTAGAGTCACCAGCCTTAGAAATCACCAATTAACAAACAGCACCTCAGATCAGAGCCATTTGGAAGGCTTTACCGATCATGAGTAGCAGGTACATTTCAACCTTAACTTTCAAAGGAGATTATATTTTGGATCCCTTCATGCTGAAGGGATCCAAAATATAATCTCCTTTTATTTTTTATAATCTGCTTTTATTTTTTTCTTTACAATGAATTAAAAATCAGGAACGACCAAGGAGTTAGAAAGGGATCCCAAACTTTTGAGCGGTATTGTGTGTGTGCGTGTGTGTGTGTGGGTGTGTGTGTGTGGGTGTATATATATATGTATGTGTCCATGTATGTCCATTTCTATTTCGATGGAATTGAAAGTGGTATTGAGTATTCTTCTGGGTATTAAACATAATACTTCTTGTTAGTATTAAGTTTGAAAATCTAGTATTGTAAAGCCCTACAGATTACAACACTGACAATGGACAGCCAGCATCCCCAAGCTCCAACACAGCAAGTTCACTAGTGTAGAGATGTAAAAATCCATGAAAAGGCACAAATACAGAGCTTATATTAACTATACTAAATAAGAAAATTGGGGGAAAAAAAACAGTAACTGTGAAACACCATACAATGAGCACCTGAAACAGCTTAAAAGTCCATTGTGAGGACCTTAACAGTATGTCTAAAAAAAACCCCACACTGGCTAAACTCTGATGGTGATAGTTGCAGCTAGATAACTTGTAAATGGCCTCTAAACTTTCTCTTCATCATCATGATGTAACATGTACTTGACATTACATACATGCCATTATGTCTATCCTTTGCCCCCTCAAAGCCACTGGCGATGCTCATCAATTGGTGAAATCTTGGGGTATGATAGGATGATGGCATATTGCACACCAGATCACAAGCTTAATGAAATAAGCTTATAAATATTGTTATTTTAAACTATAGTAATGATGTCGCCATTATTTTTTCCCCTTTCCTCCAGGCAAAAACAACACACTCTTGCAAGCCTTCTCCTCTCCATTTGCGTCCACTGTCTTCAGATTTTTCCCACAAACACATCAAGACATTGTCCTTTAATGACTTATGGTTAATATGACCAGCACTAAGCAATCATTATCTGGTGCTAAGACATCTGACAAAAAAATGAAGAAGCAAAATTACCAGTGCGCAGATTGTGGAAAGAGATTTAGTCAACTAAGTCATCTGCAAATTCACCAGCGTGTTCATACAGGAGAGAAGCCGTATCACTGTTTACAGTGTGGGAAGAGTTTTACTACTGCCGATAGTCTTCGCAGACACCAGCGCATTCACACAGGCGAGAAGCCGTACCCCTGCTCACAGTGTGGGAAGAGTTTTACTAGTGCTGGTGATCTCCAAAGACACCAGCGCATCCACACAGGAGAAAAGCCGTACCCCTGCTCACAGTGTGGGAAGAGTTGTACTACTGCTGGTGATCTCCGAATACACCGGCGCATTCACACAGGAGAGAAGCCATATACCTGCTCACAATGTGGGAAGAGTTTCAGTCGAGGAGATCACCTTAAAATACATCAGCGTTTTCACACAGGAGAAAAACCATATCATTGTTTACAGTGTGGGAAGACTTTTACTCGAGAAGATCAGTGTAAAATACATCAGCACATTCACACAGGACAAAAGCCATACCTCTGCTCACAATGTGGGAGGAGTTTTACTACTGCTGGTAGCCTCCGAAGACACCAGTGGATTCACTCAGGAGACAAACCGTACTCCTGCACACAGTGTTCCACAAGTTTCAGCCGGGAAGATCAACTTAAACTACATCAGTCTATTCACACAGGAGATAAAGCATATTAGTGCCTGTAGCTGACCACATAAGATGGTGTGGTTCAATCTAGTATACACCAATCAGCCATAACATTAAAAGCACTGACCTTAACATGAAGTAAATAACTTTGATTATCTCCTTATATTGATACCTGTGAAAGGGGTATATTAGGCAGTATACTGTTCTCAAAGTTGATATGGCTCTGCAGTGAAGCAGGAAAAATGGACAAGCAAATTGCCAAGATTGTGATGGCTAAAAAACTCAATTAGAGCATTTTCTTAAAAGGCAGGTCTTCTGAGGTGTTCCTGATATGCAGTGGTTAGTACCTACCAAACGTGGTCCAAGGAAGGACAACTGGTGAACTGGTGACGGAGTCATGTGTATCCAAGGGTCATTAAGCCTTTAGGCCAATCCCACAAAAAAAGTACTGTAGCACAGTTTGCTGAAAAAAGATATATTTCAATTAACATACACAAAGTCGGCCAAAACATGGTATTGGTGCTAAAAAGTGTCTCACCCAGGTGAAAAAGTGAATTTTCATATAGGATCATATAACACCATACTTAAATACTTAATGCTTCTTATCTCCTGATCCATGCTTTGTTTTTGTTTTTTTGTTAAAATATGCATATACATTTTTATTTTCATAAGATAGAAATAAACACATTTGCTAAATACAATTTAATTATTTTAAATTATTTTTTCAATGATTTTAATTGTCATCCAGATAAGATGACAATTTTAAAAAAGAGTGAAAGAGTGTTAAAATTTCAAAATTGTTAAAATATTGCAAAATGAATTTGTTACATTACCGATTTTTTGCTTTTTAAGCTTTTACCAAAAACCAATGTAGGCAACAATTTTACAGGTCATATGCTTTAAAAGGTTTACACCAATTATAGTATCAATACTCAAAGAAATATAAATAATTTCATTGTAAAATATTATTGTTTAAAGCAAGACCGTATAATGCTGAGAAATGGCCATTTTTGGGGCGAATATAAAATAATCTCTCCTAAACGGCTGAAGTGAAGCAACTTGAAATTTTTAGGGAAGTAAGATTGGTCACTTCCAGGTTTGCATAAACGTCAGAAGTAGCTTCTTTGGCACACTCATTTCCTATATTATATGTACAGTATACAGTAAGATAAAAAAAAATTACATTAGCACCAATACTGTGTTTCGGCCAAGTGTATTTATGATTTTATGCTAAGTTAAACACCACAGATTGATGGCTGCTGTGAGTCACATTGTGTGCTCTTATGATTATCCAGAAAGTTTTACATCCATAAGATGAATTTGCATTCTTTAAAATTCATGCCCTTAGTTCTATTGACAAATAAACCTCTTTTATTATAGTTATTGCCATTGGCTATGGATAAGAGCTACAGCAATGCCTCACAGGATTGGTATAGGGAGTTATGTCTGCCTAAAATAAGTCAGCAATTTAGAGAGTGTCTCAGATGTAAAATCGACTCTGTTGCATGCTGTTTTATTTGGTTATGAAGTTTTTTGAGGATGTTGTGTGGCATTGGATATGACTGAAATGTGTGTGTATGTCTGATTAATTTGTGTTGGTACCTCCTGCATTATGTGAAAGAAACTTACTTCTTTCCCTGTAATTTTTCTTTGTTAGTTTTTATTGTGTCATGGGGTATTACAGGGTAAGTTAATAAAGAAAGCAAACTTAAAGAACCTGTGGAGACTCTCTGATTTCTTAACTACAAAGGGCTGCTACTGTAAGACTCAACTGAAAGGGCATAGCCAATTGAGTTTAGTAAAGATTTTGCTTCGTTCAAGCATTGCGGGTCCGGCCATTTGGTGTCCTTGCGGTATCAATCCAAGCCTGTCTATCTCTATGCAGCAGGCACGTGACACAGATAAACCAGAAGTTAACAACACACCTGACCTGCAACTGCTGTGGAGTGAAACTGAGGGATAAGAAGCAAAATGTGTATCCTATTGACAGCTGTTAGCTGACCTTAGCTGTTTACAATCCTATACACACGTGGACAAAATTGTTGGTACCCTTCGGTCAATGAAAGAAAAACTCATAATGGTCACAGAAATAACTTTAATCTGACAAAAGTAATAATAAATAAGAATTCTATGAATGTTAACCAATGAAAGTCAGACATTGCTTTTCAACCATGCTTCAACGGAATTATAAAAAAAATGAACTCATGGACCAGGCCTGGACAAAAATGATGGTACCCCTAACTTAATAGTTTGTTGCACAACCTTTTGAGGCAATCACTGCAATCAAACGATTCCTGTAACTGTCAATGAGACTTCTGCACCTCTCTGCCGGTATTTTGGCTCACTCCTCATGAGCAAGCTGCTCCAGTTGTTTCCGGTTTGAAGGTTGCCTTTTCCAGACGGCATGTTTCAGCTCCTTCCAAAGATGCTCAATAGGATTGAGGTCAGGGCTCATAGAAGGCCACTTTAGAATAGTCCAATGTTTTCCTCTTAGCCATTCTTGGGTGTTTTTAGCTGTGTGTTTTGGGTCATTGTCCTGTTGCAAGACCCATGACCTGCGACTGAGACCCAGCTTTCTGACACTGGCCAGCACATTTCTCTCTAGAATCCCTTGATAGTCTTGAGATTTCATTGTACCCTGCACAGATTCAAGACACCTTGTGCCAGATGCAGCAAAGCAGCCCCAGAACATAACAGAGCCTCCTCCATGTTTCACAGTAGGGACAGTGTTCTTTTCTTGATATGCTTCATTTTTCCGTCTGTGAACATAGAGCTGATGTGCCTTTGGCAAAACGTTCAATTTTTGTCTCGTCTGTCTATGGACATTCTCCCAGAAGCTTTGTGGCTTGTCAACATGTAGTTTGGCATATTCCAGTCTGGCTTTTTTATGATTTGTTTTCAACAATGCTGTCCTCCTTGGTCGTCTCCCATGTAGTCCACTTTGGCTCAAACAACGACGGATGGTGCGATCTGACACTGATGTTCCTTGAGCATGAAGTTCACCTTGGATCTCTTTAGAAGTCTTTCTGGGCTCTTTTGTTACCATTCGGATTATCCGTCTCTTTGATTTGTCATCAATTTTCCTCCTGCGGCCACGTCCAGAGAGGTTGGCTACAGTCCCATGGATCTTAAATTTCGGAATAATATGTGCAACTGTAGTCACAGGAACATCTAGCTGCTTGGAAATGGTCTTATAGCCTTTACCTTTAACATGCTTGTCTATAATTTTCTTTCGAATCTCCTGAGACAACTCTTTCCTTCGCTTCCTCTGGTCCATGTTGAGTGTGGTACATACCATGTCACCAAACAACACAGTGACTACCTGGAGCCCTATATATAGGCCCACTGACTGATTACAAGATTGTAGACACCTGTGATGCTAATTAGTGGACACACCTTGAATTAACATGTCCCTTTGCTCACATTATTTTCAGTATTTTCTAGGGGTACCATCATTTTTGTTCCATGAGTTTATTTTTTTAAATAATTCTGTTGAAGCATGGTTGAAAAGCAATGTCTGACTTTCATTGGTTAACATTCATAGAATTTTTATTTATTATTACTTTTGTCAGATTAAAGTTATTTCTGTGACCATTATGAGTTTTTCTTTCAATTCTGTCCACGTGTGTAGCTGTAATCTCAAGCTAGTTTCTATATTGTTTCATCAAAATTACTCATTACTGAATTAACATTTTATAGCTTTAAGGAATTGAAGTGTCAGAATATTTTTATTTATATCATGCTGGAGGTTAAAACATACAGTAACTATATTGCAAGGTAATAATTGGATAGAGATTACTTCACAAATTGCTATTAAAAATGTTTAATCTTCTAACCACATGCAGCCAATGTTACAAACAGTACGATGTACTGACCGTCCTGTAGATAAACAACACGTAAATTAGAAAGCTGTTGTGAGAGAACACAAACTCAGAGGAGCTTACAGATGCAGGAATAGGAAAGTAAGCTTTGTGGAAGGACATTTTATAGAGTGCATGATTCTTGGATGCAAGTTGTAAAAGAAACCAGGTAAAAACTAAAATCTTTCTGTACCCAAGATGATCTACAGTAGTTGAGCTACAGTCGGTTATCTAAGTTAAATATGACCGATATTTTAAATAAGCTGATATGACACAATCAGACACTGGTAAGAAAATGGATGCAGGATGACAGATATACAGTATGTGAGCTCACCCCTAAACAGGTAGAAATGATTGGCTCAACTACCATTTTGATAAAGAGTTAGGTGGTGCTTAACAAAGTGGATCCAGTGAGCCACTGAAAGAGGAACGGTAATTTTCAATCTACAAAAGAATTCAGTCTGTCACTTGAGAGTTGCTTCCACAGTATCATGTAAATGTGCAGGTGCAGAGCTTGGACTAATTGATAATGAAACTAAGGGAGCAGAAACAAACATGATTTTATATTATATTTTGATCCTAGTCTTATCAGCGAAAGCAATCCCAAGGCTTAGAATATCCAACTCAAAACTAAACACCAAATAAATCTACATGCACAAGCCTTCCAAAACCTTTTGAAGATCTTCCCCCAAGAGGAATAACCACGCTTGTGCAGGTAAACACTCCCTCCTTAAGTAAAAATAGACTGCCTGTCTCAGAACCATCATCTCACAGGTGACTCCTTAATGTTTCAGGAAGATTAACATTTTATTGTTATCAACATTCATTTCATGAAGTTAAACATAAACAAACAACTTGTGAACATGGGGTGGCCAGTCTTTCCCTTGTATGGTCGTTTTTTGCCTTGAACAAACTACAGACACCATTACGCACACACAAGTAGTTTATGCCTTTTTTTAAATAGTTTTTTAAAAAAGTTTTAAACTGTGTGATATTTTATGAACAACATAAAATGCAGATTTTCAAGTGCAATATGTAGGAAAGTTTTTGATACTGAACAGCATCTTCCTTTGGTGAGCCATTGAGGGAGGAAGCTTCAGGAACACCTTATTTGTCTTACAGTAAGTCTCTCTCTCTCTCTCTCTCTCTCTCTCTCTTTCCTTTTCTGTATTCCCAATATTAGGCCATGTTATGAGGTTGTTGATTTTACTTTTTTTGCACTTTTGTTGCCGGAAGTTACCAGACAGTTAATATTTGTGTTTTTTAAAATAATTATTTTATAGTATTGAATTTTAGAATAGTTGTTAAATTCATATTATGTGAAGAATAAAATTCCATGTTATTTAATAAATAATGGCATTTTAAGTAAATCTTACTACATGATTAAATAGTAGTGTAACATTTAATCCTGTACACTCTTTTACTCATCGTCTATATCCTGTATTCAGGGTCGCGGGGGGAGGGTGGTGCTAGACGGGTGCAGAGCCTTTCCCAAGAGACTTGGGGCACGAGGTAGGGTACACACTGGACAACCGTTCTCATTTGGGTGATACCAGACAAGGAAGTCGTAAATAAATTAATTCTGTAACTATAATTTGGTCAAAATAGCAATTGTGCAACAGGAAATGGGTTTTAATTAAGAAGAAGTCCATTTTATTGAGTTTATTATGTGTTCACTGATGGTGACTTGGGTTCAAACTGTTCAAACATGACAATTTCAGTCCTAAAACCATCAAAGTGATTGCAGTTCAAAGCTATCACTGCAAAACTGTGTACGACACTGTTATTGAAAAGCTTGTCTTGCTGGGTACCACCTGCCAAGTGAAAGGGCCGGGTTCAATTCCCAGCCACTGGATGAAGTGCCTGTCCCAAGCCCGGATAAAAATAGGAGGGTTGTGTTCAGAAGGGCATCTGGTGTAAAACAACTGTGGCGACCCATTGCCAGGAGCAGGTTAAAGACCAACAACAATTTATTTAATTTGCAACAACTAAGAAAAATTATAGTATGAATTAGACTACTCAGTAATGCAAGTAATTAACGATTTATATGAATGACTACAACAAACTCAAAAACTGATAGTTCTGTTTACTTAAAATTGGAAACAACATTACTTAAAAAATTTTATGTAACTGATTACCTCATATTTTTTTTTGTTTTGTCAACGTTTTCGGGTTTAGGCATGAGATCGCTTTAGTACTTTATAGTTTACAAAAAAAATGATGTAAAATGTTGCTTTTAGCCAATCTTTCAGTGAATAAGAAAGAGTGATGTGCTCAGACCTTCTGGTTCCAGTCAGTACTGTTGCTTTCTGTTCTAACTGAAGCTTGCTTCTGCACCTACTGGAATATCTACACTGTAAAAAATAAAATCTTGACTTAACTCAAAATTTCAAGGCAACTTGCTGCACAGCTTGTTTGAGTTAACTCCACTTTTAACCCAACTTGTTCACTTAACTCAAAAAAGCTGTGCAGCAAGTTGCCTTGACATTTTGAGTTAAATCAACAACTTGGGTTAAAAGTGGAGTTAACTCAAAAAAGCTGTGCAGCAAGTTGCCTTGAAATTTTGAGTTTAGTCAACTTGTTGTTGACTTAACTAAATTTACTGAGTAAGGTCTCCCAACTTATATTCTTTTGTTAAAGTTAAAAGTGATTTGATAGTTTCAAAGACTTATTAATTTAATAAATGTGAACTTGTCACATGTATTGGGTTCAAAATATGTGTTTAAATTTACTGAAGCAGGTTTTTTGTAATATAATATAATGAAAAAAGCTGTAACTGAATGCTTGAAAGTTTCTTCCAAATTTTATTTTAAACCAAAAGGAACACACTACAAACACATTCCATGACTTTCAAATAAAAGTACACAAAAAGAAACATGGCAAAATGCCTTTTACAGTCTAAACTTAACAAAACAAGGAGTACAAAATAATAATATTAATAATAATAATAATTTGAAGTCTGAAAACAGCTCACAAAAGCAAAGTCATAGGAGAAGTTAAGTCTTAAGGGATTGTACCCTTGCAGAGCAGTGAGTGCCCAATTCCATGAACACCTTCTCAATCACCTCAAAAGTGTACTTCCGATTTTTTGGTACTGAAATCCAAGGCAAACAGGTCAAAGGCCAAACTGTTCTGGAGCATCTTGCAAGACAATCCCTTCCTCCAACACAAGAGTAAAGTTTATACACTGGTCAAAGTTGTAGGGGAGTCATCATCTTCAATCACAGTAGGAACTCCCACTTTCATCCCTCTGGTCTGTCCGCCATCAGGAGTACTGTCCTAATGTAATAAAGAGTACAACAAAAAAAAAATCACTTTTGACATCCATCTTTTCTATGTTTTTATATTTCTTTTTGTTCCATGAACATTTTGGATCCTACTAGATTAATGTAGACAAAATGTACAGAAAGAAACACCTCATAAATCTTTAAAATCAGTTGAGATGATCAGATAAAGTAAAATAAGAGCCGGAGTTCAAATGAATAAGAATTTAAATATCTTAATAATGTCAACACAAATATTAACAGCCGTATTTTTGTCAAAGTGCCTGCAGAGAATCAATGCAACATACTCACCAGACATGTTCTGAATAGTGCAGATGATCCATCACGGATAAACACATCGAGATCTTCCAGGACAGTTTTCATTCAGTGAGCCACAATATTTGAAGTCTGAAAAAAGGGCGCTAATGTTATGCATTGTCACCTTTGATAAACTTTCAGGTATTCATAACATTTAACATTAGGGAGACTATAATTATGAGAGAAAGATTTAGAAATATGCAATACTGTTTGCATGGAAAAAAAGATGTTCAGGTTTGTGCTCAAGTTTCTCAGCATCAAATTTTTCTGTGTCCTGTTCTCTCAATTCTACAGTTGTGGCCAAAAGTTTTGAGAATGACACAAATATTAGTTTTCACAAAGTTTGCTGCTAAACTGCTTTTAGATCTTTGTTTCAGTTGTTTCTGTGATGTACTGAAATATAATTACAAGCACTTCATATGTTTCAAAGGCTTTTATCGACAATTACATGACATTTATGCAAAGAGTGTTGGCCCTTCTTTTTCAGAACCTCTGCAATTCGACTGGGCTGCTCTCAATCAACTTCTGAGCCAAATCCTAACTGATAGCAACCCATTCTTTCATAATCACTTCTTGGAGTTTGTCAGAATTAGTGGGTTGTTGTTTGTCCACCCGCCTCTTGAGGATTGACCACAAGTTCTCAATGGGATTAAGATCTGGGGAGTTTCCAGGCCATGGACCCAAAATTTAAACGTATTGGTCCCCGAGCCACTTAGTCATCACTTTTGCCTTATGGCACGGTGCTCCATCGTGCCGGAAAATGCATTGTTCTTCACCAAACTGTTGGATCGTTGGAAGAAGTTGCTGTTGGAGGGTGTATTGGTACCATTCTTTATTCATGGCTGTGTTTTTGGGCCAAATTGTGAGTGAGCCCACTCCCTTGGATGAGAAGCAACCCCACACATGAATGGTCTCAGGATGCTTTACTGTTGGCATGACACAGGACTGATGGTAGCGCTCACCTTTTCCTCTCCGGACAAGCCTTTTTCCAGATGCCCCAAACAATCGGAAAGAGGCTTCATCCGAGAATATGACTTTGCCCCAGTCCTCAGCAGTCCATTCGCCATACTTTTTGCAGAAGATCAATCTGTCCCTGATGTTTTTTTTGGAGAGAAGTGGCTTCTTTGCTGCCCTTCTTGACACCAGGCCATCTTCCAAAAGTCTTCGACTCACTGTGCGTGCAGATGCGCTCACACCTGCCTGCTGCCATTCCTGAGCAAGCTCTGCACTGGTGGCACTCTGATCCCGTAGCTGAATCCTCTTTAGGAGACGATCCTGACGCTTGCTGGACTTTCTTGGACGCCCTGAAGCCTTCTTAGCAAGAATTGAACCTCTTTCCTTGAGGTTCTTGATGATCCTATAAATTGTTGATTTAGGTGCAATATTAGTAGCCACAATATCCTTGCCTGTGAAGCCATTTTTATGCAACGCAATGATGGCTGCATGCGTTTCTTTGCAGGTTATCATGGTTAACAATGAAAGAACAATGATTTCAAGCATCACTCTCCTTTTAACATGTCAAGTCTGCCATTCTAACCCTATCAGTCTGACATAATGATCTCCAGCCTTGTGCTTGTCAACATTCTCACCTGAGTTAACAAGATGATTACTGAAATGATCTCAGCAGGTCCTTTAATGACAGCAATGAAATGCAGTGGAAATTTTTTTGAGATTAAGTTAATTTTCATGGCAAAGAAGGACTATGCAATTCATCACTCTTCATAACATTCTGGAGTATATGCAAATTGCTATTATAAAAACTTAAGCAGCAACTTTTCCAATTTCCAATATTTATGTAATTCTCAAAACTTTTGGCCACGACTGTACTGTACATGTGAACAAGGTGAAGTCCCAGCTTCAGGTTCACTGTTCAGCTCAGGTTCTGTTTCTTTCAAGATTTTTTCTGATTCCTTAAGCATTAATGTGAAATCTTTGATGGCTGCTAAAGCTTGAATCTACATTTCTGTAAGGGGCAAAATACGATCCCTCTATTTCTTATATGTTTTCCAAGAGAAGAACTGTGCTTCAGAGCAGATCTAACTGAACTCGCACAAGTTTTCATGAAGGTTACATTTATTTGATCAGAAATACAGTAAAACAGGAATAATGTGAAATATAGCAGCTTTTTTCCATTGGAATGTATTTAAATTGTTTTATTTATTGCTGTGATGTAAAGCTGTATTTTCTGCATCATTACTCCAGTCTTCAGTGTCACATGATCCGCAGAAAACACTATTTCTTTAATTCATTCATAATGATCAAGAAACATTTACTGAGTTTTGTGTAAACAATACACTTGTCTTATTATTCTCCAGTCTCTTTGGCTGCGGGTAATAAACGGCTACAGTTAAGTTTGCAACAACGTATTTTATTAAGCCAAACGGTAAGACAAACTGCTCTCCTCATGTGCTCTTCTCACACACTGTGTCACACTCTCACCTGTCCCATGGGAAACCCCAGGCAGGTAACTTGTTAGTTCCTCTTAACATAAGCAAAATAACCAATAAATCAAACATCACACATGCAGGGATATAAAAAAAAAAAATAATAATCATGTGCTGTGAATAATAATTAAATAATATTCAATTCTACATTTAATATTTCTAATACAATTAAATATACCTCATAATATGCAACACCTGTAATAAATAACAAATAAATGTAGTAAACTCAAAATCATACAAAATATATTGATTGTAGTAATTCAGGGTACAGTATGACTTGCATCTTTCTCACGTTAAATAAACAACTGCACCAAGCTACATGTACTTCGTAAAGAACGCCATATAATAACGCTCATTTATGTTAAGACCATTTCTACAAAGGACTTCGATATAAATATATGCACTTACCAAAGTTTAAAGGAAGTTGTCCGTTGTGAGGTGGAGAAACGGGATAATAATCCAGATGATGTTCAAAATACCCGCTGCACCCAACACGCATGCGCCAAGGAACGTATCAGCGCGCATGCGCTAACTTTAGAAACGTAACAGCGCGCATGAGCCAACTTCCGAACCAACTTCTGTGCGTGTTAACTTGCATTAGAAGTCTGTTCAGTAATTAAACCTTAGTTGACCCAGCGAGTTTTTAATGAACTTGTTTTCACTAGTTCAGTCAGTTTTTTCATGTCTTATTGTCCAGATTACTAATAAATATTCATTATGCCAACATTTTGCTAGTTGGATTTTTTACAGTGTAGACAGTAAGGAATTACAATAATCCAAGGGTAATAAAAGTTTTTCTGCATCATGCAGACATAAAAGCAAGAAGATGCAACCCTGACCCGAGGCCAGTAATAGGTCATTTACCACTTTAACCAGTCTTGTCTCTGTGCTATGATGAGCCCTAAATCCTGACTGATACTCACTCACTCACTCACTCTCACTCATCATTTATACCACTTTATCCAGTATTCAGGGTCACGGGGAGCCTGTGGCCTATTCCAGGAGACTTAGGGCACATGGCAGGGTACACCCTGGACAGGGTGCCAATCCGTCGCAGGACACAAGACACATACACTAACTCATTCACACACTTCGGGGCAATTTGGGAACACCAATTAGCCTAACCTACATGTCTTTGGACTGTGGGAGGAAACCAGAGTACTCCATGCACACAGAAGTGCACACAGGAATCGAGCCTGGCGGTGCAAGGCGACAGTGCTAACCACTACACCACCGTGCCGCCCTGACTGATACATTTTATGCATTTTATCCCTATGTAGGTATATAATATAGCTATAATCTTTTCTAGAATCTTGGAGATAAAGAAGGGATTTGGAATTGGCCGGTACTGTAGACAGAGGTCTTAATTGATGGTTTCATATCAGCTATTTTAGAAAAATTAAGGAAATGTAGTTTTCTTTTCTAACTTCTAGCCTAACTTCTACTTCAAGGTATTATGGTAATTAGGCCTTTCAACCTCCCCAAGTTCTTCCACTCTGCCATGCAGCTTTCTCTCTAATGGCTTCCTATTACTGTGGATTTAAAACACTCTTGCTGTACACTGGTACTTAAGGTTCTTATCACACTACTGACTACATGACTTTGTCTTGGAGACTATAGTCCAACTCAACTAGATCCACCACACTGCAATATGGAAGACATGCATCAACACTTCCACTCTTCACAGTTCCAGCACCATGTTGGTGGAATAAGGCCACCCACAGTCTTCAAAGGCTAAAGATATACCTCTTTATCAATTACTTAACACTTCTATTACATTTTTCTTATGCCAAGGGCTTGTCTCTAAATTGCATGTAAATGTTTCTGATAATTATGAGAAAACCGGCCTGTTAGTCCTACACTGTTTTTCAGTTTCTTTGCTTTCATAATGTTCCCTAACAGTCAGGAGTAGTCACATTATTGATGTATATAGGGTAGCAAGGTGATTTAGTGGTTAGCACTGATGGCTGGTAACTCCAGGGTCTGGGTTCAATGCCCAGCCAGGTTCGATTCCTGCCTCTCTGTGCATGGTGCTTGGTGGGTTTCCTTTGTGTATGCTGGTTTTCTTCCACAGTCCAAAGACCAGTGGCGGCTGGTGCAAAAAATTTTTTTGGGGGGGGCGCAAACAAAATTAAAATTAAACTTTTAATGCTCGTCTGTAAATAGCCATTTATCACGTGATTAAGCATCATTACTACTAGCATAAAATAAAGGCATTACTCACATGACTCACGTCAGCCAGCTCCGCTTGCCATAAGAAGTGCTGGAAAGGACTCGTTGAAAATGGTCCAATCACATGAGCCCAAATATTTAAAAAACAATATTGATTCGCTAAGAACAAAAGTGGGAGGGTTTAGGGCGCACAGAGCTGCGCCTGAAGGATGATTTGGCAAAATCCAGTCAGAGCTCAGCCTCAGGATTTACATGCTTTTCAAAAACGTACGTGCCTACATAGACACTCGTTTGTCCGGCGGGGCGCGTACACGAACACAAATGAATGTATTACAGTTTAGATTTTTTTAAATTGCAAATAAATTATATTAAGAAATACAGCGGAATATTGTGACTAATTGACTTTATTATAAGGTATCCTGTCTTGTGCCCTAAGTCTCATGGGATAGGCTCCAGGCCCCCCTCAACCCTGAGTACAGGATATAGATGATGAGTGAGTATGTGATTAAATGTTACTATTTATTCATGTACTAAGCGTTACTTAACATGCCATTATTTGCATATTTCAAATGCTGATTCTTGTGCTTCACAAGAAAGTAAATTAAATCATTTAAACACAAACTAGTTGCATTCAGTCTTCACCTTTATTGATTAATGTCAGGTCAGGTCTCCAGTTTGGGAATTTCTTTCTTTTCTTTTTTTTTCATCAGCAATGAGCACAAGTGGATAAAACAATAGCCGTTTAGTTTATTTTAAATAAAACTTGTATGTATTTATTTATGTGTTTATTTTATTTATTTATTTATTTATTGTTTTAAGAAATAATAATCAAAATATATTTTGATGTGTGTTTAGAGGTATACTGACTGTTTGCTAGAATCCATGACAAGTGCTAAACAACAAGCCTTCTATACATTTATAGAACATGTTGTAACAGAGATTACTGCCACATTTAGTACAAATATCTTTCAATTTAATGGCCTGCACATTCTAATTAATTAAAGTTTATTGGTGTACAAAAAAGACTCCTAATCTGACTGTAGATCTCGAGCATGCTGTTAATCCTTGAGGGCATTTCTTTCTTCAAGGAACTGATAATGGTAGGACCTGTGAAAATCATGAAGGTGTCGGAAAAAGTTATATTGGACATATCAGTTTAGGTAAGATAGATTTTCTTTTGCTTTCAGATTTGATAAATGGTTTTCCAGTGTTGTATATGAAAAATCAAATGTGTCCACTACAACCAGTTTGTAGTTGGAGAGGGATACTGAATATAGCCTCGACAGGTTACACTTATGAGACACTGGCCAGAACCAAAAGACATACGGCCTCATATTTTGATGATAGCAAGCAATAATGCTTGCTCTATGTTGCATGTAAAACTGAAAGTTAACTTCCGGTTTCCCTTTCAACAAAACTTACATCTGTCGGTGAAAAGCATAATGCCAGTACCCTTCTATTTTAAGCACCAGTGAGCTAACAGAAGGATTTACACTTAAAGTAAGAAGCACATAACTTCTTTTTGAAATGACACAATAGTCAGACTCTCTTGTATTAGCTTACATTGTTCACTGAGAATCTTGTTATAGACATATAAACACTTAACATGCAGCATCCACCTCCGGCTGCTGCACCACTTATCAGTTCCCTGAACCGAGTTATCCTGCCTGAATGCACAAAAAAGAATTAAATGAAGCTCTAGACCTAATGTAAATATACATTATATGAACAGGTTTTTTGTCGCTTCTACAATGGATATAATCGTAATGCACTGAAGGCATAAAGAATTAAATAGCTCTGCTTTAGAACAAGGTTCATATAATGGCTAAACTTAACAGACAGGAGAAAGATGCAGCTGTACAGTACTGCATCAATAATGCAGGGCGTACAGGAGGGATCACATGACAAGATGCCTTCAGCTAGCTGTGAGTGCAAGGTTAGTCATGCAGAACAATCATTTAAGGCACTTAGCCACCACCCTTATCAAGATGGATATACAAAAATGCTTTGAAGTTTCTATCAATAAATAGATCTTAATACTGATTCACTGTGTCACTAACTGAAAGTACAATCCGTATAAAAACTCTTGAGAAAGTTTTTTTTTTATCTACTTCCAGACTGCCTATGATTCAGATGTTCAGACATCTAAAGGAAGTTAATTCCCCATGTAAGCTCCAGAACAAAGATGGCTGTTGATGCTTGTCTCCCTTGTACGCTGAAAGATGGTGTGACCAGTTGAGCAGTGCTAGAGAATCAGTGGAAGCACGGTGCAGTGTAGAGTGTGATACCTGTAAATGCTTTGAGGTAGGTGTGTGCTGACCTGGTTTTCATCAATGTTTAAAATTCATGACATGAATCTTTGTGTATATGACAAGGCTGGTAAGCAATTCCTATAGGTTGACACGTTAACCCATGGTCATTTAGGTCATGTAGTTAAAAACACACTGCAGATTTGAACAGTCCACATTTTCCAAAGGGTGAAAAATGTGCAGTAGTCCTTAACAGAGTGATAGAGATTCATATTGAACAGCCAGCTAGCTAAGTCACACACAGCCACATTAGTATGCTTCTCGTTTAGCCAACAGACAACAAAGACCAGCATTAGCTAGAGAGAGCTGGTGAAACCACCCTCCCAAGTTAAAATTCAAGTCATAAAATACAAACATGAGGAAGGAGATATATAGACACGTGTCCTGAGCCAGCAGTTCCTGCTGCTGCCTTAGTCATTTAGTCATTTATTTAAAAATAGTAAAAATCACCATGTACATATCCCTCCCTCCCTGCACATACTATTGTTATTGTTTTTACTACAGTACATTTTCATATTGTACCAATTTTTTTTTAATGTAATTATTTCTAATCAAAAGAGGGAGAGAAATGCAAAACACACTACAATGAACAGTACACTACAATAAATTTGTAAGTAAAAATGTAGAATTTAACACAGTTGAGTATTCAACAATAGTGGTTTCAGCTGCTAATTCAGGCTTTTGATCCATAACTTCCAAAGCCCTAGGTCTGGTGCATTTATCCCATTATTTGTATTCCCATTCTTTTATATTCTTTAGGCTGCTCCCATAGAGGGGTCGCCACAATGGACCATCTGATCCTCTCACAGCTTGAACAGGTTTTACGCTGGAAGTTCTTTCTACTCTGACATATTATCTGGGCTTGGGATCAGCAATGCAGAACTTTGGTGAGTGTTTAGCCTCAAAATTACACTCAGATTCTGTATAAACATAATAAAGAGCACAGATCACACCAGGCCAATGAGTAAAGGTGCTCTGCCTCGTAGGCCCTTCTTGTGAGTGCAGCGGAGCTGTCCAAGGTGCTGAATACACTGACTCTTTACTGTGTAGAGTGAAGAGCTGTCACATGAGGACCTGGCTGTATGTCCGCCGTCACAGAAGATATTGCAAATTACTTTTTTTTTGCCTTTGACATATATTTTATTATATGACATATTTTTTATATATTTTATGTCATTACTAACATATATTTACTTTAAAACTTAGATTTGGCAGCTTTAGTTATTAATATAGTTGTTTCTATATTTATAAATGTTTATTTTACCAGTAACTGTATTTAATGTTTTCGGAAGATATTTAGTTAATATGGTATTAACAATAAATATTTAAGTTATAGTTAATCAATGATTTTTAATAATATTTTTGCTAATTGAACACATTAAGTTCTTACCGTTTATATAATATATAATTTTTTTTTTTTTTTGGATTTTTCCCCGATTTTCTCCCTAATTTAGTCGTTTCCAATTCCTCCCCGGCTCCCAGGTTAGTCCCCGGCTCCCACATTAAGGCTACTACTACCACTCAGCCGGGAGGGCCGAAAACTATCACGTGTTTCCTCCGAACCACGTGACGCCAGCCGACCGCATCTTTTCGAACTGCTCGCTCGCGCACTGTTGGGGGCGGCGTAACACACTCGGAGGACAGCGCTATCCACTCCCTCCGTTGCGCGAGCTCACAGACGCCCCTGACTGGCTGTAGAGCCGTGATTAATGTAGGAGCACTATGTACCTCTCATCCCTCCCCTCTGAGAGAGCTCGGCCAATCAGCTCTCTCTAGACCTCCGGCTGCGAGAGGTCCCGGGATTCGAACTAGCGATCTCCGGATGATAGGGCGAGCGCTTTAACCACTGCGCCACTCGGAGGTATATATATATAATTTTATATATAAATAATAATTGCCAACCCTTGATTGGTGAGGATGGCCTAACAAAATTTAAATATATTAATGCTTCCTGTCCTGTCTCAATTTTAACATTTGTAATATAGTTTTCCTATGAAAATTCACAGATTATATTATTCAATGATATGCATAAGTAAAAGTACGTCCAAACAACGAGTTTAATCCTCCTGACCGTTGTTCAGTTTAATAATTAAGTTTCAAGCTTAATAATAGAATACAATAAGTATAGAGTTAAAGGAAATTTCAACAAAACATCCATTTCTAATCCAACACATTACATACATTCATAAGTATTGTTTGGCAAATGTCAAACACTATTTACTCTATATACTTTGATAAATCTTTTTTATTCATAAAAAATTTTAGTAATTTATTTACAAAATACAAGTATTTCAGATTAGATAACAGACTATTTTATTAAAAGCATAATAATTGCTACAATTATACATTTAAATGTTTATTCCTAGTCAAAGTGAGCAATTTAACTGGGTAGGTCCACATGTCCACAGAATGAACAATAGCCATCCTCTGATTCTGAAAAGGATAATGAATAAATGATCTATGTCATCTAACGTAAATTGAACGTGAACGTAAATTCATGTGATTTAGGTCTCTTGGCAGTTTACGCTGGAGCCCTGAACATTGACTCACAAGTGTGTGAGGTCCAAGTTGAGATAAAGGTGTGTAATTGTCCTAGCTGGTATTTTAAGAGAGCAAAAGCCTTAGAAATGGATTTCTAATTATCTATTATGTTAGATATGTTTCCTATTATGTTAGATGTGTGTCTATTACTGTATGTACTTTAAATCACCTTCTCTGAAATTTTCTTTGAAAATTATTCTCTGAAAATTATATAAAGATTTAACAGGGCTGGTTATAATCAGGCTTAGATGTGTTTAGTACAACAACAAACAATTATCAACATAGATGAGATAAGATCGTTGTCCTAAATGGCAAAAATATTTTCATACAGGTTATGTTTTTTGTTGTTGTTGTTGTTGTTTATTTGCTTTGTCTTTGCTACTTGCCTATGCTTAAATTACCCTGAATATTTATATATAAAGATATATATATAAAAAAAAATGACACTGATTTTTTTTATGTAATACTGTATTTTTTAGCAGTATTTAGTCTTAGAGATCATGTTGGAAATGTTGGAAACAGATTAAATATTTTAATTTACACCATAAAATCTATTAGCAGTTATTGTGAACATGTTCTATTATATACCACATTTAATGATTAGCAAGTAGAGCAGCAGTAATGAGTAAATACAGTCAAGTTCATAAATTTTGGAACAGATTTTTTTTTTTTTTGCATTTACCCTCCTCACCGCCACATTGATTAAAAGAAAATCAAAAAGTGAGCAAACAAAAGTGGGCGTTAACCATTTAGGAAATACAACCATTTTCTACTTTCTACTTATTTTTCTGTTTCAGAGATGGAACAATGTTACAATACACTTTGGCATTTTTTCTTTTAATATAATCTGTTGTTTTACAACTGCAAACCAGTTTTCAACATGTCAGTTCATGTCACTTGTTACAAATGTTATAGAACATTTCATATGTTCATATGTAAATTTCCCGTTCGAAGAAGTCAAGCATATGAGACCTTCTTGACTTAACTTCTTGACTTTCAATCAGTTAAGTCCCTTTAACAAGACGTCTCAAGGCTCCTAACCCTGTCTTCTCCAGGGACGCTGTACCTCTGCTCTGACCCTACCTTCCTAACTTGCAGGGAGATACGAAGATAATTTTCACTGTGCAGTGTATATGTATACGTGACAAATAACCTTAACGTAACCTTAACTAAACTTAAACTACTATTGTTCTCAGATGCTCTATTACAGTCACTGCCTCAATGTCTCCATCTGTGTCCTGTCATTGTTGTGTGTATTGTCATGGCTCCATTGCTCTCTCCTCAAAACATTAATAAGTTCTATTTTTGTTTTAAAACTCCTACTTATGTCCTGTTCTCCTTCAAATGTACAAGTGTAAAAATGTAAGATTAATCTTAACATTTTATATGTACACACGCGGACAAAATTGTTGGTACCCTTCGGTCAATGAAAGAAAAACTCACAATGGTCACATAAATAGCTTTAATCTGACAAAAGTAATCGTTTAAAAAAATTCTATGAATGTTAACCAATGAAAGTCAGACATTGCTTTTCAACCATGCTTCAACAGAATTATTTAAAAAAATAAACTCATGGAACAGGCTTGGACAAAAATGATGGTACCCCTAGAAAATACTGAAAATAATGTGACCAAAGGGACATGTTAATTCAAGGTGTGTCCACTAATTAGCATCACAGGTGACTACAATCTTGTAATCAGTCAGTGGGCCTATATATAGGGCTTCAGGTAGTCACTGTGTTGTTTGGTGACATGGTATGTACTGTACCACACTCAACATGGACCAGAGGAAGTGAAGGAAAGAGTTGTCTCAGGAGATTCGAAAGAAAATTATAGACAAGCATGTTAAAGGTAAAGGCTATAAGACCATTTCCAAGCAGCTAGATGTTCCTGTGACTACAGTTGCACATATTATTCAGTAATTTAAGATCCATGGGACTGTAGCCAACCTCCCTGGACGTGGCCGCAGGAGGAAAATTGATGACAAATCAAAGAGACGGATAATCCGAATGGTAACAAAAGAGCCCAGAAAGACTTCTAAAGAGATCCAAGGTGAACTTCATGCTCAAGGAACATCAGTGTCAGATCGCACCATCCGTCGTTGTTTGAGCCAAAGTGGACTACATGGGAGACAACCAAGGAGGACACCATTGTTGAAAACAAATCATAAAAAAGCCAGACTGGAATATGGATGTTGACAAGCCACAAAGCTTCTGGGAGAATGTCCTATGGACAGATGAGACAAAAATTTAACTTTTTGCCAAGGCACATCAGCTCTATGTTCACAGACGGAAAAATGAAGCATATCAAGAAAAGAACACTGTCCCTACTGTGAAACATGGAGGAGGCTCTGTTATGTTCTGGGGCTGCTTTGCTGCATCTGGCACAGGGTGTCTTGAATCTGTGCAGGGTACAATGAAATCTCAAGACTATCAAGGGATTCTAGAGAGAAATGTGCTGGCCAGTGTCAGAAAGCTGGGTCTCAGTCGCAGGTCATGGGTCTTGCAACAGGACAATGACCCAAAACACACAGCTAAAAACACCCAAGAATGGCTAAGAGGAAAACATTGGACTATCCTAAAGATGAAGCCTCTTTCCGATTGTTTGGGGCATCTGGAAAAAGGCTTGTCCGGAGAAGAAAAGGTGAGCGCTACCATCAGTCCTGTGTCATGCCAACAGTAAAGCATCCTGAGACCATTCATGTGTGGGGTTGCTTCTCATCCAAGGGAGTGGGCTCTCACAATTTGGCCCAAAAACACAGCCATGAATAAAGAATGGTACCAAAACACCCTCCAACAGCAACTTCTTCCAACAATCCAACAACAGTTTGGTGGAGAACAATGCATTTTTCAGCTTGATGGAGCACCGTGCCATAAGGCAAAAGTGATAACTAAGTGGCTCAGGGACCAAAATGTTGAAATTTTGGTTCCATGGCCTGGAAACTCCCCAGATCTTAATCCCATTGAGAACTAGTGGTCAATCCTCAAGAGGCGGGTGGACAAACAAAAACCCACTAATTCTGACAAACTCCAAGAAGTGATTAATAAAGAATGCATTGCGATCAGTCAGGATTTGGCCCAGAAGTTGATTGAGAGCAGCCCAGTCGAATTGCAGAGGTCCTGAAAAAGAAGGGCCAACACTGCAAATACTGACTCTTTGCATAAATGTCATGTAATTGTCAGTAAAAGCTTGAAACATATGAAGTGCTTGTAATTATATTTCAGTACATCACAGAAACAACTGAAACAAAGATCTAAAAGCAGTTTAGCAGCAAACTTTGTGAAAACTAATATTTGTGTCATTCTCAAAACTTTTGGCCACGACTGTACATAGTACATATGTACACATTAATTTAAGAAAATTCCCAAACCATCGCCTCCGAGTGGCGCAGTGGTTAAAGCGCTCGCCCTATCATCCGGAGATCGCTAGTTCGAATCCCGGGTGGTGCTGTAACCTCTCGCAGCCGGAGGTCTAGAGAGAGCTGATTGGCCGAGCTCTCTCAGAGGGGAGGGATGAGAGGTACTTAGTGCTCCCACATTAATCACGGCTCTACAGCCAATCAGGGGCGTCTGTGAGCTCGCGCAACGGAGGGAGCGGATAGCGCTGTCCTCCGAGTGTGTTACGCCGCCCCCAACGGTGCGCGAGCGAGCAGTTCGAAAAGATGCGGTCGGCTGGCGTCACGTGGTTCGGAGGAAACACGTGATAGTCTTCGGCCCTCCCGGCTGAGTGGTAGTAGTAGCAGCCTTAATGTGGGAGCCCCCTAGTGACGGGGAGGAATTGGACACGACTAAATTAGGGAGAAAATCGGGGAAAAATCCAAAAAAAAAAATTCCCAAACCAGGTCTTTTGGAAAGTGTCCTTGTTGAAGGCAGATTAATTAGATTAACCATTCAGCAGGGGCAAAAAAAATATGCAGGTAATTTGTGATCACAAACAAAAATTAGTCCTTTATAGCCTTTCTTCCAAATTGGATTGAAGAAATATAAAGATCTAATATGCAACCTGTATTTTCCTGATGGAAATAAACAGTACCCTGCGATAGATTGGCATCCTGTTCAGGGTGAACCCTGCCTCGTGCCCTAAGTCTCCAGGGATTGGCTCCAGGGCCCCCACGACCCTAAATACAGGATAAAGCGGTATAGACGATGAGTAAGTGAGTGAGTGCGATTGAAATAAACCCTTCAGTAGTTGCACATTCCAGGCATTCTAGGACAGCATGATTGTGGTATGGGATCAATCTTTATCAGTTATCCATGATATATATCTATCATTCTTTTGTCTTTAAAATAAAATAACCTTTTCAGGGTTAGCCTCTGGAGGGCGCTCTGCACCATGGACCTCATTTGTGTGGGACTTCAGTTCTTTTGTGCACTATCGCCCCCTTCCACTGACCTAGAATGCCGAAGCAAGATCTGTTTTAGCCTTCCCAAGTTCTTCCATTTCAACTTTACCCATTGCTGCTTTCCCTCCTCTTGTAATTGGAGATTTGAAACACTAAAGATGTAAAACACTGGTACTGCACCCCTTTGTCTTTGGTCCAGGTTCAACTAGACTTATCACCAACTAAATATGGAAGACATGCATCAAAAAGTTTCTCTCTTCTAGCACCAAGATGTCGGAATGAAGTTCCAAAGACTACAGACCTCTGCAACATTAATTAATTGTTGACCTTTTCTACAATTAATTAATGTTTATTACAAAAGTATTGTGTTCTATTTAATTTTGTACTAAGCTCTTCCATTAGGGCTTATCTCTAAGCAGCATGAGGATATTTCTAGGAAAGATGAGAAACCCGCCCAGTAGTCCTTTATGTCTGTTTTTCCATTTTCTTTCCTTTCATAATTTGATAGCCGGAAAATATAACAACAAAATGTTTATGTACACAGCAGTTTATTAACACACCCAGAATATCAAACAGATGGACTGAAATAGGGAATTTTATTATGTTCATCATTGAGACGCTTGTTATTATAATAATAATTATAATTATTACTATATTTATAATAATAATAATTATAATTATAGGTCTGTGGTAGTGATCACTATAAAGCATCATGCTCACCTTTATGTAAAAACTCGTCTGACTTATGCTGTCTAAGCATAAGAAGCTGAGTGATTAACATGTGCTCCACTGACTGTACAACAGTTACATGCCAATCAGCCATAACAATAAAACCAAAAAGATTAACACTGTGGCACCACACGGGTTCTGGGGGTGTGCTGTGGTGTGGTGTCCGGCTTTGACGATTTGTGCACACACTACTGAGACAGGTATCAATTCTAATTGGGATATTCCGGCAACAATATATAAGTTAATTAAACCTGGCGTGTTGATTCTAGCTGTTACACAGAGACTCTTAAAACAGCTTGAAAGCTACTAGAAGTAGGTTAAGATAAAATAATAGTGATACAGTATAATCCATGCAACAATGAAGTACTGTATACTGGTGCTATTTCGTAGTTACTTTTAATTGTTATTGGTAACATTCTGTTGAGGCTCAGACAAGATACTTAAGTCTAGCACTTTATAATAGTTGATAGTCCTGGATAGACAGCATGAGATTTGTGATGTCAATTCCCATAGAGAAAAACTGTCCATCACATGGACAATTTAGTGGGAATCGTGCAGCCCTACTGGACAGACGCGGTTTTGGACCCCATAGACATGGCTGAACCGTGGGTGCCCATGATCCTGTCACCAGTTTGCCGGTGTTTCGTTTGTAATCAGTGTTGTTCAGTTCATTGGAAAGTGGAGTTTTTGTTATGGCTGATTGGTGCTGATCACAATAAACTATGTGAGTGTTAAAAACACACACAAAAAAAACATAAATACTGATATTAATGCACAACCTGCCAGCACTAAGAAGTGTTAAGTAAGTCAAATGAAAACGTTAAATGCTGCATCACTTGTTTGTAAAATAGGAATCCGTATTTTAAATACAAACATGAACAGGGATTAACATGTACAGTACACTAACTGACAAGGCTGCTATCACTACAGGTCTATCCATATACTACACTAGAGTCAAACAGTCAATGTTCAAAACACAACACGGATATATCATTAACAGTCTCTTGGTCAGGCTAGAAAGGGCTTGCATTTATTATGATGCCACCTTCACAAGACATACATATACTTATAAATAGAGAGTTTCTAATAGTTCTTGTTAGATTTAGAATAACTAGAGTGACAAGGGTAATTAAGATTAAGGACGATGTTACTCTTGTTTGTTAAGACATGATTGCTCTGAGACTGACATAGAACGGCTTGAAGATAAAAATAACATCAAATGTTTTTTATTAGAAGTGAAATATATTTATGGATTGACTCAAACATCTACAGCTACACTGAGACTGAGTGTGACTTCTTATTTTTTAAATAAAAAATACACAGTTGAAAAGAGCTTTCTAACAAACTCAGTAAATTCTGAGCTGTCAGTTCCTAGCATTTTATTTATGTGATCGTGTTCATTGTTAATTGTTCATGCAGTGTCCAAGTTCTAAGAGCCACTTTCCCTAAATATGAACTAAATCCTGCTGTGCGTTACTCAGGTACTTTTCTCTTGGAAGGAGGTACCAGATGGGATGGGAGCTCACTGGGGAGCTCATGCCCTTCCAGTTTGACCTTGATGAGGTGGTTGGCCAGGGCAAACTCCTCATCGTCCAGCATGCCGTCCTTGTCAATGTCGGCCAGCTTCCATATCTTGCCCAGGACGGTGTTAGGCAGCTTTGACTTGACCATCTCTTTCTTGGCATTGGCCCCAGTCACCTTGCCATTGACAGGTGAGAGTGTGTAAAATATCTCGTCGTATGTAGGCTTGTCACGTGCAACTACCCACTCAAGCTCATCAATACCCTCGCCGGCACCTTCGCCATACCCATGGCCAAAGGGCCCGTTCATGGTGCCGTCGAAGGCACCTCCCTTTACCACCTGGCCAGGATGCTGCGTTTCCTCTTGTCGCACCAGTACCATCAGTTGGGCAATGTCGTGTGCCAGCATGTCATCCACTGTGTCCAGCAGCTTTGGCTTTAGTGGCTGAAACTTGTTCAGGTCATGTGCTTGCAGCTGCTCCTGTTCACAGAGAAACATTAGGTTTATACACAGCTTTTGTCTTGCAATTGTTTTACAGATCAATACTGTACCTGTAACAGGGATGGAGGAGCAATGTTGTCTACCAATATACAGAACACATATTTGTACCCTAATGCTCAGTTTGGTGTTGTAGTAAAAAGTAGGTTGTGTTGAGTGAGTAACAACACCAACTTCTCCAATTGAGTAACATTGTCACAGCACGCCAGGTCACGCCCACCTGCCAAAACAAATGACTCCATTCCACACTCCATTTCTGTGCTTCCATTTTGCCGCCTCATTCACTGGCTCAAGCACACCTGTTCTTCATCTTCATTCATTACTTCACTTTATATATACTCTCCACCAAACAACCACTCCTTGCCAGATTATTGTGGGCTCTCATGCCCAGTTTTCCAGCGTTTATTTCTACCTTGACTTTCAGATCTCGACCCACGCCTTGTTTCACGGATCTCGCTCACGTCTCACGTTTTGGATTATTGTTTTCTCGGTTTTCTGGGTATCGACCCTTTTTCTCGTTTTACGACCACGATTCTGGATCACGGACTTTCTTGGACTTCACGGCTTTATACCACGCACACCCACGATCACGATTATTCACCGCGGATCAGACCTGAACTCAGCGCGCGCCGGCTCTCCACTTCCGCATTCTCTCCGCGAGGCTCGTGCCGTGCCTCCGCATCAAAGAGCAGGAGCTTTCATTCACAAAACAATCAGCGCGCAGCACATCACGAAATAACCGGCACTGTTTCCCTTACGCGCTCTGCGCTTGGATCCACCTCGCCTGCACGGACCGTGACAGTATAATCTGGCCAATTTATGGATCCAGCAGATATCGCGCGGCTGGAGGCGGCGCTAAAAAACCAAGGCGCACTTTTAGGCTCTCATCAGCAGGATATTCAGCACATCATGACCGCGCTTCGCACAGTGACGCAAACGCTGACCTCCCTCACTGATCAGATCCAACAGCTGCACCTTACTCCACCTCCTGCTCCTCAGGTGCAGTCACCACCACCAGCACCCATCGCTCACCATGACCCACGCCTCCCTGCGCCACCCACTTATGATGGTGATCCACTCACTTGTCGTTCATTCCTCTCTCAATGCTCTCTCGTGCTCGAACTCCAAGCCTCATCTTTTCCCACTAAACGTTCGAAGGTAGCTTACATCATTACTTTCCTTTCGGGCAGAGCGAGGGAATGGGGAACTTCTTTATGGGACGCCCAAGTCCCCTGCTGTGCCACCTCCGAGGCATTCACCAATGAAATGAGGGGGTGTTCGACCGTTCATTTTCAGGACGACAGGCGGCAGGCCAATTACTCAAATTATGCCAAGGATCTCGTTCAGTGCATGACTATGCTATTGATTTCAGGACACTGGCTCCCTCTTGTGGCTGGGATCATCAAGCACTGTTCGATGCTTTCCTCCAAGGCCTCGCCGACCCCATCAAGGATGAACTTGCAGCACGAGAGCTTCCTTCCACCCTTCAAGAGCTCATGGATCTTGCTGCTCGCATCGACACCCGTAAGCAGGATCACCACGCAGAAGCTGTTCAGCCACCTAACACCCCGGGGTTCACTCAACTTTCCATCCCAGACCTCACAAGACCTTCATATGAAACCCAGCCTGAATCTATGCAAATTGGCCGCACACGCCTTTCGCTAAAAGAGCGCCAGCGCCGTCATGATGAAGGGTCCTGCTTTTACTGTGGCCAAGCGGGCCACTTGGTACGATCCTGTCCGTTAAAAGCCCGGGCCCCCAGGTAATTCTGGGAGTACAAGGGGGCCCTAAGCTTAAGCCTCTCCCAGATTCTCGACCACTGTTTTTGGTAACCTTGACATATGATAATCAGCCTCATGTCATGAACGTCCTCATAGATTCTGGAGCTGACCAAAATCTAATAGCAGCATCCACGATCAGCCGCCTCAAGATCCCATCTCACTCACTCAGCCTGCCTCTTCACGTTCAGGCACTAGATGGTAGTAAACTTCCACCAGTCACTCACCGCTCAGCTCCACTCACCCTACAGCTCTCTGGAAATCATGCTGAAACCATCTCCCTCCTGATCATCCAAACCCCCCACGCTCCATTAGTCTTGGGTCTCCCATGGCTCAAGAAACACAACCCTCATATTGACTGGACTAGGAACAGCATCCTTGAATGGAGCCCTGCCTGTCTTTCCTCTTGCCTCCGTTCCACAACCCTTAGGAACACACCAATCACCTCTCAAGAAGAGATTCCGTGCCTTTCTCAGGTCCCTATCGAATATCATGACCTTAAACAGGTGTTCCGCAAATCACGTGCCATTTCTCTCCCTCCTCACCGCCCCTACGACTGCGCCATTGATCTCCTCCCTGGCACCACCCCCCCAAGAGGCCGCCTCTATTCATTGTCACGCCCTGAAAGAGAAACCATGAAACAGTACATCTCTGAGTCCCTAGCCGCCGGAATCATCCGCCCCTCCTCTTCCCCAGCTGGTGCGGGATTTTTCTTTGTGGAGAAAAAAGACAAATCTCTTCGTCCATGTATACATTATAGGGGGCTCAACGAAATTACAGTCAAGAACCGCTACCCGCTTCCCTTAATGTCTACAGCGTTTGAATTACTCCAAGATGCTCACGTGTTCACCAAACTTGATCTTAGAAATGCTTACCACCTAGTCAGGATCAGGGAGGGTGACGAATGGAAAACAGACTTTAACACCCCCACGGACCACTATGAATACCTGGTGGTCCCATTTGGCTTAACTAATGCCCCAGCTGTGTTCCAGGCCCTCATAAATGATGTTCTCCGTGACTTCCTCAACGTCTTTGTATTTGCCTATCTGGATGATATTCTGATCTTTTCTCACTCGCTAAAGGAGCACAGAATCCACGTACGTCAGGTGCTGCAACGCTTAATGGAGAACAAACTTTATGTTAAAGGAGAGAAATGCCAGTTCCACCAGGAATCCACCTCTTTTCTGGGCTACCTTATCTCCCCGTCAGGAATTCAGATGGACCCAGCCAAGATCAAAGCTGTCACTGAATGGCCCACCCCATCTTCTAGACGTGAGCTTCAACGCTTCCTGGGGTTTGCTAACTTCTACCGACGTTTCATCAGAAACTACAGCCTGGTGGCCACACCTTTCACCACTCTCACCTCCATTAAGATTCCCTTTCAGTGGAACTCTCAAGCCCAAGAAGTGTTCAATCATCTCAAGAGTTTATTCACCACAGCGCCTATTCTTGTTTTCCCCGACCCTGCTCTTCAGTTCATCGTTGAGGTTGACGCCTCCGAAACAGGAGTCAGAGCAATTCTCTCTCAGAGGTCTTCTCGAGATAACAAACTTCACCCATGCTTGTTTTTCTCTCGCCGACTAACACCCACTGAGCGCAATTATGATATTGGGGATCGTGAGCTTCTAGCTGTGAAGCTCGCTCTACAAGAGTGGAGACACTGGCTGGAGGGTGCTGAACACCCCTTTCTCGTCTGGACTGACCATAGAAACCTCGAGTATCTCAAGGCTGCTAAAAGATTGAATTCACGTCAGGAACGCTGGTCTCTGTTTTTCTCCAGATTTAACTTCACACTGTCGTACCGCCCAGGCTCAAAAAACACTAAGCCTGATGCTCTGTCTCGTCAATTTGCCACCTCCAAGGACACACCCACCATAGAAACTATCTTACCACCCCAATGTCTGGTGGCAGCCACTCAGCTTGAAGTAGAAAACCAAGTCTTGCAATCACTGACGCACGAGCCAGGTCCTAGCAATGTTCCCCCCGGGAAACTCTTCGTCCCAGCCACAGTCCGCCCCCTAGTAATAGAGTGGGGCCACAAATCAAATTTAGCATGTCATCCAGGAGCCATCCGCACTCTTGCCCTACTACAGCGACGGTTTTGGTGGCCATCTGTCACAGATGATGTTAAAAACTTCGTGGCCGCATGCAACATATGCATCAGGAATAAGACACCCAACCGCCGGCCCGAGGGCCTACTCAAACCCCTCCCCATTCCCCACCGCCCATGGTCTCATATTGCCATTGATTTTGTCACAGGGTTACCCCCTTCCAACAATAACACATGCATACTTACCATAGTTGACCGTTTTTCGAAAGCCGCTCATTTTGTTCCCCTCCCCAAACTCCCGTCCGCCAAAGAAACAGCTGAGCTCATGATCAACCATGTATGTCGTCTCCATGGTCTCCCGGTAGACATAGTCTCAGACAGGGGTCCCCAGTTCTCGGCTCAATTCTGGAAGGCTTTTTGTAGCCTCATCGGTGCAACACCCAGCCTCTCGTCTGGCTTTCATCCCCAGAGCAACGGCCAGACGGAACGTGCTAATCAGGAGCTTGAAAAGACCCTGAGATGCATGACTTCGCGGGACGCAGCTTCATGGAGCCAGTTCCTCCCATGGGTGGAGTATGCACACAACTCACTCCCCACCTCTGCCACTGATATGTCTCCATTCCAATGCTGTTTAGGCTACCAACCACCGTTATTTCCCACCCAAGAGGAGGAAACCGCTGTCCCGTCAGCCCAAGCCTTTGTCCGCCGCTGCAATAACACATGGCGATGGGCCCGTGCTCATCTGATGCACACCATGAGTACCTTTCAACGTAAGGCCAACCGGCACCGTTCTGCAGCCCCAAAGTACTGTGTTGGCCAAAAAGTCATGCTCTCTACTCGTGACCTGCCACTAAAGACTGCATCCAGAAAACTCTCGCCTAGATTCATAGGCCCCTTTACGATTTCACGTAATCCCCACCACTGTCAGACTGGCTCTTCCTTGTTCTATGCGCAGAGTTCAGCCCACATTCCACGTCTCCCAGATCCGCAGGTTGGTTCCGTGCTCTCTGGCTCCACCCCCTCACCCCCCTCCACCACCTCGACTCATAGATGGGGGCGAAGCCTTTACTGTCTGTAAACTTCTCAAATCCCGTCGCAGAGGACGCGGCCTACAGTATCTTGTGGACTGGGAAGGCTACGGACCAGAAGAAAGGAGCTGGGTGCCAGCCAGATTTATCTTGGACCGCTCTTTGATCTCAGACTTCCACCGACTTCATCCCGAGGCTCCCTCAAGAACGCCAGGAGGCGTCCGTAGGGCGGGGGGTACTGTCACAGCACGCCAGGTCACGCCCACCTGTCAAAACAAATGATGATCATTTGTGACTCCATTCCACACTCCATTTCTGTGCTTCCATTTTGCCGCCTCATTCACCGGCTCAAGCACACCTGTTCTTCATCTTCATTCATTACTTCACTCTATATATACTCTCCACCAAACAACCACTCCTTGCCAGATTATTGTGGGCTCTCATGCCCAGTTTTCCAGCGTTTATTTCTACCTTGACTTTCAGATCTCGACCCACACCTTGTTTCACGGATCTCGCTCACGTCTCACGTTTTGGATTATTGTTTTCTCGGTTTTCTGGATATTGACCCTTGCTCTCGTTTTACGACCACGATTCTGGATCACAGACTTTCTTGGACTTCACGGCTTTATACCACGCACACCCACGATCACGATTATTCACCGCGGATCAGACCTGCACTCAGCGTGCGCCGGCTCTCCACTTCCGCATTCTCTCCGCGAGGCTCGTGCCGTGCCTCCGCATCAAACAACAGGAGCTTTCATTCACAAAACAATCAGCGCGCAGCACATCACAAAATAACCGGCGCTGTTTCCCTTACGCGCTCTGCACTTGGATCCACCTCGCCTGCACGGACCGTGACAAACATGTAAGAAAAGATTCACATTAAACGTAAAGCAAAGACTGTATTAGCTGTATTGCTAGCTAAGGTTAACTAATAAAAATGAAAAGGCAGAAAAAACATTCCTTTCAAGTTTCTATAGACAATGAAAGCTAACACTAGGTTTTTATAGCCAAGACTGTTAGCTGAGCATGGCCTCCATCTGCATCTCCATTTCTTCATTTGCTCAGAACAGTTAATGAAATGATAAAAAAAAACTAGTTTTGTTCATTCACCTATATTGCCTAATGCCAGGTCAGGTCTCCTCTTTGGGAACATTTAGTTTTTTGAGCAGCAGTGGACAAATAACTTTTTTTCTGTCTTTTCTTCTGTACTTAATTAATCCCAGCAGGCCAAAATGACCATGTGTTTGGATTCAGTGCACTCTTAAGTGTCCCCTGGGTACAGTATGCACAGAACAGGGTCATAGACCATTTTGCACTACTCATGTGCGGTGGCCAGGGAAAACCCTGTATGTGGTGACAGACACTGGCACAAGTATTTTCTAAAATCAACAATAATGAGCTATTTATTCATTTAATTTTATCAGGTTTTTCTGCCTGCAAGAATCCATGTACTGATTTTAAACAGTTACTGAGACAAAAAGCATCTACACTTAGTTCACTCTTAATAAACTCACAGTAACCCTTCTATATATTTATAGTACATGTTGTAACTGAGATTACTGCTACATTTAGTACAAAAACTTTTTATTTGTTTATTTATAAATGGTTTATTCGCTCTGTATGTTATACTGGCATGCTTTCTTGTTTTTGCAAACGGCCTAAAAGTTTACCTGCATTTTTTTTAGATTGGGGAAGTCTCCAGGAGAAATCTGATGCTCCCTCTCGATCCGACTGTAGATCTCTCCCAGACTGCTGATCAGTTCCTTCTTTTTGTTATCTTTCCCGAAGACCGAGGGCATTTCTTTCTTCAAGGAACTGATGATGTATGCATGGACCTGTGAAAATCATGAAGCCATCAACATGCAATTAGTATTATAAGCAGTATTCCTTGATCATTGGTTTTTCAGTGAATATTACATTTTAACTACCACAGATTCAACGTGTGGTTACAAGGAAAGCCACCAACCGGCTTGTGGTTGAAAACTGCATGAAGCCTACACAGATTACACACTAAGTCAAAGACCAAAAGGCATACCACATCATATTTTGATGACAGCAGGGGAAGGATGCTTCCTGTATGTTACATGAAAAACCGAAGGTTAACTTCAATTCGATTCCCGGGTGACGCTGTAACCTCTCGCAGCCGGAGGTCTAGAGAGAGCTGATTGGCCGAGGTACTTAGTGCTCTCACATTAATCACGACTCTACAGCCAATCAGGGGCGTCCCAGTGATGAGGAAAGTGAGGAAAGGAAAATGTCAGTGGCAATCTCTAATGGTAGGAAGGAAAACATGTCAGGGGCTAAGATGGATGATAGGGTGCAGGAAGACAGAGGAAAGTGAGAGAGGGTTGAGGTTTCTGCACATAGGAGAGAAATATCTCTCATTGCTGGCTTTAGGCAGGATAGGGAGGTGACGGTGAAGAATATCAGAATATCAGAGATGTGGAGCAGCTGAAAACCAAGTTGAGGGAATTTCCTCCTTTGTGTGTGGGAGGGCAGCTGTTATTGAGAAGAAATAAAGCAGAGAGAGATGGTAAAAGGACCGGACCTTGTCTGAGGCGAGGCGAGAAGTCTCCAAGAACAGTGAGAGGAGTGATAAATAGGAAAAAGTACCGTGAAAAAGACTTGGGGATGTGTCGATTTCTCCCCGAAGTCTGCAATGGGACCAGGTGGAGGGTAGATGATGAGAATGTTGATTGAAAAGGTTACACAAACAGTGTAGAATTCAAAGGATGAGCTGTTAAGATGAGAAAGAGGAATGAAAGAGGAGAAGCGGTTTGAAACACCAACTCCAAGAACAGTAGCCCTGCACCATCTCCCCTGCCCGCTGGTATAGCTGAGTTCTGTTGAGATATCCAGGTCTCAGGTAGTTACAGAAAATGAAAAGTATGATGGGAAACTTAGGTTGAGATTAAAAAAAAAACTCATCTTTCTTTACAGCAGTCTGACAGTTACAGAGCTCAGCTACCACCACTTTTTGAAACCAAGACAAGAGTAGTGTGTATATGAGCTTTCTGGAAGTTCTGCCTGTGATTTGTGAAGCAGAGCATCTGGGGGGGTGGGGTGTACCATGGGGTGATTACATGAAACGGAATTACACACAATAGTCAAACTTGTCTAACAAAGCTCTAGCACCTTTACTGAGTGTTACCTTAGCCAGTCTGGCCCTCTTGATGAGATCATTGAGTTTGCGTAGAGCAGCATTGCGTGGTAGTGACTGGATGTCCTTGAACAGGTCCTGCTCCTCAGCCTCAAACAGTTTCCGGTTGTCAGGGATGAGCAGTGGGTGTGACCAGAAGGAGCCAATGTAGACACGGATCACCTCGGGTGTGTTGACAATCTTTCCCAATGACCACATGAGGGCACCGTAGACGCGCATTAACTGTTGAGTCTCTATCTGGTCTGCCTTGTTAAGTACTACACGGATCTTATCCTCATGGTTCTTCAGGGCCTTTATCACCTCAGAGAACTCGTCTGAGATGTCAAGCTTATGGGCATCGAATAGAAGGATGATGCGGTCCACACGCTCAGCGAACCACTCGAGTACCACAGCAAAGTCATAGCCTAGAAGAGGCAGAAGCAGAGCGTTATTCAAAAGTCTAAAGAGTCCTAATGGCCTTTATTTTTCAACATGACCTTCAAGTAACAGGTGAAAAGCAGAAAGAGTTATGGACTCTGCTGGAGCACATCTAACAAGGTGGTTAAAAGGCATTCAGGGTGTGGGATTTTATTATATAATATCTTTCAGGATGCACTAGCTTCTGGACCTCCAGCCACTACAAGACTGTACAGTACTGTGCAAAAGTCTTAGGCTCATGCAAATAAATGTGAACAAGTGAACAGCAATTCAAAGCCAAGATTTTTGTGACAATGCTTTAAGGAAATTTTAGTCTCAGGGACAATTTATGCAATTTCATAAGGAAAGTTTTACTAAGCATTTTGCAAATCCGCCCACAGTTCTCTGAGGCCATTGCACCATTTCCATTATTATTTTTGTCTAAAAAGTGGTGACTTATACTGTATAATATGCTGCTTTCTTTTCAGGTATACAAATATTTTCCCGTAATGTTTAATTTTGTGGTGGAATACTGATGTTTAAAAATCTGAATTTCCTTTTTGTAATCACTCAATAATAAATTCATAAACGTTTTAACAAATCTATAACAGAGTTTGTACTGTACTTTAAACATGGGGTGCGTAAAAGACTTCTGCACAGTCCTGCATATCTGAGATTCCATACTGCTAATATTTTATATGTATTTAGCTGAAGTCTAGCTGCACGCCACAGCATCAGAATGTCTCCTGTAAAATCCTGCTCACAGACTGATGGATATTGTTCTCTCTCTCTCTCTCTCTCTCACACACACACACACACACACGCACACACTCTCTCTCTCTATCTCTCTACCAGAAAAGTGCAAGAAAGAAAGAAAACAGAGTCAGTATTTCCTAATGGTAGAATGATTAGTGTGTTAATAGTTTAAATCAGGGGCACGGGGTTTGGAAAGCACACTTTTTTCCACAGGAAAATCCCATGCTGGCTGGAATCAAAAGAAAAGCTTTTGATTTTGCAGTTTCACAAGGAAAGAAGTTCATAACTGTCTGCGTTACTGTGTGTGACTCTTATTAACTGCTGCTTTTGACATGACAAGAAAGACACCCTCCTGAAACTGTTGAATTTATTATAGCAAAGCCATGTCATGTTCTTCTGTAAACTTTTCTCATAGAGCCACACTTGATTTGCAAGATTATTTGCTTTATTATCAGCACTTAATGTCTAAACTAGGTAATTATACTGATCTTTTCTTATTCTACAATAGCTGCTAACCTGGCTCCTATGTTCTCTCTCTTCCTCTCTTTACAAGCCTATTACCAATATTATACAAATTCATGTGATAAGGCAAGAAAATACCAAGTGAAACTGGGAAAGAAGCTGGGCAGACAGAGATTCATGGGTTAATTTCAGGCTTTGTAATTCTGTTGCCTGCCAGAAATGACAAGGCAGTGCACTGTTTTTTTTTTTGTGAAGTAACAAGCTGAGGCTGTTAACACTCGCATATGAAAAATTTGCCCCCATCTACAATACCTCCGTACAGGCATTTACGCAGGCAGCTATAACCATACACATCTTCTTTTGCCTCTGTTGACAGAGGGAGAAACAAAGAAACCACTCATGAATCAAAGCAGAATAAAATAAAGGAAGGATGCACTGAGCTCAACAAGCATGTGTGAACATAACCATAAAGCAACAAAGCAGAAAAAAAGAGGGGCATGGTTTGTGTTGTCATGTGTTGATGAGATTACATAGATTAACAATGTTATTGAAAGAAACTATGTGAAGAATCAATCACTATAAATCCCATGTGAAACCATAATGTTTTGCTCACGGATTACTATACTATACTATACTATACTACAGTGGAGACACATACTGAATACAGTAAATACTGACACATACTGAAGGGAATAACTTTTCCTTTCCTTCTCATGTGGAGGCATTTCACAGTGAGTAGTGGCATGAACAAGAGAGCCGAATTTGATTAGGTGCTGCTAAATACAGCCCTTACAGTGAACTGTGAATGAGTGGGTCTTGACCCAATGCATGGGGGAGAAGAATGAGGAAGAAGAGAAAAAAAGCCTAAAAAGATTTGAGCTGTTCTGTGTGTGAAGCAAAATATCATTAATGACAGGATTCAATCACATGCTCAGGGACATACAAACATTCCGTACAGTTGCAACATACAGTAGTATCTATATAGCATGGACTGTATATTAAATATGTGATTTTTTTGCACACTGTATCGATGTGGAAGATTGTGGAAGTAGCTTTCCATGCAAAATTAAAATGATTTTCCTATTCTGATGCAGAATTCTTATTCAGGTTTGCCTCAGTCCAAATCTACATTTTTGCTCACTATTTAACTTTATTTAACGTATTTAACTATTTAACTTTATCTTATTTTGTTTGACTTTTAGTGTAATTCAAATGGACAGCTATTCTTTCAGCAGTGGTTAGATATAATAACTGTAAACCAGAGACAAAGAAAGAGCGTGAAAGAGAGAGAGAGAGAGAGAGAGAGAGAGAGAGAGAGAGAGAGAGAGAAAATGTGTTTTTTCATGATGGAGGTCCGTCCTTCACAACCATGCACTTGCTGATGCCCTGGTGTTCCTAGTGTGCAAAGAAAGTTTGCTGCCTCAGCGTTTGGCCGTTGAATCATCAGATTTCAAACTTGCAAACACTTGGGAATTTAAGATGCCCCAACTTCTAACATTACAAGACAATCATGCTGAGGCACTGAAACCATCTAACCAGGTAATAAAAGATAATAAAAATGCAAATATTTTTATGCCTGTGTTACTTACCTCTGCTAATCCTTTGCTTCTCTCCAGACAGGATTCCTGGGGTGTCAATTACACTGATGCTTTCCAGAACAGGGTTGGGGAGCTGGGCACACACAAACCTACACACACACACACACACACACACACACACACACACACACACACACACACACACACACACACACATAAAAAAGAGAGAGAGGAGAGAGAATTACACATCACAATACGGCAGGAAGTAATGACTATTTTAACCATATTTCACTTTCTCCTGACTTGTTGGTAGATGAGTGATTAAGGAACCTTGATATGTAAGGTGACCAGCTAGTGTTCCCCTCCACAACTCCACCACGTTCCCCTCCGTGACTCCAACGCATTCCCCTCTGCAACCCTATGACTCCACCGTACCACCCATAACTCTCTTATGGCTCCCTGACGACTCCACCTTACTTCCCTCACGACTCCCTCACCACCCCCATGACTCCCACAACTTCCCCAAGACTCCTCCACGACTACGTAATATCTGAGAGTAGGGTTTTAACTCTGCAGTAGCATCTGTGTCTTTAGATTTTTCTGAAACCCAACGTGACTGGATAAATTACTCAAACATTTCATATTATAATGAGCAGCTCAGTATGAATTTCTACTCAGTGTTTTTAAATAATTTGCAATCATATTTCACCAAGTGAACCAATTTTACATGTTCTTTGAATACAATTTTTTCTTTCATCATGTTTTTGACAACACACTATGAGCCACCTTCATGCTGTGAATGTGTTTTGTTTTTTTCCTGCAGAGCGTACTAAATACCATGCCAGATTTTACAACCCTGTGAAAGAGAAGAAGTAACTTGCTGAGTAATAGCAGCTGCAAAAATAGTCAGCAGTCAGACAGGGATGCTTGATGAACTGTGAGAGCTTTTAAAAACAGAGAGCATTATTGTGTCATGTAGAATTGTAACACCAATATCACTGTGAAACAATGAAATGCTGTACACATTCTCCACTTTTTAAGATGATCTCAGCACTAACTGTAAGTCTCTTGTGTCATGTATGAATGAGATCTTTTTTGATGGATAATCGAATTGTTTTGATAATCGATTAGTCTATTGATTATTGTAAAGTTTCAAATGGCACAATTTAGGGCTGAAACGATTCCTCGAGTAATTCGATTACAAAAAATGATTGAGGCAAAATCTTCTGCCTCGGAGCTTCTTTTAATTGATTTTAAAAGCTTGCGTTATGTTTTTGCGCAATTATTTGTTTGGCGTGACACAGCGCGCTTCCGGGTACAAGCCGCCAGTAAACACCGACGAAGAAGAAGCGCTTACGTCACCCACAAAGCGGAAGGAGACGCAAACAGTTAGCTGTGTATTGATTTGAGGAAGCGTTCTGTTGCGGGCTGCAAAATGGAAGGGGGCGCTAAAAAATTATATAAATGAAAAATGTTTTCAGCAGCAGGAAACGTTGCTTTAAAGCGCAGGACAAGCCTCAGTTTGGAGCATGTTGACATGCTTATCTTTCTTCATTGCAGTCACATGCTCCTTTAAGGACTAGTGTGCACACACACGTCCAAGAGAGAGACATTTATATTCTGATTAATATATTGACTTAAAACAATGTATGGAATCTTGTTCCTGTCCATGGATTTTTGCATTCTAAATGTCATCACAAAGCATTCCAATAAGAAGTCAGTAAAGGATTATGTTATGCCTGAGCTGTAGATTTTGAAACTTTTAGTTCTGAAAGTTAAGTTGCACAACTTGGTGTTTTTGTATAATTATTTCTTTAAATGTGTGCCTTAGTTTTTTTATACTTTGAAATACCATTTTGTAATCTTTAGAAAAGGCTTTAAAATAAGAATGTATGGCATTGTAATGCACTTAATTCATCTCAGTCAACTTTAAGCAATTCCTTGCATTGTGAATAATTACAATGTTTATTTTTTTGCATTTAAAAAATTAAAGTTTTATAAAAAGAAAACCAATTCATCTTTGTTTCTCTTATATATACTGCTAAAAAGAAATAAAGGGAACAATTAGTCTCAGTTTGACTTGAACCTTGACCTCTCATATTTGTATCCAAGTTCAAATCAAACCGGGACTAAGTGTTGTTGTTGTTGTTTTTTTAGCAGTATATTTTATATTGCTGTTTAAGTACATTTTATCCGATTACTTGATTAATCGATTACACTAATACACTAATACTCGAATACTCGATTACTAAAATATTCGATAGCTACAGCCCTAGCACAATTACTTAGTATCTCTTATTTAACTATCAGCTTTTAAATTTAGCTTGAGTTGTATTTGTATATGTGGTAACTATAACAGTCAAAATCATAAAGATGACCTCTTCATTAAAAAAAAAAAAAAGTCTTTTAATGAACTTTTCTAATGAATCCAAATTTAAAACCAAGGAGCAGCAATAAAATATAACTAGTAATTAAAGCTTAAAGATGGTGGATGGCAATTATGAGAGTTTGAGTGAGATTAAACTGAGATCAAGTCTATGATGAATGGGTGTGGTCAAGTGGCAGGGAAGGGGTCATGAGAAGTGAAGTGTGAATGGGATAAGAGTGAGGCACACACCTGAGGAGAATGTGTGCGCTGCTGTTGCTGTGAGCTGAAAAAGGGGAGTGCACAACACTGTGTGTGTATGTGTGTGTGAGTGTGTATATGTGTGTGTGAGAGAGAGAGAAAGGAAGAGAGAGAGAGAGAACATGCAAGCAGAGCTCAAAAGCTAACAACAACAAGGTGCATGTGTGCATGTGTGTGTGTGAGGAGAGAAGGAGAGAGAGCGAGAGAGAGCCAACAACGAGGTGTGTGTGTGTGTGTGTGTGTGCGCGCGTGCATGCATGATCTGTGTATTTCACTTAACAAGTTTCATTTAGAAGAACTAAAACTAGAGACCAGACTCACAGCGACAGACAGTCACTAATTATCCATATTCTCTTCAGGTGTGAATATTTCTCACTTACTGAACCTGACGCTCCTTCACAGCGCACTTAGCCATGACCCAACAGCACAAAGTCTTTCCCTCTGAATTCTAGCGGCTGTTTTGCTTGAGTTAAGAGTGAAATGTTCCCTCACGTGGGAGATTTTTGTTTGTGAAGATGTCTGCCATCACGCTATTAGTCACTTCACTCCAGTAAGTCTAACACCCACATGTCAGAGTGTTCACAGTTTGCAAGGCAGTAATATCGTCAACTAATCTCTCAGTCAGCCTCATGAGGTAGTCAGCTGGAATGGTTTTCCTACAATCTTGAAGGTGTTCCCAGAGGTGTTGAGTACTTATTGGCTGTATCTCCTTCAGTTTCTGTCCAACTCATGGCCAGGTCATCTGATGCAGCACTCCATCACTCTCTTTCTTTCAACAAATGTTGAAATATGTCTGCCACTGGAAAACAAAGGTGCTGTAAATCGGTGGTTTCTCAGGCTGGTCTTTCTGATAAACTTATCCTCTTCAGTGGAGGTAGCTCTTGGGCTTGCTTTCGTGGGACGTTCCTCAGGTGGCCCAGTTTCATCATAGCGTTGATGGTTTTAACTTTTACATTTAAAGTTCTTGAGATTTTTCAGTTTGCTTGACTTAAAGTACTAATGGACTGTCTTTTCCCTTTACTTAACTGAATGTTTCTTGACATAATATGGATTTGGACAGTAGTTGTAGTAGCACTAGTAGGGATATTGACTCCGTACCAACTGATGGTTCTAAATCACATTAAGAAAGCAAGAAATTACACAAATTAACTCTTGACAAGGCACATATGTGAACTGAAAACCATTCCATACTACCTCATCTGATGAGAGAATGGCATTAGTGTATGTCGTCATAAAAGCTAAGATGTTGCTACTTTGGACAATCTAAAATATAAAACATACTCTGGGTTGTTTACTACATAATTCCACACATGTTCTTTCATAGTTTGAATGTCTTCAGTATTAATGTACAATGTAAAAATAATAAAAATAAAGAAAACCCACAGAAGGGGAAACTCCAAATTTTTGACTGGTAGTGTGTACATTTAGCAAAGAACTAGAAGATATTATGCAGATTTTTTATTCCTGGTTTCTATGATTTATACTGACCTGTTAAGAAACGCATTGCCAAAAGCATTGAGCTTACGAAAAGGCTTCTTTGGATCCACGACCAGAGCATTTCCTGGTATCAGGCCTTCGATGTCCCCATGCATCACAGCAATAAACGAGTCTGTGGTGGGTTCTGGACCGATCCGCATGCCTGGGAAGTCTTGTTCCAGCAGGTATCTATGATAAGACATAATATTTATATGATTTATGTATAATCGATTAGTCAGCATAGTGCGATATCAATAAAAGGACAATGTACAAGTACAAAAAGCCAGTGCAGAAGTAAGGTGCAGGTGAAGATAACTCAAAGCGCAACATTTTGCGAGTGCTAAACATTAGCCAACATTGTTGGTTCCTCTGACAGGCTCAGCTACCATCCTACAGAATGCTAATAGTGTGTCATGTACACTACTGCTGAATAGTTTAGGATCACTTTCTAATTCCATGGTCGTTTCTGATTTTTATTTCTTTCTACACTGTAAAGAGATGCTGAAGGTGTCCAAAATATGCAACAATCTCCTTTGAAAGTTAATGTTGAGATAAGTCTGCTACTCATAATCTGTAAATCCTTCATGACAGCTCTAATCTGCGGTGCTGTTTGTTAATTTGTGATTTCTGAGGCTGGTAACTCTAAATGAACTTCTCCTCTGAAGCAGAGGTCAGTTTTGGTCTTGCTCTCCTGAGAAGGTCTTCATAAGAGACAGTTTCATCATGACGCTTGATGGGTTTTGCAAATGCACTTGACAATGTTCTTGCCTATTCCAGAAAGGCTGACTGCTGTGTCTTAAAATAACAACTGACTGTTGTTGTTACAGGTGACATGGTGGTGTAATGGTTAGTGGTTTTAAAAATGTCGCCTTGCACCTCCAGGGTTTGGGTTCGATTCCCATCTGTGTGCATAGAGTTTGCCAGCTCTCCCTGTGCTTGGTGGGTTTCCTCCCACAATCTAATGACATGTACAGTAGGTTAGGTTAATTGGCATTACCAAATTGCCCATAGTGTGAGTGTGTGTGCCATGCAATGGATTGGCACCCTGTCCAGGGTGTACCCCGCCTTGTGCCCCAAGTCACCTGGGATAGGCTCCGGGCTCCCTGTGAACTTGAATACAGGATTAAGCTGTATCGATGATGAGTGAGTGAGTGTTGTTGTTACATACAGTACTACATATCTGATTCCATATGTGATATTTCATTGTTTTGAAATCCCCAGTATTGCTGTAGAAAATAAATCACTAAACAAAAACAAAGATATTTGCAAGTGATCCCAAACTTTTGAGCGGTAGTGTATATATTATATACAGTGCTGTGAGTCAAACAGCATTCAGTTTGCAGATGCATACCTAAAAAAAAGTTTGAGATGTCAGAACCTTTTTTTCCTGGGTTTTATTAAGGACTTAGGATAATAATGGATGTAGTGACCTGTAATAACATGTAGTAACCTGCATTGTGTCAACACAAGGTTGAACAAGTCAAAAGACTTTAATACCTGATAACATGGTTCAGCAAGTTAGAGCCTAAAAATGTAAAGCAGTATTGATGCACATTTATTCTCCAGTCTGCAGGAAAAATCTGGGACATTCATTTAGGCTTCTAGGCTTCCAATTTTTCAGCCTGTATTTGATTAAGTTCACTTTTTACGCAAGTATTATGCTTTTGCAAGTCAATTTACTGGGCAGTAATAAATTGACAGTTTTTAATTATTAAAGGTTTTTAATAATTAATGTTATTAACTGAAGTCAGTCAAAGTCCCTGGTTTTGGTGAACTCTTTAGACTCTTGGGGATATTGTATCAGAATGCCATCTACCTGGTAGTGCTAAGTGGAAATCACTCTAACGAACATTTCTGTTCCAATTAAGTAAAAAATAGGCCAGTTTTTAAAGCTGTTTTATTACAGAGATTAAAACCTAGATTTTTTAAAAAGTAACACTTAGCTACCAAAGATAATATGTTTGGTACTGTAAAAGTCTTACCGATAATACAGGTGTTTTAACCGGATGAGGTAAGAGAATATAATCAGAAACTGTTCTCTTGGCTTTGTCGACTGGCTCATGTCACTTTAGTTTTATGACCACACATTCTGGGGGCTATTGGGTTAGTGTAACCATAGGAATGTGAGAGTCATGTGGAGCTTCTCTTGTAGCCTAGCAAATTAACATTTCACATTCGGCTTTTCCTTTCTGCTACAAGTCTGTGGATGATCTGTGGCATGCCAGGAGACAATCCATTTCACTGTAACATGAGAAATTCACCCTTAGTCTCCTGTACGCATTCCTCACGCGCTACTTATCTCATTCTGTCAGCCAGATCTTTGAGCTGAATGTTGAGAGCCAACAAGCTGTTCGAATGTTTATGTATTTTTCACTTGTTTGTTTTTAAGTAATGCTGTATTACAGGAATGAAGCAAAGATACAGCAGGCGCAAATGTTTTAAATAGCATTCATGCAGCAATGGTTGTTTATACCAGTCAAAAGTTTAGATTTTTTTCCCCTACATTCTAGAACAATACTGGATGTTTTTAACTATGCAATAACACATATATATGGGATTAGGTAATTAAGTAACAGTAACAACAACAACAACCTAGTTCTTTTAAAAACACATTGTGAAGTGCATTTGCAAAACCTCTCAAACACCATAAAACTGGCTTGGTGGATTGTCCATCCATTACAAACCATAGAATTTGCTTAAATACCTGGGACAGGTGATGTTCATGATGACATCACACTCATAAGCATCTTCACACACAGTACAATTCTGCTAGTGCTGCATTAATCTCTGTAGCTGTGCTCATATCATCTGTATATACAAAAGAACACTAACCTTGCTACGTCTCCCAAATGATGACGCTTTTCTCATTTGGAAGAAAGTGCATTCGAACAATCAACAGGACTTAAATCCATAAAAAATATGACAAATGTCACCAGTAGGAGTAGTAAATTACATTTATATTCTCAGTTAAGGTTTATTACATTTAAAAATAATTTCTAAATTATTTACATTTTTATACCAATTTTTTTCACACATTTAAATTAAATCATAGGTGTAGTATTGTTAAAGAATTAAAGACATACTACATATTTTATCTGTCACATGAAAATGAAACACTAATTTGTTCCACAATTAAAATAATAATAATAAATATAGTTACAAGCAACGATGACGGGCCCAAGCACCCTGCACCATCGCCACCCCGGGGGCACCGCACAACCCGTGTGTTATGTGAGTGTGTTAAGACCTTGAAAAAGCCATCGCCACCCAGTTGCACCCCACAACCTGCACACGTCACACACTATACAGGGCTAATGTCAGTTTGGGCCCTAAATATTTGTTGAGTGCGTTAGTGTGTGTGTGTGTGTGTGTGTGTGTGCGCGCGAGTGTTAACATTTGTAATGTGTGTGTGTGTGTATGTATGTGTGCATGTGTGTGATGTATGAGTATCTTTGTGTGTGTGTGTGCGAGATTTTGAGTTTTAAGATTTTGAGTGATTTGTACGTGCGTTCAGTAGGCCACACATGCTGGAATAAAAGCCTCACACTCTGATGTTCCTCAACGTGATGTCACTGAGCGTGTCACTCAATATAAGGCCACACATAAAGTTATTAATCATTTTTCGTTGTAAGTTTAAGACATTATAACGACTGACCCGTTTGAGATATCAAAAATCCCTCCGCAATTTTGTGTCCTCAATGTCTTTAGATGTCTTTGGCCCGGTTTGGTGACGATCGTATATATTCCCTAGGAGGAGTATATCAAAATCCATTGGGGCGATTTTACGAACAACCCAAAATAACCGGCCTCTTGTTGAGTTGAGCCAGGATGCTCTAAATGTGTACTGGGTTTCGTGTGCCTTTGAGAAAGTGTGTATGAGCTATCCAGCAAAATCTCATATGGGGGCCCCTGGGGACCCCGGGCTACGCGACTCTCAGGCATCCTGATGGCAGCAGACTCCAACCAGTCTGCCAAGTTTCATGAGGTTTTGAGCATGTTAAGACCCCCGAAAGTCCAAAAGGTTGGAAAAAAAAAAAGAAAATAATCCTTAGGAAAACAAGAGGGTCCTTCACACACTATGACGACATAGCGCTGATGTCATAGTGCTTGGGCCCTAATAATAATATTAATAATAATAATAATAATAATAATAATAACAAATTCTTCATTTCCAACTCCATGCATTCTGCACTCTATTCTGAGGCCTGGGTCTCCGGTTTGTGTGTGTGTGTATGTGTATGTGTGTGTGTGTGTGCGCGTGCTGCAGTACCGTATGAAGCTGGTTTTGCCGGTGGAGTACTGTCCCACCAGCAGCACCATGGGCTTGTTGTCAAAGTCTGCATCCTCCAGGGCAGGGGAGTGGAACTCGTGGAATTTGTAGTGCTCTTCTAAAGGAAGCAGTTTGGTTTTGTACAGCTTCTTGAGTCCCTCACTGACTGTGTGAAAGACCTCAGGATCCCTTTTTCTTCTGTCATCCGTTCCCAACCAGCTGAACATGATGCTGCACTTCTCTCTCTCACACACTCTCTGTCTGCTGATTAAACCTATATGTGAGTCAAAGCCAATATTTACTGTCTCTCAGCATCTGCAGGCCAAGCTCATGACAACACACACACACACATACACACATGCTGTTACCCTAAAACCCAGGCAGAACCACACAGACACACAGGTTCCTGAAGGTATTGCTGAAATGTAAATAAGGTTACAAGGCTACATTATGACATTACACTCCCTTGCTCTTGCTCTGCTACTGATCATTACACTGCTTACCTAGCTTCAAGATGAACACCAGGAGCTTAGAAACCCATCAAGAGGTAGAGCGGGGCCAATGAGCGGTTCCTCGGTTTCTCTGGGCTGCAGAATTAAAGCTCCGGGTTGCAAAATATCACCATGAGAGAAAACGCCTAACGGCGCAGGCACAACCCAGACATGCCGTCAGCGGGAGAACTGTCCAATCAGAGTGCAGCTTAAAGTCTGGCCGACAGCCAACCAGAGAAAAGGGGCGGGACTGAGAAATTCTATGGGGAGTGAAGCGCTGTGCAATAATACTGGACTGAAAAACAGAGACAGATTGATGGTTTGATGAAAGGACAGATGGCCAGATAGACAGACATCACATAGACTCATGGATAGAAGGACAGACATACATACATGCTGACTGCTGGAGAGGACAGACAGGCAGATGATCAATAGTTAGATACATAGAAAGATAGATTGATTGACTACAGGACAGACATTTACAATTATGGGATTTGGCAGACTTACTTATCCAGAGCGACTTACATTTTATCTTATTATATACACGACCGCTCAAAAGTTTGGGATCACTTTCTAACTCCATGGTCATTCCTGATTTTTATTTCTTTCTACACTGTAAAGTGATACTGAAGGCATCCAAAATATGCAATAATCTGTTTTGAACAGTTAATGTTGAGATGTATCTGATACTCATGATCTGTAAAGCATTCATAACACTCTAATCTGAGGTGACAATCCTTTCATTGTTTTGAAAGCCCTAGTACTGTTGTAGAATGTATCAAATAAATCACTAAACAAATACAAAGAAATTTGCAAGTGATTGCAAACTTTTGAGCAGTAGAGTATCTGGTGGGCCCTTGAGCAAGGTCCTTAGCAGTTAAGGGGTTAAGGGCCTTGCTCAAGGGCCCACCAGTGGGAGCTTGGTGGTGCTGAGGTTTGACCCTGGAACGTTCTGCTCAGTAGACCTTAACCGCTGAGCTTCCTCTGACCCCTGACAGACAGATAGATAGATGGAAAGGCAGATAGACATAAATGCAGACTACTAGACTGGACAGAAAGATAAGTACTGTTGATACACTGCCTCCCCCAAAAGAGTTACGATTTCAAAAGGATCAAATTATTGGGCTGCATCAAGCAAAGAAAACAATTAAGAAGGTTTTAAATAACAGGAACTGGGTAAAGTAGTCTACATTCACCGTCAACTTTGAGGAAGAGATGTGGTTAGAACAAAATCATGAATGGAGATCTCTTAAATAATTGGTGAAGTTGTGTGGTAAAACTCAACAGTAATTAAACTATACCTATGTTTAATAGTAAAAGTAAGCGTATTTCCATATACAATGTGACGAGGACTCTCAGGATTGGGACTAAACAGCTGTGGTTGCTTCATTTGGTTAGGTCTAGGCTCTGCAATGAGGCAATAAAACAAATTCAGCTGATAACCTGAATGTACTGAATCTATGGTGTGTTTCTTCCCTGAAGCTCAGTCAGATTGGATCGAGAGTGTCTGTCAAACAGCAATTTGTCTTGTCACAGATTCTCAGTTGGCTTTAGGTCTGGATTTTGACTGGGCCATTCTAAAACATGAAAATGCTTTGTCTAAACCATTCCATTGGCTGTATGGGTAGAATAGTTGTCCTGCTGTAAGGTAAAACCTCTGCCCCAGTTTTACAGAGGTTTTCTTCTAAAATTGCCCAGTATTTATATCCATCTTCCCATCAACACCAACTCATGGTGTTAGTTTTGTGCCACACATAGCATTTTGCATTTAGGTCAAAATGTTTAATCCGACCAGATTAAACTGACACAGCAACATGTTTGTGGGAGTTTGCTGTGCCTCCCACATGGCTTGTCAGGACTTCTTATGACTTTCTTTCAATAATGGCTTTCTTCTTGCCACTCTTCCACAAAGGCCAGATTTGTGGAGTGCACAACTAACAGTTGTCCTGTGGACAGATTCTCCTACCTGAGCTATGGATCTCTGCAGCTACTCCAGAGTTACCATGGGCCTTTTGGCTTGGCTAAACAGATGCCTGGAGGGTCATTTTAGGTGGACAACCATGTCTTGGTTTGCAGTTGTGCCATACCATTTCCATCTGATGGGTTGAACAGTGCTTCCTGATATGTTCAAAGCTATGGATGTTTTTAAAAACCTATTATCTGCTGTAAACTCCTCCACAACTTCATCAAAATTTCAGATGATTTGTCATTTATCCTTTATTTCATTTATCATTTTCCTTCCACTCAACAATTATTTGTTGGTATAACATATAAAATTCCAATAAAATACATTACGTTTGTGGTTGTAACATGGACAAAATGTGGAAAAGTATTTTCCCTTTCCTTTTTTTTGCATATAAATGGTTTAGATCATCAAACATATTGTAATATTGCACAAAGATAACCCAAGAAAATACAAAATACAGTTCTTAAATGATGATGATCTATATTAAGGGAAAAGGGCTGTCCAAACCTTCCTGGCCCTGTGTGAAAAAAGTATTTGCCAATGAGTCTTTTACGTCACTGTGGAGGAATTTTGGCCCATTCTTCCTTTCAGAATTGTTTTAATACAGCAACATTGGTGGGTTATCAAGCATCAACTGTTTGTTTAAGAGTAAATTTAGTTCAGACATTTATAGGTGGACTTGCTGGTGTGTTTTGGATCATTGTCCTACTGCATAACCCAAGTGCGCTTGAGATCACAAACTTTCTTGATTTAACAGTTCTGGTAGTAATTAACGCCTGGGTAAAGCAAATGAAACTTAATACAACTTTATAATATATAAAATGTACAGTAAATACTGTTTCAGTAACTGTTTACAGTTTCATTGTATATACAACAGCACCAAGATTACTCATCGGTTATATTTATATACCATTTATATATTGATAATATACAGATATTGTGCAATATATGTAAAATATCCAGCTGTTAGATAAAATAAATTTTACACACACACACAAGTAAACATGTATTTATGTGAAATAGCACTTAATCAGCTGAATGCCTCTGAAGTGTGGAATCTTTAGCCACGTGCCGCCATCTTGTGGTAAAATAAAATATAGCACGTAATTGTACATCAAAGTAAGTACTGCCTTTTTTGCCTGTTTACCTTTTGAAATATACTGTATGTTTTAGTGGTTTGTGTGTAGAAAGAGATGAAAAAGAGTTGATCAGAATAAAAGTTACTCCATCCATCCATCATGAACAAACCTTCACATACATACCTATAGAGAATTCACGTACTTTAGCCTAACATGTTGACCTTCATTGAATTCACAGAGGTCCCATGGAACATCAACACAGACCAGGATGTGATTATTATACCAGATGACTGTGAGGGGGAGCTAGTGGAAAAAAACACTAATTTATTTTCTATTTTTAATAGATCATTATCAAATGTTTTTGGGTTCCCTGTCATAAAATGCTTTATATAAATGTCAAACCTGAAGGAATCTGACGAAACCACTATTGGTCAGAGCATGTTTCTTTTTCAATGTCGGATCAATGTCAATCACTTATTGTCATCCGATTAAAGAAAGTACAATAAAAAGTAAGGTTCCAATTTGTCCATCACCAATAGCTAATGTTTAATTTACTTAGGGAAAAATCAAGATCATACGGGTACCATCTCAGTATATTTTATTCTTACAGTGAACTAGTGACAATACTCAACCATTTAGTACCTTTTTCTTTCAGGTCCTAGGGGTTATTTCCCGCCATATTTAAAAAAATTTCCCCGTCTTGTTTGATAATCAGGATAACACTAAAAAATTTAGGTTCTAAATTGTATAGTTGAAATAAGATATTTACATACACTACTGCCAAACATTAAATCAGAGTAAACTTTTTCTGTTTTAGACCAAGAAAACATTTTTTGCATTTGTTAAATGTCAGAATCAAGCGAAAATTTTTAATGTATTTTTTAATCACTTTCATCAAAGTCGAAAGCATACATACACTAAGTTTATTGTGTCTTTAAACATAAAGAAAACTCCAGACGATTTCTCCAGATGATTTCTGAAATTTTTTAATCTAAAAACTCCAAATGATTTCCTTTTGTTTTCTTTTTGTTTGTTGGAGAAAAGAAAATTATGTGGATATATTGAAGCAACATCTGAAGACATCAGCCAGGAAGTTAAAGCTTGGGCGGCAATGGGTCTTCCAAATGGACAATGACCCCATGCATATCTCCAAATTAGTTACAAAGTGCCTTAAGGACAACAAAGTCAAGGCATTGGAGTGGCCATTACAAACCCCTGATCTCAGTCCGAAAATTTGTGGGTGGCACTGAAAAGGCAAGTGCGAGCAAGAAGACCTACAAACCTGACCAGTTACACAAGTTCTGTCAAATTTCCAGCTAACTATTGTAGAAAGCCACCCGAAACGTTTGGCCCAAGTGAAACAGTTTCGGGGCAATTCTAGCAAATACTAAGGAAGTGTATGTAAATTGATGACTGATGACACTAATAAAAAGTTTCCATAAAATACTCCCTCGCTCGATTCTGACATTTAATAAATGAAAAAAATATGTTAATATTTATTGATATAAAACAGAAAAAAATTACTCTGAATTGATGTTTGACGGTAAAGGATTTTTTTTTCTTAAGCATATATAAATATCTGGTTTCAACTGTACAGTATATAATATCCATTAAATCAGGGCAGAGCAAAACCTCCCCTTTCCTTCCCCAACTGGAGTATTTGGAATCTTATGTGTGTTTTCTCCCCCCCCCCCGACAAATAGATCACAGTCTATACATGGTGTGTAACTTTCCTGTCCAATTGTGTCCAATAAGCCTACAATATGTCTACACTTAAGTTCTTTTTCTTGTACAAATTCATTATGTTTAGATAAAGTCTTGAGTATTTACACAGTCGACTGTCTATAATGGTGTGCTACACATGCATATAGGATACCACCTTAGTAAATTTAAAGTAACCTTTAATAAAATCAAATGTATGGCATAATTACATCAAGTATAAAACAAACGAACTTTCAGTTTTAGGTTATTGTGATAATCATAAAATTCAGGTGTGCAGGCGAAATCGTGCGATGAGTGGGAGGTGATCAGATGAGTGCCGCTGATTGGGCAGGAGGTTCACTTGTCTTAGCTGGGATTCGCTGACTAGGGCCAGCCGGGACAGCAGCTCCAGACCTTGCTCTTGTGCAGCACAGGATTCTGGGAACAAACACAGCTGTGCGGTAAAATAGCATCCAGAAAAGCATAGTGCAATATGATTCCTAATGTTACGCCTTTCAACGTCACCTAATCAATTATATATTGCTTAATATACTGATGCAATAATATGAACTAATCATTATATGTCATGGACATATAAGGAATAATATTTTACTTCCTCACACCTGCACTAAATTATACATATATTTTTTTAATGAAACAGCTTTGGTGTAATGTTAGTTTAGAGAATTGTCTAAGAGCTATTGCAAATGCAAACACTTTGCAAGTCTGGTCAGCAGTGCATGACAATATGAAAATACATCCAGATTTGGCAAAATAAATATACAAGAGCATTCAGTCATTTGTGAATAAAATCTTAAGAAATGCAATAAAGCTCATGTGAACACAGTCACACAAAATGACCTAATGTGACTCTTGTACTAAATAATTCAAATGACTACCATATAAAAGACTAAAGGAAGCATAGTAGATACACACATATACACACACATACCCTGCCCAAACAAATGAAAGTCACCACTTAAAAAGGGTCGAATTATTGGCCTGAATCAAGTACCAAAATAAATTAGGGAGATTTTGGAATTTTTTTGAGAGCTGTCCGACACATTAATATAACCTGCAATGACTGTGCTGAACCTGTGATCAGAAAAAAATCATGGATGGAGATCATGAAGTTGTAAAACATTATAATTTGCCAGGAAAATATAATATAAATATAAAAAAAATAAAGATTGGACTTTGAAGCAATTGAAAAAAGGTCAGGATATGTGGTCTGATAATTCCAGGGAAAGTGCATGAAGCGATGCACCCATTATACATAGTGCCCACTGTACAAGCCTCTGGAGGCAGTGTTATGATCTGGGGTTGGTTCGATTAGTCGGGTCTAGGCTCAGCAATGTGATGTGGCAATAATACACACGTGGACAAAATTGTTGGCACCCTTCGGTCAATGAAAGAAAAACTCACAATGGTCACAGAAATAACTTTAATCTGACAAAAGTAATAATAAATAAGAATTCTATGAATGTTAACCAATGAAAGTCAGACATTGCTTTTCAACCATGCTTCAACGGAATTATAAAAAAAAAATGAACTTATGGAACAGGCCTGGACAAAAATTATGGTACCCCTAACTTAACAGTTTGTTGCACAACCTTTTGAGGCAATCACTGCAATCAAACGATTCCTGTAACTGTCAATGAGACTTCTGCACCTCTCTGCAGGTATTTTGGCCCACTCCTCATGAGCAAGCTGCTCCAGTTGTTTCCGGTTTGAAGGGTGCCTTTTCCAGACAGCATGTTTCAGCTCCTACCAAAGATGCTCAATAGGATTGAGGTCAGGGCTCATAGAAGGCCACTTTAGAATAGTCCAATGTTTTCCTCTTAGCCGTTCTTGGGTGTTTTTAGCTGTGTGTTTTGGGTCATTGTCCTGTTGCAAGACCCATGACCTGCGACTGAGACCCAGCTTTCTGACACTGGCCAGCACATTTCTCTCTAGAATCCCTTGATAGTCTTGAGATTTCATTGTACCCTGCACAGATTCAAAACACCCTGTGCCAGATGCAGCAAAGCAGCCCCAGAACATAACAGAGCCTCCTCCATGTTTCACAGTAGGGACAGTGTTCTTTTCTTGATATGCTTCATTTTTCCGTCTGTGAACATAGAGCTGATGTGCCTTGGCAAAAAGTTCCATTTTTGTCTCATCTGTCCACAGGACATTCTCCCAGAAGCTTTGTGGCTTGTCAACATGTAGTTTGGCATATTCCAGTCTGGCTTTTTTATGATTTGTTTTCAACAATGGTGTCCTCCTTCATCGTCTCCCATGTAGTCCACTTTGGCTCAAACAACGACGGATGGTGCAATCTGACACTGATGTTCCTTGAGCATGAAGTTCACCTTGGATCTCTTTAGAAGTCTTTCTGGGCTCTTTTGTTACCATTCGGATTATCCGTCTCTTTGATTTGTCATCAATTTTCCTCCTGCGGCCACGTCCAGGGAGGTTGGCTACAGTCCCATGCTTCTTAAATTTCTGAATAATATGTGCAACTGTAGTCACAGGAACATCTAGCTGCTTGGAAATGGTCTTATAGCCTTTACCTTTAACATGCTTGTCTATAATTTTCTTTCGAATCTCCTGAGACAACTCTTTCCTTCGCTTCCTCTGGTCCATGTTGAGTGTGGTACATACCATGTCACCAAACAACACAGTGACTACCTGGAGCCCTATATATAGGCCCACTGACTGATTACAAGATTGTAGACACCTGTGATGCTAATTAGTGGACACACCTTGAATTAACATGTCCCTTTGGTCACATTATTTTCAGTATTTTCTAGGGGTACCATAATTTTTGTCCAGGCCTGTTCCATGAGTTTATTTTTGTAAATAATTCTGTTGAAGCATGGTTGAAAAGCAATGTCTGACTTTCATTGGTTAACATTCATAGAATTTTTTTAAATTATTACTTTTGTCAGATTAAAGTTAGTGAGACCATTGTGAGTTTTTCTTTCATTGACCGAAGGGTACCAACAATTTTGTCCACGTGTGTATAAACTCAGCTGATGACCTGAATGTACATTTATGGATTTTTTTTCTTTTCTGATGGCACAGGCATATTCCAGGATGCTGCTAAAGGTGGATCTACAAGCTGTTGAATCATGGGGGTAGTTAGTATTGCCCACATGTTTTTTAATTTTTTGTTTCATTTTTGTAATAAAAATTTACGTTGTTCATCGGAGGTTGTATTTTACCAAGATACTAAGACCTGATATGATCAGATAATTTATATTATGTTTTTACGTGAGAAAAGATGAAGAGGGATACTAACTTTTGAACAAAACACAAGGCCACACACACACACACACACACACACTCACTTGCCAAGCCAAAAAAAAAAGCTACTACCTGGATTTAACTAAGCTAACAGATAAGAACCTTTCACTGTATAATTACTGAAGTGATTAATATGGTTCAGCTGGTAACAAGTTATTCAACTCTAACTGATGCAGTGAATAGCTTCTCATTTCAAAAACAACATTGTAAAATTGCCCAACCCCTCTAAAAAAGACAAAGAAAAAAAAAAAACAGTAGAACTCAGATATGCATAACAGAGAATATCAGACTATTTCCACATGCTTATGCAATTAAGGGATTGGGACTAAACAACTGTGTACGCTTAAGAAAACAACAGCATAAAATTGAGCATAAAGAATAGTCTCATGAGTTCCAGAGTGATGCATCAGGGTAATAAGAGAGGCAGATGGAGTGATTCATCCATCAGGCCTAGTGTCTACAAGCCTGTGTCCACTGTGCCGGTGGCAGCAGTGTTATGATATTTTGTTATGTTGCTTCTGTTGGTCAGGTATAGATATATCATGTTATGTGCCCAAAAATGAGATCAGCTCAATAACTGAATGGCCAGGTTTTTCAATTAATAGATTTTTCCCCCTGATGGCACAGGCGCATTCCATGATCCTGATGTGAGGATTTATTGGGAACAGTGATTCAGGGAGCATGTGACAATTTTCATACATTAATTGGCTACCACAGAGGCCAAACTTTAACCCGATTAAGAACCTTTGGGATGAGCTGGAGAAGGCTTTACACAACGGTCTGATTCTCCCACCATCAATACAAGATTCTGGAGAGAAAGTAATGCAACTCTGGATGGAAGTAAATGTGGATACTGCATAAGCTTATGAAAAGGAGGACCAATGAAAATGTACAGTATGCAACTTTTTGGGGGGCAGTGTAATATTTAACATTTATTTATTTTATATTGCCACATACCACCCACCATAAGCACCCATGAAATAAATAAATCTATAAAATATTAAATTATAATTTTATAATGTAATATACAGTATAATATAAATATTAATAATTATAATTCATGCTATATATAATGAAATCAATAGCTTAATAAATATTTAAATAATTAAGAAAATAAAAATAATTATGTATATAAAAACATAAACATTTATATAAACAAGGAACATAAATAAATGAATAAATAAACAGTATGAAAATAATGAAATAAATAATCAAATAAATAATTAAATGATCAAATGAATCATGTAAGAAATAAATTATTTAATAAATGCTGAAATAAAACATCTGAATCGCAATTTAAACATTGCTTTTAATACCATAATACAGGGGTACTTCAATTATGTACTTAGTCTGGATGGAACTCCATCATCATTACATTTTGTGTAACCCGGATCCGCATATCAACAACCTAGTGCCTCAGCTGTTCGAGCCACCACAACCTTTTCGGCATTACATCAACAATAAGACCTTATAATAATGCATATGATGTACGCTTTGGTGTTAAATGACATGCATGATGGAGAAGTCATGTGGTGTGTTTTTTTGTTGAGCATCGCATAGAGCAGCAGAAGCTATTTATGGAATAAATATACATAAAATAAATGGGTATGTTGTTTTTTTCAGAAGATAAACATATTAAACACACACAAGAAGCTTTCTGACCTGTACAGCTGGATTCGTTGCTCTGTGCTGCCGAGTAGAAGATGTAATCGACAGTGATGGCGGTGCGCGAGTGACAGGTGGTGATCTCACGCTGACCACTCCCTTTCAGGAAATGAGAGTAAACGGAGTTCAGCTTCAGACCGTGCTCGATATGACGCATATTCAAGCTGCTCAAAGGGCAAGAGAGGAAATCAGCATTGTGTAGTGTGCCAGACTCTTCTTTAAATGCAGAAGGTTAAGGTTTAATTACACACAACTTACCCTTTTATGGATTTCTCTACATCGGGATCTGCTAAGGAGACCAAACCAATGAGTCTGGTTTAGAACATATGTGTATTGGAGTTAATCAACTATATTCATGCATGTTTAATACATAACACACTGGAACACCAGCATATCTCAACATAAACACCATATCACAATTAACTGCAGCTTCAATACTTAGCCAGAGGACAGTAAAAATCACATCTCTCTCTCTCCCACACACACACACACACACACACACATCTTTTTAAAGTTTCACCCCACAGTAATTAAGAGTGATGGGGCATACCATTAGTCTTGTATTCATACTGGCACAGTTGAGAGATCCCAAGGCTGGGGGGCCACAGAGGTGGAGTGAGGACTCTCTGTCCACGAGGGCTTTCTTCCTGTCCTGATACCTGCAAAAGAAAGTGAGAGAGAGAGAGAAAGATAGACACAGAGATAGAGAAGAGCACAAGAGTTCAGCTAGGTGTCCTCGACATGCTCCTTAGTGAGGACAGTTTCTCTATTGAACATTTAGAACTCATCCTATTAAGTGCACCTTCTCCATGAAGAAGAGCAGAAATATGGAGAAAAACTAAGTTTAGTCCAATGCAGCTCTCACATGCTTATCGCTGATGTTCTCCTGTCTAACTGTGTCAGATACATTGATTTGTTATAGATATCATCAAGTTCATAACTCCTGCTTTAACATGACTGCTATGAAAAGTAGTCATGACTCACCTTCCCAATAGGCATGCCTGCATACTCCAGCTTGCTGTTTGTAATGAAGGTGTAGAGGGGACTAGTAGGCACTGAGTTAAAGTCCCCACAAAGCAGTACAGGGCAGGTTGTACCATCATCCTGCAGCGCCACCCGACTGATCTCAGCCAGTAGGAGAGCCAGCTGTGCAAGTTTGATATCACCACGTCGGGGGTTGTACAACAGGTGAGTAGTGACCACGCAGATGCTGCGTTCTAATCCTGACTCCAGTGCAGGCTTCAGCACCACAATCAGCCCCACATTATCTCTATCTAGGATCGGGATGCCTTGTCGGAAAAACTCCACAGGATGCGAGGATGAGAGTGTGAAGAGAGACTTCTTAAAGGCTATCATGCAGCCATCGAGCTTGCGGCCAGTCCGACGTTTGTACTCACACTGGTAGCCTGAGAAGCAGGGACAGAATCCAAAGAAAATGGTCAAATGGAAATACAAAAAAATGGAGTCATCCGTCTCTTCTCCTTGTGCTATATTACAAACTCTACACCACCACATTATTTGATAAATTATGGTGTGAATTTAATTGTCTGTTGAAAATATGTTTTAAATCTGGTGGCTGTGACTACAAAAGAGATTGGATAGGGCCAATTTAAGACTAATAATAATGTGACAAGTAGAAATCATGTGTAGTGTTTTCAATATAATACAAAATGAAGAGAATTTTACAGTTAGATAGAAAGTTATGAAGAACATTATTAAAATAAACAATTGATTACATTGTGGTCTTAGCACGTTAACACTTAACACTAAGTCACTAAAAACCTGTTTAGTAAACAGACAATGTGAAATGCTTGTTTTGATTTGAGATTCATATTCTATTGATTTACTAGAATTTCTATGGACCAATATACAGATGGGAGGTAGAGCTTTGTAACTTTTACACAACTAATATTTACCTACAGCACCTTTAAATCAAGGACACCATGAAACACCTAAACATACTTAATCCAGTCATTATTAAACATGATGTACCTAGATATTCTAGTCTGGGTTTGATCTCCCTCTGATAATGATCCTCCTGCACCTCCTGGAGACACATTATCTACAGAGAGAGATGACTGTATTGTTACACTGAACCACAAACAATAAAACATCCTGTGACGTCTAACATGCTCTTTCAAAACTGCTACTTTTTCATGCAAGTATAAATAGTATCATGCAATTAAACACTTAGCAAAACAGCAACTCAATTCTGTACAGCTTGTGCTTATGAGAAAGCTCTCTCACATCTGCGGAGTGGTACTCCAGTTCGGCGATGAGGTTGCTGAACCGATGACGCCACTGCAGCACGTAAGGCTTACAGTGCCTGTAAAGGTAGGTGTTGCTGAGAAGGAGATCCTGAGAGAGGATGTTGTAGGACATCACTGAGAAGTCAAAAGTTCCCGCACTCATGCTTGCGCAGCTCTCTGTCAGCTCCTCCCACTGCCTCTTTAACTCTGCATTAGAACCAGATTATTGTTATTACTATGCATCATAATGAATACAATCAATACACCACAGCAACTGATGTTCTACTGCATAATCACCTGTCCTGATCTCTGCTGTCCTAGTCAGGTGTGGGGAACGGGTCCCAGGTGGAACAGGACTGCGCTCACGTCTTGCTGAAACTGAGCTTTTAGGGCCGGGCTGCACACCATCACCTGCATGCTCACACTCTGAGCACTTTCTCCTCTTAACAGGAGGAGGCTCTGTATCGGGGTCCTTCATCAGGCCAGGTGAGGAGCGCAGGTGTCTTAGGTGATCGCTGCTGGACACCGCGCTCCAAGTGAAGGAACAGGGAGGTCTGGGAGAGGTGATGGGGTTTCTGGTGATGATGAGTGGAGATGTGTTTCTCCAGTACCGACAGCAGTGTCTCCAAACAGCAGCAGCAGCTGGAGCATAGGCCACTGCACTCAGGGGTCGGACAAACATGGGCTTACTGCTAAGACAAGAGATCGACTTCAGCTTGTCGAGTAACTAAAATGACTTTTTTAAAGGAATGTTTAGGTGCATCACGCCAAAATTAAGCACATATGTCGCTTGGCAACGCTTGGCTTGCTTGCTAGAGAAATCCCAATTATAGCTTAAGACACAACGACAAGCTTTACAAGAACATGATGTAGGAAACAAGGTAAAGGAAGGCAGAAGTGACCGCAGAGTAACACAGAGGCATGTGAGGCTCGGAGAAGCCAGCAACAAGAGCTTTTAGCTAGCCAGCATTAGCACAGCTTACTTCTCGGTTGCTGGTGAACAGGCATATTTAACACTCCGGCGTCGGCACATAAAAAAAAACCTTCTCGGTGTACGCTACTGACATGTCCTACTGCAGAGTAATTAACCCAGGTTTCATGTGTAACTGAGACATTCAATAACCGGCCACGAAAACCCAAACATTGTCGCGTCGCTTGAATATGACGTCACTACGGAAGGCCCGCGTGGACAAAGCATACAGTATGTGTATTTGTTGAGTGTATTTAGAAAATACTGTAAAAGCTTCGGTCCAGAGTAATTCAATGTACACAAAAGGTTTATATTTCACCAAGCAAATGTAAAGTGAACTTAACTTGTGTATGGTTCTCAGACCGTTAATATGACTGCCCCATGACGACAGTTGAGATCTGCCATCACACACAGGTCTTCCACTGGGAATTGTGTTTCCCCAAATGCTGAATATGTGGATTTTACCCATGAGAACCTAATATTTGACTGCTGTACGTCACAGTAGTAAAAAAGGAAATGAAGGAACTAGACTAGATGGTTTAAAACAGTGGCTCTCAACCCTAGAGAACCATCTGCCCTGCACAGTTGAGTGTTTTCTCAGTTCCCAGTACATCTGATTTAAGTAATGAAGAGACTTTTCTGAATTGTAGTGGATGACAGAGCTGGGAAAACACTAACATGTGCAGGGCAAGTGTTCCTCCAGGACCCTGGCTGAGAACCATTTGTTGTATATTGCCAACTTTGTGTGCAGTCAGAGAAAAAAAGACTGCTTTAGGCTGGGCAGGAGGAAGATATGAAGAGAAATAGAAGTAAGCAGGAGACAACAAGAGAGACAGAGAATGAGACAGAGAAAAGAAATGAGAGGGGAAAAGGGGTAGAAATGAATGTGAAGGAGAGATTCTGATTCTGTTCTGAAAACTCCTCCTCTTCATGTTTCTCTTTTCCACGCTCTTTGTCTTCATGATCCTCTTTGGTGTATCTTGGTATTTAAACATACTTGATCTGAGTGTGAGACTGTTTAAATACCAAGATACACCAAACACCAAGGAGGAGCAAATTTAATGTTACTGTACTGGCCTAAAAAATGTAGGTGTTTACATTATGTGTAAAAGACAGGTACAGCGCAGGTCTACTGTAATCACTGGTTTTACAGTACAACATATGCAATTTGGCACAATAAATCTAATGCTATCTTTTCCCATCAATGGTGTTTGTAGTCGGCTTGCATTTCCATCACTTCATTATGAAAGAGTATTAAGACCAGGGGAAGAGGAAGGGGAGAAATTTTTTTAAACTCAGAATTTATAAGTTATATTTATAAGAAGTTTATAAGAAGTTATAAGTTAAAATTTTCAAGAAAAAAAAAATTGTGTTTAAAAAATACTGTGAGAAAAAAAATGCTAATTTATGAGAAAAAAAAACAAACCCTGAAACGTTTGATCTTTCTTTCAAAAATGTACAGGCTTTTTTTTTTTTAAATCCCCATAAAATTGTGACTCAAAATTTCTAAGTTTTAAACTCTGAAATTACATGCCCCTCCCATTCAAATTCTTTTTTAAACCCATATTGGCCCTAATACGCTGCCGTACTTCATACATCCTTGTAAAAGCTACATTTTTATTATGTCATCACTGTCACCAAAAATAGTGTTACATCTAAAACTGCATGTAGTGTATATTCCACAAGTAGACACCAGCCATTACAAATCATAGACTCTTTATTAAACCACATGTACAGTACAAGCAGATTTATTGCACAATGCTTTGGATGACCAAGGCAAATATTATATACAGCACACACACTTTGAATAGGTCAAAAAAAAAAACCTCATTTAGTTGCATGTTAGGCACTGAGAGGTGCACTTGACTTTTGTGCTTCAGTATACCCTTAATATGCTTTAGTTTTAGATCTCATCCTGAAAAAATACAGCATGTTGCCTTAAAGAGCAAAGCATCCCCACACCATTACAATACTACCACCATGTTTCACATGCTCTTATTATTATTATCTTACCTAACTGTTGGTTTGACTCCATAGAACTTGATCCCTAAAGACATTTTAGGGTTATTAAGGTGTGTTTTGGGATATCTGAGACAAGCTTTTATGTTAATTTTGATAAAGTAGTGGTTTGTGGTTTACTTTGTGTTGCTTGTGCTTTGTGTTTGCTTCAGTAAATTTAGTTGGATGAAAAGTAACATAAGGGGCAAATACATGGCACAACCATGCATAAGGAAGTAATTAGGAAGAGGGAATTTTTTTTTTTTTTTTTGCAGCCCTGTGTGTGTGTCTGTATGTGTGTGTGTGTGTGTGTGTGTGTGTGTGTGTGTGTGTGTGTGTGTGTGTGTTAGAGAGAGAGAGAGAGACAGAGAGAGATAGAGAGCATGTTTTCTGCACATCTTAGCTCTCCCCTATTTTGACAGTCTGGTTGGGTTTGCACATGCACCCAGCTCCTCATTTCTGTTCTTTGAGATACTCCAGGGATCCTAAAAACAAAATAACAAATAATTACCAAATAGTACTTCAAATTCAAATTCAAATTCAAATTCAAATTTTATTTGTCACATACACAATCCTACACAGTACGATATGCAGTGAAATGCTTAGGCAACTGCCCTGACCTAAGAGAATAAAATAAAATTAAATAAAATATAAAATATAGAATATAAAATGTAAAATGTAAGAATATAAAAATATAAAATGTAAGTAGGTAAAAAAATTGAAATTGCACAAGTGGAAATAAAAATATTGAATATGCAGATATACAGTAAAGTGACATTTTAAATGATAAAGTGGCTTATGTGCATATTTAAGTGACGTGTGCATACTACCCATGAGTGGGCAGGTGTGCAGTGAGGACAAGTGTGCAAATGTCCTGAATGTCCAGAGTGTCCAGAGTGAGTGCAGAAGCATGTGTGGGTGTGCAAAATGGATCAGTACTGTGTGTTGTACTGATTAAGAGACCGTATCGCCTGCGGGAAGAAGCTCCTCCTCAGTCTCTCTGTGTTGGCCTTCAGGGAGCGGAATCGCTTTCCTGACCTCAACAGAGAGAACAGTCCATTGCTGGGGTGACTGAGGTCCTTCATGATCTTCCTGGCCTTGGTCCAGCACCGCTTGCTGTAGATCGAGTGCAGGTCAGGGAGCTCGGTGTGGATGATGCGCTCAGCTGATCGCACCACCCTCTGAAGAGTTCGTCTGTCCTGCATGGTGCTGTTCCCGAACCAGGACGTGATGTTTCCCGTCAGGATGCTCTCTATGGTGCAGGAGTAGAAGTTCCTAAGCACCTTGGAGGGCAGTCTGAAGTCTCTCAGGCGTCTGAGGTGGTAGAGACGCTGTCGGGCCTTTTTCACCACGGTGTTGATGTGACAGGACCAAGACAGGTCCTGCGTGATGTGTACACCGAGGTAACGGAAGCTGTCCACTCTCTCCACTGGGCTCTTGTTGATGACGGGGGTCTGGTAGTTCCTCTTCTGCTTTGTGCTGAAGTCCACTATCAACTCCTTTGTCTTGCTGACGTTGAGAAGGAGGTTGTTCGTCTGACACCAGTTCTCCAGATTTCCAATCTCCTTCAGGTAGGCCGTCTCATCGTTGTCAGTGATCAGGCCGACCACGACGGTGTCATCAGCAAACTTGATGATGGTGGTGGAGTTGGTAGTGGCTACGCAGTCGTGAGTGTACAAAGAGTACAGTAGAGGGCTCAGAACACAACCCTGTGGGGCTCCAGTGCTGAGGGTGATGGAGGCTGAGACATGTCCACCCATCCTTACTGCCTGTGGTCTCCCCGTTAGGAAATTGGAGATCCACTGACATAAAGATGAGCTGAGTCCCAGGTGCTCCAGCTTGGTAGTGAGTGTAGAGGGAATTATGGTGTTAAATGCTGAGCTGTAGTCGATGAAAAGCATTTTCACATAATTCCCCCTTCTAGTGTCCAGATGAGTGAGAGCAGTATGGAGTAGATGAGCGATGGCGTCATCTGTAGAGCGGTTTGAACGGTACGCGAACTGTAGTGGATCCAGTGTGTCTGGTAGTGAAGAGATGATGAAGTCTCTGATCAGCCGTTCAAAGCACTTCATCACCACTGATGTGAGGGCTACAGGTCGATAGTCATTGAGGGAAGCAGGATGTGGTTTCTTCGGAACAGGAACAATGATGGACTCTTTGAAGCATGTGGGGATCACCGACTGAGATAAGGAGAGGTTGAATATCTCTGTGAACACTGGTGCTAGCTGGTCTGCGCAGGCTCTGAGGACTCGGCCTGAGATGCCGTCTGGTCCTGCTGCTTTCCTGGTGTTCACTCTCCTGAAGGCTCTCCTCACGTCATGCTCGGAGATGATAAACGCGTTTCCGGTGCTGGCAATGACTTCCTGTCTGCAGCCATTAGCAGCGCTAGCATTAGCAACGCTAGCGTCTTTAGCTGCAGCCTCGAAGCGAGCATAAAAGGTGTTCAGCTCGTCTGCCAGAGTCATGTCCGCGTTTGTCATACCGGATGTTGGAGCTTTATAGTCCGTTATTGTTCTTAGTCCCTGCCACAGGCTCCTAGAGTCACTCTGTTGGAGTTGTGACTCTAGCTTCCTCCCGTAGCGCTGCTTCGCTTCCTTCACCGCCTTCCGGACGTTATATGCCGCAGCCTTGTACATGTCCATGTTCCCCGAAGCAAGTCCCGCATTGTAGGCAGCAGCGCGAGATCTCAGAGCGTCGCGGATGGTTTTATCCACCCACGGCTTCTGATTGGGAAACGTTCTGATGGTCGTTTTCTGTACGGTATCATCCGCTAGTTTCCCGATGAATCCCACAACCGCTTCCGTAAACACGCTGACGTCATCGGAGCTGTTTCGGAACATGTCCCAGTCTGCGTCATCGAGTGCGTCTTGAAGCGCGGCCACCGATTGGTCCGTCCAGCGCGCGACCTCCCTCTGAACCGGAAGTTCCTGTTTAAGCCTTTGTTTATATTTTGGCATGAGGAAGATGGCGGCGTGGTCAGATTTCCCAAACGGTGGACAAGATTGTGCCTTGTAGCCGTCTTTAACTGGTGTGTAACAGTGGTCCAGTGTCCTTTCGCCCCTGGTCGGGCAGGTGATGTGCTGATGGAAGTTAGGCGCTGCACGTTTGAGGTTGGCACTGTTAAAGTCCCCCGCCACAATAAGCGCAGCGTCCCGGTGTTGTGTCTGGTGCTGTGTGAGTGCCTCATGCAGCTCGCATAAGGCAGTGTCCGTGTCCGCTTGTGGCGGAATATAAACGGCGCTGATTATGACCGATGTGAACTCCCGAGGAAGATAAAAAGGACGACATTTGATAGTCAATAGTTCCAGGTTGGGTGTGCAGGAGCGTGCGAGAGGAACAACGCTCGCGCTGTTGCACCAGCTGCTGTTCACCATTAAGCACACGCCGCCTCCCCTTGTCTTCCCCGAGTCCCGTGTCCTGTCCATGCGGTGAACCGAGAAGAACTCGGCCGGCTGGATGGCGTGGTCCGGCACCGCTGGGTTCAGCCATGTCTCGGTGAAGCAGAGAAGATTGCAGTCCCGAATGTCTCTCTGGAACTTTATCCTGGCCCTGAGGTCATCGAGCTTGTTCTCCAGTGACTGGACGTTGGCGAGCAGGATGCTAGGCAGAGGTGTGCGGTGTGCACGCGCTCTCAGCCTGTTCCTGACGCCGGCTCGTTTTCCTCGGGGCCGCCGCTTCGCGTCGCGTCCTTTGTTTACCCTCAGGATCTCACTCGGCCAGCTCGGATCCGGAGTTAAAAACGTCGAATTGTGAGTACATTGTAAACCAATAGAAATAAGAGTATCTCTATCGTACTTAATGCACTCAATGATGGTGAATTAGCCGGATTAAAGTTATTGAAAGTTAACTTAAAAAACGAAAACAAGGAAAAATAGGTCGGAGCAGTCGCGACGGCAGCCGACCTCACCGGCGCCAAATGGATATGTACTTCCTTTACATATCCATTTTTACATATCCAGAAATTACTAATACATTTACTTTTAGGTATTTGGCAGATGCTCTTATCCAGAGCAACTTTAAAAAAGTGCTTACAAAAGTTTCTGTCATTGGATAGATCCTTACAATGGGTTACTAGGTTACTAACTAAGTACCATCAGTGAAACATTGTTGGGAAATGTTTTTCTTTGGTGGGCGGGTTTCCCAAATATTAAAAAAACAGATAGATCTTTAGTCGTTGTTTAAAGATTGCCAGAGACTCAGCTCTACAGACATCTTGAGGAAGTTCATTCCACCACCTAGGTGCCAGAACAGAAAACCGTCCAGATGCATGTCTTCCTCAATCGCTGAGAAATGTGGGACTAGCAAGCATCAGTGTTTGGAATTTGATGCAGGCAGCTACAGGAAGCCAGAAGCAAGTGCAGGAAGCGGAGAAGTGGGGTGGTATAGGGGCATATATACTAGATATTCAGGGGTTGGACAATGAAACTGAAACACTGGTCAATTTAGTGTTGGAGGTTTCATGGCTAAATTTGACCATCCTGGTGGCCAATCTTCATTGATTGCACATTCTACCAGTAAGAGCAGAGCGTGAAGGTTTAATTACCTTTAATTATGGGAGGACCATGTGCACCCAGTGGTTCAAACATTGGTTCAAACAATATCCTGAAGGCGGTGTCATGTATCAGGATGATAATGCACCAATACACACAGCAAGACTGGTGACAGTGTGGTTTGATGAACATGAAAGTGAAGTTGAACATCTCCCATGGCCTGCATAGAGCCACTTTGGGGTGTTTTGGAGGAGCGAGTCAGGAAACGTTTTCCTCCACCAGCATCACGTAATGACTTGGCTACTATTCTGCAAGAAGAATGGCTCAAAATCCCTCTGGCCACTGTGCAGGACTTGAATCTGTCATTCCCAAGACGAAATTGATGCTGTATTGGCCGCACTGCAGACCATGCGCATTTTCATACATTTCACACAACGCAGCGGGAAATCAATGAAAAAATAGCCTGCATTCATGGAGTTGTGGCCACTTATAAGTTTTGTCTATGTACATAAAGTTTTCACACAACTGCCGTTGATTTCACCATTTTGCTTTTCCACTGTTTAAAACTACAAAAACCTGTCAAGACTACAACTCCCACCATAACATGCAGGCTACTTTTTTGGATCTCCGTGTCATAAAAAAGTGACTTCACACACTTTTCACACTTACTTTTCTGTCCTACTCCTCGCTGAAAAAAAGAGTAGGAAGCTTCATATATAACTTTATGTCCTACTCTGAAGTAGGAAGATTTTCTATGTCCTAAATAAACTTTGAGCACGTTCCTACGAGTGATTGAAATATGGACCCGGGACTCAAACTGTGAAAGGCATTCTGGAAAATGAGAAATCATTTTCACACATAAACTGGCCAGCAGATTGTGTGCTATAAAAAACCGAAGGTGACTGAATGAAATCTTAGAATGACGTATTATGTAAGCCAGGCAGTATATATAAGAATATAAAATTGTCAATGAATATAGTAAATATTAATTAATAGTTAAAATAGTTAAATATATATAGTTAAATATATTGTTTGCTTAATACATTTTGTTAGTTTAACAAATAATATTTATTTGTATGCCATCATTTTCTGTATTGGTCTAATTGTAGTGGATTACAGTACCGGCAGGAGGACCCTTAAGTAGAATTCTGTTTAGAGCCCCAAGAAGATTAGGTCTGGGTCTGCTTTTAATCAAAGAATCATCACATGCATTGTTGCTGTGTTAGAGCAGACATTACCTCTTAAGCGACAGACAATGAAAGTGCCTGCAATGGCAACAGATCAGCGATGTCCTCCCTGCATTTCCACGCAGGAGCCTCTCTCACTCTTTGAAGTGCTCAGAGTCAAGAAAAGGGCATTTCCCATCTCTGTGTTTGCACTGAAAGCTCACATGGGCTGATGACCAAAATTCCACTGTTATCCATGCCATCTAGAGCCATCTCGCTGTCCAGACAGAAATGTGATACCTGGTGCTCCAAGTGGGTGCCAGTTCTCTGCCAGCGCTTAGAGACATACAGCAACACATACAGTTACAGTATTGTGCGGTCTTAGTTAATTAACACTATGCTAGACGTAGACACCTAATTAAACCTAACCAGCCTTTCTTGAAGTTACCTGCTTGCTGTCGCTGATGTTGCATGGCACAAGTAGGATCTGCGAGGCAGACAGAGTGGTAGAGACAGACATGCAGACATCCTGCTGGCGAATCTGCTGTCCATGTGTGTAGATCCACTCCTGAAAGGATTACATTTATTTATTTAACACCTGTAGACGTACATAGGACCAGACTGTTGTAGCCTTAAAATATTGTAGGTTCTTTTACCTCTTTTCTACATTTAGTTTACACAAACTATTTTACTAGTTTACACACACTAGTGTCAGGGATAACCCCTAGAGGGCGCCAAAGCGCCCTGTGATCTTTTGTTTGTAGTTCTTATTATTTCACTTCATTTCCTATTATGCACTTCGGTCAGGTGACGTGAGGGCGCTCACCTGAACCGACTTGCTCATTAGTTTTATTATAAATGGTTTGTTTTAGTTCAGTTTGGCGTCTTGCATTTGTTGATTTCACCGTGAGTCATGTCCGTTCCGTATGCTTTAGGTTTTTGGTTTCTTTATTAAAGTAGAATTGTTTCTTTGATTTCCCTGTTTATGTTTTTCTTTATAAAATAAATCGTTTCCTTTAAAACCTGGATCCTCCTGCGTTTATGCCTCGCACCCACAATTCGTGACAGAATGCAAGACCTAACAAGAGGCATAGCAGAGGAGCCCTTTCCCCGGGAGATCATTTTGGGGGGGGCAACGATTTATGCGTTGTGGGGAGCCGGCGCGGAAGGTAGCCGGAGAACCGAGCGGCGTAGCGGAAAGAGGAGAAGGAGGAGGCCTGGCAAGGTAGCTCAGGGAATGGCAGAGCAGGAGGAGCTGAGAGAGCAGCCAAACTGGGGTGGCTGCCGGCTGGCGACACGGCACACGCCGTTCAGGAGTGACGCAGCTTGGGGTGACATGTGTCCCCGCACCGACCGGAGGGCAGAGACTTTGAGGTCCAGATTCGGCGGTGACCAGGGTGGAAGGACACCTCAGAGCGTGCGGATACCAGAAACAGCGTGTGGGCGGTATGCACAGTCGGGAGCAGCCTCCCAGCTAGATTGGAGATTCGAGACCTGCAGGAGCAGGTAGCTGCGCTCCAAGTGCTGTTCACGCAGCTAAGCTGCTCAGAGCGCCCAAACCTGCCAGCCCCTTTCTTCGGTGCCAGCGATGACGTCAGAGAGCTGGCTTACATCCCTTTCAGCGACGACGACATCGAGCTCTGCTACCCGCTGTACTGCGACGACAGCGAAGGCAAGCTCAGCAGCAACGACGAAGATGACGAGCTCCCTTTTCCGCCGCGCAGCTGCTGCGACGACAGCGAGCTCTATGTCTTGCCGCGCAGCTGCTTCGTCGATGGCGAGCTGCCGCCGCTGCACCGCGCCGCCGAGCACAGTGAGCTGCCGCCGCTGCACAGTGCCGCCGAGCACAACGAGCTGCCGCCGCCGCACCGCGCCTTCGTGGTGGACAGCGAGCAGCCGCCACTGCACCACGCCTTCGTTGTGGACAGCGAGCTGCCGCCGAGCACAGCGAGCTGCCACCGCCGCACAGCGCCACCAAGGTCAGCGAGCTTCCTCTTCCTCCGCCGCCGCCGTCATGCGCCGCCGAGGATCGCGAGCTTCCTCTTCCTCCGCCGCCGACTTCATGCGCCGCCGAGGATCACGAGCTCCATCCTCTTCCTCCGCCGCCGCCTTCATGCGCCGTTGAGGACGACGAGCTGCCTCTTCCTCCGCCGCCGCCTTCATGCGCCGTTGAGGACGACGAGCTGCCTCTTCCTCCGACGCTGCACGGCGCCGTTGAGGACAGCGAGCTTCCTCTTCCTCCGCCGCCGCCTTCATGCGCCGCCGAGGATCACGAGTTCCATCCTCTTCCTCCGCCGCCGCCTTCATGCGCCGTCGAGGATCACGAGCTCCATCCTCTTCCTCCGCCGCCGCCTTCATGCGCCGCCGAGGATCACGAGCTCCATCCTCTTCCTCCGCCGCCGCCTTCATGCGCCGTTGAGGACAACGAGCTGCCTCTTCCTCCGCCGCCGCTTAAAGGTAATAAATTGTTTCCTTTAAAACCTGGATCCTCCTGCGTTTATGCCTCGCACCCACAATTCGTGACAACTAGTTTGTTTGTCGGAACCGTCTTGCTCTCTTGTATCTGCATGAGCAGGATGAGGTTTAATTCAGTGCGTCCTTATGATAAATCAGAAAGCCTGTAATTTACAGTATATATATATATATATATATATATATATATATATATAGAGAGAGAGAGTTCTTTTAGGAATTAGGCCTTACAATGAGATGTGGTTCATTTAATGTTAGTGAGATGCTAAAACAAATCTATTATTCTATTACAGTTTTAAGAACCATCACCAGGTATCACCCAGTGCCTCACAGCTTGCCCTGCAAGGTTGTCGACCCCTCCTCCAAATTCTCTAGATCTTAATCCGATCGAGTACCCATGGGATGTGCCGGACAATCAAATCCACAGAGGACCCACCATCCAACCCACTGGTAATGTACTGGTGAAAGACCCCACAGCACAGCTCCAGAAACCCTGAAGAGCCATGCCCCACGGGGCCAGAGAGCCCCTGGTGACACAAGGAGCACCTAAACCCTAGGTGGTTTTAATGTTATGGCTGATTGGTGTGTGTATATATTTATATTTTTTTCATTAAAGGATAGGACAATTAAAGGAGTTCCTGGGAGGCTAGTTTATCAGCCATGTCGATGACGAGAAGCAGGTTTCATCATGGCTGCCAGGGCTCTATCAAACCATAGAGCTGCACAAGATCCCAGTCCAATATTCTACCAGAACTCTAATTGGGCAGCCTCTGATACTGCTACCTGTGCTCTCTTTATTTACTGCTAGCTTTTACTGCTTATCCTGCTGCACTGACATTTGACCTCCCCTGCATGGTAAACATTGAACTGGCTCTCTTTAGACTTAAAGGGGAGCATGAGACAATGCTACTCTGTCTCACGCTACTCTGGACAATGCTACTCTGGCTAGTTGGCACACAAAGCAAGCTTCTGAGTTCCTTCTATTTAGGTCCCTGCTGATGATCAAGGAGCAGTGGTTTGAGGATGCTTGAAAGTATTATGCCGATACATTCAAGCCTTCAACTCCTTACAGGTGTTCTTGACTTCCAGCACGTCTCTATAATCAGTGTTGAAGGTTTTCCCCAGTCTCTTCAATGGCTGAAACTGAGAAACAGATCTTGTCCAAGACTCCAACACCAATGCCCTGGACTTTTGAGACATCCTGGCTCATCCTAACGGTCAGTTCAGACACCTTAAATACACCATGACCACAGGACTTAGCTCAGTGATATAAGACACAGATTTGTGGTTGGCAAATCCCTGACTTCGATGTTGGCCTTCTGTGGCTCTGGTTCAGATATATTCACCAGAATTTTCATCTGCCGTGCTCATTTCTACCAGCATTAACATGTTTCTGCCCCTGTCGGGACATTGCAGTGTCCACAATAAGGTCGCTCACTTTGGCTGGGATGTGGTGTCCCAATGTGTTCCAAAGTTTTGAGCACAATATAACAGGAAAAACCACCACAGCTATAAGCTATATTTAAACTGTAGTATCAGACTTTAGTTGTGGTACTGGTTAGCATGTTCTGTGGTACCTTTAAACCCAGGTTAATCTGTCATACCTGATTGGCAGTTCTGGTGCTGCTACATATGGCAAACATGAGCACCAGAGTATCTTGTCCCTCAGTTTGCTGAGCTTCGAGACAGTTTTGCCTTTGCTGGATCACTCCAGATTTGGAATGTGAATTATCTGGAACTCTGAAACAGAACATAGTCCTGTACTTTCCCAATCGATTATCAGAACCTGTATGGTAATTAATAGCTCCAAAAATATAACACACACTCACTTGAGCTCTGGATAGACATTGTCCAAATACCACTGGAAGGATTTGCATTTCAGACTCTTTCTTAGCTCTTGTCTACCACGAATGCTGTCAAGAAATAAGGTAGGAAATCTTTTAAAATACATAGTGACCCCTGTCATAAGTCACAGAGATTCCCTCCTCCCACATTTATCATGTAGCGTGAGCCCATCTGAAACTAGTTGCAAGAGCAGCACCAAGGTGTCTGTCAGAGTCTGTTATAAAGTTGTAACAGCAATAAAATCGCACAACAGACGCCAACTGTTTTGTCGGGGATCTCTGTGTCTTATGACAGGGGTTAGTATGTTAGCCTCAGAGTAGTGTACAACTAATTAAAATTAAAATTAAAATTTTATTTGTCACATACACAGTCATGCACAGTACGATATGCAGTGAAATGCTTAGGCGGCTGCCCGTGACCTTAGAATAAAAGACTATTCTATATTCTTATATTCTATAAGACTAGACATTTTTTTGTTCGTTTTTTAAAGGTGTATATGGTGCATTTAACTCACTCTCCATAGGACTTGCCCCTGGCTGCAGGGCGCGCAAAGTAATAGAAGATTTTAAACTCATCCATCCACACCTCAGCGGTACGTCTTGTGTTCCTGAGATGAACAACAATACTGCTTTAAGGGATTTTAGCATAAGTACACACGTGGACACACTTCCTTCAATGAAAGAAAAACTCACAATGGTCACATAAATAACTTTAATCTGACAAAAGTAATAATTTAAAAAAATTCTATGAATGTTAACCAATAAAAGTCAGACATTGCTTTTCAACCATGCTTCAACAGAATTATTTTAAAAAAATAAACTCATGGAACAGGCCTAGACAAAAATGATGGTACCCCTAGAAAATACTGAAAATAATGTGACCAAAGGGAGATGTTAATTCAAGGTGTGTCCACTAATTAGCATCACAGGTGTCTACAATCTTGTAATCAGTCAGTGGGCCTATATATAGGGCTCCAGGTAGTCACTGTGTTGTTTGGTGACATGGTATGTACCACACTCAACATGGACCAGAGGAAGCGAAGGAAAGAGTTGTCTCAGGAGATTCGAAAGAAAATTATAGACAAGCATGTTAAAGGTAAAGGCTATAAGACCATTTCCAAGCAGCTAGATGTTCCTGTGACTACAGTTGCACATATTATTCAGAAATTTAAGATCCATGGGACTGTAGCCAACCTCCCTGGACGTGGCCGCAGGAGGAAAATTGATGACAAATCAAAGAGAGGGATAATCCGAATGGTAACAAAAGAGCCCAGAAAGACTTCTAAAGAGATCCAAGGTGAACTTCATGCTCAAGGAACATCAGTGTCAGATCGCACCATCCGTCGTTGTTTGAGCCAAAGTGGACTACATGGGAGACGACCAAGGAGGACACCATTGTTGAAAACAAATCATAAAAAAGCCAGACTGGAATATGCCAAACTACATGGTGACAAGCTACAAAGCTTGTCCTATGGACAGATGAGACAAAAATGGAACTTTTTGCCAAGGCACATCAGCTCTACAGTATGTTCACAGATGGAAAAATGAAGCATATCAAGAAAAGAACACTGTCCCTACTGTTAAACATGGAGGAGGCTCTGTTATGTTCTGGGGCTGCTTTGCTGCATCTGGCACAGGGTGTCTTGAATCTGTGCAGGGTACAATGAAATCTCAAGACTATCAAGGGATTCTAGAGAGAAATGTGCTGGCCAGTGTCAGAAAGCTGGGTCTCAGTCACAGGTCATGTGTCTTGCAACAGGACAATGACCCAAAACACACATCTAAAAACACCCAAGAATGGCTAAGAGGAAAACATTGGACTATTCTAAAGTGGCCTTCTATGAGCCCTGACCTCAATCCTATTGAGTATCTTTGGAAGGAGCTGAAACATGCTGTCTGGAAAAGGCGCCCTTCAAACCGGAAACAACTGGAGCAGCTTGCTCATGAGGAGTGGGCCAAAATACCTGCAGAGAGGTGCAGAAGTCTCATTGACAGTTACAGGAATCGTTTGATTGCAGTGATTGCCTCAAAAGGTTGTGCAACAGACTATTAAGTTAGGGGTACCATCATTTTTGTCCAGGCCTGTTCCATGAGTTTATTTTTTTTTATAATTCCGTTGAAGCATGGTTGAAAAGCAATGTCTGACTTTCATTGGTTAACATTCATAGAATTCTTATTTATTATTACTTTTGTCAGATGAAAGTTATTTCTGTGACCATTGTGAGTTTTTCTTTCATTGACCAAAGGGTACCAACAATTTTGTCCACGTGTGTATGTTGAGTATTAGTCTGAGTGAGCCTATTCACAGATCTCTTTGTGCTTATGTGCTGTAAACCTTGCATGAAACTGGATAAGTGGAAATAGGTGCATTAAACACCCACTAAGTCAAGAACAAAGTAATGATACATGAGATTGTGTATGATGATCATGTAACGTGTGACTGTTGCTTAGGGGCTCTTACTTTATATAAGTATTGGCATTTCCATCGGGAAAGTTATATGGATGTTTTTTGCGGAAAACGTGGCCAACTCTGCTGCAAGGAACAATCTCCAGACTTCCTCCACACATCCAGGCTCGGAATGAGATCTCTGCAATGAGACCTCTGAATGAGAGCTCCCTTCTTACAGCATTAAACATACCACCCCCCCCCCCCACCCCCCCACCCCAAAACACAAAAACAGAGAGAAAATTAATGGGATATATCAGAAGAGGGAGGGGGTGACTCAGTGGTGGCACAAGCAGTTTACACTCTGGCCTACTTGATTGGAGGTCAGAGGTTCAGGCAGGAAGGACATCCAGCGTAAAAGCTGTGTCAATAATCTGTAGATTGATTGTTGTGATGTGAGACACAAGAGAATGGGAAAAAGCCCCACCAAAAATATTTGAAGAGGACGACATGTGCACACAGACTAACTCACCAAAGTTCTCTCCGCCCCAGATATCCATGGCTGTGTCGTATTTCCCCATCTGGTTAAACCAGGATTTATTGACTACAAGGAGCCCTCCAGGAAGAATGGGCGTCCTGGGAAGTTCAGGAAATTGCATAATGTGTTATGGCACTTCATTCATGTCATTTGGAATAATGACTATATCAAAGAAGAGTTCTAGGTTTAAGTGTTTCCTAAGTGTGTCTAAGTGTTTCCACTAAAGGCCAAGAGGTCAGTTTAGATCTTTTTTAGTCTAATATACAATATACAATAATATGAATATAACAATAGACTTGTCATAATTATTTTTTTCCATGGGAAATCTTTAAGGGAATGAATTAGAAGGCCTACGTATATTTTTCCAACTATTACTTGAATATTTTTTTTATTTAAGAAATAAATATATAGTTTTATATATACTGCACATTCTGTACAATAATCTTATTAACTGTAAATATGCCAATTATGCATTTTTAGTTAGATGCTAACTCATTGGCTTTGTACATGTACTTTGAACAGCAATAATGAAACAGAATTACATTTAATCTTATCTAAAGCTTGTGTAATATTCTGTGGTGTTACATAATATGTCTTATCTCAGTATCTCATATCAATATGTCTGTGTTTTTTTACTTCCATGTAATCTCCCTCATCCTCCTAAAAACATAGCAGCTTGTAAACTCAAACCTAGTGACTATTAACATTATCTTCAGCAGTAGCAGCATCTCCCTCAGGCTGCTGTTCCCTCAGGTAACAGCCACTTTTCATGTTCATTTCCATAAGGGGTGGTAGCCCCAGCTACAGAAAGTAAAAGTCTTGCCATTCATTCACTAAACCAGCACAAAACAGGTGATGTCATTAATTAGTTCTAGTCTGGCATAAGATTTGTGCTAATTAGAATCAGCTGGTTTAAATAATGGATGGAACAAATATGTGGCAGAACTTTGACTTTCTGACGCCGGTGTTGCCGCCTCTGAATTCCACCTACTTAATGGGTTCTGTAGGGTTCCCTCGCCTGGCTCTCTTCTCAGCAGATAGCTGTTCCCACTTGAAATGGAGACTCCAGTCAAAGCCTGGGTGTTGAGAAGGATGAGAATACATGAAAGAAGTCATCAAAATGAGAATATACTGTAGATTACGCCAAGTTCTTATGTTTAGAATGCACTCAGAACATGCAAGACCAGAGTGATTCTTACCACCCTGCAAGTTTGAAGAAGCAGCAATGTAGGCAAATGAGTCCATGTCAATGATGTCAATCACTGGGCTGGCAATACAGCTCTGGTCCTGAAACAAAGCACGTTTATTCTGCTTTCTGTTAATAAACAAAATGCATTTACAAAGCTTCCATACACAGAACTTGTAATAAGTGTTTACTTAATTTTTCTGCTAGCTCACCAGTTCCTGGTGTTAGCACTAAGTGGAGTTAGCACTTAGATGGACAACTTAGCTCTAAGACAACCATGGTAATTTCCATGTATTTATTCTGATCAGGATCTAGAAACACTAGGCATGAAGCTGAAACACACATTTATTTATTTATTATTTTAAAAATAAAATATTACTGTGTTCATATATTCATGTTGTGAATATGTTGTTGTAGCAACTTGTGCAAAATTATACGTAATATAGGTTGCATATTGCATGTATGAATAAAATCCGGCCCCTAGTGCTTCCTAGTGTGTTTCTGCTGGACAGAACATCTGAAAACTTGGTACCTGTTTGACCCTTTGAAGCAGTGGAGGCAGCCAGTCCTTGTTGACCTCACAGTGGCTGTCGAGAAAGGTCAGGACTTCTGCTTTGGCAGCATCTGCCCCTCGAACCCTGGACCGGATCAACCCTGAGAAGCAAAGAGGTTCTACTTGTTTAGAAAATTACTGTTGTAATGACAGAATTAATTGGCTAAATGCCTTTGTGAAACATGAGTAAATCAGCAGCCAGCCAAGGCAGCACCTGATGTACAGTGATCACACGCTGTATGATAACATCATAACCAGCATCCAACATGAGCAGAATTACAGAGAAGATGCATAGGAAGATATTCAAGCAAGCTTACCTTCTCTTTGTTTGTTGCGGAGACACTTGACTTTAGGTAACTTGGTCAGAAGAAGGCAGTCGTTTGCTGAAAGATAAAAGAAGTTCTGCACTGATAAGTACAAATATATAATTCATACATTTCTCCTTGTGAAAGCAGAAGATTCAGTTTCACAACTTACGATCAACACTGAAGTCGTCCACCAGAATGATCTCATGAATCAGGTGCACAGGAGTCCGATTTAACACACTGCCAGAAAGTTGAGAAAAGACAACAGATTATGAGTCTGATATAATTAGTTAGATATGAGCCCCTATTTTGGATCATACATTCTCAAATGTACACCTACAGTACTTGTATATACTTTATATGACCATAAAGTACATGAGCCATAAGGACCAAGCACCCCTTTTCAAATATATGGACATTTATAGTTCCTGGAGAAGGATCCATCTTCATCAAATATACTGAAGAACATCAGTGATTATGCCATGCCCTGACTATTTTATCTAAGAAAGGTGTTTAAGAGTCGCCTGACCTCCTCAGTGTGCGCAGAAGTGTGGATCGTGCCTCATTGTGCAGTGTGATCACGATACTCGTGGATGGAAGCTCAGGGTCATAGTGCAGTGTTGTACACCTGAAAACAGAAATTAACACACAGCTTCACCAGGTCATACATTAAAAAATGAAGAAGCCATATCATGTACAATACCCGGCAAAATAGGTTGAAAACTCCTTTTAATTCAATTCTTTTTCAATTGATTTTTTTACACTGTACAACACACTGTAGATAACATAAAAGCTATTACACTATGTAAATAAGTAAAGCAAAACAACTGTCCATGATTACTTTGGACTGGAGTGTCCAAAGATAAACCTTTATTGTGACACCAATATGAAATGCTTATGATTATTTCAAATTAACATCCTGTTTACCTTATTAATGCACCTTAAATTTGACATAATTTTTACCACCTTTGTTTCTTTTACATTTTCCTCACTGAAAAGTACTTACTTGTTGTTTACTTGTTGTTTAATAGGTGAACTGGCTACTGTAACAGTACAATTTCCCTTTGGGATTAATAAAGTACTATATATGTCTATCTATCTACCTATCTATCTAAATCAATAAATACACCAATCATCTCTGCAGAATCCTCTTGAATCATGACTTGGCTTTCAGACACAGTCCAGTCGCTTCAAAGCCCTGTTTATGCAAATTATAAGACTATCAAACTATTAAATAAAAGCAGCCATACAAATATTAATTAGGTCTGTTAATATTTATTATAATATAATATTTGTTGTTAATAGTAATTAGTTATAATAGTTGTTATAGTATAGTAGTTATTTACAGTGTAAATAATAGTTGTTGTTGGTTTGTCGGCTGCTCCCAGCAAGGAACCATCCAATCTGCACACAAACTTGGCTCAAATTTTACACCGGATGCCCTTTCTGATTCAACCGTTCTATTTTATCCAGGCATGGGACCGGCACTGCATCCAGGGTTTGGGCATTGGGTGGGAAACCCTTGAGAAACCCTATTTGCCCTTGAAAAACAGTGTAAATAATTAGTTGTATTTTGTATTTATTTCTCCTGGTCTGATTCTTTCTCTCCCATTTTCATGAGGCATTTCCATATTTTCTATGTGTGGTTCAGTCTCACCTCCTTACAATACGAACTGCAATGACTTCCCTCAGCATTATTTTCTCTCTGTCTTTTTTTAGTAGCACAATCGACTGCATTGCAGCCACAGTCTTACACACTGCACTTGGAATGTAGCTCAAAAGCATAAGGTTTATATAATAATGATAAAACTAACTATATGGCATTGGCTGAATTGTGCCTTAGGTTTCCATTTTCAATACATTTGCTAATTTCAATGTAATTAAGGCATAGACGACTGAAGCACAGACCTCCTAGTGTGGCATGCCTCTCATTATCACCCCACCAAGCATATCACAACTGTACTGGGCTTGAAGCCAGTCAGTAGGCCATGGTAATAACCTGTCATCCAGTGGGATAATGTCTGCTTAGACTGCACAGAGACAGAAGAATAATTGAATAATTGGCCAGATGGATGAATAGCTGCTTTATGATCTGTACTGAACACAATATGGTATGTTCTGCAAACTAATATTCATAGAAGAATGGATTGGTCAGTCCTGAACCATGTGGTGACATGTAGTTCTCCCACAGTTTTGCTGAGATCTCCAGCTAACTGTAAAATGTAACATGTTAAGGAATTCCAATACAAGAGGAAAATCACATGCCCGATTCTTGTGAAAGCATGGCAACTGTAGTCTACAGGATCTACAGTAGTTCCTTCCAGAAATGTTGCTATGCTAAAATGAACAGCCAACAGTTTAGCAGACCCTTGTTCCATGGTTATAGTATTATTTCACAGACTCATGTGCTGTAATCATCAGTCAAACCATAGAAAGTCATCAAACCTATGTACAAAAGTGCTGCACTAGCATCCAAGCCATTGATGAGAGCTGCAGGGGGAATCAGGTACTCTTGAGGAGAAAAAACCCTGAGGTTTAATAAATGAATGATAGAGAGAGTTCAGGAATTATTTGTAGCTCATTTATAAAGTGCTAGAAGTCACTGAAGCAATTTAAGAATGTACCTACGTAAGAATGCACCCTAGATACATAATACTGGTTTAGGACATGACCTGTACTGTAGTTCTACAATTTATCTAAAACATACCCAAAAAGGTCCAACATAGAACAAGCAGTATGGAATCAAAAGAACTGAAGGGACAACCAGGTGTTAAAACACCTCCCCTGGTGGAACCGTTCGCACACAAACCTGTAATGCCGGGTGTCTTTAAGTGCTCTGTTGCTGGGGATCCTCTCGCTTTCTCTTTGATTGAAGGCATATTGAGTGTACGGATCTTGGCCTGGCTTCCACCTGCGAGTGTTGAGGTACTTCTTCTCTTCAAACTCATCCAAGAGATCATCCCATTCTGTATTCCATATCTGGAACATGTGCACCATTGTAGATTAGTCTTCTTTTACGAGTACTACTGGTACTCAGGATAATTTAAGACATGTATTGTATTGTATTTATTTACTCACCAAGTTTGTGTTTTACTATATTGTTGTTGTATTGTTGTATTACTGTTTAATATACATTCAAGTCCATAAATATTTAGACTAGTACTTTTCAGAAGACAAAAGAATTTAGGCAATTATGCAATCTGTATTAAGTGAAAAATTACACATATTATATGTAGCATGGAATAATGCCAGACAAATGGAAAACCAGAAAGAGATTTAATGCCCTGTACATGTAGATGTTCTGCAGTGTGAATTCTGCAAATGCTTGCACTTTTTTCAGTGCCGGTAAGGATGTCATTACCTGCTACTTTAAAAAAAATGCAACATCATCATCTTAACACCCGGTAAGAAAGGTGGGTAATTATAAGTGTCCGTTACTCGAGATAGACCACAAAGGATGCTTTCAGTTCATCCAGTAAGAAATCTGCTAAAACTCTGTGCAGCCTACAGACCTGACATCTTCATTACAATATGCCATTACAGACTCACACAATTCAGATAACTGAATATAACCATATATGTAAGTATATTAAAGTATTAAAATGTTGGTACTTGGAGTGGAAAGGTATGAATAATTCATGCTGTGATTATTATCATATGGTCGAGATTTCAGGAAAATACAATTATCTGGATGACATGAAATAATTCCAGAGAGGCAGTAAATTCCACTTATTAATAATTATGTGTTTAGATTTTAAAAGGCATCATTCATCCTCTTCGTGTAGTTCTTTCCTGTTCAGTATCTGGGGCGTTCAAGTCAAACTGGTACTTGTGACGACATTTCTCGTGAATGAATGCACAATAGTGATTGACTTTTACAAATGACTTTAAGCAAAATATGGTGATGAGACTCTTAGCTAATATCTGAATTGTGTAAACATTTTAAAGAAGGCCATATGTCTGTGAATGATGATTCCAGCCAAGGTGGCTTCGAGCCCACAGCAGTCGTTCCCATGAAGATTCAGTGAGTGGAACACCTGATCCTTGAAAATCGACAGATAACTTATTGCCAATTTGTGGGAGAGACACATCAGTCTGTGGGAACTGTACACACAATCAATCACGAACATCTTATATGAACTCAGCTGGGATTAACTGCCACATCCCCTCTGTACAGTCCTGACCTCGCTCCAAGCCATCTCCACATGTTTTTTGCTATTAAGGAAATTCCAGGGACACCAACATTTCAGACAAGCAGGCAGTTCAATCATGGCTCTAAGCACTAGTGAAATGCTGGGATACGTGCATTAGTGTAGCAGGGGATTATATAAAACAATTAAGGGCATTTTTACTCTCATAACTGTGGCTGAATGCCTGTTGTAAGAATAAGTGGTTAACATGTTAAATAATGTTATAATAATGTTTTTTGATGAGTTTTGCATCCAAATCTGGTTTAGAAATTACAGTAATTTATACTCTATATACTGTATGCACCGCTCTTATGAAAAAGCCAAAAGTAATTGGAAAATTGTGCCTGCTCAGCTGCTCCATGATTCCAAGTGGGTGTGCTGTTATTCCCTTAACTATTTCACATACAAGTAAGCAGATTAAGCAGAGCTAGAATGGCTTTGGGATTTGCATTAGAAACTTGTTGCTGTTAGCTCTCAATATGTAGCCCAAACAGCTGCGGCTGCCATTAAAGCAAGTTGGTCATTAGTAGCTATGAATCAGAGCTAGACTGTTATTTCGATTCAATACAGTTTTTGTGCACTGTAATTTTGGATTAAATTCAAATCAATAGCACTAAAGTTTATTGTGTGATTTGTCTCAATCGGCTATATTTCTTACGGGTTTTAAAATACTGTATTGGAGATTACTAAAAGTATAATATACTGTACATTGAAATGCCGCGTAACCTGTCTTGTTGATTGTTTAATTGTCATGTCTGATACAAAGCCATAACCTTTTTTTCCCCTGCCGAATCTTCTGATTTCTAAAGCAAAGCAGGTCATATTTAAGGCAAAATTGTTAAACGTTATGAATGCAACTGAAGATATAACACTAAGAAAAAATGCAGAACTGGGAATAACCACACCAGGAAAGAAACCTAGCATATTAAGAAGTTACAGACTTCATGTGGTTATTTACTAAACGTGATATGCAACCATGCACTAAAATGATCGTATTTTCTTTGTCTACACAAGTGCAGTAACTTCCACGTACGGTTTATCTTGATGCAAATACCTTACACTCATATTAAAGAAGCTCATTTTTCTCTTCAGTTCTATACTGTGCCAAGTCAGATGACACTAATGTTGTGAGTGTCTGTGTGGTAATGGTCATGCTGCAGTGTGTGGACATGGCTTTAAGGAAACGCCTCGTGAAAGCGTAACATCTCCTTCGGAACACATTACAAATGAGAGCCATAGTTGAAGAGGATCATCAGGAAGACGATAACATCAGCATTATTCCTGAATTCTCAAAGCTTAAAGTCAGGACGATGATACTCCTACATAACAAATCCTTCTATTTAATTTTATAACGTACTAACATAATCTAACTGAATAGAGCTTGTGTTGAGCCCCCTTTATTTGGTGAAGACTACTGTACGTAATGACACATCAGCAGCGCTGCAGTGACAGCTCAGTGCTCTTTTCTCTCAGACAAATTCTCCTAAAAATATGTCCTAAAAACAACCTCTGTAAAGGTGACTTCAATATCCTCATGAGCAAAATTGAGTCGAGATCAGGTGTCATGGCATGCCTATACAAGATTATCCACAATGTACACGACGTAAAACAATATACATGAAATATATATACAGAATACTAAGCAGGATCAGAATGAATACTGTTGCAGTTTTTGCAGTGATTGTCCTGCAATCTGTGTGTTTGTATGTGTGTGTGTGTGTGTGTGTGTGTGTGTTTGTGTTCATTATCCCCTGACTGTTCTGCTCTGCTCACCTCCTCCTCCTCCCTCTGACTCTCAGCGTGCTGCTCGGGTATTTTCCTGCTGTTCAGGAGGATGAAGTAGAGTAAAGCCGCTACCCAAAATAGCGCAGCTGCAGCCAGCGCGAGCTTTCGGGAGAGCTTCTTCATCTTTTCTGCTTTGCGCGAATTGCATCCTCTCCTCCTCCTCCTTCTCATAAAGGAGGCTGACGCTGCACGCTCCGCGCGCACCTCTCTGATGTGTGGAACACCAAAGGGTTCACAACACAACCACTCCGTATGGGGAAGAGAAATACAGCTGTAGTCACAGTATGACACATATACAGTACATATGCATATTCTATACATATAATCGACGTGTCATTTTCATATTTTTAAAATTACATTAAAGATATTTGTGAAAAATAATTTGGGGCGATAAATAATGAGTAATAGATCACATCAAGATGGTTTTTAAGATTTTTGTCTCTCTGTTTGTCATAATGTAAAAACAACTGAACAACTTTGAATGGGGTTTTCACAGGTGTGTTTGGCCGAACTTGAGGTAACATATAAGCTTTGTTTCGGCCCACGGCAAGAGAAGATTTTGCTACATTGAATTTTAAATGAAAAAACAAGCATATATTTAGAAAAAATAATCGACCTTGAAAAAAATAATTAGTTTATCTCAAAATTCAACAGATGCCGCTGTACATTTTTTTAAAAACTGCACAGTGTGCACTTAAATTCCACACAAACTAAGTCGCACACACATATTAAATATCCAATGTCCTACCCAGTGTGGACATAAATATAAAAAATTCATGTTTGATCACTCGGGTCAAATGACATAGTGTGAATATGACTGCAAAATGAATCCCTGCTATCCGATATCACTCTTGAGTCTGGTTCCTCTTAAGGTTTCTTCCTTTGCATCTCAGAGAGATTTTTCTTGCCACAGTCACTCTCTGCTTGCTCATCAGGAACTATCTGATGATTATGATTACAAATATTTCCTCACACTTTTCAAACTCATTTTCATATTTTTTTAATTATTATTCTGTAAAGCTGCTTTGCAGCAATTACCATTGTAAAAATGCTACAGTAAATGAATACAATTTAAATTGAGCCATATCACATGACCTGAGAGTTCATTACAAAAACAAACAAGATGAAATTCAATAGAATTTCTTTCTCCCAATCATTTTATTTTACTGCATTACCATGATTAAGTTAAACTATAACTTGTGACACATACTTATTAATTTCTGCAAAAACTCCACCTGTATCTTTATTTTATAGCCTTATAAACCTTTAAAAAAAAAAACAAAGGACACAAAGCAGATTAATGAAAGTTTCTTTATTTTCAAAATGTAAAAACAAATAACCAGCTTGCACGTCCCACTGAAAAAGCAATATGTTTAAAATAATAATTCTTATAAATTATTGAGACCCAGTCATGGTGTTTTTTAAAAACATACACACCCTCAAGAACAAATCTTTCATCAGATATACTGTACCATAAGCTTATTTTATTTCCAAAAGTACGGTTGGTTAGAGGACCTCTTGGAAACCAGGGATTGATAGAGAATTAATTTACCTAATTTACCCAGAAGGAACTGCAATCTGAACAGCACATTGATGGGTACAGGGGCATTTCTCACAGTTTCATTAGCATTACAGCAAGATGAACACACCAGACTGTAAAAATAATGCTTAAGACATCAAATGCATATACATGTGCGTGCATGGAGATTTGGAGCTGGGGAAAAATAGAATATTACACCTACGGTTTAGAAAAATGTACCTGAAAACAACAAACAATATACAGTAATTGTACTGTTTGAAATTCATTCATCAAAATGAGCTCGAAAGTCATGTCAGTGACCTGTGCAAAGAAGGCACGCTGTTAAAAAGAGGAACTGAGTGTCATGGCATTGATGTCTAAATCTATAAGTCTCGTAGCTAAGAACAGGTGCTATCGTGTTCCCCCAGCTACCACGACTACACCGGAACCATCCTGAACTGTAAATACAGCCCTACATAGTGACCACACATAAGGCTTAACACTTTTACACAGGATGGGACAGCCAGTCATGTGCTCTGGTTTAGAGAAAAGCGCTGACTTGTGCTTCTTGTGATTCATCTGTCATCAAAGGCATTTCTCCTGCTGATGAGATCCAAACAAAAATATGTTAAAAAGCAGGGAGATAATGGAAAGTTAGGCTAATTAAGTCTTCATTTATGTTCTCAATTAAGGAATTAATTCATTCATGTTCATTTACATTTCTCTTATTTCATTTGTCCTGAAAGACTTGTAACTAAACTAAAATAGTCTGAATGGGGGGGGGGGGGGGGGGGATGCGGGGGGGGCGATCATGTATTACTATATGATATTAATACATGATCCAGTGGCACTAATGTTAATCACTCATTAATTAACCTCAGTAATTAACAATAATTTAGTTTTTCTTTCAGATTGTGTATGCATATCAGACAACACTGGTGACTTAACCTGATCCAAGTATTATTAAATTGCATTTCGAAAGAGAAAGGACATCGTTACCAGTTTCTTATTTAGATGTTCCAGAAAGTTTCCACAGGATTGAAGTTATAAAATGCAGTTTACACAATTAAAAAACAAACAAATAAATAAATAAATAAAAGTTATTAGAATTTATAAATAAAAAATGGCATATTTCCCCCCATCAGTTTTTTTTTCTTTTTTCTACAAAATAAATATGGGAGGGAAAAAAAATAAAGGTAGAGGGAAAAAAAATAGTTTTTTTGGCAAGATCTCATGCCAACCTCATTCTTACTTCTTGTTTATGTATCGCTAGCAAAAACAACAGACATATTTACTGTAACTTTACATAACTTTAGGAAAGAATAAGGCTTGGGTGGAAAGGCATTTACTCGCTCCAGAATTGGTTCACAATCCACTCTTAGAGATATTCAATCAGAACGGAATCTTGTAATGTAGAAAGTGCAATTCGTTCAAATAATAACAAGCATAATGTGATATAAGCTTGCTAAAAAATACTAATATTCTTTCCTCTACGTAGTCTGCACTTTCTTCTTCTGGTTTCAGTTCAAATACTAAAAACAATGAATGGACTAATTACTACACAGACACGGGTACAATTTTAAACCATCCCCATAAGAGGGGTTAACGGCACAGCAAAGTCAAGCGGAGACGCAGCGGAACACCTGGTTCAGTCTCAGTGGGTTTACAGCGTGGTCTCACGAGACAAATCCACCGTCACACCGTTGGACACCTTCTCCACAGGACATTCTGTAGGAACCTTAAAAAGAGCGGAAAGGGTTTCTAATAAAGATTTTTACATGGAATTACAAGCAGATAAGAGGTGGAAATGTAATAGAATGCAAAATAAATATTTAAAAGTGTGTAATCAGGCATGCCAATCTTTATTTGCTCATTAATGCTCTCTGATGGAAGGTCTTTAAGACCCAGCCCCTTTTCCTCCTCTGTCTCCATGCATGGAGCATGTACTAAAATTATCTGGAGCTCTTTCTTTCAGAATAAACAAAGAAGTACATTGCAAAGAGTTTATAAGGGAAAGTTCCACTCATTACACGAGTCAGATAACAATACACAGTAAATTGCCTGAGCAAACAGGACCACTGCTGATAAGAGGGTGGACAGCAACCACCTCTTCACGAAATCTGGAAAGATGTGAGGGCTTATTGAAAAAAACATGACTGAATAAAATGTGCTCCTCCCATATAAACCCAATATAGCATACTAATTACGTTTAAAACTGAAAGCTGATTCACTAGGATTAAAGGAAACACACTGCAGAAGGTCAGCTATGGCCACTGCTACATCTGTATGTTTAATGTGACTGACCTTTATATATTTATCAATAATAATTCACAGCGGAACACTGTATGATTATATGAAAGAAAGAAAGAAAGAATTAAAGAAAGAAAGAAAGAAAGAAAATAAGGAAGAAAGGAAGTAGAATGGAGGAAGGGAAGTAGTAAGGAGGGAAGGAGTAAAGAAAGGAGAGAAAAAAGGAGTTTAAGTCAGTATAAGCTGATACATACCGCCTTACATTTGCTAGCACCCATGTTGACATTGTGTCTTTTTAGCTCTGATTTTATCAAGGCTGAAAGAAAAAAAATACACATGAAGTTCAACAATATCTAGTCACATATATATCAGTCGTCTCCAGTAAATGGAATAAAAACCTGTTAAAATGATGCCAAAGAATATCCAGGCACACAGGAAGATGTTTCCGGCCAGTGGGTTGTAGTCTGTCGTCAGCTTTCCTTGTATCAGTGTGAAAACGATTCCAAACAACTGCAACACACACACACAAATTCATAAGCAAAGACTAGTACCCTACGGTACTCCATTAACCGGGAGAGCAGGAACAGAAGCCCAGCATGTTCCCTTCATGGTCATAGGACCACAAGTAGCTAGAAGTAAGCTTTCTGATCACACTGTAACTTTAGATGGCCTTTCTGTTCCATCAAATGCAACAGTAAAAGACCTTGGTGTGATTATAGATTCCAGCCTTTCGTTTGAAGCACATGTACTGTAGATAATATTACCAGGATAGCTTTCTTTCACCTTAATAATATTGCCAAGATAAGAAACATATTGTCACTAAATGATGCAGAAAAACTAGTTCATGCTTTTATCACCTCTAGGTTGGACTATTGTAACGCCTTACTGTCTGGTTGTTCAACTAGGTGTATAAACAAGCTTCAGTTAGTACAGAATGCAGCAGCGAGAGTCCTCACTAAAACCAGAAGATACGAGCACATCACCCCTATCTTATCTACACTGCATTGGCTCCCTGTGAAATTTCGCATCGATTTTAAGATACTACTTGTGACATTTAAAGCACTAAATGGTCTCGCGCCACAGTATTTGAGTGAACTGCTAGTGTCTTACGATCCGCCACGCCTACTTCGATCAAAGAATGCAGGCTGCCTGTCAGTACCACGTATTATTAAAACTACAGCAGGGGGCAGAGCTTTTTCCTACAAAGCCACAAAGTTATGGAATAGTCTTCCTATTAATGTTCGGGACTCAGACACAGTCTCAGTGTTTAAGTCTAGGCTAAAAACCCATTTATTTAGCCAAGCATTTTTGTAAATAGATTAGCCTTAGGTAAAGGAGCAGATCTGGGGGACTCATGGACGTAGAGTATTCTGGTGAACTGGTATGTTTAGATGCTGTCCTCCCCACTCTCATTGATCACTCAGGTTTGTTGACGGTGAGGTGATTGGTTGCTTTACATCTCAGGGAGCCCTCATGTTTGTGTTTCCTTCTGGCTCTCCCTTTTAGTTATGCTGTTATAGTTAGTCCTGCCGGAGTCTCTGCTTGCACTTTGCACCGAATACATTCACTTTATACATGTTGACTGTGACCATACCTAACTGCCATCTCTCCTTATTTTCTGTTCTCTCCTTTTCTGCTCTCTCCTCTCTCTCTCTCCCTCTCTCCTTTCCCTCTCTCTGTCTCTCTGTCGAGCTATACATGTTCGCTCCTGAGTTGCCAGTGATCCAGACCCCTCTGCCCTCTGGACCCGTCTAACCTGTCCTGGAGTCCTGCTTCTGGTTGGAGATCTCGTCGCATGGATGCCCCGTGTGGTCTGCCTGGATTCGTATGGTGGCTGGGGATGGTTTCCATTAAGGCTGTCCTATCATCGATTGATGCTCTGGGGACCTGTGACTTCAGTTGTTCGATAGCTCAGGATTGGAATCTCCTACAGTCTACCTGAGCCTTCAGGAACAAACTGGACTCCTTTTAATTTTTAACACATCTCCTGTTATACTGAACTTCCAGTACACATTATTATGCTGATCAATCCCTGCTATACGTTATCACCCAGATGAGGATGGGCTCCCTGTTGAGTCTGGTTCCTCTCAAGGTTTCTTCCTATTACCATCTCAGGGAGTTTTTCCTTGCCACCGTCGGCCTCGGCTTGCTCATCAGGGACAATCTTATCATTTTGATTCATACACATTGCATACAAACTTACTTCTTTTTATTGTGTAAAGCTGCTTTGCGACAATGTCAATTGTTAAAATTGCTATATAAATAAAATTGACTTGACTTGACTTGACTTGACTTCACTAGCGCTTTAAGCAAATGAAGTCAAATTCTAGCTGAGACACAGACACTACTGATCTATGTGTGTATGGAAATCTGCTACAGCATGTGGCAGTCAGTGAGTGATAACCTTACCTGAGCGAAGGCATTCAGGAGACCGGATGAAGTGCCTTCTGATTCGGGGTAGGTGATCTCAACGGCAAACTCGAAACCGATGGGCAGGTATCCAGTCATGAAGAACCTTTCGAACACAATGGAAAATATCCGGCTTAACAAACCTACTACAATTATATTAGGTTAAAACACTCCAAAAAAGTTTTTGCAACAATCCAATCACAGTCATCAGACATATGGGTCAGAAGCTTTTCAATTGTAGAGAAAAAACAATAAGATTAGGATAAAAGCGGCAAAGTCAATACTTATTAAAGACATTAGTTTGAAAATAGAAGTAATTAAAAAAATCTCTAAAACAACCCTACTGCTCATGCAGGAGAACATCCTGTGATTGGACAGATCTAGTGAAAGGGTGCAACAGATGCAGTATTTGCTTTAAGAATGCTGATGGAGAAGTACAGTGGAGGTAATAGGAAGTTGCACTGTGTCTTTGTAGATTTAGAGAAAGCGTATGACAGGGTGCCGAGAAAGGAGCTGTGGTATTGTATGAGGAAGTCTGGCAGAGAAGTATGCAGAGATGTAAGACAGTGGTGAGATGTGCTGTAGGAGTGACAGAAGAGTTCAAAGTGGAGGTGGGTCTGCATCAAGGAACGGCTCTGAGCCCCTTCTTGTTTGCTATGGTGATGAACAGAGGACAGGGTTAGATGGAGGCAGATGATTCGCTGTGGCGATCCCTGAAAGAGAATAGCCGAAAGACAAAGAAGAAAGACAGATCTAGTGAAATGATGATACATACCCGAGTACTCCTGCTGTGAAGAAGACCACAAGGAGGTGGCCCAGGCCCAGTGTGAAGGTGAACACCAGCATGCCGAGGAAGGACAGGACGTACACAATTAGTGTGGTCAGTCTGTGTGGGAGGAGAAACATCAGTCACTGGTTTATTAACTATTATGCTGAAATTATAAACTGGTGGTGTACTGACGTCTTCACGATGAGCAAAAAAAGTTAAAGGCGGTGGAGGTTTAGTCTGGCCATGCTGTGCTAACACTGCACTAACACTAGGTAAAAGTGCATGTGCTTTCTAGGATGCTGATTACATTGATTATCAGATAAGAACAGAAACTAAGCTACACACAGTAACCCTGAGTTGTTTGCACACACACACACACACACTCAACATGAAAATAAAGACGATGGCTATATCTGGTTTTCAGTGATTTCTGTGAACTGGTCGTCATCTGGAGCAGGGTGATTGTACACACACTTCCTTTGATAGAAGAAAAACCTCGCTTTTAAGCATAGTGCACAAATCTTCAATGGGGTTAAGGCTCCAAAGGCTTAAAGTTGTCCTGCTTTATCCTTTCCATAAACAGCTCTTTTTTCTTTGTCCATACGCTCAACTACAAACTTTAGTTGGGCTTGAAGGTGTGGAGTTTGGAGCAGAAGCTTCTTTCTTTCAGTACATGGTTATGTAAACCTGGCTTGACTGGCGACAATGACACAGACACAACAGCTTACAGTTCATGGCAGGCCTGCACCTTGATGCTTCCTGGGTTCCAGTTGAACCTATTTTCTTCCAAACCTTGGCAAAGTGGCTCCACCTCCTAGTAACTTTTTGTTTAACTATACCATGCTCAGATCTGCACTTACAATGTTTTTTTGGTAAATCCACTGAGTGCTGGCAAACACACGCTCAGAAAACCATAACTTAATGAATCATTGTACTCCTGAACAACTCTCGGATTTATATATTTCTATTCAAAATTAAAGTGTAACCTTCTGCCCCAGAATAGAAATATTCGAAATCACTAAGAGTCATCTGAACATGGTAAAATGTTAGAAAGGAGTCTTAACAATTTTTTTGTGTTGTGATCATAACTTTGTACGCACAACTCTGAAAATTGTTAAAACTCCTTTCTAACATTTTGGCAAGTTCACTTGTATGATCTTTAGTGAACCATTAAACAGTGATTATAGCTAGGGTATTAAACCTAAAGAGGGCTAATCCTCTTCACCAGCTGTAAAGCCATTCAAGAAATCTGACCCTCCTTTATCCAAGAGTTCACCTACTTGTAGGTTTTGGTATGGTCCAGCCACAGGCCACATAGGATGGAGCCTACCATTCCAGCCACGACCAGGGTAAGGCCGATTCTGCCTGCATTCAGCTCCTCTCCCTGCAACGCACACACGTAACACCTATTTCACACTGGTTTTCATTACAACAACAACAATAATAATAATAATAACTTACTAAAATGACTAATTACTAAAATCTAAATGAGGATTTCAAAAACGTGTACAAATAAGAGAATCCTAATTCCTTAATCTTTTATCCTAATTACAGTATTTCAGATGAAGCAAATTTCCGGATGTTTAAGCATTCAAGAAGCATTCCTCTCTCCTTAACTTGAGATTCCTACACAATTAAAACAAAATCCAGAAACTCAGAGTATACATTTAAATAATAATGATGAAATTTTATTTTTTTAATAAATCTGAGAAATTTGGCTCTCAAGAAATGGCATTAGACAAGATGGCATGGATGGGGTTGGGGGTAGGGAAGGGCCGTCCCCACTGTAGGAAGTCTACTGTCTTTTCGTAGCCTTGTATATTTCATTATGTTTTTTTTAGGTAGTTAATATAATAATCAAGACTTGGATAATGACTAATTAATTAAAGTACAGTAATAAGGTTTCTATATTTCTACAACCTGGTTCTTCTGACGTATAATGAATTTTGCCTACTACTGGCTACAGTTACAATCCTGATGCCATACTAATGAAGAAGAGATGCTTGGAGACACCCAAAGACTGGAAAACACAACTTCTCCATTATGTAGTCATATGGAAGAAAAAGAAGAAGAAGAAGAAGTAAACACTCACCTCATAATGAGTGATGATCATCTGGTTAAGCAAAGTGGACACTGAATAGAACGATCCAGTCATGATCCCTGAAAAAAATTCACTAATGATGTAAATAAGGGCAATAAGAATACATTTCGTGAAAAGACAACATAGTCAAGCATTTAACATTATAATAAAGTATTATAGTGTAATAAAGGACTTATATTATTCTCTTTTTTATGATGACAGATTGAATGACACTGATGAACCCTGCTCTCAGAAAGGCACCATATTGTCTTTAACATTCTCTTTAAACAAATATAATAAACTGTGTATTCTTTAGAACACTTGACACCAGCAAGTGAGTGAATCTCACCATAACTCAGCAGGAGCAGGATGAACGGCTTGCTCTTGAACAGATTAATGATGGACTGCTTATAGGAATAATCTTCCGCAGGGCCTGTGGGCAACACCGCCTGAGCCTGGCTCGGGGGTAAAAGAGGTCTGTCCTTAATGACTGAGAGAGAAAATATGAGAAACAGAATAATTTTTTACCAAGCATACCAGATTCCTCAAAGATTACTGTCCTGACCAGGGTGAACCTCTTACCAAAGAGCGTTAAAATAAACAGTAGGGTCGAGATTGCTGCTGTGCCATAGAACATCACGCTTATATTTTGGCCCATCAGCTCTTTATCTTCTGGGGTGTTTGGGACGAGGACCGGTGGGAGCAGGAACCCGATGGCAACACCTAGCTAAGAGAGAGAGAGAGATAGAGGTTTGAACTCAATCTCTAACTTTATCAATACTGCACCATTATGAGTTTTCCATTCCACCTTATCTCTACACAACACTAAGTAATGCTTTAATCTATACCTGATTACTATAAATTTAACCATTATCTACACAATTGAAATAAATTGGTTTCACCACTTCAAGTTTGATAGGTTAAAGAAACGCTACTGTTTCGGTGTGCAGGGGAAATCACGTGACCGTGGGCTCACCTGGTTGCCCAGCACGGCTGTAGCGCAGGCAGTGGACACCTCTCTCGGGCCGAACCACACCGAAGCGATTCGGGACGGCAGGCCGAGGATGAACACCTGCGCCACGGAGCAGACCACCTGCGCCGCCATGGTGACCCAGAACAGGTCGGGTCGCGCGCTCGCGCACTTCAGCCACGCGCCTGCGCAATTTAGGCCGGCGCCGAGCAGCGCGGTGACGCGAAGTCCCTTTCGGTCCAGCAGCCAGGTGGCGGGGAAGATGAGCGGGATGTACGCCACCATGTAGACCACCGAGAGCCAGTCGATCATCACGTTGTTCACGTCGTAGAAGTGCGTGAAGACGTTGGTGATTATGCTGTACTGGATCCACTGGAAAGCGTTGAGCAGAGAGTACAGGCTGAAGATGCCGAGTACTGCGAAGCGCCTGCTGTACAATCGGGTCTGCAGAGGCTTGTGTTCCTGGTCGTCTTCTCCGGGTAGCATGGCGAGGCTCTCAGCAGGCGGGAGCTCCTTTTCTCTCACCTCCTCCCTCACATCACACTCCACTACACCGGTGTACTGATCCGGGACAGGAGTAACACCTCCATGCCTCCTCACTGGCTCCTCAATCATCTCTCCGGCCACCATTTCTTCTCTATTATACACTAGTCTACTTTAAAGCGCTGCCTACTACCGAGTGCAGATTTAAAATTAACAAAGCCATGCGTGCTGTATTCTTTCCCTGTCTGAACCCGGAACCGGCACTCACCCCCAGTTCCTGTGCATGTGATGACTGGAGTTTGCATGCTCCGCTTCCCCATCATCATCATCCAATCGCTGCACCACGCCCACAGGGCCGTCTATTGCCCTTCACTGGTCTCGCCAGTGCGACGTCACAGATGGGGCGGGCTCATCACGGCTCATTTAGAAACTGCAGTGAGAAAATGGCGGCCAAATGATCGTCGCTGTACGCCCAACGTTATTAGATTTCCTATCTCTTTGAATATTATAATACTTTTCTTAATAACTTGTGTAATAAATACGTAATAGAATGTATTAATAGCTCCTACTATAAAAACGGTAAAAAATCTGGCTAGTGTTAGCAGTCAAATCAATCTCTTTGTAGAAACAGTTTAATGCATAAATTATACATTATACATCTACAATAGCAGTGTTATGCGTTGAAATTTTTTTTATTACATGACTAACCCCTACAAAAGAAATGTGCCACAAAATAAACATTATATGAGAATTTGTATTAATGGTCTCGACGGCTGTCACGTGACTAGGGTTCATGATAATCGTCATGTCATATGTGATAAATACCCTATTCATTTATGTTCTAATATAATATTTGATAGAGATTATGTGTGTGTGTTGGGGGGGCATTTTAACGCATAACGCCTCCTTCAATACATATAGTACTGTGTAAAAGTTCACCTGTGGTGCTGTAACCTCTCGCAGCCGGAGGTCTAGAGAGAGCTGATTGGCCGAGCTCTCTCAGAGGGGAGGGATGAGAGGTACTTAGTGCTCCCACATTAATCACGGCTCTACAGCCAGTCAGGGGCGTCTGTGAGCTCGCGCAACGGAGGGAGCGGATAGCGCTGTCCTCCGAGTGTGTTACGCCGCCCCCAACGGTGCGCGAGCGAGCAGTTCGAAAAGATGCGGTTGGCTGGCGTCACGTGGTTCGGAGGAAACACGTGATAGTCTTCGGCCCTCCCGGCTGAGTGGTAGTAGTAGCCTTAATGTGGGAGCCCCCTAGTGACGGGGAGGAATTGGACACGACTAAATTAGGGAGAAAATCGGGGAAAAATCCAAAAAAAAAAAAAAAAAGTTCACCTGTGTTTTTCTTTTAGTACAAAATTTGTTATACAGTAGATTTTTTTTTACGAGTCAGTACAAAAACATTTATTATTTTCAAACATCAGTATTCCACCACAAAATTAAAAGTTACAGAAAAAAGTGCCAGAAAAAAAGCAACATATTATATAAGCAACCACTTCTTTGGCGGAAAAAAAAATACATTTAAGCTGTTGGGATTTTGCATGAAAAAAAACTGTGGGTGATTCTGTAGGATGCTCATTAAAATTTAGTAGCTCATTTCCCTATAAAACTACACAAATTGTACCTTAGACTAAAGGGTCCTCAAACGTCGTCAAACCAATTTCTTTCATTCTTGTTCTACTGTATAGCATTTTTTGCATGTGCCTAAAACATTTGCACAGAATGCCACTTTTTTCTCATCAAGTGAATTTAAATAATATTCTCATAATCTGGGTTAAATGGACATTAACTGCTACATGAAGGAGGCATCAATACTAGGCAAAAGAAGGGATAATAATTGGTCCTAATAACATTTATAATAGTGCTGAACAGATAAACAATTGAATAAAATTGATCAACATTCCAGTGTGTTCACAGAGTGCAGCAAAGTTACGCACATTAAAAAGGTGAGTGAGGGTGGTGATTTATTATTATCTAAAGAGGGAAATACATAATACATAATATTTATAAAATATTTGCATTGAGTTTAGGTTGTAGCATTTTTATATTCATAAGAACATGCAGAGACTAACCTACATGATTAACAGAGAATCCAAGAGAAAAACAAACACCAAGAGATTCACAATTATGCATGCACGCACAATCTCACATTCTTTTTGTTCCATGGCTCCTGCATGACTGTTGCATTTTATGTAATATTGCATGCATTTTTTTGTATTCCCTTTTAGTCATGTTTAATAGCTCCTACTATAAATAGAGAAATATTGTTTTGTGCATGATTAAACTCAAAGCAAATATTGTAATTTACCCTGTCCTGTGGGTTAATAATTTTACTGCCCTCAGTGTCAGAGTAAGTCTGCTTATGTATAGGGCTAAGAGTCTCTGCTACTTCCCTAATGTCCTACATGGAGCTGCTCTCTATGGTATCTCTCGTTCCCTTCTGCTCTCTTCTCTTCTCTCTCCCTGTCTCTCTGTCGAGCTACATATGTCGCTCCTGAGCTGCCAGTTGTATAGACCCTCTCTGGACCTGTCTGATTCATCCTGGTGACCTGCTTTTGGTTGGAGATCTCATCGCATGAATGCTTTTTGGGACGCGTATGGTGACTGGGGATGGTTCAACACTACCACGAAGACGGTCCTGGTATCGGCTGATGCTGGCAGCTGTTCTCTGGGAACTTGTGACTACAGTCACTCGATAGTTCAGGACTTGAATTTCCTACAGTCCAATAACAAACTGGACTCCATATTAACTTAAAGGCAGCAACTGTTATACTGAACCTCCTGGTGTCTAACACACAGTATGACTGCAGATTAATCCCTGCTATCCGTTTCACCCAAATGAGGATGGGTTCCATGTTGAGTCTGGTTCCTCTCAAGGTTTCTTCCTATTGCCATCTCAGAGATGGGTTTTTTTCTTGTCAACATTGCCCTCGGGTTGCTCATCAGGGGCTTTCTAATTATTTTGATTCATACACATTCACACTTCAAATTTAGTATCCTAATTTAGTATAATACTGCTAAGTATTCTGTTATAGCGTCATAATTATGTCTCAAATACTCATTGACATACAAAGGAAGTCCAAGTTGTGTATTTAAAAATAAATATATCATAAAAGTTAAAGACTTAAAAAGGACCTTGTAAGCATCTATGTTATCAGTGACTTTATTAGTGAATTATCTTGACTTTTGGACTTGTTACTTGCAAGATGACTACTTGGTGAGGGTTTAAACATCTTGTTCAACATGTACAGAACAAATCCAAATTAAGTTAAATAAATTTTCTGAAGATGATTTTTTAAAAATGATGTATTTATAAGTAATTATAATTTTATAAGTGCAAAGTGCAATTCTTCTTACCATTAACTTCATAATAAATCATTCCAGTGAGCTACAACATATAAGATACACCTTTATTCATCCCACAGTGGTGTAAGACCTAAAAAATATAGGACATCCAGTACAAACAGGTCTGACTAACTATTCTATAAATGATGAACATGAGGAACGTGACATGTTTTATTGGATGTTCCAACACTGCAACCTTTTGACCTGTCATTAAAATGCAATAAAATCTAGTTACACTATTTAACCTTTCACACATCTAACCCTAATTAAACAATATTCTAAATCTTATTTTTTACATCTTTAACAATGTGGTTTACAAATATTGTTTTTTTACCTTGAGCAGTTTATATAGAATATAAATTAGGAAATATAAAGCAACTTTAACTGATAACTAGCATGGTCACTGTTGCCATTCAGTTTGCCCCAAGCAACACATCACACTTCTTATCTCTGACACCACACTTGTTAAGCTTGACACAAGTGTAAAAAGTCAGGCTGTTTTTTCTGTAACAAATGCTTTTGTGAGTGATTATTTTAGGTCTATTAAATCCAAACTCTAAATAGTATGGCCAACTATGATAGATTCTTTTTTAAATATGAAATAACAGAGGAAAATAATATACATTCAAAAAGCTTGCACTGTAAAAAATAAAATCTTGACTTAACTCAAAATTTCAAGGCAATTTGCTGCACAGCTTGTTTGAGTTAACTCCACTTTTAACCCAACTTGTTCACTTAACTCAAAAAAGCTGTGCAGCACGTTGCCTTGACATTTTTAGTTAAATCAACAACTTGGGTTAAAAGTGGAGTTAACTCAAAAAAGCTGTGCAGCAAGTTGCCTTGTAATTTTGAGTTAAGTCAACTTGTTGTTGACTTAACTAAATTTACTGAGTAAGGTCTCCCAACTTATATTCTTTTGTTAAGTTAAAAGTGTTTTGATAGTTTCAAAGACTTATTAATTTAATAAATGTGAACTTGTCACATGTTTTGGGTTTAAAATGTGTGTTTAAATTTACTGAAGCAGGTTTTTTTGTAATACAATATAATGAAAAAAGCTGTAACTGAATGCTTGAAAGTTTCTTCCAAATTTTATTTTAAACCAAAAGGAACACACTACAAACACATTCCATGACTTTCATAAAGGTACACAAAAAGAAACATGGCAAAATGCCTTTTACAGTCTAAACTTCACAAAACAAGGAAAAGAGTACAAAATAATAATAATAATAATAATAATAATAATAATAATAATAATAATAATAATAATAATAATTTGAAGTCTGAAAACAGCTCACAAAAGCAAAGTCATAGCAGAAGTTAAGTCTTAAGGTATTGTACCCTTGCAGAGCAGTGAGTGCCCAATTCCATGAATGCCTTCTCAATACTGAAATCCAAGGCAAACAGGTCAAAGGCCAAACTGTTCTGGAGCATCTTGCAAGACAATCCCTTCCTCCAACACAAGAGTAAAGTTTATACACTGGTCAAAGTCGTAGGGGAGTCATCATCTTCAAGTACAATAGGAACTCCCACTTTCATCCCTCTGGTCTGTCCGCCATCAGGAGTACTGTCCTAATGTAATAAAGAGTACAACAAAAAATCACTTTTGACATCCATCTTTTCTATGTTGTTATATTTCTTTTTGTTCCATGAAAGTTTTGGATCCTACTAGATTAATGTAGACAAAATGTACAGAAAGAAACACCTCATAAATCCTTAAAATCAGTTGAGATGATCAGATAAAGTAAAATAAGAGCCGGAGTTCAAATGAATAAGAATTTAAATATCTTAATAATGTCAACACAAACATTAACAGCCGTATTTTTGTCAAAGTGCCTGCAGAGAATCAATGCAACATACTCACCAGACATGTTCTGAATAGTGCAGATGATCCATCACGGATAAACACATCGAGATCTTCCAGGACAGTTTTCATTCAGTGAGCCACAATATTTGAAGTCTGAAAAAAGAGCGTTAATGTTATGCATTGTCACTTTTGATAAACTTTCAGGTATTCATAACATTTAACATTAGGAAGACTCTAATTATGAAAGAAAGATGTAGAAATATGCAATACTGTTTGCATGGAAAAAAAGACGTTCAGGTTTGTGCTCAAATGTCTCAGCATAATTTTTTTCTGTGTCCTGTTCTCTCAATTCTACAGTTGTAGCCAAACGTTTTGAGAATGACACAAATATTAGTTTTCACAAAGTTTCCTGCTAAACTGCTTTTAGAGCTTTGTTTCAGTTGTTTCTGTGATGTACTGAAATATAATTACAAGCACTTCATATGTTTCAAAGGCTTTTATCGACAATTACATGACATTTATGCAAAGAGTCAGTATTTGCAGTGTTGGCCCTTCTTTTTCAGGACCTCTGCAATTCATTGGGCTGCTCTCAATCAACTTCTGAGCCAAATCCTGACAGATAGCAACCCATTCATCACTTCTTGGAGTTTGTCAGAATTAGTGGGTTTTTGTTTGTCCACCCGCCTCTTGAGGATTGACCACAAGTTCTCAATGGGATTAAGATCTGGGGAGTTTCCAGGCCATGGACCCAAAATTTAAAGATTTTGGTCCCCGAGCCACTTAGTTATCACTTTTGCCTTATGGCACGGTGCTCCATTGTGCTGGAAAATGCATTGTTCTCCACCAAACTGTTGTTGGATTGTTGGAAGAAGTTGCTGTTGGAGGGTGTTTTGGTACCATTCTTTATTCATGGCTGTGTTTTTGGGCAAAATTGTGAGTGAGCCCACTCCCTTGGATGAGAAGCAACCCCACACATGAATGGTCTCAGGATGCTTTATTGTTGGCATGACACAGGACTGATGGTAGCGCTCACCTTTGCTTCTCCGGACAAGCCTTTTTCCAGATGCCCCAAACAATGAGAAAGAGGCTTCATCCGAGAATATGACTTTGCCCCAGTCCTCAGCAGTCCATTCGCCATACTTTTTGCAGAAGATCAATCTGTCCCTGATGGTTTTTTTTGGAGAAAAGTGGCTCCTTTTCCAAAAGTCTTCGCCTCCCTGTGTGTGCAGATGCGCTCACACCTGCCTGCTGCCATTCCTGAGCAAGCTCTACACTGGTGGCACTCCGATCCCGCAGCTGAATCCTCCTTAGGAGACAATCCTGGCGCTTGCTGGACTTTCTTGGACGCCCTGAAGCCTTCTTAACAAAAATTGAACCTCTATCCTTGAAGTTCTTGATGATCCTATAAATTGTTGCTTTAGGTGCAATCTTAGTAGCCACAATATCCTTGCCTGTAACGCAGTGATGGCTGCACGAGTTTCTTTGCACCAGGTCACCATGGTTAACAATGAAAGAACAATGATTTCAAGCATCACCCTCCTTTTAACATGTCACGTCTGCCATTCTAACCCAATCAGTCTGACATAATGATCTCCAGCCTTGTGTTCGTCAACAGTCTGACCTGAGTTAACAAGATGATTACTGAAATGATCTCAGCAGGTCCTTTAATGACAGCAATGAAATGCAGTGGAAATTTTTTCGGGATTAAGTTAATTTTCATGGCAAAGAAGGACTATGCAATTCATCACTCTTCATAACATTCTGGAGTATATGCAAATTGCTATTATAAAAACTTAAGCAGCAACTTTTCCAATTTCCAATATTTATGTAATTCTCAAAACTTTGGCCACGACTGTACTGTACATGTGCACAAGGTGAAGTCCCAGCTTCAGGTTCACTGTTCGGTTCTGTTTCATTCAAGATTTTCTCCGATTCCTTATGCATTAATCTGAAATCTTTGATGGTGTTATTTTTATGTTTTCTTGTTCTATTGCTGCTAAAGCTTGAATCTACATTTCTGTAAGGGGCAAAATACGATCTCTCTATTTCTTATATGTTTTCCAAGAGAAGAACTGTGCTTCAGAGCAGAACTGAACTTGCACAAGTTTTCATGAAGGTTACATTTATTTGATCAGAAATACAGTAAAACAGGAATTTTGTGAAATATAACAGCTTTTTTCCATTGGAATGTATTTAAATTATTTTATTTATTGCTGTGATGTAAAGCTGTATTTTCTGCATCATTACTACATTCTTCAGTGTCACATGATCCTTAATTTAATCCTAAAATTAATAAATTCATAATGATCAAGAAACATTTATTGAGTTTTGTGGAAAAAACTCCCCCAGGACTGAATGACAGTATTAGTTAACTAACCAACTAATTAACTCTCTATACAAAAATATCAAGAAATTTTCCCATGATCAGATCCTCATATTAGAGGGATTTCTGAAGACCATGTGACACTAAAGACTTGAGTAATGATGCAGAACATTCAGCTTAATGTCACAGCAATAAATTACAGTTTTAAGTACAGTACATTCCAGTAGACAACAGAAATTTTGAAGTCTAACATTATTTCACCTTATTTCAGTTTTACTACATCAAATAAATGTAGTATTTTATATTGATCAAATAAATGTAGCATTGATTAACATGAAACTCTTTTAAAAACAAAAAATAATACAGATCTAAAATTTTTGAACGTTAGTGCAGAGCTAATCTGACCAATTATAGGTTTGCAAGGAAATACTCAATAGTCTTTTTAGTTTTTTTCATTATATTTAATGAAATGGGGTATGAATAGTCTTACATAAAAAAAAGTAAACTAGTAAGGTATAACAAGAATTATTTTTTGCCCTAACTTCATACTTCGTTCTTAAAATCATTAAAAATACTGCATTGTAAATGTTGACTTACATGAAATGGCAAAGTTTGCGATGAAGTCTGGAAATGTGTTTATCCAGGAGGATATTGAGAGAGTGTGTTCTGAAACGTTAAATGCAAAGATTACAAACACATTCGTGGTGCAAATACTGCATATTTTAAATACCAAGTGTAGAAGAGTTATTATGAATTTAACCAGACTTTCTAGACTTGTCTTATTATTCTCCAGTCTCTTTGGCTGTGGGTAATAAACGGCTACAGTTAAGTTTGCGACAACATATTTTATTAAGCCAAACGGTAAGACAAACTGCTCTCCTCATGTGCTTCTCTCACATCGTGTCACACTCTCACCTGTCCCATGGGAAACCCCAGGCAGGTAACTTGTTAGTTCCTCTTAACATAAGCAACATAACCAATAAATCAAACATCACACATGCAGGGATATAGAGAAAATAATCTTGTGCTGTAAATAATAATTAAATAATATTCAATTCTAAATTTAATATTTCTAATATAATTTAATATACCTCATAATATGCAACACCTGTAATAAATAACAAATAAATGTAGTAAACTCAAAATAATACAAAATATATTGATTGTAGTAATTCAGGGTACAGGATGACTTGCATCTTTCTCACGTTAAATAAACAACTGCACCAAGCTACATGTACTTCGTAAAGAACGCCATATAATAACGCTCATTTATGTTAAGACCATTTCTACAAAGGACTTCGATATAAACATGTGCACTTACCAAAGTTTAAAGGAAGTTGTCAGAAACGTAACAGCGCGCATGCGCCAACTTCCGAACGAACTTCTGTGCGTGTTAACTTGCATTAGAAAGTCTGTTCAGTAATTAAACCTTAGTTGACCCAGCGAATGAACTTGTTTTCACCAGTTCAGTCAGCTTTTTCATGTCTTATTGTCCAGATTACTAATAAATACTCATTATTCCAACATTTTGCTAGTTGGATTTTTTAGTGTGTCTACCTTCTACATATTGGTATTTATGCTAAAATAAGTTTTTTTAGTTAATAGTAACAGTAATAAATTATTATGAGTAATAGTACTGAAGTTTGTAATGTACATCCTATTTATTCAAGTCAAGTCAAGTCAAGTAGGCTTTTATTGTCATTCCAACCATATACAGTTAGTACACAGTGAAACGAAACAACGTTCCTCCAGGACCAAGGTGCTACATACATGCAACAACACACATTTACAACACACATTTTTACATTTTCAAGTTAATCTAAAAGAACTATCAAATTTCTATACAAAAATACACAATAGACAAAGTGCACGTGCAAATGTATAAACAAAGAGGTACATGACAGACACAACAATGTAACACATAACAGTACTTTTTTTGATGAGTTGAGGTAGTGGGAAGAGCAGCAGTAAACATGTGCATTGGCCGGGAATCCGGGCCTCCCGCGTGGCAGGCGAGAATTCTACCACTGAACCACCAATTCTTGAGTTTAACTTAAATATACCAATTGTTAATGTTGTTTACTTTTGTTCAACTTGTACATTTTATTTAAGTGAAAATTATGCTCTTAATTTAAACATGCTGATACATTATAATTCACAGAAATGTTTTTATTATGAATGGCAATCCTGACTGAGGTGGCTCAGAATCTGCTGCAGTCGTTCCTGTGAACATTTAGTGAAAGGAACACCTGATCCCTGAAAATAGACGAATCATTTTTCTCAGAAGAGACACATCTGTCTGTGGGAACTGTCACACAATCATTCATGAACACACTGTAAACCCGATTAAGTTGGCAAAACTCAAAATATTTGAGGTAATCAGTTACATCAATTTTTTTAAGTAATGATGTTTCCAATTTTAAGTAAACAGAACTATCTATTTTTGAGTTTGTTGAACTGGTGCAAATCAAAAAGTATCTTGCAGACAATGCAGCCCAGGAATTGAACCCAGACCCTCCACATGGCAGGCCAAACACTTACCACTGCACCACATGTGCTCTATAGATTTTACATTGGTGGAAGTTTTACTTAAGGTATTGTTACATACGAAAAATATTTGTAGACCATCCAGCCCAGGATTGAACCCGGGTCTTCCGCATAGCGGGTATAACACTTAATCCACTGCACCACGAGTGCTCTATAGGTATTATGTTGGTGGAAGTTTTACTTAAGTTATTGTTACTTAAGTACTTATGTTTACATAAATTATCAAATTTGTTCAGCTAACTTGAAAAGTGTCATTTCTACAAACTCATAAATGCCAAAAAGTTCTGAATACTCAAAAAGGTCTATTAATTTGACTTAATTGCAAATATTTAAGTTAACAGTATTTACAACGTTTTGGTATTTATGAGTTTGTAGAAATGACACTTTTCAAGTTAGCTGAACAAATTTGATATTTTTATCAAAGTACTTTTGTAGTACCCATGTACCTAAAGGCTCGATTCCAAACAACTGGATGAAATGCCTGTCCCAAGCCCAGATAAAATGGGAGGGTTGTGTCAGGAAGAGCATCTGACGTCAAACCTGTGCTAAGCTTGTGTGCGGACCGGATTGTCTGCAGTTGCGACCCATGGCCGGAGCAGCCGAAAGACCAACAGCAATTTATTTGATTTGCAAGAACTAAAAAAAAAAAAGATAATTGCTATTAAATAGCATGAGTTAGGCTACTCAATAATGCAAGTAAAGAACGAATAATATGAATGAGTACAACAAACTCAAAAACAGAACTGATAGTTCTGTTTACTTAAAATTGGAAACATCATTACTTAAAAAATTTTATGTAACTGATTACCTAATTTTTTTTGAGTTTTCCCAACCTATTCGGGTTTACAGTGTAGCACTAATGAAGCACTGGAAAAAAATGCATTTGTTTAGCCCAGCATTAAATAGAGAAAGAGTGTTAGGCTTTTCTTTCATAACGTTAACGTTATTCTGCACAATCAAAAGTTCTGCTTTGACTTTTTGATAGGTCGAAATTATAACCTTATGAACAAAGATGTTTAACATTAATTATTTACATTTAGGTATTTGACAGATGTCCAAAAAGTGCATTATGCCAAAAAGTTAATCATGTCATGTTTTAGTTTTCATTTTTAATTAAGAAGTTCTTAAACAAAATACTGTGTCACTCCTTTACTTTCCACTCCTCAGTTCACTGCTCACCTGCCCTACTACACCCTTTAATTTTGCAATTCAAATAAACTCGTTTTGTTGGAGCGTTGCTAAGGGTACCAAATCTCAGGTTACTGTTGTCAAGGCAACAAGAAACCCTGTGAGTTACTGGACTGGTTCTTGATTAAGTGAGTGATGGCGAGGTCAAACCAGAAGCAGCTACATGAACTGAACCTCCGCAGGGAAACATGGTGTTGTGTAGAAGTACACAGCACGATCTGGGACCATCCTGAAAGGAGACATTTTGCCTGTCACCTCAGAAACACCGGCAACTTCAGTGGCATGCTAAAGCAACAACCAGAAGACAGAGGTTCCTGGATGACAAGCCAGATGAGTTATCGTGAGAAAAGACATTTTGATGAGAGCTGTAAGCTGACACATGACAAGATTGTGTTAATATAATTTATACTTTATTTATACACAAAAACAGATCATTAAATGACATAAAGGCTGACTGCTGTATTTAACAAAATATTATTTGTTTCTCTTTCTTACAGATAATTCTCATTTCATCTGAACATGAGAAAAACAGTCAAACTCATCTCCTCACAACACGTCAATAAATGTGTGTATGACTTCAGTGCATATGTATTGTGATCATTGTTTTCATTTAATTTATTAATTAATTTAACGGCAGAATGATTTATGGTTAAATAAAATATGGTCTGCAAAAATAAATAATAAATAAATAATGGCATGCTTATTTTAAGCTCATGCAATATAGATAATAAAATATATTTTTATAAGAACAGTATATCAATATGGACATGTAATACTGTATATTTTAGTTAAGTGAAAATGCCATTATTAATTTCAATACATTTATACATGAATGAATAGTGACAGTATGAGCAGGTCACGTAAATGTTTATACCAGCTCATACCGTCACTATTCTTTCACATTTTCAGCTACATAAAAGCCTGAACACTGATTTAAGCTTTTGTCCTAACCAAGACGCCATGGTGTCTCCTTGTTGGGACTGAATACTTTGTGGCTATGGTGTACTTGACAGTAGAGCAGGAATTTTATTTCACTACAACACACAGAATGTTTTATTGAAAGAGCCTGGTATGCAGCTAAAAAGGACATCTTTTGGCTTGGCTTCAGGAATGAAGATCATGAAGAAGGTTATTCACCTGCTGAAGATCTCGCGCAATGAGGACCTTATCCTTACTGCAGCCAACAGTTGTTTTTCTTCCAAGATAACTGACTACGCTTTTGTCATATTTCCACATTTATCTACACGTAAAACTAACGAAGCATCAGATAGTCTGCTGAACATGCATATGTTTAAATAATTACATGTGGTGGTGTCAGAATAAATTCTAACTCCATCCAAAACTGCAACATTTGGTATAACGTGGAGATATGTTAGACTGTGAAAGGTAGAAGAAGCAGTTTAGGAACCGAAGTCAAAACCTTGTACTGGAAAAGAGAATTGACCTTTTATAATCCGCACAGTCTTCCAACCAGGCAAGTGCAAACCACAGTGACATATCCGTACTGTGGTACATGTACTATCAGCAAATCAATTTTGTGGTACTGGCAAAAATACCATGGTTCAGTATACTATTGTACAGGTACCATAGGACTATCATGGTAAATGTTCTTATAGGACATGTCTTTGACATTTATTAGAACAAGATGAAGGAAACATTATGAAACTGTTGATTTAGTATTTTTATGGTTACTACATAAACATTAGTTGGTATTGGAGTAGAAGTTGATGTGTTTCGGTTGCTATCTGGAAAAGAGAGAGGCGACTAACCATGAAATTAGTTTTTCTCTTTGTAGGTGTTAACTTTTGAAGTATCTTTATCTGATTAATGTTAAAAATGTTTGTTTGAAAGGTCATTCCTCTGGGATCCTCTCACGCTCCGAGATCTTGTTAAACAGTTAAACATTTTCCTCATTCATCAACTTCTTTCATCTTCCCAACACCCTCCTGGCACCTGTCAGTACATTTCCATACTTAACTTTAATCACTCTAACCTGCTGCACATCCTTCCCATCTCTAGCTCTCTGCCTTGCCAACCTGTACAGATCCACCTCTCCCTCCTTACTGTCCAACCTAGCATACAAATCCTCATAAGCTCTTTGTTTGGCCTTTGACACCTTCAACTCCCACTTCTTAGCTGACCTCTTTCCCTATATGCACTCCGAGACTTTCATCGTTCCTTCACCAAGTATCCTTGTCCACTTTTCCCTTTCCTGATGATACACCCTCCAATCTGTTTCCCTGCTCACGTTAGCTGTAGTTCTTCAGACAACTGAAAGCACTTCCTGACCACCCAAAGCCTGTTTCAACTCCTCCCTGAAAACTACACAACATTTTTCCTTTTTCAATGTCCACCATTTTGTCCTTTGCTTTTGTCCTCTTCACCTTCCTCACCACTAGAGTAACTTTACGCACCACCATCCTGTGTTGTCTGGATTCACTCCCCCCTAACAATACTTTACAGTCACTGATCTCTTTCAGATTACAACATCAACACAAGATGTAGTTCACCTGAGTGCTTCTGCCTCATGTCACCCTATGTTCCTGCCTCTTCTCAAAGAAATTATTCATTACGGCCATTTCCATCCTCTTTGCAAAGTCCACCACCATCTGTCTTTTTACATTCCTGTCCTGAAGACCAAACCTGCCCATCACATTTTCATTACCTCTGGTCCCTTCCCCTACATGTCCATTGAAATCTGCATCAATCACCAGGCTCTCACCTCTGCGGAAGCTCTGCATCACTTCATCTAACCCATTCCTGCATTTCTCCTTCTCTTCTAACAGACATACCCACATACACACACACCATGGTAAAACAACTTGAACCCTGCTCCCAAGCATCTAGCCTTGTTACCTTTCCACCTGGTCTCCTGGACACACATCCACCTTCCTTCTCCGAATCATGTCAATTAACTCTCTTGCTTTCCCTGTCAAAGTCCCAACATTCAAAATCTCCACTGTCATTCCTAAACTCTTGCCTTTCCTCTTCTCTCTCAGCTTCTGAAACACGCCTTCCTCCTCTCCTTTTTCAACCATGAGTAGCCCAATTTCAACCGGCACCCTGTAAGTCAACAGCACCAGTGGCAGTCGTTGTTAACCCGGGCTGCGACCTGTATAGAAGTCATGTTAATAATTCGCATGACTGATTTGACAAATGTTTTACATCGGATGCCCTTCCTGCCACGGCCCTCTGCATTTATCCAGACTTGGGTCTTGCCGAGTGTCACATGATCAAAACTGAGCCAATGATTCTTCTCTCTCTTGCGCTGTGGGATTGTGGGTAATCATCTCCCATACTCAGTCTCAGTGCGCGTGCGTCACTATTATAGTCAACATCTGTGTGCTCATGTACTGTTTACTATAACATTGTGATCATGTGTGTGCACGTAAACTTTTTTTTTTTTTACAAGAAAAAAAAAGTCAGACTGTACTGCATCAAGAAAAAAAGTTTAAAAGGCTGTAGCGGTGCGGGAGATCAATATATTTAGAGGAGTAATTCTGGTAGTGTGTGTGCGCGCGAGTATGAAAGCAGTCCTACACAGTAACGCCCCCTGCTCCTGCTTCTGCAAGCAAAAAAAATTTAATTGATGTAGCAATGTTTAGAGGGGTCATCCAGTAGTGTGTGTGTGTGTGTGTGTGTGTGTGTGTGTGTGTGTGTGTGCTTTGATATACAAGCATGCTTCCAGAACAAATTATGCTTGCATCCAATGACTTAGAATTGTTGCACATCCAAACTATTTTATGTATATATATATTTAAAAAACAGTTTATAGGCTTACTGTTTTATTTATTATTACACCAATAATTTCCTAGCAGATTGAACACAAGTGTAACTATTTAACATGAGTCAAAAATCTCATCGTTGTTAATGGTGTATTGTGTTTTATAGTATTGGAAAGCCTGATGATTTATCGTGTTACTGGAAGCTGGAGCAAAACCCTCAGTGTTGGAGTTCCCACAATAAAGGGATACATCATATCTTCTGAGGCAGAGTTGGATTTACCATGATCATCGATAACAATATCAATAGCCAGAACAACACACTCAGGATACCAGTTTTTAAAGGCCTTAAAGGACTTCAAGCGTGAATAAAAAAATATTGTGCATTGATCTGTTAGTGTTTAGTGTGACTTTAAAATCGTAAATAATTCTTAGCACTGAGCACGCACTGATCAGATTAAGGTAACAGAACTCATTGCTGTTCTTCTGTGAACACTTAAACACTTCTCTTGTCATTAAGTATGACATTCTTGGAGTTTTGCAGGTCTGTTTTAAGCAATAATTTTTAGTATTTTAAGTTGATGGAAGAAAATATAGCCAGATACTCAATTGAGATGCTATTAGTTTACTCTTAGAACTTCATCTTCTCATTAGAATGTAATGTATTTTATTAAACATTTAATTTTTAGTATTTACCTAACAAACACATCTTTCCATTTTATTCTACTGATCATAGTAATTTCATGCTTAGTCTTTTCATGTCAGTATGTTTTTTTCTTGCACTTTTTTTAATTTGTGTGTGTGTGTGTGTGCCCATGCTAATTGAAATGTTGACAGTTACCAAATTATAATACAGTAAATCCCTACAGATGCACACAAATCGCAGTAGTAGCTTATGTGTATTGTACAAAAATAGATACTGCAGTACATGAGATATCAATATTTACAATTATATACAATATTTACAGTGTGTAAGTGAATGTATAAAATTGTCCAAAAAAAAAAAAAGAGAGTCTGCTATATTATTGTGTGGTGGGTGCGGGAGAAATGTGTCGGCCTCTCCTGTTTCAATGAATCAGTCCAGGAGCACGATGATAGAAAATGGCTGTCCTGTAAAGCTGTCCTGATGGTGAATAATTGTAATTTTGGAAAAACCACAACAACACAGAGTTCAAAATGGCATCTGTTCAAGCGTGCAGTGAACACCATGTAGCATTATCCTCCCACTGATGTCTTCCTGGATTAGCTTTCAACAAGGTCAGCAGACTCTGCTGCGTCACTGAGATTCCCCTCGCGACCCTCACGAGAGTATAATGCGAAACCAAAATGTCAAATCTGTGTGTATAAGACTATAAGACTCACTTTGTCAAACTTACGAACGAATCTGACTTTCGAACGTTCGTACCTCGGGGACTTACTGTATTTTCTAAAAAGTGGGACAGGAACCATTACTATTCAGGGCCACTAGATGGCGTCGGGTACAAAGATGTGTCTCGAGAGTTTATTTCAGCTTCATTCACAGTATGTTGTCTTACACTAGCAGCATGTAGAAATAAACCGTATAAAGGATATTTTTAAAGTAAGCATACAGTTTTTGTTTTTTCCCACAGTTACTACACGATTTTTCAGTTATGTATGAGTTATGTGTGTATGACTGTTTCAAATAAAACTGGGTTGTTGTTTTTTCACAGCAGTAAAGTTCTATCATATGTTTTGAAATAAAGGATGGGAACAAATTTTTGATTGGTTATTAGTTATTCTGCAGTTTTTGTGAAGTACAATACAATACAGTGCAGCTGGTATTGGAATATGATTTTTGGAACTTTGTAGTTATTGTACAGTTCATTGCTAAAACAGACCTATTTCAAGGTAATTACCTGCAGTTATTCTGAACTTGAAAAACAGCAGTTATTTTTGTAAGGGCTGTGTTGCAAACTGTGAAGAAGAAATCAGGTCACCACAAGTTTTCATATAAGTTAAATAAATGCCATTTATTTATTATCCGACAATATAGATATTCGAAACCAATAGGGACAGCGAACATGGATTACACTACCGGGTCATATCCGCGCTCTATTTCTGCTTCCGTGTTGGGTTTGTTTTGAAAAGTTGGCGCTAAACGATGGCGGACACAGACGGAGTTCCTACATTAGAAACAGAGAAACACCAAGATTTCCGAGTAAATGTCAGGTCTAAGAGAATCGTCGCTTATCAGCTAGCAAAGTATAAAAGTTTGCTTGTTAAGCTTCTCGAACGTCAACCGGAATTAAACGAAAGCGACGTGGAGAAGATGTTACAGGAAATGTTGTTGGTGCGACTGAATAATAATAATAATAATAATAAGGTTTGAATTGTAAGCATACACTTCTCAACTAACAGCATTTTCTTTTCATTTGTTGAAGAATTTTGAGATTGCAGTACAAGAGAACGTCATTGTTGGTGGTTTATCCTGGGACGAGGCAGCAGAGGAAAGTGAAGGTGGGACTAATTTGTAATGAGGTGCCCTAATCGTTCAGATTATTATATATACGTTTAATGAAGGTTTTAAATTCAGCTGCTTAAAATACAGCAGCTGCTCTGTACACAACAAATAACACATTGGGTACTTTTCATTATTGTTTATTATTATTATTAAAATACTTTTAATTAATGAATGTATTTATTCATTTATTTATTTGATACAAAGTTTAAAATCCCACCCCATCAAATTAAATTGTAAAAATTGTTAAATTGTAGTGTGCAGTTGGGTTGTGTTTGTTGAGCTCTGATGTTTCTCTAGATTGCGAGTGCAGCACGATGGATGACCTGCTGGATGAGAAGATAGTACAGACCAGCTGGAAACGCAGTATTTACCCAAAGAAAATCCTGCCTTATTTCATTCGATCCCTAAAAGCCGAGCGCAGACTCATGGTTGGTTGCGTTTTGTAAAGAAGAAAGCTGAAATAATCTGTGGTTGTGCTGCATTTATTATTGTTGTTTCATGATTGCTTTAGGGTTTGTTTGAAACCGCAGTGAAACCACAAGAAGTGAAGCGAGATCCTGTTCAGGGTAAGGCTTTGCTTCATTTCATTTTTTTAGATTGATCCGGCTTATTGATGTTGTATTTTTTCCTTACAAATAAAAGAAATTAAGACAGAATATGTCTCTCTGCAGACACCACAATGAGCAGTGTTTCTGCTGCGGCTCCTGAGATGTTCACACAAGCTTCTACAATCATGAAGGTAGATATTAGAAACTTGCAGAATATTTATTTGATAGATCAAACACTTCTGTGGTCTTTATACCAATGATCTTCACCCTGTTGTGGCTTTGATGATGTCTAGTCAGCTTCTGTAGTTCCACAGTCCTGACAGTAGGAGGTGCACTTCGAACACCTTAAGCAGACGATACGCTTTCATCTGTACACTATCTGTAACTCCGAAAGCTGACTGATCAAAGTGAGCAGAGTTTGTAATCCACTGCACGAAATCAAACATAAACCCCACCAAATTTTTCACACACATAGATTAAATAACATGTTATCGATAGATAGATAGATAGATAGATAGATATATAGATAGATAGATTGATACTTTATTCATGCCTGTAGGGAAATTCACAAGATCCAGCAGTCCACAGATAGTTACATCACTGGTAATAGGCACCAAAAAGAAACAACGCATGCATAATTTGACTAAACGCATGCATAATTTGAGAAAAATAAGATAAAAACAATCCTATAAACAAACAAACAAAAAAAGATAAACTGCTGCTCGTGCATAGCATCGCTAATTGAAATAAAGCCCCTCCCCTGCATCACCATATATGGTCAACTGTTCCCTGTGCACGAGCCTGCTGTTAGGTCCAGAGGAGACGGAGCGCGTGAGGGGGGTCTGACAAGGTGAACACCGAAACGAGAAGTGCAGAGACTGCTACATGACAAAGAACAAAAACAAACTCAAAACAAAACAAGAAGAAAAATAACTGTAGTACATTTATGGAATGAATCGGACACCTTTTGGGAGAAAACTAAATTGCGAACTTAAAGAGATTTAAGTGAAATAACGGTTTTATTTTCTCTGTTTAGGTATTATAAACCATTTATTATAAAATGTGTATAAAACCTTTAACTGACTTTAGTCTTAACTTTTTATTTTTTTTTTGAAGATTTGTATCTTGCACTTTTGTGCTTGCATGTTTTATTTATTTATTACCATATAAAACATTCTCTATAAACGTTTATTTATTTATGCAGTTATTTATTCACTTATTTATTTTGCATGAAAAGGTATTTAAATGTGAGGCGCTGTTAGTGGATAACAGTGTTGGATACGTTAAGAAAATATCACATTTGTTATTAAAATTTAAACTTGTCATGTCCATGATTCTTTAAGCTGAGCTTTTTTTAAGCTGATTGTTCCACTTTATTAGAAATACATGCATAAACAGATTAATGCAATAAACAGATCTACATCAATTAATAAGTGTTCTTAATAATGTGGACTGTGAGAATATACCATACATCTAAAATGTATATTAAAGGTTAATTATTTGAAAACTATATTTGTGTGTGTGTGTGTGTGTGTGTGTCTCTCTCTCTCTCTCTCTGTTCTGTTTTTCAGTCACTAAAGGAAGTGAAGCAGATGGCAGAAGGTCTGGAGCAGGTGCTGGACACGCACCCTTCAGCTGAGAGCCTGGAGGTTTACAGAGACGTCTTCAGCAGCAGCGCTGAGAAAATGCGCTCTGAGGTCCGGCACAGAAGCAACCAGCCTCCGTCTACACACTCCATCAGAAGAGCCGTGTCCAAGAGAGAATTCAGCATGCACTATATTCCTATAAGCCCTCCAGCTGAGCACCCATAAATGTGTGTGTGTGTGTGTTATGGTAGTTTCCTTCCACTTCCCATCCAGAACATATGCCTATTTTAGCCATCTTTCCTAATACTTACTGCAGACATTATATGACCAAAAGTATGTTCACCCCTGTCCATGAAATTGCTGTATAACAGCTAGGTTTAATGTAATGTAGATTATCATATTGCTAAAATAATTTCATTTGTATAGCTAATTTTTCCCTTTAACATTTGTGTTCAAATTTCTTGATCTGTTGCATATCAAATTAAAAAATGATGTTCTTGATAAACAAAGATTCAAATAAAATGTTTTCTGCAACTGTAATATGTTTTGTCAAGCTATAATAGTTTATTTGTTTATTTACTAATTTATTAGATATAGGAGTAGCTGGATACATGTGTGCTATTTTATTTATTTATATACAAACTAGCATGCAAAAGTTTGTGACCACTTTGTTTTTGATTAATGATATATTTTCTACATTCCACAACAATACCGGGGATTTCAAAACTATAAAATAACGTATGGAATTGGGTAATTATGTAACAGCAGCAACAGTCAGTTTTTATTTTAGGACATGTAGGTCAGCCTTTCTGGAATTGTTTTTGAGCAGTATTGTCAAGTGCATTTACAAAACCCATCAAGCACCCTGATGAAACTGGCTCTCATGAAGACCTTCCCAGGAAAGCAAGACCAGAATTTACCTCTGCTGCAGTGAAGTTCATTTAGAGTAACCAGCCTCAGAAATCACCAATTAATAGCATCTCGGATTGGAGCTGTTCTGAAGGCTTTACAGATCATGCGTAGCAGATACATCTCAACATTAACTGTTCAAATGAGATTAGTGCATATTTTGGACGCCTTCAGCATCACTTTACAATGTACAAAGAAATAAAAATTAGAAATGACCATGGACTATATATATATATATATATATATAAAATTGAAAATACACATGCATTTTTATGATCTTTCAAATTAAATGGTTTTAAATAGATCACAAAATTAAAACAATATTTAAGCACCAAATTATAGTAAATTTGCAGATGTTCAGGTGTGATTTCCTTCCAAGACTTCTGCAGAATTTTCCAAAAATCCTCTATGCTGGATATACAGTGTTTCCTGCCCTTTAATCCAGCCTGTTTCAAACCAGCTCAGTGGGGTTCAGATCTGGTATTTGAGCTGGCCAAGCCATTACCAAAAGTATTCCAGCAGCTAATTTCTTCTCCAGTGTAATTCTTACACAACCACAAAGAATGCTTGGGGTCATTGTCTTGCTGCAAAATATAGTTATCCCCAATCAGTATCCATGCAGACTGAAGCATCGCCAGATCATCACTCTCTCATTGCCAAAGCATCGCCAGATCATCACGATTCCACATCCATGGTTCAATGATGGTATTAGGGAAGCATCTAACATCTTTTCATGAGCTCTGTGTCTGACAAACAGTATGTCCTTTGCATGAATCCTAACACCTCAAACTTAGACTCATTACTCCACAAGCCGTGGTTCAAGTCCCCCTTCTGTCCTGATAGGATACACTTTTGAATGAAATCTTTAATTTCTTGGCTATATCTCATAGAGAATACCTTTCTTTTAAGACAAGTATAGACAATGATAAATTTTAAAAAGCTGTTTTTTTTTTTTGGCCATTTTTAGTTCTAATCTACGCTTAAAATGACTGATCAGTCTCCCTATGGAAGGCAGAGGAAGATATACACATATTATCGTTTTCCCCCCTTGAGAATGAACTTATTTGAAGTTGTTTTAAGACCTTGCAAAATCCATCTAAGACCACTTTAAAGATTACATTTTAGAAAATAACTACCATTTGCTTCAGCGCTGAACTTGAAGGTGTTGCAAAGATCTCTTTTCCCAGCAACTGAAGTGATGTCGTATCTTGCGAGGCTTTTTTTTTTGTCGACATTTCAATGTAAACATACAATAATGTCTTAGTGTTTCCCATTTAAATTTTTGCCAGGACACACACACACACACACACACTCACACGTATGTTTGTATGTATGTATGTATGTAGCGCGTGTGTGTGTTTGTGTGTGTGAGGCAGGCGGAAGTCCAGAACGCTACAGCGGCGCGGTGTCACGTGACTTATCAGAAGTTCAGTGATGGGGTTTACGGTAATGACACTGCTCACACTGACACAGCGCTCATTATGCTTGAGTGATGAAAGCATCGCGCTTTAACCTGTCAATCTCGCGTACACGTGTGTGAGTGTGTGTGAGTGAGTGAGAGAGAGAGAGAGAGAGAGAGAGCGAGAACTATCTGGCCCGGGATGGCTCTGCACACGGCACCTGGACTGCAGCTCCATCGGACATCTCTGGTAAGACCTGCTCTCCTGCTCACACACACACACACACACACACACACACTCAACTCATCCATCATATACCTCAGACTGTAACGATCTATACAGGATACAGGCACACACACTCGGTTTATTACAAAATGCTCTATATAGCCTGTAGACTTTCTGAACAACACTTTCTGCTAGTTTCAGATCATCTGTACAACTTGTAGAGCCCGTGATTGGTCAATGCACATTCAGTCCTTTCGTAGTAATATCATTACCTTGTTCTATTTTTCTTCAACTTTCTTCCTTAAAACACCTGCATGTGAAAGATCTCAGGATCTGCTCTATATACTAATAAAAACTCATTGGACACTCTGTAGTACGATCCTTTGCATATACACACAGATCATTCAATAATGATGATGCTTCTGAATAAACCTGCTCCAGGGCGGGCATGAGGACGAGAGGAGGATGAAGAGGAGGGAGAAGAACCGTGTGGCTGCACAGAGGAGCCGCAAACGCCAGACGCAGAGAGCCGACGAGCTGCACGAGGTGTGTTTAGGGAGCATGATCATGTGCTGTGTCTGATGTTTAGCTCCTCTTTAACATACACCATAGTGATCATGGATCTGTGGTTAAATATTAGCGATCTCAGGAATCAGATTCTTAAAGATGTTTTGGAAATGTTTTTTTTTTTTTCTGATCAAGGCATATGAGTACCTGGAGCAGCAAAACAGCTTACTGAAGAAGGAGGTTCAGCTGCTCCTCGAGGAACAGAGGCGACTGGCCGAAGCTCTTAATCTTCACGAGCCCTTGTGTCCTGTTCTAAACGCCAACGTAAACCTCACGTCGACCCCAAGGAGCACAGACGGAATTCCTCCCTGAGCTTATATGCAAACCAAGACCATTGGTAGCATCTCGGCCTTGGACTACTTTTTTTCTTTTTTAATCCTTGTATAGAAACTGATTTAGTATCAGTGTCGAACCTCATTTTCCAGCCGTTCCTGATGCTTCAGGAAGTTGTGTCAGCATTATTAATTATTTTTATTTAAACATGCAAAAATGAACTCCTAGTAGACCACTTTAACCACTAAGCATGTGTCTGGTCCACCACTCTGCAGTTTGGAGGAGTGCCACCAGAGTGAACACTTCTGCTTTTAGACGCCACCCCAATTCACCAAAAATACCCCACTCAGTTTCAGGATCTGGTGTTGATGCAATGGTCACCAACGCTGAGTTTATAGGTGCATCAGTTCTTGAACAGGAATGTCTACAGGTGTAAGTGTGTGGGTGTGGGTGTGGGTGTTTGTTTATGGTTTACGCAGTACAGTATATGAATGTATTTTAATGTGATGTGATCAACTGACTGTTACATTGTATAAGATATATATACAGTATTTTGTTACTGTTTAACTTACTAATAAAACTGTCCATGTTCTTACAATAATCAGCAGTAAAACTTGGGAGGAGTCCCATTCATGCCGTATCACTTCTCTAAACACAAACAGCCATACACATTCGAGGAGTGTGAACTGCAGACACTTCTTTATTTCTCTTCCAGTTTTCTCTTCTCATCTGAAAAAAAGCCCATAAACTGGACCCCGCTTGGGTCACTTTCGTTTACAAGAACAACAAATCACGAAGTGTAAACTAACTCATTCCACACTTAATGTAGAATGTCAGAAAACATCTACAGACATCTAATTCTACTTTGTCAAATGGTATTAATACATCTACATAGAGATAAAAAAGATAATCAGGGATGAACTGAAGAGAAATATATACTAATGGTGCAAAGTGCGAAAAAAGGATTAAAATATATATAGCTCTGGGGGAAAAAAACAAGAGATCAGTGAATAATAATCAATTTCTTATGTTTTTTTCTGAAGCATGTTTTGGTGAAAATAATTTTGTTAAATTTTTGTGAACTGATGACTATATTTCTTATTAATTCAAAATATAACTATTGTTATTTAGAGTTTATATTTAAGGGAAATTACATCACAACACGTAAAATAACCCAAGATCATGCAGTATTTCCAGAACTCATATAAAACAAATATGCAAATACTTTGTAAATCAGTTTTTGGTGGAATAACCCCAATTTTCAGTTACAGCTTTCATGCATTTTGGCTCTCCACCAGTTTTTCACATTGCTGTTAGATAACTTTATACCACTCTTTTTGCAAAAAAAACAAACAAAAAAAAAACAACAACTTAGCTTTGCTTGATCTGACTATCTGACTAAATTGAATGCAGTGGTCTCTTATTTTTTACACACACACTCTCACTCACTCACTCACTCATCATCTATACCGCTTAATCCTGTATTCAGAGTCGCAGGGGGGCCTGGAGCCTATCCCAGGAGACTTAGGGCATGAGGCAGGGTACACCCTGGACAGGGTGCCAAATCATCGCAGGGCACACACATACACACACTCACTCACACACTACGGCCAATGGGGAATGGTAATTAACCTAACCTACATGTCTTTGGACTGTGGGAGGAAACTGGAATACCCAGAGGAAACCCACCAAGCACGGGGAGAACATGCAAACTCCATGCACACAGAGATGTGAATCGAACCTGGCCCCTGGAGGCGCAAGGCGACAGTGCTAACCACTACACCACCATGCCGCCACACCCACCCACACACACACACACACACACACACACACACACACACACACACACACACACACACACACACACACACACACATATTTACTTATATATATATAAAATTTTGTATTAAAATTGTTTTTAACACTTTTTGGCTGATATATTGCAGTGAAAATGTTTTTGCACCCTTCCTGTATAATAGTACAGAAAGATAACTTCGGTAAATACAAAATGCAGTGTTGACATGATATGGGGGGAACAAGCTGTACAAATCTGTCTGGCCTCATGTGAAAAAGTAGTTGCCTCCTCAACCAAACAGCTGCAAAAACTGGCAAAAACATTTGCAAAAACTGGCAATAAATCATTCACATCGCTGTTAAGGAATTCCAGCCCACTTTCCCTTAAATTTAATTATAATGTAAAAACTGCATTTTGGATTTTTTCACAAAATTTGTGTGTAATTTTAAAATGTGTTTGATGACCTGAATCAATGAAGTGTGACAAATATGCAAAGAATCAGTAAGGAGTAAATACTTTTTCATTGCACTGTGTGTATATATATTGTAGTTTTTATTTTATATGTATGTATGTATGTATAAATTTATACCTAATGAGCAAGTCAGAGTTGACAGTGATGAGGAAAAGCTCTGTTAGACAACATGAGGAAGAAACCTAGAGAGGAACCAGACTCAAAAGGGAACCCATCCTCATATGCGTGATAATGAGAATATAAATAATTTCTGTTCTGTATGTTAGATGCAAGCAGGGCTGCATCTCTTATATTTGTCTGGATTTCTGAAAGTTGTGTTGTGTTGAAAGGTTTTAGCATCAAGCAAATAGGCTGGTACATGAATAGAATCACAGTAATATATGAGATGGTGATGTGGCTTTTTGACAGAGGGTTGAGATGTTGTGTGTGTTTGAAAGAGGTGTTGAAGCCATAGATGAGGTTCTTGGAGATGTGGTGTGTGTGCGGCTTCTCTTGGTTTGTTTGTGGTCTACCAAGAGCTCTTTGGTTTTCCTGGTGGTGTGGTGTGGTGTGGTGTGGTGTCGCAAACCACATGACCAGGAGCTGAGATTCCTAACCGTAGGTCTTATGATAACATCCTGAAATGGAACAGTGCATGAAGGTGGTCCAGCACAACCAACCTTACAGTATATAACTATTTATATAAATACTTAGGTTTTCATTTGCATTTACAGTTAATGTGATGAGTAGATTAAGGGACAGCACCAAAATCTCGTAATGAACTCAGGGTTAATTTTGGTGTTGCACTGAACAGAAATAAACTTGTAGGAAAGGAAGTGGGTGTGTTTGTAACTGGGCTAGTTTAACCAGGAGGTTACTGGAAATCTTGCTATGTACTGTATGATGTATGATGAAGGCTGAAGGGTAACTGGGATTGTTTGTTTGATTGCTTGAACTGGCTGGGTGATTGTTTTCATTAGTGAGTGATTTATTAACTCTTATTGTTCGATTGATTGATTGGTTGTTTGATTGATTGGTGTTCTTGCAGATGTTTCCAGATGGTAAACTCCACATCTCCAAATGGTAAGCTCCACATCTCCATACACCTCACAGTAAATCATGTGAATTTACATTAATAGTACTTTAATTTTTTTCTCTCTCTCTACCATCCTGGGTCCATGTTTCCTCTCTTTTTATTCCATACCTTTTTACACCATTAAGCACATTTACAACAATCACTGCATCAATCACCAGATGGCGATATCACTCCAAGGTTGAAACAGCCTACTAACCACTCATGTTAACGATTACATCTATAACCATTCCAAGAATCTTTCACTGAATATAAGGAAGAGGAAACACTATAACCACCACTGGAGAATTTCCTAACTGTTACCTGACATAAAGTCAGTCACACATTCTGAAAGGTGTATTATGCAAATGCATGTTTTCTTTTAAAGAAGGGAATCTTAGTGTTTCCCACTTCCTGTTTGGTAAGTTCTTGGTGATATTTCCTGATATTCAGCCGTACATGCCTGGAAGCAGTTTTGGGACTTTTAAATGGAGAACATTTTACCTTTATTAAATTGAGCTTAAACATTTCCTGGACTCATTCAGTTCTTCAGTTCTACTGAACCGAGAAGAACTTTGTCTAGACAGGTTTTCCATTGTTAGGACTACATTAAAAGCATGATATGCTTGATAGAGTCATGAAAACAGATCCATAACTCAGAAAATAATTATTATAGAATTACTGAGACTGGAAGGGCTGTCAGATCTTGGTTTGGATGTGACTGAAAAAAGAGCTGAGCATAGTTTATTTACTCAGTCACTCACTCATCATCTATACCGCTTAATCCTGTATTCAGGGTCACGGGGAACCTGGATCCTATCCCAGGAGACTTAGGGCACAAGGCGGGGTACAGCCTGGACAGGGTGCCAATCCATCACAGATAGTTTATTTAATTAAATTCAATTAAATTCCATTTTATTTGTATAGCACTTTAAATAATGGTCTTTGTCACAAAGCATCTGTACAGAATCAAAAGAAAATGATAGAAATGTATATGAAATGTGAAAAAATGTGTATTCATCAAAATGATCAGATAGTCCCTGATAAGCAATCCGAGGGTGATGGTGGCAAGGAAAAACTCCCTGAGATGGCAGGGAGAAACCTCGAGAGGAACCAGACTCAACAGGGAACCCATCCTCATTTGGGTGATAACGGATAGGAGGGGCTGTAGTGCAGTCATACTGCGTGTTAGGCAACTAGAAGTTCAATATAATAATTGATGTTTTTAGGTTACCATGGGGTCCAGTTCCATATTATATTTCAGTGTGTCCTTATTTTGTTAGAGTGAAAATAGTCCACAAATTTTTCAAGACAAATAATCAGCATTAAATTTAATCAGTTTTCACACATGTGAGGAATGTGTATATGCGTATAAAGCCTGGGGGAGGGAATGGAGGACTGTGAAGAGTGCATGCAGGTGAACTTGTTCTTGAGGCTCAAAAAATAAAGAAAAAATAATCATCTTTTTTCCCAGTGCTAGTATTCTTCAGGATCTTTTTGTGCACTTTTAGATGCATCTGGAATGGACATACACATCTGAGCTGAGACGTGCAAGCTGTGTCACACTGTAACTGCACCTTACACTTGTGTGTGTTCAAACAAGGTACATCCACAAACTTGAATATTAAGTCACCAAGCAGAAAGTGAGGTCATTTCTTTTTACACATTAACACTTCTTTTTTCTTGAGTTCCTTATGCTGATTGGGGTGCCTACTGACAACAGGAAGTGAACAGGAAGCTTGATAAAGTTCCCTACAACTATTCAGCCCAAACTCTGTACTTAATTCTAGGTGTAAATGAAAAAAAAAAAATTCCTCTGGACAGTTTTTCTAAAATGCTATAATTCACGAACAAACAAAGCAAATTTTAACATGTAACCAATTGTCTCAAGATTCATTTTTTTTTACATTTGTTTTATTATTTGTTCTGTTGGTTTGCTGAGGGTTCTTTACACCACACATTTACAGTTGCCCAAAACAGGAACAGGAACATTTTGCGCATACAAACTGACCTTACAAAATACATTTCTTAAGTGATTCTGTAATGGTGAAATGTGATGCACTGCTGACACAATGACTCTGCTGTATTGCACAAGGACTCTCTTAAACCTTGTCTTTTAACCCTAATCTAAAACTGTTCTGTCTTTTTATGCCGATAATCACTGATATATGATATGGCTAGACTCGGGTGTATTTACTTTAGTGTTGGACTTGAAAATAAAGAGTTTTAATGATAACTAACTGATTCATTGATGACTGATGACTAATAATATTTCATCGGTAGACTTTCCCAGCATTTCATCAGAAGACATTGGAAGAAACCTGCTAATCTAGAGTCAGATATAAGTGAGTTTTTAATATAAAATAATACACAGATTTAGTTTTGATTATTTGGGGGATAGACACTGGTAACAACCTCAAACCCAGATTGAAGGTAATTTTGTGTTAAAACTTGTGTCTGGAAATGACCTGACGTGTGTAGTGAAGAGATAATCCCCTGTGATTCGGTCAGCCTGTAGTTCTACTGTAATGTTTCACTATAAGCTTTCTGTGGAATTCCAGGAGATTACTGGGAGACAAGTGTTTTTGTTTTGTTTTTACATGGAAGTATGACAGTTGTTATTATCAGTGATGGAAAGCGCTACCAATTTATACTATTTTTATTCCTCATAAGACTTACTGTTCTAATAATATTCCTGGTGATATCTTTTTAATTTATTGAATTATTACTTTGGCAGTACTTGGACTCAAGCCAGAATGCTGCGAGCGGGCACACACACGCACACACACATGTATAGACTTGACAAATAGTTCCCCAGGCTTCCTTAAGGACTTTTTTGGCTCCCATTTTTGGTATGTTTTTTTGTCTCTCATTTTCACACCAGTCCCTGTACCTGAGTAGTTTCAGATGAATGTTTTCTATTTGATAAGCCACAAAGTGATATATGAATCATTCAAGCATGGAAAAAAATCTAAAGACAATAATCAATGTGAAGCAGGTGCAGATGATGAAAGATGATCAGGTTGGTGATTAGTATTTACTGGTGATGCTGAATGCTGAGTGGCTAGATACTGACGAGAGGGGAAATTAGGTTGCTGCTGAGGCTGTTAAATAAACAACCAGCTTTTAAATTGTTTCTTTAGGCTGTTTGCAGACCTTCGCAGTGAAGCTTTTTTTCCCCCATCTCTTTAATTTTTTATCTAAATCATTGAATTTAATTCATTAATTCATTTAATTAATTCAAGTACCACATACATGAGAAAAACAAAACAAACACAAAGATACATATGGAAAGATAGGTATTTGTGTACAGAGGTATTTTAATGATGTGGCAAAACGTAACAAATACAGCCCACATTAGTTAATACGGGATGTTGACATTTAAATACCATTCAACAACATTTTTTATGTGAGAAGTGCACGTGAATAGCTTGAAAGGTATCAGACATGGCCTACGTGGCAGACAAACATAGCTTAATTTCAAAACTTGGAAATCTAAAAAAATATAATAATATTAATAATAACAATGTCAACAATAATAAAATAGGACAGTCTTCTGACGCCTGCGTCTTTTGTCCAACTTAAAAAAAAAAAACACTAGTTATAGGGGAGAGTAAAATAAACAAAGGTAGTTCAGTGTTTCAACATGACTCAGGAGTACTCAGCTATAATGCACCACAACTATACAAAAGCTATTTTAAAGTGACCAGATTGTGCATGTAGATTAAACGAAGGTTGTACAAAAATACCCACAGTAGAACATTTTAACACACATATGCTGTATCAAAACACAATTCTGAGATGAACAAACTTTATCATGGAGGGTTTAACAGGACACGCTTTCTGTTTGTTTAAATCCTCAAGCAGCTACCAATAGATAACAGTAATGTCCACAATGTTTTGTTCCATTTCCTTGTTTTTTTTTCTGCGTTTGCATTTCCACACTATGTCCTTCGTGACCTGAGATAGGAGCGTAGCAGCAGCTCGAAGATTATAGAGACGCTAAGCAGAAGCTATGGACATACATCGAGCTTCATACACATTTTTTTATGCCACAGTGATCCACCTTTTTTCATTTTTAGTGCTAGATACCATTAGTGACTTGAGTCTCACGTAGCGTTGGTGCACATACCGTACCAAAACAGCATTGTTACAGCATTTTAAATAACATTTAAATACAACAAAAACAAAAAAACCTTCGAGGTTAGTGCTCGTACATATTGCTTGCTTATGTCCTCAGTCCGTTACAGTGTACTACTTTATCGAGCGAGTCCCTCAGTACTCCTTGGCAACATCTTCTAAAAAAAAAGTCTTTGTGCTTTAAATCTGTTCTGTTGGGTTTTCCAATGTAGTCGTGGTAAAATTCATACACTGCAGCGTGGTCTCTTTGATCTGTTGGATGAACAGGTTCCTCTCATCTTCAGGAGTTTGTCCATTGTGTGCGCGGACGATGCAGGTTGGCCGGTGCAGGTTCAGCATGTAGACCAGCTGCTGCTTCTGGTTCTTCAGCTCCTCAATCTGTGCCTTCAGCTCAGCATTTAAGGACTCCAGCTTCTCTGACTCCTGCCAGAAAAGGAGTCAAGAAGATGTTCACAAGAAATGTAAATCATGGAATATTACGTCCATAAAAAAGTAAACTAAGAGCCAGGTTATCTTAATTGCTTAAATTTAATAATCTTAGGACCTTTAATGTACACCAGATGATATGTCAGGGTGAAACCTTAAAGGAGCTATCTATAAACGGCACACAGGCCCAAAACTCTACCTTTTGTAAACCGTCCGTTTTCTCCTTCTTCTTGTTCCTGCATTTTGCAGCAGCAATTTTGTTTCTTTCCCGTCGTCTTTTCCTGCGATTCACTTCCTCCACTGTGAACTGTAAAGAGAAAATATCATTAACACATGAGCTATTTTTTATAAGAAATTTCTGGTCTCAAAAGGAAAACATTGGCCTTCTGTACCTCACTCTTCGCACCCAGCGGCTCAGGGTGTTTCTCTGAGCCGGACCCGGAGCAGCTCGTCCCAGTCGTACTCATTCCGCCAGACAGGCGTCTGTTCTGGATGGCATAGCGCAACTCCTCCTTTACGAGAGGGCTGAAATGAGTGAAATCGTCAAGTGTGAGAGAGCCGGGTGGGGACAAACACGGCATCAGGGTCGTGGCACTGATCTCTGAAGGACCCAGACTCAGACCAGGATGCTGAAGCATCATTCTGAAACCTGGAAGCATTGAGGAACCATTGAAGACACGTATTTATAATAACGAATATCACTTAATTGAATGGACAAACACACAACACCGGTATTAAACTAATGGGTAAAGCTAACATACATTATGACAGGAAAGTGGGCGGTTACTATCAATGTAATTACCATGTCATACCAAGCCTCAACTCATTTTATCGTTTGTTTGTTTTTTGTTACAAAAACTTTACAGAACTTTAACATATTTACAGAACCACACACACACACACACACACACACACATACACACACACACACAACAAAACTAATGCTGATGTTCCGTTAAACCCGCGCGCGAACGCTTAAGTTACCCTTTGACATTACCAAGTTATAATTCTAACACCAGTTAACTTGTGTGTTTCCGAGTTCCATAAACCGACTAAACCCAAAATATAAAGTCTTTACACCTTGCCGAAACATCGTGGAAGGCTTTAAAAGACAAACATATAAACTATTTCTGTTTTTTTTTTTCAGTTCAGCCAACGTAAACAATGGCGTTTCAACAGAGGCGATACACCCGACAGCAAAACATGAAATACTAACTTACCTTGTGTGTGAATGAGCTGAAACTCTAACCGGGTTGCTTCTTCTCCTTCTCGTTTTTTCTACTCTCTCTCTCTCTCTTTTTCTCTTTCTCTCTGAGGGAGGTTACAGCTGTGGCCGGTGCGTTGCATCACCCGGTCCGGTTTTATAGTAGAACCGGCGTGGTATTCTACTAGTAAATGGGTGGAGCCTGTGTGACGTAATCCTATTTATAGCCCGGGCGGCCAGAGGCTGTGGCTCGCGATGATGCAATCAGGCAACCCTCTCCGCGCGCGTGCGCACACACACATATTCTCTCTCTCTCTCTCTCTCTCTCTCTCTCTCTCTCTCTCACACACACACACACACATACCATAAGTGGCCAGGCTCCTGTATCTACCTCAGACCCCCTGCGCAGGAAGTCAGGGTCATAACATTTCACACTAATGACAAAATCAAGACATACCAACATAATGACACGGTCTGGCTCCTGTTCCCAAACAGTCAAGAAGATGATTGGTTGCTCGTTTTACTTAACAGTTTGCAGTTCATAAAAACTATAAAAACTCACCAGTCCTCACTTTAAAGAAAGAGGTAGTGGACTAGTGCCCTGGGTTCAAATCCTCACTCCAATTGTGCTCTCAGCATCAGTCCCAGCCCTGGATAAAATTCATTTTGGGCAAGGGGGTCATCCAGGACCAGGGTTGAGAACCACCGGGCTGAAAGTTTGTGGACAACTGATGGTGACATTATATTTGCTCTTTACAAAACCATGGGCATTAATACAAAGTTAGATCCCTTTCAATATTGAAATAAAATCCATGCTTATCTTCTGGCTGGGGCTTTCCACTAGATTTTGGTGCGTCGATGTAGAGATTTGTGATTTATCATTTCTGCTAGAGCATGAAGGAGGTTGATGAGGAGGCTCCAGTGTTCAGTAGGGTTGAGTTCAGGGCTTAAGCATTCTTTGACTCCAACCTTATCACCCCTTGTATTCCTGCGTGCAATAATTGGGGTGCACATACTTTTTTTTGTATGTTACATAAAAATTATATTAAAATTATTTTTTTCATTTTATATATTGAATCAACTTCTAAAGTAAGTAGTTCTTCTTCGACTGGCCTCAGCTATAGTATATGAGTGTGTGTGCGTGTGTGCATGTGTGTGCCAACTCTCCACGCCTGCTCTAAAGGTCTCTCATAAAGGGCAGGGGTAAGAGCTCCAGGGTAGGGCTGTTTGTGTTTCAGTTCATGTATGAAGGATGAAGTGATTAGAGAAGCACAAAAGGGAGCAAAGTACAACAGAGTATACATTCCTTCACTGAGTGTGAATCTTTTACTTCTGAGTTCTGGAAACTTCCAGAGAAAGAGAGAGAGCGCAAGAGAAAGGGAGAGAGAGGGAGAGAGTGAGAGAGTGTTACCAGGAAACAGTACTGTAGGAGTCAAAACATGACATTGTTGCTGTTGCGTATCTTGTTGGCTGCCAGGATTAGAAACCTTATCTCACTCAGCTTTATTGTGCCTAAAGCTATAAAGCTTAATATTGTGCTTAGTGGTTTTCCCCTGCTGCTGTGAAACTTTAACCTTATAACCGAAGTCATGAACACCATTCTTCCAAAAGATATTTTTACTGACCGTCAGGTGAAATACTAACCAATTGTTAGGTTCCAGGGTAAAGGCACATCATGTTGGCCCATCCTAACTAACTAGACATTCATAGTGATTAATTAGCTTGATATACAGTAATTCCAGCCTTAAATATTCCACGTTCTCTGATGTGTATGAATATGAAAGGGAGATGAGCTGTGTAAGGTGTAAAATGGTTCACAGCTTTATAGAAAAGCATACAATTGTTTCGTTATTACAATTATAAACTTGACACCACTCTAAATTTTAAAGCAGATGTATTTAAGAAAGAAAAAAAGGAAATATTGAAATATTGATATACACATATGATATGAGAGTTTCCAATGTAACCTGAACACTGTGCATTATTACAGTATTGTGTCTTTAAAAGAAACACAGGCGGATCTCGCAGGAAAGAGATGACATCATCCTTTCCGGGAAATGGCCACTCAGCCCTTTGTGTGTGTGTGAGGAGAGATCATCCTGATTTCCTCCAGATCACGCGACTAAGAAAAAAGCAGTAGTGCTGCCGGTACTAATACTGAGACCAATCCTTCATTTGCACTTTCTGTATGACACGCTGCATTCCAGTAAGCTTCTGAACATGACTCATCTGGAGAAGGGTGATCTTGCCTCAGGCTCTTCCACTTCTTTTCAGTTCAGGTCTGGAAAATCTTTACAAATGTGAACATGCAAAGGCAGCGTGCACAGAAAATATGTTCTGAGCTCGAAATAACAATGTAGTTGGTGTAATACTGTACACGTAATATAATATAATATAATATAATATAATATAATATAATATAATATAATATAATATAATATATGATATGATATGATATGATATGATATATGATATGATATAATAACTACATTGTATTGTATTGCAATGTTTTAATATGTTAATATAATATGAAATAATAGGGAGTGATATACTATGATATAATAAACATCTAAACATCTAAACTAATATATCATCATATAAAATATAAGTATATATTTCCTATTTGCTAGAGTGCATATTTAGACAGAATTCACAATCAGTTTACCAGTTCTACGTAAATAAATCCAGTTAAGTTCAATTTGTCATATTCGTTTTTTTTTTAATAAACCAAAAATGTTTGAGTGAGTGCGTGAGTATCATATTTGCTATATGAAATATTTTCAGGTCTGTCTTTGACGTTTTAATAAGATTGTACAACCACTTTTTGTTTACAATCTTACACAATGATCTCACATGACAGACATGCCTGTCTTTTATTCAACAATAAAGCAACCTTTACCATCAATAAGTTTCACTATTAGTAACTAACTATCTGTGTTCATAGTTATGAACTACGTTAAGTTACAGGAAAAACATGTAAATAAAATAGGCAGAATAAAATAAACCACTAATAATAAATTACCATATCATTTTATGAAATGATGAAATAATTGTGTATTGATCAGCTGATAAAACCTTTCACATTGTACATTCATGGCCAAAAGTTTTGAGAATGACACAAATATTAGTTTTCACAAAGTTTGCTGCTAAACTGCTTTTAGATCTTTGTTTCAGTTGTTTCTGTGATGTACTGAAATATAATTACAAGCACTTCATACATTTCAAAGGCTTTTATCGACAATTACATGACATTTATGCAAAGAGTCAGTATTTGCAGTGTTGGCGCTTCTTTTTCAGGACCTCTGCAATTCGACTGGGCTGCTCTCAATCAACTTCTGGGCCAAATCCTGACTGATAAACCCATTCTTTCATAATCACCTCTTGGAGATTGTCAGAATTAGTGAGTTTTTGTTTGTCTACGCGCCTCTTGAGGATTAACCACAAGTTCTCAATGGGATTAAGATCTGGGGAGTTTCCAGGCCATGGAACCAAAATTTCAACGTTTTGGTCCCCGAGCCACTTAGTTATCACTTTTGCCTTATGGCACGGTGCTCCATCGAGCTGGAAAATGCATTGTTCTTCACCAAACTGTTGTTGGATTGTTGGAAGAAGTTGCTGTTGGAGGGTGTTTTGGTACCATTCTTTATTCATGGCTGTGTTTTTGGGCAAAATTGTGAGTGAGCCCACTGCCTTGGATGAGGCTCACTTCCAATATATATGTAATTCTCAAAACATTTGGCCACGACTGTAGATGTAAATAAGGCACAGGATCATCATACGGAGACAATTGACGGTTTGAGAACAAGGCTGCTTAATTAATAGTCAAGTCAGTATATAAATGAAGGAGAATGTCCGATTATTAGTTCATGACCTCAAGCTCAAGCGCTCTTGGGTTATACAGCAGGACAATGATTGAAAACACACCAGAAAGTCAACCCCTAAATGATAAATATGAAAAATAAGTTTTTAGAGTGTCCTAGTCTAAATTAAGTCCGGACTTAAATTAAAATGATATGCTTAAACATGCAAAACAATGCATAGAAGAGTCTGCCAAAATTCCTCCACAGCGATGTGAAAGGCTCATTGGTAGTTTTCACAAAAGCTTGATTGCGGTTGTTACAGCCAAAAGTGGCATTTATATTAGATTTAGGGGGCAATTTCACATAGGACCAGGCAGGTTTTGACAGCTTTTTTTCCTTTAATAAATGAAATCATCATTTAAAAGCTACATTTTGTATTTGCATGTATCTACATATAGGTGTAATATTAAAATTTGTTTGATGATCTGAATCATTTGAGTGTGACAAATATGTAAGAGAAAAAATACAAAATCAGTAAAGGGGTGAATACTTTTTTACAGTACTGTGTGTGTGTGTGTGTGTGTGTGTGTGTGTGTATGTGTGTGTGTGTGTGTGTAACTTACTTCTTTTATTGTGTAAAGTTGCTTTGCGACAGTGTCAATTGTTAAAAGCGCTATATAAATAAAATGTACTTGACTTGACTATTAATTAAGTTTAAAATAAATGTTTAATTATACATTATATAATACATTATTAATAATACATTAATATAATATACATCACACTATTTTTCTTTTCCAGAAGTGTGTATACATATCATAAGGCTGATTTTATGTGCCGGAGGAATAATCTATAGGTAGCTATGGCACTCTAAGTTGCACCATGAAGCAAAAACACACTCTGGTTGGGGCGCTGTTGTGTTAGACATGTTACCCATTAATATAAACCTATCCCAAGATAAATAAACTGCAAATGAATCAGCAGTTGTGGATGCCGAGCGTCACGGTTCTGGAATCAGGATGAGCGTTCCTTCTCTAAATAATAACTGCTCAGGTCTCATCCATTTGCACCATGCACATCAGCTCTTGTCAGAGTTATTTATAAACCCAGCGCTTATATCAGCTCTACCTCAGACCCCAGAACAGCCACTGACACCCGTTGTGTTTGTTTACTTCTGGCTTGAGCCATGGTTACAGCCTGAGTAGGGTTTAAGCCCAGACATGCAGACAGAGGGAAAGCCATAGGCAGGACTCCCGATCCCCACATGGACTCTGACCTCATTTACTTCTGCAGCTGTGGCCCTGTGTTCTGCTATATCTGGCTTCAACGGCTCCATTGTCAATGCAAGCTAGGGAGTGGAACACCCACAATACCTTCCGCTCTAATTTACGAAGGTTTTACATCATTCCAGCTGGGTTGGAATTGTACAGAAGTGTGATGAGATGCTTTTGGCATGTTTCTTAAGAATGTGGAATTTGAAGCAGCCTGGGTTGCATATGCATCAGTATCTTCTCTGAATAGCTTTTCTGTTAATGTTGCAACAGTTCCCTATTTCAATTTCTGCCACATCAGCATATTTTAAACCCAGTGTGCTGATTAGGATGTTCTGAAGGAAACTCAGTCAAACAACGCTCAGAATATGAACAGAAGACACAGAACCTGGATCTGATACATTAATGAGCATGTAATGAAACCTATCACATCAAATATATTATAAACATGATGACAATTTACAGAGGACCACCTGCAGATGATTGTGTCAGTGTACTGTAGAGTCACCCTCTGAGCCTGCATCATATCGGGAAAGTCACATGACTGCTTGTAATGCTTGCTGCTTCATGCAGAATTGATACACTGAGCAGGTAAATGATGCAAGCCTCAGACCAATCAGCTCGCTCAACAGTGATGAGATCTTCACCCTGTTCTGTGGTGTGACTCCAGCATGCGTCATAGATAAATAGTTCATGCTAATGCTTTCAAGACCATACAGGATCTGCTAGAAGAAACAGAACAATATGATGTTCTGTCAGTTTTTGATTTACTGCAATAAGGCTGAGGCTTGTATGTCTTTATGTCTCTTTAGTAAACATCTGGAAGCACTTTATCACCGTATACAGTAAGTGGAATCTCATCTCTTGCTTATGCACAGTAGACATAGTTTTCCCCGAGGAGTGTTTCCTGATTGTGTGCATTGTGGCATTCCACTGTGTCATGAGCTCATGCTGATCCTCAGATTGGGCCATTCTGTAATGCTAGAAAAGCTGACATTCTGTTGCAGGTCTAATTGTGAGTCATCATTATGAAATCTGATCTTGCAACTGGATACACCATTATGGCATCACTAACTACACTGGGTTTCAAAAGCATCCAGACCTCTTTGGATTTTTGAAGATTTCACGGCGTTGGAGATTTATAACCAACTGAATACAATGCTGTTTTCTTGTTCTTATTGTTACCATTATTTACATTGTTTGTAGAAGGAAGCAATTATAGCCTCAAATCGTCTTGGGCATGTCTCTACACAACCCAATTTGGTCAGTTTCTCCCATTCCTCCTGGCTGATCTTCTCTAGCTCAGTCTGATGGAATGTGGCGTGTCTCTGAACCTCCATCTTTAGGCTTCTCCACTGGTTTCAAGCACTACCTGGTGATTGCCAAATGTAGCTGCTTGAATATTTAACAATTATTTTCCTTATGATCTCAGAGTCCTTGAAGTGCATGTTAAATGTCTTTTACCCGAGTAATGGCTTCCATCTCCTTGCAAGTTCTGTCATCTCTGTTAAGATGTTCTTAAGCTTTTTCAGATTGTCCATTGAAGCTAACTTTGAAGCTAAGATTTATTTAAATAATAGAGTTTAGGTTTATATTATCATTTTATATTATCTCTAAAATAAAGGGCAAAAAGTATAGACAACAAGAAGAGGTATAAAGAGGTATTGAAGTCACTGTAGGTAATTTTTGTTTTACAATGGGTTTACCATGATTGAATCTTGTACTACTTCTTATTAATCTCTTTAAATGAATCATGTTAACAGGAGTTATTAAAGTGAGTCCTGAATGTGTTGTGTCATGATATACAAACAAAAAAACCTAAAGCTTTTTTAAAAGTTTGCGATCACAAGGAATCCATATGAATAGTTTCAGTTACTAAAAAACAAAAGGTTCCAAGGTGATGTCATGAACACAGATCATGTGACCAGGTAGAATTTCCTGTTTGTTAGAACCTGAGAGAGAGAGAGAGAGAGAGAGAGAGAGAGAGAGAGAGAAAAAAAAACTTCAGTACTCAGGGGTTGGTCATGTGATTGTGTTGCGCCAGTGGTAAACACACTCGGTGTGGTGTTTACACTGAAAACACAGCGTCAGCATGAGCACTGCAGTTTCTGGGATTAGTCAGGCACCTTCTGAGTCATCCGTATTATCACCTGACCACAGAACTGACTGGGACAAAAGGCTTTTACTGGTAAAACATTAATATAATGATTATCATGTTCTAATAACCTTAATTTGTTTTCTCCCAGGGATAGCTAGGAAAAAATTAAAACAACCATCTAAAGAATAGTTTGATGTTGTGTACACGGGCTTTACTCAGGACAAGAGAGTGGAACCTGACAGACCTCCTGCTGCTCATGTTCCTTCTGTTCATGCTTCCTCAGGTCAGACCTGCCCATAATTATTGAAGCTTCAGGTGATCTGGTTAATATCTGCTACAAATGCTACAGCTTGGTAAAGTAGATAAACGTAACTGGATACACTTCTCCTGCATCATCGTTTCTGGACATGAACGTAATCTGCAGTGCAGACTTGTGTATCAGTTCGACCATGTTGAATCTTTTCTTTCAGATATTAATGGTGAACTTGCACAATGATTTAGCCCCTATTTGACTCTGCTGCAAGCTAAAACACAGTCTCAGAAGCCACACTGAGACAGACATACCAGGCTCACCAAAAACACCTTCTCACCACTCTCTAATGAATTTTGAGGCAGATCCACAGCCAGTGTTTCTAAACAATACTATTACGCTTCAGTGATTATTAAAAATAACAACTGATGCTTTAATATTACACTTTCACATTCAGTGCAGCCATATATGGCTAATGTTACTCCTCTTCACCACAGGACCAAGGGTCGTTAATTAATTTTTTTATTCTTCTTCATTAGCGTCAATAAACTTAAGATTGATTTAGTCCACCTTTCTCTTTCGTTGTCTTACTGAATGTACATGCTTTTCACATTAGCTGAAAAACATCAAGTATTTGTAATAACAGGCATCTTGAGTCACACCTATCCTCCAGTATTGCTTCAGTTGGATAGGTAACCCAGACTGAGCTTTGTCTCAGTCTGATTCAGATTCCAGCTGAACAACCCATACTCTAATCGGAGATGATTGATTCAGTCCAGAATTTTCACTTTTTTTTTAAACCATACATTATGTGAGCTCTGGAGCTGAAGAAGGAGACAGGACAGAACAGAACAGGATAAAAAAAATAAAATTTTCTTAAAGAATTGAGAAGACTCTACATCTTAACTGTAAAAAAAAAAAAAAGAAAAAGAGAAAAAAGGTATGACTTAACAAGCAGAAAAATAAAAGATATTTGCATGGTGTCTGTGAGCTTGTGTATGCAGAAGGCGGCGGGCAGCGCTTTCCTCCAGGTGTGTTACACTGCCCCACGGTGTTACATTAGCCTTCCTCTACGGGTGTAAATGATGTGTGGGAATCGGCCAGAACTTGTGAAGTTAGGAAGTAAATCATTTAGGATTCAAAGCAGATCTCCAGGAATTTACAATCAGTATGGGGGAAATAAGTCCTCCAAGATTATGGGGAGAAACTTAAATGCGTCCATGACACGGTGTTTCTCCATGTGTACCATCTCCCTCTAAGAGGTTAAGGCAATAAAATGACTCTACTGAGCTCTCTCTAGATCCTCTGCTTACTTCTGCAGCTCATGAGGGTTACTGAACGCTTCATAAACGTTAGCCGCAAATTCTTTTACTTGCTCTGTCGTTAAAAGATCCTGCAACATGATAAAAAAGAAACTGTTAGTGATAATGCAAGATTATCACTCAGATTATACGGAACTCTCAGAGTGGGAAGGACAACTGCACCTGGACAAACTGACTGGGGGTTTCGCTGCATATTGAGTGGAGCTGTCCGTTAGTAATGGGGATTATTTTCGCCAGTGGGAGACTTACATGTAACAGTCTGAAAGAGAGAGAAAGATATTAAAATAATAATAATTAAAAAAAAAGAATATGAATAAATAAGAAGCGAACAACTGATATTCCTGACCCTTTGTGTGAGTTGCTCAGGGTGTGGTCTGCTTGGGTGTTAGGGCAAAAAAACTCTGCCATGTTGTCCAGGAAACGACTGAAGCCCTTGTTCAGGCACGCACTGAGTATCGTAGTGAAGTCTGGACTAATGGGATGAAATTCACAGCGATCAGAGTCAAAATCACACAGGTCGCAGCACTCAGAGAGAAAATCACACAGGTATCAGCACTCAGAGAAAAAATCACACAGGTATCAGCACTCGGAGGTGAGTAAGTAAGGTGAATAAAAACTACACTGAGCGAGACCTCACAGTCCTTCAATGGTTACGTACTTCTCCAGCATGTCTCTGGTCTCGTTCAGTAGTTTTATCGTCGTCTCGTCGCTCTCCATTAGACCACAAGCCTGAAATACAGAGAAAGCGTACACTGAACTATGGGACTCACAGACCAGGTGAAGATCCCCCCCCCTCTTCTCTCCCCCCTCTCTCTCTTGCATGTCCTCCTGGGTGTTCCAGTAAACTGTATGTTTGGGGTAAGGGAGATGAAATGAGAATTGTGAAAGAGTGAAAGGGAAGGGGCAGAGAAAGGGAGATAAAGAAGAAGAGGGCTTTTCCTATATCTCCCTGTATCTGTCTATCCCCCTCTCTCTTTCACTCTCTCCAATTCTCAGTCTCAAACCCCCCAAACACACAGGTACTAAGACATCCTAATGTGTATACTCCTCCAGATGGAAGCCCAATACTTGCAGGGACTTTTCCACAAAGTTAAATTAATTACTCCTAATAAAAACACTTAATCTATTATCATATTAAGCAACAACATTTTTTTAAATAAATCCATTTATTACTGAGCTTATGGAATGCACATTGTGTATAATTTATTAGAACTGACACACTAACAAAACCCTGATGAGGGCTGAAATTCCAATCCACTATGACTGCACAAAATAATCTAGTGTGAAACATGAACAGAGACCGTGTTAAAACTCGGGGCCAGACTTACAGTCATTTTAATAGCACTGCTCTTCTTAAAGTGTCTTGCAGCATGTAACACTTGTCTGAGTACCTGCTCAGGGAGCGGGTTCTCCTCATCCGGCATCATGTAGCAGGACAGAGCTCTGAACCGGGACGGGTCAGAGTTTTCCTCCACCAGCTGTCTGATGTGAAAGATGTGCTGCTCGAGCTCCTGCAGAGACATACTCTGCTTCAACGAGATCCTGAAACCAGAGCATTTAGAATGATGCACTGCATAACGACCCCCCAAGCCCCCCCTTCTACTCCTTGTGTCACAATATGGAAATTAAACACTGGATAAAAACAGCACATAGCATTTAATCAGAGGACAAAATATATCTATACTTTTCTATAAACTGCATAGGTTTTCATCTGAGAAAGGAGAACAGAGTTCACCGCCGTGTAATTAAAGTCTTACGTTATTTAATGTTCCAGGAACAGCCCCAGGGTTTCTTACAATGTTATTTAAGCCTGAGAGCACGAAGAGCAGGAAAGACATTGTACTGTAACACCCTGACTGTACAAAACATACATAGCGCCCCTAATGACTAATTCCAGCATAACTGAGATTGTGTGAGTAAGGGCACAAAAATTCTAATGTCATCATGACCCGAAGTTTTTTAAATGTGTTTAAATAATCATCATCATAAACACATACAACAGATTACCTAATGAAAAACACCACATTCACTTTAATCACACTTTATGCTTATCAAACATGACCTCACATTATCCAGGAATCCTGTCCCCTGGTTGCCTATAAAAATTTCATGCAAGCATCCATGAGTCAGGTACACTTATGTACAGTTCTGTTACACGAGTCAGATTTGACTGGCATCTGGAGGACAAATCGATGTGTTTTGAGGCTTACACTCTAAGTAGTTTTACAACAACTTTCTGAAAAACAGAGGTCAAACAAGTTCATAAAAGATGGTATGGTTACTGAGATATAGGCTAAAATGTAAACACATGCTACATCGGCAGAATCAGGCGACTAATCACTACTAATGTTCCACATTGTAGAACAAATTATTTACTAAATTACAGCAATGCGGACATCAAAAAAGTTACTATATTACAATAACACTGAATGATGGACAGTTAAATGTTCTACAACAGTGGCTAATAGTAATTTTCATCAAGAAACATCTGGAATAAAAAAACAGAAGCTAGAATAAAAGGATTGTGGTGCTGGCACCTTGTGGTGTAAAATTACATTGCAGTTTGTATGCATTAGAACACGTCCACTTCACATTTATATGCAAAACAATAATAATACTAAAAGCCTTACGGTCCCAGGATCTCCTGCACTGCTTTCTTCACCACGGTTATCAGCTCAATAAGACCTGCACTCACAAACAGATCAACACGCATCTAAAAATGATCTAACAGAAAAAACGGATAGAACAGGTACACTGATGTGATGAGACCAGGCACTCTCACCATCGCCTAGGAGGTGCTGGATACTCGACAAGTATTTCTGTTGGACTTCAGGAGGAGCCAAAGGAGTCTGAGACACACATAAAAAAATATTTCTACCAACTTCTTCTGGGAAAATAAATAAATAAATAAACAAATAAATAAATAAAGGGTTTTAAAAGGTGAATTTTACCGTTCCGTTTTTACTGAGAGAGTTGTCCAGGTACAGGTAGCCTCCGATGATGTTGAGCTGAACACGCAGTAACACCACCAGCATGCAGGTGCTGTAAACGGCCACGATGCTCCGGGTAAAACCTGGTTGGTGAAAACAAGGCAAGGAAAGCAATCATATGACAAAAAAAATCGTTGTGGATTTATTCATTGATTCATACAGGGGAGTGGATTTAAACTTACTGATTGTCTTAAGATCCTCCCAGATCTCAAGCTTGTTAGCTGGCCTGTAATAATAATAATAATAATAATAATAACAAAGTGTTCAAAAAAATCAAAGCTTTAACTGGGTCATAGTGTAAAATAAAAGATAGAGTGAAATGCTCAGTGCGGATGCATGACTGATTGAGTGATCAGATATGAATATAATATTAAACATTAAATAATGTTAACAATTATGAAGTGTGTAGGTATTGTACAATGTTTGTGTAAGTACATTTACGCCAGTTTATAAACAGTAATATATTTTCGCACTTGCCTGGAAGGAGCAAAGAGATAAGGCTCACTAATGGGAGCAAACCTACTGGGAGTCAGGGAACTGGGCATAACAGGTATTCTTAGGGCCTTTGGCCAGCATAGGTTTTCAAACACAGCAGTACATACTGGAGCTAAGAATATATGTCTTCAATTGGGCAGTAGTAACTTTGTAGAGGTGATTAGATTAGCAATGTCCGATGAAGTAGTATGCTCAGGTGGCGTGAGCGTAATGTGAAGTGGCGACATGCTTACAACAGATTATGGACTCTGAACCGCTGGATGTCCAGGTGGAGCTTCAAACACAATGTGGGCTTTATAGATAACTGGAGTACCTTTGATTGCAAAACTGGGCTGTAAGGGCAGGATGGTGTCCATCCCACTGCTCTCTTTTCTAGCAGTATAGCGTATAGTCTCAGAACAAGCCTGGTTAATCAGTGACTATGCAGCGCATAGGCCAGGGAGCAGACAGACAGATTAACCCAATCGTCTGCAAGACTCTTCGCTGAGGTTCCACCAGATTAAGACGGTGTCTATTCTCAGAGCTAAACAAAAATATAGGAAGACTCAGAAAGTCTGTTTTAATAATCGAATTAATATAAAATTAGACCACACATCCAGCACCTGTGATCTTACGCTAGGACTGTTAATTATTACATCTCTCGCATCTAAAGCGTTCATTGTTTATGAAACTATAACTGATCAGGACTTTTAATAAAAACATGGATTAAATGAATGAGTATACGGCATTAAATGAAGCTAGTCCTCCTGGATACATTTGCATATATCAGCCTCGGCTAAGTGGTAAAATATGAAGTGTCACGGCTATTTATAGCATTGAAATTTTAATGAATTTGGAGCTCTCAAACATTGACACAAATAATAAGTCTGCTGAGTGGGGGCGACAATTAGTATTAACACACCCCCAGTGCCCCAGGGCAGAATCCCTCTCCAAATCACAAATACACATATCATTCATTGCTGAAAATATTAATATTTATTACAAAAAATCCAGACAACCCCTCTGGACTCAGTAGGAGTAAATAAGAGCTTAGCAGGACACACTCATAAAGCCGATCACACTGCATTTTATAGTAACCTTTGGATTAAACATAGAAAATATAAGTGAGATTTCTACAGTCTGAAGTATCCCATTTCATCATTTCATTTCATTAAAAGTGTCTCTTATTAATAACGTATATACAGTGCTGTACTACCACATCCAAAAGCACATTCATGTTAACTAGAGCTTCAGTAATCTCCCAGAGTTATCACTTATGATTGGATCACTGTCTGACTGCCCAGAACTTGATCAGAAGACTGAATGTTAACATTTCATTATATCTTAGATAGAGTACAGTGGGAATAGAAAAGAATCATCCCTATTGAAATAATCATATTGTATTGCTTGTAGCTCCAGTTAAAAGAACATTCATCATCTTTCTTTCTTTCTTTTTTAACGCCATGCCAGCTTCTATGGTTATATTCATTGCGAGAGTCATTTTTGTTATTCAATATTAAAACTAGATAAGATGTTTAAAATATTTTTTCTAACTTTAAAACTACATTTGGATTTACTTGTTTAAAAACCTTTTTACAAGTGTCAACAGAATAAAACAAGTTCCTTAAAGGAGTAAAAGAGTTACAGTCAAATAAAATATGTTTTATGGACAGCTGGGTTCTGCATGATGAACATTGTGGTGGATTTTCTCTAGACAGTAAAAATGTGTGTGTAGCTTTTGAGTGTCCTATCCTGCATCTTGTCTAAGTGAACATTTATCATAGAGAAAAAATAGCAGCCTGGAATAACAAACACACAAGGGTCATAAACTATAGAAAAGCTCAAGATCAGAATATCTCTCCACTCTCATAGCAAAAATAATCCTAGATTCTTATTTAAAACTGTAGCCAAATGACCCAGGAATAATACCACCACAAACCTGCACACCAACACCAAGTAGTATTGAGGACTTCATGATTAAAATTGTATTATTATTATTTTTTACTTAAATATGACTTTTGACCTAAAAGGCACTAAATGGTCTCGAGCCACAGTACCCTAATGAACTGCTTGTTCTGGTTTATGATCCGGTCACACCTACTTCGAGCAGGCTGCTTGTCGGCATCTTATATTATGAAAACTACAGCAGGGGACAGATCTTCTTCTTACAAAGCCCCAAAGTTAAGAGATAACATTCCAATTAATGTCCGGAGTCAGACACGGTTTCAACATGTACGTTTAAGCTGAAAACCTATTTACTTAGCCAAGGCTTTTGTGAACAGATTTGTCTTGAGGGATTCACAGATGTAGAGTATTATGTTAAACTGGTATGTATGACTGTGGCCTTCCCCACTCTCATTGATCACTCAGGTTTGTTTATGATGGAGTGATTGGCTTCTTTACTTCCCAGGAAGCCCTCATGTCTGTGTTTCCTTCTGGCTCTCCCTTTTAGTTATGCTGGCATAGTTAGTCCTGCCGGTGTCCCTGCTTGCACTCTGCACTAAATTTTAATTCAGCGTATATATTATATTATCTTATACAGTGGAACCTTGGATTACGAATGTAATTCGTTCCGGAAGTGGGCTCGTATATCAAAACACGTATACAGTAAACCAAATAGTATTTTCCCATAAGAAATAATGGAAATTTAGATTATTCGTTCCACAGCCCAAAAAAATAAATACATAAAAATTATTAATATAAAATATAACCTGCAATTTACCTTTAAAAAAAAGTAACAATACATCCCGACAGATAAGCGTTTCCGTTTGTGCGCGCAGGAGCTGTGTGTGTGAATTAGCCCTTCCCCTCTCCTCGCCTTACACAGTAAAACTCCCCCCAATCCCCAACGCATGTGTATGTGTGAAGGCGAAGGGGGGGGGGGGGGGGGGAGGGAATCGGTGGGATTGTGTGTGAAAGTACACGGTGTCAAATGACGCAACGTGCAGGCTTTTTTTCCCCAACCGGCAGGCTGATACAGAGAAAGAGAGAAAATGGATCTTTAACCTCTCTAATGAGACTTTCTTTTGCTTTACATGCACGCACACACGTGTTATAAAATAAACAGTACACGCACGCTGTACACACACATACAAACACAAAATACAATATGTTTTAGGCGCACATGCACAGTACACGTGTGCATGGATGTTGATAATACCAGTAAGAGACATGCACTAAGACCCAGCAGGGGAGACTATTACCCACAATTCAGCAGCTCAAGAGAGAGAAAAACCATTGGCTCAGTTGTGATCATGTGATGCTCGACGTCAAATCAAGAAGCGCATGCGTGCTACGTGATACTCAGTACTCGTAAAGCAAGACTTGTTCGTTTTCCAAGTCAAAATTTATTCAAAATCTTGTCTTGCGAAACGCTCGCAAACCGTGTTACTCGCAAACCAAGGTTCCACTGTATATTACAATCCTGAATTGTAGAATCCCAAACTGTTTTATCTCTTTCTCTATCTTTCTGTGGAGCTACACATGACAGTTCTGTTCTGATCCTGATCCTTTTTGGCCTATGGACCTGTCTGACTCATCCTGGACACCCACTTCTGGTTGGAGTTATTCATGGAGGCCTCTGGCTTGCTGCTGAGGGTAGTTCTACTTGATGACCATGGACTTGGCTGATGCAGGTAGTTTTCGCTTATGACTGCAGTCACTCAATAGTTCAGGACTAAAGTTCCTAAAAATGTTTTACCCTAGTCACCAACAAAGAAAGATGACTTCCTTCATAGTAACTTAAGCATCCTTCCCAGTATAATAAACTTTTGACAAACTGATAGTTATAGTCTATACTATTTTCTGTACATTTTAATTTATTTCCATAAATGTTTAATTGTTATGCCGATCACTTAACAGTTACAAATATTATTGTATTGACCACAAAATGAGCAATAAAGTGGAGGTTATTTCGATCCACTAAAATGAAAATAATAATGAGCAAGTGCTAAATCCTAAATCAACTGTGTTTACGGCTCTGCACAGAAAGGCCAACCAGCCCATTTATACACAGCTGTTTCTTTCATTTCTTTTTTTACTAGCATCATCAAGTTTTATTTGTCTTAACTTATTTCCTTTTTTCATATAATAAATAAACAAATAAAATAAAACTACTAAATGTTCTAGACCAGACCCGGGCATTTTAAGGCCCGGGGGCCAAATACGGCCCACGGCCCGACTCTGACTGGCCCGCGAAAGGTTGCTTGGAATTTAGAAAATAAAACCTACTTTCAAAATTTTGCATAATGCATGGACTAAAACAGCAGTGCTTTTATTTTTGGAACCTGTTTACAGTGTGCGTGCATCGTTTACGTACAGGTACTCTGAAACAAGTCATTGTAATGGTATCCCTTCAAAATGTTTGCACATGCCTAAAAAGAAAGGTGGACGCTAAAGGCTGTGGTTTCAAGAAAATATGGACTACTAAATATTTATTCACTGAAGTCGGGGGTAAACCAGTATGTTTAGTTTGTGTTACGAGACGAAGCATCCGGCCCTCTACAATATTTTCTGCTTCTCATTTGGCCCCTGGGCAAAAATAATTGCCCACCCCTGTTCTAGACAGTGCTTCAAGTCTCCTGACGGTGATCCGGTCGAGGTTTACATAAGTTGTGTGTGTACATGACTTGTGTGCATGAATGACTTGTGCAGGCTTTAAACATGCTTGAAAAGCATGCATGGATCATCCAGGCCAACATCTGGAGACGTTCCTCACCTTGATTTCAGCAGAGCCGTGAGACTCTCAGAGTTCAGGTGATGTATGATTGCCTCTCTCAGTGTAGGGAGCAGGGACAACACTGCAAACAAGCAAGCAAGGAAGGAATGAAGCAAAATAATCAAGCGTTTATAGAAGAAGACACACCAAACTACGTGGAGCGAGTCTAACCTGTCATGTTGCACGTCCTCTGGTTACTTTCAAAGTGGAACTGCCTCCGAGCCTGAGCGATGTACTCAGCTGTCTCCCGCTCCTGCATCTCCTGGAGCTTCCTCTGGGCAAACTTCCCAAGCAAGTACACCCCTAACAAATAAGGTAGCATTAAGGGTTTTTTTTCCATACATGATATCCAATATTAAACAAAAAGGCTCAATTAGAACCAGTAGAGCGTCAGCTGACTGACATGGCCTCGATCGTTAGCGCCATTCCTGAATACAATTTCTGACGTCACAAGTGTACTAAACGTCATACTGTTTTAAGCTCTTTTAATAAAAGTCTGCACTGATTTTCCACTGAGCCAAGATAGAAACAGGGGATTAAGTCAATCTTGTAGCTATGCCGAGAAACACACAGACGCTTCCTATTAATTCATGTAGAAGTCAAAACACCACGTTAGACGTGAAGCTTTTTTATTATTTCTATTAGTATAGAGCAGTATATTTCACCTAAACCAGAAGAGCAGTTAGCGACATGTAGCACTAAGCTTTATAGGCTAGCTATGTAGCTAGCATTGCTCAGTGTGTGTGTGTGTGTGTGTGTGTTACCTCCAGCAAATGCGCCAGCGAAAATAAATTTCCTTTTATGGCGCTTAATAAAGTTCCACGTAGAAGACAACATTATTATTATTTTTTTTTTTACGAAATAAGAGTTTCTGTGTTGTTCACAGACCTAGCAGCTCATCTGTCACCTCGCAACATGGGCAGAGGGTTGCCAGATCCCTGTAAATCCGAAAAACTATTTTCTAATTCGGTCTGGAGGCCAGTTCATAGGAAATAATGTAAATACAGATAATTCCTTTCAGCCACCCAAAAATATTACCAATATTTTAAAAAGAGCTAAAAAATGACATGGCTTTGTTTATATCGCTTCAATTTTCTGTCCACTACTGCAAGCAAGTTTTGAATGGCCCACAAACATGCGCGCTACTTCGGTTTGGTTCGTATGGCAAAAATGCTTTGTATGCTGATGCAAATTTATTGCAAAATTATAAGGGAAGGCATTTATATGCAGACGTCCCGCAGACGTTCCCAAAACAAAAGTGTAACTTTTATATGTCTCCGTCTAATTTATTTCTTACCTTTACAGTCTCCCCAAAAAATATGTGCCTATTTCATCTATACCAAAAATACTGAACATCTTCTGGACAGCTAAACTGGAGCTGGAGATGTTTCACAAATACTGTATTTCAGCGTTTTTTTTAATCCTCTAATAAGCTAGGATAAGCTATTAAGTATTTCAATGTACTGTAATGTGCAGGTACATCTCACTACATTTAAATATCATCTAAAAGTTAAGATTTATTTCAATAATTCAGTTCAAAATGTAAAACTCATATATTGTATAGATTTGTTACGCACATATTGATATATTTCAACTGTTTATTTCTTTTAATTTTGTTGATTATGGCTTACACATAATGAAAACCCACAAATTCAGGATATTACAAAATTTGAATATTGTGACAAAGTTTAATATTGGAGACTCATGGTGTCACACTCTAATCATCTAATTAACTCAAAACACCTGCAAAGGTTTCCTGAGCCTTTCAATGCTCTTTCTGTCTGGTTCAGTAGACTATACAATCATGGACTGCTGACTTGACAGTTGTCCAGGAGTCGGTACCCTGCACATAAAGGGTAAGACACAAAATAATTAAATAATATCCCTCACAGGCTTGATAAACTCTGTCTGTCTGTCATTGCTATAGACACTGGCTGTTCAGTGCTGTCTTTAAGAACATTAATGCAAAGTTGAATGGAGAGAATAAATGTGGTAGAAAAAATGTGCCAAGCAAAAGGGATAACTACAGCCTTAAGAGAACTGTAAAATGAAGCCAATTGAAGAATTTGGGGAAGATTCACAAGGAGTGGGCCGAAGCTGGAGTCAGTGCTTCAAGAGCGACCAAGCACAGACATGTTTTAGCCGTTTACCAGGAAGTTTTAGAGCACCAAAACTGCGTAAATCATTTTAGGAAGTGACGTGTCAGTACCTGGTTTAAGGATCATGGTATCCTTCTGCTTGATTGGCCAGCTAACTTGCCCAACCTAAACCTCATAGAGAACCTATGGGGTATTTTGAAGAAAAAGATGCGAGACACCAGACCCAAAAAAGAAGAATAGCTGAATGCTGCTGGGTTTCAATAACACATTGCTACAGACAAAGGGAGTCCTGACCAAGTATTGAGTGTACATATTCATACTTTTCAGTAGTCCAACATTTCTGTGTTAAAAATCTTTTTTTTTTATTGTAAATTTAAGCAATATTCTCATTTTCTGAGGTAGTAAATTGAGATTTTCCTAACCTGTATTCTGTATATCCTATTACCTACTGTACAGTATATACCCCATAATCATCAAAAAGGAATAAACACTTGAAATATCAGTCTGAGTGTAATGAACCTATATAATATAAGTTTAACTTTTTAAAATGTAATTACTGACATTAATCGACTTTTTTTTAATGATATTCTAATTTATTGAGATGCACCTGTATACTGTATGTGATAAGTAAGTGTGAGAAAAGATTTGGGGGGAAGGGGGGGATTGAGCTAACCTAATCTGGCAACCCTTCAGTCACCAGTCTTTTTAGCTCCTCCTTTACTGTGAATGGGGCAGCATGCAGAATTTTAAGTTGACTCTCACTACAGAAAATGTGTGCTTTATACCAAATATTTCTCTTAAAATAGAAACCACACATGGTCTCCACACATATAAACTTTGACTCTCAATGAGTACTTTTTATAGAAAAGTATGTGGACCCCTGAGCATACACATATGTGCCCATTTCAAACCCATGGACATTAACACAGTCTCTTTTCTATTTATATAACCTAAAAAACTCTTCTGGCAAGGTTTTCCATTAGATGTCGGAGTGTGGCTGTGTGGAGGGATTTGCGTTCATCCAGGTACATGAGCATCAGTGAGCCCAGGCACTGATGCTGGAATGTCAAACATTTATTGTGGTTTCTTCATATATTTACTACAATCACATCTTCCGCGTCTACAGCAGCCGGGCGATGACGCAATAAATGTGCGACGCTGTAATGTTCGGAGATTAGGCTCTCCTGTGTGGGTGTTTATTGAAAACAACTGAAAATAAGCAGGGTTTAGATTAACTGGATATGCCATGTAAATGTTAGTGTTGTATTTAATATGACGAGTAATTAATTCTCAAAAACGTTAACTTTTGTACTCTCTGTCTATTTTTCTATTACGCAGCTACTATAAACAACACCGCGTTCGCATGCGGCATGATGTTTTACTTTTCAGCAGGATGCATAGTAGATGCGTTCTGTACATTTTATTGGCCTTAAAATTAAATATTTTTTTATTTTAATATGAGTGTTTTGCGGTGATTAAGCTCCATTGACTGGTCCCCGCGTGGAAACGCTTCATATACACTTAACGTTGCTCTTTTCACTGGATCTCGCACACTCCTTCTTTTTTATTTTTTATTTAATACGTAAAGGAAGTCTGATCTAACATATGTAATTAAAATGCGGCCAGACAGCATAGAAAATGATGCGAAAATTTTCCACCAGCCCTCAGACACAGAGCTTCAGAGATGGATGTCCAGTGCGTTTAACATGGTACTGCTGTCCAGTTTATTACATTTAACTTAAAAATTAACTTTAAGATTATGATGTGATTTAGTATTCAAACTCCATGGGTAACATGTTTAAACAGGCGAAGGAGGCTCTTGAAAGTGGAGAGGTTCCTGTTGGGTGTCTTCTGGTGTACAACAATATGGTTTTAGGCAAAGGAAGGAATGAGGTGAATGAAACAAAAAATGTAAGTTTTAATGTAATGTAAGTATTTTCCTTCTGCCATTGAACATAAAGATTTACCGCCTCAAAACACAAATTCCACAGATTTGCATTTGACCAAAATACACTGTTCTGTTTGGGACAAGGCTACACGCCATGCTGAAATGGTGGCGCTGGACCAGATGTTGGACTGGTGTTCTCACAGAGAGTTGGACCCAAAGGTGGTGTGCAGGAACACTGTCCTTTATGTGACTGTCGAACCCTGCATCCTGTGTGCCGCTGCCCTGCGTCTGCTCAGTATCTTTTCTCAGCTATGGTCTCCTTTATATTACTATTTTGTCTTTTATTCGTATTCTGGTTTGCTCAGATGTATCATAATACTGGTTTTCTTACTAAATCTTATTTGAAATTTTTATAGTAAGGGTATCATTGATCCCTCACACAGGAATTAGATTGTAAATTATAGAGCTTGTTTGTGATCAGTGTCGCTCAATTTGGCCCAATACCATCCTGCTTAACACGTTTTCAATCTCTCAGTCAAATGCACTCACTCAAGAACCTAGAAACTTCCTTGATGATGATGTTAATAGACATCCCACTGGTTGTGTATGGATGTAAAAATGAAAGATTTGGGGGCTGTGGGTCAGTCCTGGACATCTCTTCAGGGGATCTCCCCCACACTGGAATATCATTCAAGGTAACATTTTTTCCCCCCTTCTTTTCTTCTTTTTAAATAACTTGCTTGTAGCCATTCTATAAGGTCTTCACAGGATTTCAGTTGAATCTACTTCCTAGCTAATATCTTTGATATGTTCCTTGCCTGTACCATTTTTACTCCATTTAAACAGAAACTTTTCCAAATGAATGGTGATGTCCACACTTCAACCTGGCCTTTTTACTTCACTGTTTTCTTAGTGGTCTTTTCAGGCTTTTTGAGGTGGACAAGCCAATTTTGTTAACTAATACTTCTGCTTTAATGTTGTCTTGGGCTTGCGTTGAACTGTAGTGCCTCTTCCTGAAAGATGCTCTGCCTTTGTCATACCTTCAGCTGTGTTTTTTTTTTTGTTTTTTTTTTAATTCTCTGATGGAGAAATTGGATTTATGTTTTTTTTTTTTTTTTTTTTTTAATGACCTTAGTGCCTTTACTGATGTCCTAAAAACAATTTCTAGGAAATATCTTAATGTTCTTACTTTGCTTGTGACTGTATTTATACTTATTTTATATCAACCATGAACTATTAAATTATTGCATGAGCTTCAAGGCAAGTTTAAACCAAAGCAAGTGTAACCTTAGAGTCAGAATCTTAACTTAACTAATATAATAATGATTCACTTTCCATTTTCCAGTGTCTACCAGGACACAGAGGTGACGAGGCTGTTGAGATGCTGAAGACGTTTTACAAGCAGGAGAACCCAAACGGTGAGTTTGTCCCATAGCTTCTGAATGCTGAGGTTCCATCAATCAGATATTTAACATCATCGCTACTTATTACAGTGGTAAAGCCTAAAGTAAGGAAAGAAGGTGTCGGTCCAGCAGGGGGCGCCATCAGCACGCACACTGAAGCAGCTCCTCTCGAGGGTGAAATGGAAAACTAAATAAAACTCACACTTCCTTTCCTCCAGCTGTGACAGACTACACTGTGTGGTTTACAACAACTTTAATCTTTTATGCTTCGACTCCTCCTCTTCTGTCTGTCCTTATCTAACCCTGAATCACATCGTTTGGATAAAACTGAGTGTTAATGCTACCGTGCTGTAAACACATACTGTAAAATGTTTTTTAGGGCCCAAGCACTGTAGTGCGCAGGGCCCTATTGTTCTTCTAAGGATTATTATTTTTATTTTTATTATTTTTCTTTCAATCATCCGGGCACTTTCGGCCCTCTTACCATACTCAAAAACTCACCAAAATTTGCACACAGATTGGAATCTGCGGCCAACAGGTCCTCAGTGGGGCTCGGCCCGGGGCGTCGCACACGCCCCGCACAGCGCCCCCTACAGAGTCTTGCCTTATAGCTCAGACACACTTGCACGTATACTTATAAAACTCGGTGAACATTTAGATCTCATCAAACTGAACAAGTTTCGCGCTGCATGTCATCAGGTCTAATCAACAGGAAGTGAGTTTTTTTGAGTTGTTTGCAAAACGCACCCAATGGAATGTGATAAACTCCTCCTAGGAAATTTTTACAATTCACACCAAACCAGCTAAATATGATCTAAACAAGTTGCTGATGCAAAATTGCAGAGATCTTTTTGATACCTCGAACGGTTCGGCCGTGGCGACGCTTTAAAATTATGGCGAATAAAATGAAACAGGAAGTGGCTAATAACTTCTGTGTACATTAACTTATGCACATGAAACTTTACAGGTATGTTAAGAGTAGGAAGCTGATCACATCCTATGACAATCATGAGTCTATGTCATAGCGCCACCAAGTGGCAGCAGGAAGTGTGTCACTTTTGGAAATCAGTAATATTTTGGCCTTTACTTTCACCTGATTTGGTTCAAAATCAGTCAGAATAATGAAAAAACATGGGTCATTTGAAATCATGAAGGATTTTTTTCTAATTTGAATCGTGTTGCTATGGTGACGATTTAACTCAAGAAAAAATCGAAGAAAATTATTCTTCTCATATCTTACGAGTGGAAAGACCTACGGTTCCAAAATTGTATGGGTGTAGACTCTCACTGATTGTGAGGAAGCCCTGAGAGCCTGGAGCCCGGGCATGCCACAGGGCCTGTACAGCGCCCCCTGGAACTTTGTAAAGTTTAAGCTGCATAACTCATATCAACTTTCACATATATGAATGAGACCCAGTATAAATTTAGATCTCATTGAGGTGAACAACTTGCATACCCCATGTCATGGAATCCGCTGAACAGGAAGTCGGTTATTTTGCGTTGTTTGAAAAACGCACCCATTGGAATGTGATATACTACTCTTACAGGATTCATATGTTTTTGACCAAACAGGGTCTAATATAATCTCAAGACATTGAGGATCTAATATTGTGAACGGCTGGTTGATATCTTAAACGGGTCGGCCGTGGCGAGCCCTTAAAAATACGGCGAATAACAGGAAACAGGAAGTGGCTAATAACTTCTGTATAAATTGAGTGACATTCATCAAACCTCAGCAGTAGGTTAAGAGAAGAGTCCTGCTCACAGTGACATGGGTCCCGTGAGTCTCAGTCATAGCGCCACCAACTGGCAGCAGAGAGTGTCTACTTTTAGAAATTAAATTCCTTTGTGGCTAATTTTCAGCAAATTGGCTTCAAAATCAGGCACAATAATTGGAAGACATGGCTGATGTCACACTGTAAAGGACTTTTTGCTATGTTAAATAGTGTTGCTATGGCAAGGTAAAATTTTAAGGAAAACTAGGATACTCATATCCAACAAGTGGAAAGTCCTAATGTCTCCAAACATTTTACATAGAAGGTACAACTGGTTCTGAGTAAATTTCTTGAGTTTCACGATTTTGTTATGCTCATACGCCTCCCAACAATATTTTGTTTATTAACTAATTGCTTTAAATTGCATAAACTAACTCCTGCAGTACTAAACTATGGCCACTAGATGGAGGTATCACACCACACATCCCACACTCACGAAGAGACACAGACACACGTGACCTCCCCCTCCCTCACAGATTTGAGTTTTGGTGAAGCGGACTGACACAAACGCTGCCGCTGAATAGTTGTTTATGGACTGTTTAATTGTTTACAAATCGCCCTTTGGATCAAGTTTTGTGCGTGAATTCAACAGTAAGTGTGAAGTCTTTAACTATATTAACAATGGACATTTTATCTGTTCCGGTAACAAGTTATTATGCCCGCGAGGTCACGATATATATATATATATATATATATATATATATATATATATATATATATTTACATGTGTGTGTGTGTGTGTGTGTGTATTCTTAGTAAGTATGCCTAGAATCAATATGTTATTGTGACTGTCACTATTATCTTTTGCTGTTGTTATTTCGTGTTATAAACACACACACATTTGAAACACGGCCCGTAGCTTTAAGGGCCACGGCGAATAACAGGAAACAGGAAGTGGCTAATAACTTCTGTCTTAATTGAGTGACGTTCATCAAACCTCAGCAGTAGGTTAAGAGAAGAGTCCTGCTCACAGTGACATGGGTCCCGTGAGTCTCAGTCATAGCGCCACCAACTGGCAGCAGAAAGTGTCTACTTTCAGAAATTAAATTCTTTTGTGGCTAATTTTCAGCAAATTGGCTTCAAAATCAGGCACAATAATTGGAAGACACGGCTGATGTCACACTGTAAAGGACTTTTTGATACGTTGAATAGTGTTGCTATGGCAACATATCATTTGGAGCAAACATAAGATACTTATATCCACCAAGTGGAAAGTCCTAATGTGCCCAAACATTTTATGTAGAAAGAACAACTGCTTCTGAGTAGATTCCTTGAGTTTCATGTTTTTGTGACGTTCATACAGCTCCCAACAATTTTTTTACAGTATATTTATCATCCTTGTCCTGAACTTTCTGTACTGACTCCTGCAGTAATAAAATATGTCCAGTAGATGGCAGTAGTAGGCAGGTATTCTGCAGTCAGGTCTTTCCCCTTCTTTTTTACTATGGCGTCATGTTTACAATTTAAATATATGCAGAAATCATAAAAAATAAACAATACAAACATTTAAATTGCCAACTGTACAACATTGAGTCTGGTGGACAAGCGCGGCGATATACACACCAGATCACACATTCTAAACACACACACACACACACACACACACACACACACACACACACACACTCTACACATCGGTCATGTACACATCCCGACAAATACACAATATGAACACACTAACTATCCTACATGCACACACACACACACACACACATCACAAGCACACGTCACTAATGTGACCTGACTAAATAAAAATCAATATATCATGAAAAAGGAAAAAGATCCTTAGGAAAACAAGAGGCTCCTGCGCATCTATAGCACACATCTCTCACGACAGACACACACTCACACTCATCATATTCAGTGACACGGACAGTGACATCACATTCAGGAACATCCTTAAACTTACACCGAAACATTATTAATAACACACATCACTAATGTTAACACAGACTCACACACCATACACACACACACACACACACACACTCCATATACACAAACACAAGCACATTTATTCGTCACACACAGACTGACACATCTACATCTCACACACCTCTGTCCCTCACTCTCACACACACTAAACCTCCCACACACTAAACCTCCCACACACACACGCACACACACACACACACACAAATCACATCACATCACATCACTGTCACACACCTCTCTCCCTCACTCTCACACACACATCACACATTTTGATATCTCAAACGGGTCAGCCGTGATAATGTCTTAAACTTACACCGAACAATTATTAATCACACACAAATCACTAATATTTGAACACACCATACACACAAACATACACAAGCACACATCACTAATGTTAACACACTAAATAAACACACACACACACACACACACACACAAACACATCTCACACACACGCACACACATGCATGCACACACAAACAAATACACTCGTACATCACACAAATGAGCACCTACATACTCACACATTATAACATCACAAATTATAACACTCACACACTCACATCTCTGTCTCACGCAGAAACACACACATCCACTAACAAGTCACATGTCTTGGACATACTAACACACACATCACTAATGTTAACACACAGATTCACACACCACACACACACACAAACACACAAAAACACATTTACTCATCAGAGACAGACTGACACATTAACTAGTCACACACACACACACACACACACACACACACACACACACAAATATTTAGGGCCCAAACTGATATTAGCCCAGTATGATGTGTGACGTTCTGTGTGCAAGTTCTGCGGTGCAACCGGGTGCCAATGACTTTTTTGAGGTTTTGACACACTCGAATAACACGCAGGTTGTGCGGTGCGCCCGGGGTGGGGACCGCGCCCGTTGCTTGGGCCCGTCATCGTTGCTTGCAACTTTAATTTATTATTATTTTTCTTTCAATCATCCGGGCACTTTCGGGCCTCTTAACATACTCAAAAACTCAGCAAAATTTGCAGACAGATTGGAATCTGCGGCCAACAGGTCCTCAGTGGGGCTCGGCCCGGGGCGTCGTACACGCCCCGCACAGCGCCCCCTACAGAGTCTTGCCTTATAGCTCAGACACACTTGCACGTATACTTATAAAACTCGGTGAACATTTAGATCTCATCAAACTGAACAAGTTTCGCGCTGCATGTCATCAGGACTAATCAACAGGAAGTGAGTTATTTTGAGTTGTTTGCAAAACGCACGCAATGGAATTTGAAATACTCCTCCTAGGAACTTTTTACAATTCGCACCAAACCAGCTAAATATGATCTAAACAAGTTGCCGATGCAAAATTGCAGAGATCTTTTTGATACCTCGAACGGTTCGGCCGTGGCGACGCTTTAAAATTATGGCGAATAAAATGAAACAGGAAGTGGCTAATAACTTCTGTGTACATTAAGTTAGGCACATGAAACTTTACAGGTATGTTAAGAGCAGGAAGCTGATCACATCATATGACAACCATGAGTCTATGTCATAGCGCCACCAAGTGGCAGCAGGAAGTGTGTCACTTTTGGAAATCAGTAATATTTTGTCCTTTACTTTCACCTGATTTGGTTCAAAATCAGTCAGAATAATGAAAAGACATGGGTCATTTGAAATCATGGAGGATTTTTTTTCTAATTTGAATCGTGTTGCTATGGTGACGATTTAACTCAAGAAAAAATCGAAGACAACTATTCTTCTCATATCTTACGAGTGGAAAGACCTACGGTTCCAAAATTGTATGGGTGTAGACTCTCACTGATTGTGAGGAAGCCCTGAGAGCCTGGAGCCCGGGCGTGGCACAGGGCCTGTACAGCGCCCCCTGGAACTTTGTAAAGTTTCAGCTGCATAACTCATATCCACTTTCACATATATGAATGAGACCCAGTATAAATTTAGATCTCATTGAGATGAACAACTTGCATACCCCATGTCATGGAATCCGCTGAACAGGAAGTCAGTTATTTGGCGTTGTTTGAAAAACGCACCCATTGGAATGTGATCTACTACTCTTACAGGATTAATAGGTTTTTGACCAAACAGGGTCTAATATAATCTCAAGACATTGAGGATCTAATATTGTGAAGGGCTGGTTGATATCTTAAACGGGTCGGCCGTGGCGAGCCCTTAAACCTACGGCGAATAACAGGAAACAGGAAGTGGCTAATAACTTCTGTATAAATTGAGTGACGTTCATCAAACCTCAGCAGTAGGTTAAGAGAAGAAACCTGCTCACAGTGACATGGGTCCCGTGAGTCTCAGTCATAGCGCCACCAACTGGCAGCAGAAAGTGTCTACTTTTAGAAATTAAATTCTTTTGTGACTAATTTTCAGCAAATTGGCTTCAAAATCAGGCACAATAATTGGAAGACACGGCTGATGTCACACTGTAAAGGACTTTTTGATACGTTGAATAGTGTTGCTATGGCAACATATCATTTGGAGCAAATATAAGATACTTATATCCACCAAGTGGAAAGTCCTAATGTGCCCAAACATTTTAGGTAGAAGGAACAACTGCTTCTGAGTAGATTTCTTGAGTTTCATGTTTTTGTGATGCTCATACAGCTCCCAACAATTTTTACAGTATATTTATCAGCCTTGGTCTGAACTGTGTCCACTGACTCCTGCAGTAATAAAATATGTCCAGTAGATGGCAGTAGTAGGCAGTTATTCTGCAGTCAGGTCTTTCCCCTTTTCCTTTACTATGCCTTCATGTTTACTATTTAAACATATGCAGAAATTATAAAAAATAAACAATACAAACATTTAAATTGCCCACTGTACAACATACACACACACATTATATGTGACATCACATTCAGGAACATCCTTAAACTTACACCGATAAATTATTCATAAGACACATCACCAATATTAACACCAGACTCACACACCATACACACACACACACACACACACACACACACACACACACACTCCATATACATGAACACGCACAAACACAAGCACATTTACTCGTCACACACAGACTGGCCCATCTACATGTCACACACCTCTCTCCCTCACTCTCACACACACACACACACACACACACACACACACACACACACACACACACACTCATTTATATTCAGTATTCAGTGACACAGACAGTGACATCACATTCAGGAACATCCTTAAACTTACACCGATAAATTATTTATCACACACATCATTAATGTTCACACACAGACTCACACACCATACACACAAACATCTACAAACAAACACACACACACACACACCATATACACAAACTCACACAAACACAAGCACATTTACTCGTCACACACAGACTGACACATCTACATGTCACACACCTCTCTCCCTCACTCTCTCTCTCTCTCTCTCACACACACACACACACACACACACACACACACACACACACACACACACACACACACACAGGACAAGCCAAAGACTGATCCAGCATCAGCATCAAATAAAACCCATTGCGTGTCATACTCAAACTTGACCTCACATCACATCACTGTCACACACCTCTCTCCCTCACTCTCACACACACATCACACATTTTGATATCTCAAACGGGTCAGCCGTGATAATGTCTTAAACTTACACCCAACAATTATTAATAACACACACATCACTAATATTAACACACAGATGCAGACACCATACACACAAACATGCACAAACACAAGCACACATCACTAATGTTAACACACTAAATAAACACACACACAAACACAAAGATATCTCACACACATGCATGCACACACACAAACAAGTACACTCATACATCACACACATGCACACACATTATAACATCACAAATTGTAACACTCACACACTCACATCTCTGTCTCACACACCCTCACGCAGAAACACACACACCCATTAACAAGTCACATATCTTAAACATACTAACACACACTACTGTTAACACAGACTTACACACCACACACATACACTCATTATATTCAGTGACACAGACAGTGACATCACATTCAGGAACATCCTTAAACTTACACCGATAAATTATTCATAACACACATCACCAATATTAACACACAGACTCACACACCATACACACACACACACACATACACACACACACACACACCATATACACAAACTCACACAAGCACATTTACTCGTCACACACAGACTGACACATCTACATGTCACACACCTCTCTCCCTGACTCTCTCTCACACACACACACACACACACATCACATCACATCACTGTCACACACCTCTCTCCCTCACTCTCACACACACATCACACCCAACAATTATTAATCACACACAAATCACTAATATTTGAACACACCATACACACAAACATGCACAAACACAAGCACACATCACTAATGTTAACACACTAAATAAACACACACACAGAAACACACACACACACACACACACACACACACACACACACACACACACAAAAACACCTCTCACACACACGCACACACATGCATGCACACACAAACAAATACACTCGTACAATACACAAATGAGCACCTACATAAACACACATTATAACATCACAAATTATAACACTCACACACTCACATCTCTGTCTCACACACCCTCACGCAGAAACACACACATCCACTAACAAGTCACATGTCTTAGACATACTAACACACACATCACTAATGTTAACACACAGACTCACACACCACACACACACAAACACGCAAAAACACATTTACTCATCAGAGACAGACTGACACATTAACTAGTCACACACACACACACACACACACACACACATATTTAGGGCCCAAACTGATATTAGCCCAGTATGATGTGTGACGTTCCGCGGTGCAACCGGGTGCCAATGACTTTTTCGAGGTTTTGACACACTCGAATAACACGCAGGTTGTGCGGTGCGCCCGGGGTGGGGACCGCGCCCGTTGCTTGGGCCCGTCATCGTTGCTTGCAACTTTAATTTAATCTTGCTTTTTTAAAATAAATTATTAAATCAGTTCTTTTTGTCAGTTTTAACATCTTTTGTCTAATGAAATAAATCCTGAAGTTGATCTAAATAGGCTTAAAGACTTTCTTTCTTTCTAACCAGTAATTGTATGCTCACCTTCCAATTGTTAGATACCAGAGATGGGGAAGATCTATTACATTAATTGCCACATAAAGGAATTCATCACCGCACTGACTCCAAAATCGGTTAAAAAGAATAAATAAATGTAATTGTTATTTATGTTTGTGTTTAAAGTTTTAATATTTTTTATAGATTTTTCTATAGTCCTGCTGGTGGAGTGGTCTAAACTATTGAAACAACACAGCATCCTGTGTAGATTGAGCAAATGATGCTTGTTTAGAATTGTGACAAAATTGAATCGGGATATTAATAAAATTGAGATACTAACAGAATCACAATACAAATTGAATCAGCACGCAGGTATCATGATCATATTGAGTATCCTCTGGTGATTTCCATCTGGGACTTGGTTAGACTTGGTTGCTTCAGGACTGCATTAATTTTAATCCTAGATTCAACAGGGTGCTGGAAACATTCCTTAGAGATTTTGGTCCATATTGGCAAGATAACATCACGCAGTTACTGCAGATTTATTGGCTGCACGTTCATGATGTGAATCTACTGTTCCACCACATCCCAAAGGTGTGCTATTGGATTGAGATCTGGTGACTGAAGGCTGTTTGAGTACAGTGAACTCAATGTCATGTTACAGAAACCAGTTTTAAAAATCTTTAAACGATGACTCAAGATGTATCTGTTTCTTCAGTACTTGGACTAATTCCCTTAGTGTTTGACTGATGGTACTTCGTTAGTAACCCAGTGTAAGTATCTATTCAATGACCGAAACTTCTAAGCATTTTTTGTCATTCTGGATAAGAGCATCTGCCAAGTGCTTAAATGTACATATGGTATTCAAACTTTGTCAGATTGATATCAGTTGTTTAAGAGGTCCAAATATTCTCTTCACCTTACCTCCACCTGAACAACTGATGTAAGACTCATGCTCTGTCTGCATGCCCCAATTCTTGTTCTTGGCTGAGAGAAGAGGATGTGTGTTTGGTGTGTTATGCATTCTGATGGCTTTCAGCTGAACATAATCTGGCCTCAAGTATTACACGATGAAGAAACAAACAAGTATGTGTAGCATTAATAAAAACTGACCAGAATAGAACAGGTAATGAAGGTGATTTAATTAACAAATGAGTGAATGAAGACATACTGTAACTTAAAGTTCATAGGTTAAGTTGAATGGACAATGAACACTGAGCAAATGCTAAGGGAAAAAAAGTAATACCAAAAAAAGAGAAGATGTGCTTGGGACAGTCGGTGTACCTCGCAACCTAAGGTGAATGATCGAAAAACGTTGTCTTAGAAAGATTTTCAGATTACAATGCTAATTCATGCAAGAGGAGCCTTCATGATCGCATTCACTTTGCCACCTCTGCGTGAGGGAGCGATGGTGTTAATGAGAAGACAATGAGGTGTTGTACAGCCGTTAATGTGCTGACGGAGAGAGCCCCACACACAAACACGCACACAGACAAGAAACGTATGTAAATATTTCCTAAGGACAAAGAGACAAAGTGAGACCTAACCATGCAACATGCTTTCTATGTAAATATAATTAAATCACTACTGGAGTTTTGATAAACATGAGATTATAAAACAGGATGGGGAGAGGGTGACGAGTTTGACAGTCTTGTTTCGGGATGTCAAGTGTTAGCACTTGATTTTAACAGCTGGAGCTGTTTTCTCTCATCTCCTCTCATCTTCTCTCCTCTTCTGCACTTTGACAAACGCTATTAAACCACACTATGATGACGTCATGTGGATGAATCCGTCACGAGGTGATCCATGAGTCCTGGAATGCATATATTTCGCAGAAGCTGTCCTGGTAGATTTTATTTTAAAAAGACTGTCTGAGAAGAATCCAAATATGGGACTGAAACACAGAAGTGGTTGTCTCATACAGTAGATGTCTACGAAATCACAAGGGAAACATTTAAGGTACTTCTACAGCCTCAGATGAGCTCAGCATGCCACTTTAATAAAGAGATTGGCCAAAACAATATCTATGGGACAGCTTGGATGCCAAAAAAAAAAAAAAAAAGCTAACTAAAATAAAGCCTCATCTCACATTTGCCAAAAGTAATACCCTGTTGACCCACATCCTATTTGGGATAATGTCCTGTGGAATGATGAGTCAAAAGTGGAAGACATGTAACATCTGGTCTAAAGCTAACACAGCGTTCCACAATAAGAGCATCATAGCACCAATGAAACATGGTGGGGATGCTTTGGTGCTTGCTGTAATTGATACACTCTGAAGGAGAATATCTGGGCATCATTCTGTAATCTGAAGCTCCTAGCCAAAGCACAATTGACGCTTCATGTCCTGACAAGTCCTGCCTTGAACCCCATTAATATGCCCGTGCAGGACCTTAACACGGCAGCTTATACTCAAAAACCCATTAAAAATGTCAATTGAAGCAGTTCTGCTAAGAGAGAGCGGACCCAAATATCTCCACAGGAAAGTAAAAGATGAGCTCCATATACATAGTTCAGATATTTAGTTGCAGGTTTAAGCTGAAACAACCAGTTATTACATGTAGGAGCATTTTTTATGGGGAAAGGGAAAAATGAAAAATATTTTCATAAAGGGAAAAATAAGACCAGTCATTCAATTAAGACCATCAAGCTGCAGTAGACGAAAGTCTTTATTTGTCCTATATACATTACAGTACAGTGAAACTCTTATCTAATGCTGCTGTATAAACGGATGAGGAGTTGCACCAGTTCTTGCCATGGCAACTTCTTTCAATGCACTTCAGAGGCAGCATTAAGGGAGCAATATCTCAGCGATCTGGTGTGTCTCAATGTGGAAGGTGTTCTATGCTCCCTCCTGTGCATGAAGACATCAGGATTCCCTATGACAAAACACTTTCCTTCTTTTCCAGCATAGCGTTGGGGAGAATGATTTATTCAGCAAGTGGGTGAAATGTGCGAGAGGCGGATGTGTCCGAGAGGCTGATGTGTTCGAGGGGCCGAAGTGTGGGAGAACCTTATGTGTAAGAGTCTGATGTGTAAGAGTCTAATGTGTGCGAGAGGCAGATGTGCGCGAGATGTGTGATTTGTGCAAGAGGCTGATGTGTGCGAGAGGGTAATATGAGTAAAAGGTTGGTGCGTACGAGAGGCTGATGTGTGCAAGAGACTGAACTCCGTGAGAGGCTTATGTGTGCGAGAGACTGGAGCAGGTGAGAGGCTTATGTGTGCGAGGGACTGAAGTGAGTGCGGGGATAATAGATGTGAAAGGCGGATTTGTGCACGAAACTGGAACATGTGAGAGGCCGACATATGACAGAGGCTGATGAGTGTGAGAGACTGATGTGTGTGAGAAGCTGATGTGTGTGAATGACTAAAGCATGTGAGACGATGTGTGTGAGAGGCTGAAGTGTGTGGGATGCTGATGTGTGAGAGAGGCTGATGTGTGTGAGAGGCTCCGCAGTATGGTTGAATTCTGGAAACTGATTGGTCAGAAGGTGTTTATTATTTTTGGTGTAATAGCCCAGCTTGGAAAGTAGTTCTGGTTGAACTATGGGTTTATATTCTAATACATTATTGTTTGTATAGTAACAACTCATACACAGGATGCTCCACATCAGAATAAAACAAATGGTTTATGTAATTATATACAGTATAATTACCTACATATTTCACAACATAAAATTTCAACATATAAACTGATCCACTTCCTGTTCACATCCTGGTTTTAGACTACAATTTTAGACTAAAACCTACCATCCACCAAATTAAAACCAAATGTAGAGTTGTTGTTGACTCTTCTTTGGGATTACCCTTCTGCTTTTGTTGTTCTTTTAGATCTGGAATTTTTGGACTGTGTTTATTTCTGCTTTACCTGAATTCTGTAGTTCAGCTCTTTTTTTCAGCCTGGTCTGTGTTTACATTTCATAACCTTGTGCATCTAATATGATGCATTGCATGCATATACATAACCAGTACAAACTGTATACATCTAGTCACCTGCTCATATCATATAAGCACTTTTTAGTTCTGGGCGTGTCATGGTGGATCCAGATGGATTCATATCCTCTTGTATCCTTTAAGGCTGCATATAAGCTATGAAGTTGAATTTATAGCATTATAACACAGAATCAGGTTGTACAAATACTTGATTTGTGTCTGTAAATTGACACATTTCCTTAGATTAATATGATTCATATCTTAATCTTTTGAATCTAATACACCAAAGTTTTCTCAAAATGCTGTGCTTTCATTAAAGTGAGAAAAGTAAAAATCAGGAGCTAGACTAAAATCAACAAGGTGTTTAGGGATTCTCAGCAACATCAGTACATGTGTTGATTAACGAGAAGGACCCAAAGCTTCAAATTTACTGCTCAGTCCAGACTCACTGTCCAAACATCAAGAAGTCTCTCTCCGTCAGGTGGTTCACTCACTTTTATCCTTATTTGACTCTAAAGCACCTGGAAGGCAGAAGAAAATACAATAGAATAAAATACAATGTATGTAAAAAAAAAATATATATATATATATATATATAGAGTACAGACCAAAAGTAAAAAGTAAGTAAGTATGTAAAAAAAAAAAAAAAAAACACAGCTTCTCATTCAAAGAGTTTTCTTTATTGTGTTCTTTATTGTGTTCTTTAGCCCAAACAAGTCTCTTCTGCTTGTTGTCTGTCCTTAGCAGTGGTTTCCTAGCAGATATTCTAGCATGAAGGCCTGATTCACACAGTCTCCTCTTAACAGTTGTTCTAGAGATGTGTCTGCTGCTAGAACTCTGTGTGGCATTGACCTGCTCTCTGATCTGAGCTGCTGTTAACCTGCGATTTCTGAGGCTGGTGACTCGGATGAACTTATCCTCCGCAGCAGAGGTGACTCTTGGTCTTCCTTTCCTGGGGCGGTCCGCATGTGAGCCAGTTTCTTTGTAGCGCTTGATGGTTTTTGTGACTGCGCTTGGGGGCACTTTGAAAGTTCTCCTAATTTTTCGGACTGACTGACCTTCATTTCTTAAAGTAATGATGGCCACTCGTTTTTCTTTACTTAGCTGCTTTTTTCTTGCCATAAAACAATTTCAAACTCTTTGAATGAGAAGGTGTGTCCAAACTTTTGGTCTGAAAGTAGACTTTCTTTCGTTATTTAATATAAAAAAGTGAAACTCTCTCATATATTTTAGATTCATTAATTCATGTAAATTTAAATATTTCAGTTTGATGACCAAAATATCCTGATAACATATGATGATAACCAAAAATCCAGTACCGCAAAATATTAGAACATTTTCATTCTGTACCTCTCCACTTTTCCTATGACTTCCAAGTGAAACGCAAAATTTACTTTTATATGAAAAGAGGACTTTGAAACACTGAGCAATGGTTCACTTCTTTTTCTGACGTAAGAAATTTCTAAGTTGTGTCTGGTTCAGAAGTAGCTTAATGCTATGGATGCAACAGTTGTGGGGCATTCCCTGAAGATGTCTGTGTGTGGCAGTTCTTGCACTGACTCCAGCCTATACAAGGTCTACTACTTGTGAAGCTCTCCAAAGTTTTTGAATTGGCTTTGCTTGACAATCTTCTTCAGACTGTGGTCATGGATGTTGCTTATGCCACTTTGACTACAACACCTTTCCCTTCCAGTCACCTTTCAAAAAATATGCTCAGTACAGCACTCTGCAAACGGCCAGCCCTTTTAGTGATCACCTTCTGAGGCTTAACCTATTTGCAGAGGGTACTGATGATCATCTTTTGGAAAGCTGTCAAATCTTCCCCATGCACGTACTGAACTTGGCACGTGGTTGAGAGATACATAATATTTATACTGTATTTATAGTACTTAAACTCGAAATTAAATGTTCCAATATTTTGAGATAGTGGGTTTTTGATTTTCATGACTATAAGTCATAATCACCAAAATGATTGAAAACAAAAGATGCTTGAAATGTTTCAGTTTGTGCAAAATGAGATTTTAAAAATTTTAAATTCAATTTCAAAAGAAAATAAACTTTTTCATTATAGTAAATTTTTCCTAGATTTGCAATATAATGAATGCATCAGTGTCCAGGTCTCAGCAGCTTAATAAAGTGTAAACATAATGATGATAATAAGCTCAGTTTATGCTCAGCTAGCTGTTGTTAACTCTTAGACATATTAACATTTCCAGCATATGTGTGAGTCTAGTTTTTGTGTGTGCGCGCGCACAAGCACTCAGTGATTTGTGGGTCGTTGTCGATCAGGTAGGAGGGCAAGAAGACTTCACCATCTGTTGTTCTCAGACTGCCCAAACCCCCGTCTGTTCCTGACACCCACCCTACTCCATGCTTCTCAACACTCTGTGTGGGTGCTGACCACAAGACCACATGCACGTTTAGAGAACATGACTCTCTTCTAGGAGTGACACCTACAGTCTGATACAGTATCGTGTTAACACACACACACACACTTACTCCTTGAGGAATCCCAGATGTAGTTGTTGAGGATCTCACCCATGATGTAGTACACGCTAGTGAGAGCTGTGAGGAGGATAAAGAAGATGGCTCTGGACAGCGTGTCAATGTGCTCTAAGAATGGGTACACCCAGACTCCGGTCACGTTGTACACCCAACACATCCTTAAAGAAAGACAGAGAGATTGTTACAGCGCATGTGACACATACTTGTAGGCTTACAACTCCCGTTTCTGTCTGTCTCTCTGTCTGTCTGTCTGAGCTGCAGGACCAGTCACGGCAGTGTCAATGTGTCTACCAGGACCTCTGCCTTGCAGACACTGCTCCTATTGTTCGTCTAAAGAACCTCCGACTCTGAGTATGTGTATGTCGTTATGACAAAAACTCCACTCCAGGATTCCTGAGAATGATTTTAATGTATTTCTGAGACAATTGGAATTATCCTATTTATGAATCCTTTTATTGCTCTGTTTTTTTTTTAAGGATGATTGTAATTATTGTAATCTGAGTATCGATTAAAGAGGTAGAAATTGTATAATGATTGAACACATAGTGTGTGTGTGCCTGTGTGTTACTTTATTTTAAGCAATTCTGGTAAAAGTTACAATGAATGTCAAGGCGTAGGACAAAGAAGCTGTATATTTCTGGCTACACTGATTAACAGTGAGAGTGAGTGAAGGTATTCACCAAAGCACATATCCCACACAGAAGCTGCACACAGCCAGGAGTCCACACAACCTGCTGGGATAGAAATGACGTGTGGTTCTCATCTCAATCAGGATGAAAGGAAGCACTGTCGTATGCTAGGGATAAAAGAAAGAAATTACATTCCTTGAACAAACACTAGTACAAGGGTTATGTTCAGGTTATCTGCATCCTATCTCATTTCCAACTTCTTCAGCTAGAAAGCTAGATAGAAATGCTATCAAGCTTCCTTTCAGAGTCAACTGATACCCCTTTTCCACCAAGGCGGATACAGAGCTAGTTCGTAGCATGTGCCCAATTTCAAATCAAGTCTTGTTTTAGACAACCAAAGCACCGGCCATTAGACAGAAAACCCGGTTCCACGGCACTTTGCTAGGCCAGAACAAAAAACCTCTTACGCCAGGGGCTGGGAACAGGATTATCACAAACAGCTAAAAGTTCATGACCACCTTCTTTTAAAAACTAGATGCAACGAGCAAGTATTTGATAGGTAATATCACATGCTTATCAAATGTAGTATCAAATGCTTTCTGGTTTCTTAATGCCATACATGGATTTGCTAACAGTTTTGCAATCCTGTTTTTCTTTAAATACATTGTAATTTAATTTATATTTTAAAAATTATAATAAAAATAGTGTTTCGCCAGGTTGAAGTTCGCCACGACAGTTGTTGTACTTGCCACTAGCAAAACATTGTTACTAGCGCTAGCATTTCTGCCAACATTGCAAATAGCAATAACAATGCTGGGAAAGGAGAGGCGTACATGGACGTGTACAGTAACGTAATGACATTACTCTCTAGCCCATGGAAAAACAAAGCTAGTCTTTAGGAGGTCTGCTATTGAACCGGCTCTGAGCCAGCAGTACCCCACATGAACTATCACCTGGTTCGATTTGGTGGAAAAGGGGCTTAAGTGAACGTTCCATTTATGCTAGGAGAACCACTGAGGCATGATTTAATTAGCTATCCATTGGTCATGAAATGTCTATGAACTTGTTTTTTTTTCACAATTTACCTAAGGAGTATGTACAACACCTCACGACTTGTTCCGAATTGTCAAAGCCCACTATGATTTCTCTTTAAAAAGCCTACAATCTGTCAACCCTTGCTACTTTTTCCTTTCTTTATATTCCTCACAGGCATATATATATATATATATATATATATATATATATATATATATATAAACAACCAATTTCCAGAGAAATTGTCACTTCACGTCAACTGGATGTTTTCAGATCCCTCCTTGGAAGTGATGTTCATATCAGCAATGATGGCCATTTTTGACTAATCAGGAGTTGAAATTGTGGTGCTTAAGAACAATTCATAGGTAAATAGTATTGTAAAATTAATATTATTAGTAATTAAATTATTACTAATATTAGTACTATTATTAGTAATTAGTATTTTGGTTCATTTGGATGATATAATTCATTACAACGGCGTACAGACCACCTACAAAATTCAGAAGCATCGGTGTGATCTAACATCTTACAAACTGATTCAATGTTTTTAGTCATCGACTACCTTGTCTACAATTGGCAGCAATTTTCCTTGAGCAGTACCAAACAATGATGAACACCCCCTACAATAGTGATGCACCAAGCTAAGACACATTGCTTATTGTAGTTGTAAACCAGCAGTACACTAATGAAGGTTCAGTTTGAGCTATATCATGTTTTAGCAGTAACATTACAGTCTAAACTGGCCATGAGAGTCTCCCTGATTCATATATCTCTTACTACATTTCTACAGGCTTCTGGCTATCCTGACCTGATGAGAGGATTACCTGGCTGCAGAGGGTGGTGGAATCTGTAGTGTACATATGAAGACTGGAGGCAGAATGCTCCTGGAGAGGATAGTGTGTCAGAGAGAGTGCTCCCAAGGTCAAGGCTTATATTTCTCTAACTGGCCTCCTACCAGTTGACAGAAGAGCTGACATGATACCACAGGTCCATCTCCCCCTGCTATCAGCAATGAAATCCCCACTAAATACCTCTTAGTGGGTCAGGGTTGGGTTGAGGTTACATGGTAGTGTTGGTTTTTCTAAAATGGGTGTAATCTTAAACGTTAGCTTAAATAGCAGAATCATAATTTCGGAAAGATTGTTTGTTGTTTTCAGTTCTTTTGAAACATAGCTCGCTCAAATAGGAAATATATATATATATATATATATATATTTATATATTTATATATTTATATATATATAAACTGTGAATGAAAAACGAGAGTTCTTCCAGGAATAATGGAAAAAAGAAATCTGGTATAGACTAGCTGTTTCTGATTTAAGCTCTGAACAGTTACAGGCCTAGATGTGCTTAATCATATGCTTAATGTTATCCCCCAGTTTGTGGGCTAAAGTGGCAGGTAGACATGTTCTTGTGGTTTAGCTGTAAAAATGTCCCTCCAAACAAACAGCATGATGTATCCAGACGACCATAAACTCTACAGGCCCATGTTGCATGGTTTCACTTGTACAACAATAATAGAGCAAAAAGCTATTTACTCCATTCAGTACATTAGCCACTTTGGCCAGCATGAGGTATACTTTTTGGTGACATTAGAGGTGCGTTATTTTTGTGCTGTGAGTTCACATATTTGAGGTGGGTTATTTTTGAAGCTTTAGCACGCATCTTTCCATACACAAAGTGAAAGAATGTTACTCATTTGTCAGAACTCCATGTGTAAGAGTGAATGATTTTGCAGCTATTCCAAGTCCTGGCCTTAGTGTCCTGTATTTTGCCCTTTGTGTTTTGAGCCTTATATACATATAGGATTTGATTCCCACCTCGGGTCTGTGTGTATGGAGTTTGAATGTTCTCCCCATGCATGATGCGTTTCCTCCAGGTACTACAGTTTCCTCCCACAGTCCAGGTACATTCAGATTAGGCTAATGGATGTTCCCAAATTGCCCGTAGTGTGTGAATGAGTGTGTATATGTGTGTGCCCTGCGATGAATTGGCATCCCATCCAGGGTGTATCTCCTGGGATAGGCTTCAGGCCCCCCCCAGACCCTGTATACAGGATAAGGTGGTATAGATAATGAGTGAGTGAGTAATAGTTAACCTTATTATTTATAAATCACTAAAACTTAAACATAGTTTAGACTGACACTGAAATTTAAAATTTATAAACTATAATATGGTGTCCAACTGTACTAAAAACATGGTGATTTAAGTTATACTTTCATTCTCTAGGGTTCTAACCAATCATAGCTCCTATTGTCAATCACGTGGCATGGTTTCTTAATGTCATACAATGAATTTGCTAACAGTTTTACAATTCTGATTTTCTTTAAATACATTGTAATTAAAAAAAAATTTTAATTGTGCTAATTTAACAATGACCAAAAGATCTGAATTTTTTTCTATGCATAAATTAGCAGGCCATTTTTGCTATTATTAAGTCAAATAGATTAAACATTTTCCCAGTTTACCCATCATCCCAACACACCTGGACTCACCTTTTTCCCTTGTTCCTTGCACCTAAACAGCCCAAGCTCATCAGTTATTAACCTGTTTAACTGACTGTGATGTGAAATGCAGACAAACAGTATTCTACAGGATGCATTAGAGCTCCATCGCAGGTGTTTCTTCTGAATGCTGCCATCACTTATCAACTGGAACCTTAATGTTGTGTGTAAATGTTTCAGTCAAAATACACCTCTCACTCAAATCAGTATGTAGTGTAGTGTAGTGTATGGCAAAGAGGAACATCGAGGTGTAGTGGTGTTGTGTACAGTATGTTCATACTGACAACAACGAGGTGCCATATGTCAAGCAGGAGAAAGCTGTTTGACTTCTGGCATGGAGATCTGCTCACTCCTGCACGTAGCAATCACAGCAGAAGTGTGCAGTTAGAAATGATTTTGTGAAGTGCATGCCATCCAAAAGTCCAGTTCTTATGCCAGGAATGACCAGGTTTACCCAGTGTGAACTTTTCTTTCCTGGCACGTGGAAAATGATGTCAATGACAGAACGCACTTCATTAGCTCAGGACCATCACGTTCACCTGATAAGACGAATAAACAGCTTGGGAGGTAATCAACACCAGGCTGAGCACTGGGAAAAGGATAAATAGGTGGAGCGTGGGGCTACAGAACAGCTAAACTAGCTCCATGAATAGTTGATGGTGCAGAGGGCTGCACCGGTGGAATGGCTAGCACACCGTATCACCTTTGTCTCACCCAGTTCCAGTTCACTGCACGACTAAAGCCTGATGTAGATATACCGAATTGTTTACCGTTGGTAATTAGTCATAAAGGCCTGCATACAAGTACACTCACATACACACACACACACACTGAGCTTTGTTGCCCACTGTGTCAATTAAAGCTCCTATGAACAAACCTAGTGAATTAAATATGATTGTGGCCTGGCATGCTCTCGTCAGAGGCAGATTCGATTGCCACCTAGTCTGATTTAGGTTCTGTTGCACTTGCGATTAATAAAAGTTTGACCCAGACACTTTCTACGTGCAATTTGGAAGGAAATAAGATTGATTAAGAAGTTAACGTAAAGCTTCTAAAAACTCTCAGCTGTTTGAAGCTTCGCCACATGTGCACTGCTCAATTAGGCACCATTATTTTATTTTATTTTAATTTATAAGAAACTTCTTGCATTTGTCTTAGTACCATACATTGACAGATAGGGGGCATCCTTTTATTACTCTTATACTCATTGGAAGATGTGATTCCTTAAAAAGAAAATGTAAAAAAGATGCACATGCTTTCGTTTGTCAAGTTGTTGTCCTTTTGTCTGTCTCTGGTCTCTCAAGACGATCACCGTGATATCTTTACCACCTCCACCATCACCATCATGATTCTTACGGATCTAATCTTCATGATTGGAAGAGAACGAGAGAACAGCTCTTATGTTGCTCGCATTTCTAGTGCTTCCTGTTAAACCCAAACCCTTGACAGATGTTTCCTCAACATCTGTAAGGTTTATTGTGATCTTCTAGCCCCCCCCCTTTCCCCGCTCTTTATCCAATCCACAGCACAGTCATCTTCGTATTTTTTTTTTTTTTTCGAGAGCAGGCTTTCAGAAAACATGAGTCATTTTAGCACTTCTAGCCTAGTTTAGTCTTAATCAACACCTCGCAGTCCTCAGAAGAAATTCAATCCGGTTGCTATCCTCGTGAGTGAGGTGTAAAGCCTGTGTACGAGCCTAATTGCTCTGCTGTAGGTAAGCAGTGAAAAAAAACAACAACAAATAACTAAATAACAGGCAGGCAGAATTGAGGACAGATCCAGGGTTTCTAGAGAAACAGAACTGAGGAGTGGAGGACTGTTGCTGTGGAAGCAAGGGGAAACAAACACACGAGGTACCATGGAATGCTGCAAAATATTTACACTGGTGTAATGGTATAATAATCCACCACAACCGTCAAGACAGCTCACATATCAGAAACTAGTCCCAGTCTCAGTTCTCTCTGCGACTCATAACGACTTGTTCAGTCGTGTTGGGACTGCTCTTTAGCACAGAAACAACATTGCTGTTCTCACATTAGTCAGACTTACCTGTCATCAAAACAAGAAACGGATGTTCCAAATCACCTCTTGCACAACTTCACTCTTTTTTTTTTTTTTCTTCTTCTTTTTTTTTGTTTGCCTCTGACATCAGGACAACCCCAGGCATTGAAAAAAAATCTCACATAAAATAGTACAATAGTTGACTGAAATAGTATTCTGGTCTTGTTGTTGTTGAAACTCTCACCATTCCATGGTTCAGCCACTGAGGGATGAAATTATCCAGGAGTCTTGGGTACACCAGATCTCGGTCATAGAGGTACAGGATCCAGAACATGGTGACTACAAACTGTAAAATCAAATAAACACATAAAATAAGATCTATAATCTTTATATGAGCTTCTCACCGTAAACAAGCTTTCATGGTGCTCTTTGTTGTTATCGGTACAGATTGTACTGTGTGGTTCAGCACAGGTTAAGATAAACCATTACGTTGCAGTGCCAAATATAGATTTACTAATGCTGTATTTACTGCGGTTATAATATGACAATCATTAATTATGTTTTTTTTTTTGTTTCCAGTTTATTTAATACAAATTGTCTTTTTGCTCAGGTTGCCAGATAACAAACTCCACAGTCCAAACAAATCACAGGTCAAATAATATCAACACCTATACTGTAGCTCAATTATTTATGCACATTCTTTACATTCACTTAAATTAGCCTAATTTGTATTTATTATACACCCAAACCACATTTTCAGCCTTTTCCCCAGCCATGCCCCTAATTATGCATATGGCTTAATATAATTTTAACTGATGAATTACATAAAAGAAAAAAATCACACCTATACAGTTGTCATGAATGGAAAATCTAGATATGGAGAGCAAAACTATTTTTGTACCATGCTGCAAATGTATATTTCTGTTGTAACCTTTTGGTCACACCATGCCAAAATAAGAAGCGTTTTTTAAAATATATATATATATTTTTTTCATTAATTTATCTATTCATGTACAGTGGAACCTTGGATTCAGAGTAACATGGTTTACGAGTGTTCCGCAAACCGAGAAAGATTTTTAATACATTTTTAATCGGAAACCGAGCAAGTATTAGTTTACGAGTGCCGAGTGTCATGTATCACGCATGCGACTCTTATTTTGACACCGAGCGGAAGTGATCACAACTGAGCAAATGATTTTACTCTCTCTTGCGCTGTGGGAATTATGGGTAATCGTCTCCCCTGCTGCGTCCCCTGTGTCAAAATAAGAGTCCCCTGCCGCGTCTTCGTGCTCGTCTCTTATAATCAACATCTCCCTCTCTCTTCTGTTTGGAAACACTTAACTGTCTGGATTTATTTTTACTTTTTTTTAAATGATAAGTGCAGGTTTACTCACTCATCATCTATACCGCTTAATCCTGTATTCAGGGTCACGGGGGGCCTGGAGCCTATCCCAGGAGACTTAGGGCACATGGCAGGGTACACCCTGGACAGGGTGCCAATCCATCCCAGGGAACGCCAATTTGGGAACGCCAATTAGCCTAACCTACATGTCTTTGGACAGTGGGAGGAAACTGGAGTACCCGGAGGAAACCCACCAAGCACGGGGAGAACATGCAAACTCCATGCACACGGAGACGGGAATCGAGCCTGGCCGGGGATCGAACCCGGACCCTGGAGGTGCAAGGCGACAGTGCTAACCACTACACCACCGTGCCGCCTAAGTGCAAGTTAATTTGTTTTATTTTTACTTTATATGTTGTATTCATTATTTTTATGTATTTATTGTTTTGGGCTGTAGAACAAATAATTAGAGTTTTCATTATATCTTATGGCAAAATTAAATTTGGTTTACGAGTATTTTTGAACAAATTATGCTCGTAATCCAAGGTTCCACTGTAGTTACTTTTATTTGATTAGGTTGACACAGGCTTTTTTTTCATTACCGTTCGTTAAAAAAAGAAATTTCAGTGTCTACATTATCTAAATAAATAATCTAAATAAATAATATTTAATTTGCATATTATGGCAGCACAGAGGTTTAGGTGTCACCTTGCACCTCCAGGTCCTGAGTTTGATTCCCATCTCAGGTCTATGTGCATGGTGTTTCCTCCCACAGTTAAACAAAGACATGCAGATTAGACTAACTGGTGGTCCCAAATTATGTGAATGTGAGTGGGAATGTTGACCGGAAGTCCTACCACAGTCATACAAAATGGGACTAAATACAATGGTCACCATTGGTGACCGGTCCCTGGTTGGACTACAAAGGTTCCCATGACTGGATGGAATTTGCATATTGCATATTGGAGTTTAATATAACAATTAAGTACTGAATATTTTAAGTAAAGGTTTTAGTCAAACATTTGACATCTTGTCTTGAAGGTCCTTGCTTTAAGTGTTCTATAAGTTCTATAACTTAAAAACGGAATGCAAAGTAATATTTGTCTTTTTTTTCTGAGAAGATGTGGACATGACATCAAGCAGCGGATCAAGCCTACATTAAGCATTTTTATAATTACAGATTATTCAAAAATCAATGAAGTGTAAAATAAGACTGTGACTCCTGTTCGAGGTCCTCGGCTCTATTTAAGAGAAGTCCATGTGAGCAAGAAGTTTCCGTTCTGCTTCCTGTGTAATACCTTTAATCCCTGTGGTTTTAACAGCTCCCAAAATTCCACCTTGTGCATGAACAAACCTCATGTAAGGATGTGACAGGATCCTGTTTGGATTAGTCATTTCACTTTCCAGGAATAATCTGGCCATGGCTAAATAAATAGAGCCCTGTCAGAAGGACAGGCTTGGTGAATAAACACCACTGGTGTGGTTTCTTTCAGTTATTCAAGAGTAGCCAGCTTCCTGAGTGTAGAACGCCCCAAAAAAACGCAAGCCACAAAGTGAGGCCACATTGCTCCCGTAAGGTGTGGAAGAGCCTCTATACATGGTCCAGTTCAAAACTTTTGGGCAGGCAGAAAGAAAATTCGCAATGTTTTTGGAAGTTTTTGGACACTTGATCATCAAACTCACTGAGAAAGATTTCTTCTAAAATTTCTTGAAATGAAGTTGGTCCAAAACAAGCTGGCATCCTTTAGTGGCCCAAAAGGTTTTCCATTAAATATTGGGAACACATCGAAAGATTATCTGCATGCTTTTTGGGGGCAATGTTAACGTTCACAAACACACACACACACATATGCACAGACACAGGAAAGGATATGAATAAAAAGATAAATCAGGAACTACTCAAAAAACAGATGCAAATCAGAAATGCCAACTGAGAGCAAAACAAGGGGTGGAGACAAGAACATACAGTCATGTCAAAATAGTCCAAGAGCCAACATGTGTGCTGGAAAGGGAAAATGGCATGCCATTAATGAAGTCAAACATGGTGTATTCGCTTTTTCATCGTTTGCCACAGTCCACTTAACTAAGCTCTAAACACAAAGTAGAATGCTGCCAAAGTTATTCAATTGAGTTGAAATGGGAAAATTTGTAAAATATCAAATGAATTAACAACCCGCCTTCATGCTCAGTGCTCTCTGATTTTAACCAGTTATAACAAATAAGACAGGACTTCTTTTTCAGTTTTTTTTTCTTTTTTTACAGAAATGTGGTTCAGACTGAGATTTAATACTTAAAAAATATTTTGCTCAACTGCACAAAAAAATTATTTAAGTCTCGGCTTCATGCTCTGGGTTTCTAACCAGTCGTAAACAAGGAATGATCCGTCTGACAAATTAAAACGCAGATTTCTGAACATCATAGAACGTTGCTGACAGTTTTACGATCCTGTGTTTTTAAAATTTTGTAAAAGAAATTTCCCAAGAAATAAACAAAAATAAAGAGCACTTGTTTAACGATTACTTTTTTACACAGACCTTACCCGGATTTCTTCCATCTTTGCTAGTCATGCAAAAATGGATGGACAGCGCTTTCCTCTAGGTATGTTTCTCAAGTGACATCCTTCTTGCTACCTGATTGAAACACTAAACTTCTTAAAAGTTAAATTACTATTATTTGTGTGTTTGGAAATAACAACACAATACCTTCTGTACTTTCCATTAATGAGATACCTTGCTAACATTGTCCTATTCTAATCCTGTTCAGGTCAGATATCATACAGTATCTGTGATATTTTCACACCAAAGCAAAGGCACTTTCCATGCAATCAGCTTACGGGGGAAAAAAAATCAACTATATATATACACAGACATCTTCGCTGACTAATGTGAATAAATACAAATGAACCTAGGTATGTAACTGTACTTACTACTCCTACAGGGAAAGCTAGCACAGCCATCATCCAGTCCCGCAAACCAATCAGCTTCCGGAGTTGTCTCTCTTGCTCCATGCTTGCTGTGCCCTTCATCAAAAGGCTAGAGAGATCTGTCAGGACACACACTCCAAAGAACACGGCTTGGATGACCTACAGAAATAAAAACAATAATGAGCATGAATGCTAATAGGGCTGATCTTCAAAATGCTTATATCCAAAATGTGTAAATCTTCTGTAAGTGTTGTGTATGGTATAAGAAATGCACTAATTTCTTATACTGCTTTGGAGTGTAATTAAACATGAACATCGTGCTACCAACATGCCACTCTTAGTTGTGCCCTACTGACATAACAGATTGGTTCTTAAACTTAACATAATTATGAATCTGACATTTGGTCTTTTGCATCTTCCTACATTTAAAGTGACTGCCCTCTAATATTACCCTCAGTGGGGGATCATTTTTACTTGAAGCTACACATGCAGTAGCCCTTTCATTGACTCTACACATTGTTGAATGCCTTAAGTGAAAAGAGACGTACTCCCAGTTTCAGAAGTTCCGCTAGAAATGACAGACAGCCGTTAGAACACACACACACACTTTCCAAATTAGGAGAACTTATTTCTTTTTTAGTTTAAGCTGGGTCCTTATACTGATATTGTAATTAGCAAACCAACCATGGCACAAACCATGGGAGCTAAAATATGTCTCCAACCCTTTCACTGCATCCATACAGAATTATACAAGAGCCATGCTGAAAAGATCTAAAAAATGAAGTTATCCCAAGTCAGATTCCATGCAGATTGAGGATGCCCTGTACACACTGCAGATTGCCCACTTTCTCATTGCCAAAGCATTGCCAGATCATCACATGGAGATTCCACCTCCATGATTCAATTACGGTGTACTGCAGTTATCTAACATTTTTTCATGAGCTTTGCGTCTGACATATGTCCTTTGCTTGAATCCAAACACCTCAAACTTTGCCATGGGTCCATTCATTTAAAGTCCACTGTTTGTGCATATTGCCCCACTACAACCTTTCCATCTGCTTTGCCAACCTTTATAGGGGTATTTTCTTAGCATCTCTACCCATACGTACTTGTTTTCTTGCACATCTTTTAATGGAATCTTTAAATTCTTGGATATATCTCACAGAGTATAACATTCCTTTCTCAAGGCAAATATAGAACAATGAGTTTCGGAGCAAAGCTGTTTATGTTTGGCCAATTTTGGAAATGAAAATGACATCACTCTCCCTTTGTAGGGAGAGGCAGAAAAACAGGTCTGGAAAAACAGAGCATTGCAAAACTTAAAGCTTTAGAGCAAATAATAATTGTTTTGTAAAAAGTTTGAAGTTTCATATTAATGATGAACATGTTTTCTGTGTTTTGGTATTCTTTTTTACAAAAAGAATTCAATAAAAACATACAAATACATATACAATATTAAATACACGCATATAAATAATATACAAAAATAAAGTATAGTATACTGTACTAGTACTACTATAGTAGTAGATCTTTTTTGTTTTTTTGCCAGTGTATATAAAGTTTCGGAAGACTTTTTGATGAAAAAAGTGTTAAGTTTCCCTTTGTGTCGAGACTTTTGGGACATTGTATTATTTTTTAACAAGAAAGCCATTAAAACTACAATAAAAAAACGTGTCCTAATATTTTTAAAGCGCCAAAGTAGAATGTAAAAAAAAAACATTGTTACGTGACCACACGCCACTTCTATTAAATTCTTTGTATAACTGAAAAAAGGCGTTTATGTGGAAAACATGAGTCATGAGCTTTTCGGACAAAAACACCAGGCGCATCTTTGCGCATGCGCAGACTGCTACCTGACACTACCTACATATGCTACGTTGGATATGACTTGCGCAACTCCTTTATGTTCATGCAAATGAGTTGATGGGTTATTGTAATCCGTGTGTGTGCGTTTTTGTGATGGCCTGTGTTTATCAGCTCATACGGCTGTGGAGTCCTGGTGCTATCTCTCTCTCTCTTTCACACACACACACATACACACAAGCTGGGGCTGCATGTTTTTTTTTTCCCTTTGGGTTTCAGTTATTAATAACCAGACATCTTCTGGGTTTATGAGGAACACTTACCAGATCTATGAAGGTGAGAAACTTCCAGCTCCCGCCGTAGGTCTGGTGCGCGGGCATGTCTATGGCTTTGTAATTGCAAATGATGGAGAAATACGACAGCAGGATAGCTACTCTCAGGATCTGGGAAGGGATGAGCGCCATGTTGTTTTATTTCCCGTCCAGGATGCTGGTACCTCCCGCGGCGAGGAGGAGAGGATGCTGGACGCGAGGAGGGAGGAGGGGGAGAAAGGAGGCTGTTGCTATAGTAACAGGTAAAGCTGCCACGTACCGTAAGCGCGCGATGTTTGCCGGGATTTCAGAGATGACGTCAAGACCATTTTGGAACGCAGAGGATCGTTTCTAAGCAAGAATGCACAAATGTTCATGTTCTGCTCTGAAGCTCTCACAGTCACCCAATACGCTCCCGTGTATATATATACATACTGTAACTCTATGAATCTATGCAATGACAAAGTTGTACCTACCTACCTACATATTGATAAAAGAATATTCTCCCTGCAAAAGGTATTCAACCATTTTATTGTGGTCTATTTTTGTGTATAATTAATTTCAATGTCATACAGTGCTTTGTAACAAAATTAAACTGTCATGCAATTTCTAAAAGAAATGCAAACTACTTCTTTTTTCCATTTCTTCCAACTGGTATGCTTGCTACTGACGTTATGTAAACTATGCCAATATCATAAGCATAAGCCCCTCCCATACAAATTTACACCCTTGTTCTTCAGGATTCAAACTAGTAAACCTAACAACTTTTTTGGGGCACATATACCCGTCCCTAATTCTGTTTAATTGACCCGGTTTAAAGCCTACTGCCCTATTCGCATGTTTCTAAACTTTCACTCTGAGACAGCGAGGTGGTTCTTTACAGCCAAATAGAAATGATGAAACGTGAAGGCACGTCTGTGGGGGAGGTTTTACAAGCACCTTATAATCCAGTCAAGACTGACCTTTGTCAGGTGAAACCTGTTCTTATGTAACTTCCTGTTAGCAAAGCAAAAGGCGCTGGGATTCCAGAGAGTGACGTGTTTATGAGTGTGTTGTTTAGCAGGAATACGCTGAGGGCTCTACAATAAGGTACTGCTGAGGGCAGAAACATGGGGTGTGGAAGATAGGCATTTCCTTAATGAATTTCCTGTGAGTAATTGTTCACAACTTCTGGGTACAGAGTAGGGTTCTATGTCATGCCATTTTCGTTTCAACTGGTATCCTTTTCTGTAATCTGTCTCTCTATTGTTCCATTGATAAATATTTCTACTGGTGTAAAATGTAGTCAAAATAGCATCAATCGCACCTGTCTTTCTGCATTATATTTCTCTGGTTAGGCAGAATTTTAGTGTTTCTATCGTTCTTGAAATGAGGTTTATAGCACTGTTATGGGACATCTCATAGTTTGATAAGATGACAGGAAGTAAACTCTATGCTAACTAAGTCTGGGCATGTCACTGATCAATCTGGTGCCCAGCAGAAACAAGAAGACGTTGAAAGACAGGTTACACTGGTTATGAGCTGAAATCCTCTACTGCATGATATGCTATTAACTACAGTTGTTTTCCCTTGCACACGAGACAGACACACAGGGTCCCATGACAAGGGTGTCACACCTCTAAATCCTTTAACAGTGATCACACTTTTGCAAAACAAAATAGCACAAGCAGGTATGTGATAATAGCTATCATGTCTGCTTTTTTCTTTATTTAACTTTAACTTTTTGCTTAGCTCGGGGGGAATATCCATAACATCTCGCTATTCCCAACTCCTCTGCTCACACTGAGCGAGGGAGAGAGAGAGAGAGTGAGAGGGAGAGAGAGAGAGAGAGAGAGAATCCAGTTCACAGAAATCATCATGGGTAACACAAGGTCAAGTCCAGTGTGAAGACCCAGACACAACTGAACACAGATTTGAACAACCTAACTTCATGTATAATTTATTGCATTAAATTAATTAAAGTAAAGAAAACTCTTTAGGTAATTATTTTTAATGTGTATGATACATACTGTATGATTCTAAAACAACTATCACAAGCACCTCAAAAAATGAGGAAGATGTGGGCAACCTGTGTAAACATTCAGGAAACACTATTTATTTATTTATTTATTTAACAAACTAGTGTTTATTGACATCATTGAATATGTAACAGGAAATAAAAATGGTTAAATTTGTATCTGAACTCCATTTATTTTATTGTTTATTAAACAAACTAGTGCTGATTGAAACGATTAAACATGGTGCACCCATGTCAGACGCTTTTAATCTGACATTTATGTTTGTTTGTTATTTTGGAACAAGTTTTTCAAGATAATTGAATATGGTGCATATTAAATATGGATCTATCTCTTTATCTGTTTTTGTTTAATAGTTTAACTAACATTCTTAGAGGTGACTGAATTTGGTTATAATAGTTAATTTTTTATCAGATGTTAGTTAGTTTGTTTGTTTGATGCTTTAACATTCACAGCCATTCTGATACATAGTGATGTAAAACTTTTACATTCCAATGTGCCATTTAAAAGTATTTGCCCCAACTGATTTCCTCTATTTTGCATATTTGTCACACTCAGTGGTTTCAGATCCTCACACAGTGTAATATGAGACGAGCAGAACACAAGGAAACAAATACCGCACAGAAATCACCTGTATCACCTACATATCTGTAGCACCTATATCACCTGTGTAAAAAAAAGGGTGTCCCCTAAGCTTAGCTTTTTGAGCCACTACCTAAAGATTAATGACTTATGTCTGGAGATCAGTCTTTGACATCACTACAGAGGAATTTCAGGAAAACTGCAGGGCTTTGCAGCATAAGTTCTCTATTTAAGGTCCTGCAAGTATTTTAGGTCCCCTGTCTCAACTTGGTCCAGTTTAAAACTTTGGCTGGGACAATCCAAAATCTGCATTTTTTTTTTGTTTGTTTTGCTGTTCTTGCTCTTTTGCTGTCATGCTGCATAATCTGACTACACTTTAGCTTCATATCACAGATTGATGCCTGGATCTTCTCCTTTTTTGGATTTTCTGGAACAGATCAGAATGCATGATTACAACACTTATGGCAACTTAATGTCCCATCACCATCACACTACCCCCCACCACCACATTTAAAATGTTCTTATTGTGGATTGTTTTGTTAGCTTCCAGATACAACATGTCTTCCGCTTTTAATTCATCATTCCACACAGCTTAATCCGAAAAGGTTTGGGGGTGGCATATGGTACTGTTTTGGTTTCCTTCCAGCTCATTTTGAATTAAATTGGAATAGTCTGAGTTAAAATAAAGTAAACTGAATTATCTCATATGCTGTCAAAGTTTAATAGAAAAAAAAATACAGTTTTAGCTTTTATGTTCTGGATGTTCTAAAGTGTGTGTTGAAGGTTAGGGCTTGCAGGTACATTTGCTTATTCGTACGTCACAACAGCAAGCAGCGCTCAAAGTTTCGTGATGCGTGACGTTTCCGCGATACAGATCGGGCAGCAGCTGGAGCAGCATGGCTACCCGATGCGAATCGTGTGTCTCGCGGACGAAGTTCGGGCAGGTGAGGCGGATCTGGTAACCACAGAGCCGGTGTTTCGCCCTCGTTGTGCACTCTGGGACGGACGCGTGCTGGGGGATCCGATGACGTCACGGGCCAAACACGCACACAAACACACGCGGGGACACTGACGCACGCGCGCTCACACCTTCTTCACGCTGTCGCTTTTATATTCTTCTGCACTCGCGCTCCCTCCCTCTCCCTCTCTCTCTCTCTCTCTTCTGTAGCCGTTTTTCTATTCTGGGAAGCGGTGCCAGGAATAACCCAGTCTGTTTCCCCCTCCATCCAGGCTTCTTCTCTGGCTCCGAGCAGGAAGCAAAAAAATACGATACGAACCGGACTGTTTACTCTTTACACACAGTAAGGTTCCCGGAACGGCAGCGCGCGCATCACCTGTCGGACCTGCGCTCGCGTGTTTTTTATTATCCACCCAAGACTGTGTGCAGCGCTGCATATCCTCTGCTCCGCCCGGGTCAGCAGCGGCTCTCTGCTCGGCCAGGCGCGCTGACATTCCCTGGGATGTTCTCGGACGCTCTGTGAAGGGAAGCACCCTGAGCACGGTAAGAGCGCGAGCTGCTACACTGTCTGCTTCCTGAGCGCGAGCTTGCTCAGCTCAGTTCCGTAGCAAATGCGAGTACGCTTTGTGCTTAATGGAATAATCCACCTTTTTGGGGGGAATACCCAGCTGCTCGCGCGCTGATATCGGGAATGCTGCGTAATATCCTGAGGAATGTGCACAGGCAGGGAGCGGCTTCACCGGGAGAGCTCGTAGGTTCCGTCAAAGGAAAAACATTGTTGTTATTATTTTTAAGACAGTTGCTTTCTATTTATTTATTTAACTTGGAAGTGTGTTGTAAAGTACACTGTGTACACAGATTGTCAGGTGTGTGCGTGGTGCGTGTGCGTGCGTCAGTGTGCGTCTGCATACACACCCGCGCATATATATATATATATATATATATATATATATATATATATATATATATATATATATAATGTATATATAATGTATATGCGTGTGTGCGCGTGCCTGGGTGACGGTGGGTGGGACGCTGGCTCGTTCCGGGAATGTTCCATGACGTGTTCTCAGTCAGTGAGCGAAGGGGGGAGGGGGGGGGGGGGGGTTGGGGGGACTCTAGGGGGACTCTTCAAACGCAGCTGTCGCTGCAACCCGACTCTATTCACGTTCAGTTCATTTCTGTTAGAACAAGCGCGCGGGTTGTCATCTTGGTTTTGGATGGATTTTCCTTTTGCTTTGCAACAGTGTTATTCCCAGTCATTATTTCCAGTGAGCCATTTTAGAGTTTTATTTATAATAACTGATTAAAGATTTAGGGCGCCACTGTGACTTAGTGTTTAGCCCAGTCTTCTTGCACCTCCAAGGTCTGGGTTCAATTCTTGGCCAGGTTCAATTCCCGCCTCTGTGTGCATGGTGTTTGCATCCACACACAACCACCCCCACCCCCAGTGTTTGGCAGGTTTCCCCCAGGGTACTCCGGTTTTCTCCCACAGTTCAAAAACATGCCGATTAGTCTAAGTGGCGTTCCCAAATTGCCCATAGTGTGAATGAGTGTGTATATGTGCCCTGGATAGGGTCTACCCTGCCTCGTGCCCTAAGTCTCCTTGATAGACTCCAGGCCCCCAACAGCCCTGTATACAGTATAAAGCGGTATAGACAACGAGTGTGAGTGAATGATTTAAGACTTATTCAAATTATTATTATTACCTCAGATAATAATAATAATAATAATAAATGTAATGGGTGTGCTGTATAACATAATAAACACCTTACAACAGAAATAAATGTTTTTTAATATGTGAATATTACAGTCATGTTACCAGGGCTTATAATAACAGATGGGGAAGGAACATGGCTGACATTGAGCTGAACAGAAATAGTGAACAGTAATAGATTCTGCAAAGAATAGACAAGAGCAGAGTTCATCACATAGGACAGCAGTTTGAAAGTTTGCTGCGATCATGTGATTGTGATAAACTTGCAATACTTCTGGGTTTGCTTGGTGCTGCAAGTTGTGCATATTGTGAAACAAAACCGTCACTTTTATACATTTGTATGCTATTTATTATATATCTTCACAGTCCTTAATAGCATTTTACATGTCTTGTTTTATGTAAAGGTTTCAAAAAATGTGACAATTTAACAAGAATACATGTTGTTAGTCCCTGTTTATGGTACAAAAGTTTACTAAGGGTCTCCAGATGAAAATGGAGGGTCTCCAGAAAAACAAAACTTCCCTTGGTTTATTAATTTTCTGTTTTTGTCCATAAAAACATGCCATTAGATTTTTCTAACCAGGAATGACATCATTCCAAGTATAGCCCTTTTTTGCATAGCTCATTTTTTGGCGTTACACCTGGGCACACTTTTCCAAGAAGTTCTATTTCCTGCATTTTGTTTGGCTAAAAAATGCACTTCCACAAAGGGTGTGTGTGTGGGATAGGTGTGTGGGGCGGGGGGGTGCTTTGGAGCAGCAACTTATTTGCATTTTAAAATACTGACACTAAAATGGCACATTTAAAATAGGAGTGAATTGCATGCATGCCAGAATGCATGATCTGAGGAATATTTCAGCTTGGACCAACACACTTTTTGAGATCTTTATGATTTTTTGAATTTCAATAAATTCACAAAATCATAAAAATCTCAAACCTTGTGAATATATATATATATATATATATATTATAATTATAGAAATATTCCTGAGATAATGCATTCTGTCATGTCTGCAATTCACTCCTATTTCAAATGTGCCATTTTAGTGTCAGTATCTTTAAATGCAAAGGTTAAAGTTAAAGGTGAACCATCTTATATAATATTTGTATGTTGGTTCACCTTTAACTATAAGAGCTTCAATAAAGACTGTATCACATGCCATGCTTGCAGTGCAGCCTAGTAACGCCTCACAGATTTGCATCGTGCCTTGCATTTGCGGCACCCTATACGACTGCACAAGGCTGTTGCCACTTTTTACTCAATGCCTGATCTCTGCACCTCATGCTCTCCACGGTGACAGTGCAGCGAAAACATACCCAAGTGCACTGTGTTGCACCAGTTGTGGTTAACTCTGCTGAACTTTGTGGTGCTTCTTGAGATCGGGATATGGAGTGGTTTGGTAAACAAGACGGTTGAGCCTGATTGTATCATTGTATTGTATTATAATATTCTAAACTGACCTCATATCTCATTAAATTAAATATAATGAGACACACTCTATAAGTGTGTCATAAAATTAACAGCTGATCCATTTGGTGTATTTTTATATAATCTAGTTTACAGAGTCCATCTGAGCTGTGTGTGTGCATGTTCATATGCATGTGTGTGTGTGTTTCTGTGCACTCTTACTGCGAGCGTCTCAAGTTTGTTTTTTGCGCATGGTTTGTCCTGACACCTTGACGACTGCTGCCTATGACGTCCTCACTCAGCTCACCTCATCCGCACACACCACAGGAAGTGCTCGCGGCCTCCCCTGCTTCCTGCTTCATAAATGAGGTAGTCTTTCTCTCGTTACCTGGCTTTCTTCTCTCTTTTTTCACTTTCTTCAGGAGCAACAGATACAGACCTATTTCAAAGCCTTATCATGTGAAGCCGCCCCCTCCCCTCCCCTCCCCCTGTCTGCTTTAGCTTATAGTAAAGAAATCATGATGGTTGTGTTTCCTCCTCTTGTGCGAGGGCAGCTCGGGTGAATGAAAGTGATGGAGGGCTGCATCATGCATATGGACAGGACTTGTGTCTTTTGGATTTCCTTTTCTTTGCCCTTTTTGGAGGCACATGGAGAACACAGTGTCAGGTGGGCCATCGGGTTTAGGTACAAGAGAGACTAGTGGTAGGTGAAAGAGGTCAGGTCAGTAGTTATATTGAGAAAGTAGTTCAGAAGTGGATAGGGGACACAGAACTGAGTCAGGCACAGGTTTGGGGAATCAGGATGATTGTGTGGTCATGTCTGTGTAACACTTGATAGTGTAAAGAGCCAGAAGAGGAACACATTGTGAGTGTGTGCATAGATATAGATATAGATATAGGTGTGTGTGTGTGTGTGTGTGTGTGTGTGTGTGTGTGTGTGTTTATTTGTTTAACACTCCCTTTCCTGATGCCTTTTGGAAACAGGGTGTGTTAGGAGTGTGTTTGGCTGGCTTAACTTGCGAGACAACTAAGAGAAGAATCCAAAGGTAATATCCGACTTTCATATGTGAGTGTGTATATACGCTAACTAAATGTGTGTGTGTGTATATATATATATAGTTAGCATAAAAAGGTGCTTTTCATTGATTGTCCTTTTATTATATATTTTTATATAATAAGAGAACATTTACTTCGCCATTTCATACTGTTGTTTTCAGCTCAATCAGAATAACAAATAAAAATATTGTTATAGTATTGTTGAATTAAAGTGATTTTTTTTTTTACTAATAATGATTAGCACTATGGATAACACAGCACTAAGGAAATCTTTTTTCCCCAGAAAGTAGAATGGAAAAAAAAAGCATTAGTTCACATATTACACACAATTTAGTCGAAGGCTTATCCATAGTCCCCTTGTTTAACCTGTATATAGTTCTAGCATGCAGATGACTAGCATGCTGTGGTGTGTACGCAGTCTTGGCTGTTTATCTTTTGGACAGTGTCTCAGCAGCTTCTGTAATTTTGTGTGGAAGCACAAAGTCGCAGCCTGGGCCATGACTTTTTGAATAAGGGCTGCAATGTAGCCACATACAGAAATAGACATGCAAAGTGCTGATAGCTATCAGGGTCTTGGGCTGAAAGTGGCTCTACGTTACACAGCTGCGAGCTACTCGTCACGGCGTGGAAACCAGATACAGATGAAGTGTGTTTTAATGTTGTGTGTGTAGGAGAGAGAAAGGAAAAAAGAGAGATTGTTGTGATATAAAATATAGATATATACATATGGTGTTGAGCTAAACACCTTGCCATAGCGAAGCTGTGTGGGTGACTAGCCACATAAAATGCTGACAGTCACACCAAATGCATAATAAACAAATGTGTCAGCTTTTTCTTTTACTATAGCACCTATGTAAAGTTCTGACATCAAGCAAATGTTAGCATAGCGCTAGCAGCATAAGTATATATTAACTTCAATATTAACTAATAATAACTAATCATAACTTCAAATTATTAGCCTTGTAACAAACTGCAGGCTTATTGCGATTAAGATACTCCGATCTGACTAGCTTTCTCCTGTGTGCTACATTTAAGCTTCCTCAACGGTGAAGTCATGTTCCCAGCGTCTAATCAACATGCTAGGTTTACAGGTAGAACAGAGCCTGTGGTGGAAAGGAACGCAGTGTTTTTACATTGTCTAAAGGTGACATGTAGAACCTGTCAGTAATCATTGTATTAACAATATCCCGAAGAGTCTCTTGTGACAATGGATTGCTCAAACTATTCTACAAAGTTAGCATTCAGTAAATAAAAGTTTTAATTCTATTGAGCATGGCAATTTAGAAATATGAGACATGGCAGCAGGACAGGTAAAGGTATTTTTTATGATATTTTTTAAATCATTTTGTTATTGCTGTAAACTTGTTCTAGGTATTAATATTAATACCTTCTGTAATGCTTTGTGATGGTGGGAAAGAGGAATATCACTTCTCTACATTAGCATGTAACATCACACCTGGATGATCAGATGACCTGCTGCAGGGATTCCAGACTTTTTAACCATGATCATTTCATGTGTTGAGAGTGGTGCGTACGTGTGATGCACAAAACCCGCCTGAAGAAGCAAGGCATTCTTTGTTTCCATGGAAACCATGTTGAAAAACTTGCTTTGTCCTTGATGGAATCAGGTAGAGTGAAAAGCCGTGCTAGTAGGAATGAGGTGAAAGAAAGAGAAGGGGAAATGCAGAAGGAGGACAAGGACAGAGATCTCGCTGGAGAGAGAACTGCTATGTGCCTGCATGAGTGAACCCCCCCCACAATGTGGTTGGTTCAACAAAGCGGCGGTGGTGGCGTTCCTGCTGACTGGCACACATGGCAGAACCAGACAAAGAATCTGCTGCTAAATTTACCACCACTTGTCTTTAAACAGCAGTTGAGTGTTTGCAGGTGTTTGCTAGGTGATGGGACACAACCCACAAACACACATACACACACAACATGCTTTTTCAAGGCCATGCGCACCAAGCAATCTTGTGAACATATGCCAAATGTTTTAAAGACGAATCACTCAGAAAGTGTTTGACCATGACCTTTGATCTTTCCTCAGGACCTTTTATCGCTAGACAGTAAAAGACTTCTTGAAGTGTGAACAGGATTGGATTGGGCTCTACACTAGTAGTCGCGGGTTCGAGAGCGTTTCCAGTGAGTGATAATTATACCTTCTTATGCCTACACCTACAGTCTTATGCTGAAACAGGGTTGAACGTGGCACTGAAAGAGGCAAGGGGTCATACACAGGGGCAGAAAACACAACACAGCTGGAGTATAGTCTAGTTAGTTTGTGTATCAAATTGTCCATAAACAAGAGTAACTAGGGAACAGGAAGTGTGTGCTCTAGATAGCTCTCTGTTGGCATGGTGGTGTCATTGCACACTCTGCTGTGTGTCAAGCTTGAAAGGGCTTACTCTCCTCTTCTTCTTCTTCCTCTCTCTCTCTCTCTCTCTCTCTATATATATATATATATACAGGGTGGGCCATTTATATGGATACACCTTAATAAAATGGGAATGGTTGGTGATATTAACGTCCTGTTTGTGGCACATTAGTATATGTGAGGTGGCAAACTTTTCAAGATGGGTGGTGACCATGGTGGCCATTTAGAAGTCGGCCATCTTGGATCCAACTTTTGTTTTTTCAATAGGAAGAGGGTCATGTGACACATCAAACTTATTGGGGATTTCACAAGAAAAACAATGGTGTGCAAGCAACCATTACTTAGCAAGCAAGCAGTTTGCTAACTGTAGCATGGGAGATGGGTGGTCTCGTAGGGTGTCTTGCATTGAAATCTGCTGCAATGACCCGGTTACTGCGTTCACCAGATATCAACACAATTTCGATCTGCTCATCACGTGTTAACGTCTTCGATATGTCAATGGCTGTGAACAAAGAGAAACTTGTAAATAACTCATGAAAGAATAAAGTTACGTTAAAACCAAGCACACCATTGTTTTTCTTGTGAAAGTCACATGACCCTCTTCCTATTGAAAAACAAAAGTTCTAGACTTCTAAATGGCCACCATGGTCACCACCCATCTTGAAAAGTTTGCCCCCTCACATATACTAATGTGCCACAAACAGGACGTTAATATCACCAACCATTCCCATTTTATTAAGGTGTATCCATATAAATGGCCCACCCTGTATATATATATATATATATTTCTCTTTCTCACGCACTCTCTTCCCACTTTCCTGCCAATGCTGGCTTCCTGATAACAGCCTAATTTGAATGTGAATAGCACGGCTGTGTGTGCTGCTGCTTCCTGTTGGCCAGGGGCTGTGCTGGGTGCCATGCGTCTGTAGTCAAAACACATGGAAAGCAGTAAGGCAAGGCGAGGAGAAGCAACATGGCTCGACCAGAAACGCACCCTGCCCTGCCTTTTTTCTCCCCTGCGGACCGAGCGCTTTTCGCTTCCTCTTCTCTAAACCATGCAAATGACTTGCTGCACACTCTGTAGCACAAGACTGGGACACTTCCTGTTGGGAATGAGCATGAGACAGTTGCAGAAATTAAGTGTCCAGCCAGCCTGTTGCCTAAAAGTATGTGCACCCTCACCATCAAAGCCATAGCCTAGAAGGTCTCTGCCAGGTGGCACGCTTAGCTAAGATGGATGGATTACTATTTATTTAAGGTTTTTTTTCTTCTTTTTTTTTCGTGCTGCTCAACCTGACCCATACAAATGGCTTTAATGCTGGCTTGTCAGGTTAACTTCCATGAATTGCTGTGAACATTCATAATAATATAGAAATGCAGAATTTTTTTATTATTATTATTAACATTCCCACACGGACTCTGGTGAATAATGACCTGCCTCATCTTCACCCTGCTTCAATTTACCATTTGGATTAATGGTAGGTGAGGTTTAATTATGGCACACATATTAGATTAAGTCTCATTGTTCTTTCATGATAAGCCCCGGTGGTCGTGGTAAGTCACGACCACCGGGGCTTTGAAGGAGTACACGAATTATTGTATGCACAAATGCTTTTGTTGCAATATCTTGTTTTATATTGTCTTATCTAGTCTTTTTTATCTTTGCTTGTTTTGTCCTTTGTTATATTTTTTATTGTCTGTCTTATCTTAGCTTAGCTTATCTTGTCTTATCTTATCTTCCTTTATTTTGTTTTGTTTTTATCTTATATCTCTTTTGTCCTATCTAGGAAATCAAGTATTTTCTCAAATTTATCCAAGGAGTGGTTATAATATACACACGTGGACAAAATTGTTGGTACCCTTCGGTCAATGAAAGAAAAACTCACAAAGGTCACAGAAATAACTTTAATCTGACAAAAGTAACAATAAATAAGAATTCTATGAATGTTAACCAATGAAAGTCAGACATTGCTTTTCAACCATGCTTCAACGGAATTATTAAAAAAAAATGAACTCATAGAACAGGCCTGGACAAAAATGATGGTACCCCTAATTTAATAGTTTGTTGCACAACCTTTTGAGGCAATCACTGCAATCAAACGATTCCTGTAACTGTCAATGAGACTTCTGCACCTCTCTGCAGGTATTTTGGCCCACTCCTCATGAGCAAGCTGCTCCAGTTGTTTCCGGTTTGAAGGGCGCCTTTTCCAGACAGCATGTTTCAGCTCCTTCCAAAGATGATCAATAGGATTGAGGTCAGGGCTCATAGAAGGCCACTTTAGAATAGTCCAATGTTTTCCTCTTAGCCATTCTTGGATGTTTTTAGCTGTGTGTTTTGGGTCATTGTCCTGTTGCAAGACCCATGACCTGCGACTGAGACCCAGCTTTCTGACACTGGCCAGCACATTTCTCTCTAGAATCCCTTGATAGTCTTGAGATTTCATTGTACCCTGCACAGATTCAAGACACCCTGTGCCAGATGCAGCAAAGCAGCCCCAGAACATAACAGAGCCTCCTCCATGTTTCACAGTAGGGACAGTGTTCTTTTCTTGATATGCTTCATTTTTTTGTCTGTGAACATAGAGCTGATGTGCCTTGGCAAAAAGTTCCATTTTGTCTCATCTGTCCATAGGACATTCTCCCAGAAGCTTTGTGGCTTGTCAACATGTAGTTTGGCTTTTTTATGATTTGTTTTCAACAATGGTGTTCTCCTTGGTCGTCTCCCATGTAGTCCACTTTGGCTCAAACAACAACGGATGGTGCGATCTGACACTGATGTTCCTTGAGCATGATGTTCACCTTGGATCTCTTTAGAAGTCTTTCTGGGCTCTTTTGTTACCATTCGGATTATCCGTCTCTTTGATTTGTCATTAATTTTCCTCCTGCGTCCATGTCCAGGGAGGTTGGCTACAGTCCCATGGATCTTAAATTTCTGAATAATATGTGCAACTGTAGTCACAGGAACATCTAGCTGCTTGGAGATGGTCTTATAGCCTTTACCTTTAACATGCTTGTCTATAATTTTCTTTTGAATCTCCTGAGACAACTCTTTCCTTCGCTTCCTCTGGTCCATGTTGAGTGTGGTACATACCATGTCACCAAGCAACACAGTGACTACCTGGAGCCCTATATATATAGGCCCCATTGACTGATTACAAGATTGTAGACACCTGTGATGCTAATTAGTGGACACACCTTGAATTAACATGTCCCTTTGGTCACATTATTTTCAGTATTTTCTAGGGGTACCAACAATTTTGTCCACGTGTGTATATGAGAGAGAGAGAAAACGTATAAATATGCATGAGAACATCATATCCTGCTGCAAACGTTTTAATCTCAAAACAAAATGAAAAGAAAGGAGAAAGGTGTAACTGTAGATCACTAAGCAAAGCTTGGACCTGTGGTGTGTGTTTGGCACACGCACTCTTTTTAATCTTTGATCTAGGAAGCTTTTCAGCAGGTTTCTTTCTGCTTCATTTCAGATTCCAGTGAAATTTCAGTTAAACCTTTTGTATATGTTGAACTTCATGGATGTCATCACAGGCCATGTTCACAACTGAAAGGAGAGAAAAAAGGTGGAAAATTGAGTGAAGAAGTGTAGACAGGAAGTGGTGCAAAACTAAGACGCCATGCAATAAAGTCAGGCATTAAGTGTTCTCACGTGTTAATACAGTGTCTTTGTACACTAAAGGAGCCTTCTGCAACACTCTTTATCCGCTCTCGCTTTCCTCCTGTGAAAGGGGCGCCACCTGCGTGGTGTGATGTCAGCGGCGTCTCTTTTTGCCTCCTCTAAACACATGGTGTGATGTAGTGCGGATGAGCGGTGAGGAGGTGTTGCTGGTGCTTTTGTTCATGCACACACACACACACACGCACGCACAGAAACACAGACACACACACAGACATGCAGAGTAGTGCGAGGGCTGAGGAAGTGTGAACCGCCAGCGTCAGGTCTCTAGTGCTCCCAGCGGCCCACGCTGCATACACTCACATCCGAGCCTAAGCCTGCAATCTGCTCGCTGTTTGCTTATTCCTGTGCTCTCCAAGCGTGCCTTAGTGCTGTGCTTCAGCTGAAGCAGATAGTGTGTTGCAGAAGAAGATCTGGAGTTTACTGAGGGAGCGAGGGAGGGAGGGCAGGTGTTCTGCTTCATCTCTGCTCTCTTCATCCCATCTGTGTGCTTGGCAGCAGGCTTTCAACTGACGCTGCCAGTCTCCGAGCCCCCGTTTTAATTCGGTCCACATCTACTCTTTTGCTTTCAGTGACATTTGGGGCTGAGTTCCAGCACTTCTCCTCATGACAGACAGAAATTTTGTCCTGTATAAAGAATCTAACCAGTTCTAGATTATAATGAATGGTGTGTTATTATTATTATTATTATTATTATTATTAGTGGTAGTAGTAGTGGTAGTATCATCATAAAATTCAAATTCAAAATGTTCTCTTGGGGAATAGACCGACAAATCATTACAGGAAAAAAAACTCACCCCCTATTTCCCCTCATAAACATGTCATTTATATTTTCCACTGGTATGAGGTCATTCCAGGCAAGAAGGGGGTTAAGGGTGGGGGACCCCCCTGCTCCAGATCCCCTTTTCAGGGACATACATTTTCTTGAGTTCTGATTGGCTAGAAAGATTCCCTTCCATAAAGGAGGCAATAGGAGGAAGGGGCATTCGCTTATTTGCATTTAAAGTGACAGACACTGTTTAAGTAGGAGACTCATATGGGAACTTCTTTAACTGTAAGTGTACAGTAGCAGAAGAAGCTTCCCACAGATGCACAAGAAGACCCAAAAACAAGATCCAACACAGCGTTTTCTCCTGATTACCTTAAAAATCATTGTAGGAAAAGAGATTCTGAGGAAAGCTCTCCTGCTGTTGTCATTTAAGTCATTTGTTTAAAGTCATTTGTTTGCAAAATGAGACATGGAGCTGTAGCTGATGGACTGAGAGAGAACTGAGACAGCTGTATTCTTCTGCATCTCCTGAGCTGCTTCAAGGCTCTATCTCCTACCCTGCTCTATTCTTGCATCCTTCCTGCTCCAGCTTCTATTACAACATCAGACTATTGATTGTTGATTGTTTATTCATTTTTGCATCCATTTCCTCCAGACGCTCTGTCTGTCTCTCTGTGCTTCTTCTGGCCGCTTCATTCAACCGTTTCAGCATTTACAGATGAGTCTTGTTTTTCTTCGCAGCATATTTTTTTGTTTTTGCAATTCTTCATCATTCTGCAGATAAGCTTCGAGAAAAAAAGGAGATAATATTGTCCCCCGCAGCACGTTTCCTTAATTAGCTGCTGCAAAATGCCTGCGTCAGGGTTGGTGGATACATTATATAATGCGTTTTTATAGCTCGGTGCGTATTTCATGTCGAACAGCATCCTGTGCTGCAGATGGGAATGTGGAACACAAGAGAAAGAATAAGATTGTGTGTCAAAGATACTCAGTTTCACCGAGGGCTTAAATCTTCAATTAGTGTGACTACAGAAAGACCTACATAAGTAATTATCCCTATCCCTATTTATTGCTGGAATATTACTCAAGGTTGCCATGAAGAGGGACGGATTTTTTTCTTTCACCTGTCATGACGGGTTCCGACAGATCAGAACATGATATCTTATTTCTGTTCGTCCTAACCAAACTCTGTTGGATGAGGAATGGTTAAAGGCATCACTGAGTCATTTCTCTTCCCATAAGCAGCTTGGCAGAGCTCCAAATTGCACAAACCCTGGAATGGAACGAGCATAAAAACAAACACACAGCAAAAGGAGCCTTGTTGTCAGTTATATATGACGATGTAGAGCAGTTTCAGATCCACTATAAGATACAATATGTTTTAGGTCAGGTGTTATGGGTTGTTGGTGATGTTAAGGATACTGTTCTGGAATGCACAGGAGGTTATGAGGTCAGGGACTAGGCTTAACCCTGTGTGATGTGTGGTGGAACACCTTGTCTTAGCACTGTCTTCTCGCACCTACAGGGTTGGTGTTTCGAATCTGGTCTGGTGTGCATGTTGCTTGGTGAGTTTCCTTCAGTTTCAAGTCCTCGGTTTCCAAATATCCTGGAGTGTGTGAGTGTTTGTGGCTGTAGGTTGCGAGAAGGTTAAGCTCCTCAAAGCTCTGCAAAGTGTCTTCGCTTACAGTAATGACTGAGATGTGAGGTGAAACATCATCCTGCACAATGACAGCTTGAATTCCAGAAGGCCAGAAAGCATCCTTGTGTCAAAGAACACACAGCTTTCCTCAATCCATCCATTCAGACAGTTTAGATATAATTTATCACACATATATACACACATTTATAAATTATAGAAGAAGATAATTTATTATACAATATACAATATATCATATTATATATTATACAATGTATACTACACAATTATACAATATGTATATGTAAAGCTCTTGGAAAAGCACCAAGGCGGTGCTTATGGAAAAAACTACAGTCATTCCCTGCACGCCAAAGCATCATGCTGTGTTTGTTGTGCTTGTTCTAGGAGTCACACCAGCCAGCACATGCTTTATAGCTCGGGGCATTTTGGGGGTCTTTGCTGTGTCTGGGAAGCCCCCCCGGGCCTCATTCTTGGCATTAAACCTTGCTGTGCTTGTCTGGCTAATCTCTGAATGCTGGCTGGGGGTTGGGGTAGTGGTTCTGGAGAGGTCAAACGTCAAGGGGTAGCTCTGCCTCGGCATGCCCGGCTTCTGATGTAACAGGTGCCATGGGGCAACATGAGAGTTCATGGACTGATGGGAATTTTTAGCGGACGGTGCAATTTTTGGTACCTGACCAAGAATTTTTTCCCCCACTTGTGTGGATGAAATGGGAGACAGCTGCTCCAGAGGAAAACACAGCAAGTTGTGTAAATAGGCCAAAGTCAGTCCTTTTAGAGCACAGACAGACCAGTCGCTTCCTTGCATGCTGGCCACACAAGTGCTTGTTTCTTCTTTTTAAGCAATTGTTTTTACCAAATGAAAAACCCCAAATAGACCCCTGACACTCCGGCGGGGCATAATGCTTCACTGTATTAGTGTACACCAATGTTTTGCGTTGTCTTTTGTCATCATTAGCTTCCTCCATTTGCTGTCCACTAATCTGCGAGGTGAAAAATGTTGTATGAAAGACGCCGTGAGGGAAAATTACGCAGTCGCATAGCTGGTGTTATGTTGAATTGATTGTGTGTGTGTGTGTGTGTGTGTGTGTGTGTGTGTGTGTGTCACCTGCCCTATCCTACATTTTAATCACCTTACACATTGCTCCTTGAGCTCCCTCAGGGGCTGTGAACTGGACTTTGAAGAAAAGACCTTTGTCTTGATTCAGTCACAAGTTCAAGACCAAATATGCATGGTTATGCATGACCAAGTATGTATGACATACATGGTTGTCAGTTATGCTAGTACATGTTAGAGTGAAGTGGCTAATCGTAATGCTAACATGTAGCTAACAAGCACTTGCTAACAAGCACTCGTCAATATAAGCTAAGCTGTCACAAGCAAAACCACAAAAACACACAGAAAACAGTGGATTAGTCATAACTGTAAGCCATTGTAATTATACATTTGTATAATGTAATAATAAATTATAATAAATGTGACAAGGTGCTTTACTCTGCAAGCAAATTTGCTTATTGGACTTTTGCCCAACAAAGTGTACTACTATAATCATAATGATAATAATAATAATAATAAAGTCTATGGCTGTATTAGTATGTGTGCTGTTATATCATAAAGAAACATAACTGAAGCACAGCTCAGGTTTATTACAGTGTATAGAGTGCAGATACAGAATATAGAGGTACTTATAGAGGCATTCGTTCCAGTAGCCTGTTTGATGGACGTTCTTCGTTATTGAGAAATTGCTCATTATTATTAAGCATTCATACGAAACCACTTGGATATCACATTTTCGTTTCATGCGTCCAGGATTAAATATGGATGAAGTGAAGACATACAGAAGGTCTGACAAATGAGCTAGTGCAGGAGGCATGGAGGAATCCAGCATTCTTAAGAATTCACAGCATTTCATCTTAGTCAGCGAATATGACTGAAACTATGTGCACCCCTGATCATTAAACGCATCAGCAGTTACAACAACACTGTTTATAATCAGCTCAGTTTTTCTCCTCTGATAAGGCTGTCTTATAGATGTTGTGGGACTTTGTGTTGATCCAGCTACAAGAGCAAGTGTAGCTTGAGCAAGTGTAGCTGGATCAAGATTTGATTTCTTTTCATTCTATACTATTGTGTAATTACAACTTTAAGGTTAGCTGAAGAAGCATATACAGGTGTGATGGTCAAGCAGTGCACAAACTTTTGCGCACATGTTGTAAGATTCTGACTAGGGGTGAACAATACTGCACAATTTGGAATTTATACTATACCAAGTAAATATGGGGCACTATCACCAATACCAATAATTTCTCTCGATAATATGCACTTGAACTTACATGTAGTTTTGTATTGGGGAAACCTGTGTATTGTAATAAGTAAGCTGAGTGCATGATCAATATAGTCTATATTTAATCAGTCTGCTAAAGTAACAATTGTGATGTCCATTTACACTTGGAAGATTAACGTTAACTGATGCTGAAGGTCTGACATGACTAAAACATTACGTTCACCTATATAAATAAGCTACCAGGAGATTCTTTGTCTCTCTGAAACAACTCCGCCAGTGACTTCTGTCTCTGTGCCGGCAATGCCGGGGGTCTGTCTGGGGGATTTCCCTCCTCCTCTCTTTGTTTCTTTTGCAGCTGGGAGTCCTCTTTTCCGTGTTGTTTAATATGCTTGTATAGTTGGTGGCGTTGCCACAGTAGCAAATTTCTTTCCTGCACACATTGCAGTTAGCAATGTTTTCATTTGCAACCATAAGACTGTAAAAACTCCACACAACGTTTTTTCTCTTTCTCTTTGCATCTCTCACTCACTGCAGCCAGCAGTGTCTGCTTAACGCCACTGAGTCACATGACAGCAGGACAACAAAACAAAGTAGAGCATGTGAGGTGAGAAGGAGCTTGTGCGTAGAAATGTGAAAGAAGCAGTGTATGCACAGACCTGTCAACTCTGATGAACCCAGAGAAATATGCTACCCGTAGAGGAGAGAAATACAGGGTGGGCCATTTATATGGATACACCTTAATAAAATGGGAATGGTTGGTGATATTAACGTCCTGTTTGTGGCACATTAGTATATGTGAGAGGGCAAACTTTTCAAGATGGGTGGTGACCATGGTGGCCATTTGGAAGTCGGCCATCTGGGATCCAACTTTTGTTTTTTCAATAGGAAGATGGTCATGTGACACATCAAACCTATTGGGAATTTCACAATAAAAACAATGGTGTGCTTGGTTTTAACGTAACTTTATTCTTTCATGAGTTATTTACAAGTTTCTGACCACTTATAAAATGTGTTCAATGTGCTGCCCATTGTGATGGATTGTCAATGCAACCCTCTTCTCCCACTCTTCACACACTGATAGCAACACCGCAGGAGAAATGCCAGCACAGGCTTCCAGTATCCGTAGTTTCAGGTGCTGCACATCTCGTATCTTCACACCATAGACAATTGCCTTCAGATGACCCCAAAGATAAAAGTCTAAGGGGGTCAGATCGGGAGACCTTGGGGGCCATTCAACTGGCCCACGACGACCAATCCACTTTTCAGGAAACTGTTCATCTAGGAATGCTCGGACCTGACACCCATAATGTGGTGGTGCACCATCTTGCTGGAAAAACTCAGGGAACGTGCCAGCTTCAGTGCATAAAGAGGGAAACACATCATCATGTAGCAATTTCAAATATCCAGTGGCCTTGAGGTTTCCATTGATGAAGAATGGCCCCACTATCTTTGTACCCCATATACCACACCATACCATCACTTTTTTTATTCCAACAGTCTTGGAGGGATCTATCCAATGCGGATTAGTGTCAGACCAATAGCGGTGATTTTGTTTTTTAACTTCACCATTCACATAAAAGTTTGCCTCATCACTGAACAAAATCTTCTGCGTGAACTGAGGGTCCTGTTCCAATTTTTGTTTTACCCATTCTGCAAATTGTGTGCGCCGATATGGGTCATCCTCGTTGAGATGCTGCAGTAGCTGGAGTTTGTGAGGGTGCCATTTGTGAGTAGCTAATATCCGCCGAAGGGATGTTCGACTAATGCCTCTCTCCAGTGACATGCAGCGAGTGCTACGCTGTGGGCTCTTGCTGAATGAAGCTAGGACAGTCACTGATGTTTGTTCATTAGTGACAGTTTTCATGCGTCCACATTTTGGCAAATCCAACACTGAACCAGTTTCACGAAACTTAGCAAGCAGTTTGCTAACTGTAGCATGGGAGATGGGTGGTCTCGTAGGGTGTCTTGCATTGAAATCTGCTGCAATGACCCGGTTACTGCGTTCACCAGATATCAACACAATTTCGATCCGCTCATCACGTGTTAACCTCTTCGACATGTCAATGGGTGTGAACAAAGAGAAACTTGTAAATAACTCATGAAAGAATAAAGTTACGTTAAAACCAAGCACACCATTGTTTTTCTCGTGAAATTCCCAATAAGTTTGATGTGTCACATGACCCTCTTCCTATTGAACAAAACAAAAGTTGGATCCAAGATGGCCGACTTCCAAATGGTCACCATGGTCACCACCCATCTTGAAAAGTTTGCCCCCTCACATATACTAATGTGTCACAAACAGGACGTTAATATCACCAACCATTCCCATTTTATTAAGGTGTATCCATATAAATGGCCCACCCTGTATAACACTTCATCATGCTAGTAATGATTTGATGCCAATACCAATGCTGGTATCAATACTATCAATATTTGCTTTGATACATCCATTCCTAGTTTTGACATGACATAAGTGCCCAGGATCCAAAGGGGACTGTATGGTCCATTAGTTTTTTCTAGATACTCTAGAAAAAAAAAAAACACTTCATCAATCTCTTTATTTCTGAAACCTATCTTGTCTTCTCCCTGAGGATTGTGTTTACAGTACCATTTTCAGCAGCTCGCTCTACCACAAGATCATCTAGGGCACCATGCTCTGGAGGTATCACATGATTTTTCGTGGCAGCCCCGTCCCTCGGGAATGCTGTTTACTGTAAGGCTTGCTTAAACAGCGAACATGAGCCCTGGGGAATCAGAGGCTATGGTTTGTTTTTAGTTTTTTTTTTCCCCTCTCTCTTTGTGCATGATCCACATGGGATCCCAGCATCCCCTCTGGTGGGCAGGAGAGGTCATGTATATTTAGCTGTGTAAATTAGATTGTAAAAGAGTGCCAGAGTGCCTCTGACAGCTCAGGTACGAACATGTATCGCGGATAAAGCAGAGTAAACTGAGTAAACTTATATGGCTGTTTGCATATCTGTTACCTTGATTATTAAATCTCTTTTGTAAGTTGACTTCATGATAGTTCTTTATCATTCATTCATTCATTCATTCATTCATTAGATACTGCTTATCATGTAGAGGGTCACAGGAAGCCTGGAGTCTATCCGCGGAGACTTGAGGCACGAGGCCGTTACACCCCGGACAGTATGCTGCCCTTTTTATCAATGTTATGATATTATTACAATATTACATAATTTTTGTCCTGTGCATGTCATCTTTATGTAGGACTTTGACACATACGCACACACACACACACACACACACACACACACACGCACACACACCCGACCAAAACTCCTGTACGAGACATTTCTATGATCCGCAAGTCTATCATATACTTGTTCAGTCAGTAATCGTACAAAAGAGGGACGTCTGTGGAGGAATGTCGCACGTGTTATTTATAGCGCTAAGGGAGAGCTATAAATGATGGAGGCCAAGAAGAGGAAGTGGTGCCTTGTTGTTATGCCCTGCTTGGCATGCCATGGACAACCCGAGGTCAAAGGCATTGAGGCCAGATGGTTAAAGTTCAGTCTGATAAGGCAGGGTGTCTACATACACACACACACACAGTTTGAACTTCCATCCCTAGCGCTTTTGACCTGTCTATTTGCAGTCATTTCTCCCTTCACAAAAATGTAAACGCAAGCAAGCAGAACTGGCCTCCAGGCTGCGTGAGCGCTGAAAATGCTTCTCCGCGTAGCCTGTTGTAGAATCCCTAGAGGGGCCCCAGAGCTATTTTTGTTCCTGGATATGCGTCACAACTGGGTATTTTCTCTGGTGACTAGCTTACATCAGTAGGTCTCCTAGCATACGCTTGATCAGCGAGTGTCTTCTGATTGATGGGAGTTTCACCAGGCGCTCGTATACTCGACTCCCTGGACATGGACAAGGGAAGAGTGAGCACCCAGGAATGCAGCAGATGACTGAGGGGCCAGTCAAGCCAGGCTGGTATGTAATGTAATTTTCTTCAAGGCAAACCTTTCCGTATGTGTGTGTGTGTGTGTGTGTGTGTGTGTGTGTGTGTACAGAGGCACTAAGAGCAGGGCTTGTTTTCGTCTGTGGGCGTGAAGACAGACAGAACGGCATAACCAGAACGGACAAGTCCGGAAAGGAGTGGCAGTGCTAGACAACTTGCTTTCTGTCTTTCTTTCTCTTTCTGTTTCCTCCTGCTGCAGTAAGACCAGAGTTGGAATTTTACCATCTGATAGAGTTTCTGTACCAGTAACCGTCTAAACTGCATGGTTTATGACATCCTAAACACTTCTAAATGCGATGTCAATGTCTGTACTTGTTTCCTTTTTTAGAATAGTTAACTGCATGTGACATGTCTGAAAAGCATTTCTTCGGTGTGAACCCGGGGTAGCCCTGGCAATGAGATTACACTGACCTTGAACAGGCTTTTCCTGCACCTTGTGTCTGTCTGGCCATCAGGCTGGATGTCTCAAAGACCCCTATCTAATAGCTGTGGAATGAAACCTGGCTCTCCGGCCGATCTGCTGCATCTCTGGCATACCTGGAATCTTTCTTAGGATCAAAACAAGGGAACGTGTCTATTCAAGTGTTGTCATTAGAACCGTTGTCTTGGTTGTACTTCCTGCTTTCCTAAAATGCTCACATATGCTAGCGTGGCATCATCATCATGAACAACAACGGCCGTAGCATTTTGACTTATAATGAAGAGTAGCCCAAGCACCAACTGCGTGCAGGCGCCTTATTGGCAGAGGGATGAGCAGTTCTTGCTGAACATACAATACTACGTCATATGGTTTATGCTTTCATTTACCATGCTAAATTTGGCTGTGGGAAGTTGCCACATTTTGGGAAGTTGAAGGTGCTAAGCTAATGTGATTTTTGAACCCATGATGTAGAAGAAATGACTCAGGAAGCATCTCAGTCAGGGGGCATTATCTGAAGGACTTGGTCTTGAACTCCTCGACTGTCTTGATTCCCAGTATTGTGAGATTTCTTGATTGTGATAGTTTTGAGAATTTGACTATATAACTGTTTGTTACAGATGTCATATTCATCAACATGATGTAACACATGCACTCACTCACTCACACACACACACACACACACACAAAAAGCATTGCAACATGGAAGGGCTTAATCACTTTTTTATTTAATATTTTATTTTTATTTAAGTATTTTATTTAATACTTTTTTCTTACGCAATAAAACATTTTTATTAACATTTATTATTACGCAACAGTCACATTCTTTTTGCGACGTAAATACCCGTACAGGCAGGAGCTTGTAAGCAGAGAAGTAATGAAAAGCAGAAAGTGCTAGCCACTTAGCGTGCCCAGCACTTACACTTGACTCTCATTTACAAGGTACATCCCTTTGCTACTTCTTCATCTGCTGCTCCGCTCTGGCAGGAGAACGAGACCTAATTGTGAGCAGATTTGGCTTCTGCTTATTTTCCTGGTTGCTATTATTTGATTAAGTGAATGCTAATGATAATTGTGTGTGTGTGTGTGTGTGTGTGTGTGTGTGTGTGTGTGTGTGTGTGTGTGTGTGTGCGTGTTACATAAGCTTCTTTCTCTGTTCTCAGAACCCTGGTGTTTCTGTAATGTGCTCTGTCGAGCATTTTATAATGGTACTGTAGGAGCGGTGTACTGAAGAATCCTGCTTCATGTACTGTAGGCTTTAAGAGTACTGATGGTTACTTCATATGCAGAATAAAAGAAAACACATTACCTGCTAGGTTTCATATATGCCCACATTTTTATATGCTTAATAGTTGTCCGAATATTATTACATTCTCTATATTTTTATTTGCCTATAATTTGTATAAATTCCAGACAGAAATTGTTACAGCAAATTGTTTAATATCTCTTTAATATTCCACTAATAAGCTTTATTTAAGAAAAAAATTACTTTAAGAAAAAGCTTTATCCCATGGATAAATGTATTAACTCATGATCTGAATGTTTTGCCTAATATTTCTCTGTAGCTTTCTGTTAAAACATTGTACTCCACACCACACGTCAGCTAGTGCGTAGTTCTAGACATTATATTTTCAGATTTTTATTTTATTTTATTTGCACAGTTTTGTTTTTACTATCTGCTGACCATCAAGAAAAGACCATTTTGAGGCTTTACTCTTGAAAACAACTCAATTAATAATAATCACATCATAGCACAAGTTGCCAAGGAAACATCTAGGTGACCAAGTTTTATAGGACCATATTTGTCTGTCATGTGGTGGACATCAAGAAAAAAGTAGAAAATGTAATTGTATATGTTAAATGTTATTATAGATTTTATGGCAGTGTTTAACAGGCACTTGAAAATATCACCAAGCATAAAAAAAAAATCCTGTGGTGTATCTCTTCTGCAGGTTCGAGTCAGATTTATAGATAAATATTTGTATAAATATATTTGTATTCTAACTGTATAACCAGACAGAGCAGGGGAGTGACTCAAGCTTTTTAAAAACTCAAGCTTCTTTCACTTTTATTTCTAATTAGCAGATTTGGAGAAGTTTTATGATATGGAGGTTAATGTATGCATGTATATGCTCATAATTCCTTTTACATGATTGTTTTATTTTTAATTTCTCTTTATTCCTCAGTATATAATAAACAGTCTAGATGGCTCTTCTGTATTATGCTAGGAAAAGAATGAGACGTTTATTATTATGGTTTCACGGTAATTGGGTGTGTCTAAACTGCTCTTGTCATGAATAGAAGTGACATGTAGATCTGAGTCATAACAATGAATAATTAAAGGGATGTTTTGCAATGTCCATATATGGGCTGTTAATCATATTATCCTGTCATCTTTGTTACAACATGGTTATTGGTAAAGAATAGTGAGATGTGAAAGACAGGCAGAGAGAAGCAGAGGGAGAGAGAGAGAGAGAGAGAGAGAGAGGTTGTATCACACTTTACACCTCCATCCATGGAAAGTACAGAGTGTTTCTAACACTCGTTGTGTGTTCTTTAACACCATGCATGTTCGCCTTGTCATGTGGCACAGCCAGCCAGTAATTGCAGTAACGATATTAAAATTCAAAATAAGATATCAATGTTCAGAGGCCGGAGTATGAATAATTGATATGCTACGCTCAAATAAATATTAGTCTTGTGCATTTTTTATTAGGTTTATCTCGGTAACAAGGCTGTAAAATGTACAAACAGGAACTTCAGTAAGGGAATAAACGTATCTGCTGCAATTTCTAAATAACGCACACATAGTCTAATCACGTCTTATACTTTTTATTTTGCCCATATTAAGAACATATTTTATTTGGGAGTGAAAGTACTGGTAACACCACATGATCATTTTCAACAGCATTTGCCAAATCATTTTAAAGGGGACTTTCATTTTTGTTGTCTTTCTATTTTTATATCTGTGTTATTAGATTTTTGCCCTATTGTGACCTCATAAAAGAAGAGTCCCTCTCCCCGGCTTCTTGCTCTGCTCTGCAGTTGTCTGAGTTGTGTGGCTCAGCAGTAGCTTATTTACATAAACAATGTAACAGGATTGTTGGAGGAGGACTGAAGCAGGGACATAAGGATATAATTAAGAGATATCACACGAGACGGAGTGCTGTACTGCTGGATATAGCGCGGCTGAGATGCAATTGTGGTTATGGGGGGTTAAATCCCAAATATGGTTCAGATGCTATTCTGAATGTCTTTATTTTTTTTATTTTTTGGATTCTTCCCCGATTTTCTCCCTAATTTAGTCGTGTCCAATTCCTCCCCGTCCCTAGGGGGCTCCCACATTAAGGCTACTACTACCACTCAGCCGGGAGGGCCGAAGACTATCACGTGTTTCCTCCGAACCACGTGACGCCAGCCGACCGCATCTTTTCGAACTGCTCGCTCGCGCACCGTTGGGGGCCCCAGAATGTCTTTATTAACGTTATTAAAGAATCACAGCGCTATTTAAGATGACAGTGGTATTAGATGTGTTATCTTGGTGAAATGCTTCTGTGACTAGTCTTACATGTGTTTTTGACATGCACTTGCTCTGTACAGATCTACTTTCACCCATGCTGTGACCGACAGTTAGTGTAATTAACGATTGTAGAACACCTGGCACGCCGAGTGATTTATATAGTTAAAATTCCCAGTGGTGTTCTTCCTACATGAACGCTCATCTCCAGATCCGGATAAATGTTCACCACGTAAGCCCCTGGTAGACACTGAGACAATGAGACACTGAGCTATGTTAAAGATCGGGGTACACTTGACTAATTAGATCATGGTTTTGACCAACAGTTTGACTCCGACACTTGGACAGAAACTATTCTTGTGTTGCTTTTGCTGAGCTGTGGGACGTGCATGAGTCACATGAGATTCAGTCATGGTTTGTAGACCAGCTTTTACACCGTTGGATCGCTTTATCTGTCTTTTTTATTTATTTATTTATTCTAAAAACACACACTATTTTCCTACAGATCTCGAGTGTATCATTGAGTAGGGCACTGTATGCCTTGGCTCTACGTTACGGCGTGACGTCTCTGTTCCTGGCAGTCATTAATAATCTTTTGAAACCCGGTGCATCACGAGTTGGTTGCTGACGCAAACCGAGCAAACCCTGTGCCAGAGCACTATGGAGGTGTGTTGCTGCTAAGACAGCGCTGAACCAGGCCCCTTCCTTTCCTGCGAGTCTGTGAGAGTGTCTGTGGCCTGCGCTCGTGCTGGGATAAGCCCTCCATGCCTTCTGTTGTGCCCACAGCCATGCCAGGCAGAAGCGACGCAATGCTCAATGTGCACAGGCCTGGTCCTGCTTCAGGGTCGGCAGCAGATACACAAAACCATAATGATAAATTAATATTTTAATAATAATCTTGCGATTATTCCAACTGTTATGTTAAACTGGTGAGTGCAGCAGGCAGCACGTGTGCTGAGCTCAGGAAGTGGGCAGACCTGCGTGTAGGCCCCAGGACCTCCGTCACAGATGGCCCAGGTTCGGTTTTAGACCTGATGATGAAAAGAAAGCCTCTCGTTTGGATGAAACTAAGGCGTGGGGTGAGGCATCTGGCTCTCCCTTAGGTAAAAGGGCACTTGGTGTTGGCCAGTAACTCAATTTGTGCACAGGACCCAGGCTTGACTCCTTGCAGAGCTGCAAGAGAGCACAGCCAGAAAACTAGGCTTAGCTCGACTGTGTAACAGTCAGCCTGCAGGTAAGCCCACCTGTCTCCACTGGCTAGCGCCATGTATTTTTACTGTTAGCTTCCAGACATGAGGAAACCTGCTCACTTTAACTCGTAGATGCCCATGGCTGCAGGTTTTTTTTTTCCATTATGTATAAAACATTTCAGAATTCAGTAGAAATTCCATTACCATTAGTTTGTCTTTAACATGTTCCTATGTATGATAGGATACAGAATGAGGAACATCTTAAAGCTGAGTCTTATTACAGGAAGAGAAAATCAGCACCAATTACAAGATGGCCAACCCAGGGTCCTATTTTGATAACAGTTATTTAAAGTGGAAAGATGGCACTTATGGCGGTTATGTTTTAAAAAACGGAGATGAAATCATTTTTCTTTTTTTTTTCGCCAGCACAATGTCAGCCCTCTGATTGGTTGATTATCGAGCAAATGGCTACCAATAGTATTTTTTTCCCTAACAACTACATTGATTATCCGTGAGCATTACTACTATGAATGGGAATCACCAGTCACCACCCGATACTGTATTATCACGTTACCTCGGTGCCGACGCGATTCTGTAAGTATCACAATTTTATAAATATCCCAATTCGATGTTACACTTCTAAACAAGGAGCCATTATACAGTGCCTCTGGAGCAGACAGAGTTAAGGGCTTTGTGCTAGTGGAAACCTGGTAGAGCTGAGGCTTGAACCGCCAACCACCTACCTGCCCAAAAATCTCATGCAGTTTATTCCTCTGCACCGCATGCGTGATTCTTATTATTGGGTAGGATGATAGAGGAACTGCAACATTTTAGCATTACCATTACCCTTAATATAATTACTATTACATTTTATTATTCAAGGTCGTTTTCACTCGCACCTTAGCATATTTTAGTGCTTGAGCCTGTAGCGCTTTGGAATGGCTGACTTTCCATCTGCTCCTCACCCTTCTCTCTGCTTTAGTTCCAGGAAAATCTCCTGCCCTGATCATTAGTGCTGGAAAAAAACAGAGCTGGCTTTACTCACCAGGCTGGTGGCCCGTGCCACTCAATTATAATGCTTGTTTATGTGACTCATTTTCATCACTGACTCGCAGACTTTTTGTTTTCCTCCAAGATCCCTCCTTCCCTATTTGATCGGTGTAAAAAACATTGAAGTGAATTTGCCCACATTGCTGTTGCTCTAATTACACCGGAGGGTTTTTTTGTTGTTCTTGCACAATGGCCGTGGCAGTATTTTTAGTCAGTGAATACAACGAGCGAATGACCGAGTCAGAAATAAGGACGAGGTAAGGATGGAAAAAAGAAGGGAAAGGAATAAATAAAAGTCACGGTGTAGGAGCAGAGGTGGGAGTTGTGGGTTGCCAAGGACAAGGCAGCGCTGCACTATTTAAAAACCCCTGCTGTCAGGGGTATGTGTCTGGAGTGTGTGGAAGGAGAGACAAGGGGTGTAAGTGTGTGTGTGTGTCTGTGTGTGTGTGTGTATATGTGTGTGGCAGCGAAAAGGAAATAGGAAACCACCGCTAGCATCATACTTCTTATTACAGTGCCATCCGGTCTGACCGCATACTGCATCAAACATGACAGAAAGGACAGCCAGCCGCTGGGACACCTTATCCCAGAACTATTGTACTGTATTGTATACAGTATGTCAGGAACTATTTCGTTCATAAAACACAAATAATAGTTCTAATGTTTTCATGTTACATGAGACAGCGTGGAATTCAGTCTAGTGAGACCCTGACCATGAAAGGTGTCGTATTTTTTCTTTTATTATTTTTTTTTACAAGTTATTGTAAGTCTTAGAGGTCTCCAACAAAATACCAGCTAAAATACCACTCCGATACTTTACTCTGGCCTCAATGAAACTGTTTCTGCACCTGTAGCTTTAAATGCAAATGAGCTCTGAATCCCCATTGGACCTCCCCCCCCCCCCCCCACCCCCAATGTCCATGCCCATTTGTGGAGGTGCGTTTTTAAAGGGTGGGGCTTTGCAAATTTTTTTCTGATGTCATGCCAGGCAGTCACTGTGGACAAAACTGAAAAAGAAATCAAAAATAATGTGGGAATTGTTGTACAATACAAATTGTACCCATGTAAATGTTTATAAATGATAAAGTAAATTTTGCATAGTAGGAACATGCTGAACATGCAAAGCAAAACTTGAATAACTCTACGGCCAGAGAGAGAGAGAGAGAGAGAGAGAGAGCAGTCTGCTACTCATCAGAGCACTACTGATCTCATCAGTATCAGGGTCACTCTGGGTCACTCTGAGTACAAGGCATGCAGAGCTAATAAATTTGAGAGAGAGAGAAGCACTGGCCACTTCTCCCGGTACGATCACACAAACAGACTCGCCAAACAAAAGCAGCGTAGGAAGCTTTTTCGGCCACTGTGAGAAACCAGATCTTTATTTGGTTTCTGTCTGTGTTTATCGCCCGTGGATACAGTCAAGGCCAGCCAGGTTACGATGAGAGAGAGAACAGTGCGGAGCAGGACGAGACACTGCGCTCGAGACATTTCATTGTGCGAGGGTCGTACGTAGGTTGGTGGCTATGAAAGTTCATCATGAGCGTGAAATGAATAAATTATTCACAGGAAAACTACAGTAGCGTTGCACTACCATATGTATAGACATGACATTCACATACAATACATTACAATACAGTAGAGTGAGTACAAATGAGCAGGGTTAATTGTTAATTGCGGTTATTTTATAACTTGTGCTTCTCTGTGGGTAACTGGTGTTCCTGCAACTCTCTCTATGTGCTACCGCTGCTTTCTCCCTGTCGTTGCTTATCATCAGTCTGAGTGTATGTTACGAAATGCTGCATGGCTCACCTGTTCAGGTGTAATTCCATGAACTTTCAAGTGTTGTTTATACCTGCGCTTAGACTGCCGCTTTTTCCATTCTGCTCGTGTTTCTTCGTGTTGTCCCTCACAACTTTGCCCGTGTTTGGTATTTTTCCATGATTTTTGCATGAAATCTTTCCAATCAGTAGTAAGAACGTATTATTTTGGGACAAAATATATTATATTATAATACAGTATATATATAGTAAAATAAACAAAAGTGTTCAACTTATTTCCCCCTGACTGTACACACAAGCACACAAACCTCTGGAGCAGATGTAGAGCATTCGTGTCTAGCCTGCAGGAAGGCAGGAATGTGGAAACCTCATAAGGAACCTCAGATTTTTCCATTCCTGCTGCGTACACATCTCATTATCAATTTTATATGAGCGCTGGAAACTCCTCCAGCCTGGCAGCCTGTGTGAGTGTGTGTGTGTGTGTTTGTGTGAGCCTACGTGCTTTTCTACCCAGCGCATGCATCCATGGAGGACTGATTTAGTTCTATGGTTATACTACGGGATACAAATATAATCATTCATTTTTATGAAGCTGTATGTGATGAGACTTTATGTCCTGAGCGGGTACATTTTGGAGAGTATTTATAATAGCAAGCATTTGCCGCCTTTGCTTTGTGTGTATTTGATGATCTGTCTCTTGAGGCACAGACTTCTCACAAAACAGCACTAATTACGTGTCCCGCTCACGCTCTGTGTACACCCTGGGTTTATGGAAGAGCTGTCACACTTCCAGACAGACGTTGGACTTTAACACTACCTAGTGACACTAATCCACTTTCTCTTGAAGGAAATCTTCTTTTTTTGCCTAGGTTGATTATCTATTGCAATACTTCTACTTAAATAAAAGAAAAAGGCATGTTTCTTATGCTACATCCAGATGTACATGTTCTGATCTGTTTTATTTGATCATAAAAATAAATGTCTTTGATATGGAGCAAAAAAAGAAAGAATTAGACTGTTTAATGGTGAGGCACAGGCAAAATAAAAATCCCAGGACTGCTATTTTCCCCTAACATAGTGACACTGCACTGTGAAACGCGCACATCGTAATGAGTCTGACTTTTTTTATTCCAGTTTGTAGTACTCAAACAGTACAGACTCTAAGACATGACTGGTGCAGGCATTATAGAATCTAAATATAGATTTTACATATTTATAGATTTATATACATTATATATATCTATATTTATATACATTATAGAATCTAAAAGTCTGTAGTATAGAATCTAAATACACTGCCTGATCTGATCTGGAGATTTGAACTTACTGGAACTGGGTTAAGAACTGTGCAACACGTTATCAAAACCTGGAAGGATAATGCTGAACCATCAACTTTCTGGAAGACATGTTGAAAAAAAGAAGAAGATTGCTTAAACACTTCTTTAAAAAATCCATGAGAACCTATATTGAGATGAGAACCTACAGTATAAAGGGTCTAAACAGCTCTGTGGACATAAGAAAACAAACTGCTTGAATTTGCTGGAAAAACAAATCGGACTGCAATCAAAAAGGGTCATGTGGTCTGACGAGTCCAGGTGCATTAGGGTACGAAGGGAAGCGCATGAAGTGATGCACCCATTACACATAGTGGCCACTGGAGGCAGTGTTATGATCTGGGTTTGCTTAGGTTGGTCAGGTCTACTGTAGACTCAGCAACATTATGTGGCAATAAGTGAAGTCAGCTGATGACCTGAATGTGCTGAATGATCAGGGTATCACCTCAATGGGGATATTCTTCCGTGATCTCACATTCGTATTCCAGGACGCAGATTGTGAAGACTGGTTCTGGGAAACATTTTCACACATGACCTGGCCACCACATTGTGTGCTGTAATTAAAGTTAGGTGATTAAATGAAATCTTAGAGTGTGTGATTCTTTTTGGCCAGGCAGTGTATCTAACGTGTGGTGTGTCAGATATCACAGGCAGTAAAACTGAAACTAAGACTAAGAATCTTTTTGGTTGTGCGCAGACACCGTGTTCTACATATAAGTCAATGTTTTACAGTGGAATAATAACATTTTGGAAGATGCGCTGAAACAATTTCTGTGATGGAAGCATGCATTACTGGCTCATTTGGGTCAGTCATCACTCTCTCTCTCTCACACTCACACATGCACACACAAACTTTACATGTTTTCATTCAAGTCACTGAACCTTATGTTGAGGACTCTGTTTCAGATTCGTGCAAGTTGTAAACAATACTAAGGAAAAAACTCGTAATCTGCTCGTCAGTGATACATCGATATTTAAATCCAGCTCTTTAGACATTCTCAATCATGGCTGTAAATCATGATGGCTTTCTCAGTAATTTCGATCCCTGCAGACCTCATTACTGCAAGTTACCAGATGGAGAGGTGGAGGCAGGAAAGTGGCTGCGGTGGGGAACACGCTACGCAAACCAAACACAACAGGAAGCACCAGGAGGCCGTGCTGCGTCTCAGTGGAGCTGAAAAAAAAAAAAAAACAATTATCAGGTTCTTATAAAGATCCTTTGATGAGGAGGAACAATGCAGCATCCTCCAAGAACGCTTGGCAAATTTTTAACACCCGTGCCTTCTCTCCATGTCTGCAGCTTCTCTAATACATCATCTGGAAGCAAACATTGTTCGTGTGGAGCACATGGTAGAAATTCAGCAAGGTTTCCTTTTTCCTCTGAAAAAGAAAACGCTCAGCCAGTAACGGGAAATGTGTGTTTGTGTGTCGGTGAAAAGGAGAGGGTGTACAAGTGTGCATTGGTGTGTGAATTTGTTCCACGTCGTTGAGGGGAAAGGAAAGATGGGCTGAGTTCCACTTCCTCCACCAGGGAGCATGTTGTTGAGGATGTCATCTGAGAAACTTTCCTTGAGTGGAACCCAGTTTCCAAGCAGCCTGGAGGGAAGGAGGGTGGGAGGAGGGTTGAGGGGGAGGGAGGGAAGGAGGTGCTGTCTGTTTGTTCCAAACCTGAGGCATGTCTCTAAGGCTGAACCAGGAAACTTCAAGCTGACCTTCTTTCCAAGGTGCGAAAGCAGAGGAGTGAAAAAAAAAAAAAAAAGGTCTTGTAGTTTATACATAGAAAATCGCACCAGAAAAACTTGTTGACTGTCTTGCTCAGGTGTCTGATATGTGTGGCTCTACTTGTTCCAGAAAGAAAGGTGCAGCTATTTTTTAGCTTGAAAATTCATGTTAAAAAGCAGCAATAAGTTTTAGAAAATCTACAGGGCTGAGAAAACGCTGATAAATATCCTAAGCTATGTTGTAGAAATAGCCCCAGATCTGTGCTCTAAATGATGCTTGATAATATATTAGGGTGGTAATAAAAAAAAACACTCAAAGTCAAACAAAACGGCACACGAGCAGCTTAAAATTTGCAGAATGTTTGTATAAGCCGTGCCTCCATGCTCCATGCAAGGGGGTTACAGATTTGATGATTACAGTCTGTCTTGTTTCTTCTTTTAAATGGTCTCTGAATAGCTTGGCCCGAAACTGACATGTCCTTACTCTAAAACGTTCTTCACTGAACGTCACATCTATGTGTTATTGTGCCACAAGCATTCCTGATTTAGCTTAATTCATTCCATAAGGCCTTTGGAATAGACAAAATCATTGTGTTCTCCCATTAGTGAAGCAAATAAAATATACAATTTATTCCAATAAAACTTTGACTCATTGCTATAAAAAAGCAAAAGCTATTGTATCATTGGCTGTTAGTTCAGCTTGAGTTATAGGTGTATAATTACAGAGTTAGCAGGACCAGACTAGCCGGTGTAGTCATGGCTGAGTTTTTTTTTATCTTGTTGTAAACTGAGTTTTAATTGTGTAGTTTTTATTGTTCAGGTGTTAGTAGAAAGTAGCTTGATGTAGATATTGTAAATGTAAGATGAGAAATTTACTCCAACAAAAATACAGATTTCTGAAAACAACTACAGAGATACATTCTCTGAAGAAAAAGTGAGTGGTGCTTGTCGTGGCAAAACTCTTATAAAACGACAGTCTATGGGATCAGTTGCTAAGGTGCTCTAAAGTGGTTGCCAGGGCGTGGCTTGACAGGTTCACAATGATCCTGAGGGACTGACTGGTTGCCTGAGTAGAATGAGCGCACCTCATGTCTCTATGGTTAGGTTAGGTTCAGTTTTAAAGTTCCTATGGAAGCAACTGCGAGCACTTCCTGTTTCAATGGGGGGTACCTTCACCATTATATGTCAATGGGGCAAATTTGGTCAGGGGTACAACTTATACCCTCTTGTGGGCTATGTTCTGATACAGCTTGCAAGCCTCTTCAAATGTGGTCAATTTTACATTTCTACAAAATTATTTCTCTGCGCTAGAATCCGTCAAAGTTGGATTAAAAAAAAAATAAAGAAAAAATAAATAAAACAGGACATGGCTTTGATACAGAGTGTAATGTGTATATCATCAACTTTCCCTTTTATCATCAGATAACGCTTATATAACGCCCCATGGAAAATATTAAAGGAGATACCAGATTTCAGGACGAATGAAACTTGATTTGAAAATTATTAAACTAGATAGAAGTGGTCAGAGTTTGTAAACTGTACGACAGCCAGCCAGTAGAGGGACTCGGAGACATTTTGGCTTTCACATACTGAAAAGCAAGTTGTTAAAGAGAAAGAATTCTTGGTCAGTATCATGGCAGCGATCATATCAAACAGTACCTTGGTAATTTCTCAGTATTAAAAGATTTTTTGCTTAAATTAGAAACGAAATTGCCGTTTGTTCTGATTACACTCAAAATGAGACCTTGTCATGAACTTCCCTTTTTGCATGTAAAAACTCGCTGACCAGTTGGTTATCTGGTCACATTGGAAAGTGTTTGTGAATTTTGTTTCCCTTTTCTTTAGTAGATGCTTCATTTATTGTAGTTCGATGTTTAAATTCTGCGTAGGAACCGTAGGACCTTAATGATGGTAACATAACTCAAAGACGAGACTAGAGGCCGTTTCGTTTCATTGCTTCATCTTATTAGCACAAAGGTATACTGAATAACGGGTTAGAATTCAAAAGAAAAAAAAAAACACTGGCAAAAAAAAAAGGGTCTAAGAGTTTGACGAGTTGTTCGTATTGAGTTGGACATTCCATTATAAATCACATTGCCGTTAGAGGGACAGCCATGTCATGCAGGAAGTCCTTAGACACTAAGAATGAAAATGAAAGTACTATTGTGCAGCCCAGTAGTGAGAACCGGCTTAGAGATGTTGAGTTTGTTGAGATTGAACAAGGGATAGGATACAGTGTTCTTGTGTTACCTCACCAATCCAGCAGTGAAGAAGGAGGTATGTTATCCTAGAGAGTTTTGTTCCTCAAATATAATTCACTGCCTCCGCCTCAGAGCCTGTGGATTTTACATTGGTGTTGTTCTTTCTGGCTTTGTGCCTCGCTCTTTTCAAACTGTTTTCATTGAAGTGTGTTTGGCACAGGGATGCCATAAAAGAAGACACCTCATACAGCATATGTCGCTTCCAGTACGTCTGTGTACATCTGGGCTACTGGAGCACATTAATTACATGCCTATAAAGCTCTCATTATGACCAGGCACTTTTGTGCCGAACTCCTGGTGCTGCACTTAAACCTGAAAAAGAACTGTGTGTGTGTGTGTGTGAGAGAGAAATTGGAATGAGGGAGGAAAAAGAGAGCGAGAGAGAGCGTGTGGAAAATGAACAGACGGGACTGGATGGTTTTTACAGACTGACTCAGAATGCTGCTCAGCGCCAGCTCTGTTGCCTTGTATAACAACCCCAAAGATTGGCACGGATGGTACTCTTGACTCATGCAGAGTCTGGTCTTGTTCTTTGCAGAAAAGTATGCCGAAGAGAAGTGGGCAGACTCGCTGAACTCGGTGACCTCGGCATGTGAGATATCCGCATATGTACTAGAAGGGGGAAAAGCTGGCTAAACGTCTCATCGTCCTGGTACGAGTGTTAGACGTTTTATTGTTTTGCACCATGTGATGGCTTCTTCTGAGTGCTCACAGTGCAGACAGGAAACGTGAAGAAAAGCAGCACTCGAGCTGCACATCGTGTCCTGACGCAAATACCACTTCCCCCGTTCAGTCTGGGTCGCGGAGCTCGCGTTACAGTAGCCGTAGTGTATGTGGAAGGGGAGGGGAGGGGAGGGGAGGGGAGGGGGGTGGGGGGGGTTTGTGACGGGGCGAGAAGATGACACTGATTAACCCACACTGGAGGCAGCCAGCGTACTGCCTTGTACTGAGCGGTGGTGGCTCTGTCATTAACACCCATTAAGCACCATGTGTCTCCAAGTTGTCACAGGCCAAATCCTGTTCCCTAACATGCTGATTACAGGGTGAGTGTGCCCGGATCTTCTCCTACACCTGCTGGACCCTTACTGTGTGCTGTGCCGGATCACGTGGCCGTATTTTTCTCTTTGTTTACGACTGGAACACTCGTTTGCCTTCTTACTCATGACCAGAGGTGGAAAGTAACGAATTTCATTTACTCGCGTTACTGTAATTGAGCATTTTTTTGTGTACTTCTACTTTTTGAAGTGGTTTTTAAAATCTGTAATTTTACTTTTACTTAAGTAGCTTTTGTTTGAAGAATTGTACTTCGCTACATTTGAAATCATATTCGCATATTCGCATTGATGGGCAGGGAGAACTAAACTCACAAGAACGATGGAGACGGACGAAACAGATGCCAGTGATGTAGACCCAGCTGAAAGCGAAATGCCATCTAATTCTTATGAAGCAAACCGCTGGTCATTGTAACGGCCACTACTATGTTGTATACCACATTACATATGTATGTTGCCCCTTTAAGAGTTGCCGCCAGTGTGTGCGCTGTGGAGGTGTGTGTGTGAGAAGTATAGAACAGATGTACAGGAGCTCAGGCGTGCTGCTCACCCCCGAAACGCTCTATTCTTTTACCTTTTTTCTTTACTTTTACTTTATATTTTGTATTATAATTTTGGGATGCTGAAAGAGGCTGATAAAGGTTTTGTGCTGAGCTCTTTTTTCCCTCCGCACAAACGGAGGGACAAAACGGCACAAACCGGCACAAACGTCACACCATATTTAAGCGACCACTTTGATTTCAATCACAAGAAAGGCAACAGCTTTATTATTATTTTAAGGTGTCCATTCAATTAAAAACAACTACACAGAAAATTCTCGAATCGGAATGAGAAGGATAGGGATGTCATGCAGGTCTACTAATAGTTTAGTTTAATACTTTTTTTTTTTTTTTTTTTGGATGGGGGTTTGTCTGTCTCTAATTTCCAGTTGTAGGATTTGTCCAATCAGGTGAACTCCTAGAAGAGGTTTGAGAAATTTGAATAGATTTGTGTTAAATGATTTTAAAGGATTTGGAATTGAGCACAGATTATTAAAATAAACCATGAGGGGAACACTACAGTGTCCTACTGTCTTCTTGTGCAGCGTTGGCCGCTGGATGACATGTGGCGCTGAGAATCCAAGAAACTGTGGTGTGGGTGAGGCTTAAAAGGCTCTCCACTCTGGGAAAACGGAAGAAGAAGAATGAATGAAAAAAATTCCTTCATAAAGTCAGACTTTGCTTTCTTCTTTTAGCCTTGTGCTAGTTTTATTTAAAAATTTCATTCTGTAACTCAATCTGATGCTCAGATTGCCGAAGTTGTTGTTGTTTTTTTTTGCCGTTGTTACAGATCCTGTCCTAATATTCGGTTTAATGTTACCAAGCGAGAGATAGTATTTCTAGGAAATCCAAGTTCCCAGCTCTAGCCGGGAGTAACGTGACTCTAGAACGCCGGCGGTTGGGAAATCTCGCCAACTCATAATAAAACCCGATCCTCTGATGTCTTCTGCAAATTCCACTTGTATGAATTCATCTCTCAGCTGTGCTCTTTCCATTGAGCGGGGAGGGAGGAAGCAGAGAAGTGTGAGGGAAGGGAGGAGAGGATGGAGGGTGTTACAGTACGTGCAGCTGGAGAACATCAGTCAGCTGATCAGATTGTTGTGATGCTTGAACAGAATCTCAGCACAATCTCTAGCTTTAAACACAGCTCAGAAGGATAGCTGTCTCCTGGGTCGGCCAAACCGTTGTTCAAAATGGTTTCCTGATATAAATTATTAATGGGAGTCATTAATTGTGTGGTAATTACACTGTCTCAGAACACCTAGAGCCACGAAATGTATTAATGTGCCACCCAGGCAGTGGGGTCTGGAGTATTTATTAACACAAGTTAATTATTCATTACGACGAAGGCAGATGGAGTGAATGCAGAAGGTTGTAATTGTGGGTTAAAGTTTTGAATGGGCGACTGGAGCATGGTTGGATTCTGTATAACGTAATCACTAGAATGCTAAGCAGTAAAGAAATGGAAGGATGGTGAGAAAGACAGCCAAAGAGAGAGAGAGAGCATTATGTAGACATGAGGACATGAGGAGTTAGGTGCATTTGACCGGCTGCACAGTGGTTCCTATGGTCGTACTGCGGAGTGAAGACACATTGATGGCAGCGACGGCTCACCCCAGGGCTCTTCCTGTCCTCTGATACAATTAGCCAACTTTCCTGTAATTACTTCACGTTAAATTTTCATCAGTCTGAATAATGTTGTGGAAACGAGGCACGAGGAACCTGGACACCTTGATGAATGGTATCCATTGGAGTTAATGGAGATTCGGTATAGAATCGGAACTGATGTTCTTCCTCAGGAAGGTGAAAGGATGTTCTTGTTAGGGTAGACAATCCCACAAGACATTTTACTCAGTGATTATTATGCCCTTTTAGTCGTAATGATCAATACAGGTCATGATCATGAACAGTGCTTTGGCATTAATCACCTATGGGTGACTCAAGGTGAAAGATGTTCCAGTCCTGATAAACCCAGTTTCCTGTGTTTACTCTGGCTGAGCGCCGACGCGGATGGTGATGCAATGCCACAGAAATCTGGTGTGGTTTTTGTTTTTTTTTTCTCCTCAGTGCATAAGCAGCTGAATGCACTGATGTTTGTAAGATCTTTAATCATGGAGGAATGTTGGAACTGTGGCTGGAAGAGGTGACTCCGGTTCAAGAAGATCAAGAGGAGTACAGGCTGCTGGGAGAAAGTAGACCAGATTAGGGAAACCATGATTCATTTTATCTTGATGAAGAAGGCTTTTTGGTCATTTCAAAGGTTGGAAGATCTAATTATTAAAAGATTATTAATTATTAAGACCAGATGACAAGATATTTATGTATTAAAACATTTACAAGGGTCAGCGCTGTAATGCAGAAGGTAACATCACCATTCCAGCCTTCCAGTCCATCCAAGCACATCTCTTTCAAACAAGCTGAATAATAATGTGTACCTGTGCTAAAGTAAAGGTCCCATTTTTCTATTTGTTTAACAAGTTAACATCTTCCAGTTGAAGCTGAACTAGGCAACGGTGAACACATGATGAGTTCATGAGTACCATTTTGTATATTGCATTCCCTTTAAAGTTCCCATATTTTATTATTTACTATTAACCCTTAAAACCCAAGCAGTACAGATACATGCCGCCAACTCAGCATAGGCCAATGACGATGAAAAAAAAAGCCTTCCTGGTGTGTGTTAATGGGGCTTCAGACTTTAAACTGTGTTTTTTTGGATATGTCAGGTAGAACAAAAAATATCATCACTTTAATAAAGGGTACATTTTTACCACTACCAGAATATGGGATTGCAGTTGAAAAAATATAGAACTCATAAAATGATCAAATTATGATATATATATTTTTGGTCATAGGAACAACTGAAAACGACCATAGAAACACCTGGTTGTGTGAAGTTGTGTTATTTCTTTGCCTTTGTGACCCAGTTTCAAATTTTTCGCTCAGTGGTGATTGGGGAAGTTGGTTAAAATGAACTAAAATTCAGTTAATTATATTGCCTATTTTGTGCTGGTAAAAATGTCACTTCATACTGCAATATCCTGAGCCCTGAATACATTTAGAAAAAAAAAAAAAAAAAAAAAAGAATAGCAAAACAAATAATGGCTAAAATGCTCTAAGCTTTAAGGACTACAAAGTTATCACATGTCTCAAAATCCAAAGTGCGTGTTAATACCCCTGCTGAAATAAATCTTTCACACCGCCCCTTTATTTCATTCCAAATCAGCTCTATGTAAATTAACTACAAATCACCTCCAGAAAACCCAAGTCAAAATAGCCTGCAAGTTCAAGGTCACAGCAAAGTCAAATGTCTTCAATAACTTTCATATTTGAAGATATTTTTTGCTACCTTTGAGAGGGTCATTTCTGGCCTACGATTAATAAATCTTCTCTCTCTGTCTCTCTCCAGTGGTCTGCGTAGTCTCAGCATCCTGGCTAAAGGAACCTTCCTGGCCTTTTCTGGTTCCTCCACGTCACTTGTTTGCCCAGGACTCAATCACACGGTGCTCTTCGGGTGAGTTCTTAAAATGGTTTCTTTCAGTCACAATCCAAAGCCTAGAAGCATCGGCACAAAGAAGGAACACGTTCCAGAACATCTGGTGAGGCTGGTAGCGTAGACCACATGCCTCCCAGATGCAGAAGGGCATTGTTGATGGGCAATGATTTGCTGATGATGATAAAACTCGTGGCGTATTTGTTCGGCATGGTCAGGATTCATTTAAGAAACGTTTTATATATGTAAAATATCACAAATCATCACACAGTACGGCTCCACTTTTAACATAAAAGGGGAAAAAATACAATACAATCCTTTCCTTATGAGATCTTGCAAAACTCTGAGAGTGACTCATACACATACCTCCTGGTCTTTTAAACTGCACGTAAGAACGCAGTTGAAGTTCAAACTTCATGCTCTAGATTTCTAAACAACGATAGACGAATTCTTAGAATTCTCCTAACCAATCATAAAACCAGAAGGCGGGATTTCTTATCCTCACACACGGGAGCTTGTTAACAGTTTTGTCATCTTTTAAAGACTGTAAAGTTGCTTTAACAATAATCATTATTATTTATAAATTGCTTAATTATCTATAAATCTGGTGCACAACGATTTTTGGCTTAGGTATCGTACTCTGGGTTTCTAACTAGTCCTGGTGAGAATGAGTTCTTGGAACCATTCAAAATGCAGAACGTGTGGTTTCCTAACCTTACACACAGATTTCCTAATTGTTTTGCAATTGCTCTTTGTCTGAATATTTAGTCATTTTATTTACAAAGAAAACAAACAAGCAAAAAGTAGTGGCTCTTCTTACACTGACCTAGATATACAGTACTCTTACTTATCTCTTTAAGTTCTGTTATGTCTCTCTTGTATTTTTTTTCCTCGTATGTCTCGTAAGAGGCTCAGTAGGATTCAGAGCACCAGGCCACCAGACTGTTTGCTCACCAGATCTGTAGCTGTTAACCTTGGACAGTGACTACAGCTGTTTATTTAGTCTGCTCTGGGTTAGAGGAGCGGCTGTATCACCAGACACTAGAACTTTTCCAATTGAAATGCTGGATTTTACTCGTGGAAATGCTTAGGATTCGTCCCTCGGTTATTATTCCACTTTTTGGGCTGTTTTTCCCCCCTGACCATGTTAGGCTGACTTTGCTTTTGGGTTCTGATTTGAGGGAGGAATGTGTGCACTGGCTTATCAGGGGTTAAACATGTGTAGCCCACAGGCTAGACATTGTGTTTAAAAGCATTCAAGGCTGTTAGCATCAGTAGTAGTCTTTTTGATTGTTCTTTCAGGGCTACATGCTTTTAAAAGTTTACAACCATCATTCTAACATTTTTTTTTTTTTTCAAAAAAAGAGAGAGCTGGATTTCATGTCAATGAAACATAGTGCTAAAAGAGAGCCAGAGAGAGAGAGAGAGAGAGAGAGAAAGACGGTTAGTCACTGCCTTTCCAGCTGCTTCCCGACATTTCTGCAAAATGTTGTGGAAAATTTAATGAGGGCGAGCTGCTTTCAATGGCTTCAGTCTTACCCAGTGGAAAGTCTTACCATATACAATTAAGACCAACATGAAGCCTCACTTTTTCCTGCTTTCTTTTGTTTCCACGCTTTTTGTAGGATGATGCTCTGTGCTTCATCCTGGCAAAGTGTATGTTTAACATGTAACAAGTACACTGTAAAACATCAGCTTTATTACAATTGTCTTTAAGACGTCACTTAAATAGACTCGATTAACCGCAAGAACATCTCTGCGCTCTCTTTGCACCTGAGCAGGCGCTTTCTGAAAAAAAAAATCCATAACTAACGGGTCTCACAACATTTCAGACTCCATGCCTGTATGTCGGACATGTTTAGGAGACTTACTTAATAAACTGCAAGCGCGATACAATGAAAAAGTTCAAAAGTAGGAGTTGAGCTAAAATAAAGCACGAGTACCTTTGGTGAGAATAATCTACACCTCTGTTTGTGTAAATCTGAAGTATTGAATTTTATAGTCATTTTATAGTCGCTCAAATACCTCAAAGAAATTTCCATTCAGTTCTAAAGTTTGTCTAGAAAGTGATGTGCACCTGCCTGATTTCTGTCTAAATGTTCAGCACTATATTATACAAAGACCATTCAAGTCAAACCGGGACTCTGTGCCACCTCGGACTTACGGTCCTTCTTTTAAACGTTCAAATGTTTTACTGCGACTAATCACTGGCTGTGCTTGAAGGCTCCTAGAAATGTCAATCGGTTTTACGCCTTCAGAAATTTCATCACAAGTCCTAGTTTGACTTGAACGGCCCTCGTATTATTACTAATATACTACAGTATATACATTCCTTAAACTGCTTTTTATTGCATATTTATTACTTCTACACTGATATACTCACCTGTCTGAAATAACCCTTTATGCTTTTGCACACACACTGGGCACCACTGCTAGATTTTCATCTTTTTCTTTAAAGGTGTGTGTGTGTGTGTGTTAATGCACCAGCTGAAATACCCCTCAGATAATGCATTTTTAATACCTTCAGCTCCCTTTATTTTCCTCTTTTTTCTGAACATGTTGTTACAGTGTCTTTATAAATGAGCTACTTCTGAGCAATGGCCCTTTGAAGCAAATTCTGTATATTAGGTGGCCTATAACATGATAAAAAATTCTGTCTTGATACGATGGATTTGTCATGAACATTTGAGCAAATTAATAAGAAACGCTGTCAAGTAGTTCAAAGACATTCATCAAGAGAATATTATTCAAAATGAACACGAGTTCAAAAGAACAAATAACATTAGAACACATCTCATACGCAGTAGCTCTCCTTTACTGGGTTTTATCTACAGTACGTCCAGGAACACATATATGTACAAGTGTAACCCTTCCTGTCCATCGAACAGTGTGGAAGGAACACCATATTGTGCAATTTTTAGTAGCTAATGAGATGTACATCTCATCTTATGTTATGCTTGAGAAAGAAATGGCTAGTATCATCATCATCATCATCATCACAGACAGAGTTATAATCAGAAACAGAATCAGTTTATTGGCCAAGTATGTTGACAACCACAAGGAATTTGATTCCAGCTGTTAGTGACTCTCAAATGTTCAGTCATTTATAACAACACTGTACATTTTGTTTACAGACAATACATGACACTATCTACAGGAAATAGACAACATTCAAGAGCTGTACAGTTTAAATGAAGTTTTTTACAGGACATCAATGTAAATAAAGCATGATGATGATTCCATTACTTGTCACATGCACCTTACAGCACAGTGAAATTTTTTTTTTGCATGTCTCAGTTAGGAAGCTGGGGTCAGACAGGGTTAAGGGCCTTGCTCAAGAGATCAACTGTGGCAATTTGGCAGTGCTGGGGCTCGAACCCCCAATCTTCCGATCAGTAACCAAGTACGCCTTAACTGATTGAGCCACTACTGCCCTGAGTGTGTATGGTAGCGTAAATAACAGTGCTGTGTATCACATATTGGGATGTAGGATGACTGACTGTTCTTCCAGTACAGAAGGAGAGGTTATCAGCATTGCATCATCATATTTCTGCACAAATCCCAAGCAGATCTCTATTTTTCCCCTCCACGTGGGTATTTAGGCGTCTTTTGAGAGCAAATGTCCATCATTTGCCTAAATGCGAGCATGTTGATGTGCCCCTCTTCCGGCACATTCACTCTTCTTCCCTCCTGCCTCCTCCTCCTCCTCCTCCTCCCAGCGCCTGGCATTGCAGCTGGGGGATAATTGTGTATTCGACCAAATGTCTTGAAGGGCTGTGTGGTGCGCTGCGAATCCGGCTGACATCGCTCCCGGCCCACTCTGACCAAGTGTTGTGTAACTCCCCCCCTTTCATAACACAATTCATCAACAGCATAACTCTGCGTGTTATTCATGCCTTCCCCTCCCACACAGGAACTGTCACCCACGCTCCTCACCCCATCTTGAGATGGCTGTGGATGCTTCCCACGCATACTTTCTCTCTCTCTCTCTCTCTCTCTCTCCAGAGCTCGTACACACAAATACAAAAACGCTAATATGGTACACACTCTCTTTCTCTCTCTCACTCACACACACATACACACACATATCCAAGCTCTCCTGGCCACAGTGTTAAAAATACCTCATCTTATTTAATTGCTTCCTTTCTGCTCCACATATCTCACTGAGAGTTCTTTCTCGAGAGTTTTTTGTCAGTCTGCTTTGTAGCTAAGGAAATAAAACTGAGGGCTTTTTTGCATGGAATGTGCAATATATATATTTTTTAAGTGCAAAGGTTTGTAACGTCCAATAGCTGACCATCTGGATGTGATTAAACCTGGTTTCCCTATCTGTGCTGGTCTCCCTCCCCTGGTGCATGCCATGCCTCCCCTAGCCTAGCCTAGCCTGGGGACAAGTTTGTGCTTCATCTTGCGGGTTCTAATGAGGACTCAGCAGGACACTCCAGGTGGCTGTCTTGTACACATTTAGACCGATAGATCCAACAAACCTGCAAACAAAGGCGACAATACATACTGTGGAAAGTGCTGGGTGAGGAAAAATATGTTTTTTGGATAAATAGTGGTAAGGAAGAGTTATGGGAGTGTTTGTGTGATTTGAGTAAAGGTGTCATTAATGTGTTTTGCCTTACAAAATTCCTGAGATATACTACAATGCCTTTAATTCAGTGAATTATAGTACTGGAGCTAACAAGCTTGTCTGTATTTTTACGAAATGTGCTTTGAGACAATGACCATTGTTAAAAGCGCTATAGAAATAAATAATGCTGATGGAGAAAAGTAACGAAATTTGATATATCATCATACAAAAAATCACAATATTTTTTTTTGCCCTGTCTCATGATGATGTACTGTATATTGCGTGGTCTTTTGTATTTATTGCCATTGTACTTGTGCTTGGTGTAGTGGTTAGCACTGTCGCCCTGCACCGCCAGGGTCCGGGTTCGATCCCCGGCCTGGCTCGAGTCCCGTCTCTGTGTGCATGGAGTTTGCATGTTCTCCCCGTGCTTGGTGGGTTTCCTCCCACAGTCCAAAGACATGTAGGTTAGGCTAATTGGTGTTACCAAATTGTCTGTAGTGTGTGAATGTGATTGGCACCCTGTCCAGGGTGTACCCTGCCATGTGCCCTAAAGTCTCCTGTGATAGGCTCCAGGCCCCCCGTGACCCTGAATACAGGATTAAGTGGTATAGATGATGAGTGAGTGAGAGTGTACTTGTGCTAAAGGACAAACATTTACAGCATTATCAGACGCCCTTATCCAAAGCAACTTACATTTGAGGTTTAAGGACCTGCTCAAGGTCCTTAAGTTACCACCAAGTTACCAACAGTGGTAACTTGGTGGTGAAGGGGTTTGAACCTGGGACCTTCTGATCAGTATTTAAATGTCTTTAAATTGATCAGGCATAACATTATGACCACCCACCTAATATTGAGTAGATTCTCTTTTTGCCACCAAAAGTATTTTAGTGCCTGAAATAACCCTCAGATATAATTAATTTTTACACTTCACATTCCCATAATTTCATTCCTTCTCCACATGTGCCATTTCAGTGTCTATGTAAATGAGCCACTGCCGAGCCACACCCCCTAGAGATCAAAAGAGCTGAGCAACAAGTCGGGGGAGGGGCTCTCATATAAACTCACATTCTGGCTTGTTTAAACCCCAGCCAAACAAAACACAATTTTTTTTTTTGTACACCCACAAACACACCGGAGACCCATCTGAATGTCAAAATGTAACTAAAAGTCAATATGTGTATAACAGGTCACCAAGAATTGTTTATTAGAAAATTTAATGTGCATGTATACGCTGCATTTCCTTCACCCCTCTTTCTTATCTATCATCATTTATAAAATTCAGTATGCACAAAGCACAAAGCTGCTATACATACCGAAACCCACTACTTTGTGGGTTCAAGCTCATGGTTCTTGGTTTGCAAGAGCATATTTTCCTGTGTCAGGAATGGAAGAAACTGAAAACAAAACAAACAATAAGTTAAAGTTTCAGGTACTATAAAAACCACTGGCTTTTTTGCTGTTCTATTTTTAGTACTCACACCAGCCCCCAGACATCGCCGTCACATAGTTTCCTCACTGTTTCACAAGCAGCTCTGAGAGGTGGGGGGAAAAAAGCAAGTAGAACATGTTCAGCACCATGCCATCACAAACTACTGAGTGTATGTAAGCTTTCAGGGACCCGAGAGTTTGAGTGGAGTGTAAAAAGTGAAAAAAAAAAAAAAAAAACTGAAAAAACATTCATTCTGTGTTTACTTTTAAACCTTTGAGGAGGAAAAAAACACAACCGAGAAGTGAACATGGCATGGTTTCTTCATAGCTTTGCCTTTAGACACCCACACACATCTGACATTAACGTCACTTGTGTTCCGTTGGCTATTTTTAGCCGTTTGTGTCTTTTTAGAAAATGAGTAGGCACGGGTGTTAATGGTGAATTGAGAAAGAGTGTCAGTTCCTGTGTTTCATTTCATTGACTAGATGTAACATGCTCATTAGAGGAGCAAACTGTTACAGGACATTCAATATATTTAACTTTACAAATCTGCATTAGCATTCATAGGTTAATCTTTAAATGTTTTAAATGTTATTTGTATACATTAAAATAATTATCTTCTCTGTTGTTATATTTTGTAGATACATAAGGAAGACTTGAAGAGAAGAGAACTCAGTGTGGACGAAACTACATATATATTCAATATAACCATGCCAAAATAATAAATTCTGGAAAGAGCTTTGGCTGCTGGTTAGAAAATGGAAACTGAGGACCTTTTGTTTACATGGCATTGTTAGTAAATCACCTGGAATGACGATATATTTGAATGTGATTGAATAAACAGTACCTTGAGAAACCCGACAGAAGGACTAAATAATGGAGCCACATGGAGCAGCTGCTGGACAAAAATGCAGCAAGGAACCACGTGAGAAAACCTCCTTACAAAGAAAGTGGGTTTCGGAGCCCTGTGCTGGCACAAAGGGAAGCACTTATGCAGAAGGTTTGCAGAGCGGTATCACTGGGACGGCTATTGCAGCTTCTGGAAAGCTGCATATAAGCACCGAGACACAGTCATCTGCAGAATTTTTCCCCAGGTCTTATTCCTATCAGTTACAACACTCATATCCACAGCAGCCCATGCAGAAGCCGTTCCTTGCTGGTACAAAGTCACAACCTGGTTTGGAGCCCCATGCTTGGGCTTTCCCAGGCAAACTGCAGTCTCTGCCTCAAGATGATATGTTTTCTGCGCACTCACGTTCTCATGGAGCATTCCCCCGTCAGAAGTCACCCAGTTTACCTAGTGCTTTTTGCCAGTATTCACAGTCCAGCTCTGAGCAAAAAGAGGAAGGACATAAGAAGGAACAGAAACCCAAAAAGCCAGGGAAGTACATATGCCAGTACTGTGGAAGGGCTTGTGCTAAGCCCAGTGTGCTTAAAAAACACATACGATCGCACACAGGGGAACGGCCCTATCCCTGTGAGCCCTGTGGCTTTTCGTTTAAAACCAAAAGCAATTTATATAAACATAGAAAGTCTCATGCTCATGCTATTAAAGCAGGACTGGTTCCGTTCTCTGAACTGGCGACTCGCACAGATATTGATCAAGCATCTTCAGTTGGTGAAACAGAGGTACAGTCAGATGGAGATCAAAGTACTGACACAGATGAAGAAACTGCAGAGGGGGCCATGTACCCAGAAAAAAATAGCTCCATACCCCAGATATCATTTGATTCTGACAAAAGCACTTTAGACAAAGGTGGAGAACCAGCATACGCAGACTCAGCAGAAGAGATGGCCGTGGCATCGATGAAAGTGCCTATCTTAATTGTTCCTAAACAGGGGCTAATGTCAACAGCCATAGAGTGTACCCCTTTCACTGAAATTAGGGGATCTAATATGAGAGGAGTGGCCCAGGGAGATGAGTCGCATACTGTCAAACAGAGACTTGCTTTAAGACTCACTGATAAAAAAGGTCAGGACTCGGAGCAATCTCTTAATCTGTTAAGTCCGCACAGTAAAGGTAGCACAGATTCTGGCTATTTCTCTCGTTCCGAGAGTGCTGAGCAGCAGATTAGTCCACCTAACACCAATGCAAAGACTTACGAAGAGATTATGTTTGGACGATCTTGGTATTACAGACCCATTTCCAGATCTAGACATCCAGTGACAATTGGAATTACTGCTAGTCCTGACCAACAAAACAAATCTGCCATAATAGAAATGGACATGGGAAAGATATCAGAGGATCACATATTCTTCAGAGAAACTTATGCAGAATCACAAATGGTTGCAGGGTTTGACCCAAAGCAATACCCTCGAGGCTCTTTCTTGGAAGCTCCTTCTGAGACAGGCCCACTATTAAGAAGTAACTCAATGCCAACACCATCTCCTACTAATCTTAATGTTCCATCAGCTCTGAGAGGGAGTCACTCCTTTGATGAAATGATGTCTCCAGATGATGTATTTTATCCAGGGGCAGCTGGTCTAAGAAGGCTGAGGAGACAGGCTGCTTTTGAGCATGGGGAATCCGAGAACTATGGAAAGATGGGAGGTCAGTTTTCAACAATAAAGATGGGGGAGAGGGAACAGCTGATGTCAGAGTTCAAAGGCTCAGGATCAGAACTTGCATGTCCTGAAATGCGGACAGCATATGGCAGCTGTGGTAAGTTCGGAATGCCAGAGGTGACCACAAGAAAACGTCGGAAAGAAAAGAGTGTTGGTGATGAGGAGGACTGCCCTGGGCAGTATGACAACATAAAAAATGTCTCTCTGGAAACATCTGGGGACTATGATCTAAAACCAGGAAATCAGGAAAATATACACACAGGTAGAGGACCTATGTATAGTGGTTACAGTTCATTGGAAAGTTTTGATAAATCTGGTACATGTCCAGAGGATGTTGTACTTGTTCAAGATACAGACCGAAAGGCTGCGGGCAATGTAATATCTGTTATTCAGCATACTAACTTGCTAAGCAGGCCAAGCTCATTTGAAAAGTCTGAGTCCATTGAACATCAGTCTTATCAGCCAGAAAAGCCTGTCAGCCAACTGTCTGAGCAGTCTGATGCTGAGAACATTGAAGATGTGCAGAGTCCTGATTCTTTTCTGAGGTCTGAGAGCATGGAACATCAACAGCAAAGTGACAGTGAATTAGCATCTATTTCACCCAGTCAGCAATATCACATGCCCCACAAACTTGTACGGCAACCCAACATTCAAGTACCTGAAATTAGAGTCACAGAGGAACCTGATAAACCAGAAAAAGAACCAGAGGTCCCAGCTAAAGAGCCAGAGAAACATGTGGAGGAGTTCCAGTGGCCACAGAGGAGTGAGACTCTGTCCCAACTCCCAGCAGAAAAACTGCCCCCGAAGAAAAAACGTCTGCGTCTTGCAGACATTGAACACTCATCTGGGGAATCAAGCTTTGAGTCTACCTGTACCAGTTTGTCCAGGAGCCCAAGTCAAGAGAGCAACCTGTCTCATAGCTCAAGCTTCTCAATGTCATTTGATAGAGAGGAAAGCATGAAGTCAGTGTCACCAACCAAGCAAGATGATTTCTGTAAGCAATCAGAATTTTTAACTGTACCAGGGAGTGCTCATTCTTTGTCAATACCAGGTCATCACAAGGAGATGCGTCGCTCCTCATCAGAACAGTCCCCTTGTGGTTTACCTGTTGAGGTGCCAGAAACTCGTAGCAAATCATTTGATTATGGAAGTTTGTCAACCAATTCAAGACAAGGGGAGGTATATGCCAGTGCATCATCCATGAAGGAACGTAGACGTGGATATCTGGTTAGACAGGCATCTCTGAGTGTCTATCCCGAAGTTGTACCTCAGGAGCAATGCTCTGAATTAACTATTAAACAAGAGCATTCTGACCCCCATAATTTACCTTCTTCTTGGCAAGGCACCACACCTGTACCCACTCCACCCTACCTTGTAGCTGGAAGTGATCTATTAAGACAAAAAAGAGGATCGTATCACTTGCTACAGCAGAGCATCAGTGAAGACAGCCAGTCAGACGACTTGCAAAAGTCATCACATTTGCCAGGCCAGCTGTCAACAGACAGTGAGGCTTCAATACATGAGCACATGACCCAGGATGTAATGCAACACTCATCACTTCCGAGTAACTTGGGATCATTACCTTTTTGTCAGACAGTGGTCTGGTATACTGACCCAACACGACCCAAGCAGCACCAGGGTATCCATCAGCTACAGAAAGTGCATATCCGCCCACCAACTCTACATAAATCCCACCAACCTCTTCATCAAATACAAGTACACAATGAATCCAATAGTGATGGGGTAAGTCAGACTTATCCTTACGTCTCAAGAGCTTCTCCACAAACTATCAGTACTTCATCAAAAGTGCTCACGACAAACTCAGTTTTCTTGCAGCAAATTCATCCTGGCTTTACCACTCAAAATATAGGTTCACAGTCATCACACCCTGGAATGCAGGTTCCCGTTAGAATTCAAACAAATGTGCCATCATATGGTAGTGTTATGTACACAAGTGTTTCACAAGTTCTTGCAACTCATGCTCAGAGTACTACTTCTCTCAGATTAATGGGCTCAGACAACACATCTCCCAGCTCACTTATGGGCATATCTTCAAAACACCCAACAGGGTTCAGTTTATCAAAAATATTGGGCCATCCAGAAGGATCTTTGCAATATCCACTTTGGAAGGTTCCTGAAGCATTACCTGGGAGACTGAATACTGGCATCCCATTGTCCTTGACATCAGGAACCATTTCAACCTCAGATGCCTCATCTAGTATTGGAGGAAGTAAAAGAATGCTCTCACCAGCCAGTAGTCTTGAACTTTTTATTGGCACCAAGCAACAGAAACGGATTAAGGAGGAAAAGATGTATGGTCAAATAGTGAAAGAGCTAAGTGCAGTTGAGCTAAGTAATTCAAGTGCACCAAATGATGGAGATGGTTCGCCACAGCCTGATGTTTTAAAGAGAGACGACTCAGTAGATGATTTGGAGAGGATGTCCTCATCTCCACCAGCTAATTACCCATCTATGTTGTCCTGTGCGTCTGATGTGCCACACAAGGAAAGCTTTACCCCACCTCTACAAATTGTGATGAAAACATCTAAAAGAGCGGAGTCCCCAGAGGAGCTTGATGTAGACAACTCCATTGCAGAGGCCACTCAATCAATGATCTCTTCAAGCGACACTCAAGATGAACTGAAGCAGACCAAGATCCCAGTGAACATGTTGGTGCAACTTCCTGGCAGTCAGGGTGGTGCTGTGTGTGGGAGCACACTCCTGCTGACTGACCTAGCAGATGTTGATCAGTTCTTTCAGTTTCCCAGTCTACGTACGACAACAAGTGTTAGCTGGTGCTATCTAAATTACACCAAGCCAAACTATGCTCAAACAACTCCCTTAAACTCTGTTTATGGCTCTTGGTGTGTCAGCTCCTATAACCCAAACCCCCTCAGCCTCAGCACGAAGGCAACCCTGGCATTACTCTGCTCCAAACAAAGGAGAAACACCGAAACGTACACAATGGCTGTTATGTATCAACCAGGGACTGGAAAACTTGTCTCGTCCTTGTTGTGGAAGCAGAAGTTTGAGCAGGTAATGAATTCCCAAAGCTTGAAAAGTCCAAACAACAGATTGAATTTAAACTCCACATACCTGAGTGTACTGTAGATAGTAAATATGCATACCAGTTGATTATGTATTTCCTAATACTAAATTATTATTCTTATAAATTCATCTTCTTCTAATGTTTAGAATTTCTTCATGTAGTAATTTTTGTTACTTTTATAGATGAAGCCAGAGCTTGTGAAACTGGATATCGGCAAGTTGGGAAAGAAGATTAAAGGTGTAATGTCAAGGGACAGAGTGAAAGAAGACCACGGAGAGAAGGAGGCTTCGTCAAAGCAGGCTGAACCCACACGGATTAAAATTTTTGAAGGAGGGTATGTTGAAATTCATGTCATTATTATATGGACCTTTGATTGGTGAGCCTAATTCGTTCAGGAAGCTTGCCTGTATATTAAAACACTCGTATATTAAAGCAAATTTCCCCCATAAGCAATAATGTGGACACACACACACACACACACACACACTAGCTTTTTTAGTACTTGAATTTGAACACACTAGAATTTTTTGTACTTCATTTATAGTCCTGAATACATTTAATGATTTCACAAGTTATATGAACTAATTCTGGTCAATTCTTTTGTCATATTAAGGCATGAAAATTAAACATTCCAAATGGTTAAATAAACTTTTATAAATATTTATGTTATGTGAAAACAAACAATGTAATATTAATGCAAAACTATATGTTAATTTCAGGTACAAATCCAATGAGGACTATGTTTACGTGCGGGGCCGAGGTCGGGGGAAATACATCTGCGAAGAGTGTGGTATCCGCTGTAAAAAGCCAAGCATGCTGAAGAAACACATTCGCACACACACTGACGTTAGGCCATATGTCTGCAAGTTCTGCAACTTCGCTTTTAAAACAAAAGGTAGGTTTTCCTTTCCTGTGTATGGCAAATTCCTTGGTATGGTCCAGATGGGTAGTTTAAAGGTCATAACAGTTCAATTTTAAATAGTAGTGCAGCTTTTTATTTAAAATCTTGATAATATTAATATATAAAACTACCATATAATCTCCAAAGTCTTAAAAGTTCTCAAACTCTGGTTTTAGGAAACTTAACAAAGCACATGAAGTCAAAAGCCCACATGAAGAAATGCTTGGAGCTTGGGGTGTCCGTGACGTGTATAGATGACGTGGAGGGAGTCGGTATGAATAAGTTTTTATTTTGCCATTATGTGATGCATATTAAGCTCTAGATGCCCAAATGAACTTTTTTTCTTCTTCAGATACTTCTGAGGAGATCCAGAAGGATCCTGGAAAGATTGGCCTATTGGAAATCATGACGGAGCATCAATTTTCGGATGCTGATGATTCAGACGGGGCTGAGGAAGATGGCGACGAGGTGGACGAGGACGAAGATGACGATGATGATTACGATGGTGATTCAACACCAAAGACATTGTCTCGAAGCACAAGCCCACATCCGTATGCCATCCCTTCGCATTCTGTCACTGCAATTGCCTCATCCAATGACACTGGCCCTGATCTGCTAAGCTCAGCCCACAAGCAGCCACTGCTTGGATATTATCCAAGTTTGCCCAGTATTCAAATCACTCAACTCATGGTCCCTGGTGAGAAAGCTAACGAGAGCCAAATGGCAGAATACCAGAAACTGCTTCAAGGAGCTTTGGGAGAAGACCCTAAAACCAGGTTGGAGATGCCTCGGTCCATGGATGAAGCTCCTGGTTTGTCTCCAGACCATAGCATATCTTCTTTTGAATTCTCCCCTTCACGTCTGTCCTCACCTAGCTGTGACTCCTCACCTCTTCGAGAACCTTCACCTCGGTACTTGTCCCCAAAACGCGACCTCTCCCCACGGGGTCGTCTGTCACCAAGAAGAGAGGCTTCGCCCCTTAGACCACTGTCACCCAGAAGGGAAATCTATAGAAAGGATGTGTCACCAAGGAGAGACATGGCCCCCAGAGGCCTCCTTTCACCTGTCTCTCATGCAGGGTGTCCCGTATCGCCCCCTAGAGATCTCTCTTGTAGACGTGAGCTGTCCCCCAGAGGACGCTACAAGGGTGTGCTCAGACCATTGTCTCCAAGAAGGGCACCTCACCCTCACAGTGGACCTTGGACACTGAACCAGCATCCATACAGAGACATTGCTTCGGGCTCTCAGAAGAGCCGGGGCCACTCAGAAATTAATATGGTAAGTGACTGTTTATTGAGTATTATTTACCATTAATTGATTCTAGTCAAATAAGCTTTCAGTTTTCAAAACAGTCTCCAAAAGCAATTAATCATATTTTGTAGCATGTTGCTGTAAGATAATCCCTTAATTCCTTTTTTTTTAGAATCAGAGGAAAAGTTGCTATGCTCAAGGAGACAAAAATAGCACAGAAGCTCCCTCTATGCACCAAGGTCTATTTAGCCATCTTCCCCTCCACTCCCAACAACAGGTTCGTTCACTTTTCCCAATGATTCCAATCGGTGGAATCCAGATAGTGCCAGGCTTGGCCCATCCCACACGCCTTCCTCTCAAGACGACACCTTCAGAGGAATCTGGCGAGGGGTCTTTGCACTCAGAGAGTTGTGAGTCTAACCCCACCCAAGGTCCAGACAATACAGCTCAGCCGCAAGAGATGGCACTGTCCCAGACAGCTATAAGTTCAGCAGCTTCACCGTCTTCTCAGCAGTCCAGAGATAATGCTCACAAAGAGAGCAAGCAAGAAGAAGGCATCCTGACATGCACTAAGGCTATTGCTTCATTGCGCATTGCCTCAGAGGAACCCTTAGGAAAGGTGGCTGGTTCCATCGAGCAGATCCAACAGCAGACGTCGTCTTGTTCTATCGCCCAACCGGAGAGTGCGGTGAGCGGGGTACAGAAATTTAGTAGCTCAGAGTTTAGGCACTCCAGCACAGAAACTGATGTGTCTCCTACATCCAGTGCTCCTGCAGAGAGGTCACTTGGTCAACAGGGTCAGGGCAGGAGTCCATCAACAGCACAACAAACGACTGACAACAGCTGAATAATGTTGCAGTGGAGGACAGTACATTACACTTGTATGTTTACACATACACAGTCACACTCATGTATTTGAGTGTACAAGTACCGCGTAGCATGCCTTTTATAACCCGGTTTGCTCTTTTAAACTCTGGTTCTTTTTCTTATTTAAAATGTCAGAGAATAACCTATATGTTAACTTATACCTGTATATGAGCCTGACCAAAATTGCTTATGTCTGGTACTCTAAAATGTACAGATCTGTGTGCCTTTATTATTAGTTTTTTGTTTGTGTTTTCAAATTATGCTTATATTCTTATAAGCATATAAAAATGTAAATATGTCAACTTTGTGTATCAGCTTTGTATTAAATGCAGGTCACTGTCTTTTTGTCTTTTTTTCAGATATGATGTGAAGTATCAATATATGTATGGTTGCACTAAAAACATATTTTTATATGAGTGAAATGAAGCGGCTTTTGTGTACAGCATCAATTCTATAATATTTATTGTATCTTGTTTCATAAATTGTAAAGAAATTTTTTTTCTTAATGTTGTGAATGCCTTTGCTAAGTAAAAGCATGGATTTTACTATTGCATAATAAGAAGAACAAAATATGTATACTGTAAAATGGCTTTCTATTAGACATATTCGTATACGTCAAGCCAAACTTGTTTTAATGGGTGAGTTTATATATATATATATATATATATATATATATATATATATATATATATATAATTTTTTTTTTTCTATTACATTGGCAACCCAGATCACACAGTATGGTGGATGATAGCTTTACCACCCCTTTTACAGTCAGCTAAATAGGCTACACACTAGTTGTGATATTGCTGCTCTGTCATATAGAACTGTCAAGCATTAAAGTGAATTAGCTTGTTGACTTGTTCACTTAATTTGAAAATGAAAAAACATTCTGAAATGGTTGCAAACTCATCATGTCACTTTCAAGTATTTGTTTTATCAATTACAATGGGGAACATTCCAACACACACACACACACACACACACACACACACACATATATATATATATATATATATATATATATATATATATATATATATATATATATATATATATGTGTGTATGATTTGAGCTTTGAAGGGGTTCATTATGGCCCATGCCATTAACTTTTTTTTTGTACAAATGGTTAAAAGTTGGTAAACTCCAATAACAACTCTTTACAAATGCACTTTATATTTCTTAAACCTTTCAGAAAAAAAATTATGCTCATACTATATCAAAATAATTTTTGGATTCAAAACTGATTAAAGAGGAAGCGTTTAACTGGAGCCTGGAGCCAGAGCACTCCCATGTGTAAATGTCTCATTTGTACTGTGTGTATTTGATCCATGTTATTTACTCCTTGGACATTTTTTTGTCAATAGTACCTACTATTCACTGTTAAGTGTATTAATATGTTAAAAGATACCTGAGGTATCAAAAGCATAAATCATTGTAACGAAAGAAAAAGACATATATGATATACATCAATGGGTTACTTTGTGATGTCAGTGAAGAAATACATTATCATACATAATTGACAATAAATGACGATACAAAAATTATAATAATTACAAAAAAAAAAAAACTTCTGGATCGTGTTTTTGAATAAATGCAAAACTATAAAAAAAAAAAAGGTTTGTGTGTATTTGATGCTACTACTATAAATTAATATCTATTAATAATTTGATATTAGTCATCAACTATCAAGCATTCTTGTGGTGCATATAACTTTTTAAAATATACTTTTAATATACATATTAAATATGTATATTTAATATTTAGCTGTCTTTATTTTATTACTTTTTAATTCAGTGTCTTTTCTGCAAAGAGAAAATAAAAAAATAATAATTTAATCTAGTCACCTATTGTATGTGTGTATGTATGTATGTATGTATGTATATAAATATTTTTTTTAATACTGTAGACATAACTGTTAATGTATTTTTGTTGTTCTGCAAGAACAAGAGTAGTGATGGATAAAGTACACAAATTCTGTACTTTAGTTAAAGTGTCTGTGCTCCATTTCTGTTCGAGCAAGTGTACAAAAGTACTTACCTGCAAATGTAGCCTTAAAGGTAGTAAAATCCCCACCCACCCCCACACTTCCAGTTCTTCCTATCTACAACCATCCCCACTTCTGTTTTTAAACACAAAAAAAAACTTTATCTTTAGTAAAAGATAAAATGCTGAATAATTGAGGTTTTTATTTCAGATTTAACACTAAGGTCTGCATGCCTACAGACGGACGTTCGAGGTGAAATAAAAGGTGTTTTTTTTAATACCCTGTGGATTAAGCTGGAAAAATATATTTCTTCTCAGAGATTGATTCATAACACATAAGTGACCAAGTTTTCCACCCAAAGTCCTCTCAGGACACATAGTGATTACATCATAATCATAATTCTCAGCCCCACCAGTTTAGAGAATCTGTATTAGGTTCCAAATTGGCTACAAATCAGCGGATTGAAAACGGTCCTTCCTAGTACACAGCAGACAACACCATCATGCTTACATATCTATTTAAATACAATTTTATTTTAATCCTTTAACACTTTACACAACCTCTATAAAAGACAAAGGACTCATATACTCATATACTAGAGAATTTAAACAAGGGACACCTGTGACCTCCATTTCAGCGTATAATCTAAAGATAGTTTTTTGTTTTTACTTCTTTGTTTTTATGTTTTTTGTGCCATGTGAAATAAATTGTTACCATTAATATACATTTACAGCAGAGTACTTCAAATGTTTTCATTAGTACTCTTGACATCCTGTGCTGAAGTTTAAAAAAAAAAAAAAAAAAAAAAACATGAAAATTGACATGTCAATGAAATTGTATCTATAGATTTATTAAAAAGTACATCAAATGTGTGTTCATAAGCTGATCCACCCGAAGTTTTTTCAGAGTTTTTTCATACGCTCTCAAGCTGTTTGGTGGATGTTGCTGTCAAATTTCTGCATGAATCTGCAAATCATGTTTTGGTCGGGTTGGTCTCATTATGCTGTGATCCAAATTGCCCTGATAGGTGGTCACTATGTACAGTACAGTAGAAAAAGTAGATCAAATATTTTTGTTACATTTAAAAGTGACATCCTGCATGGCAAGTCCCTGTTTCTTTCCTTTTTACTGTACACAAAGTTCACTTCCAGAGAACTGAGAGATAGACAAATAATTATTTTCGAGAGCAATACTTTTTGAAGAATATGAATATCTTCAATATAAGAATTTCACTTTTTAAATTAAATTAGGGGAAAAAATCAACTTATCCATGATATTCAAATGTTTTGAAATGCACTGTACAGTCGTGGCCAAAGGTTTTGAGAATGACACAAATATTAGTTTTCACAAAGTTTGCTGCTAAACTGCTTTTAGATCTTTGTTTCAGTTGTTTCTGTGATGTACTGAAATATAATTACAAGCACTTCATACGTTTCAAAGGCTTTTATCGACAATTACATGACATTTATGCAAAGAGTCAGTATTTGCAGTGTTGGCCCTTCTTTTTCAGGACCTCTGCAATTCGACTGGGCTGCTCTCAATCAACTTCTGGGCCAAATCCTGACTGATAGCAACCCATTCTTTCATAATCACTTCTTGGAGTTTGTCAGAATTAGTGGGTTGTTGTTTGTCCACCCGCCTCTTGAGGATTGACCACAAGTTCTCAATGGGATTAAGATCTGGGGAGTTTCCAGGCCTTTGACCCAAAATTTCAACATTTTGGTCCCCGAGCCACTTAGTTATCACTTTTGCCTTATGGCACGGTGCTCCATCGTGCTGGAAAATGCATCGTTCTTCACCAAACTGTTGTTGGATTGTTGGAAGAAGTTGCTGTTGGAGGGTGTTTTGGTACCATTCTTTATTCATGGCTGTGTTTTTGGGCAAAATTGTGAGTGAGCCCACTCCCTTGAATGAGAAGCAACCCCACACATGAATGGTCTCAGGATGCTTTACTGTTGGCATGACACACGACTGATGCTAGTGCTCACCTTTTCTTCTGCGGACAAGCCTTTTTCCAGATGCCCCAAACAATCGGAAAGAGGCTTCATCCGAGAATATGACTTTGCCCCAGTCCTCAGCAGTCCATTCGCCATACTTTTTGCAGAAGATCAATCTGTCCCTGATGTTTTTTTTGGAGAGAAGTGGCTTCTTTGCTGCCCTTCTTGACACCAGGCCATCTTCCAAAAGTCATCGCCTCACTGTGCGTGCAGATGCGCTCACACCTGCCTGCTGCCATTCCTGAGCAAGCTCTGCACTGGTGGCACTCCGATCCCGCAGCTGAATCCTCTTTAGGAGACGATCCTGGCGCTTGCTGGACACCCTGAAGCCTTCTTAACAAAAATTGAACCTCTTTCCTTGAAGTTCTTGATGATCCTATAAATTGTTGATTTAGGTGCAATCTTAGTAGCCACAATATCCTTGCCTGTGAAGCCATTTTTATGCAACGCAATGATGGCTGCACGCGTTTCTTTGCAAGTCACCATGGTTAACAATGAAAGAACAATGATTTCAAGCATCACCCTCCTTTTAACATGTCAAGTCTGCCATTCTAACTGACATAATGATCTCCAGCCTTGTGCTCGTCAACATTCTCACCTGAGTTAACAAGACGATTACTGAAATGATCGCAGCAGGTCTTTTAATGACAGCAATGAAATGCAGTGGAAAGTTACTTTTCATGGCAAAGAAGGACTATGCAATTCATCTGATCCCTCTTCATAACATTCTGGAGTATATGCAAATTGCTATTATAAAAACTTAAGCAGCAACTTTTCCAATTTCCAATATTTATGTAATTCTCAAAACTTTTGGCCACGACTGTATATGGGTGCTGTCTGACTAGACCAGTTCTGGATTGTAGTGATGAGCTGCCTAAACCAAAAATACCAGGGCTTTTTGGTTCCAGTCCAGCCCTGTTTTTACAAGTTTGGTTTGAATATGTCAAATACCATACTGTATGTTTGCTAAGATGCCCCCACTTTTGGTGGGACTACCCCTTGAATCATGATTTGTTTGGGTCGGTCATATTACACTTTTTAAATTTGGAAGTTACTGGACAAAAATCAGGGCAGGGGAAGCTCAGTGGTTAAGGTGTTGGATTATGATTATGGTTTGGAAGGGCTCAGGTTCAAACCTCAGCACAACCAAGTTGCCACTGCTGAGCCAGTGAACAAGGCCTGTAAGCCTCAACTGCGCAGACGTATAATGAGATAAAAATGTAAGTTTCTCTAGATAACAGCGTCTGCCAATTGCCGTAAATGTAAATAAATGAGCAAATAATTAATTCAATTCAATAATTCATTCAAAATGTTTCTGTTTCTTAGCAAGAGTTGGATGCCCCGAAGTGGGAGTGGTGGTAAATGCTGTATTGTGCTTCTTAAAGGTCTCATCAGCTCATCTGTGTTAAGAAACCTTATTTTGGTCCTTCAGGGCATTTGATGTACTGTACCTGAGGAATGAGAAGTTTGTTAGAATTTTTTTTTTTTACCCTTTTTCCTTTTACATCAAAATGGTTTCTATATAGATGTGCAAGGACTCACTCAACATGCTGAACATGGGTTTCTGTGTGAGGTGTAATAGAGCAAAACTTTGCTTATCATAAATTTCCCAAGCATTTCTCTCAAGACTTAATTTATAAGGCAGTGGAAGAAATAGGGCATGCAAGAGCATCATATGGCATGCCACAGGCCATATAATGCAAACGAGTTTACAGGCAGTGCAGAGATCAAGCTTGGTGAATATATTGATTAACCAAAGTAGTTCCAAAACACAAGGGATGAAAAGGAATGGGTATCAATTCTATCGGCTACCATAGTGGGGCAGTCTAGGGCATATTCAGGTGCAATTCTTCTGTTCATGGGTTACAGCAAGGGTCTGTTCTCAAATGTCCTTGCCTTTGTTGGAATATCTGGAAGTTGAGACATGTCACATCTTTCTTGTTAGATAGATACGGTTTACTACTCAACCAAGTAACTTCTTCAGTCTGAGGTAAGTTGGTAAGTTCCTCATATTTGAATCCTCCAAGGTTAAAGGATCCTTCCATTCCCATCCATTACATGAACAATGGAAAAGGTGAGAGTGGGGATGAGAGAGCTGTTAAGAAAAAAAAAGAAAAAAAACAGAGGGAGATTAGGGAGAGCCGTTAAAGTGTAATGACCAAAGAGATTAAGGGGAGTCCTTAAGTGTGGAGTTCTTGGTGGACCTGTGACTAGTTCTTGATCTTCCTGGGGATGGATAAAAGGACAAAATGAAAAATTGGACAGGTTTGTGGGAATGATTGAAAACTCACTGAGAATTCCATGAACTGTTATAGTCCAAATCAGAGCTTTTCCTTTGAGTAGGCTGTGCAGTTTGAGACAACTGAGACAGTCTCTTGGCTTGAGACCTAAAGTGTTCACAAAAATCCATTGTACTGGACAGTTTCTTTTACATGTTTTTAATTGAGTACATAAGTGAACTTGTGTGTGCAGCCAGAGGACTCGCAGAAATGGCTAGAAATAGCATTAATGACCAGGATTTACTGTAAAATGTATTAATATGTTAAAAGATACCTGAGATATCAAAAGCATAAATAATTGTAACGAAAAACAAAGACATACATAATATACATCAATGGATTACTTTGTGATGTCAGAGAAAGAATACATTATCATACACAACTGACAATAAATGACATGGCAAAGAATACATTACTGTTGGTGTTCTCGCTGTTGGTGTTCTCGCTCTTGGGCTGCCATGGCGGTATACCAACACTGCTCTCTTGCTGCATCCATGAGATTGACAAAATCATCTGCCATGTGACTGCGGTGGAAGCAGATGCAAATTCAGGTTAACAATTTTATTAATGACAAAAACAACAAATAGTGAAACAGAAATTATAATCAAGAACAGGCAGAAAGTCTGGGCAAAACTGGGAAAGTGTAAGACCCAGAATAGCAGGGCATAAAGCACAAGGCTTGGTAACTCAGTTATAAACACACTGAGCATTACTTTGCAACAGGTTTGTATATAAATGGTGTGGGTGTGATGGAGATCAGGTGTGTGCATGATTCAAACTCAGGTGACTGTGATGCTGGAGTGTTGTTCTTGGGCATTGTATTCCATATGCGTCCATGTTCGTAGGCTATGGTGTGTTTTGTATAGTACTACAGTGCCACCATGAGGTTAATCATTATAATCAGTCCTGCCTAATTACTGGCAGTGAATAATACATGCATCTTAATAAATTAAAATATAATCGAAAAGTTGATTTATCAACTTGTATTCTGTGCCTTTTCACTTTTATTCACATTTATATTTAGCAGACGCGGGAAGTGCTTAAGTTTCCGTCACTGGATAGATCCTTAAACTGAGTTACTAGGTTACTAACTGAGTACCATCAGTCAAACACTGATGGTACTTGGTTAGGAGTTAATTTTTTTTTTTTTTTTTGGGAGGGGCGGGGTGAGAAGAGATTAATCCAAGTACTGAAGACTCTCCTCTCTTCCACCAGACTCTGAAGCTGTGGCTGCATTCCATTCCAAAGTGTACTTCACAGGGTGCTCCCTACTTCCTGCCCCGTTTGCTGGGAATGTCGGTGAAGTGAACTTCCCTCGACAAACCTTGTATAATTATTATTATAAATAGTAAACGATTAAGGATGTACAGAGATTGCTTTCTTTCTTTTTTTACAGGTTACTAGCCCATATAAGACTACGGATTTCTTGATTAAATAAAAAAATCAATTATTGTGTCCTCTTAATTTGAAGTCATCCTTGATGATAATAATAATAACTAGAGAGGTACATTTTCTGAAGAAAATGTGAGTGGTGCTTGCTGTGGCAAAACTTTGGAGTCTAGCAACATGTTACACACTCTAACATCATGTTAGCGACGTTCTAATGATGTTGATAGCAACATGCTAATTCAGTTGGCGTAATGCTAGCAACATGCTAAGCACTCTAGTATCATGTTAGTGACATTCTAATGATGTAGCTAGCAACATGCTAATATAGTTAACATAATGCTAGCAACATGATAATCAGCTAAATGTCATGCCAGGAACATGCTAAGCACTCTAGCATCATGTTAGCAACATACTAATGATGTAGCTAGCAACATGCTATATAGTTAGCATAATTCTAGGGGGAGTGGCTTATGAGCATCATGATAAATGCAAAAGACTGTTTGGTTGCCTGAGTAAAATGAGCCCACTCCCGTGTCTCTACAACAGTGGGATCCGCAGTTAAAGTTTCAAAGTTCCTATGGAAGTTACCATTGTATGTTAATTGCCCCCTGCTGGGGCAGTTTACCACTCGCCCATTAGAAAAGTTATGTCATGCCCCCAATTCTCGAATTAGCTGAACGATATGACACCTCTTTCATGGGTCAACGACAAAGGGAATGTGACTTGTCATGCACCAAATTCCCCATTATAAATCAATGGGGCAAATTTTACCCCGGGGGTAAAACTAATACCCTTGTGTGGGGTATGTTATGACACAGCTTGCAAACCTCAAAAATGGTAAATTTTGTCTTTCTACGAAATTCTCGCCCTGTACTAGAATCCGTCAAATTTTTTCTCAATATTAAACCTATGGGGTTTTTAGGGTGATACACTGTGGAGGCAATTTACCTCCCACCTCTTTACAAGAGTCATAAAAGCCCCATTCCTGAATGAGCCACACAATTTGCCACCTCTTTCATTAGTCTACGACGAACGGTACAGGAATAGTTACGCGCTAAATTCCCCAATATAAGTCAATGGGGCAAATTTGGGTACGTCTTGATAGGCATACGTTTCAAACTTTTGTCGCTAAAAAGTGGGAAATGTAGCTTGAGGCCTGGAGGTTAAAGCAAGGTGTCGCGTGGCGGACAACAACAATGTGGAAAAGCCAGCTTTCATAATCCAATATTAATAATAATTCCATAATTCCATAATACCAAAGAGTAAAAGGACTACATATTAGTGTACATATTATATTACATATTATAGTGTACATATTCACATGAAGGTCCCCGTACCCAGCCTGGAAAGCCGATTAGCTGCCGGACGTCATAACAGATTCCCGTCTGTGGCTGTGCTCAAGGGAAGCTGGGAGGGGCCGGTTGGCCGTCCAGCAAGAGGAGCTGTTTGAGGGAGCATGCAGGAGTCTCTGTCCATATTGGCCAACTTTGCTACTCTGCTCACTGCCATTGTTTGCCAGCTTCGTGCCCACATGCAAGCTGGGCACTGCCTGCAGACCTGCACATGCTCACGCTTCAAACTTTAAACCCGTTACAGCTTCACTGTAACACGTAAAAAATTTTGTTAATTCCAAAATGTAACATATGGCTCTGTCCATTGTTTAAAAGACGCTTATAACTGTGCAATTAAATTCCACGCAGCTAAGTCTATATATACTAGTGTGTATATGTACTGTATGTATAGACAGTGGTATGTGTATTTTTCATCAGAAAAACTGTGGAACATCGGATTGCAAGTAACACAGTTTGCAAGTCTTTCACAGTTCGCAAGACAAGCAAAGATTTTTAATAAATTTTGACTTGAAGAATTAACAAGTCTTGGTTTACGAATACGAGTATCATGTAGCACGCATGCGCTTCTTGTTTTGACGCAGAGCATCACGTGATCACAATTGAGCCAATGGTTTTTCTCTTATATTATAAAATAAATGACGTTAGCTTCACCTTTTGTAAAGACCTTTAAATATTTGTAAAAAGTAAAAAAATAGGACACAAGTTTTTTATCAAAACATTTAATACCTAAGTGGCACTTTAAATTTTATTTAAAGCACAGCATTTAAACTAAGTGTGAGCCTTTAGATAATTCTATGAGGGTAAAGATGATAATGTGGCCTTCCACAATTCCACTGAACGCAGTCATTCAGTACATTCAGATCATCAGCTGACTTCATTTTATTGCCACATAATGTTGCTGATCCTAGACCTGACCAACTGAAGCATCCTCAGATCATAACACTGCCTCCTAAGGTTTGTATAGTGGCCTCTTTGCATAATGGTGCATCACTTTGTGCGCTTCCCTTCTTAGTCTGGTGCACACATCACTCTGTCTCACTCAGGGTCAGTCTGGACTCATCAGAAAGCATTACCTTTTCCCATTACTCCAAAGTTAAATCTTTATGCTTCCTACCAAAACTTTTTGAAGACATTTTTTTCTGATTAGTCTCACTAACAAGTGGTTTTCTTATGGCTACAGATGTTTGGTCCCAACCCTGTGAGTTCTCATCTTGTTGTGTGCATATAGAAAAGCTTTTACTTTCATTGTTGAATGATTTTATGCACTGTAGAAAACACTTACTCGCTCATCGTCTAAACCCCTTAATTTTAAATATACAGGGTTGCAGGGGGCGTGGAGCTCATCCCAGGGCAAGAGACACGGTACAACCTGGACAAAGCGGCAATCTATCACAAGGCACACACGTACACACACTCACATACTCATTCACACACCATGGGCAAGTTGGGAACACCAATTAGCCTAATCTGTATAGTCTTTGGGCTGTGGGAGGAAACCAGAGTACCCAGAGGAAACCCACCAAGCATGAGGAGAACAAGCAATCTCCATGCACACAGAGGAGGGAACTAACCTGGAACTGTAGAAAACAGTGAATCACAATTTTTTTTTTTAACTAAGTTTAAAGAATAAGGTAATAAGGTAAGTAACCTTGAACAGCAAATGAGTGTGTGCTACAGAGACTGTATCTGCATGGACAGCAGCAGTTCAACACACTGTTGTTATTATTGTCGGCATTATTACCCTAATGACCAAATAACGTTAAGGCATCCCCTCCATAAATAAATAAATAAATAAAAATCAAATGGACAGTGTGTACACGTCTGCCTCCTCAGAAGATTGATTTCACTTTAATACCTGCATGATCTTTATAAATGCAATAACCAAGCTAATGTGCTAGCTAGAACAGCACTACAGGCATGGAAAAGCCTTATAAAATATTGTTTGTAGTTAATACTAAAGATTATTCAATCTTGTTTTTAATCAATAACAACAGGTTTCTCTTTCCATTCTAATTAAAATGACAGTAAACAACAATCAAAGCAAATTTATGTTTTTTTATTTATTATTAAAAAATATTTCAGAAAAAGAAAAAAATCATTTAAATAATTGGTTGAAAGACACATAATGTATGTTAATTATCATGTGTTATTACACTATATATGTACAATATATACAATATATTTTGGTGAAAAAGAGAAATTCTAATTGTTGATATGTTAGTCGATATTTTTCTTCTTTTTCTTGTTTCGTCTCTTCTTATTGCTGTTGAAAATCACTTTCATCATTTCCTGAAAGAAAAATGGAGAGGTTTTATTGTACATACACAGTGTGTATGTGTGTGTGTGTGTGTGTAAGAAAGATAGCTTTGCTTTGCTCTACAAATGTAAAAGTTCATATACTGTACAGTACCTTTTGTACTCTTTATTCCTAAACTGTGCAAACTGTGATGTGATGATAAATCTAAATATGAATCAATTATAAAATTGGTACAGTTGTGTATCTCATTACTGATTATCAGCACATGTCCAGTTTTAATTAAAGATGCTTACCAGCTTGTGACCAGATTCTCTCGCCTTCAGGAGAGCATCCATTTCATCCACCTACAAAAAAACACAAACATTATATGCATATGTCATGTGTGTAAATTAAAGTAATATGCATTTAAAAATTGTGTGTGTGTGTGTGTGTGTGTGTGTGTGTGTGTGTGTGTGTGTGTGTGTGTGTGTGTGTGTGTGTGTGTGTGTGTGTGTGTGTGTGTGTGTGTGTGTGTGTGTGTGTGTGTGTGTGAGTGGGTACACACCCTGGCACGCAAATGCTCAGGATCTCCAATCATGTTCATTATTTCAAAGTTGTCCTCATCTTGTACCAGCATCCAGGTGATCTTATTGGCCTGACTGGGGTGGACTTTCTCGACCAGGGGTAAGAGGTGATCATCTGCAGAGAGAACAGAACGAAGAAAGAAAGAGTGTAAGGCGTATGTGGGAGAGGGAAAGAGGACATTGATAAAGTAAACAGTCTGATAGGTGGCACTCAGGCACCAGGCTCTTTCTGTGCACTGTTAATGTCTAAGAAAAGCAAGAGGAGTGGAAAGCAGGTGCTTGTAGACGTTTGTTCAGGGAAGTCACAAAAGTGCATTAAAATGCTGTGCTGCAGAGCAGGAGTGTGTATGAGGAATATTTATGTGTGTGTATTTGTGTACGAGTGTGAGACTCACGTGTTATCTGGACCTGGTCGTCTATCGGTGCAGACTCCAACATGTAAATCGTCAGGCGCTTCATCTCAGATGTCGTGTTCATTTTGCCTAAATCATGGAAATAAAACTTTAACACACAGACTCTTTGTGGTGAAGAAAAGCAGCAGTACCAACTGAATATTTATCAAACCAAAGTGAATATTTCGCAGCCTCATCAATACACAAATGTACTGCTTTAAACAAACAAACCTAAGTCCTAAGTACACGTCACTACAGAAATCAGAGGAATCTCAACATTTTTAAAAAGACCTAGAAGTTCCTAATCATCTTACCACTGATGTAAGGACAGGTTATTGCTGTTAATCGCAGTTAATCACTCGCACTGTTATCTCTGTGTCACTCTGTCGCTGTCTGTCGATGGTCTGAAGAGATTTCTCTTGTACGCCATCTGAAGCTAATTTCGATGATGTCACCGTGGGTGACTCAACACCCAACCCAAGCCTGTAACTATGGCAACCGCTGGGACACCGGGTCCCAGGAAACTTTAGTAAGTTACACACGTGGACAAAATTGTTGGTACCCTTCGGTCAATGAAGGAAAAACTCACAATGGTCACAGAAATAACTTTAATCTGACAAAAGTAATAATAAATAAGAATTCTATGAATGTTAACCAATGAAAGTCAGACATTGCTTTTCAACCATGCTTCAACGGAATTATTAAAAAAATGAACTCATGGAACAGGCCTGGACAAAAATGATGGTACCCCTAACTGAATAGTTTGTTGCACAACCTTTTGAGGCAATCACTGCAATCAAACGATTCCTGTAACTGTCAATGAGACTTCTGCACCTCTCTGCAGGTATGTTGGCCCACTCCTCATGAGCAAGCTGCTCCAGTTGTTTCCGGTTTGAAGGGCGCCTTTTCCAGACAGCATGTTTCAGCTCCTTCCAAAGATGCTCAATAGGATTGAGGTCAGGGCTCATAGAAGGCCACTTTAGAATAGTCCAATGTTTTCCTCTTAGCCATTCTTGGATGTTTTTAGCTGTGTGTTTTGGGTCATTGTCCTGTTGCAAGACCCATGACTGAGACCCAGCTTTCTGACACTGGCCAGCACATTTCTCTCTAGAATCCCTTGATAGTCTTGAGATTTCATTGTACCCTGCACAGATTCAAAACACCCTGTGCCAGATGCAGCAAAGCAGCCCCAGAACATAACAGAGCCTCCTCCATGTTTCACAGTAGGGACAGTGTTCTTTTCTTCATTTTTCCGTCTGTGACCATAGAGCTGATGTGCCTTGGCAAAAAGTTCCATTTTTGTCTCATCTGTCCATAGGACATTCTCCCAGAAGCTTTGTGGCTTGTCAACATGTAGTTTGGCATATTCCAGTCTGGCTTTTTTATGATTTATTTTCAACAATGGTGTCCTCCTTGGTCGTCTCCCATGTAGTCCACTTTGGCTCAAACAACGACGGATGGTGCGATCTGACACTGATGTTCCTTGAGCATGAAGTTCACCTTGGATCTCTTTAGAAGTCTTTCTGGGCTCTTTTGTTACCATTCGGATTATCCGTCTCTTTGATTTGTCATCAATTTTCCTCCTGCGGCCACGTCCAGGGAGGTTGGCTACAGTCCCATGGATCTTAAATTTCTGAATAATATGTGCAACTGTAGTCACAGGAACATCTAGATGCTTGGAAATGGTCTTATAGCCTTTACCTTTAACATGCTTGTCTATAATTTTCTTTCGAATCTCCTGAGACAACTCTTTCCTTCGCTTCCTCTGGTCCATGTTGAGTGTGGTACATACCATGTCACCAAACAACACAGTGACTACCTGGAGCCCTATATATAGGCCCACTGACTGATTACAAGATTGTAGACACCTGTGATGCTAATTAGTGGACACACCTTGAATTAACATGTCCCTTTGCTCACATTATTTTCAGTATTTTCTAGGGGTACCATCATTTTTGTCCAGGCCTGTTCCATGAGTTTATTATTTTTTTTATTAAATAATTCTGTTGAAGCATGGTTGAAAAGCAATGTCTGACTTTCAGTGGTTAACATTCATAGAATTTTTTTAAATGATTACTTTTGTCAGATTAAAGTTCTGTTCTGTGACCGTTGTGAGTTTTTCTTTCATTGACCGAAGGGTACCAACAATTTTGTCCACGTGTGTATATCAGTTAAATCAGTACAGAAAAACTGCCTTTAACCCTGTCTGTACACAAACTACAGAACAGGCCAAGACTTAATTCCCACTTATAGTACTCTCAGTGACTCTGTGCTGAAGTTAGCTAGCTTTGACCAACCTAAAATCTTTGGAAGAGTTAATTACATATTAACAAGCACTGTGTTTGTGTGTAATTTGATGTAATGTGAAGTAGTTATACAATGTTCGTTTTATGAGGAATCCTAGCTAATTGCAGTTAACTTACATGTTTTATTTTTTTATTTTTAATTCCAAACACCCAAGCCAAGCCTGTAACTACGGCAACGGCACTGATTCTGAGTTCCAAGCCCTGTTTGTGTGGAATCTTATAATTGTACAGAATGTAAAGTAGAGATTCAGTTGTACATTGTTCATTTTGCATAAAGATTGCTGTCAAATTCCTGCATTACTCTGCAAAGCATGTTTTGGTCGGGTTGGTCTCATTATGCTGTGATCCAAATTGTTCTGATGGGTGATCACTATGTGCAGTAGAAAACCTGGATACAATTATTTTTGTTTCATTTAAAAGTGACACCCTGTATGGTAAATCTCTTTCCTATTTTTATATATTTTTTTATTTTTTACTGTACATAACCATAGTCTTCAGACTGAAGAAGCTACTTGGATGAGTAGTGAAAAGTACCTACTGAACGAGAAAGAAGCCCATTTGACATGATTGAACTTTCAGATAACCTCACCTGGATGACTGAGAATCTTCACAGATAAACTGTACATAAATTTCACATTCAGAGAACTAAGAGAAAAACTAATGATTATTTTACAGAGCAATACTTTTTGAAAAATATGAATATTCAGAATACGAGAGTTTCAGTTCTTGAATTAATTTAGAAAAAAATATATCAATGATATTAAAATGTTTTGAAATGCACTGTACATGGGTGATGTCTGACTGGACCAGTTCTGGATTGTAGTGATGAATTTTTCCTCCTAGTCCAGTCTTGCTTTTACAAAGTTTGGTTTGGATATGTCAAATATCATATGTTTGCTAAGATGCGTCACTTCTTTTAATGCAACTTGTCTTGACAAGATTTGTTCAGTTCGGCCACATTAAACTGTTTTAACTTTTGCGTTACTGGACAAAAATATGGCAGGGCAGAAGATATCAAACTATGGTTTGGAAGGTCCCAGATTCAAAGCCCAGCACTGTCAAGTTGCCATTGTTGGGCCCTAGAACTAGGCAATTCAGTCAAATTGTGGAATTGTCTGTTCCTTAGCGAGAGGAGGAGGCCTCAAAGTGGGAGTGGTGGTGAATACTGTCTTGTACTTCTCAAGAGGTCTCATCAGCTTCTGCGTTAAGAAACCTTATTTTGTACCTGAGGAAGGAGGTGAGAATTTTTTATCTTTTTTCCTTTTACATCCAACTGGTTCCTACATAGATGTGCAAAGACTCACTCGACATGTGTCTCTATGGGAGAATAGAATAAAATGTGGAAATAGAGCAAAATTTTGGTTCTCATAAATTTTCCAAGCATTTTCCTCAATACATTACTTATGAGGCAGGGGAAGAAAGAGGTTATGCAAAAACATCCATATGGCATGACACAGTACCTGAAGTGGCCATATGATGCAAACGAGTTTACAGGCACTGCAGTGATCAAGCTGTGTGAATATATTGATTAACTAAAGTGGTTTCAAGACTTGGAGGAATGTGTATCAATTCCATCAGCTATTATAGTGGGAAAGTCTAGGGCATATTGGGCAAAACTGGGCAAGTGTAAGACCCAGAATAACAAGGCATAAAGCACAAGGCTTGGTAACTCGGTTATAAACACACTGAGCATTACTTTGCAACGGGTTTGTATATAAATGGTGTGGATGTGATGGTGATCAGGTGTGTGCACGATTCAAACTCAGGTGACTGTGATGGTGGAGTGTTGTTCTTGGGCATTGTATTCCATATGCGTCCATGTTCATAGGCTATGGTGTGTTTTGGATAGTACTACAGTGCCACCTTGAGGTCAATCATGATTCTTGCCTAATCTTTCTTGCCTAATATAGGGTAAAATTCAGTAAAGCTTTCTTTTTTTTTGTACCATTCATTAAGATATAGATGACATCTTAGCATCACTTTTCGCAAAGGCCTTTAAATATTTGTACAAATCTGAAAATATAATACATAAGTATTTCGATTAAACGTTTAATAATTTAAATGGCAATTTAAATTTTATTAGAGGCTCCAGTCATTGCAAAATGACCGAAAGAGAAGCATCCACGGATGTTTGCTATTACTAAAGGTATAGCATTTAAACAAAGTGCCAAGCTTTAGATATTTGATCTCTGAGCGTGAAGATGGTAAGATGGCCTTGTACCAGTGATGCAAATCAAGCCATATACACCGCCTGGTCAAAAGAAAGTCACTCTCTAAGATTTAATTCAGCTTTGATTACAGCACACAATGTGGTGGCCAGTTCATGAGTGAAAATTATTTCTCATGCTCCCAGACCCACTCTTTGTGAAACCAGTCCTGGAATATGCCTGTCTCATCAGAAGAAAAACTCCATTTCTACCACAAAGTTGGTTCAACAAAGTCCTTCCAGATTTTGATAATGCACTGAAGGGTTCTTAACCAGTAATTTAAAATCTCCTTAGTTGTTTTCTTTGATTAATGCAGCCCAGTTTTTTTACATTTCTGATGTGGTGACTTTTTTTTTTTGGCCAAGCAGTGTATGTGACTGAATTAAGTTGTTTTGGGACTGGTACGGGTTGAAAAAGTGCCTTACCAGAGGGTACATTCTCTCTCGTGGTTTGTTGTATGTAGGTGTTTTTAAGTGGACATAAAGACAGAAACACAGCTTCGCCTTTCTCTCTAAATGACAGCATCCATCCACTACCAGTGTACAGGTGCTATTTAACAAAACTCGTGTACAAGTGAGATTTACTTGTGAACCTTTCTACAAATAGAACAAGACATCATCTGCGCCAAAATCGCAGGCAGAAATGACATAAAACTCTGGCAGTATAGGGGGGGATTGCCCATGACTAAGGTCACACCAGTCTTAATCCTAGCTTTTAATTTTCATCTAAATCTTTAAGAGTTCATCAATCAGTTTTGGTGTATTTTGATTTTTTGGGGGATATTGCTCCAAAAATCCCATAAGCAGTTAGGAAAACTAGATTTTGTATAATACAATTTATCTAAAGCAGAAATGAGCAGAGCTAAATGCAGTAAATGGTAATTTTGTGGCATGAGACAGTAAACATACATTTTCCATTTAGACATTTGGTAGATGCTCTTATCCAGAGCGACATACAAAATGCTTAGAAGTTTCTATCATCGGATAGATCCTTACACTGATTACTAGGTTACGAATTAAGTAGCATCAATCAAACACAGTTGGGAAGGTTTTTTTATTTTTATCTAACAAAATATCGAAGAAGCTTGGTGTTGTTTGTTTATTGCATACCCCAATATACAAAAGATGTGCTTGTTTTTATTAGATATTCCAACACTTTCCCATTTTCCCTCTTGTCTCAGCTTCAAAATGACTTGCTTTTCTCCCATACACAGCTCTCTGGTCTTCATGTTGGTTTATCTTTTTTTAACAGTAAATGAAGTCCTGACAGGTGAAACCCAGGCCTCAAACCAAGAAAAGATGTTAAGAGCTATAAATTGTTTAAACAGAGTGGTGTAACAAGGCACTCCTGGGCAACAAGAAGCACCTGTCAGTCATGTTTCAATATTTTTGATCACTTAAGAATGGATGGTTTCAAAAAAAAAATGTGGGGTTGCTGTCAGAAGGGATTAATCTTAAACCCAAATGCCTGTTGATGAATTGGCCTTGCAGATCGAGTACTTTTGGAAGGGAACTGTTTATTGAACATTTTTGTATGCTATATTTTTAAAATACATAAACATAAATTTTATTTATGTTTGATGCTGATTTGTTTCTAGATCAATACTGTTTGAGCTATATGGTAATAAAACACAACCTACTCACGTATTTTGCATGAGAATATTTTCTTTCATTAAACAATCAAACGATTTTTAAACAGACAATACGAGTGGAAAATAGTACAAACTGACTGCCAAGAAAGTTTAGTTTACACTAAAAATACCATGTATAATCACATATTTAAAAATGTAATTACGCAGAATAATTTTTCATTTATAAATCTAATTTAAGGGCTTTAAAGATAACAGAAACAATTACAGAATGAAATGAAAATACAGAATGAAAACAGGTTGATTTCAATACTCTAGGTTTTACATCAAATAGTCTTATGGATCAATATTTTAAAAAATATTTCATTGCAAAATGATGAGTCAGTACAAAAACAGATTTTGTACATGAAACTACTGGCCATTATCTGTGCGCATGGAGGACAACACATCAGGGAGTGCAGAGTGTCCTGTCTGTGGAGCCGAGACCTGGTCCTGACTTTACGTTTGTGCAAATAAATGCTAATCTTAATCAAACTTATGTGCGTAAGCATAGTCTGGAGATGAGCTATAAAAGATCAAACGTTATTCAGCAAATGAAAGTAGTGAAGCAAATTATTACAATACCCGAATATACAACATTTTGGAACTCTATCCACTTCTACTGCATTCTTATTTGCAGTAGTATATCCTCCTTGTTATTATAAGCAACCATACACATGGTTGTACCACAGCATAGGCACGTTGCACACCTGAATACTAACATGGAGGAAGTGCTATTAAATGAGGAAAAGAAACATAATTATGGATACTGTACCCCTTAAAACATAATATCTAAGATTCAGGCTCGGCATCTAGGGGGAATCAACTGGCCTGCCCAAATGTTCACATGCAGTCCTTCACTTGCTGGATGCATTCTGCCGTTTGCTCCAATATTTGCTGTATGCCTCTGTGAACATGTCCTTGCAGCTCAGCTTGGCATTCAGGCGTGAGCAGATCAGGAAGGAGCCACCCATCTTGCGATGGAGTGAGTAGGTTTCTTCAGGAGGAGGCGTAAGCCGCTGCTTCAGCATGACCGGGATCAGGCTGTGGATCCGCTCAGTAGTGCTCTGGGCACTGAAATTGAATGGCTCCTCCGAGGCAAACGCCTCACCCAGGATCATCACTGCATCCACGTGGGCTTTCACCATAGCCTACAGGAGAGCATTAGCCTGTGTCAGAAGCTAGGCTTTCATTCAAATGTGGAATAGAGTCTCCTCCGATGATAAAATGATTAAAATATCACGAACAGACAGATTTGTCTTTAGTAACAGCTGATTTCCATGTTGTTACCATGTTCAGCTATAATGGACGATGTTGAGTATATTGTACTATACTACCTTCTTCATGTTCTAGTGCGTACCTTAGACTCGAGTCCAGTGAGAAACTTCATATCTACTGAGTGCTTCAGGACACCTTCTCTGTCGCCAACCGCAGCCGCCTTAATGATCTGTTACACAACAAAATCACATCCTGAATGCCCAACACAAACAACACACTCCAAAGCTGTGTTTAGAACTGTTTGCAGTAACATCGGTATGTTTTCACCTCTATGTAGGTGTCTGTGAAGCTCTCATCAAAGCCTCGTGTTGCACCGAAGTCCAACAACGCAACCTGTACACAATATCCTCAATTACAATGCCTGATTTCTAGGAATTAATCCTTTCACTAAGCAATTTTATTAGAATGCTGCCTAAAATCACTGTAGTTATCAGATTTGGTACCTTGTGAGATTGTGGGTCATACAAGAAATTGGACCAATTCGGGTCTGTTTGCATGTACTGAAATTCAAAGAGCTCTCTCAGGCAGAGAATCAGAATGTTCTTACAAATCTGAAAGATACAACATAGACAAGGCTCATTTAGTGCGCTCTGAAATTAAGTAATTAAGTAATTATGAATTGAATATTAAGATCAGAAACGTGTGCATTACTGGGTTTTAACTCAACACTTTTTAAAATTTATAGGGAATATTTCTTTTGTAAAAAAAAAAAACAATGTAACCAAAAAGCAGTATTTCCTGATAAACTGAAAAGCATTACTTATTGTAAATATTTCCTGAATGGTGCCAATAATTCTAGAGGTACCTTAAGCTAACTGCAAGGAAATTAATTAATTAATTGAAACAGAGCTATTCTGGATTACCTCATTTTTGAGTTCCTGTGAGAGTCCCTCTGCCTGGTCCAGAGGAAAACCTTGTACCATCTCAGTGGTAAGAACATATTGGCTGCTCAGTTCGTCGATCACGTCAGGCACGTAGAAGAAGGGATGATCTTTCAAGAGCTTCCTGTTTAAAAAGATTTGCTTGTTAACTTGTTTTTGCAGAACATTAAGAAATCATTCTCATGGCTGGAACCCCTCTCAAGATTGTGAAGTTCAGCTGAAAATGTCACAACCCAACATGTTTATAATGTTATGGGAACAGCATTGGAACGTGTAACTACATGCATCACTCCACATCCCGTGCCACATCCCAGGCCTATATATTCTCTGCCATACTGAGGGGACAGCAGATACATGCTACAAGTCACATTCAAAACCAGTCATATTTTAGCAAGAAAACCAATCTGGTAATCTTGCCAACATTACACAAAAAACACATAGGCAATTGGGAACAATTTGGAAACTATTATTAAGCAGACAATGTGTTGTTTTATTTACCTCCATGGCGAGCTAGAAAGTTAATCAACTCCTAACACAAGACTGAATTGCAAAAAATTCAGTATTGAGTTATTAAGCTAGTAATTACTTTTCAAAAAGTGTACACTATGGCAAATTAAAGTCATGTACCCTTCACCCTCACCTACTTAGCTCATTTCACCTGTAAAGTAAAAGCACCACTGCAAAACTTTGCCTCAAACCACAAAGCTCTTCTAAACATCTAAAGGATACTGTATCTGCAACATTTTACATTGAACAAACCTTTGCCAGTTTAGTCTTTAATCTTTTGCTAGTTTGTTCACATTTGACAACTAAATCTAAGCTGACCTGAATTTGCGAGCGCACTCAGCCTCCCGGAGATAATCGCACTCCAGGACCAGCTCTCGCCTCATCACGTCTATCAAGTGCTCCGGAAACAGACCTGCCCAGACACAGAAACAAACAAGACAGCATTTTACGCAAACTATGACTTTTAAAAACAGATTACGGCTCAGCATGCCTTCTAAAGTGCTGAGAAACTCAAAAAACAGCATCATCACCCATATTTCACTTAACAGAATTTTAGTTCTAAACACAGATCTAGATTCCAGTACAACAGTCAATAAGAATCACCTTCAGGCAGGGCATTGCTCATGCTGAGCACCGTCATCAGGTTGTCCACGTCGCTGTTGATGCTCTGTGCTACTCCGGGGTACTGTATGCACATACACAACTCAAGCAATTAAGTAAAAACCCACATGAGCTAATTTTGTATACATCTAGAAAAACATCACAAAGAAGTCAGTTCGATGAAGTCAATGGGACAAATAAGCCACACATCCAAATACAACTGTTACTTATTTTGAGAATTTCTGCTCCAATACTTCTGCTCAGCTACAAACGAGGTTGGTTGTCACTAAAGGAACCATGCTAGAAGTGATTTAAGTAAGTACGTGAAAGCTGATACTCCGATTCATCATCTTAGATTTAGTTTTTAATTTCAAACACAAATGTACTGTACTGAGTCTAAAGTGCAAACAATAGATGTGGTGTAGCTGTTCCAATATTTTCAAGATCGCCCCAGGGATGTATCCTCAGTCCTCTCCTGATCAAACAAAGCCACATTTCTACATACAGCTTCAACACCAATTCAAGTACCTCACAACAACACAGTCTGAATTTCTGAATGTAACATCTAGTCATAACCACAAACCATTATCCTTTGCATGTTACTCCACACCTGACTTTCTTCTGCTCATTCATGTTGTATTCTACCTTATACAGTTAAACCTCGGATTACGAGCATAATTCATCTCGAAAATGTGCTTGTAATCCAAAACACTCGTATATTAAAGTGAATTTCCTTAATGTCCATAATGGACACACAGACGATTCATTCCACAACCCAAAAATATCCATATAAAAATGATTAACACAAAATAAAGTGAACCCTTAGTCCAAATTTTTAGCATCAATCAAAGAGGCAATGTGCCCCAGGAACTTCAGTTGATTTTTGGAGTGGAGAATGGTTTGCAATATGTAGCTTGGAGAAAACCACATAGAGGCACTGGAATGCTGCTCTGACATTTTTAACCCAAATGGCATGGCTTTAAATTGTTAATGGGTAATAGGTGTTATGAAGGCAATCTTTGCTTTGCTCTCTGGAGTCAATGCCATTTTTACTGTTTATCTATGATGTTATGTTTTAAAGGAGATGAACTCTCAAATGCATGCGGACCTTGTCCTCAGTATAATATTTTCTCTGTTTAATCGGTAGTTTTTAATATGGTGTTGGTTGATGTTCTTCCAGGCTTAGAGGATCATACAGACATGCACGCAGACTACCGGAATCACTCCTCTAAACAGATTGATCTCGTGCACTGCTACAGCCTTTTTAACTTTTATTTTCATTGTTGCAGTAAAGTTACACAAGAACAGACACTACACTTGGACACAATATTAAAAACAATGATTTATGCACACACACGTGGTCACGATGTTATAGTAAACAGTACACGCGCACACGGATGTTGACTATACAAGTGATGCACACGCACTGAGACTGAGCATGGGAGATGATTACCCACAATCCCACAGCGCACACAAGAGAAGAACCATTGGCTGAGTTGTGATCACGTGATGCTCGGCAGACAAAGCGTATGCGTACTACAGTACCTGTATATCAAGACATCGCTCGTTTAACAAAGGATTTCTCATCTTGCAAAACGCTAGAAGACCATGTTACTCGCAATCCAAGGTTCCACTGTATAAAGTAAAAATAAAACTATTTGTCATAAGCTCCTCACCTGGATTTTCATAGCTACCTCTCGGCCATCCTTCATCCTGGCCAGATGCACTTGCCCAATGGAGGCAGCAGCGAAGGGTCTCTCCTCAAACATCTCCAATTTGTCCCTCCAGTTTGGGCCCAGGTCATTATTCAGAGCTTTCTGTACATATATTATTGCATACATACAGTCAGGTACATACATTTTGAAACAAATATTTTTTTTTTTTGCAGTTGGCCTCTTTACACCACCAAATTTTATATGAAATGGATCATTTAAGATGTGAGCATACTCCAGACTTCCAACTTTCATTCACAAAAGTATGTCATTAACTATTCAGGAACTATAGCCACTTTCCTCATTACTCAATCACTAATCAAGCAGCAAGGCCTGTATGTGGTTCTAAGTGTTACATTTGCATTTGGTAGCGCTTCGATCAAACTCTCTACATGAGGTACAAAGATGCAATTTCTATGCGAGCCAAGTAGGCCGTCATTACATTGCTAAAAAGAACATTAGTTAGGTAGCAAAAACTTGGCAAATGGCCAATACAACGGTTTGGAGCATTCTTAAAAAAGAGGAATTCACTATTAAGCTCAGTAACAGCAAAATGCTTGAAGACCACGGAAGACAACTGAAGTGAATTGTCACAGAATTCTGTCCATGTTGAAAAACAACCCTTTCACAATATCCAGCCAAGGCCAGAAGACAGCTTTATAATGTAAATACAGACTTGACTTTGCCAGAAAAGTTTGCCAGATTCTTTGGATTGGAGAAAATGAACAGGATGGGAAGGGAATACTATAGACAGAAAGGAAAAGCTCATGATTTAAAGCATACCACATCATCAGTCAAACATCATGAGGCAGTGTTCTGGCATTAGTGAGTATGGCTGCCAATGGAACCAGATAACTGGTGTTCATTAATGACCTGACTGCTGATAAAAGTAGCAGAAGGAATTCTAAAGTGGATAGGGCTGTACTCTCTGCTCAGATTCAGCCAAATGCTGCAAAAACTGATAGTCCACTGCTTTATAATGCAGATAGGTAAGGCAAAGATAGGAGATTTTTCACTGGGCAAAATAGGTTTATATGCTCTTTACTTACTGAACAAAAGATTCAAGACAGAAAGCCCCCCAAACAAGCAGATTCTGAACGCAGCTGCAGTAAAGGCCAAGAGATGCATCTCAAGGGAGGAAACTCAGCATTTGGTCCAAATGCAAATATTAAAGGCAATCCTTATATTTCTAATTATGTTAGTTTGTTCCATTATTTATGAGCCCCCAAAATGGGGTTGTGTACAAAAATATCTTGAACCCCTGAATGGTTAATAGCACACTTTTGTCAAACCCTTTAAAAAAAGCTGAAAATCTCAACTTCGCACACATCTTATTTTAAATGTAATGTGGTGGTGTACAGAGGCCAGTGACCTCTGTATGAATATTGAGAATCAGCTAAGAACACTATGTTATCCGATGCTGGTAGTGTAAGTCCTATAAGTCACTAGATAAACTTTAATTGCTAGCTAAGAACCATACCTATATTACCTGCCAGGAAATTGTTAATTGTTAATTCTGATGTTTGTGGAAGGTGGAGCTCTGAAATCTGATTTATCCGATAGATATATTTATAACCACATACATTTTGTAAAAAAAAATTAACCAACAACAAATAAGTTGTTGTGCTTAGTACCGTCATCTGCTTGATTGGCATGAAGTCTGCACTCTGACGCACCCGATCGAAGATCTTTGATAGCTGAGGATTGATAAATGCATCGTCTAGGGGAAAAAGATATATATATATATTAATGTCTAGAATGCTCATGCTTTGTTTTTTTTAACACCTGCTCAGACTACTTGTTTTACATATCTAAATCTGAAGATAACAAGTGCCATGCATCTCAGGAATTAAGACAAAAGGTAAAAGTGAAAGTGCACCTCATAAAGGACCTTTGTCTCAACTTAATGCTTACTCTGCAAATGTTGTGTTTACATGTAGTACATAAGCTACTGAATATCACTGATGAAGTATTTTTAGAGAGAATCCATTTTTGTATACGAGTCATACGGTCAAGCACAAACAAGACCACTATCCAGCGACAGGATGTGAAAGTCTATTAATCATGGCATGCAGCTGCACTCATTTACCACCAGAGGTCTTCAAATCAATCTGCATGTCCCACAAAGTTAATACACCCTCAATCTCTTTTACTGAGGAGATAATCTACACTGACATCTGATATACCCCAGATTTCAACAATTAACACATATTATACCACATTACAACACATATTATACCCTTCATTTAGAGCATTTATATAAAGTACAGTGAACCTGTAGTGTGTTCTGTTTAAACACACTTGATAAATGATGCACTGTTTTTCGATATTTTATGATTCAGAAATAAAAAGGAGTCAGTTCACTCATAATTATTCTTCAACTTAAATAAAAAAAGGCAGTACTATGAATCAAATCAGTTTGCCGGCACCAGATATTATCGTTACACTTCTACAAGGTTGTCTGCTTAAAAGCTAAGCTGCTGCTTTGCTAACTTGTTGTCCTGGTTATATTCAATAATCCTATGACAATCTTCATTTGTTCAGTAAAGTACATTTTTAATATAACATAATATAATAATATCATTTAACTTTTGTTTTCAGGCTGACCTTTGTGGATGACTATAACTTTGTGGATGATGCACAGAGACTTTAAAAAGTTTATGTGAGCATCTCTCAGCTATTTGTTTATCACAAGCCATCTGTGCGTATTGTGAGCAACCGAAAATTCTCACAGCACATCAGAGCAAAAGGTCAAACGTCTCTGTGTGGCTGCTGGTTTATTTAAAGTGCGAGTCTGTTCAAGGGCAAAGGGATTTTTTGCGTGTCTTTAATTTAATGTCCACTAAAGCAAAGCTACGTGTTAGCAAACTGAGAGACATCAATTTTGGAACGTCAAACTTTTAACTTGTGCAACACGACACAGCTAACAATAACACTGATGTAAGAGGAGTACAGGATGTCAACTTGACGGTAAAGATGAGAACACGTCATGACTGCCAAGACACTGAAAATGAGCAGGGGTAATAAAATCACAACGGGCATGTTATGAGATGTGAGCTCCTTCTATGAAATGAAACTATTACACATATCCACCAACCTTGAATGCTGAGCATCTGTCCCAGCTTTAGTGCCGCCCCGCGCACTTTACACAGCGTCCTGACAATACGCTCCGCGTTGGCCTCAGATAGGAATGGGCTGGAGTCCAAAACTGCCTTCCTGTCCACTATGACGAGAGATTATTAGATTATTTGATTATTCAAATGAGGGCAAATAAAATAAAAATAAATAACAAAATTTTCAATATCTAACTTCTTAGAGTTGACAAGGACTACGGCAGAAGCTGCAAAAGTAACCAGCACCTCACATGGACGTTTACAGAGCACACAGAAACACGCACACATGCACACAGTTAAATCCGCAAATAAAATAAGAGAAATATGTCAAGCCTTTGGATGATTATCTCAAAATAATACAATATTTATGAGTCTGAATAAATTACAGTTTGTACAGTATAAATACAGCACATCTTTTCATCTATTTCAGTACACAAAAGGGGAAGAGTGCTGACTTGACAGTTGTGCAAAAGATGATCATCAAGTCCCTCCACAATCAAGGTAAACCACAGAATGTCATCGCTGAATCTGCTGTACTGTAGCATATTTACTGAAGTAGACTAGAAGGGACAAGTGTGGCAGAAAAAGCCACACAAGCAAAAAACGTTTCTTTCCACAAAAGCAAATCCTCAAAAGCCAGTGTCATTGGATAGGTTCCTTGTTAAAGTCACACAGAAAGATAAAGATTCCAGTGAACCAACAGAGGATTCTCTTAGTGTCAGCAGTGATTACATTAGCGATAGTGAAAGTTCTTCTACAAGGTAAATACCACCCCCCCACGCTCTTCTCTTCTCTCTCGTCTCCCTCACACCAGCAGGTTAATTTGTTTTATTTTTACTTTATAATTTGCATTAATCATTTTTACATCAATATTTTTTGGTTATGGAACAAGTCATCTGAGTTTCCATTATTTGTTATGGGGAAAGTGCTTTGGATTACAAGTACATTCCTCAAACAAATTATGCTCGTTATCTAAGGTTTTAGTGAATTGTAGAAGGCTATTACCATTTACTATCTAGGAACAAGTATTGTGCTACTTCTTCTATTTTACTTTTATTTGCTATTCCTTTTTCAAAAGAAAAGGACAGTTGCGTAATTTTTCTAAACCTAAAAGTCAGGTTGGGAATAATGATGATGATGCACGAGGGGTGATGCAGTGGGGATGCAGGAGGCTGCCAAAAAAAATTATATTACCGTAATGCTTTACTTTTGTAACGTGTTACTCCCATCACTGGCTATTACTCTATATGCAAGATAATCTACTCTATATAAATAATTTACGGAGTATGGTCAAGGAAAAGATAAGAAACATCCGACCCAACAACGATGAGCTGAAGGCTGCCATCAAAGAAACCTGATGTTCAGTTAAAAATCCCACTTTTAGCTTTCTTAAAAAATGGCAATCTTTTATTTCATATTTTAAAATCACTCAATTTTCTGCCTTCTGATTAGTGTAGTTTTTTTTTGTTTGTTTGTTTTTTGTTTGTTTATTTTTTAGTTAGGGGGTTTTCTATTTGTATTTTTTTGGGGTGTGGTTGTTAGTTCATGTTTGATTGTACTTGATGCTTGTTTTATTGTTTTCTGCATGTTTATATTGTTAAAAATGGACAATCGCTTAAAATTTATATCTGTAATGATGACTACACAATAAAAAGTTTGAACAAAAAAAAAAAATCCCACTTTTTTTTTCAATCTTTTAACAGCACTTGAATTGAATCTCTCTTTACCATTCTTTTCCTCTGAGCGCAGACTTTTCTTCGCCACCTCAGCCAATGCTCCAATGCCTAGACCCACTGCAAGACCTGTTACACACAAATACACACAAATACACACACACATACACACACACACAAAGAGCAATTGTTTATCCTTCCTAACCACAACTCAAGAAGAAAAGCAACATTTTGACAGATTAGTATTTCTGGTGGTCCATGTTGGTTAATGTTGGTTTCACCACCGTCATTCAGTCATTTTCAATAAGAGCTTTATTTATCCTGAGCCTATCCCAGGAACAGCGAGGGAAGCCAGTGGAATTCACCCCTGATAGAATGCCAGGGTGTTGCAGGGTAACTGAAGTGGGACAAAGAGTATGGCTTAGACTCTATATCTATTCAAAACCAAGGTGCCCAATACGTGAAAGTGAAAACACTGTTAACATTCCAAAAACAAAACAACAATGACTCACATCACAGCATTCATTCAAATAACTACCGCTTTCAGGGCATTTTGTCAATTTGCCAAGTCATGTTCAAACACAGATTACACAGCTCAGAATAGGTACTTAAATACTACATATATACCACACACACATACTCACACACACAGTATATGTAGAAATATCCCTAAAAAAAACAATGTTTTCTACATTATTTTACCCAATAAAATAAATAGCATGTAAAAACAAAAAAGTTAGCATTTAGCATCATTATAGAATTCAAATGTAATGTTCTGTATGAGCAAAAAAAAAGGAATAAACCTATTGTACAGATCTATTATCTGTGACATACTGAATAGTGTAATCATGACGTTGTGTAACACATGTATTGTTGAGTTGTAAGGTGAGTTGTGAGTCTGAGAGACAGAGCATGTACTTAACCCTACTTTAATAACTCAATGAGGTTAAGCAGATGAAATGCTTTAAAAGTTAACATGGGCTACTTCTTGGCAGGCCTGTCCGATTCTAGGTCAAATCTGGTGAATAATTAAACAAGCTGTTGTTCGTGCAGGGCAGTCTGCTGAGGAGCCAAGAAGGACAAGTGTGTAAACACACAGGTCAAACACCACATTACACTGTACCTCAACCAGCGGTTATACTCACAATCAGAATTATACTTTATCTCACTCCCTTAAAACCATATTATACACATCAGCTCTTCATAACCTCATATACCACATCTCTTCACACCCTCCTTAAAACTGAGATTTTGTTAACCTCATTATAAATAAAATCTCATTATACCTCAGATCTTCACAACCTCATAATACTATACCTCAGCTATTCATAACCTCATTATACATCCGCTCTAAACATCCTGATCACCCACATTATAGCTCAACACCTCATAACCTCTTTATACTGTATTATACCTCAGATCTTCACAACCTCATTATAGGTAGGTTCACAGCCTCATTAAACCTCAGCTCTTCAGAGCCTCATTAAACCTCAGCTCTTCAGAGCCTCATTAAACCTCAGCTCTTCACAGCCTCATTAAACCTCAGCTCTTCACAGCCTCATTAAACCTCAGCTCTTCGCAGCCTCATTAAACCTCAGCTCTTCGCAGCCTCATTAAACCTCAGCTCTTCGCAGCCTCATTAAACCTCAGCTCTTCACAGCCTCATTAAACCTCAGCTCTTCACAATGTCAATATACTGCAGCTCTTCACAATGTCAATATACCTCTGCTGTTCAAGCATACCACATTATACCCCAGCTGGTTCGAACAAACCACATTAGCTCTTCACAATCTCATAATATTATAAATCAGCTATCCACAACCTGATTATACCATGACCTTTCACAACATCATAATATTTCAACTCATCAAACACACCACATTACAGCTCTTCACGACCTCATTACATTACACTTTAGCTCTTCGTAACCACATTATAACCATATTATACCTCAGCTTCTCACAACCTCATTATACCTCAGCTCTTCACAACCTTATTATATTACAGCTCAGCTCAGAATAACCTTATTATTCTTCAGCTCTTCACAATCTGATTATACCTTGGCTATTCACAACCTATTTACAACCTAATTACAACTACGCTCTTCCTAACCTCAACATAACTGCATTCTTTACAAGCACATTATACCTCAGCTTTTCACAATTGCATTATACCGCAGCTCAAGTAGTTAAAAATAAAAAAAAAATCATTAAAGATCATATAATTACATGACTGTGGTAACATGAATGATTTATTCTACCTCCAAAATTTGCCAATCTTCCCAGGCGTGTCACAGGAACCTTCTGCTCCTTCGCTCTTTCGCTCAGCTAAAAACAAAACACAGCATTTATAATGTTCAGGCAAAGAACTATATGTTTTTTATGATACTCAATCCAAGTAAGTAGGTGAGTATATAAAAAAAAATAAACGGCATAACTATTTAAAAAATTTGAATGTATATAAGCAATAAAATGACTTTGCGGATCTGCCTTGTTTACCATTTGTTTATGGGGTTTGTTGATGCTCGTCTTGGCCTCCCTGGCTTTGTTGATGTCTTTATTTGTGAGCCCTCGTACAGATGAGTGATCCTGGTGATAAGAGCGAATCCCTGTGAATTGCTTTGTCGGATCCTTATAGCCTTTAAAAAGGTTGCCTGCTGAGTGATGAGATGTCCCATTGCTGTCCACAGTGGTGCCTTTGACTGTGTTATCAGACTGCTCTGCCTGGGCCATGCCCTCGCCGGTATGCTCCTCACTGGAAAAAGCGTAATTCTCATCCACACCTGTGCTGAAGTCTGTCTCACTTTGCTGCTGACCTGTGAACTCCTGCAACCATCACAAGTCAAATGAATGAGAAGGTTAATAACACTTTTTGGGCACCGATGGATGACCAATCATCGCCAAGGCAACAGAATTTTGACAAATACAGTTTGCAATTTTTGAAATTGCAAGGAATACTTGTTCACTTAAAGAAAGCTCAAAACCTCAGTAACTAAGGTGGATGTTAATAAGATCAGGACCTAACCTGTATTTTCTGCATGGCCACGCCCATGGCCTGCTCAGCCGTCATCTGCATGCTTTGTGTCACACCTCCTCCACTTCTCAAAGCACTCATCTGGGTCTCGAGCACCGCCTGGCTCAGCTTGGCCAGACCCTTCATTAGCAGGATGATGTCGCTCGCCATAGCAACGCCTCACTACTCACTCCTCAAACAAAAGGTCAGTCTGAAATCATTTAATAAATATTGGACCAAGACCTGGGTCAGAATGTGATACAAAGCTTATTAAAAAAACATTTTTTTGTATCTCAGTGTCTCAGGTACCTGAGCTACTCCAATAAATTGCATCACATTTTTACTAGCTACAACTAGAAACATTTTGTAATCAAATGTATAGAGATGTCATTGTTCATACTTTAAACTCACTAAGACCAAATTTATCCAGTATAGAGAAGAAGTAAGTCTGTTGTTGTAAAGACTTTCTGAGATGTACATGTAATGGTTTTAATAGAATTACACAGAGTTAGATGGATACAGAGAGAGAGAGAGAGAGAGAGACGGGTTACATATAGTCTACAGTACTTGCAAACTAAACTTTTTGGGCATAGCCAAACACCGCCCTGTAAGACAGAAACAAAGCTAATCATGCAGACATCACGGTATGCTGAATCCATACCACAGTGGTATGAGTCCAGAACATCAACAGCCAATCAAAAGGCAAGCATTAACACCTCTCTTCCTCCTATTCTTGCAGCACCGAGTTATTGTGTCGGAACAGGCAGTTGATTCAGTTACGTATTGTGATTCTGTTGTGTGTCAATTCATGTCTTTGCACACTGACTCCAACAAATTTTATTTTTATATTTATATGAATGTTTTTAATGGAGTAAAATGGTGTCATTTAGAGCATGCAGCTGTCATGCTCTAAATCTGTTTATTTATAAAATTGTGATACTTATAAAAGTAAAAAGTGGTCCCTGGTGATTCCCATTTCTACTCATCTGTGTTTACCTGTTCAGGAGCCTATCCCAGAAGATTTGGGGCACAAGGGATCAGTGTGTACCCTGAAACTGAATCTATTGCGGGTGAAGCAAGCACTCACATACTCACTCACATGCTACAGGGACATATTAGGCTACTCTACATGTCTACGGACTGTGGGAGAAAACCAGGATACCCGTTGGTAACCCACATGCAAACACCATGCACACAGACCTGAGGTGGGAATCGAACCCTTGACCTTGGAGAAATCTTTTAAGAAGAAAAAAAAAAGTGAAAGAAAAAAAGAAAGTAAATGACGAGTGCCTGTAAAGGCCTGAGATATTTGTACAACTGTTTGAACAAGAGATGGTCAGTGCTATCTTTAGCACTGTTCCACTATGTCATGACACTGTTTGCACTGTACCAGGAAAGGGACCCTAAATTTAGCAGAAGTACTTGCATACAGTTTGTTTGGGGACGAAAACAGCAACAATGTGGCAGGCCTTGAATTAAGATCACCCAAAACTTCAAACATGAGGCAAATGAGACATGGGAATACCTCTGTAATAATTGACGACTTGAATAAACTATAAAAAAAATAATGCAGAGGTTTATTCCTGTAGAGATAGAATGTTACAGGATTACCTGTCTGTCTCATTCATCAAAAAATGTTGAAATAAAATAAAGAAGTATTTAATGTTAAACAAGCTCTTCACAGATGCCAGAGAGCCGCATGTGGCTCCAGAGGTCAGTCTGAGGTGGATGAAATAAACTCTTCATAGATCAGCGCCAAGAAGAAACTGATATCCGTTTAGACGAGGTTTGCGGGTCGGCAGGTCACATTCTGGACGGTATGGCAATCGGTCCATTATCCTTCTGGTAAAGGACGGAGCCCTGAGTGTGCATGCACGCTTGCACACTTGACACCAGGAACCAACAGATAAAATCAAACAAGGGTGTGCAACACAGAACAACACAACACTGCACATATTTCCACAAGAGGTCACCAAATCCTTAAATTCAACAAGAACAAAGTCGAACTAAAAAGCAGTTAGTATGAGTAACCAGGCAGACTGGACCCTCTACCATGCAGAAACCTGAGCCCTGAGCTTTTGCAGTCGTCATAGCTCAGGAGAGGCTGGGCAGAATGCTGTTTTCATCTCCTCTAAGAATTATAAACTTTAAACAAACAAACTTTTAAAGTAATGACCTAAACATATATATATATAGTTAATCTAAAGCACACTGGAGAATGCGCAGACCTGTAGAAGTTCCCTGCGCAGGAAAGAGGAAGAGGAATCCGGAGCAGCAGTAACACCGCGTCCGCTGTCTCTCCTGTCCTTACTGACAATCACTCAAATGCGTGTCTTGCGCTTATTTCGTTATTTCATAGCACTGAAATATACAAGCACTTCCACGCAAACGTCCACACTGTCTCCACACGCCTCTGCTCGTCAGCACCATGAGGCAGCTCATGCAGGATGTTTGTGATTGTTTTCGTGTTTAAGGTCCGCCCACACGCGCCTGCTATTTGTCGGCTCTCTAGACTCCGCGAACTTTTAGAGCCAATGAAATGCCAGCGTTGGAAGGGGCGGGACATTAGAGACGCAAACAAGGCGTAGAGGCAAAGCTGAGGAGGAAAGCGCCTCCTTGTAGAGTTTAAGGGAACAGCAAGCGGAGCTGAACTTTAACCTGTGTCATACCACGGACGTTTCTAAACTTGTTAGGATACTACTAATAATCTAATATCTCCAAATGTAGGCTATGACGACACCTGATTGTATGGAGCTGCTGCTATACCTGCCTCCAATCTTCTGGAAAGGCCTTCTCAGCCAAAAGTAATTAACTGGGGCTCAAGTTCTTCCACACCAAGCTAGTGCTACACTCAAAGCAAACAAAAGACAGGGGCGGCGCTAGACTGTCCTCACAGAGGGGGCGGAGCTTCCTCAAGGGGCCCTTCTGATCTTTTTAAGGTCTTTTTGAAAAACTTTACAGTAGCTGTCCTGTTCTATGGTAGGCACTGGGATGTGTCAGTTATTTAGCCAAGCAAGCTTAGGTCTAATAAAACAAACAGAAAAGCCATCAAGGAATGACAAAATGAAAAATGGTTACCAGACTTGTTGAACAGCACCATGTGCTGGCAGGCAGACAGAGACAGGACACTGACAACATGGTGCTGAACAGGCCAGTGGGTGGCACTGGTACCTAATCTCTCTTACACAGAATGACATAACGACCTCTTTAAACATGAAATAGGCAGAGCAGTCTACAACAAATATTCAGATAAAAGTAACATATCTACAACACCACAGGCAGAGCCACAGACACGGAGACCTGCAGAAATACCTGAGCAGGACCTATGGAATTTAGTCAAGTTGGCTTTTATTTTCATTTCAACCATATACAATTTAGAACACAGTGAAAAAAAAAACAGCGTTCGTCCGGGACCAAGGTGCTATGTACAACATAAATTAACAAGAAACCTAATTAGCTGACTAGCTGAGACATGACAGATTGACATTGTTAAATGAACAGAAAACTTTCTAAGTTCTATACAAACAAAACAACAGAAAGCCCATGTGTGCAAATCTGCAAACAAGAGCGACAAAGTTACAACAACATGACACATTTCAATATTTAGTGGATAAACACATTCTGACTGACTTTTCCATAACCAAGATTTAAGTTAATAAAAAGTCATTATGTTTATGTTACTCACCATCTCCAGATTAATTAATGATACTTTTATCCATCCATTATCTTCAATGTAGCACGGTGGCTTAGTGGTTAGCACCTCCAGGTCCTGGGTTCGATTTCCATGTCGGGTCTGTGTGCATGGAGTCCAAAAACTTGCAGATTAGGTATATGCTTTTCAAAATTGCCCATAGTGTGTGAATGCGCGTGTGAATGTTGCCCGGAGGTCCATTGGTCACCATTGGCCTCCACAGTACCTAATTGGCCTACATATGTTCCTAGATTGATGGATGGGTGGATTATCTTTAATGCAATATGAGGAGGAAGTTAAGATGTAAGAAGGGGACACTGTGAAGCCTTTTCTACACTCTCACTCCTTGCGTTTTAACACACATGATTTGTACTTTCTCTCTATTTTAAGGCCTAACAGTTAGATTAGTTTAAAAACTCCTGCACACACAAACAGGGTTTTGCATCGTAGATATTTTGTTACGTAAAAGTTTTGTAGTGTGGTGCTTATAGTGTGTTTATTCATAATATAATAGTTTATGTTTATAATCATTTGCATTATTTTCTTACTGTCCCTGACTACAGCTAACTTTCACAAACTTCCTGTTGCAAGCACTGAGATATTTATGTGGTTTTGTAAATAGCTAGATAGCTAGATATAATAACGGACAGACAAGACAGACAGACAGAGTACTTTATTGATCCCAAGTGGAAATTGTATGTATATAGGCTGATTCTATGTATGTTCATATGGAGCTGCTGCTATACCTGCCTTCATTCGTCTGAAAATGCTTTCTCACTATTTGGCTATGAATATTTATACTCAGTATTTATGAGTATCACTTATTATCATTTATATTATCAGCCAATAGTGTTATTGTGATAGGTGATACAGTTGTAAAAGATTGAGAGTAGTGGTTAGTGTTAACGTTATTATAATTTTTTTTTTTTGCATTAGTTTGCTTGCTAACTAGGAGAACCCACCCATCAGTGGGTTCTTTAGTTAGTAGTTCTTATTCCTCCCTCTGAGGTAGTTAAATTGACCTCACCTGTGACACTTAAATAACGTTACCTTGAAGCTGAAGGTTTTTTTTTTTTTTTGGGGTTGAAAACAAACCCAGTTTAGTCTCACCACCTGCCAAAATGTGGCCAAACTGGTCAAACTGGCATATCATCTTTGCAAGCTGTTTTTTTTCTCCAACATCTCTATTACATCCCTAAATAAACATTACAACGAGCAAGCCTAGACCTGAATTCTTAGGTTGCTCTTGGCGTTCTCAACTTGCTGACGATGGCCTCATCAAATGTTTAGGATTTTTTTTTTTAATAACAATCCTTAATACTTTAGAGTTTTCATTTATTATATGTTACATACTGTCTTCATTTGGTCTAAAGAGAAATTGTTGGAAATGTGTAGAACTCTGGAAAATACTGCAGGTGTATTTGTAGATTAGTGAAGAGAATAAACCTTTTTTTTGGGGGGGGATTTTTCCCCGATTTTCTCCCTAATTTAGTCGTGTCCAATTCCTCCCCGTCACTAGGGGGCTCCCACATTAAGGCTACTACTACCACTCAGCCGGGAGGGCCGAAGACTATCACGTGTTTCCTCCGAACCACGTGACGCCAGCCGACCGCATCTTTTCGAACTGCTCGCTCGCGCACCGTTGGGGGCGGCGTTACACACTCGGAGGACAGCGCTATCCGCTCCCTCCGTTGCGCGAGCTCACAGACGCCCCTGACTGGCTGTAGAGCCGTGATTAATGTGGGAGCACTAAGTACCTCTCATCCCTCCCATCTGAGAGAGCTCGGCCAATCAGCTCTCTCTAGACCTCCGGCTGCGAGAGGTTACACCACCCGGGATTCGAACTAGCGATCTCCGGATGATGTCACTCATGAGCGCTTTAACCACTGCGCCACTCGAGAATAAACCTTTTTGTTGAGATCCATGTGAGGGGTAGTGAGGAACTTTGCCTTGCTCATTGTAAGAGCACTCTGTGGCCCTCCTCAGATAATATCAGGCCAAAATGGCACCATTGAACCTATTAACCCTTTAATGCCATGAAAAGTATTTGTGATAAAAAGACCTACAGGACAGTGCAAAAGTATTAGGCACCATATTATTATCTTTATTCCAAATTTTGCTATATACTGTATGTGTAGCATGTCTGCATAATCATGTCCAAAATTAATTAAATGTCTTCATAAATAATATGAAGAATATTTGCATGATTGTAAAGAAAGCAACATATTACTTAACAGACCAGTTTTCAGAAGGAAACAAAAAAAACGAATGTAGGCTCCTGGGTTTTGCATGAAAATAGAGAGGAGCAAATGTGAGACACTGTTTTACTGAACGTGCTGGAGAATGTGAGTTCTTCGGGGAACTTTGTCACACTTGCTCCTTTCTATTTTCATGCAAAATCCAGGAGGCTACATTTGTTTTTTGTTTCCATCTGAAAACTGGTCTGTTATGTAGTATGTTGCTTTCTTGAAAGACATGCAAATATTCTTATGAATAGCTAATTTCACATTAACAATGATTTTGTTACATAATAATGGGGACATCATAAACATATCTAACAATATTTTTATTAATGATAATATGGTGCATATGACCTTTGCATAGAATATCACAATTGAGCCAATGGTTCTTCTCCCTCTTGCACTGTGAGATTGTGGGTAATCGTCTCCCATGCTCATGTCACTCGTATAGTCAACCTCCGTGTGCACGTGTACTGTTTACTATAACATTGTGACCATGTACAGTACAGACCAAAAGTTTGGACACACCTTCTCATTCAAAGAGGTTGAATTTGTATTATGGCAAAAAAAAAAAAGCAGCTAAGTAAAGAAAAACGAGTGGCCATCATTACTTTAAGAAATGAAGGTCAGTCAGTCCGAAAAATTGGGAAAACTTTGAAAGTGTCCCCAAGTGCAGTCACAAAAACCATCAAGCGCTACAAAGAAACTGGCTCACATGCGGACCGCCCCAGGAAAGGAAGACCAAGAGTCACCTCTGCTGCGGAGGATAAGTTCATCCGAGTCACCAGCCTCAGAAATCGCAGGTTAACAGCAGCTCAGATCAGAGAGCAGGTCAATGCCACACAGAGTTCTAGCAGCAGACACATCTCTAGAACAACTGTTAAGAGGAGACTGTGTGAATCAGGCCTTCATGGTAGAATATCTGCTAGGAAACCACTGCTAAGGACAGGCAACAAGCAGAAGAGACTTGTTTGGGCTAAAGAACACAATAAAGAAAATTCTTTGAATGAGAAGGTGTGTCCAAACTTTTGGTCTGTACTGTATGTGTGCATAAAGCATTTTTTTTAAAATATTGTGTCCAAGTGTAGTGACTATTCTTTAGTTACTGTACTGCAACAATGGCCTCCTTGAAGAAAGAAAAGTGTAAAAACACTGTAGCAGAATCTGTTTAGAGGAGTGATTCCGTTAGTGTGTGTGTGTGTGTGTGTGTGTGTGTGTGTGTGTGTGTGTGTGTGTGTGTGTGTGTGTGTGTGTGTGTGTGTGTGTGTGTGTGTGTGAGTGAGTGAAAGTCATCCTATACAGTAGCCCCCCTGCTCTTGCTTCTTCCTTCGTTCTTTTCAAAGGAAAATGCAGGTTTATTTCTTTTTTTTACATTATATATTGTATGAATTATTTTTATATGGATTTATACAGTGGGTTTCAAAAATCTTTCTCTCTTCATGCCTTGATGCACCCATCACTCTATAACAATCTCACTCTCACTCACTCACTCACTCATCATCATCTATACAGCTTAATCCTGTATTCAAACTCCATGCACACAGAGACGGGAATCGAGCCTGGCCGGGGATCGGACCCAGACCCTGGCGGTGCAAGACGACAGTGCTAACCACTGCAAAACCGTGCCGCCTCTATAACAATCTATATAACATAAATCTGGACTCAGTAAACCACATGACTTTCATCAAATGCTCCACAGTTTATTCTTTAAGTTCCCTAGCAAACGTAATAAGATAAGTGGTTTTCTTAAGGGTACACAGCTGTTCAATCCCAATCCATTGAGTTTGCTTTGCATTGAGAGTGTGGTATTGCTCATACTTTAATTGTTAAACATAGCTGAGAGTACTACTGTTGTTTTTTTATGATTTTATTTTTTAAGCATTTAAATGATCTCCTATCATGCTCATTCAGGATGTTCATCATCTTTGAGGAACCACATTTGTTCCTCAAAGATGATGGTTCACTGTTATCCTTCCAAGTTTCATAATGTGTTTTACAGGCCAATAATTTAAGCCTTCTGAAACAAAGTAACATCTTTGGCATGACCCCAGGATAGACCTTCCTATCATTGTAAAAACAGGTGTTACATCTTACTCTCATCAGTGGTCTTTGAGGTTGTTCTACAACTTGATTGGGGTCCACCTGTGCCTAACTGAATTCATTAGACATACAGTAATTAGGAGAGGCACATACCTGTCTATATAAGGTCTCACAGTAGATGGTGTATATGAGAGTGAAAACAAACCATGAAGCTGAGAGAACTGTCCGTAGACCTACGAGACAGGATTGTGAACTGGGTAAGAATGTAAGACAATTTTTGCAGCATTGACAGTACACGAGAGCACAGTAACCTCCAATATTCTCAAATGAAATAGATATGGAATAGGCAACATTCTTCCTAGTTCTAGCCGCCCAGCCAAACTGAGTGATCAAGGACAAAAAAATACATTATATATTCTCCCTCACAGAGAGGAATAATCTCACATTCCCTTTTATCCACCAAACTACCACAGTTGCTGGAGAACCTGATTACTTTTCCTGTCTTTATCACAGAAAGTCATAAAATCCAATAGATCTGTACTTGCTGATGCCCTTCACTTCCTGAAACAAACACACTCAGGTTACATCCCATGTACCTTAACCCCAGTAACATAAACTCTTTACAGTATATATTGTATGTGGAAGTGTACTTACACTCCACACCCATCTTAATTGTACTTATCCTCTCTATTCCAATAGACAGCAGTACACCAGCTTCTTCTACTCTTCATCATTTCCTGTCATCTTCTGTAAGATACTTTACTGCTAGATTTGCCAAACAATCTATACAATCACTTATTAGATATATTATTGGATTTATATCTTTATTAAGATAGTTTTGAGGATAAATTTTATCCATTAGCTTGTCATTTAGAGTGTGGAAATAAAGAATATTGCATTATTCTATATAAGCAGATTGTCCAGCTGTATTATTACATAATCTGATTGTTATGACTGTCATGCAGGATTGATCCTAGGAAACGGATCGTTGCTAAGATTTTCCAATGGAACTGAAGGATATAAACCTTATAAACGTCCTGTTGCACTGTGTGACATGTGATCGTCTTATTTCAACATTGAAATCTAATTATGTCTATGGTTCATGCCTTTATGAGCAAACCAAGTTCTCCCAAATCAATGCTATTTTCTTGTGCCCAATAGCACAATTTCACAAACGTCATGGTGTTACCAAAATAGTGGTCAAACCAGGGAATATTAACCATAACCCCGAAAATATGCATAGAATATACAGCTGTGCACCTCAGTATAAAACTTGTATATATAGTAGTAGTGATAACTTCACCTGAGTAGTTTTCCATGTGCATTTGTTTACAATGTGGCCAAGGCTAGCAGACATGTGCAGAAAACTATACCGAGATCAGCAATGGCATTATGGATTTCTATAAAAAAAAATATGATACATTAAATGATGACTAACCCTTGGGTAACCCTAACCCTAACTTTTTGGAAGCATCAACTAATACATAACAAGCTCTCTCAATGCTTAAGGTGTCGCTTTTGTCAGATTTGATTTGCCTACAAATCCTGACATCCACTCCCTTTTCTCACAGAGATCACAGAAATGTAGGTTTACAACGCTTACAGTATATACTGTGGGTTACAAGCGTCATATATATATATATATATATATATATATATATATATATTAGTTTTCAAGATTAACCAGTAGTAACACCTGGGCCATGACCAGGTCATTACCATGATTTTGGTAATGGTACACGTTGTCCAAGAAAGTTCACATAACCAATACACTAACTGCAGCACTTACTGGATCTATCCTAGGTATCCATCACCTATTGCCAGAGGTTAAAGGTAACTCATTATATTTACTATGTTATAGTATTTAAATATAGTACATACTGTATGTTAAGTATTAATACTGCACTTGAGTAGTTTTAGTAGAGAATATTTAGTGGAGAATACAAATACCTGTACTTTCCTGTACTTTCTACTTCACTACATGTCTACTACATGTCTACTACATTGCATTACATAACCAGAGTGGTGTGTAGTATTTGTCGACGGTTATCTGTAATTGCATGTTTTGCCTTACCTTGTTGGAACTATTAACAATGTAGCAGGTGTTTGAAATAAGATCCTGACCTTTGTGTGTTTTTATGACAGTGTGTGTTTTTGTCCACAATAAAACAGAAAGAAAAAATATATACTACTACTACTAATTATTATTATTATTATTTATTTATTTATTTATTATTATTATTTGTTAATCACTGCCATCTACTGGTTGTCCATTGAATTATCCTTCATCTGATTTGATGCAATGACAGTGCACACTTCAGTCAAACATCACCTTAGTTTTCAGTTGATTAATAAAAAGATTATAGATTACTTGAAAGCATGATCTGAAGGAACACTAGCTGATACATTTTCATCAATTCTAGGCACATTTACTTCTCCTGTTTATTTTTATTGCACCTTTTATTTGCACTCAGCTTACTGTGAATCCTGCTTTATAATATTTGAATAAGCTTCAGAGGTGTGCACGCCTATCCCAAACATCATCACAATTACAAGACAGACTCACATTATAGTTCTACTTTATATATGTAGTGTCTATAATGTCTATATCATATACAACTAAATAGTCATTCATTTTCCAATATAGTTTCATATATATTTTAAGTGCACTCACCACAATATCCTCTTTCTCATTTAAACCACCTTGGCCTGAAGAATTTTCATATAAGGTCAGAAATTTGTTTAGTCAGGGAGATGGAAAATCATGAGAGAATCTGCTGAAAGAGATGATCACATTTGTAAAACATCTATCAGAATGCAATTTTAAGATATTTATGAGTACAGCATACACAACATATAGTATAGCTGTAATAATAAATAATTAGAAATAATTTTTAAATAAATTATCAAAGCCCAGTAAACAGTAATTAATGAAAGAAGCCATGAATGCTTAGAGGACCCATTAGTCTCAGGTACAATTTGTGCAGTTTTATGAAGAAATTAGCTACTTTAGCTAAAATTTTGTGGTGAATAAAAATACCTACAAAAAAATGAATGAAAAAATACTGGGTGCCTAAGGTTTAGGCATATACGTAATGTAATAAGGTTTGAACTTTGGCCTAGTCCCTGGGTCAGACCATGGAACATTAATTTTCATAAAATCCCAGCCAGTCAGTCTTATTCAAAGCAGACTGACCACTAGAGCAAAGCATTTTCCATTAATTTAATAGCTCGAGGTGAATAGGTCTCAAACGTTCCTTCATGAACAGGTTTGTGTCCTGGTCAAAGGTTTTTTGTCTGTAGGATGATTAGATTAACATTTACTGTTGAGATTTAACCTCAGTTCATTAGTTTAAATGGACAGGTGAAGACCTGTCTGTGTAAAGTAAAAAATAAATAAAAAAACAATCATTTTTGAAAGTGGGGGGGTTCGGGACAGGAATTCCTGGTGAACAAAGGTGTAAAACCAACTGACTTTTACAGCAAGACTCAAGCATTGTATGGTGATGAAACAGTGATAACATTTGAATGGTGCAAACATTGTAAAGAAGTGACTCGGAACCTACTGCAGTAGTCCGCATGAACATTCAGCGACTGGATGGCCTGATTTATGAAAATGGACGGAAATCCTGTTGCCAGCTTATGGAACAGATGCATCTGTATGCGGGAATTGTATTAATGAACACCCCTTTACAGGAACTTGACTGAGAGTTAATGACACATTCCTAATATAGCCCTGACCTCTCTCCAAGCAGCTTCCATATGTTTGGGGCATTAAAGGAGTTTCCGGGAGATCATGGTCTCAGAAGTGAAACATGCAGTCAAAAGCATGCTTTGCCATTCTGAAAAATATTTTTACGTTGCTGGTATCCAAGCACTAGTGGGGATAAGTGCACTAAACGTAAGGATAAGTGCATTAGTGTAGCAGAGAGGATTATACAGTATAAAGAAATAAAAGAAGTTTTTACTTATTAACTTTTGTTCTGTTATTCAGCACAAACAAAAGTCCTGGTTTGACTTGAACGACCCTTGTGAATGCAGATGTTTAAACACAAGTTGATTTGCATCTACACAGAAATGCAAATGATGTAAAAAGTTTTTGTGAACAAAATTCAATTTTGCATGTTTGTTTATAGAGCACATATAGGAAGTCCATATATAAAAGTTTTATGCTGAAAATATAAATTTAATAAATATATAAATAACCACACTCAGGTAAAATATGTACGTTGAACAAATATAAATTGCCAAATAATAGTAGGCATGTGCTCACCTCACCTCTAGGGTCTGGGTTTGATTACCGCTTCGGGTCTGAGTGCTTGGTGGGTTTCCTCCAGGTTCGCTGGTTTTGTCCCACAGTCCTAAAACATGCAGAGTAACCTAATTGGTGTCCCCAAATTGCCCATAGCGTGTAAATGTGCGTGCAAGCATGTGTGTGTATTGTATGTGCGTGCTCTGTGATGAATTGGCATCCTATCTAAGGTGTACCCCACCTCATGCCCTAAGTATCCTGGGATAGGGCAACCCTTAATACACGATGAAGAGGTACAGACGATGAGTGAGTGAGTGATGCGCTCACCTAATTAAATATAAATACATACATTTACCAGCTTAATTTAGCCATTATATCAGTACTGGCCAATTTTTGTGGATGTGTCCAGTCGCGGTCAAAAGTTTTGAGAATGACACTATTATTAAATTTCACAAAGTCTGCTGCTTCAGTGTTTCTAGATCCTTTCGTTAGAACTTACCATGGTATACTAAAGTATAACTACAAGCAAATGAATGAAGGTGAGCGCTACCATCAGTCCTGTGTCATGGCAACTGTAAAGCATCCTGAGACCCTTCATGTGTGGGGTTGCTTCTCAGCCAAGGGAGTGGTCTCGATCAGAATTTTGCCTACGAACACACACAGTCATGAATAAAGAATGGTACAAAAACATCTTCCGAGAGCACCTTCTCTCAACCATCCAAAAACAGTTTGGTGATGAACAATACCTTTTCCAGCATAATGAAGCACTTTGCCATAAGGCAAAAGTGATAAACTAAATGGCAAAAAGCATTGGAATTTTGGATCCATGGCCAGGAAACTCTCCAGACCTTATTCTATTGAGAACTTGTGGTCAATCATCAAGAGGCGAGTAAACAACAACAAAAAACACAAATTCTGAGCATTGATTATGCAAGAATGGGCTGAGATCAGTCAAGATGTGGCCCAGAAGTTGGCTGACAGCATACAGTACCAGGGCGAACTGCAGAGGTCTTGCAAAAGAAGGGTCAACACTGCAAATATGGACTCTTTGCATAAACTTTATGTAATTGTCAATAAAAGCTTTGAAATGCTTGTAATTATACTTTAGTATACCATTGTAACATCTGACAAAAAGATCTAAAAACACTGAAGCAGCAGACTTTGTGAAGACATGTTATTATCTTTTTTATATTTTTGTCATTCTCAAACCTTTTTTTTTTTTTTGTACACTGATGTGAATATTAGGTTGATCACAAGTGCCATGAAAAAAAATTTGAATATGTGTTTTTATTAAAAAATCAAACGAGTAATACACCCCATGATCAGACCATGCATACGGTTATAGACAGTATACAGGGTGTCCCAAAAGTCTGCATGCATACAGGAAATGATCATAATGAAGCTTTTAGATAATGAAGCAGTTACATGGTGTACAATACCGGATGTGTTTACTGAAGAATGCAAACCATGGTGATGATGTTTTCGGTTAATTTCCCGAAAAAACTATTGAGACTTTTCGGAACACGAATGAAATTCACACGCCTGTGGAAATAACAGTTTTTGCATTACAGACGCAGTCCGGACAAGATTTAAGGAGTGAGTGTACAGTATGTGTGTGTGTGTGTGAGAGAGAGAGAGAGAGGGAGAGAGACCCTGAGAGCTCTGGGATGGTAGGAGGCTGTTCCCTTCATGCCCAGTGAAGTTCCGTTCAGTTCAGTGTGACTGTCAGTTTCAACTTCCTTCCTGCCTTTTGTGTATTGCACACACATACATACATACACACACACACACACACACACACAGAGACAGACGCCGAGGCGAGGACTCGATGCCCAAAAACCGCACCGGAGCGCACGAGCTCGCGCTAGCAGTCACCCCGCGCATACTCCGCATTACAGCGCGAGACTCAGTGCTTCTGTCTCGCGAGCCGCAGTGCAGCTGCTGGAGCGCTTTTCTCCTCTCGATTTTCAACTTTCTCAACGCGTTTTGATTGGACACAGACCGGCGGTTAGCAACTGAACGAGTTTACACCTCGGAAGAAACAACAACAACAACAAAAATAAGGAGGTAAGCACCCGACTCGTGTTCTTCATCTCTTTACCAAGCACGACGTAGTGTTTAATCCAGAAACAGGATATATATATATATACTACACAAAGTGGACATGAACGCTGCTCAGGGTCTACCAAGTGTTTGGAAATATTACTCTCAACTAACAGAGGCTTTATGAGAGTGTAACCGTCTAATCAACTAGTCTAATTCATGCAAAGAGCAGAAGATTGCTTTCCTGTCTGTAAACATCCCACCTGGCGTCCGTACTGTAAATCTATCCATATTTTATACATCTATACCTCTCACAGAGAGATTCTTTAGAGAGGATTCCTTAAGAGCTAAGAATCAGTCTAGTCATCTACTCTAATCATCCCTGTCATACTTAAAGTAAAACAAATAGCACACAAATAAACAAGGAGAGGTTTAAAACACAATTGCTTTGCTTCAAAATCACCAACTCATTCATGGTCATAGTGTCACCACGTGTTTACAGCCTTTCTCTGAGTTGTTCTGTAGACTGTACGTGATACCATGAGGAGACCAAACTAAACCTACTCTCTGCTTATTGAGATAAAATCTCTGGTATATGAGTATACAAAATAGATGTTTTTTAGGTAGACTAAAGACTGCCAACAACTTTAACAAACTGAATTTTGTATAAGCAACTGCAAGCAAACTAAACAAACGTCAAGCAAACATAAAAATATAACAAACTAAAGCAACTTTAAAGTAAAAAAATGTAACAAACCAAAGGCATTTCAAACCAACTTTACAAATCATAGCATCTGCAAACACACTCAACAAACTTTACGAACTAAAGAAATTGCTCAGAAACATTACAAACTAAAGTAACTGCAAACAAACGCTACAAACCTAACAAACTGAAGGACCTTTGAACAAACCTAACAAATTAAAGCAACTGCAAACAAACTCAACAAACTTTTCTACAAACTGAAGGAACTTCTAACAAATTAAAGCAACTGCAAACAAATAAACAAACGAAACGTAAACTTAAAAAAATAAAGGCTTGTGAATTGAATCAATTTGAAATAAACTTAAACTGAAGCGACTGTAAACAAATAAACAAGACAAACTTCATAAACATAAACGACAGCAAAAAATGTGTACAAATCAAAGCAACTGCAAAAAAATAACTAAGCAAACTTTGCCACGTCCAAACTAATTTTACACACCAAACCAATGTTTTTTTGTTTTAGCTTTGTATTGTAGAGAGAATAAATATTGGATAAGGTGGTATATACTGTATATGTATGTACAGACATGCAGGGGATCTATCAGTGAACTTTAGGAAGTTTATTTCATTCCTGACCGATGCCTAGAGCACTTTTATTTGGGAATTGTGTTGTATGTAATGAGGAGTGGTTTAAAGAAAAAATGGGTGAGAAGGGTCACACTACTTAAGCGGATTGTTCATAACATTCTGTATGCTTTTTAAAAAGTTGGAACAATGAACAATGAGAACTTCATTAGTTATCAACAGTCATCTGTATTGGGAGGGTCTCCCAGGAGAGGTTCTCTTTAACGCCTCAGATGATTAGCATCGGTAAAGGACAAGCCTTGCATTTTCCTTTAGTGGTTTAAATCATTTGGATGTAATATGTAATATAATATTCCCAATTAAACAAAGGTCAAATCAGTGCCTAGTTTTAGCTGTAGCTTAATTTCACTTCACACAAACAATCCTTTAATGCTAAAAATAATAATGTATTTGAGGCATTAATTGAAAAACATTAACAGACAAAACAGATTAAATCCACAACAGAGTTTATTCAAAAACAATTATTAGATTGATTGTTATTTATTAGATTGATTGTTTATTTAAAACAGGAAGATTTGCTGATTAAGAGATTCATATGTCTTCCAAGGTGTTTTGAGGTGGATCTAACCCATTACCACACTGTTTTGGAGTCAGTATCCAGGTATGTTGCTGCTTTATACAGGCTTTTATCAGTTAATAACTGTAATAACTTAGTAATTTGACGGTATAAAATGATAATAGCATCATGTTGTATTCCCAATGTGTTTAATGGTTAGGGAAAAGAAAACACTTAACCTCTCTACCCTTCTTATTGCGATAATCGATTTTTTAGTTCAAATTTATAACAGACTTGTTTTTCTTTTCACAGTTTGCACAGATACATGTATCAGGGGTGCATAGAAGAAGTGAATGACGAACCTGAGCTGGGATTATTTTGTGTTGGTCCACAAATCTGCCTTCTTTAACCCTGACCACATGATGGTTGGCTCCACAGGCCAGTGGGATATCGATGACTAGACCTAAATGGGAGGGCTTATGGACAAAGCCAGCCTTCTATTATGGCTGCTTATGCCCTGAACTGCCTACTCACAATGAACCCTAATAACCTGACTGATAAGAGCAGCCCTAGGACTGCAAGGCCTGTTCTTCCAGTGCCAGACCGATCCACCTACAGCCCACTGCTAGGACGGAATAGTGGTCCATACAGCCCTACTAGCTTGAGTCCTAGCTCTTCCACCATGTCTTTTGTCTTTGTCTCTGGTGTGACCAGCACTACCAACTCCAGGACACGCTCACCGTGTCGCCCGCCCGACCTGCTGGGGGTGAATGTGGGCACTCGTGTGCGCAGGCTGAGCGGAACAGACCCAGAGGAAGAGCAGGAAGAGGAAGAGCGGCGGGCTGCTCAGCAGCTCCTGCGCAGCAGGGAGCTCCAGAATGTTGAGGTCAACAAGAAGGTGGACCTGTTCGAGGCACATATTTCTGCTCAGGCACAGAGCAGGGAGCTCCAGCGCAGCCCTCGGCTTTCCCGGAAACAGGGCTCTCAGATACCTCAAGAATTCAAGAGCAGCTCTGTCCCTGACTTAAACTTTACGGATGTCTGTAGCATCCCTCAGGAGCTGCAGAACGGGAAGAACTCCCGAAGTTTGGAACGATATGAAGAAAAAAACCATTCTATAAATACAAATATAGAAGACGATAGCTTGCAGGGAAACAACAGGTCAATCAACAGCGTCACTATATCACAAGGGACTGGCAATGACTTGACTGCCACCATGCCATCAGGGACACCCACGAACAGAGATCAAGAAACAGGAGCTCAGATTCAGGCGGACACTGAGGAGAGGGCTGCCATCCCGGCGGTCATAGTGACAGACCATGGACTAGAGTCTGGCGGAGAGGGTCAGGAATCACAGGTCGGCCCACAGGCATTTAAAGCACTGCGCAAACTCTCGTCCTCATCTGCTTCTTCTACCGGCTTTTCTTCGCTGGAGGAATCAGAGGAGGACCTTTCCAGCGACCCAGAACGAACACCAGCATTCCTCCAGCCTCAGCAGAAAGCAGTGAGTCCGAATTTTGTACCTTGCCCTTTGTTTTATAAATAACTTTTGGTCTACATACCTATAGCTCATTTCATCAATGTAATACTAAGACTTGTCCTGCTCCATTTTAATTGTCACTTTTTTTGTCAAAACATTTTAAAGAATTTATTATTGCTCTGTTTTTATTTTTAAAAAAGCCATTACTATTCGCCAGATAATGCACAAGCATATCAGCAGTGTAATTACTGTTGTGTATCATTACCTGCATGCTTTAGTGCATGTCCTGGCTTGGGTTCAGACAAAAGCGAGTGCCTTAGACATTGCTGCTAATTTTGAGAATGCTGGTGTACCACTTCAAATATATTTAAAACAAATGTCACAATAGAACAAATTTTAATTTCATCCTCTCTGGATAGAGGAAGTCCGGCTTTAAATGTTTATACCTTAGTGTGTGTGTGTGTGTGTGTGTGTGTGTGTGTGTGTGTGTGTGTGTGTGTGTGTGTGTGTGTGTGTGTGTGTGTGCGTGCGCGTGTGTGTGTGTGTATGTGAGCCCCTGAATAATCATGTGCACCACTAATCATTTTGTCATCAATGCACGGCAAAAAAATTATATATTAGTGGATAATTTGTCCAATTTTTACGCATTCATTTCTAAGAAATGAGAAACATTATTTGCCAATTTGCCAAACTACGAAATTAGTTGTTAAACAGTTGTGTAATATGTCATCAAATAGGCCTTGTTTTTGGTTTATTGTTCCTCTTCTTATTTCTAATAAGGAGAAATATTATACAAAATATTGACTGGAATCAAGATATGTTTACTTGCTAAAATTCATTTATTGCAGTAAAATTGTGAGAGTGGAAAGCTTTGTAAAAAACAAACTCATGAATAAAATAATAATAATAATAATAATAATAATAATAATAATAATAATAGTAATAATACATGATGCCTAATTGTGAAATTACAGTGGTGTTTCCAGAGACACTTGATTTTCCCTAACCTCTAGTGATTTGATTAGCATGAAATGAGATGGCACAATGTATTTCTGAATTAGCGCTGGTTTTAAATGTGTGCATGTTTTTTCTACTCGTATGACCAGTAGCTGTGAATGTGTTTTGTCATTACTGTGGCGTTTTGGAAACTTAAGTGATGTTATCAGCAGTTTTGGTCAAATTAAAAAAAAAAGTTTCCATTAGGGCTTGGCTTGACATTAAGGTTATGTTGTGGATTGCTGTGTCATAGTTAGATAGACTACATCCTGAGACTGACACTCGTTAAGATTTTTGTTTCTTTCTAGAGCTCTCAGGAGTTAGTTTTAGCTTCAGTCTTACTGTACGTCAGTCATAACCACACATTAGGTGTTTCACAGTATTTACCAGCTTGTTTATAGCAGCCAGGTTACTTAATGCGATGCTTTAAAATGAAAGATAAAATTGACCTGGTGCTGGCTATACAGGCTTAAGTGGCAGTTAAAAAAACTTAATTTTCTGCAGAAAGTTCATAGATCATGCATAGAAAGCGTAATCAGTCATGCCTTCAAGGGAGGAGCTGACAGATTTAAATAGACCCTTTAGAACTTCCTGTTGTGAAGCTCTTTACAGGTAGGCACATGCATGACCGTAGACTACACACTTTTCCTCTTCAGTGTGAAAAATGGACACAGAGAGAGAGAGAGAGATAATGACGTTGCGTAGCCCCTAAAGACATTTAGTTTGCTTTTCACTTTCTGGAATGCACCTGGACAGGTTTTCTCATATGTCTTACCGAATATGGACATTCAAAAGAAGGGTGTGCATGAATGTGAGGAACAGAGAATGAGTCAAACACTTCTTGTCCATTGGATTTATGCCAAAAGTTTATTTAAGTGATGTTGTGCTCATGCTGTAGGCATTTTCTTTCTGCTTCGATCCAAGACTGAGCGTACCTCCAGTATTTAGCCTTACATGCTGTCTAATTCTCCTGTAGATCAGGACAGTGATGTGTGTCAGGGTATTGTCTGAAGAGTGGAAGTGTAGTAGTGCATTTGCAGAGAGATGGAATAAGCGTGTGGCTGCTTGTTATAACTGGTGTCAACTCTGACCCAAAGAAAAACACTAATTGCCACTTAGACACCACGGCCATTTTTTTTTCCATTCACAGTAGCTTATTAAGGCTATAAACTGTCTCCTCATATCAGTAAAACAATATAATCATAGTTATATATACTGTAGTATTTTACTCTTACTATACCCTACTAATGAATTAATATATTATGGAATTATGGAATTAACATATCTTTTTATTCAAATTTTTATGACTAAGCTTTAAACACGTACTGGTTTTTGTTGTTGTTGTTGTTGTTGTTGTTGTTTTTTTTTTCAAAGCGAAAAAACTAACTCTTTCCTGTCCAAGTCTTGGTGCATGCACACTTTACAAAGCACATGCCTAGGCCTGCCTTCTTTACTGAGACGAGCCCACGGCGAGTGGGAGGCTACAGGCGTTGCGAATGCTCCAAATATTTCCTCACTCTGAGCGTATAGCTCGAACATGCAGTAAGAATACCTGATAATTACGGCGATGTACATTAACGGTACATGAGAACAGGATGATTGCTTTTTTGTCCTAACAAGGCACAGTTCTCTTAAATTATGTACATTAATGAAAAACTTTATTCTTAAGGGTTGTTGTGATTCTCAAGAAAGCACAAGAGAGGATGCTGAAATTGAAGACTGATTTTAACATTGTTTTTAACGTTAGGAAAAGTTTCAGGAAAAGTTTTTATCAAGCCAATATTGTCGATTTGGCCTGTACAAAAGGCTTGTTTTTGTTGGAGGATCTGAAAACTCTGAGCAGTGGAAAATGTAACACCCCTGTGGTTGACGGTTGCCTAGCGACCAGCTGACGTCAAGGCATGCCTGCTTCAAACAGCTGGCCTTCTTTGCTACAGCAGCTCTGCTAGAGTGAGCTGTTTCATATGCAACACACAGGAAGTTCATCTGACTTTTTTTTTTTTTTAATGCGAGCGGTGCACCCCGTTGCACTACAGAGGATATCCACAGAGGGAAATTACCCTGTACACTGCTAATGAGGCGTTGTTTACTCGCGAGAAGATGCCGCCGCGTGTGTTTTTCAGACATGCTCAGACCATTGGGGAGTTTCTACTCACTAGGAAGCCACGTGCCGTGCATATTTATACCCTTTACTGTGTTTCTGTCGTCTGAGGATCTGAGGACATCAGGGTTTCCCTTAGTCCTTAAAGAAGCCTTTCTTACACACACACACACACACATATATATATATCCTCATTTCTGCATATTTTGCTTTCAAAGAGCAGACTTTCTTATGTTATTGTAATGTACCCTGAAGGACTTAAAAAAAAAAAAAAAGGCTCTCATTTTTGGCAAGTTTTTGTCATTTTCAGTCCAGCCACTATACCCACCAGTTTCAGATCGGATCGGATCGGACGAATTTTTTATGTGTTAAGGCACACATTGACTTCAGAATTATTCAAGCATGAAAAAGAATCTAATTTAAGGCATGACCCAGTGAGAAACTGTGATGCTTAATGCTGAGTGATTGGAACAGAAGACAGAGGAAATGAGGTTGCTTCTTAAGTAGTTAGATATGCAACTATTTTTTTATAGTATTTTTGTTTCTTTGATTTGATTTGATTGAGGGCAGTGGTGGTTCAGTGGGCTAAGGCACTGAGTTACTGATCGGAAGATCGGCAGTTCGATTCCCAGCTCAGCCAGGTTGCCATTGTTGGGCCATTGTTGGGCCCTTGATCAAGGCCCTTAAGCCTAACTGCTCCAGGGGCGCTGTACCATGGCTGACCCTGCGCTCTGACCCCAGTTACGCTGGGATATGCGAAGAAGGAATTTCACTGTGCTGTAATGTATATGTGACAAAATAAAGGCTTTACTTTACTTAAAGGCTTTACTTTATTTAATTAGCTTAGTTTGATAGATTTTCAGGTCTACCTGGATCTCAGATATGGCTGTAGGATCCGGGTTCTGAGGATCCAGGTTTGAGTCTCGCTGTACCACATGTACCACATATATTATATTTTATTTTTAAATTAATGTGTGTGTGTGTGTGTGTGTGTGTGTGTGTGTGTGTGTGTGTTGTCAATCGATTAAAATTTTTAATCTAAAAAATAGTGTCCTGCTGGCATATACTGTATATAGTATACAGTACAGTATATACTGTATGCGCAGAATTTAATTGCACACTCATGAGAACGTTTTTTTTATTTATAAATGCACAGTGGCATCTGTTGCATTTTGAGATGAACTAATGATTTTTTAAGGCCAGTTTTCTATGATCTAAGGCTGTTTTTTCCCTAAAAATTTCAAAGTAGCATATCTTCTCTTCGCGTGGTCCGATTGCGATGCAACAAAGCTTATATGTATCCTCAAGCTCGGCCAAACGCACCCGTGAAATTTAAAATTAAAACCCCATTAAAATGTGTTCAGTAGGGCTCCTGAGTGGCACTGTGGTAAAGTGCTCGCCCCATCATCCGGAGATCACAAGTCCGATTCCCTGGTGATGCTGTAGCCTCCTGCAGCCGCGGGCCTGCAGAGAGCTGATTGGCTGAGCTCTCTTAGAAGGTAGTTCTAAACTTAACGTTAACCTAAGGGAGTTCTTATCCTTCCCACATCAATCGCGGCTCAGCAGCCAATCATGATGTCTGTGAGCTCATGCAAGCGGAAGGAGCAGATAGTTCTGTCCTCCGAGTGTGTGATGCCGCCCCCAATGATGCGTGAGCGAGCTGTTTGAAAAGCTGCGGTCGGCTGGCGTCACGTGGTTCAGAGAAAACAAGCCCATTCCTGATTGAGTAGCAGACTTGATGTGGGAGACGCCTTGCGACGGGTGGAATTTGGATATGACTAAATTAGGAAGAAAATCAGAGGGAACAAAAAATTTGTAAAGTAGTTTTTATGTGATGCAGGCACAAACAGACAAACAGACTGACAAAAATTCCAAAAAACATTTTGATGTGTTCTTTTACTCATCTTATGTCCTTCCAAATGATTATTTTGCAAATATCTTCAATGTACAGACATGCCATCTTTACAGTTTTATTGTATTTATAGATTGATATTTAGTTGTTTCTGAAAACACACTCATAGAGGAGGTTAGTTTAGTCTTAGATGCTCCCTGCTCTTATCGAAGTGGTCAGTCTGATCTGCATCTCATAACTGCTCATATACTGTATCATAGTTCAGGTCCTGACAAGATGATGCTCACTGATGATGACGATGTGCTATTTGAATTTTTAAAAAATAGGTTTTTTTGCAATCTCATATTGTGTTTTAGCTGTACATTTCAGAATTCTTTTTTCATTGGTCATGGTGCATCTTTACTAAGTGTTGTGATAGTTGAGGTATGGAGTAAAATCTGATGTATAATATCACCTCTCTGAATGAAAGCCTTAATAAGGATGAGGTCCAAGTCAGAAAAACAGCGCAGTGGCGAGTGTCTAGTGTGAAAAAAGAACAAGAGTCTGCATTTTTTGTGTGCTTTTTTTTTTACACCTTTGGTTCACAGATGTGGAAAGTATTGTCACCAAGTACTGGTGCTTTCCTGTCTTCACTTGAGAGGTTCCTCTCGAGGGGGGTTAAAAGCCACTTCCTCGTTCTCAGCAGCACTCAGTGGAAACTTAACAAGGCCAGAGAAGCCGAGGGGATGCTGCAAAAGAGAAAAAAATAGAGCACCATCCATTTCCTTGAGCTCAATATAGCTTGGCTGGGTTTTATCAGAACAATGGCATGACCATGGGGTTACCAAGTGCTCTCCTTACGATACGGCACCATCACTTCCGCTCTACAGTTTTGCAAACCTGAAGCCTATTGATAGCGAGCTTGTACAGTGACACAATCTGAGTGGAGAGCTGAAGTGAAAGCTAGCAGCATATAGAATACACAAACCATCAATACAAGGTGGAGGGTTTAGCTGTTGAGTTTACTGCTTCATTCTGAAAAAGTATGGACTCAGCGGTAGAGGAGGTTTCTGCCATTTTCAGCATTACTGCTGCCGCAAGCCATTACACTTACACCACAAACTCTCATTTTCAGCTTAATGCCTGACATGATATGCGTTGCTTGGGCGTACTCTTAACCTTTGATCTTTGATTAGTGGACAAGAGTACTTTAGCAGCAAATTGATTGAATGCAAAGATTTATTAATGTTTTATCAGCCGTAATCCTACTTTTAGGCGTGCCCTGGTTCCTGGTTCTAGGCATGCAAATAGAGTGCTGTATGCAAACCAGGGATTCTGACCAATTATAAACTAGTTTGCATGGAAGCACTTCTGTTTGCGATGGCAAACATCAACAATAACCCAAACACAATGCTGTTTTTGCATAAGATTGCAGAAAATCAAAATGTTTCATCTGATCAATCATTTCCATTCATTTTGATTGTGCAATCATTTCCATTCATTTTGATTGTGGTGATATTATTAGTAATAATATTAACAATGAACTTGACCTCTCTGTGTTTAAATTATATCTAAAAACCTTTTTAACATTCTCTGCAATGTGCACTGATTTGTCCTCTTCAATTTTAGGCAAAAATTATCAAAAATAAGTCTAAAAACACTTAATCTCCAGTTTACTCTGTGTGTGCAAGCCTAGTTCAGGGTTAGTTGGACTTGAGAAAGTGACATAAGTTTTTCCTGCTTGTTCTGCATAATGAAGCTGATGGTGCAGATCTGACTTCTGAGGAGATACTGATTAGGCAACCACACTTTCCCTTATACCCTGAGGTGACCTCCTGCTGAGGTTGAAGGACCTGAGATTTGCCTAGCCCTTGGGCTCTAGGCTGAAGGCTTTCCATATGGCCCCTGGCACAAGTGTGTACCACATTGGCACATTTGCATGGCCTGGATGTTTTTTTTTTACTGCTGTTGCAAAGAAACAAATTAGAGGCCTTTTTTGCCCTGCCTTCCTTTCTCTCAAGTTCTGCCAGATTGCCTTTGTGTTCAGCACACTGGACTGGCACCATCCTGTAGACATCATGTCCATCGCTTCGCATATCTGGAGTCTCATTTTTCCGGCAATCAACTTTCTTGCCACATCCATCATTCTCATCACAAAAGAGATTCAGGTAATCATTCGTTTGGCTGGTCGTTTTGTTTGTTTGCTAATCATTATTATTGACACTCGATACTTGATACATAAGATGTTTTATGTCCTGCTTCTTGCGTTCGAAAGTCATGGATCCAATGATCAGTATGTGTTCAGGGAAATACAGGGAAATTGCTGTCAAGACAGTAAGATTATTGAATCACAAAGCTGTAATGTAATTCCTGAACATTGATCACTGAATATGAATCCCAATTTCAATTAATCTAATTTATCATCATCATTATCTTCATCTCTTTAAGATGTTGAAATTGTTATCCAGACTGTAGAACCTCCTGTATTTTGCAGCTGATATGTTCAACTTCTTGTTTTTTCCCCTCTCTACACATTTCCCTAAAATCATAATAAATCATCACAGGACAGATTACGAGTGCGAAATGGTATCCGGTGGTTCACGAATTCCCTGGGCCTGTTGTTTATTTAGACGTCTTAATGGACAAATTGGAATAGAGAGATATCAGCGTTTTAATGTTGTTAAGCAGCGTTCAATAACACAGGTTAATAAACAAAACAAAAACAACCAAGTGCTCTACTCATGACTCTTGCTGCACATTTCCATGTGGTTAGTGGTATTCTGTGGCTTAGCGTGTGAAAGGGGGCACTCCATATGACATCCTGTAATTAGAGCTATTAACCAGTGCATGAAAGAGTTGATGACATAGAGTCTATGTGTGTGTGTGTGTGTGTACCTGTGTGTACCTGCTGTGCTCTGGTGAAGAATATTTTCAATGCTTGGGGGTGAATTGTGTGTGTATGTGTGTGTATTAGTGCACAATTAATTGTTTGTATATTAGTGTACAATAAACTGCAAAAAAAATGCAATATATATATTTATATATATATGCAATTATTTAAATGCAAAAAGATTGAATAATTTAAGCACCTCTTCATTTTTTATAATACCTTTGAGGTGAGTAAATTTGTGCCATTATTTGCCATTAGCATAGATAAATACATTTGAATAGCAAATGGTATGTTTAATAATTATCTCAGTTTAAATATCAGATATTAAATCCTAAAATCATAATATGTGTCAAAATAAATGCAATGTGATTATTTTTGACCAATCACGAAATTCTCAAATGTTTGGACACAAGTTTGGATTTATTTTTATACATTCTAGTGTTCTAGAACAATACAGGAGTATACATAGTTTCTAAACTATGAAATAGCGCATATTGAATTAGGTAATTAACAACAACACCAATGACAGACAGATAATTTTTTTAAGACAAGAAGGTCAGCTGTTCTGGAATAGTTCTTGCAAGAACAGTATTATCAAGTTTATTTGCAAAACCCATCAAGCGCCATGATGAAACTGGCTCGCCTCAAGACCATCCCAGGAAAGCAAGACCAAAACTAACCTCTGCTGCAGAGAGCCTCAAAAAACACCAGTTAACAAACAGCACCTCAGATTAGCGCAGGTATGAAAGCTTGAAAGAGCATAATTAGCAGACACATCTCAATATCAACTGTTCAAAGGGGAGTATTGTGTATCTTAGAAGGCTTAGTCCCTGTTTGACTTGAACAGTCCTCATTTTTGTTTGTATGGTACAACTCAAACCGGTAATAATCTTTCCCTTCATTTTTTTGAGCAGTATATACAATGGGTCCTAATGAGCAAGTGGTGCAGAAACACCTCCATATAGTATAGTTTGTATTAAATGGAAAATATGCAGATAGTATGAATAATATTGTGTTTCTGCACAATTTGCTCATTATGCACAGACATTATGCAATGAAAGATCCTCATTAAAAATGTATCTTTTAAATTGTAATATTTTAAGGCTATTACACTGGCTTTGCAAGTTTTTTTTTCCCCCAAAGCCATCTGTTGTCAAGCTGATCAAGAATAGTCAAAGTTATGACCAAATACATGCAAAGCACATCTCTGATGTTTTTCCCTAAAGGTGGTCTGGGGCAACCTCTGGCTTTTTTGTGTATTCTAATCTAGGAAAATCAACCCCCTCCCTCTCGCCTACCTCACGCTCTCAAGAAAGCGCTCTTTATGATTACTGCAGTAATTTCCATTATATACAGGTGTTGTGTGATTTTTAACCTATCTTTCACTGTGTCATCTGAACAGCATAAATCATGGAAGAAGATCAAGAACATGGTGCAATGGTCACCTTTTTTAATGTCCTTCAAAAAGAAGTACCCTTGGATCCAGTTGGCTGGCCACGCAGGTAGGTTTTAGTGAAGGCATAACGTTTTCAAAAAAAAATTTTGCCTTAAGTTTAAAGTCAGATCAGGAATTATTACCACCCTGCCTTTGTGATTAATTAGTTTTTCATTTGAGAGAAATATGAACTAAATACATTTATTCTAAGACAAAAAAAAACCACTTTGCTCATTATGCACAGACTTCATGCAATTAAACAGTATTTTTCTGGTTCCAGTTGGACTCATATGAACCCTTAATTCACATGGGGATTGGACTTATTTACACTCCATTGAAACAGGAAGTCAGTGAGGGCCTTGTATTAATTCTTAAACATTTAAAGGTTAACTTAAAATCAGAAATAAAAAGAGTTCATTAAAAAGTAAAATGGTGGTCTCAATAATTACGTATGACCCAGCCCACAGAATGCATTTCTTATATATACTTTTTTAAAAATATATTTTTGTACCAGTAATTATGCAGTTCATTGTATCTGGAGTGTATATGGGCAGTATAATTTATGATAAAGTGTTCTTGTGCTCTGTCTGTGCATCTCTCAGGTAATTTCAAGGCTGGTGCATATGGGTGCATCCTGAAGAAACACTGTGAGTGTGAGCAGCGCTGCCTGATCCGGTTGATGAACGACGTGCTCAAGCCGTACGTCCCAGCCTACCATGGTGACGTGGAGAAGGATGGTGAGAAGTACAATCAGATGGAAGATCTGCTAGCGGAGTTTGAAACACCCTGCGTCATGGATTGCAAGATGGGTGTCAGGTTGGTCCTCATCATATGCAGCACTCGAACAACTAAAACCTAACATGTCTAAAGTATTTAGTGTGTCTAAATAGATGCATGATACACATTGATATGGGGGAGTTTGTGCTACACAGGACGTATCTGGAGGAAGAGTTAACAAAAGCCAGGAAGAAGCCCACTCTGAGGGCTGATATGTACCAGAAGATGATTGAAGTGGACGCAGATGCTCCAACACCAGAGGAAACTGAGCAGAAAGCCGTTACCAAACCGCGCTACATGCAGTGGAGAGAGACCATCAGCTCTACAGCAACACTGGGATTCCGCATTGAAGGCATCAAAGTAAGACAAATGACAATAAATCATCTAAAAACATTTGACAAACTCTCTATAGTAGGATTAAACCAGTGGTAAGATAGATAATAATACTCTCACTAACTTTCATTTATCGGAATCCACTCCAGCAACATATGCAACAAAAATGTTGGTGCTTTTTTGCCTTCTCCCATTAAGGGTCATTTCAGAGCATACAACGCAAAAAAGCAGTTAAGATAGCTAAATCTTATTTATGATAGCATTCACAACTACACTGTAAACCTTAATGCTCAAATAGACCTTGATAAGTATTTAGAACTTTTTGGTATTTATGAGTTTGCTGAACAAATTTGATACTTTAAGTAACTGTAAGTACTTAAGTAACAGTAACTGTCACCTTAAAGTTCTACCAATTTAAAATCTTTCTAGCGATTTTGTGTCTGACATCATCAAGGCAATAGGGTGTTTTGCCTGCCATGTGAAAGGCCCGGGTTCGATTCCCAACAACTGGATGAAATGCCTGTCCCAAGCCTAGATCAAATGGGAGGGTTTGCATCTGGCGTAAAACCTGCTCCAAGCTTGTGTGTGGACTGGATTGTCTGCTGTGGCGACCCATTTCCAGGAGGAGCCGAAAGACCAACAACAATTTATTTGATTTGCAACAACTAAAAAAAATTATAATTTCTAATAAATAATATGAGTTAGGCTACTCAATACTGCAAGTAAAGAATGATTAAGAGGAATGAGTACAAGTTTTAGTTTTGCCGACTTATTCGGGTTTACAGTGTAGTTAGCAATATGTATTAGTATAGAGTAACCAAATTAAACAGAACTTAACATACTTTAGTCATAATACACTATTTCCAAGGAGCTTTCAAGGCGAGACGCAACTCAAATGACAACAAATAATAAAGGCGGCATTTCCAGTGAAGTTTATTATTTTCTCTGTTATAATAAAGTAACTGGATTCGACTACAGGCATGCATCAGCAGAGCTCTAGCAGTGGTGCATTTTGGACCATTTTGCATTAAATTATTGAACCGTGTAACACCAGTGATAATATAGATAATATAATGACAGTATATAGACACGTTCGAACACATTTCATTTTAATGACATTTTTTCCTACATCGTCTTCGTTTAGTCACCTACGGTAATGGGTCATTTCAAACAAACAAGGATTCACCTTGTACATACACCATATAGTCAAACGTTACTGCACCCCTGACCCTCACATTCATATATGGTTCCCACCACACCGTTGCCCAGAATGCCTTGGTGTGCTATAGCATTACAATTTCCAAAAAAGGGCTTAGACCTAAAGCTCCATGAAAACATCATTGTAATTGAATGAACACAGCCACACTTCAAAATCCAGAGGACTGGAAAGAGATGTTCAACAAGTGTATATGGGGTGTGATTGTTAGGTGTCTCCATAGTTTTGGCTATATAGTATATGTTACATTATGAACAGGGTTGGGCCATTTCTAAAGAATCGTGTCTCTGGTAAATGTTCCTGTCATCCATAAAGGCTGGTAATGGCACTTCTATTTTGACCACAACATCAGTTAGTGACAGCAGAACAGGATTCCTCATGCACAGTGCCGGTTGCCATGCAAACCCAGATAAATCCTCATCGGAAAATGTCAAAAGAACAAAATACTGGTTCAAAAGCCTCGGCTAATTGAATTAAACCAGGAGTTTGGTTTTGGATGAGGAGAGGATTAAGAGGGACCTTATTTGCTCTGCAGCTTTCCAGACAGTTTTATTAATTAGTGATATGAGGAAAAGGCTCTAGGTCTCTTTTCAGACATTTGTTTGGTTTAAAGCCATAAAAGGCTAGGGATATACCTCTCCCTTGCACTCCCCCACACCTCTCTCTCTCTCTCTCTCTCTCTCTCTCTCTCCCTCCCTTCCTCTCAATTATTCTTTCAACCTTTACAAAATCATGGTACGGGGATTCCCTGCGGGTGTACAGTAAGTTTAAGGAATAGATTAAACTTTGTATTATGGTTATTTTTTTAGATTCAGGTTCACTTGTATGTCCTTTATATATATTATGTATGCATTTTACTGTAACATGAAAACTTTTCCCTTTTCATACGTCCTCTAATGTTATGATGACTCTGACTTTCCTATTCACAGCAGGAAGATGGGACTGTAAACAGAGACTTTAAAAAGACCAGGACTCGGGAGCAACTGACTGAGGCCTTCCAGGATTTTTTCAAAGGAAACAGGAATATCCTGGTGAGCGAGGGAGAGTGTGTGTGTGTGTGTGTGTGGGTCTGCGTGTTTGTGTAATGGCCTTTGGCCAGTGTGAAACTTTTGTGGGCTCGGAACCAAGTAGCTTGGAGAACACCGAAAAAGTTTTTCTCTGGAATTTACTGGAAGTTAAAGACTTTAAAGCAAAAACACAGCAGAGGAAAATTACATTGTACTTGAAACTGTGTTTTTATACAATTGTAATATTTCCTGTTTAATTCTGGCATGTACTGTAGATTTGTTCCATCTTATGAGAAGCTGATCTGTATGTTTATATCAAACTGAGTCAGTTTTTCTTCCATTTCATCCTGCAGATGAAATATCTCAGTCGGCTACAGGAGATCAAGGAAACTCTGGAAAAATCACCCTTTTTCCAGACACATGAGGTAAACAAATCTGCCCATCTCAATGGCTTACAGTTATTCATTCTTCATATTACATTAGAAATATAGAGACTACAGGTCAAGTTTCACTAAAGTGCAGCGTTTTAGCAATAATGACATCATTCTAAAAGACAGTGGTGGCTCAGCTGGTTGAGAATCTGGGTTGCTGATCAGAGGGTCAGGGGTTCAAGCCCCAACACTATTGAGTTGCCACTGTTGGGCCCTTGGGCAGGCCCCTTAACCTCATGGCTATATAAGTGTTGCAACATGAAGCGAAACCCACAAATTCAAGGGATGATCACAAAAATGGTGTAGCATGGACAGTGAAAACAAAGACTGGTATACCTGGAAAGCTGACAGCTCTGTGGCCTACTCTCACTTGATGAGGATGTCCTGAAAAAAAAAAAAAAGTTAATTAAAATGTTTTTTGTTTTTTCTTTACCAAGTAGATGTTTTTTTAGCAGTGGGTTTATAGGTGAATTGAAACAGGTAATGGAAATGATCCAACAGAACGCTTGAAATATTTCTCTTTTCATCAAAGGATTCATCATCTTTTTTATGGAAAAAGGAAGCAATGGTTCAGATCATAAAATGAAAGTGTTTTGTCAAAGGATGACTTCTAAAAGCCATATTCCTGTCCAATAGAACTATCTCTGTCGTCATGTTTAGGTGATCGGAAGCTCTCTTCTTTTTGTCCACGACAAGCACGAAAGAGCAAAAGTGTGGATGATAGATTTCGGAAAAACCACGCCACTTCCTGAAGGCCAAGTCCTGAACCACCGCGCCCCCTGGGTAGAGGGCAACCGTGAGGATGGCTACCTCTACGGCCTCGACCACCTCATAGACATTCTCAACAACATGGCAAAGCCAATGTAAAGACGAGGATACGGCTTGTATTACAATTCTGTTTTTAATCTGACTCCCTATTTCACCTTCTCATTAGCTTAGTTCTATACTCAATCAGCACTTAAGCTATAATAACATAAACATTCTGATTTCACACATTTTACATTACAGCTACACTGATCATGCAGTACCTCAAGAAGACTTGATTAGAAGTCATTGTGTTAAAGGAAACAGATTTGTAACACAGGTCATGTCCTCGTCCTCTTCCTGGGGTTCTCTTTATTCTGCCCTGGCTAGATCACTCGCACTACAATACAGGACCTGCCTGGGTTACCACAGAAAGCTACCGCAATATACACACACAAAGAAAAACACACACTGTTAGCCAAATAGAAGGGCCATCTTTGCTGTGTGTATTTGTATGTATGTATGTAAAGATGCAGAGGCTGTACATATAGTATATATACACACATGTACAGTATATATAGTGTAGAGATTGTACAGAGTAATGTCAGTGAACGCCACTTACAGCTTATGTCAGATTTGCTAGCGTTACAATATCACTTGCTCGTGCCTTCAACTCACAGATGGGACTTCTCAATAACTTATCTTTATTACGGAAAAAAACAGAAGAAGAAACAGATCACATTTGCATAATTGAAATTATTTCTGAATTTGTTGTGCAGGTTTTTTTCTCAAATCTAAACTTTGTAGGTTTACAATTACATTTATATTTAATTTTTTTGTTTGTTTGTTTTTTAATATTTGGGATGTTTAGTGATGTGGATGTTGTGGTGATATGATATTTATTATAATGTAGTGCCTATCTGTAATAACTGACAATTGTTTTATTGTTATGTTGTGCCTTTGGTAATTTATTTGACATTATTATTATTATTATTATTATTATTATTATTATTATTATTATTATTTTTAAAGATTGTATCATGCCCAAATCTCAGCAATAACTTTACTGGAATTAGACGATTGTGCTGTATAATAGGTGTGGTTGTGCTAAGCTAAGCTAATACTGGCTTTGTGAAAGTAGCTGGTTTTCTAAAAATTTAACTCACTGTGAAAGTCATGCAGAAGGTTTTTTGACATGAATGGCTCATTACTATAAGATACTATAAGTGCTGACTTAATTTATTACCAGGGTTAGTCCATCTCCAGCTGTTAGACAGCTGTTTAGCTTGTTAGGAAACGACTACCTGTGAAAACCCAGTTGCAATCCTTCAACCCATCTGTGTTTACTCCCACATTAACTGATACAGCACAAAGGTTATTCAACATCCTAGGGGTTTGTTAATTTAAAATTATTATTATTATTTTTTTTAATCTGTTCTTTCTTTCAAAAGTATTTGAAAATCCATAAGACTGGAACATAAACCCCAAATAACATTAGAGGTTTTTAAGTCTAGAACAGAATACTTGTCTAGAGTAGCAGATAACCATGTAGTTTGGATTACAAGATAGCTAGTTTAGTGGAGGTATGTGGACAGATAAATGTTGATCAATTTGACTGCTGAGTTCCTGGTAAAATGATGTGTACTAGTTGAAACATTAGCACATCAAATTCATCTTTGATATTTCTAATAAACAAATGCAACAAAAGAGGAGATTCTGAGTTTCTCTCGTGACCCTATTTTTAAATTGAGCGACCTCATGATGTTGAAACAAAGTAGGGCGCCCCCTGGTGTAAAGGTGACCCTTAGGTGACCCTTAGTTTGGGTGACACACTATAAGCTGTATTAATACAAATAATACTGATAAGGCCACAGGATTTTGAAGACCTCTTTGTTTACTTTTCAACATGCAAAAAGTATTGGAACATTTCTAGGATTTCCGGTCAAACACAAAGACTACAGTGCTTAAGTCCTTCTGTTCGTTTATCCACACGGTATGGCCTTACGTTACAGTTTTTGTCTCTGGTCAGCTACAGTAGCAATTTTCCCCCGACCTTCAGTATAGTGTAATCTGTGTTTTGATGCTTTCTTTTAGTGGTGGTATATGATTAAAATGTCACTTAGACATTTATTCCAAAAGCAGGTCAGACTGATAAAACATCAATTGAAGTGAAGTTCAAATCCAGGAGATTGCTGTTTTGCGTGGCTATTTGCTATTCAAATCCCCTAAGTCTCAGCGCCGGCCTGAGCATTTGGCTGTGGTTCAACGAAAACAAATTTCTGAAGCAATAAAACCTGATTTGTTTGTGATTGCCTGCTGATAGACATGTCTGTGTTCCACTGTTTATTCTGGTTATTTTATCATGGGTAAGGAACTGATAGAACTTATAGTTAGCATCAGTTAGCATCATTGAAAGTGAGTTGAGCCAAACTAACCCTAATTATGATGTGTCTTTATTTGACATCACGCCCCCATAAATAATCCTCAAAAAAAAAAAAAAAACCCAGACAGTGTTTTTTTTTTTTTTTTGAGAATTATTTATGGAGGGGGGGGGGGGGGGGGGGGGGTTAATGTACAGAAATGTGAAAAGCATCCATGTTCTTTTCACCAGCATACTAGCAACAAAGCATCTCACTGAACCCTGGATAATACTGTAAAATAAAATTTGATCTCAGGTATAGAATTAAGACGTAGAATGGATTGGTTATGATCGAGTGCAAATTGGAGCTCTGTATGTTTGTTTGTTTTTTATGTCTGTAGGGCTAAGATGTCAATATTAGCTTTAAAATACTTTTTAAATGAGACCAAGCCTCATTTATTAAATAAATAAATACATAAATACATAAATAACTGATGTTGAAACAAAGTAGGGCGCCCCCTGGTGTAAAGGTGCTATTGTATAGATGCTGTGTAATAATACACAATCTAAAAACACAATCTAAAACAGACTCATTTTTAGTGAGTGCGTTCAGGATGTCCTACACGATTTTGCACAACAACACTAAGTATATCTTCTCTTGATCATTTTATTCCTTTCGCTCGGTGAGAAGTTGCAGTCCAGCTCTTGTTTTAGTCATGTCTTGGTGCCAGCATCAACATTGTAGTGATTAAGGTTAAAGTGTGCACTGTGAGAACACATGTCCCTCTTTCAGAGCTTTCTACAGCTTAATGTACAGTACATTCTTCTCTACACTCATACTCATACAACCCCATGTGCTTAGCTGTACAATATTTTTTGAACGATTAGTTTTAAAAAACTTCGGTATCCTAGTCAAACGTTTAGACATATTTTCAGTGGTCTTTCCTGATTGTTATTTCTTTCATTGAAAACCAGTGATGAAGGAATCCAAAATATGCCATAATCTTAGAACAGTTGATGTTCGTTTGGAAGGTCTTCATGAGAGCCAGTTACAACATGGTGCTTGATGGGTTTTGCAAACAACAGTCGTGTTTTCAAACAACAGTTGACTCCTGTTGTTGTTGATGATTCATTCAATAATTTCATATGTGTTATTTCATAGTTTCTTAAATCTTCAGTATTGTTCTATAATACAGAAAATAAAAACACTAAAAGAAAAGCCATTGAGTTGGAAGGTGCGTCCAATCTTTTGACTTTTGACTGGCCATAATGCATTGTGTGTGTGTGTGTGTGTGTGCGCGCGCGCAAGCGTGCGTGTGCGCGTGCGTGTGTGTGTGTGTGTGTGTACGAGCGTATATACAATACAATTTATATATACATACAATCACATAAATACATACACTCGCACATGAGGGTGAGTCAAAAATCATCAGCACTCTTTACTCTGCAGAGAATAAATGTAAGAATAATTTCTTACATTGGCAGAATTTATTTTAATTCACTTTTGGGAAAGACACAATTCTTTATTCTTTAAAAAATTACACTTAGTCCTTTTTCATCAGAAGTGAATCTTTGTCCTCGTTAGGCCGCTTTCAGGGGACCAAACAGGTGAAAGTCAGGTGGAGCGAGTTCAGGGCTATAGGGAGGATGCTTCAACACCTCAAAACAAAGGTTTTGCAGAGTGTTGACAGTGTGTGCAGGAGCGTGCACACATGCAGTGTCATGCAAGATCACAATGCCCTTGGATAGCAGTCCTTTGCGTTTTATCCAAAGTTTAGGCTTCAGCTCTTCACTAGGCATCTAATTGTACCAGCTGTTGACGGTTAAATCCTTTTCTTGATAATGTTCCAATATTGGGCCCTGAGAATCACAGAAAACAGTAAGCATCAATTTTCCAGCTCAGTTGACTTTTTCTTGGTCGGTGATTAAGGGTGTTTTTGTTCCATACTCAGGCACGCAGTGTTGAATCCATGTCTTGTCACCGGTAACGATTCTCTTAAAGAAACTTACGCCTTCCTTAGAGTGTCGCTCCAAATTTAGTTTGCAGATATCCAAGCACTTCTGCTTATGCTCGTCAGTGAGTCATTTCGGCACCCGGTACACCCTCAGACCACAAAAAATGAATCACTGCATGCTGCTTAAGGTGGCACAGTGGCGTAGTGGTTAGCACTGCCGCCTTCCGGGTTTGATTCCCATCTCGGCTCTGCATACATGTTCTCCCTGTGCTTGGTGGGTTTCTCCCATATTGTCCAGTTTCCTCCCACAGTCCAAAAACATGCAGATTGAACTAATTGGTGTTCCCAAATTGCCCGTAGTGTGTGAAAGAGCATGTGAGTGTGTGTGTGTGTGCCCTAAGATGGATAGGCACCCCGTCCAGAATGTACCTGCCTTGTGCCCTAAGTTTCCTGGGAGAGTCTCCATGTCCTCCGCGACCCTGTCACAGGATAAAGCGGTATAGAAGATGAGTGAAAGTGGGTGAGTGAGAGTACGCTGCTCTTCTTTCGTGCAAATCACAAGTGGGCATCTATTTTTGCTTACTGTTACAAATGAACTGATGTTCACACTTGTACAGCAGTGACTGGGGAGACGGTTGCCTTGAATGGAGAGTGCTGATAAGACCGTGCGGCCACCAGAAGTTTTAATATAACTGGAGTGTGTGTGTGTGTGTGTGTGTGTGTGTGTGTGTATCTATGTATCTATCTCCCTATTACCGCTCAAAAAATATTTGTTTAGTGATTTATTTTCTACATTCTATAAGAATACTGGGGATTTCAAAACTATGAAATAACACATATGGAATTAGGTAATTATGTAACAACAACAACAATGACAATTTGACACGGAGGTCAGGCTTTCTGGAATAGTTCTTGCAAGAACAGTATTGTCAAGTGCATTTCCAAAACCCATCAAGCACCATGATGAACCTGGCTCTCATGAAGACTTTCCCAGAAAAGCAAGACCAACACACACATAGTCATTTCATAAAATTTTCTTATTCTGTATAATTCTTTTATTCTTTGCGACAATGACCATTGCTAAGAGCGCTATACAAAAAAAAAAAAGAAAAAAAAGAATTAAATTGAATATTTCAAGGACGACCAACTGAATTTGGAGAGATTAGAAGATGGATATGATCTAGTAACCTAGTGACACAAGAAGAGACTCCAAGCTTTATTTGGGCAGTCAGAGTACTGAGTGTAGGTATACTGTAGATGGTCTGTGTCTTGTCTGAGGACTAGACGGCTAGATTCCATCTATGCCCATCCTCGTATCCACTAGTCATGACTAGTATCAGTATACCTCAGCATACAGTGTTGACAAGACACAGTACATACAGTGAAGTAAGCACACATTAAATCAGACTAGTATATACAATGTACAGGAAGAATTGATAAATAAACATCAGGTATAAACTTTGGACTTTACAGTATGATTTACAGTAAATAAACGATAATACTTGATTGTTCTGCAGTGACAGTAAAGTAGACCTACAACTTTTTTTGCAGTATATAATTGTTTATGAAAAATGTATGAAAAGTAAAATGTACTCAAAGTATAATAATAATAATAATAATAATAATAATAATAATCTTTTATCCAGTAACTATAAACTATGTGAGCAGAATAAGAGCTAGCGGGACATTAGAGCTTCATGATGGTTTGACAGCGCCCCTTGGTGGTGTAATATTACAAACATCAAGATGTATAGTTTTAACACTATCTACTGTATGGTCATACTGTATGAGTGATACAAATTTAAAGCATGTCCAAAATCTATGTTTTATTCTCATGGAGCTGAAATTTCCTTTACACATATCATTAGTTGTCATCATGGTTTCAATTATAATAAAGTTTCATGTTGATTTTTTCTTCTTAGTCTTGCCTAAGCATGTCTCACTGCCACCGTTCCTCTGAAAAGGCTCAACTTCCTTATTTAGTCATGCTTAATCAGAACCACTGACTGTGGGATGGGGAGACTTGGAGCGAGGCCAGTACAAGAGAGAGGAAAACACACACACACACACACACACACACACACACACACACACACACACACACACACACACACACACAGTTCAAGTCTTCCTCACTGAACTATCTGTGGGCTAACCGTAGCTAAATATAGCTTTGCCCGGTCCTAAACCTGACCTCAAGCTTCACTCTAATTAAATTTGAATCTTGTACACATGGATCCGATGACCTTCATTCCAGCATCAAAAATGTTTACCCCAGTATGACAACTACATTTAACGTCTAAAATAATGGCCTCCCAGGAACTCCTTTAATGGCCCAAACGGGTTTGGAAATGGTTTGGAGCGAGGTCAGGACTACAGTATATGGGGGATGCGGCTATAACTTCCAGTGTAATGTGTAAGTGATGTTCCAGCCGCCTAACACACAGTATGACTGCAGATCAATCCCTGCTCTCCGTTATCACCAAAATAAGGGTGGGTTCCCTGTTGAGTCTGATTCTGTTCAAAGTTTCTTACTATTGCCGTCTCAGGGAGTTTTTCCTTGAAATTATGTATTTTACATATTTTCGCACACATTTCATATTAATTTCCTTAATTTTCTTTTAGTTAGGTAAAGCTGCTGTGGTTTTAAAACTTAATTTTTTTCAAAGTTAAAAAATATTTCAACCCACAGTTTGTTTGACCTGATCAAATAAATGTAGTATATAAATGAAAACAAAGTATGCCTTTAAACAGAAAAATAAAAAAAATATATTATAATACTTTTATAAAAAATATATAAATACTTTTTAAAAATATTTTTATGAGCTTATTTTATTTTAAACATGTTAAAGGTTATTTGTCTTCAGCTGTGCATTTGACTGGACAGAGACAATTGTCTTCTGATTTTATAAAAAAATAATGAATAACAATACATTTCTATTATATTACATTACTGTACATCATATTATATTATATTATATTATATTATATTATATTATATTATATTATATTATATTAGAGTTTGTAGAAAGAATTAAAAGGTTAAAGCTTTAATATAGTCAAATATTACTATACTAAACATTGTAATTTCATTTATGGTGGTGTTGTAAGTTCAGACAAATACAGAACTACTGCCCAAGTTCCATTAAATTCTGTCCAGCCAGTTTTGTGTGATGCTGTGATATAATCTGGCACATACTGTAACTGTTTATAATTTCACTTCTACTCAACATTTTAATTTTAGCACATAACACTGGGCTCTCAGGTTAGGTATTTTTAGACAGTCAGATATACATTTTTCTTTCTTTTTCTCTTTTTTCTTTTCTGGCCCCCCAATGTATGAAATGTAAAGAATTAGTGACAGACCTCTAACCATTGTACAGACAAAACCTTTCTTTGATTTATATAGATAACATAATACAATATCATTTTATTGTTATTATATTATATTATATTATATTATATTATATTATATTATATTATATTATAATTTATTCTGATCTATTTTCTTATATAAGCTTCTGGATGAGTTTAGCGTAAACACTTCTCTGTCCCTGTTTGTCATTGTGTTTATTAGCAATCGTTGCTGGCATACCAATTTATTTATCATTGAGCTTCCTCACTTTATTGCTCCCAAACTGATTTGAAAAGAGAAGGCATTACTGTAATGCTCATCACTGCAGAATTATCTCAGCACTGTGAAACAGAAGATGTTCTCCTTTCTAATGACACTAATACACAGTTGATTACATCTCTTCCAGAAGAAACAGTAAACAGCTCTTGAGACAGCTGCATGCAGAAATACAATGCTTATTATTTGGACTGTGCATTCACCAAAGATGTTCTTGACGTCCAGTACAGTATCTAATGTACAGTGGTTACAGTCTGAAAAACATTCTACTCGATCAATCCCAAAGGAGAAAAGTACCATTTCAGTGCTCATGATAGCACCTCTTATTTAAAGCTTAAGAAAGAAAGTGTCTCAGATACATTCAGAAAGTATTTAGACCTCCTTGGTTGTTCTTTTTTTGGTTTGACAAAATGATTAAAAATGTTTCTTAAGTTATTAAAAAAAAAAAAAAAAAAAAAAGTCTTGCCACTGGCATTTCAAATTGAGCTCATGTGCATCCTGAAGTGGCTTTAAACTTGTCTAGGGTCCACTTGGGGCAAAGTCAATTAACTGAACATAATAATCCATTATAAAATATGAAACATAAATGTAAAGCAGTGATAATACAGTATGTCACTTAAATATCTAAAAGGTTTAACAATCTTTTATAAGTGTGTGTGTGTTTGGGGGGGGGGGGGGGTCTACTCTATGCTTTGATAGAATATGAGATTATTATTTTCATTTCAAGTGTAGAGATTTAATTATTTGTTTAACTCATGGCAAGATATTAGACAGGAAGGCAGGAAGTGTAGAATAACAGCACTGTAATTCCCCATACTGCGCTGCACGTCCACTTCTGCCTAAGGGGTATTCCCCATGTTTACATTTCAGATAAAAAGAAACTGTAACTTTTGTTTTATTCAAATCTTCCAGATCTTAACTGTCATTCAGATAAAACTTGCCCAATTTAGATTCACATGAAAACACATCAACCTGAAAAAGTGTATTATTCTAAAATGCTAAATTGATATACAGTATGAAAGGTATCATATGAAAGATATTCTCTAAGGTCCTCCAGTATCTTGCACCGCACTGATGTTGCTGCATCAATAGCCCCATCCCCTGGAGAGCTGTCCTGCTTGGTGTTGTTAAGACAAGACCTTAAAAGGTCCTGCATGATGTGAACACCAAGGTAACACAAGGTAACTGTCCATTTCGGTCTCCACTGGGGTCTCGTTGATCTTAGACTGAGGGTAGGTGTTTTCTTGCTTCTTGATGAATACTACTAAAAACCTTTTTGTATTGCTGATGTTCAGAAGCTGGCCACTGGTTCTCCAGGTAGGTCTTATCAGAGATCAGACCCACCGTGACAGTTTCATCAAACTTGACAATGGTATGTGGTCTGGCCATCCATACTGCTTGTGGTGGCACGGGGATGGGATAAGTTGAGGAGGGCCATTAAAGTGTTAAATCCTCAACTGTATGATCTGAACAAATTGCATTTTAATATAATTTCCCTTCCTGGTGTCCAGATGGCTCAGGGCTGCGTGTAGGAGGTGTGTGATGGTGTCACATCACAACCGTGCCACCCAAAATACAATTATTTTTATAACACTGTTTGGTGTAAAGGCTAGTTTGATAAACATGACAGCATGTTGGACTCAGCGCCACTGTGGAGGCTAATGAAATTTCACATTTTGGTTTGGCATTAAATATTTTATAAATCAAAGCTAATGTATAGAACTATATAATAATCAGTTTTAGAGAAAGAGAGAAACCCCAAGGTACCAACCTTATTATATAAGACATGTCAAGATGTACATACACAGTACATTCATCCCAAAATATATACACACGTGGACAAAATTGTTGGTACACTTCGGTCAATGAAAGAAGAACTCACAATGGTCACATAAATAACTTTAATCTGACAAAGGTAATCATTTAAAAAAATTCTATGAATGTTAACCAATGAAAGTCAGACATTGCTTTTCAACCATGCTTCAACAGAATTATTTTAAAAAAATAAACTCATGGAACAGGCCTAGACAAAAATTATGGTACCCCTAGAAAATACTGAAAATAATGTGAGCAAAGGGACATGTTAATTCAAGGTGTGTCCACTAATTAGCATCACAGGTGTCTACAATCTTGTAATCAGTCAGTGGGCCTATATATAGGGCTCCAGGTAGTCACTGTGTTGTTTGGTGACATGGTATGTACCACACTCAACATGGACCAGAGGAAGCGAAGGAAAGAGTTGTCTCAGGAGATTCGAAAGAAAATTATAGACAAGCATGTTAAAGGTAAAGGCTGTAAGACCATTTACAAGCAGCTAGATGTTCCTGTGACTACAGTTGCACATATTATTCAGAAATTTAAGATCCATGGGACTGTAGCCAACCTCCCTGGACGTGGCCGCAGGAGGAAAATTGATGACAAATCAAAGAGACGGATAATCCGAATGGTAACAAAAGAGCCCAGAAAGACTTCTAAAGAGATCCAAGGTGAACTTCATGCTCAAGGAACATCAGTGTCAGATTGCACCATCCGTCGTTGTTTGAGCCAAAGTGGACTACATGGGAGACGACCAAGGAGGACACCATTGTTGAAAACAAATCATAAAAAAGCCAGACTGGAATATGCCAAACTACATGTTGACAAGCCACAAAGCTTCTGGGAGAATGTCCTATGGACAGATGAGACAAAAATGGAACTTTTTGCCAAGGCACATCAGCTCTATGTTCACAGACGGAAAAATGAAGCATATCAAGAAAAGAACACTGTTAGTAAGGTGGTTGCTATTATGTTCCAAGTGGCTGCTAGGGTGTTGTTATGTTATCTTGGGTGGTTGTTAGGCTGCTTGCATTTAACATGTTGCCCTGTGGTTGCTATGGCATTCCAGCAGATTACTCGGGTTTTGTGTACTAGTCGTGATTACTAGGGCATAGGTGAGGACAATTCAGGGCCCTAAGAAATTCCACAGCCCAGGTTTTCAAGAGTCCCAGAATATCTCTAGCAGCACTCATGGTTGCAGGTTATCATAACAAAAGTCACAAAAAGTTATTAAAAGCCTGGAAATGCACCTGGGAGCCAGGAAATCAGGAAACTTCCTTATTTGGAGAGAATTTTTTCGTCAACAAATGCTCTGTGCCAAACCAGTGTGCTAAAAATATAGCCGGACTGTGATGACATAGTAATTCCCAGGGCATAGTGGCAGGAACTAAAGAAATGTTGGAGGGAGGCTTATATGGACAAACAACGTATTAAGAAACCTTTTCTATCAGTTCCAACTCTGATACAAATTCCTAAGATACTGCAGAGTTAATGAGAAAGCAAAAAAGCTTAATATGTCACTTACCTGTAAAAGTTGCCTTGAATTTGAAGCAGATATTTCAAATGTCCTTGGGTCACTTGGCTTAGAACTAGTCATGTTTAGTTAAAGGATTAAGAATTATACATAAATAGCCGTTCACACTAGCAACAGGAAAGAAATAAAAGAAGTAAATAAAACAAATAAAAATAAATAACATTATAGTTAATTAGGTATTATTACCTAATTATAACAAATATGCAATTTGCAGAGCTACTGTAACCCTGGATCTGATGAGGTGTTTTAAATGTTCCTATCTCAAGATAAGGTAAGATTTCTATCTTAAAATTCCAAACCAAAGAAACTGACATTTACAGTACACTGCACTTGACCAGAAATGCTATCTAATACTATTTTGATATGAATAGATATTTTCTTTTATTATTTTTTGCAGGGTAAAATTATTGGCCTGCATCAAGAAAAGAAAACAACTAAGGAAATTTGGATAAGAACTGAAATATATTGTAAAAAATCTGGAAAGACAGTGGTCACCCCATCGTCTTCGAGGAAGAAATGTGTACAACATATTGCAGTAGAAAAAGCACAATGCAAAGCTGTGTAGCCTTAAGAAAGCTACTTTTCAATGAGATTTCAATTTCGGGAAAAAAAAAACTCTGTTCCAGAATGATGGTCATCCATCAGGGTAAGAGGAGAGGTAAGATGAAGTGATGCACCCATCATGACTACCGTACAAGCCTGTGTAATGATTTAGGGTTGTTCCTGTTGGTCAGGTCTAGGTTCAGCAACATTATGTGCCTAAAATTACATCAGCTAACCCCCTAAATATACTGAATGACTAGGTTTCTCCTTGAATGGATTTTATTTCTTCCCTGATGACATGGGCATATACAGTGCCAAAATGACGATGCCAGGATTCAATGGGCTCAAATTGTGATAGAAAAAGTGGTCACACTGGTTCAAACATGAATTGGCCACCACAGAGTCCAAACCTTAACCCTTTTGAGAATCTCTGGGATGTGCTGGAGAAGACACTACACAGCGGTCTCACACTCCCATCATCAATACAAGATCTTAGAAAGAAATTACTGCCACTCTGGATGATAATAAATTTTGTACTGTACATTGCATAAGCTTATCGAAACAATGCTACGACCGTAATCAAAGCACAAAAAAAAAAAAAAAAACGGTTCAATGAAATGTTAGATTGTGCAACTTTTCTTTGGCCATGCAGAGTACTGCTACATAAAACATAAGGAAGTCTTTAAAAAAATAATTATAACAAATTCAGATTTTTTAACACTGCTGTAATTCCATCAGTCATCGCACACATCCTATGTGACATTTAAAACAGAAGCATAACTCAACAGTGTTCTGATTTAGGAACGGTTTATTCAACACAATATCACATTGGGATATATATATATATATATATATATATATATATATATATATATATATATATATATATATATATATATATATATATATATAAACAGAAATGTCACAATTCATATTTAATTTTATTGTAGCTGAATTCTGTCAAAGGTTTGCTTTGTTTGATGTATTTAAATGACACACAGTTTTGTTTCCTGTTTCGTCTGAATAAACGATTATTTACACAATACCTTTTTTAAAAATCCTATAAACAGGTAAACACATCAGATAGCTACCGTATCTACTGACACACCTACCTATTCAACAAAAGTGGGATATTTGGAACTTTGGTGTTAGTTGAACAACAAAACCTAAGAATCACACACTTTATGTATAAATCTCTCAGGAGACGCAAATAAAGAGAACAGTATTAAAACTAATGTCTACAACATTTAATGTTACTTTTAATAACAAATACAATGTGATTTTGACCAAGCTGATCTTCTTTTTTTTCTTTTTTTTTTCAAATATAATAATAGTCAATAAAAATAGTCTTTGTATATAGGTCAGTGAAATATATCACATTCAAATTACATTATTTTATCTAGTGGACTGAGGGCCCTATACACTCACCAGTAATTTCATTATTTATAAATGTTCAACTGCTCATTAACACAAATATCTAATCAATCACATGGCAGCAACTCACATTTAGTCATGTAGACATGGTCAAGACAATCTGCTGAAGTTCAAACTGAGCATCAGGATGAGGAAGAAAAGTGATATTAGTGACTTTGATCACAGTTTTCGGTCTGAGTATTTCCGAAACTGTTGATCTACTGGAATTTTCAAGCACAACCATCTCTATGATTTGCATAGAATGGTCTGAAAAAGAGTGAAAAAATATCCTGTGAGCAGCAATTTTTTGCAAAAATGCCTTGTTGATGCCAGAGGTCAGATGAGAATGGCCAGACTGCTTTGACTAATACAAAGGCAACAGTAACTCAAATAACATCTTGTCACAACCGAGGTATGTCGAAGAGCATCTCTGAATGCAAAACATGTTGAACCTTACAGCAGATCGGCTACAGCAGCAGAAGACCACACAGTGTACTGCTCCTATCAGCTAAAAACAGGAAACTAAAGCTATAACTCATGACTCAAGGACACATCAAACTGGACAAAAGTAGATTGGATAAACATTGCCTATTCTGATGAGTCTTCATTTCAGAGTGGTACTGTATGTAGGATTTGGCATAAACAAGATTGCATGGATCCATCTTGCCTTACAGTATATCAACATTTCAGGTGGTAATGGTGTGGGGGATATTTTCTTTTGGGCAAACTTTGGATCTTTTGGTACCAACTGAGAACCGTGTAAATGTCACAGCCTACCTGAGTATTGTTGCTGACCATGTCAATTTCTTTATGACCCCAAATAATTTCAAACTGGTTTCTTGAACATTGCAATGAGTTCAGTGTACTCAAATGGCCATCAGAGTGACCAGATCTCAATCCAATAGCGCACCTTTGGGATGTGGTAGAACAGGAGATTCACTTCATGGATGTGCAGCTGACAAATATGCCGAAACTGTGTGATGCTGTCATGTCAATATGGGCCAGAATATCTAAGGAATGTCTCCAGCACCTTGTTGAATATATGCCATGAAGAATTAAGGCAGATCTGATGCAAAAAAAAGGTCAAAACTAGAACTGGAAAAGAAAGCATACGGTACCAAATGAAGTGGCCTTTGAGTGCAGTGTAGTGTACAGGAAGTAGTTCACTATCAAACATTATCTACTTTACGGTCAGGCCTGGATAAAATCCAGATAGCAGATCAAATTGAGGTTACGGCATAAGGATCAGTTTTGATAACATCTGGGATTGAAGAAAAAGACAACAACAAAACATGGTCTGAATGCAATCAAATCATATGCAGCATCTCAATTACAGGCCAAAAGTGGCCCAACATCCCTGAGATATGGGCATGGTCAGCTGTATGCACTGGACAGGTTCCTTACAATCGCTGCAGAAGGATACTCTATGTGGATACTGTATTCTGGAATAGCTGTTTAACACGATATTTACAGTTTGTAAATCTACTTTAAGAAGCTTTAAGAAGACAGATTAAAGAAAAGGCTTGGTACACATGAGCATGATTCTGCTAGTAATCACAAAACACTATATACAGAATGTAAAATTTTTTTCAGCCTTGAATCCTGACTAGCTTAGCCGTTTAGCCCTTCTTTTTGTGGTGGTTATCCAGAGAATGTGGCCAGAAGTGGTGAAGTGTGAGAGGAAGCTCATTCTCAGACAGGGCTCATAACTGCTGGGCGGATGTCTGCTCCTTGTAGCCTGACAAGAGAAGCAGAAAAGTTATATAAGCGTATTAGAAAGAGATCTCCTCTGAAACTCTATACTACAGTATATGCAACAGAAGACATGTTAGAGTAGCTTCTATTCTATGTAATGGTCCGAAGACATCTGGAGAGACATCATTTGTCTTTGGATTATCAATGATCTCATACCATATTCCAGCTAGAACAAACACATACAGTAAGCGTGCAGTGGCAGTTTAACAGTTCTGGATATCGATGCAGAATCTAGATAATTCTGTGCATGTCATCAGTAAATCCACGCTAAGTAATAAACACACTCTCCATCTCTGACCTACATCTGACCGCTGTAATAAATTTTCAGTGAGGATTTGGCAACCCTGATACAAATACTGGCTTCCTGAGTTTTTAAATAGTGATAATTCTGGAAACTTGTGTTAGCATTGTCTAACAAACTTAAATAACAATTTATGCTTCACCATTAACACATCAGAAATCAACAAATCAGAATTCTACTATAGGAAAAGGAAATTAGCTACAGTCTGCACTGGGTACTGGATTTTTCTATATCTTGTCATTGTTATCATTCGCAGAGATAAGGAATGATTAGCAGATCAAGTTGTATCCTAGCAGCTGTATAGACATGCAGCTCTATACAGGTTTTTTTTTTTTTGGTGTTCCAATAGAAGAAAACATAACAGCCTGCCACTTACAGCAATGGATGAGTGCTGTATATGACACATCAGAAGACCACCTAGCAGGATCACACTGCTACCGTATGGCTTATTATTTTAAGCTAACATCATGTTTGTGTCTATGACTGCAAAACACTCTCTGATATCTATACACATTTAATCCTGTATATAAGATGGTGGAAAAAATGAGCAGTGATTTGAGATGCTGTGAAGGGTGAGACCAAGTTAGCTCAGATGGCCGGTGAAAAGCTGACAGATGGGACGAGGTGGGAGGCAAGAAGCAGTCCTATCTGAATATTTTGTGTAATGAAGCAGAACAAAGGCCATGTACTGGACCTACCTTCAGAGACTTTTTATTGAGGCAGGGCAGCATGGAAAATAAATAGGAAAATTACGGTCAATTTTTTCACAGCATCGAAATATAGCAATGATGATTTTTCCTAAATAAGGGTCAAATACTGTACTATGGAGACTTTACAATGGGTATAAAAAACAGAAGCAATATTTTAAAGGTTCAATTGCTCAAATACAGTATAAGAGTTCTGAGCAGCTGGTCACAGGACTACAATTCCACACATTAAAATGCTTCAAAAGTAAAGAATAGACATGGATCTGAACCATCCTTTACTTGGTTTGATACATTTACAAATTAAAAGGTATCCCTCATCAGCAGTGTTTCAATTTTCAATTTGATTCAACAGCACTGATTTTCTGATTTGTCTCAAGCAGCTATATATATATATATATATATATATATATATATATATGTATATATATATGGATTATCATTAACCACATTAGCATTTAAGCTAAAGCTATAAGCTAGCTAGCCTGCGGTCACTGAGGTAAGTAGATTTCCAACCAACAGCCAGGCTCTGTTCGCTCTGCCCATTGGCCCATTTATGGATTAACTGGGGTTAAGGCGGAGTCAGTTCCTTCCAACATGGTGATAACCAGAGAGTCAAAATCTCTCTTTAGAAAACTCATGACACAAATTTGTCAGTTTTAGCATATTCAACATTTTATAAGCTTAACTAAATCCTTTTAAATGTGCAAATCAATTCTGATTCAAAAACTGTCCAACAAAAGATAGCATAAACAATTTACTCGCACTGCCCTAGTAATTAGAGCTTATAAACTGATTTATCATTTGAGAGCTTATCAGTATCCAGCCACTGTGAATACCAGCCCATTCCTTACAGGATTCTCATTTCCCTTATGAGTTAAAGATTGTGGTCGTGTTTACAAACAGCATTCTTGCATACTCTCATTCAGAGTAAGAGCATGTGAGCTTAGTCCTACAGAAACTATTAGAGAACCAACTCAGTGTCAAGCTTGGAAAAGGTTTGGATAGATTATCAATGCACAGGGTGTAAAAATAAACAAGACATCCAATGATGTCTTGGCCATAGACATGTACAGTAACTAGAATGATTTTAGGGGTCTACCTAATTTGAGCCTCAGTCCCTCATAAATGTTACATCCATGTGCCTTCTAAACCCTTAACTATTGGTCGATAAGGTAGCTCTGTAAGAGTGAAAATACTGGATAGAAAGTTTACTGCACACCAGGTAATGGGTCTAAGGATACCCATTCAAACACTCTATTGGTTCTGGTAATAAACAAGCTTATATTTTGGTCTATCATAAGACAGCATCTCACTGTATGACATATACAATTTATATACATCTTTGTGGAGTCCATGTGTCATGCTGCATGATGCTCACTTGCAAGGATGACCATGTCCATGCCCCAGAATATGCTCATGATCCAGCCCACCATGACCACAGCAGTGACGATCTGGATGAAGGCAGCAGCAATGTTGAGCCAGAACACACAGCACACATGTCTATCCGGTAGATCTGTCCTGGCACCACACAGCACTGTGAAGGCTGAGATGAATGTACCTAGACATTTACAGGCAAAGGGAGCAAAGAAAAGTCATTAGAAAGGTCAAATGATGTGAATGTTGTGTGTGATGGACTGAAGTACGATCTCAGGTGTGCTCCTGGCTTCCATGCAACCCCGAACAGGATAAAAGTGAGTGAACGTTCCTGATGATCATCTACTCTGCTATTATAGATTACCCTACATACAGAAATCATTAAAAAAAAGTGAGTATAAATGTATATTTTTATTTCAATCAATCAAACTGGTATCTGGTAGAACTGTGAAATGGACTGTGGATTCAATTCTTCAATCTTCATTGTGTGATTTGTTTTAGGCATTTATTTCTGATAAAAATTCTAAACAACTAAAACTACTAATTTAATTCAGTTCAATTCAATTTGACTTGTACAGTATAGTGCTTTTAACAATTGTCATTGTCATAAAGCAGCTTTACACAATCAAAAGAAAATTATGGAAATTTGTATGAAATCTGAATGACGTAGTATGAATGTTTATGAATCAAAATTACGAGATAGCCTCTGATGAGCAAGCCGAGCACAGTGGTGGCAAGGAAAAACTTCCTGAGATGGCAACAGGAAGAAACCTTGAGAGGAACCAGACTCAACAGGGAACCCATCCTCATTTGGTGATAACGGCTAGCAGGGATTGATCTGCATTCATACTGTGTGTTATATACAACAGATGATGTCTTTAAGTTAACATGGAGTCCAATTTGTTATTGGAGGCTCAGGTAGACTGGAGGAAATTCCAGTCCTGAACCGAGGCAGATGGAACCGTCGCCAGTCACTCCACGCATGCCAAGCAGAACACACAAGGCATCTTAGTCTTTTTTTTTTTTTAATTGTGAATGAATTCTGAATCAAAAATTGGCTCCTCTATTCAACTAATTGAACAATCGATTCAATCACACAGGTCTATCTAATCGTATCTCCTAATTGTTAGTCATAAACTAGATCCATCAGCAGAAGGGGAAAAAAAACAAAATAAACAACAGCTCTCCTGGAGGCGGTGACAAACAATTTATAGTTGACAGGTCCTCCCGGGCTCCTACCGAGCCAACGCTGTGCTAACGACATGCTGTCATCCTAACGATTAGCAGCTATGAATCATAAATTACAACATTTACATTAAAAGGCGTTGGAAAAGAAATCCCCTTCTTTAGAGATGAGGAGAGACAAATAGACCACGCACAGTTGTGTGATTTTAAAAAACTGACTGAAACGTGAGATGCTTAGTTTTTTTTTTTTTCATCCCAACTTCACCTAACCATTTCCGATCAAAGATTCTACTTGTCTGTTTTTCTTCTTTCCATCCTTCCTAATTCATACCCGTGTTTTTACTCACTCTCCTTATACAAACAAACGTTCTGAGGAAATATTCTACCCATATCTCTTTATGTGAGAAAAAACTTCTTCAACTACTCCTCACTTAGCTCAGCCCCCTTATTGTATTTTCAGAATTTTTATTTTCTCCCTCTGAACTTATCCTGTCATGCGTTTTGTCTTTCCGTCTGTACCCGTGCGTGGGTGTTGGTTGTTCTGACTAACCCAGCACATAGGCATGGCTGTTAACGCCGCTCTAATTACTGACAGCGACGTGAATACCGTCGTTCTGCCGCTTCACGTCTCCTACATCTTGTCTCCCACTCTTCCTTCTTTCTGTTGCACTTTATAAATCGATTGTCATTCATTTAACATTATTCAGCTATCATTCAGAGTTAGATATGCCACTCTGTTACAAAGAAACGATGCACAGGATCGAGGAGAAATAAGGTGCTGGTTGGTGAGGGGGTCCTTGTTCCTACACATTAGGCTGAAGATGACTGTAATTTTCCCTTAGCCTTGTTCAGAGCGCACCATCTGTGTGGGAAGGTAATTATCCAGCTTAGTCTTTGGTTCAAGTGCTTGGTCTGTACGGTTTAACACACAGACACTTTGCACTATGCATGTAACGAGTACGTCTGCTTTAAAGGAGCACAACACAGTGTTCTATCGTGGTTGTAACATTTTATACAAGCGATTTGATTAAAAGAATTGCCTTAATGACTACTGAGTCTGCTAAGAGGAGTTTGAAAGAAAACTGTTGACTGGAAATAATGCATTAATTTGTATTAAAGAGCAATTTGCTACACAAAACCTAATTCTCCTCAAGCAGACTTGACGACTCCTGGGTGTGTGATGCTGAGTCTGATTTATGTTGGAAAAGTAAAGGAGACAAGAAGTGTTGGTTGTCTACTGCCGGTCTGCAAGGATGTTTAAAATTTAGAAGTACTTGATGGCAAAAGACCAGCCCTGACTACATGATGTTAGGGTAAGGTTGAACAAATGCTATGAACACAATATTGCAAATACGATTTAACACAACGACTGAAATACAAAATAATGCAAATACGACTTAATCTCACAAGATACATGTATGAGCAAGGCTGGACGTCCAGTTGCTGCGGTGACAGCACCTCATGCTTACCACTGGATCGCTTTTCCCAGAAACTAACACCAGAAACTAAACCTGCTAAATTTATCAAATCAAAACTCAGGCAGAAGGGAGGAATTATGCATTCGTCTTTCCCAATCTCCTAATGAAACCTGTCATGGGACAACGGAGGCAGAGAATGATGTGCAAATGAATGCTAGGTTGACATTTCATAATGTTAATGTTGTATTTGCATCGTCATTCAACGTTATCTCAACATCATTTTATTATTTTAATCTAAATTCATCAAGATAGATTAATAGCAGCTTTTCCAGTGTATTGCAAATGTTAGGTTCAGATTTATCCAAGACAATTCTGACTCATGCAAGATTCAGTATATTGACAGTGGCATGAGAAGAAAGTATCTTTGAAAAATAATGGGCCTCTGCGGAATTTACATACAGTATAACTATTGTGAGACGCTGATTAGAAGTCAAGGTGAATGTGCTTGTGTATTTCTGTCAGGGTCACCCCGTGATATTGGACTGTTTTAGTTTAAGGACTTTTATATTCACATAATTTTCGGCTTCCTGTTTTGTATTCATTCTTATTTGCAACTGAATTCTGTTCTTCTCAATTCACTTCTAATCATATGTTCCTAGTTTCCTTCATTTGAAAATCTGTTTATTCTTTGTGTTAGCTACGGTTGTTTCGCAATCTTAGTGCTGACCGGGTTTCATGGTTAGTTCTGTTTATTTATGGGTTAAAGGTCTTGCCTCATCCCTTATCCCTCTTCCCCTCATCCCTAAAAAAAAACTAATTTCATGAATTATTTCATGAATTACAAATTAATATCATTGATGATTTTTTTTTTAAATATGAAAGCAAACATAAATCCATAAATGGTTACAAATCAGAGCAGTCAGTCACTTAAAAGAATCAGCTCTGTATAAAAAGAGCCCATGTTCTAACAGTTCAGATGGTGTGTAAGTTGACCCACATTCACAGTGACATTCTCTCTTGTTTTTGCACCAGGACTGAGTGATAGGTGACCAATCTGGCATGCCTCAAGCAGCAATGTGCCGTATACAGTACTTCCTCTGTACTGTGTGAAGAAAAATCCCTGGTTCAATTTGTTAGTGCCTTATAGTGAATACTGTAGACACTGGCCTGTGCTAGCATATCCATGGGATTTCTAATGTTATGTTAGCATAGTTCTATTTATTAGTTTATATTTTGCAGTTGAACTACATTATTTATGTGGTTTACTACATGTGAAATAAGTAGTGGTCAGACTAGGATCAGACTCTGGCAAGGACAGAATAATGTTAGATGATAGAAGTAGAAAAAGACATATCAGTCGACCTCTAGCTGTGTCTGATCAACAAAACAAACATATTTTTTGTTGCTTTTATAATAATATTAGGACATTTTGAATTGAGCTTTGTCATCGTACTGTATTATCTGATATTTATTCAATTAGGTTTTTGTTTCAGCTACTGTAGGTGTCCATGCACTAGTACATGTTCTTTGCCACATCTGGCGAATCTTCTGCCCAATGAGAGTGTTTTCACATAAGGCACAATTGATTTGTACTCTGCCCAGGAACGCTTGCTCCATCCTCCCCACATCCCCACTGGTCAGTGTCTACCTTGTTGTTTGTGAGCCATCGTTAATTACAAGAAAAGAAGGGAACAAAGAAGTCAACTTTGGTATTCATTAATATTGCTGATATTTTGGGAAAAATGTCAAGATCAAGTTCCTACTTTGTGTGCTACACACGCACAGAGATTTTCGAACAAAACGGGTGGCACTAATGACGTTGCATCTGAACAGCAATATAGTTCCCTTCTCAGGTACTCTACCTCGTCTTCTCCCTGATCAAAATCTACCAGACTTTGGGGTCAAGTGTTCCTGGAAAGGCTATAAATCTCCACACAGTCACATGAAAACCCCAGCTGTCACAGGTAATGTAACATTTGCTGTGTTGGATTGCGATGCACAGTATCAGACCCTACTCAAGCATCTAGTGGTGCCTGTCAGGTGTTCCTGAGCTCAAGCGTTTACAAACAACAGGCTGTTTAGATTAAGGAGCTTTCACAAGCTTTCAGATTCAGCCCTGAGCCAGGCTTTAAATGTGCCAGCTGAGCATGTGCGACCAGACATGAGTCAGACATGACATGCTGAAGGTGGCCAATGCCAAAAAACTGATATCCATTATTATTTTCTGAGAGATTCAGAAATTGTGTGCATGAATGTTGTAGCATGGTTAGCTCTGGCTGCCTTCTTGGTACAGTTTAGACTATGATGGCCAAGTTTACCAGAGCAACTGTTTGAGCTGCAAATTAGTGGAAATTCCAGACAGTAAACAATATGGCGTAAACAAAAGACTTAGTACCAACTCGACAGAGCAACACAAGCTCTCTTATTTAGATTCAGCATCTACGATAAGACCCTTCTCCATTAAGGGCTAGACTCCACCCAGGAGTTGCTTTTATTTTCCAAAGGACACCCCAGTCATGTGTTTTGAATTTAGACCACTTTAACAGTTGCAGGATGTAGATGCCAGAAGTCAAACAAGGGAAATGCTGTGTTGTTGGCTGTAAAAAGAACCTCTGCCTTAATTTTCAATCCCAGCTTCTGCATAAAGCAGCAACTGCTATCGTTTATTTATGGAGGTTTATTTAATGTTTCAAGCGCTATCATGAAAGGTGTACAGGTAAAACACTTTACACTGGACTGATTTCTCAACAAGGGGCAACTCTGAGCTGGTTTTGTCAAAAAATAAAATCCTGAAGCTGTAAGGGTTACAGCTGTGACTCAAATGTATACCTTGTATTGCATGCCGAAGCAGGATAAATCTTCAGGACAGTTTAGGATCTCTGGCTTTTAGGAACAACAGATCAATTTTGCAATGATGTCCTTAATTTTAACCTGTTATAAAAAAGATTTATCTTAACTCCTTTTGGCGCTACATCTCTGCTTTGCTCCATCTATTTCTTAAGCACTAAGAATGTGTAGGGGCTCAGCTAACAGCTAACCTAGCCTTCTTCAGTTCCTGGCTGTGTTTTAACTTTAAACCATAACACAAACATCTACCATCTACACTGGTAACAGGATCATGGGCACCCAAGGCTTATCCATGCCCTTGGGGAACAAAGGCCAGCCCATCTGGTCAATGCTGGTCACGATAGAAAGACACCAGAACACCCAGTGCATCACAGCCTGCCACGAAAAAGTCACACAGGCAAAGGTCAATGTCTACTGACCCCACCTCCAAACTCTCTAGATTACTCTCTAGAGAACTCGTAGATTACATTCCACAAGACCCCTGGGGGTGTGCTGCGTTGTCTGGCACCAGGACATTATTAGAGGATCCTTCGGGTGCTGTGGGGTACACTGGAAAAATAAGTCGGATCCACAGATGCCCCGCCCCATAGCCCACAGCATCCAAAAGATCTGCTGCCAACGTCCTGGTGGCAGACACCACAGCACCACCCACAAAGGGCTTGTGGAGTCACGCCTAAAGTGGCCAGAGCTGCCACAATGGCACGTGGAGAACCCAAAACCTAGGTGGTTTTAATGTTATGGCTGATCAATGTGTATATAGCTTAACATTAGGGATGTCAGTGTGAATAAAAACTCACATATACAGATAATAAATCAGATGCATCAAACATAAAAAATTTGGTTTTGGGTTTAAAAGTGTACATCTACACACACTGTGGTGTATTTTCTAAGGAAATAAACTGGTAGGTTGTTCCAGATGTTTTAATGAAGTAAAATAGGCATGCCCCAAAAAAGGTAGTCAATAAATAGGGTGTACTTGTAGTATTTTTAAATCACCAAAAAATATATACATTTATATTATTTTTTTTTATTTATGTCAGCTGCCTATTCCTGTCATTCAGGGTGACCAACGTATAGCTACATGATATAAAAAATTTAAATTAGATCGATGTCAGTTCGTCCTATTAACCATTCTTACAAGATTGTCTCATATTACTGGAATTACAAAGCTGATATCTTAAATATTAGGGAACACTGATGGAGCCTGTTACAGAAAAGCCTTTTTGGGAACATCTGCTGTCATGGTAACAGGAAAAAGCACCCGGTCTTGTACAACACCATCCACGGAGCCTTGGATTCACACATGTCTCCCTCATTTATACTTCATTTCCCGAAAGCACTCTTGTGTATGTTTGACTTAGACTAGTTCTGAGAAATGGGAAAAAATGGGCAGAGAGTTGTAAAAAAAAAAAAAAAAAAAAAACTCGGGTCTTTTTGTCTGTTATGTAAAAAAGGATTCATGAGGTTTGGCATTAGTACAATCCGAAGACAAAAGAAGAGTCCACACTTCTATTAACAAGAATAGTACAGTATTATATAAAAGCCATGGGGTCAGAGAGGCTTGGTACAATCTAATCTGTCTTCACAAACAATCATGGTGTGAAGGAGGCGGTGGCAGATTTCCTCTACACACAACTGACGGAATGTTAAATCTGACTGGAACTAATGCAAAGTAGCTGTAGTTTTTGTAACCAGATAAAGTAACACAATGTATCAGGAGTGACAGACTAAGGATGGACGTGAGACCTTCAAGGAACTGAAGAACAGCTGTTAACGTTTCTGCTCTGGCCAGACAGGATTCCCTGATGTCTTAACATTTATTTCATATGGTTGAAAAAGGTTGCAAACTTAATAAACTACTTACAGTGCTGTGAAAAAGTATTCGTCCTTCAGCATGATTTCTAGTATTCACATGATGAGTTTGTTTACTGAAGGAAAAAAGTCATGCAATTCCCAGTATACTACGTATACTGTATATCACTCATGAGGAAAAAAGTAATTGCCCCCTCCCTCCCTGACCAAATTTAATAAGCAAACAAACACTTTCCGGTATCTGGAGATCAATTTTTCACAACCATTCGTCTTTGCAGAATTGCTTTACTTCAGAATTACACATGAGAGGTCTTCAGGATAAAGTGCCAGTGATTTACACTAATCCATTCCAAATTCTAATTTGTTTGTGTTTTTAAGCCTATCACAGACGGCTGTTGAATCACAGATTGATGTCTTACCGTACAGCCTATCTGTCACAATCACAGATTGATGACCGGACATCCTTGTTTGTGATTTTTTTCTGTCATTTACAGAAAGTCGCCTTGATTCAGCAACGCATCTCCACATCACCACACTACTACCACCACAATATACTGTGGAATGAGGTGTTAGCTTTATGCCCCACATGTAACATGTCTCCTAAAAAATCAGTCCAGTGTTAAGGGCTTATGGGGTGACCCGTTTTAGAAGACACATTATGGGTTAATTGTTGGACTGAGTCATTACGGGGGCGACTCTTTTTTTTCCACACACGGCCAGCTGGTGTGGTGTTGGACAAGATTTTCACTTGAGTAAATGAGTGATGATCATTTCAGAACTGTAATTCGTGTCTACCCGGTTGTTATTTTTGTCATTTAAATATCTGAAACAGTTTGATGACATCAGAAATTAAACATATGAAAATAAAAAGGGAATAAAAGAGAAGGGGCTATAATACTTTTTTTCAACACAGAGTAGCAAGAGTGCAAATCTGCATCAAAAGGGTTTGGAAGAAGGAAGTGAGGCTTTAAACGAATCTGCATTTATAGGCATTTAGAAATTTACTAAAATAATTATTGGAATTATAAATATAGGACTTTCTACTAAAGGTGCTGCTATGAGTAATGATGGAATTTAAAACAGCTATGCTTCTTTAGTTTTATTAACCCTGCTGTTATGTTTTGGCTCAAACGACCTGTTTGCTATTAACTCTCTATTGCCTCAGGTCACCTAACTAACACGTTATCTTCACTTTGTAAGGGCATTATGCATTCTATTTGGCAATACAAGAGTAAAGTGAAAAACAAATAAACACATCCCATTCATCATCTGGTGAGCGCTGATGACTTGCTCCACAACATTGGCTCGTCATCTTCAAAGCACCTAAATTATCTCGAGGCAGGTGGCTCACACAAATCCAGACTAACAAAAAAAAAGCTTCCGAAGATGACGATCAGTGTTCTGGAACAGTCCAGTCAGAGCTCAAAGCTATACCCTATGAAAAACCTGTGGAATGACTAGAAGTTGGCCGTGCAAAAGAGATTTTTTAAGGAAGTGTGAAATGAAAAGACCAAATCACTATGCGCAAAAGGTACTTTAATGTATAACAAGTCCAGCTGATAAAATAGACCAATTTACACATTGCTAGTTATGTTTATATTGGTCAGTTGGTCAATCAGAAAAGTAACATTTCCAGTGGCAAAAAAAACAACAATCTGAAACCTAATATCTGTGAATGTAGAACGTGGCTATGAAGTTACATGAATCATATACTGTATAAATTGATGCTGTACTATTCCAACATATTTAATGGTGGGTTTTTTTTTCTTTAAATAGGTCAAAGTTTAAATATTGATTGCTTAAAATGTTGATAAAACAACATAACTAGAATGTTAAGAAGCCAATATTGTTCTTGTGGTCATTCATACCAATGTTGTTCTGAAATACAATACGCCCATCCAACGCTCACTCAATGCTCATCCAACATTCTTCCAAGACTTATCCTATGTTAGTCCAACTTTCATCCAACAGTCATCTAACACTCAACCAACACTCACCTACAGTAACATTCACCCAATCTTCATCCAACACTCATTCAATGCTCATCCAACATCAGCAACTAATGTAACTAGGACAGTATAAATTGAATATTAAATGTACTGTATCAAATTAGTATTTACGTGTTTTTTAACTTGTGCAAAGTGACACACATTTATGCACATAAAATCACTAATAAAATTTTTTTTTTTAAAAACAACACCACCCAATCTGCGTTTACCGTCCACCATTATAGTGCTATCATCAACATTTTCATCACATCAATATTATCATCTTTAAGTTGCTGCATCTTTTACCCTGCTGTCCTGTGTGTGAACTCTCCTCTGATTAAAAAGTGTTCAGTGCTACAGTACTTTACAGCCCTTCTTTACAGATCCTGCTACCGGTTGTTCTTTCTTTTCAGCTCTGTGTCAGCCATGTTTTTACCTTAATTATTATAATTAATGTCCATTTATGGGACATTTTGCATTTAAAAACTACCATTTTTTAAATAGAATTTTAATTCCTTGTTTTCTTTAGGGAAGGGTTAAATTGCTTAAAGTAAATTAGTATTTTAATTATTATTTAAATATTCCACCAATAAAATGATTATACATTTACGGTGAGTGTCATTAAAAAGAGGAGCAAAACTAGTAATGACAGTTTGTAAGTAAGTAGAATCAATCAAAATCTCTCTCTCTCTCTCTCTCTCTCTCTCTCTCTCTCTCTTAAACACACACATAGACTGGTTATGAAGCTGTTCTCTTCAGTATTATTATTTTTTGAAGTTAAGAGGTGTTAAAGAGAACACAGACGTGTGTGTATAATGAAAATAAAGCTTGCTCCATGATGCGTGAGAGTTTCTTACCAAGGCCTGGGATGAAGGTGTTGAGGAAGAGACAGAGGACAGCTACAGGGAAGGGCATGTAGGGGATGGCCGCGCGCAGAGCTCCCTTCTTCTCCCGAACTTGCACAACAACTCCGCTTTGAGAGGAAGAAACTCCTTTCTCCTTCACCTCCGTCTCTGTCTGCTCCATCTTCCGCTAAAGGGAAAAAAATACAGGTGTGTACAAATATAAATATAAAGATATGAGAAGGGCGCGAGCTCTCAGATGCCTAAGTGTCGCCTGCGCGCGAGCAAAAAGCGGAGAGTGATGTGCGGCGCGAGCACGAACCGAATCTTTTTGTAGTGAATCGTTTAATTGAACGGACTGAATCGGATCAGTAAACGATTCTTTCGTCGAACCTAAATAAATGTGTAATTAATTCTAGCGTCATCACATTAAGTAACTTATTAACCACATAATAATTAACCAATAAATGAATTATTTAATTAATTAAGTGTTGAGCTATAATGTGCACAGGAAATATTGACATACATGAACAATATGAAGTAGAAGAATAGAAAATAAACTTCTTTTATTCCTCATAGAATATTCCAGTCATAGTCTGTTCATCACTGGATATGAGAACTGGACATGCAGTATTCTTTTAATAATAATAATAAGAAGAAGAAGAAGAAGAAGATCCACAGACATGCTAAGACATGCATACGTACCCATATTTCAATGCTAAAATGTGCACACCAAATACATTTTGATTCTGCACTAGCCTCCACCGTCCATAGTTGGACTCCTAGGTGGATGGGTGGAATACTCAAGTATACAATGAGAGCATTGTTTTTATCAGCATGAACAGCAAGAAGATGCCTCCAAAAGGCCGAGGGCTCGACCAGCTCCTGACTCGACTGGTGTTTACCTCATAATAATTAAATTATAATTTTTTTTTTTTAAATGACTATGAATAAATAAATACAGATTATAATTCTGTTAACAGTAGAGGAGAGGATTTTAGAATTCCTAGCTGTTAGTCTCTGGGAGAGTCCACCTTCAGACTGACCTGAAATCTGATGTCTAGTTGGCACAACTGGTAATTGTAACAATCCAATGAAAAGGAAGAAAAATGCTTTTCTTAGCACAACAAATCATTACTGATACTGGGTACATTTGACTACATATGAGCAATTAATTCAAATAATTACAAAACATTCATTCATTTTCAGAAATTCTGTTTAAACCTTAAGTTGTTCCTATATAACCATATATTGACCTTATATCACACACACACACACACACACACACACACAGTCCAGATACTGAAGTATGAACGAATCAGTAGAGAAAGGATTCAAATTTTTGTAATATGCAGAAATAAGTGGCTGGTATTGTTTAGTACATCCCTGCCAAGCTCGGTTAGATAGACTGTATACACACACACATACACACACACACACACACACACACACACACACACACACACACACACACACACACACACACACACACACACACACACACACACACATACACACACAGTGGCCTACAGCTTGCAATTACCCTGACTCTCAGGATGCTCTGGAAGCCCTCCGGTGGAATTTTTTGTTTTAGCAATAATTTTAAGTTATGGAAAAAAATGTGACATCTCATTTTTTTCACTTACCTCAAAGCGAGAACTTGTCTCCTCAGACAATAGATAACACTGTGGAGGCCATCATCAACAAATAGACATTCTGGAGTACCATAGTGACATCACAAAAAAGAAGAACATCTCTCTAAAGCTGAGGAAACAAGAATGAAAAAAGTAATCAGGTAGGCTGCCAAAAGACCTTCTGTACAGGAGCAAATGGTACACACTGATTAACTTCTTGCATGTGATAATCTCTTATGTTTTTCACCTGGATGGGTAGAGTGGTTAGACAGAAGGCCTTTCTTATACAAGCTTGGTGGAAAATGTTTTATCGACGGATAAGGATACAATGAAGCATGGTGGTGGCATCAGGCTATGGTTCTTCTTCTGCTTAGTTGGAATTAAGTTACTTAGTTACTTGAAAAAAGAATTAACCGAATGTAAATAATAATTGGCTGCAATTATGCTTGAGTACTGCCAGGTCTGTTGAATCTGTTCAAACTATAGGGTTCCTGCAGTTCTTAGAATGGACATGTCTCTACATTTGGTAAAGAAACAGCCATTAAATTAACAACCTGAAATTCAACGATGGAACACTCAAAATGACTGAGCTTTATTTCTCTTTCTGCAAGTAAGTCAAAGCCCTGACCAGGTTCTCAGCTATACAAGCAGCAAGTGCTTATAAAACACTTGCATACCAATTCTGAAATGCTTAACCTTTATAATAGTTTATTTTACTTTTATACAAAAAGTGGTTGCTGATAATCAAAGTTATAATAAACATTTAATACTGAAACTCTCTAAAGTCTATCAGTGATTTTTATTTTAACCTTCTACTCAATTCAAATATAATTGTGTAATTTCATTAAGAAAAAGTTTTCGACTTGATATGAACCCATGGGCATCCAATGGTTGGCATGTGTGACCTGATACCGAGACCACAGCAATGCTTACGGCAGTGGTAGGTCAGTGTGGGTTATGGTGGTGGTCAGCAGTTCAAGCCCAGCTACGCCAGGTTGCCGCTGTTGGGCCCTTGAGCAGGACCCTTAACCTTGTCTGTTCCAGGGGCGCCGTATAATGGCTGACCCTGCGCTCTGACCCCAGCCTACAAGAAGCTGGGATATGCAAAGAATAAAGAATTTCACTGTGCAGAACTAAATTGAACTTTATCAGGGAAGGGCTTCACAAAGGAAATATGCTTCATTCACCATGTACACAAATCTAATTGAATCTAATCACATCATAGAAACACTCAATTATGGCTAACATAGCAAGGCATGCTGAGCCTGTAACATTTGCAATGGACCTTGAAGTAGCTCACACTCAGGCATTGGAACCTGTGACCGTATCAAACACTTTGCGAAGCCTCATTATTTCTTACTTTCCTGTAAGATATACTAAACCTATTTGCAAATCTAAATGTACCTGAGTGTTTAGCTTGTGTGAGAGATAAGACTAAAGAAGAATTCAAATAAACAACTATACAAAAAGGGAGCATGTTCTCCCTTGCTTGGTGGGTTTCCTCCCACAGTCCAAAAAACTGTAGATTAGGCTAATTGGCATTCCCAAATTGCCAGTAGTGTGTGAATGAATGTGTGAGTTGGTGTATGTGTGTGCCCTGCGATGGATTGGTACCCTGTCCAGGGTGTAACCCGCCTCGTGCCCTAAGCCTCCAGGGATAGCTGCCGCGACTCTGAATAGAGAATAAAGCGGTATAGACGATGAGTGAGAGAGTGAACTATACAAAAATGCAAAACCATTAAAGAATATACATTATATGTAGAAATCTATTTATGTGCAAAATGCGACATAATATCAACAGACACACTCATGTGCATGTTATAAGAGTGTGCAAAACTTTACTCGACTGAGTAATGTTCTTAACATATGATTTTTATTCTCCAAGTGCCAAACAACAACAATACTTTGAGTGATGACAAGGAGCTTCGACACCCGTCTCCTGTCCTCCACCATTTCCACCGTGGCCAGTCTGATGGCCAGGTCTGATCCAGCTCTGTCTTATTGTACCAATTTTGATGGCCTTTTTCTCAGCACACAGCAAAGTAAATGATGGCACTCAACCTTACAGACTCAGAAAATTTGCCCATTTTTGTCCACGTCCTTGTCCATGTTTATGTTCATGTTCCACCCCAGCTTGTCATTTGATTGAATAGATACTTGTAAGTCTGTACTACTTCCTTCTACAGTATGTTGACCAGAGCTGGAGCAGGTTTAAGTTCCTATGGTCTACCTGACCAAATTTCAAATCATTTAGTATTGCTGAATGTATCAGTCATTACAGCACTGTATACGAAAAAGTTATAGTCTAAACCTTTACTTCAGTGTCCAGCTTGAGCAGATATAGAAATTTCATCAATACCTCAAGTGACACAAGCTGAAGGTTTTGGAACGGCCATCACAGTCCCCTGATTTAAACATCATTGAAAATTTGTGTGTAGATCTTAAAAGAGCTGTGCCTGCAAGACGACCAAAGAATATTACAGAACTAGAAGCCTTTTGCAAGGAAGAATGGGAGAAAATCCCAAGTACAAGAACTGAAAGACTTTTAGCTGGCTGTAAAAAGCGTTTGCAAGCTGCCAGAGGAGGTGTACTGATTATGAAACCTTTGCACAGTGCCACAATAATGTTTTTATTTTTATTTTTTATCTTTGTTCATTTTATGACATAAAACAGGAAATATGACATGGTGAACATCAGTGAATTAAAAAGAGCTGCTCCAGAGATGTGATGTTAATTTATGAGAAATATTTTATACGTTTACGAAGACAAAGGCAATGGTTTACATTAGTTCTTTGATTTATTACTATGATTATTATTATTATTATTATTATTATTATTATTATTATTATTATTATTATTGGTTTGTTACTTTATTAATATATTATTTATAACACAACTTTGATCATAAAATATTTCAAAAATAATAAATAAAATCAAGAAATATATATGAAACGTGAACGTAATATAAATTAATTTCGAATTATTTAGCATAACAAGTTTTAATAGCAGATCATACACAATTTAGCGCATCAGCGCCATCTACAGGTTACAATTATTCCAATCAATTCAGCTCTTATCTATAGATTGTTCACATATATTGTATGATGGAACATCGTCAAAATAGCAGGTAATTATATAATTAATAAAACAGCAAAGCAGCACCATAATTACAAACTAAAAGTCTATAACAAGATTCACATACATGTTTTAAATGTATTTATTTATTTATTTATTTATTTATTTAATGTATTTTATTACATTATTGTGATTGGTTGGTTAAGGGTGAGGGGGAAAAATACCAACAAAGGGTGCTGATTTTTTTTGTTTTTGTTGTTGTTTCTGGATTTGCTTTCTGACGTGTTAAAGGTGTAAAAATGAAAGATTTTAACCAACTCAATTGCAACAATATCTAAAAAGAAATGAGGCAATTCCTAGGCACAGATCAGCTAAAAACCTGGAGCAACTTGTGAAATAAAGCTTGCTTTAAACAATACAAATCACACAGTAGTTGTGACTTCTTTATGCAGCAGAGCGCCTGGCAGGCTGGGTGCTCAGTGGCATGCACTGCTGGAGGGGCAGCAACAGGCACTGAGGCACTGGGGCAGCCAGGGTGGGCGGGGCTAAACAGCATCCTGAGCTCAGGGCTGCTGTGATGATGATGAGGATGATGAGGATGATCCTGCAACACGCCAGGATTTGGTGAAAAACGATTTGTTTTATAATGTGTATGTTGACGACCTCCTTGTCCACACAGTGAGACAGACAGGAATGAAGGCAGACAGATGAGGAGGGCTCGCGCCGAATCGAAGGCGTTTGATCTCGCCGAGTGGGCGGAGCCTGAGCAGCTTACTCCGTCTCCGTTCCGCGGATCGTCTACGTCTGCTTTATTTACGTGGATGTTCACGCTGTGTGTGTGTGTGTGTGTGTGTGATCTGTATGTCGAGTGTGTGTGTGTGCAGAGAAGAGGAGCGCTGATAATAAACAACAAACAAACAACAATGGGACGTGTCTCCTCGGTGTGAGGCTTCTCCGAGCATCTTCTCATGTGAGTATGAATTCTAGAGGAAGGGCATGTGTATATAACCTTACTTACTGCTGGAAAAACCCTGACACAGATAGCTCCGTAATTATTGGCACCCACGCTCAAGGTGGAAAACATGTCTTCTGTTACCTAGTTTAGCTAATCTCACGCTGAGGCATCCCCCTGATGAGCATCCTTCCATGATGCACACTGGTCTGCTCAGGTGATGCTGAAGAACTGAGCCCAGTCCTCCTCCATGCAGACACGCTCTAGTTCCTGCACCACATGTAAAGCCTGATTCTCTTGAATCTTCCATCATCCCACATCTCAGTGATGTCCTGCTGGAGTCAGATCTGAACTGGAGCACATGGACCCAGCTTGAGATGGCGAAGGATCATCATCTGGACAGGTAGAAAGGCGGTAACATTCCCAGTTGGTCTTAAAGGGATCGATATGTGTCAAGAAAACATTCCTCAGGACATTACAACAACATCGACCTGAACTGCTGACAAAAAGCAGGCTGGGTTTATGGACTAATTCTGTTAAAAACTAATTCTGCCTTCACTGTTTGCACGTCGCAGAGGAAATCAGATGAATTAAAAACATTCACTCATTCATCGTCTATATCGCTTCATCCTGTCTACAGGGTCACTGGAGCCTATCCCAGGAGACTTAGGAAACAAAGCAGGGTACATCCTGGAAAGGGTGCCAGTCCATCACAGGACACACACACACACACACACACACTCCCATGCTCATTTACACCCTACAGACATTTTGGTAAGGCCAATTAGTTTAATCTGCATGTCTTTGGACTGTGGGAGGAAAGCAGAGTACCTGGAGGAAACCCAACAAGCACAGGGAGAACATGCGAACTCCATGCACACAGACCTGAGGCGGGAATCGAACCCGGACCCTGGAGGTGCAAGGCAACCATGCTAACCTCTAAGCCACCATGCTAATCAAAAACAAAAGGAGAGTAAATACTGTATATTTCATATATTTTCAAGATTCAGCATTATTTCCAAGTCCCTATTTAAAATGTAAGTGAATGGGTGATAATGTTAATGTTAACTGCCTTGGAAAAGAAGGTCTAAGCTAATCAGATGCAACATCAAGTTTTGTAGTCTGGAGTCCATGCAGTCATCTTAATATTGAGCAAGTCATGTGAAAATGTTAAAGATTTTACTTTAGTTATTGTCAGTACTATTAGAGATGGAGGGAATCAATATGTATGGTTACATATTGATTCTTTTGTGTGGCAATTCATGTATTGGGACAGTACACTGACTGCAAAATTGATTTATTATTATTATTATTATTCATATGCTTGCATTTATGGTGGAAAAATTATGCAGTTCCTCTGTTATCCTATAAGTGGTACTCTAAACTACTGTATTCACACATTGGCACACTGTGCATGCAACTTCTGTAGTAGTGAATTATTTGCTAAGTTTGTTTAGAGCTATCCAAAAGAATTCACATAAAATCAGGATATATTATTATTAATTTTATTTTACAAAATATTGTAACATAATGTTCCTTTATTTTAATGTGATAATTACTGACTAGGGTCAGTAATGTAATTTGTGATATTTTTTTATTATAAAACCTGTGAAAAAAAAAGTTGTATTTAATAAGATTTGTATGTGTAGGTATGTGTGTATACTTATATAAACTAATTAACCAGAAAGGCTTTTTTTTACTACCACCTTTTAACTCATCTTAATAAAGGGTGCCAAATATTTTGGAGCTGTCTGTGGTGACACAGGGTGATTAAGTAAGAGATTTGTATTGAAAGGTTTAATGTTCGTGCCATGCAATGAGTTTGTAACACTTGACCATTTGAACATTTGAACTCTTTTCCTTGCAGTATTGAATGTGAAGCAAACACCTCCGGTGAGCATGTCTGTCATCTACGTGTCCAAGAGGAAAATCACAAGGCCTGAAAGGAAGCCTCAGATAGGTATAGTGGCAACATAACCCTTAAAAAGTGTTTTTATTTATCTATTTATTTATTTATTTATTTTTAGTTCTCATAGACTGTATGGTTAAAGGGTTGATGATGTTCTGCCATCGCAATCATATCAATCATATTATAAACCTACAAGAAGTACGAACTACTGTGATTGCAGCTTTATGCTAACAGTTTGAGGAAGAACTACAGGTACAGTAGGTGTGATAGCCTGGCGTTCACATACTTTAGGCCATATAGTTTGTTTTACTGTATATGAAACTCTGTTTCTGAGACTAATGGAAATATTATCTGACACTGAGACAACTTCATATGAAAGTATTGCTGTTCTTTTTTTACTCAGGAGACACAAAAATGATGGATAAAGTGGTTGCAGTCTGTGGCGGTGTTCCATCTATGGTTTGCTTTTTTCTCATAGGCTCATTGCTCATAGACATTCAAAATAGCATGGACTGTGTTCTCTTCATAATCCTAATGTCTTGTATTTCAGACTGAAGAGGCAAGTCAACAAAAGATAAAAAGAACATACCGCAGGAAAAAGTAAGTGAAAGTACTCGATCTATTTAACAACCTACAGTACGTAAGTTACCTAATGTTCACTAAAAGCACTTTAGTTCTTTACTTTAACTTCCTACATTGTTTTAATGTCCTAGAAAGGCCTTAAAGCTTTAATGAAGCTTTTGATGATATGCCTGTTTAGATACCATGATCTGCAGCCGGTCTCCACTGAAGATGTTTCTGCAGAAGATGAATCATCGTGCACTCCGGTGGTCCACGCTAACTCTGTGAATGGCTCGAAAACACAACCTGTTGCTTATGGTGCTGCCACTGCATGCAGGACAAGGGACAACGTTGGCTCTGGATTGGAGCTTCTGAGAGAGAGAGGTGAGCAGATGCTACTGGTAAATTGTATTCTGGAGGAAGTTAACCATCATGTAGCGAAGGTGTCAGGTCCAGCAGCTTACCATGGCAGATGTTTGGTGTATGCATTTTTTATTTAAATTGATCATTTGGAACATCAAATTGAGATAATTAAGATAATGAGCGGCAGGAATGTGTCTCAGGAATCTATCCTATACTTCTCACAAACAATTACTCACAGATTGACTTGAACACAGCATATGTAATCTGTATATTGGAGTCAAACTGGGAATAAGTGTTCCCTTATTTATTTATTTATTTATTTTTACTGCCTTATTGAACGTTTCTTTATTCTTCTAATGAAACTCTCAATGAAGGTCAGGATTCTTGTATAGGTAAGCTTGAAATGAGAGCAGAAAGAGTCACCGAAGCCATGATTTTATACAACATTATACAGGACATGTGTGTGATTAACATACTGATTCACAACATGTGCAAAGTGATTTGCCAAAGGAGGAAAAAAAAAGGTCACCAAATCGAGATATTGAACCAAAAGTGCTTTGACCCATTTTGCAACTCTATGTGTGTTTAGAGTAAATGTTAATTTAGTTAAATACAGTAATGTCTTTGATCTATATTTTGCTTCGTTTCTGGCTGACAGCTGCTATTTAATAATCTACTGACTTTTTTCTTTCTTTTTTTTTTTTTTTTCTATTTAAAAAAAAAAAGGTTAAAAAGGTTTTATGTTAGACTAAATTGATGGGAGGTACAGAATCCAGACTTTATGAGGAAAAAAAGGAAGAAGAAAATAAAGAAAGTTACAATGTCTGGCCAAAAAAAAGGGTTAAATTATTGGGCTGCATCAAGCAAAGAAAACAACTAAGGAGATTTGAAATGACTGAAACTTGATTAAAAACCATTCAACACATTATCAATACCTGAAAGGATAGTGCTGAAACCCTGAATTTTGTGGAAGAAATGTGGTCAGAAAAAAGTCATGAATGGAGATCACTTAAACACCTGGGGAAGTTGCGTGGTAAAAAACCAATCAACAGTAAATATCACTGCTAAGTTTAATATTGAAAGTAAAACATTTTCATACACACAAAATGTGAGGAGAACTCACAGAACTGGGACTAAACAGCTGTGCGGCCATAAGAAAACCACTTTTCTAATCAGTGAATCCAAAAAGATTGAACTTTGGAAAGAAATCGACAAAGTTCATGTGGTCTGATGAGTTCAGACTGATCCTATTCCAAAGCGATGGGGGCATCAGGGTAAGTAGGGAAGTGCATAAAGAGTGGTTCTGGAAGCATCAGGAATCATTTTCACACATGATCTGGTCACCACATTGTGTGCTGTAATCAGAACTAAGAGATCTTAGAGTGTGTGACTTTTTTGGCCAGGCAATTTATAAAGAACATACTAAAAAAGGTGATACAGACTGTATCTACTGTATATTATGCATTCATTGTTTTAGTAAAACATCACTTGTTTTTGTCAGATTGATTAATGGGTCACATGTTCTTCCTCCACACAGTTCCCGTAATAGTTCCTGTAGCACAGTACACTCAGAGGAGTCACCTAGCTAACAGCAGAACTCAGAGGTCTGAGGTCTATTGCATGAAGAAGGAGATCCCTAGTTACCCTCCAGGTAAAAAACTAAATACCTTCCTAATTTAGCTAGGGTGTAAGTTTATTTAAAGGGCACTGTTATGCAAAATTCAATTTGTAGTCATGGTTAGACATTAAACGGGTCTCCAGACTACATACTGTAAACGCACACAAGCATGAACGCTGCTTGTCCTTTTTTATTTTATTCTTGACTGGAGCCAATCAGATTTCCCTGCTATTGTGGCCTCACATACACACGTGGACAAAATTGTTGGTACCCTTCGGTCAATGAAAGAAAAACTCACAATGGTCACAGAAATAACTTTAATCTGACAAAAGTAATAATAAATAAGAATTCTATGAATGTTAACCAATGAAAGTCAGACATTGCTTTTCAACCATGCTTCAACAGAATTATTTAAAAAAATAAACTCATGGAACAGGCCTGGACAAAAATGATGGTACCCCTAGAAAATACTGACAATAATGTGACCAAAGAGACATGTTAATTCAAGTCAAGTCAAGTAGGCTTTTATTGTCATTTCAACCATATACAGTTCAGTACACAGTGAAACGAAACAACGTTCCTCCAGGACCAAGGTGCTACATACATGCAACGACATAAATTAACAACACAACATAAATTTAACAACGCAGATTTTTACATTTTTAAGTTAACCTAAAAAACCATCAATTTCTATACAAAAAAGAGACAACAAAGACAGCAGACAACAGACAACAAAGTGCACGTGCCCGAATGCTTCGGTACCTTTTTCCAGATGGCAGGAGAGTGAAGAGTGTATGTGATGGATGTGTCCGGTCAGCCACAATAATTCAAGATGTGTCCACTCATTAGCATCACAGGTGTCTACAATCTTGTAATCAGTCAGTGGGCCTATATATAGGGCTCCAGGTAGTCACTGTGTTGTTTGGTGACATGGTATGTACCACACTCAACATGGACCAGAGGAAGCGAAGGAAAGAGTTGTCTCAGGAGATTCGAAAGAAAATTATAGACAAGCATGTTAAAGGTAAAGGCTATAAGACCATTTCCAAGCAGCTAGATGTTCCTGTGACTACAGTTGCACATATTATTCAGAAATTTAAGATCCATGGGACTGTAGCCAACCTCCCTGGACGTGGCCGCAGGAGGAAAATTGATGACAAATCAAAGAGACGGATAATCCGAATGGTAACAAAAGAGCCCAGAAAGACTTCTAAAGAGATCCAAGGTGAACTTCATGCTCAAGGAACATCAGTGTCAGATCGCACCATCCGTTGTTGTTTGAGCCAAAGTGGACTACATGGGAGACGACCAAGGAGGACACCATTGTTGAAAACAAATCATAAAAAAGCCAGACTGGAATATGCCAAACTACATGTTGACAAGCCACAAAGCTTCTGGGAGAATGTCCTATGGACAGATGAGACAAAAATGGAACTTTTTGCCAAGGCACATCAGCTCTATGTTCACAGGCGGAAAAATGAAGCATATCAAGAAAAGAACACTGTCCCTACTGTGAAACATGGAGGAGGCTCTGTTATGTTCTGGGGCTGCTTTGCTGCATCTGGCACAGGGTGTCTTGAATATGTGCAGGGTACAATGAAATCTCAAGACTATCAAGGGATTCTAGAGAGAAATGTGCTGGCCAGTGTCAGAAAGCTGGGTCTCAGTCGCAGGTCATGGGTCTTGCAACAGGACAATGACCCAAAACACACAGCTAAAAACACCCAAGAACGGCTAAGAGGAAAACATTGGACTATTCTAAAGTGGCCTTCTATGAGCCCTGACCTCAATCCTCAATCTTTGGAAGGAGCTGAAACATGCTGTCTGGAAAAGGCATCCTTCAAACCGGAAACAACTGGAGCAGCTTGCTCATGAGGAGTGGGCCAAAATACCTGCAGAGAGGTGCAGAAGTCTCATTGACAGTTACAGGAATCGTTTGATTGCAGTGATTGCCTAAAAAGGTTGTGCAACAAACTATTAAGTTAGGGGTACCATTATTTTTGTCCAGGCCTGTTCTATGAGTTAATTTTTTTTATAATTCCGTTGAAGCATGGTTGAAAAGCAATGTCTGACTTTCATTGGTTAACATTCATAGAATTCTTATTTATTATTACTTTTGTCAGATTAAAGTTATTTCTGTGACCATTGTGAGTTTTTCTTTCATTGACCGAAGGGTACCAACAATTTTGTCCACGTGTGTAGCAAGAGACCATCCCCTGGCTCGATGTTCAGGTTCGCCCAATTCTGCTGTTCTCTGGGTGCCTTTTTGAAGTTCTATGGCAAGACTAGCAGGTAGCAGCTAACTGCTAACAGCTATCCTAGCCTTCTTCAGTCGTTAGTTGTGCTTTATCTTGATACTGATGATGTCATCATGAATTAGTGTTTTATCGTTTAAATCACTAAAATGGGTGGGAAAAGCTTGAAAACAGGTGGGTTGATTGATCAGCGTTCTGATTGATTCGGAAAACGCACTTCCAAAAAGGGACAGTTCAGGGGCGGACAGACCCTCAAGCAGTGTGTTTGGAAAAGGAGTGAAATGGCATACTGTATAATACCTGAGCTTTAATTATACAATGGTGACTTATTATTTAGTATTTTGACAGGAAGTCAAGAGGAGGCTTGGCAGCTGCAGATTTTAGCCAAGGGCCGAGTGACTTGCCCCAAGTGTAAACGTGTAGGAAGAAAAACGGTGGAGGGCCTGAAAAAACATATGGGAGCCTGCAAACTGGTAAATGCATGTAGTAGTGATGAATGGGATCTTTGTAGTAGTCAAGCTCGTCCTGTGACTAATTTCATACTTTATTTTAGCTTGTATTTAAATGCACACATTGTGGGAAACAACTAAAGACTTCAACTGGAATGAAGTACCACCTCATGGCTGACCACAATAAACTGGTAATTTATTTCAATTTTTATCAGATTACAGAACAGGACTAAAGAATTCTCTTACTGCATTTCAATTCAGTTTAACATGACAGTATAAGGGTTGGACAATATATTGCACGGTCAGGTTAGGGGTGGGTGATATGGACCAATAAATTATAACGAAGTACTGTACCACTGTAAACTGTATTTTTTTAAATTCTGCATCTGGTTTCAATATATTGATATTCCTCAAAAAGTCAAGGTGCAGAATAACAGAACAAAAATATGAGATTAAAAACCTTTTTATTTATTTTTTATTTTTTATAATTATTTTTTATATAATCCCCTGCTACACTAATGCACTTATCCCAGTGTTTCACTAGTGTGTGGCCACAATCATGGTAATAAGTTTTCTCAGTACGCTGGAGCCATGATCGGATTGCCTACTTCACATCAGACACACTGGCCTCCCAGGAACTCCTTTAATGCCTAAACATGTGGAAATTGCCTTTAGCGAGGTCAGGACTATAAGGGGGGGTGTGGCAAATAACATAAAAAGGAATATTGTTGCCATATTCCTGCAATGTGCAAGTGGTGTCCCTAAATGATCGTGTACAGTTCCCACAAAAAGATTCTTCTATCCGGCAAGTTGGCGACAAGTTATCCGTTGATTTTCAGGGATCATGCATTTCACCCATTAAATGTTCAAGATTGTAGAAAATTACAGGGCTTTTCTTTCCTACAGTATATTCCTCTAAACGTTTCACCTAAAGCACAAATTGTCTACATGGTACTGTACAACATACTTACAGTTAAGATGTAATCACCTACGACTCTTCTGTGTTCTGTTCAGGACTGTAGAAATGCCCCCTCATTATCAGACCTTAAAAGCATCATGTGCTTGTACAATAACACACACAAACGTACAGTATACCAAACTAAAACAAATGAATTTAAACTAATAGTTAATAGTGCATTCCTTTTTAGTGTGTCCATTACTATTCGTTACATTTAGCACACATAACATGCAACAGTCACAAAAGTTGAGCTCTAAAGTAGAATTCTAAGCTAAAAAGTATATAAAAAAGTATATAATCCTACAGATCCCAGATCGGTTTTATGTCAATAATCACTATATTGATAAGGATGGTGATAGTAATTGAAATAAGTTTATATGTGTATATATTTTTTCTTTAGCCCACCCCGGATGATGGGCGTGACCTGGACGACCATGCAGTGAAAGAAAAACTGAGAAAAGTGCTGAAAAGGTTGGGGAAATTAAAATGTTCGAAAGAGGTACGTAAGGATTTTACAGCAGCATTAAGTAAATAGATTCTGAACAAGCTGAAGACAAACAGCTCTTTCATGCTGTTTCATTCATAATTTTTTTTTCCATTGTTAATGCTTTTTCAGGGGTGTACTGGCAGCTTCACAAGTATAATGGGTTATGTTTATCACATGAAGAAATGCGGTAAGGCGGAGTCTGAGCTAGAGAAGCTCCTAATGAACTGCAAGCACTGTGGGAAGCTTTATCGCTCCAGAGCAGGACTGGAATACCATCTAAGATCGGAGCACGGTCCGGTGAGCCCCCTTACTTCATCCATACTGAGAGAGGACATAACGAGGGAATGTACTTTGGAATGTCATTAATGAAGTTAATAAGGGACTTTCATTCTTATATACTTCATTTCCATGCCGCTGGAATTCAATTCAAGTCAATTCAATATGTGATGCCATACAGCATAGTTATGAATTACAATAGTTTATCAGAAAAGTTAAAGATTGTAGGCAATCAATTTAATTACTGATAAGTTGGAATGTGATATGAAACAATATGTGGTGCACAAGACTACAACTAAGAGTTTGATCCAAAGTTTGGAAAGTCTACCAAAAAAGCATCATTTAATGCTACTTTGGGCTAAAAGTTAATACTTTATACTGCATCCAAAATCCATTAAAATCAGTGCTTGGTTCTATGGATCAAGCATAAATAAATGTACCTAACAAAAACATGATCTGGCTGAATTAATAAAAGCAAATGATGGTATTTTCCTACAGGGACCCCAACAGGCTGAGGCAAATGGCCAAATGGAATCCAGTATGGAGTGTGAATCTGGTACTAGGGCCAAACGCACATCTGCCCAGGTGGCTATTTTCCATCTGCGTGAGATTGCCAACCAGGAGCTGTTCAAGGAGTGGCCCAAGAGGAAGGTGCAGCGAGACCTGGTCCCCGATGACAGGAAGGTAGAAAGATGAGCAGTTAGGTTCTCTGATGAGAGGGGTAGCAAAACTTCTTCTTCATGATTTATCTTTGTACAGTGGAAGTAGAACCCTTACTGAGTTATTATAAAAACAACAGTTAGATGAGGGATGTTACAATTATAAATACATTACTTGGACTAAACACATGATCTATCTATTATCTATACATATAATAAAAGTATAAACTTGGCAGGCACAGTGAAAATATTTGCAAAGAATTTTTCGTTTGTCTGTTTGTTTGTGCCCGCATCACGTAAAAACCACTGCATAGATTTTATGGGCTTTTCACAGGTGTATTTGTCTGTGCTTGAGGTAACATATAGGTTTCGCAACCGGCCCATGGGAAGAGAAGATATGCTAATTTGACATTTAAATTAGTTCTTCTCAAAATTCACCAGATGGTGCTGTAAATTTTTTTAATGCGCATTTCCTGTGAGTGTGGAATTTAATTCTACTTAATAAATGCCATCCCGCGCCTTCATTCCATGCCCCTCACGAAAACACTTAAAACTTTTAGTTAATTCCAAAATTCAACAGATGGCTTTTTTCTGTGCAATAGAATTCCATGCAAACGAAGTCGCGGGCACAAATCTAACGCATCCTACAGTAAATTAATAGGAATACAGATAGGATCCTAGTAGGAGGAAACAAAAAACTAAATCAGATGAAATATTACTAAATAGATATTGTTGCAAATGGTAAATAACAGTTTTTTTTATTATTTGGGGAAGGTTTTGTACTTATGAAAACTACTTATGTACTTATTAGGGTTAGGCTTTTCTTATAGATACTGAAGGAGATATATTTCACCTTATATCTAGTAGCTATATAGATGATGATGGACGGTATTTCACCTTATATTTAGTAGCTATATAGATGATGACGGAATTGTTTTGACTTATATATACTGTATGTCTGACGCTAGCTACGTTATTCCCGCCCCGGATTGCCCGCCTTCAGCCAGGAGGTCTTACGAAAGTGGAAAAATGAAGTGAAGCTGAACAGAAAAATGCAGTGTCCCAATAAGGTTTGAACATTTGAGTACATCTCTGCAGTCCAGACATTTTATTTGAATAATATCCTTGTAAATGTGCTTATTTTGTTCTTGTACTAATGCAGGGTTGTGGCTGTTACTACACAAGTGTGTCAGGGCTGAAGGCTCATCTGGGGCTTTGCACCCTGGTAAGAAGAAATCGTAACTTTTAATTTACCTTGGGCCGTACTTTGAATAAGTGGATGTGAAACACCTATTGGGGAATCTGAGGGCTAAATTTATGGGGAAAATCAGTGTTTTTAAAAATACATGCATGTTCATTTTAATTCATGAAGCACTTCAGAACTAAACGCAGGTCCTAAACCTGTGAAAGCCTAAAGACGGCGGAAAGCATTGCTTAATCAATCGGATGAAATAAGGAACAATTGACTGTATTGTAATATACTGTGTACAGCCAATTGTGTTAGTATCCTACTGTAGTACCTACACAATGTTTGTTGGACTTACGAAAAAATTGGACTTATGAACGAGCTCTCGAATTGAACTCGTTCATATGTAGGGGACATACAGTATTTTCTTTCAGCATGCTGCTTTTCTCCTGTAGGGCAATTTTCAGGCCGGGAAATATACATGCCTGATATGTAAGAAAGAGTTCAACTCGGAGAGTGGTGTGAAATACCACATCAACTCTGTTCATTCCCAGGTAAAACAGCACCTTTTTCCCTTTAAAATGTAACGAGCTTTATCTATATTTTCCCATAAATCTTAGTATGTCTACTGTATTTACAGATGAAAGTATTTCAGTAGTTAGAAAATCATATTTATGACTGTGTGGATAACAAGTTGCTAACTAGTCACCAGAACATGAGGATTACCTGAAAGCTTGTCTTGTGACCAGGACTGGTTTGTGGTCACGTCCAAGGCCAAGAGTTTCACCTCCAGCAGAAAGCTCAAGCCAAAGAAGCTGCGCGCCACAAATCCAGCTCTCCTTTCCCCCCAGGATCCCTGCACCCGGCAGGACAAACAGCCTCCCGCTGATGCTCAGAAGAGTGAATGCGTTTGCCCAGAAACATCAGAGGAGAAAACAAATGAAAAAAAGAGCAGAAAGTGCAAAATTAGTACAAAGGAGAAAGACTGCACTGACAGCCAGAGCAGCGGCAGCAGTGCAAGTGAGAGCTCCAGCAGTGAGTCAGAAGCAGAGGCTCCAGGGAATGAGGCCAAAACCTCAAGCTGAGAAAGATGCAAATGATCACCAAGCCATTCCTCTGCTACGTGATAATTTTCAATTCCCTTTTTAAGCATTTTACTTTTTTAAATATCAGTGGTTTTCAGGTGTGATTGTGTTGCACAGGGTCTGACTGACACGGCAGTCAGAGGTGTACAGTTTAATCCTTTGCTACTGCAATAGTGGAGACTCAAGAAAACTGTGCTTTTCTGCTTTACACCTAAAACAGCAGTCAAACCAAACAGGAAATAATGTGCCTGGTGAAAAAGCCAAGATAACTTCATCTAGGTGAACCGGTGTGAATTTGTGAACCTTGGTCTTGTGAGCCATTGGGTTACATGATGTTTAGCTTTACAGCACCTCCATATAGCTCCATTGGAAAAAATGTTGATGGGCATGTGTGAAGGCGCTTTGGGTTGTTGTGTATGATTGTGTATGTACATGGAGTTTATTCGAAAACAAATGTTTTGGGGGGAAAAAACTGCCCTTTAAGCTAAAGACGCTCTTCCTGAATGGCTGGGCGGCTTTACGTACTGTAATCTCCTAGAGTCGTCATTTGAAGGCCATTCCCCAGAAGATTGTTTTTTTTTCAAAAGATATTTTTCCTTACAATATTTCCCTTGTTTATTTATCTCATGCACCAATTCTTTAGATTGAAATCAAAGCTTTTAGTTCTCTTTTTTCAGTTTAGTTTCCAGCACTATTGTGTGTAACCTGCTGCATGTGTTGTCGTCCATGTGGATAATACTAGAATGTTTTTGGCTAGAGGTTCTGTGTCAGTGATGTTTCTTGCTGTATTAACTTTGGTGTACACTGTCATGGCATCTGCATCTAGTTCTGTGGACAAACATCAATAGACAGAGTACTAATAGACCACATGAGTATTGTAAGGGGTTCCTACTCTAGGTTTCATTCAGATCTATAATTTTAATACTGTATATGACCAAGTATGACTACTATGTGTCAAACAACCAACACATTTTTAATACAGGATTTTTTTTTTTATGTTAGACTGTACAATGTCTGTATAGACTTTGTTAAAGTACTTTATTAACCAAATTATGTTCATTGAAATAAAAGATGTTATATATGTGCAAAGAGGGAAATCACTTAAATTTGAAAAAGGAAACTTGTGCATTCACCAACACTGATGTAGTTCTGTGTAATGAAAATGACAATCTGGTCTTTTATGCTTATGAAAAATGGTGTTTGGAATATACGTGTGTTCTTTGATTAAGAATAATATGTGCATAATGTGTAAATTAGACGAAATTGAGAATAATACATGAAAAAAGTATAATACATGCTGATCAGAATATACAGTTTCACTCAGTTATTCAACCCCCATTGTAAATGATTTTTTTTTTGGCCAAAATTACTAACTTAAATAGCTAAACATCAACACAAAATGCTACTTTTAATGACTTCTACAGTATCAAAATTATTCAATCCCTTGATGAGAAACATCTTCAGTATTTAGTAGAGCACCGTTTAGCTATTATAACCTGCTGCAAATATGATGTCTAGCCAGACACTAGCTTCTGGCAGTGTGTCTGAGAGATCGGAGCCCATTCTTCATGGGCAATGGCATCTAATTCAATACGATTCTTGCACTTTTCTACATATGCCTCATTCTTTCTCGTCCAAACATCATTATTACAACTATCATCTCTGTCTTGCTCATCAAGGATAATTTTTTTTTTCATTTTATATCTGGAATTCTCCTAATCTGCTAAGTGCACTATATAAATGACTGTAAATCAAATACAATTAGCTCATGAGAATTGACCTTAAGTGTGGATTCCCTTTTTAAGCATTTTACTTTTTTAAATATCAGTGGTTTTTAGGTGTGATTGTGTTGCACAGGGTCTGACTGACACGGCAGTCAGAGGTGTACAGTTTAATCCTTTGCTACTGCAATATTGGAGACTCAAGAAAACTGTGCTTTTCTGCTTTACACCTAAAACAGCAGTCAAACCAAACAGGAAATAATGTGCCTGGTGAAAAAGCCAAGATAACTTCATCTAGGTGAACCAATGTGCATTCACCAACACTGACATCCCAAAGCGACATAACAGTCAATTTGTTCTCTTTAAAACATTAATTGTGTTTTATAAAGGATGTATGCGGTTACCTTGCTATTAAGCTTAAATGCTGCCTGGCCAAAAAAAGTCAGCATTTTGGAGAGGTCAAATTATTGAGCTGCATCAAGCAAAGAAAACATCTACGGGGATTTAAAATGACTTGATCAAAAAGACTTCAACACACTTCTGGATGAATAGTGCTGAACCATCAACTTTGTGGAAGAAATGTGGTCAGAAGAAAAACCTGATTGGAGATCACTTAAAGACTTGAAGTGACATGGTAAAAAAAAAAAACAGTAAAAGAAACAATAAAAAGCATAGCTATGTTTAATAGTAAAAGTAAGAGCATTTTCACAGGACTCACAGGAATAGGATTAAACAGCTGTGTGGCCATACGAAAACCACTTGTTATTGAGACTAATCAGAAAAATGACACAGATTGGACTTCTGGAGCAATGGGAAAAGTTCATGTTTCATGCTTCAGTTGGTCAGGTCTAGGCTCAGCAATGTTATGTTGCAATACAATGAAATCAGCTGATGACCTGAACATACTGAATGACCTGAGGTTCACATCTAAGGAGTTTTTCTTTACAGATGACACAGGCGTATTCCAGGACTCAAACTGTGAAAATGTGCTTCCGGTAGCATGAGGAATAATTTTCACACATGAAATGGTCACCACATTGTGTGCCATCATCAAAGTTTAAGGTGACTGAATGAAATTGTAAAAGTTTTTTGGCCAGGCAGTCTATAAATAACTTACTTAACACAACTGGATATTGTATGTGATATACTATTGTAAGTGGCAATGTGTATACATTTATTAAAAGGCAACGAATAGGTTTATCCCAGGACATGAGTAAAGAAATTATTTTAATTTTTAATCCATGTACACTTTTTCATAATTTTCCATATATATTGTTTCCTCCAAATATATTTGGCTTTGGGTGTTAAAGTACTATCATACAGTATATATACAGATACAGTCTCCATGAATTTAAATATGTTAACACATTTACACAATAGCAAACCATTCTACTGTCCCCCAAAAAAGGTAACTTAAACCTTAAAACTAGAGGTTTACTTCGCCCCGCATGCATCCGCCTAATGATGATCCAGTAATCAAACGGAAATTTATAATTACCTCACATTATGATATAAAAGTTGATGATGATGCTGCCTACTGAAAGCTGGCCACAATTATATGTCTGTGTGTATGTAACTGATCTTATATAGAGACAGCTCTTTGTACCTTCAACAGATTAAAAGAGATAAAAAAGCATACGCCAGAGTCAGAGAGAAATAATACAGATATCACAAGATGCAGATCGAATAAGCCTTTGAAGCATGCCCTTATTGAAAGGTGTATCCAGCCATTGGAAGTCCTCCACACCACCGGGCAATGAAGTTCAGAACATCTTGACACTCCGGACTGTGAGTGGTCTACAGGACATAAGGCATACAATATCACAGTAAGATTTTATGCTATATTTAGCATTATGCATTCGCTGAATGATATTAAAGTAATACAGGTAGTCCCTGACTTACGAATATTCGAGTTACGAACAGACCATGATCCTATGAACATTTCGTAGATGTGAACAAATCGCGGAAGTAGCACACGTTTTTGTACAAGTAGACACTTCAGTGCACCAGATACCAATATTTACAATTATATTCAATATTTTCAGTGTGTAAATTAATGTATAAAATGTCCAAAGTCCAGTATATTGTATGTGTGTGGGGGTGCGGGAGAGATCAGTCCACCTCACCGGTTTCAATGAATCAGTCTGGAAGCATAATTTTGGCTGTCCTGTAAAGCTTTCCCAACGCTGAAAATCAATCAACTTGGAGCTGTCCAAGAAAGTGGAAAACAGCTGACAGAATGGACTCCGGGATTCCCCACGCAAACTTAGTTTGCAACTCTAAGTGTCTGTGTGTGTATTTGTGTGTGTGAGAGAACGTCATCCTACACAATAACTCCCTCCTCCTTGTCCTCCTATCCTGTCAGGGTGGTTGTTTTCAAATGTTTTATTTATTATTTTATTTTAGGTGCAGAGACATTTCACTGTGAGACTCATTTCCTTAGGCGCGGTTACAGTTTTTGGACACACGATGCCAGTGTTGCAAAAGGAGAGAGATTTAGTCAAGTGAATTGGTACGCTTTATATTATATATTTATGTCAAAGGCATACAGTACGCACTTTGTCCGACTTACAACTTGGATGTAATTAAACTTGGATAATAAGTAGGGAACTACATGTATCTGCACATATTTACACTGCTCTATTTAGCTCTAAATTAATATTTTTTTATCCTTAATAATTACATATGGAATAAAACATTTAAAATGGAAAAACACTTAAATCCTTAACACTTAAAATTCGGATTTTACCTTGGTAGCCATCAGGAATTTATTCCAGTCGTCCTTGTTAGCTGCCATGCCTGGTTTTTTGAACTCAATTTTATCATGGAGAATAGGGTAACCTGCAGCACATCAAAAAAAGCAAAAATAAGAAATGACTAGAGAGATCTACAGCAAGCAAGTGCTGAAACCCTTGTCGAATAAGCACAACATTTATAGTGCAAATATTTACTTATTTCCCCAGACTAAGAGGGATTTAGCTTTTTTAAACAATAAATGATTTCAACAAGCTCTTGAAAAAAATATTATACAAAAATATTTACAAGAGTGGAAAATACAAGTCACTGACTTTTCACTGGGCAGAGTAACAGAAAGTAAATCTCCCTTTATTTCTCTATATAATCCCCTGCTACACTAATGCTTAAGCGTTTCACTAGGTGCTTGGATACCATCAACGTAGAAAGATTACTCAGTATGCTGAAGCCATGATTCAACTGCCTGCTCTAAGTCTGAAATGCTGACCTCCCAGGAACTCCTTTAATGGTCCAAACATGTGGAAATGGCTTGAAGTGGAGTCAAGACTGTACAGGGGATGTGGCCCTGTACATGTGTTGATTATTTAGGTTCAGGATTTCCACAGGCTCAATGTTCATAGGAACGACTGCAGTGGGCTCCAAGCCACCTCAGTCAGGATCATCATTCACGGACGTACGGCCTTCCTTAAAACATTTGCACCATTCAAGTTTTACAGCAGCTAAAAATCTCATCACCATACTGTTCTTGAAGTCTTCTGTAAATGTCAATCGTTTTTCCACCTTCATTCCCTAAAATTTTCAGCAGCAAAGTCCCACTTTGACTTGAATGCAGTTTCCTCAGTTTGGTAAGTAAACATGGCATTCCAACTCAAATACAGAATATAGTCAGTTTTCAGTATATAAAACCTATGTAGGCATTAAACATATTTTAACCTTTACTTCGAGGCTACACTGCTTAACAGTTAAGGATGAGGAGGGAGAGAGAGAGAGAGAGAGAGAGAGAGAGAGAGAGAGAGGATCTCACCTGTAATGACACAGGGCAAGGAACGGATGCCGATGTTAGCAGCAAGCAGTGACGCCTCATATGTGCCTCTCTCATCCTTGGGTAGGACCGGTTCTAAACGCTGCTCCATAGAAACAGTCAGGAGCCAGTCCCTGATCTCCTCCCTCATCTCCACCTGACACACACGGTCACTGGTTTAGTAGTCCCTACATAGCTGTCTGACACAAAGGCTACATAACTTTATGCTTTATGCTAACACAAAGAAGAGTAAACGATTTACTGTAAGTCGTAAGTTATGTATGCATTATGTGTTTGCAGACTGTAAATACATGAGAGAAATCCTTACAGTGACATGAAGCTTTGATGGAAGGGAGACCTCAAAAGGAATGTCTGTGTCCTGGAAATCTGTGTGGTCCACGGCATCTATTGTACCCTCGTCAATACACTGAATGAAAACAAGCACATGGAGCAGTTCACAAACTGTTTTGTGTTGAGAGTATCCTAATGATCTAATGATCGAAATACTGACAGACAAATCAACTGAAAAACATAAGCATACAAAATTAGTTTTTAGGTCTGACAGTTGATTAACGCAAAAAAATCAGACTTACATCTGCCAAATCCAGGAAATGGTTGAGGAAAATAAAGGCCATATTCTCCGACCCAATAGCCTGTTGAAAATTATTCAAACATAACAGACTCTTTTCACATTTCGGAAATATGAGAGGCATTCAGATCAAACCGGAACTTGTAATGACATGTCTGGTGAATGAAGGAATAAAACGGACTGACATTTACAAGCAAGCGCAGTATGAATGACAATCCAGGCCAAGGTGGCTTGCAGCCACTGCAGTCCTTTTCCATGCACATTCAGTGAGAGGAACGCCTGGTGCGTGAAAATCGGCAGAGAACTTGTCACACTGTGATAAGGAACTCATTACAGGAAACTGGCTGGGAGTTATTGTCACATCCCCTGTACACTCCTGACCTCACCTCCTTTCCACATGTTTGGGCCAATAAAGGAGCTCCTGGGAGGCCAGGCACGAAACAGGCAGTCAAATCATGTCTCAGGACGTACTGAGAAAACCTTCTACCCTAATGGTAACCAAGCACTAGTGAAACTCTGGCATAAGTGCATTAGTGTTGCAGGGAATTATATACAGTAATAAATGGAGTTTCTGTTAATTTGCACAATCAATGTTCCAGTTTGACTTGAATGCCCTTGTAATTAGAGACAATATATTGATTTGGGCATTTCTTCTAAAAACTACAAAAACATTACAAAAACAGTCTTGTACCGGATTCCAATGTGAGCAAAACCATGTTTATTGTAGTTTTTTTTTTTTTTATCAGTCTCTGCAAGATCATCTGGAAGGACTCACCTTTGCTGCCAGGCCTGCCTCATAAAAAGCCTTGTCTGCTGGAATTAGCTCGGTGTGCCTAAGCAGTGAAATGGATAACTTGGCTGCCAAAGTACTCTGGGAAACAAAAAGTGACAAATATATGTTCAGAAACTAATTTGACCATTGAGACCTCTTCAGCAGAGTTAAATACAGGATTACTCTTCACTCTTATGTCTCTCTTATGACCCAGGTCTCCTTTTTTCAAATTTAATAATCACAATTAACACTTATTTTAAAATATATTAAACTACTATATATAAGAAAACATTTTTTCAATGTTTATGAATGTGTTGAAACATGAATGATGTAAAATAATCCATACATAATACAGAGCAATATGGAAAAAAAAAAAAAAAAAAAAACGCACACACACACGCACCAGCTGGTCGATGCCTTTGGCTGCTGAGCGGCTTGCATAATAGTGAGCAACCACAAGCATCTGCTCAAAGACTTCATGAGCTGGAGTGTTGGCTTCTGTAGACTTGGTCAGGTTCTCACACTGGTTAAATAAAAAGAATGCTAAAGTCCTGAACGACAAGTTGTTCAATTTCATTATTTCAACCAAGTTTCTGATTATTACTAATTAACGAGTTAGAGAATGTTACTTTATATAATACACAAGCACCATTGTACAAAAAGAATTAAAAATCCTGTCTCTTTGGCAAACTCACCAGCAAGTGTAAACTGTCTCTCAGGTTAGCCCACATCCGATAGGCTTTGGCGCCATCCCTGTCTCGGAGGTTCACCAGCTCTAAGAACATGCGCTTGTAGATGTTGAAGTTCTGTGGAAATGGAGCCGGTAGACATTTGAAAAACAATGCTAATAACAATTCGATGGAAGATCTCCCGCCCCTCCCTCAACTGTACAATGTTCATGGATAGGAACTTTAGCTACTGAGACCAAAACCATTTATTTGTTTGTTTTTTTAGTATCAAGCTATAAATATGTTTATCTCTGTTGGACATTTTAACATCAGGGTCCGTGGTGTTGATCGTTTTGGAGCTGGACATTCAAGGAATTGTACATTTTGCATCATTTTCCAGAACCGGAGGTTGCCCATTGGATAGCACTAGCAATAGTGTCATATAGCACGACTGCAAGTGTGCTGTTGCAATTATTCAACAGTTCAATAAACTAGATATTAACATTGAATAATTGATATTTCACACACAATATGACCAAAATGTTTTTTCCCCACCAGCTACTTCCCAAAAAAGTCAAATCTGGATTTGCACCAGCTGCAGCATTAATCACCTGGAGTGTTGACTGTTGCCACATGAATGCACAGACTGAGTAGCAATAGTTATAGTGTAATGAACTATTGCTAGGGGAATTTTATGTAGTGAACACAGACTAGTAGAGTCATGTACACAGTGAAATGTCCCGGTGCTGTCCCGGCAGATTAGAGGGGACTACATTCAGGTATTGTACTGTAAGTGAGCTTTTCCAACTAGGACCACTGAGATTTTCCTGTAATTAAATACAGTAATATTTGACATGAGGTGTCTGATAAGCTGTCATTAGCACCACGATTATTTCCTGTTCACACTGTAAGCTGTGCACTGCACTGTAATGTGAAGGGCTTTAGCTTCATCCTATGCTGTGCGTACCTCAGAGCTGGCAGGCATCCCGTGCTGTACATACAGGTCAAGAACTTTCTCTACGTCTCCTTCTTTGATGAGATGGGTGGCATAAAGAGCACAGTATTTATGTAGGACCTTAAAATTCTGAAGCAGAAAAGGTGTATTTAGAAATGGTTCAGAAATGATGAGTGTTCGGAGCATTAGTCTCAGCTAAAAAGTACCTGCTTAGATGCAATATCGATGCATTTCTCCCACTGGCCTCTGTCTGCGTACACATCTAATGCAGCCATGACATCCACTCCAACCAGCTATCAAAGGAAAAACATCAGTTCAAACAACAAGTACTGTATAACTACTTTTAATATTAGGCTACAATATTTAATATACACTAATAATAATAGCCCTGTATATAACCATATTGCTCCATAAATGTATTAATTCTTAACATATTTACTTATGGCAAATCTTTTTTTATAACATAAACATTATATACTTACTAAGTCCACCTTGCCTTTGTGTTTCAAGTGCTCTTTGTAACACTGGTCAACATATCCCTCCAACCTATTGACAGAGTTACAGTTATAACAGCAACATAAAAAAAAAACTTATTTTGGCTTTTCATAACGTCTGATCATACATTTAAAGCTGAATTCATTCCAGTTGCAACACTCTCTGTAGCCACACCAGTAACAATTTAAAGGGACTAAAACATGAGAAGCATTTCATAAGCAATGGCTGTGAAACTGTCTCTTCTGGCATAAGGTGATTCCCCACATTGCTTACTTGTACCACATTTTTTCTATATTGTGGAGAGATGAATGTGCCAGGGTCTTACCTTGTGTCTAACTCTTTGGCTATTCGCTTGGCTTTGTTCCATTCTTCACCCTCCATGAAGGCATCTACAGCTTCCTTAATGAGGTCCAAGTTGAGGTATAGTTCAGCAGCCTGGGTGAACACAAGTTGTTTTTTAATTGGTTTGGGACTTGCCAGTCCTCTAAGGGATTTTGTTCGGACACCTCTTACATGTAGCTCATTTATGTAATTACTGTAGTAGATTTGTCTGACTTCATTTGCATGGAATTTAATTGCACGCTCATACGTGCGGTTTTTTAAATGTATTGCGCAACATTTTACCATGCGTAGAATAAAGTTGTGAAATTGTATGGTTTCCATTTAATTTCAAATTAGCAAATTTCAAATTGCTGTTTGATGTACGTACCACAGTGAACTTTCTGTGCTGCACCAAGCGTGGTCCAACAGTCTGAACAACATCCACGGCCTTCTCACGTGTTAAAAACTTGATGGCCAGTTCTGCTGCCTGAATGAGATGCAACAAATGTGAAAAACAAATGTGGTCAGAGCAGTGTTTTTTTACTTAGACTACTGGATGCAATGGCATAACTTTGGGTGCTGCTTTGAGGAGGGTGGGATGGGATGTTGAGGTCTCCACCAATTCCACCTCCTGTATTTTTCTGGGCAAACAGGCTGCTTCACAATCATTTAATGTGGAAGAGACAAAATATTAAACTGAATACCTCCTGTATTGAATAGGTTTTTTTTTGCTTTCTAAAAATAAAATTGTTGGTTGCTCTTCCTCTTGGCATTGCACACAACAGAAACCAGAACTCTGCATGGACCTTCGCCAAAAACATTTGCACTCAGTTTGTTTTAAGAATGTAAAATGTCGACATAATAGTATTGGGAAGTATTTATTTCCGCTATCATCACATTCCCTCTGGTTCAGAAGTTTACATACCCTTACCTAGTATTTGGTAATAATGCCTTTAAATTGAGTCAAATGTTTCGGGTAGCCTTCTTAAAGCTATGCTTAAAGCCATTCCTTCTGACAGAATTGGTGTAACCGAGTATGGTTTGTAGGCCTCCTTGCACTTTTTCAGTTCTACCCACACATTTTCTATTGGATTGAGGTCAGAGACATTCCAATATCTTGACTTTATTGTCCTTAAGCGAATTTGCCACAACTTTGGAATTATGCTTGGCATTGTCCATTTTGAAGAACCAATGACGATCAAGCTTTAATAAAGGAGGTAAGACATTTTGCTAAAAAGTCATCATTTTTGGGACACTCTGTATAAACATGAGCAACTTTAGTAACATTTTTATTACAAGGGCAAGGCTCCAAGGCTTCAGAACTTCATAAAGACACCAGTCCCAGTCCCTCACTGTACTCTGTGTACTGTTCGGTGTATTCCAGCAGGAGAGAGAAAATTACAACATTTGCATTGAGTTTAATCACACACAAAACTGTGCATCACTATTTATATTCATGACAACACTCGGGATAACACACTTACACATTAACAGAGAAACAAAACAAACACAATATTATGTGCAATATATAATGGCTCCTGCATAAACTCCCAGAATCAAGTCACAAAATAACAACAGAAATAAACAGAGTAAAAATAAATACATGCATTTAACTGTGCAGTCAAACATATAGTAACAAAGTGAAATTAGGGATGAAAACTACTAAAGAAGGAAAGCAAGGTACAAGGTGGAAAGTCAGTACAGTCAGTGAAGAATCATTATTGATACAAAAGATCCTGAATATAATGTGTGATTGACTCTCTCTCACACACACTTTTCTCCTAATCACATCTTTGCATGTCTTATGAATCTAAAAAGTGCTACATGATTAATCTCAATGGAAATTTTTTTTATGTCACTGTAAATATTTACATTTATTTCCCTTTTTGGATAAGACATTTGCATGCAGCTCTTGTGTGTAAATGTGTGTTAATTGCAACAAGATTATGTGAATATTATTATACATATGTCCCATTCCTTTAATGTCTATAGGTCAGCACCTATCCGTTAACAGGACACATGAGGGAGTTATCAAATTATTATTATTAACGCCTTGGTGATATTTCGCAATAGTCAGAAGCTTTTTTTTTATGTGTGTACCAACAGGACAGTTTCATTATCAATTATTTAGGACTCGGTATAACAGGGTTAAATACCTTAATGACTCGCTATTGAACGAATAGCATGTCACTAACACATCATTATTGCCTCATGTCAAAATGTACAGTCATTTTTATGTCCTTAAAAATTCATAATTGGGATCTCTATGCTTGAAAAACTAACCTAATTGGTCCCGACCGCAAAGACTTCGGTGCCGATTTTAAGTCGATGAGGTGTGTAGCAAATTCGGCTAGGTGGAATGGGGGCCTTTTTTTAGAAATAGTTAATCTGCTGTACTTAACCATACTTGGCTTATGCTCATCTGATGCTCAGAACATCCGCGTTTTAAACTCAGAATACCCGCTTTTTAAAATTTCATTTGTACCAAGATTCTTTGTGTGACAAATGGGAATAAGTAAGCACTTGTTCAATAATACTTCAGTAATGCTGAAATGTAGATGATGAAATTACCTTGGTCCAACATGTTACGAGAAGGTTCACATTGGATAAATCGTTCACTTTCAGGTAGCAGTCCACTGCCCGAGCATATTCACCCGTCTGCTCCCACTCCCGAGCCTGCTCAATCATACCCTCTACTCCCCTGTACACGCACACATACACACACACAATATGGAATTGCATCAGATGACAAACTCTGACCTACATAATTATGTAGGTCGACCAGTTACTGTAAAAGACTCTAAAGCTAGGTACACTGCATTCAGAGTAGAGTTCTCAATGTACACTGCAGAAATATTACCAAGATATTATGAAAGCTGAACGTGGGATATCAATGTGAGCAGGCTTAAAGATGGCCTGTCATCCATCTTTGAACAACAATCAAACTGTTCAGTACAGGATCCAATCTGATTTCTGTATCAGGCCTAGCACCACTATTCTCTAGGTTATCAAATGTTATGTTGTTGTTATACAGGGATTGGACAATGAAATTGAAATGCCTGGTTTTAGACTACATTAGTATGGTGTAGGGCCTCCTTTTGCAGCAAATACAGCATCGATTTGTCTTGGGAATGACAGATACAAGTCCTGCAGGTCAGAGTGATTTTGATCCATTCTTCTTGCAGAATAGTGGCCAGGTCATTATGTGATGCTGGTGGAGGAAAACCTTTTCTGACTCGCTCCTCCAAAACACCCCAAAGTGGCTCAATATTATTTAGTTCTGGTGACTGTGCAGGCCATGAGAGATGTTCAACTTCACTTTCATGTTCATCATACCAGTCACCAGTCTTGCTGTGTGTATTGGTGCATTACCATCCTGATACACAGCACCACCTTCAGGATACAATGTTTAAACCATTGGGTGCACATGGTCCTCCAGAATAGTTTGCAGTTTTTGGCAGTGACGCGCCCATATAGCACAAGTATTGGGCCTAGAGAATGCCATGATATTACAGCCCAAACCATCACTGATCCACCCCCATGCTTCACTCAACAGTCCAGATGGTACGCTTCTTTGGGGCTTCTCCACACCGTAACTCTGCTGGATGTGGGAAAGACAGTGAAGGTGGACTCATCAGAGAACAGTTCATGTTTCACATTGTCCACAGCCCAAGATTTTCGTTTCTGGCACCATTGAAACCGACATTTGGCATTGGCAAAAGTGACCAAAGGTTTGGCTGTAGCAGCCCGGCCATGTACATTGACCCTGTGGAGCAGTTTTGGTGGAAACAGGAGAGTTAATTCTGCAGTGAGTTGGGCAGCTGTGGTTTTATGTTATTTGGATACGATCAGGGTTGGCACCCGGACATCCCTTTCAGACAGCTTCCTCTTGTGTCCACAGTTATTCCTGTTGGATGTGGTTCGTCCTTCTTGGTGGTATGCTGACATTACCATGGATACCGTGGCTCTTGATGCATAACAAAGATTTGCTGTCTCGGTCACAGATGCGCCAGCGAGATGCACACCAACAATTTGTCCTCTTTTGAACTCTGATATGTCACCCATAATGTACGTGCATTGCAATATTTTAAACAAAACTGTGCTACTACTCTGCTAATTAAACCTTCACACTCTGTACATTCCACCAGTAAGAGCAATCAATGAAGATTGGCCACCAGGCTGATCGAAATTAGCCATGAAACCTCCAACACTAAATTGGCCAGTGTTTCAGTTTCATTGTCCAACCCTTGTATGTCTACAGTGTGAAATCTACAAATTTGATTAATAAACAAATAAATAAAAAAAAAATTTTTTTTTTACCGACTGCCATTTTTTGCAATATCTTTTTCATATTCCTCTTGAAGAATGCTTAGCTTATTGGGGATGTACTCTTTACAGATGCGCATAGCGTCACTCCACATGCCAGCTTCCTGAAACAAAACCAAAAGAAAAAAGATAAATAAATCACAATTCCATATAAATAATTGCTGTCCATGCTTTTATATATAGGTAAAAGACTTACTCTGTAATACTTGATGGCGAACTCAGGCCTCTGTGCTCGGAGAAGAAATGCTTCTGCTTTTTGGAAGTCTTTTTGCTCAAGGCAGTATTTGGCCTGCTCCACCAGCACATCAGCCACACTGTCTGGGTCATGAGCCTCAGCCACACGCTGGGCTGCATTCCAATCCTGTATATGTAGGTACCTGACCACATGATGATGATCCTTTATTACTAGCTAATCAAGCAATCTTTGTCAAATAGGAGACAGGAGAAACGTACAAAACCACACGCAGGCACATATGACGCCAGATGTGCATCCTGTACGCTGTGTACAATGCAACTTGATGTGACCGCAAAATGCATTTGCAGTGTATGTGTCTGAAGCTGAATGTTCAGTGCAGTGCCTGGAATTTTTCTTACTTATAAAGTGGTCTTTTAATATGTCACAGAGCTTGGGAAAAAAGCGAGAAAGCCAATCCAGTAACAAAGATAATGTAAAAAAAATTATGAGAAAGCTTGACTAAGAGTTCAGGCTGTGTTGAAGAACAACGGAGTTAATACAAATAATGACTTTAAAGCTCATTAGACTTTTAAAAATTCTCTTTGGCTTTGTGTTATACAGTGTAATATATTTACATGTATGTTTGCACATGTTGCAATAAATCATTGCACTTACTGTCTCATTTACTTTTTTTTTTTTTTGGATTTTTCCCCGATTTTCTCCCTAATTTAGTCGTGTCCAATTCCTCCCCGTCACTAGGGGGCTCCCACATTAAGGCTACTACTTCCACTCAGCCGGGAGGGCCGAAGACTATCACGTGTTTCCTCCGAACCACGTGACGCCAGCCGACCGCATCTTTTCGGGGGCGGCGTAACACACTCGGAGGACAGCGCTATCCGCTCCCTCCGTTGCGCGAGCTCACAGCTCACACCCCTGACTGGCTGTAGAGCCGTGATTAATGTGGGAGCACTAAGTACCTCTCATCCCTCCCCTCTGAGAGAGCTCGGCCAATCAGCTCTCTCTAGACCTCCGGCTGCGAGAGGTTACAGCACCACCCGGGATTCGAACTGGCGATCTCCGGATGATAGGGCGAGCGCTTTAACCACTGCGCCACTCGGAGGCCCACTGTCTCATTTACTTTGGAAATATAAAGAACTGAGGGGAGGCTCAACAGTACTACTTTTTCACAGCACAGTATGTATGTATAAATTTTAGAATTTAATTTAAGCATCCACAGAGACTGAAAGCTAGGAAGGTCACTTACATCAGAACTGCCTCTTTTGGCCTTCCTGCTTTGATGAACTCTGTCTCAGCTTCGCTAAATTTACCCTTGGAAAAGAAACATCACTATTACTCAAGATGCTAGAACAATATCAACAAAAAGTAATTACACACCACAGAGAGGTGGTTCATGGAAACCACGTAATCATCAGGAGAAAGGTACAACACTACCTCATCTTCCAGAAACATGGCATTCTTTAGATGGATTTCCGGAATCTTCTGTTTTGATGATAGTCGGGCCAGTTCAAATGCAAAGTCAAATGAACTGGGAAGCAGAATTTGAACAGGGTTGTGAACTGAACATGCATTACCGTGGAAGCTTTCAGATTTACAAATGTATGGTTAGGAAAAGAATTTTATGGTACTAGATGCACTGTAAACAACAAATACACAATAAAATCTGCTATAAAATGTTGTCAAAATGGAAATTCTCCCTACATAAACATGTGGTGGAGCACCTGTTAAATTATATAGAAATTGACATTAAAAAGTGTTTTTACAAGTGCACACCATAAAGGTTTGTAGGGTTGCTTGCTTTCTTTTGTGAAACTACTGGGGAATGATCACATTACAATAACAACCAACAGACATCATTTTTGTCTAGCAACACTAGTACTCTGGCATCAGGAATTGCTATGCATTTGTGAACTCGAATGAGTAAGTGATGATAAATCCACTCCTTACCGATTTTCAGCTGCAAAATCGATGGCATCCTCCAGTAGGCCAAACTTGGTAAGAAGTTTAACAGCGGTCTCTCCTCCTAGACTTCTGGCCCACAGGTAGACCACTTGCTTGTAGGCGCTGACTGTCCCGTGGCTCTTTGACACCTGACACGCACACATCAATGTAAGGATAAAAAAAAGGCAATTATTGTTCCTTATCTTGCAGCCAACACAACTTACTAATACATCTTTATAAGGATAATTGGGTATGTGACATACAGGATGTATGCTTATAGCTGGGATTTTCTGCTTAGAGCTGCTATAACATAAGTGAGAATGGGAACCAACTGGGGTGTTCTACAACCATGAGTGTAACTATAAAAGCAAAACATGGAGTTTCTTTCCAAACCAACTATCCTGCGCAGGCAGAAAGGTGTATATCAGTGCAGTCCTAAAGGAATGCGTCATTTCAGTGACAGCTTGTAATGTCTTAGCCCTTCAAGTTTAGTTATGGATCTCCATGCATCCTGCTCTGGTATTCTGCTTTACTTGTATGCTATTATGGATAAGAAGTCGTGCAAATAAAGTCGTGTACCCTATATGCTTCCTCCCACATCTCATTTGTGCCATACATGTTGACTGCTGCTTTCCAATCCTGACTCTGAATGTAGTGATGCTCAGCCTCCTGGAATCTTCCTTCAACTTCCAACTCCTGAAAAGATTAAAAGTAAACTATTTTAAACTAGTTTAAGTAACATAATACATTAAATAAGTGGCCAGACTAACATTATATATTAAAAAACCTGAATTACTCCTTGATAATCTTACCTTGGCTAAGTGAATATGAGTCTCCTTCAGGAGCTCTTTGTGGTGTTTGGCGACAAGACGAATCATGTCATCATAGAGCTTTTTCTTCTTGTACATGGTGATTGCCATATCAGGCTCACCAACAGTGCAAAACAGACTGAAAAAGAATTTCATCATCTAGATTTATTATCTTAAAAATGAGCATTTCCCACATTTTTAGGTGAAAAAAAAATTTAAACACAGCAAATCTGTTTATACTGCGATACTGTACGTAATGTGTTAAATGCTTCAAAATAAATCACATTTCAATAAAAACTATATTAGTTGTTGGAAATGTTGAACAAATCCTGACAGCTTTGTTCCCACATTAACAAACCTCAGTTAAAATTCTTCATTTACCATGACTGAAAACCAAGAAGAACACTTCAACTCAAAAATGAGTAGAAAGGAGTTATTTATATAAATGTATATGATATTGTAGAAATGATTCCTTGATACAAAGAAACCATTTATGCAATAAGAAAATCTGTGAACACAGGACAAAATAAACCAGAGCGCATATTCATTTTAGTGAGTTTACCGTTCAGCTTCTTTGTACTTCCCCTCCTTCTCTAGCTCAACAGCTCGATTGATGTAGAGAGCAGACACTTCATCCTCGGTCATGCATTTCACTGCAAGCTGGATTTAAAAGAAGGGCAGTTTAGAAAGAAACCAGCCTCACATATACAAAAAGTACAAGTAACATCCAGACATTGTTAATGTTTTGTTTCTCTACTGGCCTGTTTCATGTTGTGTTGGGAAATGATTCTCACAAACACACTCGTACTCTTACCTTGTGTGCTTGCTCCCATCTCCCTGCTTCAGCATACATGTCTATAGCATCTTTGATATGGCCGCCCTTCACAAACAAGCGTTCCGCTACCTGGAAACATGATGGAAAAGCAGTCACAATCTGCTACAACAGAGAGTTTTACCAAAGAGAAAAAAACTAAATCTGGGCCTAACACCCTTCACCCCTACACTTCAACCAACCCCAGAGGAATTATACTGTATATAGTTATTATTATAGAATATTAAATATTATATAAGTATATATAATATATATTATATTATATATATATATAATATATTTTCCCTGCCATTTTATTATTTAATTTCAATCTCAATAATCAGTTTATTTTGACCACATCCAAGGGTTCAAAAGCAAATGCAAACTTATTGAACTCTGTTACTGTAGCACTCATTCTTACAGTAAACATAGGGCCCCTTCAAAAGCTTCTGTATATCAAAAATTTATGCAGAAATTCTGATTCTGATTGTTTGCTGAACAACGGCAACAAAGGTATTTTTCGTTGATATCTCTTATCATGCAGCGAACTAGAAAATCACTTGGTTCATTTGCAAATTTTATAATCTAACGGTGTAACAAGATAAACTGAAAACTCATACAGTTATAAAGGATAATTAAATTTTTAATATTAGCCTAGATTAAAATGAGCAAAATGAAGTGAGGCTAGAGGAAGCACAGAGACAGATGATACCCAGTGCCACAGCTTTTCATTTCAGATTTCAATATTCACATTTATTAAATAAATCAGTGTTATCTGTCAATAAAGAAGGACGTTGTCTTACCGAACACTAACCAATATACTGGAAAGAATGCAATCATGTCAAGGCATGTGTCTTGAACTTTATGCTTATTATGCCAGCAGTGATCTCCTACCTCATATTCCTGCAAAGAGGCATAGTGTTGGGCGATCTTTAAATAGTATTTGGCGGAGGATTTGTCCTCTTGTAACTCCACAATGTGCAGAGCTTTCTTCCACTGACGTGCCCCAATCGCTGCTTCGACTGCTTTGGAACCACACCTTCATCAGAAAAATATGAAGTGTAGATGAAAAAGCAAGCAAAAGGTTTTATATCTATAAAATTTTTCAGTCAACATATTATTATTTATTGGTATGCGCAAAAGGTAACTCAAAGAGATTTGTAGTATTACACAGACTCTACCCCTGGAGAAACAGCCGTCTTTTTTGCATAAAGGTACTTGTATAAAAAATATTTGAAAAGTTTGGTATTAATTCTTTTTCTCATATTCTACATAAATAGATAATGCTTGCTTTCTGAAATTGTCAATATTCCAGCAACAGACTTTCCTCTAAATATTACCATACAACATACTTTCCAATAAAACCTGCAAGGATAGAACCCTCAACGTCCCAGAACAAATGATGTGGCCGTGATTGAAAACAGTTGGTTAAGATTCATGATAAAAAATGACCAGTAGAAATCAGAGCTATGTTTAATTGTGAAAGCAAGAGCATTTCCATATATACATTGTGATGAGAACTCACAGGATTGAGACTAAATAGCTGTGTGGCAAAAAGGAAACCAATTGTTGATGAAATTCATTGGGAAAAAAGGCTTCAGTCTGCTACAGAGCAAATAGATTACATATTGGACCAACGGAGAAAGTTGGTCTGAGGAGTGCAGATTGACCCTATTCCAGAGCAATGGGTGAATCAGGGTAAGAAGGAAAGAACATAAAGTGAAGCACCATCATGCACGTACAAGCCTCTTGAGGCAGTGTTATGATCTAGGGTTGCTTCAGTCTGTCAGGTCTAGGCTCAGACAGGGTATTATATATCCTAACTGTTATCTCTCCTTCTCTTCTGCAATCCCTGCTATCCGTCATCACCCAAAATGAGGATGGGTTCCCTGTACCCTGAGTCTGGTTCCTCTCAAAGTTTCTTCCATTTGCCACCTTAGGGAGTTTTTCCTTGCCACTGTCGCCCTCGGCTTGCTCATCAGGGACAATATGATAATTCTGATTCATACACATTCACATTTCACACAAACGTCTATAATTCTTATGATTGCTTAAAGCTGCTTTGCAACAATGACAATTCATAAAAGTGCTATACAAATAAAATTGCATTTAATTAATATGGAAATAAAAGCAAGCATGTCCAGTGACATATTAGCGTGTGTGACTTTATATTTACTGGCAACATAGATAAAGACAATAAAGCTAATATTTTCATGTATAGATGCATCATCACTGTTATCCAGGAAGCATTACCTGAAATCATGCATGTCAGCCACAAAAATCCCATTAGTGCAAATTTAATGATGGATAATGATCTGAACATACCTTCTCCCTAATGAGTCTACATATTGTATGTTCTATCAGGCATGTCAACACAAAGAAAAACTGAGGAGACCACCGACACTGTTGCTGAGACTGTTACACACACTTTCAGCATGGTTGCTATCAATTCACTCTTACCCGGCCTCAATGTAATGATTGACTGCAGCATCCATTCGTTTTTGCTGGATTAGATAGTCACCCCAGGCCTCCTCTAGCTTCACTACTTCAGAAGGAAATGCCACGCGTGCAAGCTCCACAGCTGCAGGAGTGAACAATACATGTGTTGTGCTAATATCTTTTGCTCAAATTCCATCTGTAATGAATCCATTTATAGTGTGACCTACATAAACCTTTACTCACCCTTTTTAAAAGCGTTGCCTTTGCAATAACTTTCTAGAGCACGCTGGTTATTACTTATCCTCCTGAAAAGGTCACCTGCCTGAGAAGGAAAAAAAAAAAACAAATATCAGAATTTACCACGCAGAGTCAATCCAGTTTTACATTATCATCATCATCATTAAAAAGAGAGTAGAAACGTAAAATGAAAGAACAGTCTAAACAAACGAAAAGTCCAAACTAACGAGAATACTTCTCCAGGCTTCCTAAAAGATTTTTTTTGGCCCCCATTTTTTGGCAAAAAACTACAAGAAACTGATTATTTTCCAGTGGTCTCTTATTTTAGTTAAAAAATCCACCAATCCAAGATATCAACTTTTAGTGCTCGTCATTTTTAGCAAAACCAAGGATGCACTGTGCCTGTATTAAAAGCTCCTAAATTCAAATCTAATGTTTATTGTGCTATATTAATGTAGTACTACTCTGAATGCTTTGCTTTGGTTCACTTTGATTTAGGAATTTATAATAAATTTCTCATACTTCGCCAGATTGTTAGCCAGATTGTAGGGCTTCTAATCCAAAACTTAAAACACTCTGGTACACTGAAGTGCGACTCACCCGCTCATAGAACTCTTCTTTAATGAGAGCAGAGGTAATGCGGGTGACGATACTGCTGGACAAGAGCTCGTCCCTGTTCATGGCCAGCCAGGCAGCTTTGGCTGGAAGTCCGGCCTTAAGGTAAAAGTTAACTGCTCCTACATAATCGCCCTCGCTTTCCTTCATTTCCCCTGCTTTCTCATTCTGTTTGGTCTCTATCAGCCAGGCGGAGTAGCTGCGTCGCATGTTCTCCAAGTCTGGGTGAGCCTGTAAGATACATGCATACTGTGCATTGAAGTCTATAGCGAGCAGAAGCTACAGTACATGAGACTTTCAGAATAGCAAAACAGACAAAGGCAGTAAAAACAACCACTGTTGAAGGTGTAGCATTTATTTAGCCAGTCTACTGCAAATTTATGAAGAAACGATTAGTTACCTTGGCCTCTGCTATTGCAATGTAGTTGTCCCACATTTGTAGTTCCTGGTACATTTCCATTACCTCACTGACTGCATTCTGCCAAGCAGAGCAATATCATATTATAATATTATCAGCATTTATTTTTATAAAAAATAAACACCCTACTTTGGACTCTTCTTATTTAACACCACAGTTAAAAAAATGTAATCTATAAAAATTACCTGTTCCAAGTAGTACATCTCGGAGAGTTTATAGTTCTTATCTAGCATTGCTAGCCGCGCTTTTACTTGATAATGCTCCTTGCCATCACCTCCCTACAGCAAAGCAGACCACGAACAACAATACACACACAACTCAAACTAACATCATAATCACTTACTGAGCAGTAGCATGCCATCCGCACAGCATTCAAACCAATGTGTTACAAAAATACATTCATAAGTACAAATATTTATATTCATTGAAGAATTTTGTAAAATATCAAATTTCATCATATATAGAGACTTTGAAAATAATGCATTGTAGTTTGTATACATACAGGTTCCATGGAATCAGCAATTTTATTGGTCTTGTTCAAGAATCGTGCTTTGGACACGTTCCCTAAAGCTGCAAAGCACCTAATGCAAAAAATACAAAGTATTTAGTGGTAGCACTGACCTATATGACATCATAACAGCTTTTTTACTAACTATTACTATTATTCAGACCTTCACATCACCTATCAAAAACTGCTACTAAATAGATATTACTCTAGGGCTACAACAAATATTTTAAATATTCAGTATAAAAAAAAATACTGAGTACTCAAGACTTCAATCATTTGATTAAAAACGCTAATTTATTTCATTTATTTCCGATTAAATTTTTTTTTAAAGCAGCCGTACAATACAAATCTAGAAAAGTCGTTTCATGTGCTGGACAAAAGAGGATCACTGAAATCTAATATATCTAAATGTGTTTGCAGCAACCAGTGTGTTTAATTCAATTCAATTCTGCTTGTACAGTGTGTTTAACCGTGGACAACCATCTTCATGGTCATCAAGTGGAACCCCAAACACAGGATGTGTTTCATTAAGTAACCTTTATACCAACATTCATGTCTGAAGAACTCATATGATTTCCTACAGCTGATATAACAGGAGCCATGTCAAAGTTAGAAAATATATTAAGGAAACAGCACGATTTTACCTCTGTTTGTTAAGTGTCCTACTAACCCAAAAGGTGATCCAGGATATTGTTACTTTTTAGGTAGCAGACAGAGCATTATAATAAAGTATATAGATCACAGCTGGTGTTAAGACTCTAAAACAGATCTTAAAAGAGAGGAGTGCAAAATTAAGTCACGAGGACAGCTGTAATCTGTATCAGATATTTGCTTACTAAAACTAACACTAATCAATTAGCCTTTCATAATCACTATTACCATATACCATAAAGTTGGAGGTTTAAGAGCCTATGTATTACATATTATTGTTAATTAGGCTGTTCATTAGCTGATTAGTTAAATCTGAAAAACACTAAAACATGCAGGGGTTTCTCCAGGACTAGAACTGAGAACTGCTGTCTTAATGGATGCCTTGACATTCAGCTCTTGCTCCTCTTTCCTGTCTCTCTCCTTCATACCTAATATGCATTAAACAAAACTTTTTTACTTCTGAATACCTTCAGTGCTTTTTTCAGCCACAGTTACAGTCGTTTATTATTATTATATAAAATTATATAAAACTTGCTTCAGGACAACTACTAAATAACTCCCATTAGGAAGGAATATTTAACATGGGTAACCTAACTTATTTTCCCATCAGGTTTCCCCTCTGATTGACGGATCAGATTATTGGGGCGAAATGGGAAACTATGGTTACATTTAAGACGTTAAAAAAACTCACCTTTCTGCAATGTGTAGCTGCTGTGCCTCCAGAGACAGCTTGCTCAGCGTCTTCCACATGGCTTCAGTCTCAGCACACATTTCTAGGGTTTCTAGGAATGCTGTGGCTCTATGGCCGTGCACACAGAGATGATCGAAAATAAGAACAGACATCATTCACTTAAACTTAAAACTTGGGTTACATCAGTTCAAAGTTGTAAAGTTCAGGAGGTTGCCGTAGACAATAATCACCATGAAGGCTCCAAATCTACCTCTGCATTTATAATATAATACAGTACACTCATAGAAAACCTTTAGCAGCAAAGTATACTTAAAGAATACTGCCATGTTTTTCTTCCTTTTCTTGATTTTATATTCGGCCACAGTAACATCCATTGGAATGTTTCACACTGTCCCACATATTTTAGCATTCATTTCAGGTTTGTTATATCATGACTTACCTCACTAGCCTTTATTTTTTCCCTCCCAATTAATACAAAAAAGTCTTCCATCCTTAAGACTTTCAATTCGTGGTAATATATAGTAATTACTGGTTTTGAAAAGTGCTGACACAGGAGACTCCTTCCAGAAATGTTAAATAAAAGTATCTTTAGAGCAACTGCCATTTTATTTGCTAAAAAACAGAATTCTAATCTATTTATTATTAGGTTTTAAATTAGATAGATGATTGAGATACAAGTCTCTGTTACTATAGATACACTAATATTTCAGCATAAGTGTAAAGCTATGAACCATATACAGTATAAAATATTGTGAATTCGAGCCTTATCGAATGTACTGTATTGAGCACCTCATACTGTACCTGAAAAAATCTCCATCATCAATGGCTGTTCCAAACTCTATCAGACCTTCATCCAACGTATAGGAGACCGTGTTCACCCCTTCCAGAACAATCACCTCAGTTTTGCCGTTTGCCCTTTCCAAATCAACAATATCACCCTGAAAAAAAAAACACATAAGTGTTTTATAGCCATGAAAGTGAAGGAGAGTCTATGAAAATGTAGTTTCCTGAAATGTGTCCTGAAATGCCATCACTGGGACATGGGAGCTTAGGCTGAACCTCCAAATGATGCTCCAGAGGCAAAAAAAAAGCTCAATGGTTGAAAATACATATAAATAGTAACTAGCTCCAAAAGGAAGCCAATATCACGTAGGAGAAGTAACTAAAACAGCAGGAGGCGAATGCTGACAACTCCAAGAGCATAGGGAAATAGGACTGCCAAAGTGCAACAGACAGACCAGCACCTGATAAAGAAACATCCATGGCATGGCTATGCAGTTTAGCTCTCAAAGGTGAGATTCTCACTTTGTGCCACCAGTGTAACATTTTGAAGCATGTTGACATCAAAAGCAGAAAAAAAATGTTTAAAGTAAATTAAAGCTGAAATAATTCTGTCTCTTAGCTATTATTTTAAAATGACCTCTTGTATGGAAATGAAGCATAAATGCTTATTGAATTAACACAAAGTTGTATGGTAATGTTGGTAATGTGAAAAATGATGTCATCCTTACTCCGGGTGTATGTAAACTTTTCACTTAACTGCCTAAAAGCTTCCTACTCACTTTCAAAGGGAGCATGGTGACTTTCTCTGGACTATCGATGTTGTACCACACACACAGGTTGCTGCGGTTCTGAGCAACCACCACATCACTGCCTGGAACCCACTGCACGTAGGAGCAGAAGCTCAGGACCGTGGTTTTCAGCCCGCTCTCGATATCATACAGGTTCAGCTGAACAGAGAAAAACGGAGAGAACGCAAAGAAACAGGTAAATGTGAAAGATGGAATAAAGCTCTTACAACCACAAATGACCGTTATACAGTAAGCCTCACTGTTAACTTGTATCATTATATTTAATACCTTACTTAAATGTGTTGCAAAAATATTGTGTACCCGTAATTTCTTGTCCCGGAAAAGCAGCTTGCGACCCGTCTCGTTTAACTCCAGCCAGTCAATCTTCATGTCATGACTAACAGTCCCAATGTTATAACCAAGAGCCAAGTCCACTAAACAAGGAGAAACACTCAAGACTGTTTACTGTTTTTTTTTTAAGCTGTAAAGTTCTATAACTGATCTTTAATTAAGTACAGTACAGTGCTTTATTTGCCCCCTTCGCTGGAGTCCCTAAGCCTTAGAAATTGCTTTGTAACTCTTTCCAGACTGATACACGACTTCTCATCTGTTCTTGAATTTCTTTGGTCGTGGCATGACATGTTGCTTTCTGAGTTATTTAAAATGTGCTCACTTTGTTAGACAGGTTCTATTTAAGTGATTTCTTGATTAAAGAGGTCTGGCAGCAGTGGCGGTTTTAGGCATGGGCGAACTGGGCAGCCGCCCAGGGTGGCATTTTTTCACGACTCCAGGGGGGCGGCACTTAGGGGGGGGGGGGGGTGGGGGGATGGGCCGGCGCGCCGCTAAACGTTTTTTTATATCTGATTTTGGCGCGGCGGCGCCCCTGTGCAAGTTTGCTGAAAAGGTGCAAAAGGTGTCGCACTGAAGCTGTGAGAAGTGGAAAGGGGAGGGGAGGGGAGGAGCCGCGGAGGAAAGTTTGTCTCGCAAAAGGAAGGGAAATCCATCCAGTGGTGGCTAAACACCTTGACTTTCTTACAAATAGCGGCGCACAGTTCATTTACAACATTATAAACACAAAGCTTTAATTATAATTATATTTATTAATTGTTAATTATAATTTATTTGTTTATTTATTTCAAAATTGTGTGAAATGGCTAATAAAATGGTAATAAAACGAATAAATGATTATGTGGAGATGAATTGGTTTAGTCCTGACTTCTGGTTGTGAGTGACAGTAGGGGGGGGCGAATCAGTTGATTGTCGATTTCAAAATAAACAGCGATGGAGAGAAAAAGGCCAAAACTGTCAGGTGCCCAATTTTGAAAAAAGAGAAAAGAAGAAGAGGAGAAACGAGCAGAAGATAAATGTATGCAACAGAGTTCTCTCTGTATGATTACTGTATCCTGTCAATTAAGTTCTAGTGATGATTAATGTTATAACGTTAGGTTTGTTAGCCGTCTTGCTATGATACTTGTTATGCTTAACCTGCTAAAAAACAATATAAGCCCAATAGAAACCATCACAAAAATTCGAATGATTTATATTAAATACCATTATGAACCATTCACTTTTCCCACTAAAACCTTATTACAAAATTCCTTATATTCCTTATTGTTTTTGGGCACTTTTCCAATAGGATTTAACATCCCACCCACCAATAGAATCCATCACATACCAATACACACCATTATACTTTCCATTACAACCAATAAAATTCCCATTATAACCCTTAAATGGTGTTTTTGGGCAGGGTTGTATAGTTTATTTACTACTATTATTATTTTTTATTATTTTTTAAATATAGTGTCTAATGGTTCATGACAGACATTTATCATGTAAAGGCATGTTTGTTTAAATTTCCATTTTATAAGAGTTACACTGCAGGCTACAGTGTTTTGATGTCAATTTCAATTGCGACTTTTGGACTGCTCTCAGGATTGCACTTACTCTGCCAGTGACTGTAGCTAAAGCAGAGAGGAGCTTTTCAAAACTGAAGTTGATCAAGTTATATCTGAGATCAACCATGTCTCAAGAACGTCTCACTGGCCTTGCTCTCATCAGTATCGATCACTCAGTAGGGGAGCAGATCTTGTATGATGACATTATTGATGATTTTGCATCAAGGAAGGCCAGAAAGGTCAGATTTTAGTTTCAGTTTTTTGTTTTTTTCTGTTTCAAGTTCAGTGTTATAATTATATTTTTCTGGAGTGTGGTGTGCTTTTTAGATTATTTCTTTATTTACACAATATTTAACTATATTTTATCAGGATTTTATTCGTAATAAAAGTAATATGTAAAAGACAGTATATTTATTTATGCTCCACATTTTTTTGTGATATTGTATGTTTTGAGTGATTTGTGCAATAAAACAACATTGTTTCTGCAAAGTTTTGATTTCTTGTAATTTTTTTAATTGTGTGGGGGGGGGAGGGGCGGGGGCGCCCAGAGGCAGTCTCGCCCAGGGAGTAAATCAGTGTAGAACCGCCACTGTCTGTAAGTAATCAGGCCTGGGTGTAGCAAGGGAAATTTAAGTCAGCTTTCCAAAAATTGTGGTTAATCAGCGTTCATTCATGATTTAGTGGGGGAGGGGGGGGGGGCAAATAATTGTTTGTAGGGCTGAAACTATGGAATGTGCTAAATCATAAATAGACTGTTCAGCATGATCAAGAAATAATATGACAAAAAATGCTGAAGGAGTGCGTCCATTACTGGGACTTACCTATGGCAATGGTTTTGATGTCGATTAGGTAGGCCAACTTCTTGTTATCATCCACTCCTCTTTGCCTCCTCTCATTCAGACGGACGCTACACACACACACACACACACACACACACACACACACACACACACACAAAATGTAATCATAGTGGCAGTCCTGACAGTTTTCATCCAATGCTCCTTAGTTAAGCAGTTAACCAAATTGCTTATATCTGATTTGTGACTAGCCTCAGTCACTGTACTACAATGAGGCTGATATATATTTTTACTCTTAGTTTATACAATATTCAAAATATTAAAGGCTAACACCACATTGGTTTTACAGTTTAAACAGTTCTCTCTGAAAATATTGGGACAGTAGTCAGGCTGATTCTTGTGTGCTTATTGTACACTTCAAACATAAAAACAGAACATAAAATATGTTGGACATATCTAATTTACCTGTATTAAACAACATGATGAATAATATCAAATACGGCTCAGTTTACCTGATAAGGTGGGGATTCATAAATTCAGTGCGAACAGATCCTAAGATTTCGTTCTTGCCGTACTCCACCAAAGACAGTTCTCCCGCGTTGAAGATCATGCACACCTGCTCCAAAAACAAACATCTGGGTATTTATAACATTCTACACAAAACCCTATGATGATTCTCCTACAGACGTAACAGTTCAATCTGTTATTTGAAATTTTTGAAAAGAAAACTATGATTTGTATATTTGTCAAAATACGTAGGAATTAATACTTTTTGTACAAAAAGCTACAAAACATTTAGAACGTAAACATTCCAAACTTAATGATATTGTAGAAATCAGATACATACAGTTTCATTTTCAAAGAAGAACTTCTCATTCCCTCCAGAGCCCTGCCACACCACCTGCAAAAGGATGCATCAGACAGGATTATTACTACATTACACACACACACACACACTCATTTTGTAAATGATGTAAATGCAGCATGCTCCAAAAGTATCAGAACAACAAGGACAATTATTGTGTCTTTCACTCTGTTAAAGAGTTTTGAGGTCAAAAGATGGACACGAGTTTACAGATCAAACTTGTAATTTCCTGATATTGCTTTGTTAAACAACTTAGAATATCGCACCATTCGTCGCTTAGCATTCAATTTTAGGTGACAAAAGGTATTGAAATAGATAGCTTTAAATTAAATAACACTTAATATTTGCTTGCGTATTCCTTGCTTGCAATAACTATCAAGCTGGCAAGCGACTGCTCACTACCAAACTCCAGGCTTGTAGAACTGAACACACTGAAGAAGCAATGGTGCCAATTCCAAAACCATCAGAATCTGGAGCTTTGTTAGACTGCATTATCTTAAACTAGGGGTGCTCCGATTGAACGGTCGCCGATCATAATCGGCGGATAATAGCTTTGGGAAGGCAGTCTCTATAATGGCCGATATAGAAAAGCCGATCAAATGACGCAAAACTCGCAGATTTTTTTTTCTTCTTTTTTTGCGCGCGCTGTTAAAATGGCTTCACCGGTCTGGCAATTCTACGTGTTGTGTGAAAGACAATACATTAGCAATCTGCAACCTGTGTAACAAGCCAATTCCACGAGGCGGGAAGCACCCAAAGCATTTTAACACCGCGAACCTCATCAGACATTTGAAGGTTAGTCACGTAAAGGAACACGAGCAGTTTTCAAAGTTGGCTCGCGCTAAGAGAGCGGGAGAGCTCAGTAACTCCGCCGCTCACTCAGCTGTCGGTAATTCCCTTATCTTACCTACGCGAATTACAGTTCATCCTGATTCACCGCGAGTTTTGGCGCTGTGATCACGTTTCCATCTTTCCGCGTTATGTTAATGTTCTTTGTTTTTTTTAAAGAGGAGTTCCAGTTTTTCCTACTTGTCAGAATTTCATACCGTTAGAAAAAAGAGTTAGTTATAACGGTCTGTCCAACATTATCCAAATGACCATAAGAATGCAAAAAAACGAAAAAATAAAATAAAATGCAATACTCAGTTTTAACATGGGCAGCAGATTCTGACACATGACGGTACTTAATCAGAATGTAATTCCTATAGTTTTAACATGGGTACAAACGATTAAAAAAAAGAATCACTCCTACCCTTCAATTCACAGGCCAACTGTTAAATATACGCATGTGAGTCAATTAAAAGCACAAAACTATGAAATACCTCAGTAAATTCGCACATGAATGAATTTAAGCGTCACCTATTTTTATGCGCATGCGCAGCAAGTCTGGGTAGGAAATAATGATGAGTAGGACGAATTGATAGAACACCGGTCCTCACGGATGCGTGCGGTCCTTGTAGAACTTCCAGCGACTCACGTCCCACCTGTCTGTTATTTTATTTACTGTTATACAATCTACAGGAAAGTTGTATTTGTCAAGCTCTAATCTGTTCCCAATTACTAACCAAACACAGCCTGCTATGTTTTAAGTTGACGTGTTGCAAATGTTGCTGGCTAATAAATACAGTTCATGATATTCCTCTGCTTGTAATTTCAATAATTAATTTACATTGTTGTTATAGTTTAATAAATAATGCTACATGATAAGGCTTCAAGTAGACCCTGTAATCGGTGATCGGAAATCGGTGATCGGCCTCAAAAATCCTGATCGGAGCACCCCTATCTTAAACATTCCAGAACTTCTTTAAGAGATCATTTCTAGTCCATATCCTTTGCACAACAACAGGATTATCGGTTCTTTGAAACCTTACCCCTTCAAACGGAGGGTGTATGTGAGGTGTATGCTGTTTGATTGTCTGATTGTGAGTACATTGTTAGGTTTCTTTCTCAGGACATTCCAAATTGTTGTATTTGATATGCTCAATACTTAGTGTAATGGCTCCAATCGATTTTGCCTGTTCCGTCTTCTCTCTGGTTTTTAAAATAGCTTGCTTTTCCCCCACATACAGTACATCTCACTGGACTTCATGTTGGTTTATCCTTAAAACCAATTTGGTGAGGCCTCAATCCAAGAGTATACATTCAGAGCTATCAAACAATCAGTGTAACAGAGCACATCTAGGTAACAAGAAACACCTGCCAGTTGCATCTTACAATATTTTTGAAACTTCTCTGGAAGTAAATATCATGAAAAGAAAACTGAACTTCTGATCGATCTTCTCATATTCATCTTAGAGTATTAAACCCTAAAATAGTCTAGTTGTTACAATACTTTTAATATGGAGGGTTTTTTTTTTTAATCAGTTTGAGTGCAGAACACAACTTGCATATATTTTGACAGATTATTTTCCTCAGCCTCACAAGATTGTTGACAACAAAGGATTTTGTTGACATGGTGGCTTAGTAGTGAGCATGGTTGCCTTGCACCTCCACATCTGGGGGCTCAAATCCATCTCAAATGGTCCAAAGACATAGTGGTGTTTCCAAATTGCCCATATTGTGCGATAAGTTGTGTTAGTGTGTGTACACATGTGTTAGTGCGTGTGTGTGTGTGTGTGTGTGTGTGTGTGTGTGTGTGCGCGCGCGCATGTGTTAGTGTGTGGCTTGCAATGGAATGTCACCCCATCTAGGGTGTACTGTGCCTTTTTCCCCAAGCTCCCTTGGATAGGCTCCAGGTCACCCACCAATGCTCCAAAGTCCAATCTGCTTCCTAGCAACCTGAAGCATTTTTTCTGATTAGTGTCCCTAACAAGAGGTTTTCTTATGGCCACATAGCTGTTCAGTCCCAATCCTGTAAGATTTTGTCACATTGTGGGGACAATGTGTGCTTATTTAAATTCAAATGGACGGGCAGTGTACTGTATATTGTGGTTATATGTAATTTGGGACATTCTCCTACCTCGCTGAGTTTATTGGAGACCAGATCTCCCAGCAGAAGTGTGTCTGAGGTGTGGGCCACTAAGTAGCGATCCTTCCCCATGATTTTTACCTCATCAAACTCATAGCCATAATGGGACTTGAGCACCACTCGTGTGCCTGTGGAAAGGTTCTTCACAATCACCTGTATCACAGAAAATGGGGAGGGGTTTATTAGGATCTGGCAACCTCCCACTGGGAATGGTAGGCTCAAAGACCCAAAACAGCTGCAGAATTGGAACACTGGGCTGCAACTTGTGAAAATTTATAGTTTGATTTGTTACACTTTGTAGAAACAATTCTCTATTTTTCCAAATAAATGTTGATACTGTATAATACTGTAAAATATTTAATGACTCAGATTCACCCTGCACTACATCAAGAAAATAAAAACCTTACCTGGCTCAAGCCGACATAAGTCATCTCAAATTTGTTCTTGTAGATGCTCCTGCGAAGGCAGCAGTCAAACTGCTCGACCCCCCCACACAGTGTGCCCTGTGTGGTCAGACAGCAATCCATTAAAATAAATAAACATATAAATAAATCACTTGGCTTGAGACTAAGCACAGGACGATCCACCCAGCTAGTCATGGAGATATCACTGTTTTATATCATTTCCCCTTGGGACAAATAACATCTTATTGTTTATAAGTGCAAAATTGACTTTAATGCTAGATTAGTCTTTAGCTGCCACTTGTACCGTCCTCCTCACTGTACAAACTTAGCTCCTCTTCCAGGTTAGTGTGTAACGGGACTACTTCCACTTTTTTATTACTGCCCTAACAGCAGACTATGGCAATTTCAGCCAAGGAGCCTGGATAACAGCCTAATGGTTCCTTCACACTTCAATCAACCCAAACAATACTAATACATTTTCAATGAGAAACATGCTACAGTCGCTACACTTTCCAAGAGTGTCAATAATTGTGGCATACATGTATTTTGTTAAATAAAAATTTTCCTTAATGAAATATTTTTTTCTCTGTATAAAAAAAATTAATTTTGCTGAATGGTTGGTATTTCACAAAAGAAAAATTAAAAGATGAAACCTTTTTACTAATCATCAAAGTTGATTATTATTATTGCTATATCAAACGGAAACACCATTAAAGAAACTGTTTCAAAACAGGACGCAGCAAAACTTTTAAAAACACACACAAAACTGATATCAATGAACATGTAAACATGTAATTTCCATACCATATTTTTGTTTTATTAGGTCTGATAAGTTTTCTAAGTGGAAATTAAATAAATAATTGGTTTATTGTAAATGGCCTGTTGCAGCCCACCTGCAGTACCTTCAAAGCCCACTCAGGCCACACTTTGACACTGCTTAAACATTTGTGAATGACTTTTACATGATTTGTTATTTTGACTAGAGATAAAATGCATTATAATAATGAAAAAGTTAGAATAAAACAATAAATAAATCTCTTTAGGAACTTCATTTTTTTTGTTGGTATGTATCTGATACGCACCACACAGAGCCGCGAGCCGTCTTTTTTCCAGGACAGAGCTGTGATGGTATACAGATTTGGAATTTCTTTAGGAAGGGCTTCATCCCAAGCGCCTCTTCGTGGGGTCCAGTTGAAAACTCTCAATCTGTTATCAATAAGCACATTGCAGAAACTGCTTAGTCTTAGAGTGATATATAAATTACAGTACACTGGAATAATTTAAACATTTATTTATGGAGTAATGCCCAGTGTAAATGTACTGTCTTTGGAATGCCATACTGACCTATCAAAACTACCCAGCACCACTGACTGGCCACTGGGGCTTGTTGCCGCGACTGTGAACTCCTTCTCCAAGTGGTCCCGGCTGTAGTCAAACGTCTGCAGGATGTGTCCCTCCTTCCCATACGCCACAATCTTCTTATCACAGCCAGCTACAATAATGCTGCTGCTTCCCCAGGCCAGAGCGTACGGTGGGCACGGATGAGTCAGCAATTTACCCTGAAAGTGATTTCAATGCTGGTGGGTTGAGTATAACAATGCAACAATTGTATTATCTGAGTATTTTATTGAATCTTATTAATACTTATTACATGCACAACTGACATTTACTGTACATTACCTGAGACTCGCCTGAGCCTTCATCATCAAAGAAGTAGCGCACAACAGTCCCGTCTGCGTGGCCTGAGAGAATCCCTTTCCCAGAGACACTGGAAACCAAATATCTAATATGAGCAACGTGAGGTACTTTTAAAGAAGGTATACAGGTATATATTTTTTTTAAATCCTTACTTTGAAGTTAAGGAAACGACATAGGATTCTGTTCCGTAGATACTGGATGATTTGTTGTTTTTTGTGTTGGCCACTCGGATCTGCGTTAGCATAAAAGTTGCGTAACCATATAAGTCAGGGGAACAAATATATAAAAACAAACTTGGCATGTACTGTAAACTGTCACTTACTTTTCCTTCTGCTATTCCAAAAACAATAGAATTTTCTGCTGGCCATAGTAGACATGTCACAGCGCTCTATATAATAATAATAATAATAATAACAATATTAGACTCTAATAGCTAATTATAGCATGCATTGTAATTCTATAAATAATAAATATTGCAGATAACCTACTGTTTGCACAAATTTGTTGCAAATCACTTTCTTGTCTCCCCTGTTACACATAGAAGTCACAAGTACACAAAACTTCTTAAACATTGTCAATTATCCCAATTCTGATCCTAATTAACTGAATGAACAACTTACCATTCTGCTCCGATTTTGTACACAAACACAATATTGTCAGTTTGAGCCAAAGCGATTTTCGTGGAATCTGGAGAAAATGCCATAGCTTTGACCATGTAGTTTTTCTTCCCATACTGAAATAAAACAGTGCACAAATAACAAATAAGTGTTTTTAAGATATTTTTGAATATTATTGCATGGCCACACAGCACCCACCAAAGATTTTTAACGACAAGATTAATTCATTTGCTTTTGCGGTACACTGAAAAAATTTGGTTCTGCGATCAAAAGAGGAAAACTGATTTAATTCACGCACAGTAAATGGGCGAGTGGAGTGTGACAATATTAAGTAATCAATTAATATTAGAATGAATTAATTAATATGTAATAAATTAATTACACTTTAGATTGAACACTTAAATATTCGAAGGTATTCTGCATTGATATTTATTTATTTCATACTGTTAAGCAAGGAGTATAGCTCCAAAATGTCTGACTTACTTTAGAGTCAGCAGGCTTTGTAGAAAACTTGTCCCTTCTCTCACCCTGTTCATCATACAGCAAAACCACTCTATCGACAGTGCAGACAGCAAACTTTGCGTTGTTCGGAGCCCATGCCATGCATGTAACCTTCGCAGCTCCATCCTGTACAAAAAAAAAATCCAATAAATATCAGTATGCTGTACGAGAGGGTACAAAAAAGTTTCGATATTAGCTCTGTTTACAAGCCCTGTATTTTCAAAATATTTACTTCCTCAAATGCCTTAAAACCTGGCAGTAGAATTTGCTATTGACGGTCTGGACCCTGGAGACGAAGTCTTGAAGCAAAATGCGGCAAATGTCAAAAAAGATGATGACAGTGCACTTGGTCAAGCTGCGGACCTGCTTCACCTTCTTCGGTTGTGGATAATGGGCTCTTCCACTGTGTCCACCCAAGTTTCATCACCAGTAATGATCTTCAACATGAAGGATGCATAATCCACGGCACGCTGACAGAGTTTAAAAAAATGAACTCATGCCTGGACAAAAATGATGGTACCCCTAGAAAATACTGAAAATAATGTGACCAAAGGGACATGTTAATTCAAGGTGTGTCCACTAATTAGCATCACAGGTGTCTACAATCTTGTAATCAGTCAGTGGGCCTATATATAGGTCTCCAGGTAGTCACTGTGTTGTTTGGTGACATGGTATGTACCACACTCAACATGGACCAGAGGAAGCGAAGGAAAGAGTTGTCTCAGGAGATTCGAAAGAAAATTATAGACAAGCATGTTAAAGGTAAAGGCTATAAGACCATTTACAAGCAGCTAGATGTTCCTGTGACTACAGTTGCACATATTATTCAGAAATTTAAGATCCATGGGACTGTAGCCAACCTCCCTGGACGTGACCACAGGAGGAAAATTGATGACAAATCAAAGAGACGGATAATCCGAATGGTAACAAAAGAGCCCAGAAAGACTTCTAAAGAGATCCAAGGTGAACTACATGCTCAAGGAACATCAGTGTCAGATCGCACCATCCGTCGTTGTTTGAGCCAAAGTGGACTACATGGAAGACGACCAAGGAGGACACCATTGTTGAAAACAAATCCTAAAAAAGCCAGACTGGAATATGCCAAACTACATGTTGACAAGCCACAAAGCTTCTGGGAGAATGTCCTATGGACAGATGAGACAAAAATTGAACTTTTTGCCAAGGCACATGAAGCATATCAAGAAAAGAACACTGTCCCTACTGTGAAACATGGAGGAGGCTCTGTTATGTTCTGGGGCTGCTTTGCTGCATCTGGCACAGGGTGTCTTGAATCTGTGCAGGGTACAATGAAATCTCAAGACTATCAAGGGATTCTAGAGAGAAATATGCTGGCCAGTGTCAGAAAGCTGGGTCTCAGTCGCAGGTCATGGGTCTTGCAACAGGACAATGACCCAAAACACACAGCTAAAAACACCCAAGAATGGCTAAGAGGAAAACATTGGACTATTCTAAAGTGGCCTTCTATGAGCCCTGACCTCAATCCTATTGAGCATCTTTGGAAGGAGCTGCAACATGCTGTCTGGAAAAGGCACCCTTCAAACCGGAAACAACTGGAGCAGCTTGCTCATGAGGAGTGGGCCAAAATACCTGCAGAGAGGTGCAGAAGTCTCATTGACAGTTACAGGAATCGTTTGATTGCAGTGATTGCCTCAAAAGGTTGTGCAACAAACTATTAAGTTAGGGGTACCATTATTTTTGTCCAGGCCTGTTCTATGAGTTCACTTTTTTTTATAATTCTGTGGAAGCATGGTTGAAAAGCAATGTCTGACTTTCATTGGTTAAAATTCATAGAATTCTTATTTATTATTACTTTTGTCAGATTAAAGTTATTTCTGTGACCATTGTGAGTTTTTCTTTCATTGACCAACAATTTTGTCCACGTGTGTATGTGGACAGGACCAAAACAGGTGTGCCAAAGTTTCTCTAGAATCTTTGCCAAATGTGCAGTTTATATCAATGGCCTCTGTAAGTATTGATTAGTTGGGTAAAATCTGTGCAGCATTATAATTGAAATCTCTCTGACTTTACTTAAAAAAACTTGTGTAGTAGCAGCCAACCCTTGATCCAATCTATATCACCCACAAAGTCAGACCAGTATGAGACAGCAGGAGGAGTACATACAATATCTTGTTGAAACAAAAAAATAATAATCTTATTTTGGTTTCTGAGATGTCCTGAAAAACAAGCTTTCCCATAATAAACTATTTATTGGTTTATTACATTCACCAATAAATAGTAACTGCTGTAATCAAAACCTGGGAGATGATCCCTGCTGGAATTGCATCAAAAACTATTGAAAACGTCTTTGGAGAAACATGAAGCTGGTTAAATTCACTATAATTGTAAAGCGGGCCATTGTGATTAAAAGCTTGGAATTCCTACCCTGGAACTCCAAGTTCAGCTAGTGACGTCATATCAACATGGCGGATCTCGGCATGAATATAAAACACTGAAGCGCTTCTTTACTTTTACATGACTTACACTCCATTTACACAAGAACTAACGTTAAATCAGACAACATACAATAATATTACATACTGTAATTTGAATTATTTCAGAGTCGAAAAAAAAACTCCGAGCTCCCGTTTCCCGGTGTAAGGCGAATGCAGTGATATTCTCCCGTGCAGATGCTTTAGGAACAGTTATCTAATCACGATAACCATAACAAGTGCTTTTAGAGCCGAAGCTACAGAAGCTTTCTCCTCTGTTTCCAGCTCCTCGGCTTTTTAAATGCGCTACCGTTACTCGCGTGTGTGGCGTTACATCTCGCTAAACCGCTACATATTAGTAACGTTACTTTAATCATGTTACCTGTGGAGGAAGAAGCGTCTTCAAATGCTTTAGTTGCATGTTGCTAATACATAGACTTTATTAAGTGTTTAATGTTTAGTTTGGGCTCAGTAGAAATAGTCTTTTCGGAGACGCATTAGTGATGTCCTGGTTACCGTCGTCAAGGCGAAAAGACATGATGTAAACATCCACAGTGGAAGCGCTTCTTCTACGACCAGGTTATTAGCCGTAATGGCGGGTGGTGAACAGATTGTAGCGCACTACCGCCACCAACCGGACCGGAGTCTAAAAGTGGCGCACGTAAACAGGCAGGTGCAGATTGAGGCTACAGTAGAACGTATCCCGGTACATAGAGTAGAAGGTTCCAGGTTCACATTCCACGACTGCCAAGCTGTTCCTGCTGGGCCCTTGAGCAAGACCCTTAACCCTCAACTGCTCACATGTATAATGAAATACAAAGAAATAAGGGTGTCTGTCAAAATGCTTAAAAATTCTGACCAGGTGGCATTGTGGCTTAGCAATGTCGCATTACACCTCCCAGGTATGGGTTTGATTCCCGTCTCGGGTCTTGATGGGATTCCTCCAGATACTCCGGTTTCCTCACACAGTCCAAAGACATGCAGATTAGGCTAATTGGCTTTCCCAAATCGCCTGTGTGTGAGTTTGTGTCTGTGTATGTCCTTGATGGATTGGCACCCTGTCTGGTGCTTTATTTCTCCTGTGATAGGAGAGTTATTTCTCCCTGTGACCCTGTATAAAGCGGTAAAGACGATAAGTCACGATAACCCATGGGGCAGTGGTGGCTCAGAGTTACTGATCGGAAGATCGGCGGTTCGATTCCCAGCTCAGCCAGGTTGCCATTGTTGGGCCCTTAACCCTAACTGCTCCAGGGGCGCTGTATCATGTCTGACCCCAGTTACGCTGGGATATGTGAAGAATGAATTTCACTGTGCTGTAATGTATATGTGACAAATAAAGGCTTTACTTTACTTTAAGTGAGTGAGTATTCTGATCTTATTGTAATTTCCATGCAAACTTTCCAACTCCATTTTCTACTTGAGTGCTGTTTGGATTTAAGCATTCTCAGATGTTGGAGAGTATAGCCTGAAGAACACCCAATATGAAGTTGTGCTTAATTATTAGGCAGCTTCTTCATCTCAGGCATAATCGGGGAAAAAAAGAGATTGCAACACTGAAAAGTAAAAAAAAAAAAAAAAAGGAATATATTTTTTCAACACTCTAGCAATAGCTAAACTATTGTGGCATGATTACCAGACAATCAAAAGTTTTGTTGCATATAAACTTCACCACAAACAATGTGTGGGGAAGAAAATACATAAATTACCTGCAAAAGCCATGAGAAGAATTAAACATGTTAACAGGAACCCATTATCCTCCAGTGCCATCATATCCCGGAAGTGCAGAGTCCAGAAGCACAAGGTGTTTGGTATTCAGAGACATATCCATGGTACGGTAAGGAAACCTGTATTAACCCCCACAACTAAATAAGACTCTCAAGTTGAAACATGTAGAATGGGCCAAGAGATATCTGAAGACAGATTTTTCAAACGTTTTATGGACAGATGAACTGACAGTGACCCTGACAGACCAGATGGACTAGCCCATGACTAATGGCAACACGGCGCCACAGCACATTCTCTTATGGGCTGCTATTATTAAGGATAAGCTTTTTGAACCTTTTCAGGTTGATGGTGGACTTGAAACCAGCTCCCAAATCTCCTGCCAATTTCTAGAAGAAACGTTTTTCAAACAGTGGTACAGGAAGAAGTTTTGCATCATTCAAGTTGGTGTGATTTTTATGCAGGATAGTGCTCCATTGCATGTATCCAAGTACTCCTGACATTATTTTGCCATGACAGAATAATGGCATGACCCCCTTACTTACCTGACTTACCCTATTGAGGAAATTAAATATACTAAGAAGTACTTAGGGAAGGAAAAATCTGATCATCATCAGATCAAGAAACTGACATCCTTGCACCCTGGAGATGCCTTCTTTCTTTTTTCCCCTTGTCCTACTTGTCCTGCCTTATTTTTTGGCAGCTAATGAAAAGAAGGGTGTCCACATTGTATGGTCACTGAGGATGGTCACTGGTTGTCTGGTTTGATGTTATACTGCACTGTAAACCCAAATAAACTCAACTAATCAGTTACATCAAATTTTTTAAGTAAAGATGTTTCCAATTTTAAGTAAACAGAACTATCAGTTTTTGAGTTTCTTGTACTCATTCATATTAATCGTTTTTTTACTTGCATTATTGAGTAGCCTAATTCATACTATTTAATAGCAATTATAATATTTTTTTAGTTGCTGAAAATCAAATAAATTGTTCATTGCTGCTCCCGGAAATGGGTCGCCACACAGACAATCCAGTCTGCACAGAAGCTTAGCACAGGTTTTACGTCAGATGCCCTTGCTGACGCTTGGGACAGACACTTCATCCAGCTGTTGGGAATCGAACCCGGGCCTTTTACATGGCAGGCAAAACACCTACCACTGAGCCACCAGTGTCCTATTGCCCTGATGACGTCAGACACAAAATCGCTAGGCTGAAAGATTTTAAGTTGGTGGAATTTTAAGTTGACAGTTACTATTACTTAAGTACTTACAGTTACTTGAAATATCTAATTTGTTCATCTTACTTGAAAATTTCTACAAACTTGTAAATACCAAAAAGTCCTAAATACTCATCAAGGTCTATTAATTTGAACTAATTGTAATTTTTAACTTAACAGTACTCAATATGTTTAATTACTTTGAGCATTAGGGTTTTTCCTTTATTTGCAGATGAATTCTGCACACTAATATTTGCCTAATAATTATGCACACTTATTTATTCCCTTAAGAAACCCAAAACTCAATTTCCCATTTTTAAACATTCAGGTTAGAGGTTTATTTCCATTTTTGTTTCCCTGAGAGCACTATATTTGCTCAACAATCAAATTAATCCTCAAATTAAATATACAATACAGGTTGCTTAACAATTGTGCATGCTTTGTATAGCCTCTGTCCCATAATAGACAGTTATGTTTCTTGCTCCATGGAGATGAGATTCCTTCCTTCTTTTTCCCCTTACCCAACTTGCCCTGCCTTATTTTTTTAGCTGTTTTTGAACACAAACTTTTACTTAGCTTTTTGTCTTCTGAACATAACTCCTGTTCCAGTGTTGCTTATTTTATACTGTTTTGTTACTGTTTTTGGATGTCCATTAACTTATTGCCAACAGAACATGTTGTCGGAACACAAAGGAAGCTCATAGATACTGTGATCCTAAATCCTGTATCCTGGTGAGGCTACGCCGGTTATTTTCAGATGTTCAGGTTATTCATATTTTCTGATGATATCTTGCTTGGCTGTTGACTGAACAGTCTATGGGGCCATGCTCAGCATTACAGAGTGGACTCCTATTATTTACAAAGTTTGATGCTTGCTGAACTGGAGAAAGATAAAGACACATGCACAGTGGAGTGTGAGACTGTTCTCAGGTTTATTCATAGGAAAAAGACATTTTTCCTAAGACATTTCCTGAATGAATACAAGGTTTATATACTGTGTGTATCATGTACATCAATGAGCATAAGCCATTTGCATGTGCCAAAAAGGGGAGGTTAATAAACGTCTGGCAGAAATATTGCCATATAAGGAATAAAGAAGATTGTGCATATCCAAAGGTCAACACAGTCAAAGGAAAATATCAGAAAACTCTAACGTCTCCAAAGACTGATTGATTGGGAGTTATGGACATTAGCCAAAATAAACTACATCAGGTCATCACCAGCTCTCCAAAGGTGGTATTACATGTTGTCTGAAAATTATTACCTATTTTGTAAAGTATAATTACCAGATTATTACATATCTTGTTATATGCATATATTGCAAATATAACAGAGTAATAATTAACAGCATTGGATTACGTATAAAATGGTACAGAACACTCATAGGTCTTGTGAATTGAATCAAATAACAGGTCTTCTTGAATTAGGTTGATTTTAGTAGCTTTATTTCATAAAAAAAAGTTTAAAATATTTTCATAGTAGCTTTTATCATCAACATTAAATGTGAAATTATCATTAAGAGCAAAACGGAGGAGTTTTAATCAACAATGTATTAATTCTAGATAAATTATTTGGCATAGATTTGCATTGCAAAATCCTTACCAAACTTTTCTTTATTTCTCCTTGCTATGTCCTGGGGCTATTCCAGAAAGCTGGTTTAACAAACATTACCTTTGAACACCAGGCTGACTTGCCTCAGCTTGTCATAGCCAGAGTTTGTGGTTTCAGAGGAGCTGATTAGTGTTTCGGAAATCAAGATCAATCAATTCTGACGGGAATGATCCAGAGTTTAAAAAAAGATAAAGTGTGTTAATGTATACATTTCTGATCTACAATATATATATATATATATTCAAAACTATATACTAATTAGCCATAATATTTAAAACACCTGCCTATTACTGTGTAACTCCACCTTGTGCTCCGTGGTGTTGAGGCATAAACTCCACTGGACTTCTGAAGGTGTGCTGTGGTATCTGGCTCCAGGCTCTCAGTGGCCTTTAAGTTGTGAGGTGGGGCATCCATGGATCTCTCCACCACATCCAACAGATTTTTAATTGTCCAGCACAACCAACTGGACATTTCTTTTGGCCAGCACATCCAACAGATGGTTAATTGAACTCCTAAAACTGACATCTCATTTGATTCCATATACAGTATATCTACCTCTTGACAGGTGTGACTGTAATGAGGGTTAAATGAACATGTCAGAATATCGGTTAACTCTGGATTAAGATCTAAAATAAACTTTAGATTAAGTTCTGGATTAAGAACTAAAATAGTTCTGGTTCTGGATAATAGTTCTGGATTAAGAACTAAAATAAAGCTGACAGAAAGGATCTTAATGCTAGATTAGGGTTTAATAAACATGTCACAATGAGATTAACTTTGTACTAGGCTTTAATAAACCTAACTGAATGCACATTAGCTTAGTCTTAAATAAATGGAATACAGATTAACTCTGAATTACGATTAAAGAAATTTGTTAGAATGCAGGTTAACCCTGGATTAGGGTTAAATAAATCTGGAATTATGCAGGTTGACTCTGGATTAATCTTAAATAAACCTGAAAGAATGCAGATTAATGCTGTATTAGGGTTAAATAAAGATGTCTGTATGTAAGTTAACTCTGGATTAGAGTTCAATAATCCTGACAGAATGCAGATTAGCACTGGATTACAGTTTAATAAACCTGTCAGTATGTAGATTAACTCTGGATTAATCTTAAATGAACCTGACAGAATGCAAATTAACTCTGGATGAGGGTTAAATAAACCTGACAGAATGCAGATTAACGCTGGATTTTGGTTAAATAAAGGTGTCTGTATGTTGATTAACTCTGGATTAGAGTTCAATAAACCTGACAGAATGCAGATTAGACAGAAATAAACCTGACAGAATGCCTGAGAGAATGCAGATTAACGCTGGATTAGGGTTAAATTAAGGTGTCGGTATGTAGGTTAGCTCTAGATTGGAGTTCAATAGACCTGACAGAATGCAGATTACAGTTTAATAAACCTGTCAGTATGTAGATTAATTCTGGATTAATTTTAAACGAACATGACAGAATGCAGATTAACACTGGATTAGGGTTAAATAAACCTGTTAGAATGCAAGTTAACTCTGTGTTAGGTTTAAATGAACCTGATTGAATGCAGATTAAATCTGGATTAAGGGTGAAGAAACCTGACAGAATACAGGTTGACTCTAAATAAGTTGCCACAGTAACTGACCTGACTAGCTCTGATCTTGGTCTCTGGAATAAAATAAATCTAGAGCTGTCATATCTAGGTTGAAGTTCTAACCTGGATTTTTTTTGGAATATTCCTCTGGACTTTGGAGCAGGATTACACATGCTGTGGAGCAGTAACGAGTGCAACCTGTCCCACAGGTTATATGATAGGCTGTTAGACTCTCTACCCCTCCATTACCTGTTGGTGCGCAAACATGCATTAATGTATGCATAAATGCATTTATACATGCATAAATTTCCATTAGCTAAAAAACTGTCTGGAACCAGATGAAACGAAAATGATAATTGTTAGAATTCGTCGTAGTAATAATGTTATTTGCATTTACACCACTTTCCTGTGAGTGCGCTGTAGAAGTCAAGAACTTTCCCATGCACCTGTATAGACCATTTCTACAACAGAAACCTCATGGGAAACAGATTGTATCCGCGTGGCACGAGTGGTGTAAATGAAGTACACTTTAGGGGATGAATGGTTGTCCTGTCTCCTTAAATTTAGAAAAGCGTTTTATTGAACTATTTACTTTGATCCACTTCCTGGTTAAGTACGTCAGACGCCTTAACCCGCCCACCAGCCGTAGCCCCGCCCCGAGCCCCACACGGCGCAGCAGCGGTATCTAGCTTCCTGTACGTGGAGCAGAGCTGCACATGTGGCTTGCCTTGTACAGACCGGCGTGAACTTACAGCGTTACTTTTCCTTAGGAGCGTCTCACTGGACCAACAGGGCTTCGAGGTTAAGTGGAAGAACGCGTATGTGTGCATGTGCGTATGTGTAAGGGAAACCTGAGTGTAGCCATTACTGCTCTGCTCTCACGTGGCTCCATCCTCGACCTGGAAGTAGCCATCTCTCCTCTCCTCTCCTCTTCTCTCCTCTTCTCTTCTCTCATCAGAAGGGGAATCGGATCTATCTCGATCAAATTTAATCTAGTCATCTTTCCTGTAGCAGGGCTTCAGTTGATGTAAACATGTCGACCATAATGGCATCTCTGATCCTGGAGGATGGGAGCACGTTTAAAGGCCGCCTTTTTGGAGCCAATATTTCAGTATCTGGTGAAGTTGGTAAGTCATTCCTTAGTGAACTTACTCTCGTGTTCCACATGTCTGGATTTCAAGTTAAACCTCCAGACTCTGTCCTGGACTCTATAGAGTAACCATTACCTGATCTGCCCCTACTCAGGGTCACAGGGGGTCTCATAAGACCTCTTTACACACCGAAGTTGTCCTGTGTTCCTCTGTAGGTGTAAAAGCACAGCTCAGGCAAACTCTCAAAAGTCTCCATGTGTAGTGGAAATCAACACATTTTACAACTTTATTTACAAAACGTTCTCTAGATGATCGCCACATGAATTCTTTGTGAAAAAAAAATAACACACACACACACACACACACACACACACACATGTCTCTCCCACTTACTGTATGATGAGCTTGTGATAACACATCAGGTACATTCCTTTAAATGATATTTGTGCTGAAACTTCTTCTCTGGTACATAAATGACCTTCAAGCGTAAAGATCAAGCGGCATTAGATCACGCAGGATTAGATCACGGGATCTTAATACATGCTCCACAGGGAACAGTGATCATCTGTGATCTGGCAAACTCTAAACCTTAAGTTTTCGCTAAACAAAATTCTGAATCCCCATAAAGATCCATAATGTAATTCTTGCTAGTCAAATCTCATTTGACACATCACTTTCTATCAGTTTTTCCAACTCAATGACTGCAGAAGTATCCATCCCATATTTTTACTAAAGATGGGAATCACCAGGGGCTCTTGATACGTAGTGTGATATTTATTGCAATTTTGTTAAAATCACGATCTTATAAATATCCTGATCTGATGTGTATGCATTTCTATATCTATATAGAATATATCTATATAATAATATTTGATTATAGTTAAACTTACCAAATATTGTAAGTTGCTCCTACCACACAGTTTGTGTAGTGCAGAGGGCACCACCTAAAGGATTAGAGGGGATCTGCAATATTTTGCCACCTTAAAAAGCAAAATATATAAATGGAAAATAAATCAGATTATGAAATCATAACGATGCAGAACTGAATCAATTTCTGCCCCATGATCTCTAGTAGGCACACTGTCTAGTATGCCTTTACAAATTTCCCATCTTTGCATTGAAATAATGCAGAAACTGATTTGTATATGATTTTACTTGTTGTAAAAATATATTGAAGCAGGCACACACAATTTTTGAACTTTGTGCATGTCTTAAAGACATCTTCCATCTGAAATTTTCCTGTCACTTGTCAGTTTTAATCACAATGTTAGTATACGTTAGTTGTAATTAGAATAATTAGTACTTATAATAAGTGTGGTTCTACTAATATAATTTAAATAATCAGTGATAACTTACATGTACAACTACATGCCAAACATGACTTGTTATTGGATCCTGCTTCTGAAACGCTTTTAAGATATTAATACTAAAGTAAAGTGATGTATAAGCAGCACACACGCTTACACACCAATTTTGGGGAGAGAGAGAGGGAAAACTGCAGAACATGTAAAAGACTTTTTTGATCACAGTTCAGAGGGTTGAGTGGATTTTTTTAGTCATTTCTTGGGATAACATCATCTTAATACCAGCCAAGAAATTGTTAGGTGATGGAAGCTCATAACAGAAGTAGAGCATTAAGGTTCAGGATTAGAAAGCAGAAGTAATCAGCATCTCATCAGGTATTAAAGAGAGGTGAGAGTAAGAAAGAGAGAGATGAAGGAAAAGACTGGGAGCAGGTTATTAAGCATGCTCTTTAATTATAAAAGATATTTATTAGGATATGACGGCTATAACAGCATGCCTAAAAGGGAACAACAGATGTTAACAAACATTAGAGCATGCTGGAACATGAAGCGACCAGCCACTCCACCATACCTGAGAAAACGTGAGAATGTAGTAGTACAACGTGAATATGACTCTTTATTTTCATTGCCATTTTCCATACTGTCATAACTTTTTGGAATTGTGATGTAGTATGAAATTGTAGGTGCTAATAATGATCCTGCACCTTTTGATCGAAGCAGACATCAAATAGTCATTAGTCTATTACTACAGTTTGTACAACAGAACTTTAATAGTTTTGCAGCAATAATATAGTAATAAATATATATATATGTCAGTGCGCTAAACGACTGTAGCTGTCTTTTAGTGTTGTAGAATAGACAGGTAGCTTTAAATAAACTGCCCCTGAATGCCCATTTAAGAAAGTGCATTTTTCTAGCCAATCATAACACAAGGACTGGAAACATTCTTATTCAGGACATTCTCAAGCATTTCCCACTCATTTTCAGGTATGTCTCAATCAAGGGTTAAATATAGATGTGAACTCTTAACTAGTAGACACCACCTACTAGGCTAAGGTCCTCTTTAAGGGTTATAACAGTATCAAGTGCAGCTGGTCCACTTTAGCAGGACAGAACACAGTTCTTTTAAAGAAACCTATAGTTAAAAAAAAAAAAAACCCTGTATGCACCTATTTGAGTAAGAAAAGTTCAAACCTTAAAAATCGAGCCAGCTATCTGTAAACTCTTGTGGGATCTTGATAACCCAGGATTTTCTAAAGTTTGCAGATCAAAGGTTCTGCTGCATTCAGCAAGTGACACTAATCAATGTAATCAAACCTCTCTGCTTTCTACACTATCTTTTTTTCTCATTACCACAGAGTAGGCAAAGGTCTAATAAGCAAGACTGGTAATCAAGAATTTCAGCACATGCATTAAACGTGACGTGACCTTAGTTCCGATGCTGTTTTTGTGATTTTGTGAACAGTAAAAGTCTGTTAGTTCTGTTAGTTCTGGCTGAAAAGAATAATATTCATTGTAGAGCCACATGTCAGGATTATTTATAAACTCTACAGGGATCATAGTAATTTCAGGTATTAAATGGCATATTGATAGAGAAATTATGATACTGTTGAGTCTTGAAGCAAATCCATAAAGCTCCATGCACTCTGCTAACATGCCATATTTATATTTTTCATTAAATTTACATCATTTTTATGTTCAGTTTTCCAGACAGGAATGGTGGGCTATCCGGAGGCTCTGACAGACCCCTCATATAAAGCTCAGATACTTACTTTAACATACCCACTGATTGGGAATTATGGTGTACCCAATGATGCCAGTGGTGAATTCGGCTTGAGCAAGGTACCCAACAAGTACCCTTCATTATATTCTTGGTCTTATGTCATTTGTGTTGCTTAATTCCTCATGGTTCTAATGTGCCGTTTCAGTGGTTTGAATCCGCGAGGATCCATGCAGCTGCTCTTATAGTCGGGGAAGTGTCTCAGAATCCCAGCCACTGGAGCTCAGACAAGTCTCTCGATACGTGGCTGAGAGAGCAGGGGATCCCTGGGCTAGAGGGTAAGATGCTGTTTATACTGTTGATGATGTGTATAGAACCTAATATAGTGGTACCTCGCCATACAAACAGAAACACAAATTTTGGAAGAAATTGCAAAGCATTTTCAGCATACGGATGTTTTTATATGCACAAATATTATTATAGTGTTGGAAATTGGTAATATTGGTACTATTTTTTGGGTGACTGAAAGAGAAATGTGTTTCACAATATGAAATTTCGCCTCAAGAACTCATCTCTGAAATGGTTTATATTTGTATGCCGAGGTACCACTTTATATAAATACGTTCAAGTCAAACCGGGACCAAGTGTTAACTTAATTTTTTTAAACAACCTATTATGTATTCGTGTGATGTTCACTTTAGTGTTTTGAATATTCATGTAAAAAAAAAAAAACAGGAGTTGACACGCGTGCCTTGACCAAAAAGATCCGGGAAAAAGGGACCATGCTTGGGAAGCTTGTGGTGGAAGGAACCTCAGCTGACAGCGTACCGTTTGACAATCCTGATACTCGGAACCTGGTCAAAGAAGTTTCTCTGAGAGTAAGTTTTGAAGTTTTGAGATGTGTGTGTATAATATGTTATGTATATTATCTGTGTGTGTGTATATATATTATAAAATGGTAATTACCTTTCTGTCCAGGTTTATTACTCAGAAGTTTGTGTTTGCTTTGTGTAGGAACCCAGGGTTTTCAATGCAGACGGTAGGGTAAAGATCCTTGCGTTGGACTGTGGCATTAAGTACAATCAGATCCGCTGCTTGTGCGAGAGAGGTGCACAGGTGACAGTAGTGCCGTGGGATTACCCTCTGAATGCTGATGGTGAGCAGGGAAATGAATAGAAGAATGAAAGAATTATCATGATCTATAGTTCCTAGCATGTTGTATAAACCATGCTTTCATTTCAGTTACCACCTGTATCATTATTTGTTTGTGATTTCCTGCTCTATCCTTATGTTTCTTCAGATTTCGATGGCCTGTTTATCAGTAACGGACCCGGCGACCCTAGCTATTGCCAGGATGCTATAGAAAACCTGAAGAAGATTGTGTGTGTGGAAAACCCCAAACCTGTGTTTGGAATTTGCTTGGGTCATCAGCTGCTGTCGCTGGTTATTGGTGCGAAAACATACAAAATGAAGTAAGTGTGTATTGTTCTCTTTGTTTTGCTAATGATTTATGACGTTGGTTGAGTCGTTAAATACTGACTCGTCAGCAGATTTGACATTCAGTGGCTTGTCCTAAATACAGTAGCATGTAAAAGTCCAATCACCGCTTCCTCGTTACGCGTCTGATTGATAAGCAGAATCAGATAGCGAGCCGTCACTGAGGTTTGGATTAATAACTGCTATCGTAATTACCCCACAAGGCCAATGGTGTCTTTTGAAGTGCACTCCTCTCAGCTTCAAGAGGAGTGCAAAACACACTGGCTTACTAACTAGCACCCGGTCTTTCCCAGGCTCTGATCATGTTCCCTTGGGAACACGGTGTTGTTGAAGTAACTTTTTGTGCTGAACAATACAGTTTTAACTGGCTTCCTCATTGCTGAGATTATGTTGGTGTTCTTCTCCTGGTCCATGCTCAAGGCCAGTTCACATGCCGGTCTTCTCCTTTCAGGGGGTGTTACTGCATGACTTGTTTTGATGGCCAGAAAGCTACACTTTCCTTTTTGGTGTGAGGAAAATACATGACTCTGATTGGTTAATTCTGTATGTTTAACAAAATAAAGGCTGTCATGTTGTTTGGTATTCATATGTGAAGTTGTAATGACATTTTCCTAACATTTCCTGCGTTTTAGTCTTTCCCAGTGCTCCTGAGAGTAGACTTTGTTATAAGATACAAATGTTTCACTAAGCACGCACAGATAGTCGCAGTGTGTTACATGCTTGATATATTGTCTTCTGTGTGGTCTAGATACGGGAATCGTGGACATAACCAGCCTTGCATCCATAAAGGCACAAAGCGCTGCTTCATCACATCTCAGAACCATGGATTTGCAGTGGATCCTAAGACCCTCCCAAACGACTGGGATGTTCTCTTCACCAACGCTAATGATCACACCAATGAAGGCATAGTGCACAACTCCAAACCTCTGTTCAGGTACGTAATCCTGCACTGTGGTTGTGTGTGTTGTTTGTGAATAGTGTTGTCTGTGGATGTCAATTTAGTTTTGACTTTTCTGCAGTGTACAGTTTCATCCAGAGCACATGGCTGGTCCTGCTGACTTGGTGAGCCTTTTTGATGTTTTCCTGACACTCATCCGAGATGCCAAAGAGGGCAAAGCCAGCAAGACAGGTGACGTTTGTGTAGAAAGGTGTTGTAGAATGGACGTAATTCCTGTAATATTCTGATTCCTTAACGATCACTTATGGACCTTCTTACATTCGTGTAGTAAAGGAAAGGCTGACTGAGCATCTTACCTTCCCTGGATCTCCGAAGCCAGAGGACTTTGTTCGTCCTCGCAAAGTGCTCATTCTGGGCTCTGGAGGACTGTCTATAGGACAGGCTGGAGAATTTGATTATTCTGGCTCTCAGGTAGTAACTCACTGGAAAGCCAGTACTTTAGTATCAGATGATGATGATGATGTACAGTGAATACATTGTGTTCTATCTTTCTTGTGTTTGTCTTTTCCTCTAATAAGGCCATTAAAGCACTCAAAGAAGAGAACATCCAGACTATTCTCATCAACCCTAACATTGCCACGGTGCAGACATCCGAAGGCCTGGCTGACAAAGTCTACTTTCTTCCCATCACACCAGAATATGTCACACAGGTAATATCTAAAAAAAATTTTTTAAATCACAATCACTGATCAGTAATACAGATCAAGATGGAGTGGCTTCTTTCGGTCATTCCTCTATTGCTCATTTTAACATTTTCAAATTGTATGTTTTTCAGGCTATATTTGTCCTTTTTCTCCTTATCATGACAGAGCTCGAAACATATGTACAGCTGTCAGTCATTTTGGATGCTCATGCAAAAATATTTCACAGTACACTATATTTTTAAAAGGATAGGCTTGATTTTAAGTAGTATATAAAGCTACTTGTGGTGATGGACCACATTTAACCCTGCAAAGCATGTACTGGAAGCTGATTGGCCAGTTTTTTTTATTAGGTTGGCAATTTACAAAACCGCTTGCAGTTCTGAAGAAATATGTTTGTGTATTAAATTTCTGATTTATTAATCCAAAGTTATTGGAACTGAAATATGTTCGCTTTGTGTGACCACCACAACTTATGTTATAGCGCTAATATAACATGTTAAATGAGGAATTGAACATACAACAGTTGACGTGTTGTATATACATCTCAGAGCATGATCTGATGTGCACATTCAGGATTTCCCAAACTCAGATTTCATTTATCCTGGTGTTGAAATCACTATCTAGCACTATTAGAATAGACATGAATTGTTGAGGGGAAAACATACACAAAAGTAATGCTTTCTGCCCATGATTTTACTAGATCAGTTTTCTACACCAGCTCTAGCAGACACTTGTTAGGGATAATCAGAGATTCTGTGTTCTCTATTTGATTGAAATTATTGAGTTATTAACCAATATGGATGGATGATCAAATCTAAGCTTTTAATTATAAGGGAATGTTATCATTAGTAATTTCTGGTAACACTCCAGTATAATTACATCACATCCCTGGTGGTGATAACGGTTTTTAAACAATATGTTCCTTGAAGTTGACCTTTTAATGCCCCAAGAGAGAAATGTAGCCTTTGTCCACCAGGTGGCACCTTATATAATAATCATTTCCAATAAATGATCTAAACAAGTATTTACTTTGTTTATACAGCTCTATATGTTCATAAGCATTTGTTATTTGTTGATCAGGCACTTTTTGTTTCACTTTGATCTGATCGCTTATCAATTTTATTTCACAGTTTACTGTCCATTGTTTGAAGTGTGGATAAAAGCCAGAGATTTGCTTGTGTGTAAGTGGAAGGAGCATGACTGGAGCCTGCTCTTGGTCAGTTTGAGTGAGATCACACCTATTACTAGCACGTCTGTACACGGCAGGTTTCATGCTGACAGCTCAGTGTTAACAGCTCCCTTCAAATGCCTGATGAAACATGATTTGTTAATGGTGGCCTTGTTCGTTTGTTACATTGTTTATCAGTTTATAAAAACAATGCTGGATTAGTTATCTGAACTGAATGCTTATAACCAAGATGCAAAAATCGCCAGGATTTATTAGCATCTGGTAGCCATATTGTTTACAAGTCTCACCATAATCATGGAAATGAATAATGTGGAAGGAATCGGGCTGATGCCATTGACAATGAAAGTGTACGAGGGCACTGTATCGCCACCAAGAGGCAGAGGTTGTTGACTCCATGTACAAGTCATGGTACAGTACATGTTCCTACTGACCAGCTGTGGCTGCCTGATTTGTTCTACTGAAGACATAATATTAATTAACACACACGCACACACCATGATGCAAAACAGACTGGGGTTTCTGACTGGAGACTTCTTTAAGTCATTATTTATGAGTGTTGTGACGGAGTCAAGACAGCAGGATGATGTCAATCTAGAACCCTGGCAACTCTGCTCAATAATAAACCAACTTAAAAGGCTCCCTGATACAATGTAGCCAATTTGAAATGTGTTAATCAAAATGAAAAGGATGTCTTAATGGATCCACCTCAGGAACATTGTTCAGGACTGGAGCTCGGAAACCGGAGCGTGCACACACAGTGTATCGTTAGATTATTTTTATTTTATTTTATTTTATTTTATTTTTTCGTTTTATTCCACAAAACTGGTGCATGCTTAACTTCAAGCATACTTCTACATTTGATAGTGAATGCATGCATGTGCGTGTGTTTGTTTTTGACACAGGTGGGAGGTTTGAGCTGGTTTTAGATTATTACTATATTTTTTTAATGAAAAGCAGAAGTCTCTTGACTGATAATTCTGTTCAGTGTGCATGTTCTCATCAGTGGATTGTAGCAACACTATCAAGCACTCCAGAATGATTTTTTTTTTCCAGTGCTGAACTAAAATTAGAAAAGCCATGGCCGTGTTCTCTCATGGCAGGTTTGGAGCAGATATAAACTATGAAATGGTGTAATGTTATGGTTCTGATCCAGGTGATCATGAACGAGCGCCCTGATGGAGTGCTGCTGGCGTTCGGCGGTCAGACGGCTCTAAACTGTGGCGTGGAACTGACTAAGCAGGGCATCCTGGAGAAGTATAACGTCAGAGTTTTGGGAACTCCAGTGGCCTCAATTGAGATGACAGAGGATAGGAAGATCTTTGTGGAGAAGATGGAGGAGATCAACGAGCATGTTGCGCCAAGTGAGGCAGCCATGTCTGTTGAACAGGTCAGTCTCATGCACTCTAAGACCTTTTTCTCCCCACATGGTTTTCACATGGCCTGAAGATCAGTTTTTTTTTTCTTATTAATGTGGTAACCCACTTTATGTGCAGGCATTAGCTGCTGCTGAGAGGCTCGGCTATCCAGTCCTGATCCGCTCAGCCTTTGCGCTGGGTGGCCTGGGCTCTGGTTTTGCCAACAGCAAAGAAGAGTTGATGACTCTGGTCACGCAAGCGTTTGCCCACACATCTCAAGTCCTGGTGGACAAGTCGCTCAAGGGCTGGAAGGAAATCGAGTATGAAATTGTCCGAGATGCTTACGACAACTGCATCACGGTATTAACCATCCGTCTCTTTTAATAATAACATTTGTGAAGTTCAACAGCATGACCACGTCATACTTCATACTTTCAGGTGTGTAACATGGAGAACATCGACCCACTTGGAATCCACACCGGCGAGTCTATAGTCGTGGCTCCTAGCCAGACCCTGAACGATTACGAGTACAACATGCTGAGGAGCACCTCCATCAAGGTCATCCGGCACCTGGGGATCGTCGGCGAGTGCAACATCCAGTACGCCGTCAACCCAGAATCCGAGCAGGTAAGAGAATACCTGACGATTCGATGGTTCCCGGAGTAAATAACCTGGGGGAGGGGGATGATTATCGATGCATCCACTGTTGCATTTTTATTGCAGTATTCCTTATACACGTTCAGCATTGTTCCGATTTTCATCACACACCTTTGCCAAGTCACATTTGCAGGTAAAATAAAAATCATGTGTCTTGCAGTACTACATCATCGAGGTGAACGCCCGTCTCTCGCGGAGCTCGGCTCTGGCTAGTAAGGCAACGGGATACCCGCTGGCCTACGTCGCAGCCAAGCTTGGCCTAGGAATCCCCCTCCCTGTCCTCAAGTAAGGACTTGCTTACTTACAAAGAAGCAGAAGAGAGAGTATTATAGCCTTTCAGTTCTTCATCACGTTTCTTTTTTCCAGAAACTCAGTGACGAACTCCACAACTGCAAACTTTGAGCCAAGTCTTGACTACTGTGTGGTGAAGGTTCCTCGCTGGGACTTGAGCAAGTTCCTCAGGGTTAGCACTAAAATTGGCAGCTCCATGAAGAGTGTCGGTAAGGCCACCTGCAAGTCGTTAGAAAGGTTACAGTTGGCAATATTAGATTTTTTTTATATACCTCTTTCTCTCATTTCCTTCCCAGGAGAGGTGATGGCCATCGGGCGCAACTTTGAGGAGGCTTTTCAAAAGGCTCTCAGGATGGTAGATGAGAACTGTGTTGGGTTTGAGCATACCATCAAACCCGTTTCTGAACAGGTTAGCTCTAAACATTTGACCATAAGATTACATTATTTTTATTCTGTGTCACGAGTTCATGTACTCAAAAGCTCAAACGGTCTCTTTTCCACTTCATCAGGAGCTCCAGATTCCCACAGACAAGCGGATCTTCGTGCTGGCGGCAGCCCTGTACGCCAACTACAGCATAGATCGGCTATACGAACTGACCAGAATTGATCGCTGGTTCCTGTACAAGATGAAAAACATCATCGATCACGAGAAGCTTCTGGAGACGTATAATCAGGACGAAAGCACAATGCCGCCTGAGGTGATGAGGAGAGCGAAGCAGTTGGGCTTCTCAGACAAGCAGATCGCTCTGTCTGTGCAAAGGTACGTACCGAGTGATGCTCGACACATTGGATCCTCTCTGGTCAGTTCTGGTGTTGAATTTCTTTCCTGGTCTTCAGTACCGAGCTGGCCGTCAGGAAGCTGAGGCATGACTGGAAGATTTTGCCCATGGTGAAGCAGATCGACACAGTGGCTGCCGAGTGGCCTGCCCACACCAACTACCTCTACATGACTTATCATGGCATGGAGAGCGATGTAACCTTCGAGGAGCCTCACGTCATGGTGATCGGATCTGGGGTGTACCGCATTGGCAGCAGCGTGGAATTCGACTGGTGCGCCGTGGGCTGCATTAATGAGCTCAGGAAGGTGAGACATCAGCATTTATTGCTATGCACTGAAAAAGACTTCCCCCTTGTGGGCACTCCAGCAACCATGTGCCATGCGGTTTTTTTGTTTGTTTGTTTGTTTGACATTTTTAAACAACTACTCAGTCATGCATACTATAGCAGGCACATCATTCTAGTTTCAGGTTATTGTGTTTGTTTTTTGCAATGTATTTTTCTGGGACCTGGCAACCCCGCACGCTTGAAGATTAACGTTGAATTACACGTTTACATTTTAAATTTTTTATAACTGATGTTAACACGCTATCAAGAATCAATAAACAAGATGCACATTGTTCCAGCTACAAAATCCCACATAAGACATAACATAGTTACATAAGAGAAATTTATGAAACGGTTTAGACAAAAATATACAAATTATACTTTGACTTGCTCAAGCTCGCTGTCGAATTCCCACTTGCTTTCTCCTTACAAGGGTTGCCAGATCACAACGTAAACAAAAAAAAAATCCTGAAAGGTGATGAAAACCTTTCAACTATAAAAAAAAAAAATCAAATCAAATAATATCAGTACTAGAAATCACACTGTAGCTCAAATATTTATGCACATTACATTTTTCACAAAAATATATTATAATAATATAAATAATTTAATATTCACCCAAAGAAAATTTTTCCAACCATAGCATACCAACCATATCATATCAGATTTTAATTGAATGTTCTTTTTGTTTTTTTCAGATGGGTTACAAGACGATAATGGTGAACTACAATCCCGAAACGGTCAGCACAGACTATGATATGTGCGACAGGCTCTATTTTGACGAGATCTCTTTTGAGGTGAGTGTCCAGTGTGCTTTGTACGAGGGGTTGAAACAGAACACAATTATAGAAGAGGGTAGAAACGGACTTGAACACTGTTAATGAATAAAATAATTCCTTGAAGACAATGAATAAACCTTAAGGTACATGTTTAAATGCATTTAGGGATCAGGATCAGTAAACATTGTTTTTGTTTAAAGACATTTGTTAGTTCAGCTGTAGGAAAGACGGTGTTTGCTGTTTCCTCATCAACACTGTGTCTTAAATTATAGGTGGTGATGGACATTTATGAGATGGAGAACCCTGAGGGGGTGATTCTGTCCATGGGAGGCCAGCTCCCTAACAACATCGCCATGTCTTTACATAGACAGCAGTGCCGCATCCTGGGCACCTCGCCGGAGTTCATCGACTCAGCCGAGAACCGTTTTAAATTTTCCAGGATGCTGGACACCATTGGAATCAGCCAGCCACGCTGGAAAGAGCTGTCTGATACAGAGGTGCTTTAAAACACAACATTCGAAGTTCTCGTCTTCACTTGCTTGATTTAGTTGTGGTCAAAGTTGTTTAGCAATATCGGCCCCGATATTCTTTCTCCTGTGTATAGTCAGCCATGCAGTTCTGTGAGACGGTGGGCTACCCGTGTCTAGTCAGGCCGTCCTACGTGCTCAGCGGAGCTGCCATGAACGTTGCGTACTCCGATAGCGACCTGGAGAAGTACCTGAGCAGCGCTGTTGCTGTGTCTAAAGAGCACCCTGTTGTCATCTCCAAATTCATCCAGGAGGCCAAGGTGAGATGTTCCGACACACCTGAAGGTGTGCCATTGCTGGTAGTTGATATTTTGTGCTCAGAGGAACGGCAAAATTATTGTGGGACGTTTCGTGTTGCAGGAGATCGACGTGGACGCTGTAGCGTGCGATGGCACGGTCATCGCCATCGCCATCTCCGAGCACGTCGAGAACGCCGGAGTGCATTCTGGGGATGCTACGCTGGTTACACCACCGCAGGACATCAACCAGAAGACCATGGAGCGCATTAAAATGATTGTTCATGCCATCGGTCAGGAGCTCCAAGTCACAGGACCATTTAACTTGCAGCTCATAGCGAAGGTGACATTATCTGCGCACAAGATGTATTGTTTGTTCAATGTGTTCTGTTTTCTAATGAATTTGTAATCAATCCAAATTGTGGAGATATGAAAAACTGCTTGCAGTGTTCTTTAAACTTTTCTTATGATGGTATCATTGTTGTTGTTTTATCTCTGCATGTATGTACTATCTCAGGATGACCAGTTGAAAGTGATCGAGTGCAACGTCCGAGTGTCCCGCTCCTTCCCGTTTGTCTCTAAGACGCTGGGCGTAGATCTTGTGGCTTTGGCGACAGAGGTCATCATGGGAAAGGAGGTTGACGCTGTGGGACTCATGATGGGGAAAGGCATCGTGGGAGTCAAGGTAAAGTGCAGCCAGGGTCGAGAAGCATTGTCCAGCTTAAGGGGAAAACATAAATGAGACAACATTCCAGTCAGAAACATTCAGACAAATACCAGGACAAAAAAGGCTAGGTTAGCTTTGTTACTGTATATAAGTAGCTCTTTTACTTATCTGCACTTTACTTGAGTAGTTTAACTAGAGGATTACTTTTACTCCACTACATCCCACAGCAAATAGAAGTACTCCTACTTAACCATATCTCTGCATGGTTTTCGTGACATAACTACAGTGGTGTGTAGTATTTGAAGCATAAAAACAGCGAGGAAAACTGAGAGAGGAGAAAAGGGAGCTACCTGTATTTTTGGTTAATACCTTTTGTACTTTTACTCAACTACACATACAAAAGCAGCAATTTTACCTTTACTTGAGTAATATTTGCTTTAGGGAATCTCCACCTTTACTCAAGGACAGGCTTTGCTTGTGCATGTAGATTACTGATATCAGGATAAAGTTTTAATTATATGTGTGTGTGTTTGTGTGATCGTATCTCTGAAAGGTCCCACAGTTCTCTTTCTCTCGGCTGGCCGGAGCTGACGTGGTGCTGGGTGTAGAAATGACCAGCACCGGGGAGGTGGCCTGCTTCGGCGAGAACCGTTACGAGGCGTACCTGAAGGCCATGCTCAGCACCGGTTTCAAAATCCCGAAGAAAAACATTCTCCTGTCCATCGGCAGCTACAAGGTACTTCAGTGACCTTTCTGTATTCACTGGTCAAACAGTCACCATTTGAGAATGAAATGAATAAATCATTTGTCGTCATTTGACTGTCTCTCGAACATTACTTTCAGAATAAAAGTGAGCTGCTGCCTACGATTCAGGCTTTGGAGAGCCTTGGCTATAACCTGTATGCCAGCTTGGGCACTGCTGACTTCTACACCGAACATGGCATCAAAGTATGACACGATTATTTCTTATTTATTTATTTACATTTTTAGCTTATTTGCTCTTTAATTATTACCCCCCCCCCATAAGACCGGGTGTAAATGTAGAAGTCTCGAACAAAACACTGACTGATAGCTAAAGCAACTTATTCAGTCAGATTTGTTTTATCTGCTGTATTTACGTAGAGGTTTCGCATTTAGTTTGACCTGAATAACTGATGTAATGATGTTGCGTGTACCTGCGTAGGTCATGGCTGTAGACTGGCCTTTTGAAGAGGAAAGTGATTACCCCAATAAGGACAAGCAGAGAAACATCATGGACTACCTGGAGGAGAACCACTTCGACATGGTGATTAACCTGTCCATGAGGAACGCGGGCGGCCGGCGTCTGTCCTCTTTTGTCACTAAAGGATACCGTACGCGCCGCATGGCTGTGGACTACTCGGTACCTCTGATCATCGATATCAAGTGCACCAAGCTGTTTGTTCAGGTGAGACTCTGCTTACAGTCCAAACTTCACCAGAAAGCTTTTTCTTTCTTTTTCTAATTGTTTGATTGTTACGCTTACATGGGGAAAAACTGAGATCACGACATTATGACGTTATGAGGGACTGAGAGCATAATGGTGTTTTGATTTCCAATGCAGGCATTGAGACAGATCGGACAAGCTCCTCCAATCAAGACTCACGTCGACAGCATGACCTCCCAGAAGCTGATTCGTTTACCTGGTAAATTCCAGCAGTTTTCCTAGGGACATTAAGGAGTTGTTGTTAATCGATTAATTGCTGTTAAGATTTACCTGATTGAAAGTATATTAACTCATAATATTTTGAAACATAATGCTTCATAAATCGTATATGATTACAAGTGAGCACACTGAGCGGTGGTGGCTCAGCACCAACCTGGTGGATCTGGGACTCGAACTGTCGACCTTCCCATCAGTAATTCAAAGCCTTAACACGCAGAGTCAATCTGTGTGCGATGCCGGCTCAGTGTCTTTAACCCTGCCAGCTCCAGGGGTATAATGGCTGACCCTGCGCGCTGACCCCAGCCTACTAACAAGAAGCTAGGATATGTACAGAATCAAGAATTCCACTCTGCAATAATGTTTGTGACAAATACAGGCTGAACAAAGAAGTAAATAAAATATGTCGATTTGTAAACTACAAGAGGGCACACTTGCAGTCTAAAGTTTGACTGGATGAAGGATGAAGATATTGACGTTCTTTATGCCAGTTCAAGTAGTCAGGCTGTTCACGGTTGAGCAGGCATTGTTGCCAGATTGGACGGTTTCCTGGTAACTGGGAGAATGTTTCTTATCTTATTCGGCTAATTTTAACAAAAGTATGTATGTTTCTTTTAAGTTACTTGTCCAGTTGTATTTTTCCAAGTGGATGGTGTTTCTAGCCATTTTTACATTGTGACCTGGCAACCCAGAGCAATCAAGCAAAAAGGTTTTTCAAAAATGGATCATGTGCATGCCAAACAGTGTGGATTGATCAGTACAGATCATGGATCAAGTACAGTCCTCTCGATCACCTAATCTAATTTTTTTTTTTTAACTATTCTATTTGTAAAACTGTTTGAGTTTCATGAGCTTTTCATGCATAACTCATTTGTTTTTATGTTCCTGTAGGTCTCATTGATGTCCACGTACACCTGCGGGAACCTGGTGCCACCCACAAGGAAGATTTCTCCTCTGGCACAGCCGCTGCCCTGGCTGGAGGCATTACCATGGTGTGTGCCATGCCGAACACCAACCCCGCTGTAATCGACCCCAACTCTCTAGCCCTGGTCCAGAAGGTATAACGTCACCCTCAAACAGGAGCCTCCATCACCACAATCTTGAATACATTTTTACACGTCCGTTGCATTTAAATGCGTCATGTTGCTCCCTCTGTCCGAGTAGCTAGCGAAGGCAGGGTGTCGCTGCGACTACGCTCTGTACGTGGGAGCAGTTTCAGACAACGCCACTATTCTGCCGTCCATCGCGAACGCCACAGCCGGTCTAAAGATGTACTTGAATGATACGTTCTCCACGTTAAAAATGGACAACGTTTCTTTGTGGATGGAGGTGAGAACTCTAACACGCATCTCTGGATTTAACCGGAGTGCGTTAATATGGTCGTGTGTCCCGAGCACTAAATGGACTAATGATCGTTTTGAATGCAGCATTTTGAAAAGTGGCCGAAGCACTTACCCATCGTGGCACATGCAGAGAAGCAGACCGTGGCTGCCATCTTGATGGTTGCTCAGCTCTACCAGAGACCTGTTCACATCTGCCATATTGCCAGAAAAGAGGAGGTAAGACAACAAGATGCAGGGGACAACATTTAGTGTTAACATCAGACACCTGAACACACCTTGTGGTGTTTTTTTTTTCTTTTTTCCAGATCCTAATTATCCGAGCTGCAAAGCAGAAGGGCATCCAGGTGACGTGTGAAGTAGCGCCTCATCACCTCTTCCTGTGTGAAGACAACGTGCCCGTTCTAGGGGACGGCAGGGCAGAGGTGCGGCCCATGCTGGGCACCCGGGAGGACATGGAGGCGCTGTGGGAAAATCTGGATATCATTGACTGTTTTGCAACCGATCACGGTACGTATTACATCGTAAGTAATTAGATTTCAGGAAAAGGATCTTGAAAAACTCCTAATTTATATCAGCATCCTAATTCTAAGTGTATCCATCCACCCGTAGCCCCTCACTCGGTGGCGGAGAAGGACTCCGAAAAGCCTCCCCCGGGCTACCCGGGCCTGGAGACCATGCTGCCTCTGCTGCTCACCGCCGTCAGCGAAGGCCGCCTCACCGTCGATGACATCATCAAACGGCTTTACGAGAACCCAGCTCGGATTTTCTCTCTTCCTCCTCAGGAGAATACCTACGTGGAGGTCTGTAGTTAAAACTTGAGATTCTTTGACTTTAGGTTGTGTTCGGTTTAGTGAATCAGGATTTCTAACATTATTGTAACATATTGTTATAACATCATTATATATGCCTACTGCTCATAACATGATATAATGCCTAGGTGGATTTGGAGCAAGAGTGGATCATCCCGAAGAGCATGCAGTTCACCAAGTCCAAGTGGACTCCTTTCGAGGGTATGAGGGTGAAGGGTAAAGTCATGCGAGTTGTCCTGAGAGGGGAGCTAGCCTACATTGATGGACAGGTGATTTCTTTAATTATTCTTAGGTGCATGATGGCCACACGCATTTTTTTTTAATACGTCTTCAGTGTACCCACCTTTGTTCTGTGTAATACTTTTCAGGTACTGGTGCCTCCTGGTTATGGTGAGGATGTGAAGACAAGGCCAGCAGTCCCAAAGCTGCCATCAGTCCCAGAAATACCCAAGGATGTCCCAAAGGTAGCGCTTAATTCAGTGCCTTAGTATACAGCATTTACTTTTTCATGCATATCTAATGGAGCATCACACTAATGCCTTTGTGTGTGTGTGTGTGTGTGTGTGTGTGTGTGTGTGTGTGTGTTACCCAGACTCCTGAGCATCACAGACAAACAACTCCAGGTGAAACTCTGCGCGCTCGGGCTGCGAGTCCACGGAGATCAGCTGGGGACCGGTTCATGCTCCCTCCTCGAGTCCACCACACTTCGGATCCGGGTCTGCCACCAGGTGCTAATTACGGCTCCGTTATAGTAGCTTTGCACGCTTACAGGGAGTGCTCAAGTCAAACCGGGACTGATGCAATTTCTGGTGAATGAAGGCTTAAAACCACTTGATATTTACAGAAGAACATTTATGGTGATGAGACTCTTAGCCGCAGTAAAACATTTGAATGGTCAAACGTTTTAAAGAAGGCTGTGGGCCTCTGAATGATGATCCTGGGTGAGGTGGCTCCGAGCCCACTGTAGTCATTCTCGTCAACGTTCAACGAATGGAACGCCTGATCCTTGAAAATCAACAGATAGTTTGCCGCAACCTTGCGGGAAGAGATGGACCTGTACGCACAATCATTTACAATCATTCCAAGCCATGTCTTTGTGCTGAAGTCCGTTAAAGTCCATGAAGGAGTTGCAGATGTAAAACAGGCAGTCCGAGTTTTTACTCTCATAACTGTCTTCTGTTATTCACACTGCATCAGAAATCCCAGTTTGACTTGAACACATCTCGTAATCTGGCTCACTTTCGGAGTCAGATTAATGGTGTTCATGCGTCATGTACCAGTAGAATCATTACTTTTTATTGTGTTATTGTCGTCTAGTTTAAACAGCCCTCTCCGCAGCACTAATAATAATAATGAATCTTTTGCCGCTGTAGCTGTCCCTATAGCTGTCACCAACTTATCCCTCTATGCGCTAGTTTTTACAGCGCTAATCATAACATCTGTCCAATAGCGTCTCACCAAAAACCGATGGCCTGACGTCCGAAACATCCCTCCTTCTCTTTCAGTGTGGCTCTTTATATATTGTATGCAGCATATGTCTGGCAGCATTGTGTAGCGTGGTGTCAGGGTTGCACAAATTCACACTTCATTTAAAATATATCCTACACAGTGTAAAGACTTTAATTGTCTTAACGTTTTCAGGAGGACTTTTCAGACATGTATGTATTTATTTATTTATTTCCCCTCTTCCTCTCTCTCAGAGTTGGCCACTGTTGTAGAGTCGTGCGCACACCCGCCTCCACTGGCCAGAATTCTCTCACCGCAGACAAGCCAGTCTCCGGCCGTGTCTCACCTCCAGACCTCGCCTCTGCTTCATCCTTTAGTGGGTCAGCACATCCTTTCTGCACGCCAGTTTACCAAGGAGCAGGTACACACGCTTTAATACATACTGTGCTGTTTAGTGGATCAAGTATATCGTGCATTCAGTCAGATGTAGAATGATGCAGAATTAGAACATATAGAACATAACACACACTCATGTTCTTAGGAGTAGGAAATAACATACTTGATAAGGACAGTACGTTTGAGATGTCTAATAATAATAATAATAATAATAATAATAACACTCCTGCTTATGATTTCAGATGTCCCATTTGTTCAATGTGGCTCACACGCTTCGTTTAATGGTTCAGAAAGAGAGAAGCCTGGACATCTTGAAGGTAAAGATGTTAAGCAATTTGTTGATTACATATAATGGAATAAATATGCTCCACAAGGGGGCGCCACTGAAAATGCATCACCCATTATCTGATGGAGATGGTGTAGGTTGCGCAACAGTCTTCAGTTCCCTGCTGAAACAGAAGGAAAAATCTGCATAAGTGTTTGACCTTTATGCTGCGAGGAGTGTCGCCAGGTCATCACATTCACGTCATGCAGATGCCTACTGTAAATGATAAATCACTAACGGTGAAATTAACTGAGTCATAGTCACATAAGCTGTCTTTATTTATGAGCTTTGGTGATTCATACCAGGAATATTGGACTTTTATATTTAGTGGAACTTCATTACACTGTAACATTCCTAGTGACTTACAGACTACAGCTGGATTTTACACACACAAGCACACGCACGCAAATACACACACGCACACTCATGAAATGGTTCACTAAAAACAGAATCAAGCATGATGTAACCGGTTTGCGCGATCATGAGCTGGCATGATGCTTTCATTAGGTTTTAATAAGCCTTTTATAAGGCATGAGCAGTAATCTTTGACGTAGACACGCACACATTCCTGCCTCACTGATGTGGTGTTTTCTTTGTGCTAGGGTAAGGTTATGGCCTCCATGTTCTACGAGGTGAGCACTCGGACCAGCAGCTCTTTCTCCGCGGCGATGCAGAGGCTCGGCGGTTCCGTCGTGCACTTCAGCGAGTCCACGTCCTCCACGCAGAAGGGCGAGTCCCTGGCCGACTCCGTGCAGACCATGAGCTGCTACGCCGACGTGATCGTGCTGCGTCATCCGGTGCCTGGAGCTGTCGAGGTGGGGTTCACTATTAGCATCATGTCTTGTCTCTTTCCTTTTCCTGTTGTAGAGCCTCTGGTGTTCCTGTTCTGTTTTCGTAATGTCTGTGAATCAGTGTTGAGATTCTTGGAAGGGTGATACGTCAAGAACGAGTGTTTGAACGTCTTAGGATTTACAAAGAAATTTCCTTTTTAAAAGAAAAATAAACTGATTTTATATTTTGAAATTGATCTAGCGAGGCCAGATGTCTGAAATAGTTTTCCTCTAATAGCTTCTTTTCTGTTTGAAGTATATCATGCATACATATTTCTAACAGATGGCCGAGACAGTGTTCCTGTCGCTTTCAGTCTGTTTAAAGGTCCTGAGTGTTTTTTGGTTGTACGCACATGCACAGTTGACGCCCATCTGAATGTTTAAAAGTGACCAAAAAATAATTGTTTGCATAATAGCTGCCCATTAAAATATGCACATCTGTAGTTTTTTGTTTGTTTGTTTTGGAAAGCAGAACTAAATGAGCCATTCTGCTTTTGATTTCCTCCCTTCTAGAAAGCCTCAAAGCATTGCCGGAGGCCGGTGATAAATGCCGGCGACGGTGTTGGGGAGCACCCCACTCAGGCCCTGCTGGATATCTTTACCATCCGAGAAGAGCTCGGCACCGTCAACGGCATGACGGTAAGTCCACAGTTTTACACTCCAGTTTTAACTTCCATTCAAAAAAATAATAAATCAGCCTTAGTGGTTTAGGAAGTCTTTTTTTTGTTCTAATAAATGTAGTGAGCTGAGTGTTCTGAACGATCTGTTCCTTTTTTAAATTTATTTTTTATAATTTATCTTTGGAAACACTGTACAACTTTTCCTTGTTACAGATCACGATGGTGGGCGATCTGAAGCATGGCAGGACTGTGCATTCCTTAGCCAGACTTCTCACCCAGTATCGCATCACCCTGCGCTACGTGTCCCCAAGAAACCTCAGCATGCCCCATGAGATCATCGACTTTGTTGCGTCCAAAGGCATAAAGCAGGTGCACATGCGTTAACCTAAAATCTCCTAGAGTTTTTAGTCTGTTTTTGTAAATGACTTACAGAATGTTCTTTACCCCAAATCAGGAGGAGTTCAGCAGTATTGAAGAGGCCCTTCCTGATACCGACGTCCTTTACATAACAAGAATTCAGAAGGAACGGTTCGCCTCTGAGGAGGAATACAAAGCAGTAAGGCATTGCCCTTCTGTGCGCCATCAATTTCCTGATTTATTCTATAAGCATGTATTTAATTTTTTTTTTCTTTTTCCACTTTTTTTTAGTGCTTCGGGAAATTTATCTTGACTCCTCACATCATGACGGGAGCCAAGAGAAAAATGGTTGTCATGCATCCACTTCCAAGAGTTAACGAAATTAGGTATGCTGCATACTGTGTGGTTAAAGTCTATCACATTCATCACGTCTGATATATAGTAGATAGCAGTTTTGCCCACTTTTGCATAACTTTTGTTACAGCATTTATAATATAATATAATATAATATAATATAATATAATATAATATAATATAATTGATCATTCATATATTATATAATATATCATATCATGTGCAGTATATATTCACATAAACACACAACTATAGATGTTGCTTTTCTAAACTTTAGTTTATTTCAGTTGCTATTTATTGTGTCCCTAAGGAACATATCTTCTTAATTAAATGCAAAATGTGAATCTTGTGTATATTAGATTTTTTTTCCTTTTGCCATCATTTTATTTAAAATATACTTAAAATAACATTATCCTCCATTACCATGAGAAATAAACAACACAACACTTTCAACACAAAAAAAGCAAATGATTGTTGAAAAGTATAAAACTTATATGGATATAAGTGGATATATAGATATAATACAATTTTATTTATATATAAAAGTATTTATATACATGTAAAATGCACTATATTATTAAACACAATTAGAGACATAACCATAACTTCTGAATGTTTCCCTCTACACATATCCAACTACTTCAAAAAAAAAAAAAAACTCTGCGAAAGGATGCCAATAATTCTCAAAGCCTCTGTTTTCAATTATGCACACACACACACAGTACATCATACCATCCATAATGACATAATAAAATGACCCTGTTCTTGCTCCTGCAGTGTGGAAGTGGACACAGACCCCCGTGCTGCTTATTTCCGTCAGGCTGAGAACGGGATGTACATCCGCATGGCACTTCTAGCCACCGTGCTCGGTCGCTGAAAAGGATCCGTGGACAGAGGAATCAACTCTAAAATGAAAGTCCTTCTGGAAGAAAACTCACCGCTACATTATCATTGATTTAGTAGTTAATATCTCACACAAACACACACACACACAGTATCAGAAGCAGCATAATACTTCTAATGACCTAGTTACAAAATTTTGAGCTTAGCAACATGCATAAGTAAACAGTACAATAATAGCACATGATTTACTCTGTAAAAGGGTTTTGAAAGGGTGATCATGGGAACAGCTGGTTTCTATTTTTTGATAATAAAACTAATTTTCAATATCACTCAGCATTCCTTGTTTTCTTCTGACCTTAAATTCAATAATTCACATGCAGGACCTTTGTACTGAAATGCAGGAATGAGGTGTTCTGTGAAACTATAAACGGTAAACATGTATCACGTCTAGACATTTGTTTATCGGCTCGTTTCATTTATTGAAACATTCGTTTACTTTCAAAAGTCACCATAAAATTTTTGCCTCTATGCAAAGGGTTTGAGGTTATTACATCCTTTCATGTTACCACTAAAATATTCCACACCTGCTTGAATGATTCATTTTCTTAATGAATATGGTTTATTGAATAAGAACTTGTTCTGGATGGAAACTTCGCTCGCCTCAATTTCGCCTCAAGTTTTTTTTTTTTGTATTATTATTTTTAACTGAATCAAACCAGTAACTATTTAAACTGAATCAAGATCTTTAACAAGCTGCAGGTGAGCTGTATTTTCCACATCATTCTTACTTAGAAAAATGTTGCTGTTAACTTCCCAGGAGAAATATGATCAGAAAAACGTCATGAATGAGCAGAATAGATCACTTAAACTCATATATATATATATATATACTATGAAGGGGGCAGATACTTTTTCACGGCACAGTATATTGTATAGTACGCATAGCTAGCGAGCCCAGGGATTCAAAGCGCTTTATGTGACTAAATGCCCTTTCGTTAGGGGGCAGTAGTGATCATCACATCGGGCCACTATTACAAAATCAGAAGAAGAAAAACGTCGTGGTCTGAATAAAGCAACAGAACTATTGCTTCATGTAGATTTTCTGTAATAGCACTTTCTACTCTTTTGAAGGTAAATCATTTCTTGTAAATACAATTTTTACTGCACTGTTTATAAAGGCTCGGTTAGGGACTTGTAAAGTTATTTATTCAGTTCGCGGTGTTAGTGATGTGTGTAGCCGGTTAGCTTTAGCTTGACTGTAACTCTGCGGTGTTGTGTCTCTCTCTCTCTCTCTCTCTCTCTCTCTGGGCCTTTTGCTGATTAAACTCATTAGTTTATTTATAAATTCAAGACATTAGGTTAAAATGTCAGATTTAGCATTTAGCTGTGCGTTAACGTTGAACGCTTAATTCTTTAATGTCAATAGTGACGAAGTTGAAGGTAAGTTAGCGGGCTAAGCTAACAGGTACTGCGGTCCTTTTAAGGTTCCGGTTCCGGAGGAATAAGCTGCACAGTCAGGATGTGGACCTGCTCGATGAGTTAGTGCTGTATGTCATTCCCAGCTAGCTAAGTGTTAAGCGGGTATATTTGTACTTACCCAGGTGTCTATCACATCATCTCGCTGTATTAATGGTGTGTGTGTGTGTGTTTTCTCTTTACTTGTGTAAGGATTGCTACTGTGTGATCCCTGACTGAGAATCGTTTTAGCAAATGAAGGAGAATAAGGAGAACACCACTCCTGCCATACACATATCCAATCTGGACCACATAAAGCCATGCTGGTACTGGGACAAGAAGGACCTGGCACACACTCCGTCCCAGTCAGAGGGTCTGGACCCGGCCACGGAGGCCCGGTACCGCAGAGAAGGGGCCAGGTTCATCTTTGACGTCGGAACACGACTCGGGCTGTATCCTTCCGCTCTCACCTCATTCAGTCAGTTAGGACATTAAGTGTGTTTCCATCTAGGCAATTTTGTTTCTTCATCTTCCTGTATAGAGTATCTGATGTTTCCAAACTCATCACCGGTTGCCTTGGGTTTAAGATTTCCAGTGTAGGTTTGTGTAATCTCTGCTCTGAAGTGTTATGCGGTTTCTCCTTGACATTTCCTCCTTTCTTAGACATTACGACACCTTGGCTACTGGAATTATATATTTCCACCGATTCTACATGTTTCACTCTTTTAAACAGTTTCCGAGATATGTAAGTACATCCTTTCATTCTTTTCTTCGTGTTTCTTCGGTTTTTAATATGTGCATGTGTGTCTACATTTTAACACCAAGTTTTGGGGCATAGTCATTGGTGGGTTTAATTATATATTTCTCAGATAGAGTAAGTCTGATTGAGCTAAAACAAACACTTACAGCATCCACCTGTTTCCCTAGGCAACCTTCAGCTCTTTAGTTTTTTAATACAGTTTCAGCCCTGATGAAAAAATGAACTAAGTGAAGTGTGGCTTTGGACTTTTCAGGTGACTGGAGCTTGCTGTCTGTTTTTGGCTGGAAAGGTTGAGGAGACTCCAAAGAAGTGCAAAGACATCATCAAGACAGCTCGCAGCCTGCTGAACGATGTGCAGTTCGCCCAGTTCGGGGACGATCCCAAGGTGAGCAGGGGGGTATGTACGGGTATGAAGATGACCAGCAGTCTAGAAGTTTGGGGTAAAAATGTATTTATAACCATGCAGCTACATTCAAGATGCCATATTGTACAGTTCCTTTAACAAGTTAACACAGGTCTCAGATCTCTCCCAATGTGTGTGTGTGTGTGTGTGTGTGTGTGTGTGTGTGTGTGTGTGTGTGTGTGTGTGTGTGTGTGTGTCTGTGTGTGTGTGTGTCTGTGTGTGTGTGTGTCTGTGTGTGTCTGTGTCTGTGTGTGTGTTGATGCCCCAGCCAAACTATACCTCAGGTATTACTACTAATATAATCTATTTAAACATGAACCTCACTCTGTTTCTTGCCTTGGGAATCCATTTTATTTCGTGATAACCCAATGCTGAGGGTGTGTTTATACTTTTGTTATGGTAAAAGCTGCTGCACATAACATTTAATTATCTAAACAGTAACGATGTCAGGAGTCTCTCGACATTATATTAGTATTTACAAGCGATGAGTATCACCAGGGACCAGCCGATATGATATTATCACAATTAGGTGACCGATCGATTTGTATTGCGAATCTTTTAGTATAACGATTTTATAAATATCCTTAAAATGTTTTTTTTTTTTTTTTTTGGTTACAATTCAAAAATTCTACTACACGGAAGCTGTGCTGCCTGCCAATGTGTGAATAGATTAAAGTGCACCACCTAGAGGATTATACATTAGCTGCAGCCTTAATTGCATGCTACCTGTTCTGGAAACATAATACAACTATAATAAGCAACTTAATACATTTACATTAAAAATATGTAATATACTATCGATCATTATATACTATCCCCCTTCCCCCCCCCCCCCCCCCCCACCTTAAATTATTGGTTTGTGAGACAATGTCCAGCATTCCAAGACCTCATTTATAGAAGGTTTTAGACATTTAACATTCAAATTTACAGTGTCAGTGAGGTTTGAGTTTCACATCTGGATCATCATCTCTCCACACAGCTGGCCATGAAATAATCAAGTGTTTGGCTGTTTTATGGTATTTAGTTTAGTTTCTAGTTTTGTTGTCTCTTAAAAGTCTGCAAGAACAATAATGCTATCAGTGGTGAATTTGTTTGACTGAATCATTGCTGTTTATAAACAGGAAGAAGTCATGGTGTTGGAGAGAATATTGCTCCAGACAATCAAATTTGACTTGCAAGTGGAACATCCTTATCAGTTTCTCCTGCGTTATGCCAAACAGCTGAAAGGTCTGGTCTGTTTTTGTTTGTTTGTTTAAATAATATTTTAGGAGTGTTTCCGATGTGTTTTGTACCTCTTTTGTATTTTCAGGAGACAAAAATAAAGTGCAGAAGTTGGTGCAGATGGCCTGGACATTTGTTAATGACAGGTGAGTATTAATGATTGTTTTTTGTTTCCCTTCCTGTTTAGTGTTCTGTTATGGCAACAGGTTTTATTGAGGTTTTAGCAAATGAAGAAAAAGGAAAGGAAAGCGTAAGGAGACAGCAAAGTGAGGAATGACTTAGTGAGAAATGCAGATCATAAATGCAGTTCGGTTCTGATGTTTGTGTTTGGTTGGTAATTGTTTGTTGAGGGTTTTGTTTGATTATTGTTAGTGGTTGTTTTTCCATCCTGTCCTGAGTTATAATCTGGCGATAATCATAACCTGTATACAGATGTAATGCAAGTACTGATCGAAGCTGTAACACCTGTCTCCACAGCCTTTGCACCATGCTCTCGCTTCAGTGGGAGCCGGAGATTATCGCCGTCGCTGTCATGTACCTGGCCGGGCGCCTGTGTAAGTTCGATATTCAGGAGTGGACGTCCAAGCAGTCGTCTCGCCGCTGGTGGGAGCAGTTTGTACAAGACGTCCCTGTCGAGCTGTTAGAGGGTAGGAACCTCAAACAACATCATTTCTGCTTATTATTATCCACAAAATGAACTTATCCCTGAACTAAACCCTGGTTTTGTTATTATCGCAACAATTTTTTAAATAGATTTGATGTAGATTTTGCATTAAACTATCATAGATTATCAGCTTTACTTCAGGGTTCTTGTTTGTAACGTTCCAGAAAGATTCCAAGACTAAGACACACCTACACTTCTGCAGGAATCCTATAAAGATGTTTAAAGCATTTTGAACCTTCAAATCGTAGTCAGATAGGGAGTTTTTCTGAAGCCTGGTAATCATCACCACAAGCTGGTTTATAAAGTTCAGAACTGAAGCTTTATTTTTTCTATCGCAGGCTGGAAAGAATAAAAAACAATTGCATCTCATTAACAGAATACTTTCCAGAAAGAAAAAAAAAACTCTTGGCAAGAACCCTGTAAGGTTCTGAAAAAACCCTAGCAGCAAATTTTCTTATCGATGTCTATAAGGTGTATCTGATACTACCGATGCATTTTTAAATGACACAAAGCTAAATCAGTTCTGGCGTCTGTCCTGATTCTGTTTTTATTTTTTTCCTCAGACATCTGCCACCAGATCCTGGATCTGTACTCTCAGGGCAAGCAGCCGATTCCTCAGCAGCCCCAATTGCAGGAGAAAGACAAGCCACAGCCTTCTCCTGCAGTCCTGCTTAGTCAACCCGGAGGAAACCCTGTAGCTCTGCCGCCATCCAAGAAGAATTCTCCTCAGGCCAGCCCACCACGGCAGCAAAAACGCCAACACGTGAGTAATCTCATTTGGGCTTTTTACAGCATTGTATTGCCCAAGTCTATAAGTATATATAAATTATATTGGATACTTTTTTTTTTTTTTTTTTTACCACAAACATTTTATAATATTTTAACATGTTTTAAATTCTTTTTAGCCCTCTCCAAAAGAAGAGACAAAAGTTGCCACAGGTAAGGACAGGAAATTTGGAGCTGTGTGAGAGATTATGTCTGACTGTGTCATGTTGTTTACACACGTGGACAAAATTGTTGGTACCCTTCGGTCAATGAAAGAAAAACTCACAGTGGTCACAGAAATAACTTTAATCTGACAAAAGTAATAATAAATAAGAATTCTATGAATGTTAACCAATGAAAGTCAGACATTGCTTTTCAACCATGCTTCAACGGAATTATAAAAAAAAAAAGACAGCATGTTTCAGCTCCTTCCAAAGATGCTCAATAGGATTGAGGTCAGGGCTCATAGAAGGCCACTTTAGAATAGTCCAATGTTTTCCTCTTAGCCATTCTTGGGTGTTTTTAGCGGTGTGTTTTGGGTCATTGTCCTGTTGCAAGACCCATGACCTGCGACTGAGACCCAGCTTTCTGACACTGGCCAGCACATTTCTCTCTAGAATCCCTTGATGGTCTTGAGATTTCATTGGACCCTGCACAGATTCAAGACACCCTGTGCCAGATGCAGCAAAGCAGCCCCAGAACATAACAGAGCCTCCTCCATGTTTCACAGTAGGGACAGTGTTCTTTTCTTGATATGCTTCATTTTTTCGTCTGTGAACATAGAGCCGATGTGCCTTGGCAAAAAGTTCCTTTTTTGTCTCATCTGTCCATAGGACATTCTCCCAGAAGCTTTGTGGCTTGTCAACATGTAGTTTGGCATATTCCAGTCTGGCTTTTTTTATGATTTGTTTTCAACAGTGGTGTCCTCCTTGGTCGTCTCCCATGTAGTCCACTTTGGCTCAAACAACGACGGATGGTGCGATCTGACACTGATGTTCCTTGAGCATGAAGTTCACCTTGGATCTCTTTAGAAGTCTTTCTGGGCTCTTTTGTTACCATTCGGATTATCCGTCTCTTTGATTTGTCATCAATTTTCCTCCTGCGGCCACGTCCAGTGAGGTTGGCTACAGTCCCATGGATCTTAAATTTCTGAATAATATGTGCAACTGTAGTCACAGGAATATCTAGCTGCTTGGAAATGGTCTTATAGCCTTTACCTTTAACATGCTTGTCTATAATTTTCTTTCGAATCTCCTGAGACAACTCTTTCCTTCGCTTCCTCTGGTCCATGTTGAGTGTGGTACACACCATGTCACCAAACAACACAGTGACTACCTGGAGCCCTATATATAGGCCCACTAACTGATTACAAGATTGTAGACACCTGTGATGCTAATGAGTGGACACACCTTGAATTAACATGTCCCTTTGCTCACATTATTTTCAGTATTTTCTAGGGGTACCATAATTTTTGTCTAGGTCTGTTCCATGAGTTTATTTTTTTAAATAATTCTGTTGAAGCATGGTTGAAAAGCATTGTCTGACTTTTATTGGTTAACATTCATAGAATTTTTTTAAATTATTACTTTTGTCAGATTAAAGTTATTTATGTGACCATTTTGTGAGTTTTTCTTTCATTGACCGAAGGGTACCAACAATTTTCTCCACGTGTGTAAATACATAAGAGTATGTTTTCTTTTCCCCATAGAACAAGTTGGTTCTAAAATCCCGAGATTGGAGAGCCCAATGCCCCCCCTACCAGTTACCCAGCCTCCTGGTATGAGTTTTCTTTATTGCTCTCAATTTTTTTATTTAAATTTTTGAGAATTTCCTGGTTTTATTATTATTATTATTATTATTATTACTAATAAGACAAAAACTTATTTCCTTTTTAAGATCGCAAACCCCCACCCTCAGCCCCTGCTCCTCCTGCAGAAGCAGACCCGGCAACCTCTGTTGACTCGGATGTGCCAAAGGCCCCACCTCCACCCCACGCAGCTCCGCCCCCTCTGCCTCACCGGCCACCTCCGCCACCCCCTTCCAGCTACATCATGGGAATGTCCACAACTAGCTCATACATGTCGAGCGAGGGCTATCAGAGCCTGCAGTCCATGATGAAGACAGACGCACCATCCTACCCTCATCTGCCACCCTCTTACGGGATGCCTTACCATCCACATGTTTACCCACCTCCCAGTGCCCCTCCGCCAGGCCCACCACCACCACCTGCGTCTTACCCTCCTCCCAATCTTCCTCCCCCCACTCCAGCCTACCCACCACCAGGCTACAACCACAACTACCCACCACCACCTCCTCCGCGCATGCCACCCCCAGGGATGGCTTTACCAGCTGGGTATCCGCCTCCACCAGTCCCTCCAGGGCAGCCGCAAGTGCCCATGCCACCAGGCATGCCACCAGTGGCGAGCATGAACCGTGGAGCCTGGATGAGATAAAGGTATCCTAGATGGGCTTGTGTTTCGAATGGTCTCAAGCTGTCTCAGGAAGACGGATCAGAACACACTGTGCACTGTGGTCAGTTTGTCCAAATATCAATAGGATACAATCTGAGCACCTGGCATCAAACTAGAATAAGGATGTGATTATTTCTTTGAAGATAATGTTTCTTATTCATAATCGGTCATCCATTCAATATGACCCATGAAAATTCTACAGTTCTTTTTGACACTTTTTCTTTGTGATAATGTTCATAGCAACAGTGAATTCTCTGAAGCATCCACAGAATTGATGACTCAGTCCAAGCAGGCATTTTGTGTAAATATTTTCATTATTAGATCTTAACTAGAATCCTTTTAGCTGATAAATCTGCAGTGTGTGTACTGTATAGAGCAGCTTTGGGATTTATCTGGCATTTGGTGTAATAAAAGTCTTTTTCAATCCCAGATTATTTGTTTCTCTTGACTGCTTGTTTCTTTACCCTTGGGTCATATTTATTAACTTTTTAGTAACTGTGTTTTTTTTTTTTTTTTTGAGCCAATCGGAAATACACATTTTGGCCAGAGCTGCACATTTCGGAGGCTGATTTTCCCTGTTTTGCTTGTGTGTGTGTAGTGGTGGCCCAAAGTATTAAATCAACATATGCTGTGTATTATAGCTCTTCTTGTGCACAAAACAGGTTGTAATTAGTTCTCGCCTATCTGGCTGAAGAGTTGTGCTACTTGGAATCAGCTGGATTAGTCGATGTAGGGATAAAAATGGTTAAAATTAGAGAATTCTGAAGTGAATTGTGAACGTCTCTGGCACTTTTCTGTACATGATTTTCAGGAAGCAATAAGGCAGACATGAACAGGGTTGCTGCAAACATTCTTTGGCCTACAATTATTTTGTCATTAATTAAAGAAATTGAGAAAACATAAAATCAAAATTTTGTCTCAATACTTTTGGCCACCACTGTGTAATAATAATTCACTAGAAAAATACTGCGTGTAGTCACAGCACATCTGATCACCATCAGTGATGAACGAATTTACTGCATTTTTGATGAATACTGTTTTATGTTATTGCTTACACAAGCAGTCTCGGACGTTGCATAGATGGAACTTTGGCCCCCTGTTCTTTGTAGAACTGACTTACTGCAGCCATGTTTGAGCATTTGAAAGCATTAACTGCCTCCAACTGCAGTTTCTGCCTCAGCATCTCGGGTGCGTTTGGGTCCGGACTAGGCTACTCCAAACCTTAAATCTTTTTGGGCCATTGAAACTTTGATGAACTGTTAAGCTTGGGATCATGCTCTCACTGCATAACCCAGTGGCCTTTGAGCTTCAACAGTCCAGTCAACTCATGATCTGCTTCTGCTTCAGGATTCTTCGGAGAGCGAAATTCAGATCTCACTTAATTATGGCAATATCCTCACACTGCCACTTTCATGCTTGACTGCAGGTACAATGTTCTGTTCTGTGTGTGGTTTATGCAATGTTACAGAACCCTAAAGTATCCTAAATAGTTCAATATTTTATTGCAGCGAGAGAGACTGAAAGTGCCTTGGATGTGGTCTTTGGCTCTTTTTTCCTCCCACTTCCTGAATGAGTCGTCGCCATTCTTTTGGATTAATCTTGGAAGGACGGACACTTCTGGGAAGGTTCACAATTCTTCCAAGTCTTCCCTGTTTGTAGATTATCTCTTATTTTGGATCTGTAAAGCCACAGAGCCTCTTGCATAACTTTCTAACCTTTCTCAGATTGGTGTCTGTCAGTCACCTTTTTTCAGTGTTTCTGGAATTTCCTTTGGTTTGGCATAGTGTTCGTGGTCAGACCTTAAGTCCTTCATGCTTCTGAAAATGATCTGTTTACTTGATGATTTGATTGAACAGAGCTGGAAGTAATTATTATCCAGCTGCAACCAGTTAAGCTGTTTGAGAGGTTTTTTGAATGTAGTAACTAAGCAGACAAATATTTCTTTTCTTTGCCGATTGACCTAGTTTGTATTACTTCACCTTGTTGCGTCAATGGAACAATTGTCTATGTATTATAATTATTCCGCGGCCAAAGGACCTGGGCACCTCGAGTCAACCATGAGCTCCTCTAACTTCTCCTTAAATATTGCCTTTTTTTTTTTTTATATATGACTGATAATGCAAAAGATGTTTTTCTTATTTAAGGATAGTGGTCATGTGAAGTCAGTAATTATGACAGTTGTTTGACTCCTTTTTAAAACCTAATGATAGATGCAATCACCCAAACAACCCTGACCAAAAGTTTACATAGCCTTAAATGTTTGGCCACGTTTCAAACACTTGACACACACAGGTTGACGCACACATGTTAATTTGGCTATTAAAAAGAAGCCGTCGCACCTGTGATTCAAACAACTGGAAATGGAATTGGTGTTTGTGCATGAAAAGTCTGAGTTTCTCAGCTCATGGGCTGATGCACTGACGGGCTGGATACTGCACAATGGGGACAACAAAAGAACTGCCGGTAGACCTATGCAATATAGTAGTTGAACTTTATAAAGCAGGAAAACGATATAAAAGGATATCTCAACACTTGAAATGCCAGTCAGTCCTGTTCAAACTCAGATAAAGAGGTGGAAAATAAGAGGTTCTGTTGATACTAAGCCACAATCAGGCAGACCAAGAAAGATTTCACCCACTACTGACAGAGGAACTGTCCGGGCCACAAAGGAAAAACCCATAAACCACTTTGAAAAGAAATGAAGGCTGTTCTGGAAAAAGTGATGCTTCAAGGAGCACAGTAAAGGATGTAGTTGAACACAAATTAACCTCCATGGTCGAGTTGCCAGGAGAAAGCCACTACTGTGCCGAAAAGGCTCGCTTGCAGTACGCCAGACAGCACCTGGACAAAAACCTCACAGCTTCTGGAGAGGAGTCATTTCCAGTGATGAGAACGAAATGTAACTTTTTGTTTGGAGAGGAGTCAACAAGGCCTAGGGTGAAAAGTACACCAGCCCCATTGTAAAACAGGGTGGTGTTTCATTTCTGTTTTGGGGCTGTATGAGCTCCAGTGGCACAGAGACACGGATGTTGGACGGATAAGGTCTGTTGGAACAGGAAGGGCCCATCCGTAAATTGTTCCCAAAAAAAACTTTTTTTTTTTTTTTTTTTACAAAAAAATGGTGTGCTGAAGCATTAAGAGTTCCTTTTACTGGAAGTAAGGGGCTGAGCCCAACTCCTGAATAACAACCCCACAGCAGTTCCAACATGACTGCACACCACTGTAAAATGCAAGGTGCATAAAGATATGGATGAGCGAGTTTAGCGTGGAAGAACTTGACTGGCCTGACCTCAACCCAATAGACCACCTTTGGGATGAATTATAGCAGAGACTTTGAGCCAGGCCTTCGTGTCTAACATCAGTGTCTGACCTCACAAATGTGCTTCTGGAAGAACGGTCAAAAATACCCATAAACAAACTCTTAAATGTTGTGGCAAGCCTTCCCAGAAGAGTTCAGGCTGTTAAAGCTGCACAAGCTGGGCCAACATCACATTAAACCCTACAGATTAAGAATTGCATGTTACTCAAGTTAATATGCATGTCAAGGCAGGTGAGCGAATACTTTTGGAAATATAGTGTGTGCATGTATGTATGATAGATAGATAGATGAATGCTGACAAAAGGTTTTCACACCCTTTTTAGTTTTCCACATTTTCAGAGTTTCACACTGATCTTAATGGAATCAAATTCTTTATATCCATCATTCTATGCATAATTATCCTCAAACAAAACAGGTATTGTTTCTTGTTTAATTTATTGAAAAAATAAATACTGAAATATTTACATAAGTATTAAGACCCATCACTCAGTACTTGTTCAAAGCACCTTTGGTGGCAACGACTCAAGTCTGCTTGTAAATGATGCTACAAGCTTGGAACAGCTTTCTTTTTAAAGTTTCTTTTATTCTTCTTGGCAGAATCCTTCAATCTCAACCAGGAGGAATGGGCAGGTCCAGTGCACACCCATTTTCAGATCTCTTTAGAGATGCTCTACTGGGTTCAAGTCTGGACTCTGGCTGTGCCAACTTTCAGGGAGCTTTCTCTGAAGCAACTCTTGTGTTTTCTTGGTGTTATGCTTTGGATCATGGGCTTGTTGAACTGTAAACCTTCATACAACCTTCATACTGCATTCTGGAGAAGGTTTTCACTCAGAATAGCTCTTTATTTTATCTGCATAAAGTTTCCCTCTATACTGATCAATCTCCCAGTCCTAGTCACAAAAAAAAAAATCCCACAGCATGATGAGCACTATCTTACCATAGGAATGATTTAATAAGGTGATGTGCAGTGCCGATTTCCTGCTTGCAATTAGTTCAGTCTTTGTGTCATCAGGTCAGAGGATGTACAGTACCAGTCAAAAGTTTGGACACAAGTTTGGATTTTCTAGAACAATACTGGAGAATGTCTTAAAAAAAACTACTGACTGTTGCGATTACAGTCAGTAGTTATTTTAAGACATGAAGGTCACCTGGTCTGGAATAATTGCTGCCAGAACAGTTTTGTCAAGTGTATTTGCAAAATCCATCAAGCACCATGATAAAACTGTCTCTCATGAAGACCATCCCAAAAAAGCTAGATAAAAATTTACCTCTGCTGCAGAGAAGTTAATTTAAGGTTACAAGCCTCAAAACTCACCAATTAACAAACAGCACCTAATATGAGGGCTTACAGATCATAAGTTGCAAATACATCACAATATCAACTGTTCAAAGGTGATTATTGCATATGTTTTAAAATATAAGTATACAGTACATACATGTTATCAGTGATATTACTTCAGGTTGCATATCTGCCTGTTTTTCTGTATAGCTGAACTCTCTGCCTACCACTGAGTAGTCTTAAGTAGGGTTAGTTGTACTTCTTTTGTTGTCAGCCCAATACACTCCCTGTTCAGAGTAAATCACCGACGAGAAATAGAAACAGTAGTTCAGATGAAGATTAAGTTTTGTTTTTAAAACAAAAGCATGTTAAAATTCACTGATACCACGTTAACGCTGTTATTTCAGCAATGAGAATATTAAGTAATCCCAGTAAATTTATTCAAATGTAGCTTTTCTAATTAATATCTATTGGTGCAGGTGTTTATTTGCATCGATCATGTAACTTATTAGCAGCTTATTTTATAGTAGACTATTAAATGTGCCACATAACTGTTCATAACATCACTTTTACTCAACATTTTGATTTCACTTAAGACACCCACAGTCTGACACAAGCGCAGTACACTGTCAAAATGTGAGGTTTATAATCTACCACAAACCTCTCGAAGACCTGTTTCTGGTCCTCCAATGTATGAAACGTAAAGATCATTGAAAGAGCGAGTTCTGACCAATGTACAGAAAAACATTTTTATATATATACTGTACACACATATTTACACACACAAATATATGCTCCTATAGTCCTGATCTCGCTCCATCAGACTTTCATCTGTTTTGTCCCCTGAAAGCAGCCCTACGAGAACGAAGATCCACTTCTGATGAAGAAGTGAAGACAGTGATTGTTACGCCCCGGTCTAGGTCAGGCCGTAACAGGAATGAAACAGAAAAGAAAAAAAAAAGGAAAAAGGGGGTGAGACCAAAAGTGCGTTTGCTTAGTGTTTATTTACAAACAGTGAACAAGCAAATCCCCAAAAGGTGGCTGTGAGCTTCAGAAGCCGACAAGGCCAAAACAATCAACAAAAGGCCCTCTACCTAGTACCAGAGTGAAATAACTAGCCAAACTAGCCAAAACTAAAGAAAAAGAAATACAAAGTTCTTCCCTTACTCCCTTGCTAGCCACAAACCAAGAGAAAAACAGGGTGTAAACAAAATGGCGTCGACTCCCTACTAAGCCACTAATTACAAAACTATATACAAATATATACAAAACGTATTTACAACCGGGCAACCAAAACCAAAGAAGGGCAAACACGAAAACAAAGTCAGAAACGTAGCAGAAGGTCATACACAATATAATTTTACGAATAATCATCAGAAAAACAGTAAGCAAAGACACGGTCTGAAGCACTGTGGTCTGAAGGCCTTAAGTAGGCCTCTGGGTCTCCTAGACACCCAATCATCCGGCAGGAGGCGGGACCAACAAAGGAAAGGCAGGGCAGCAACCAATAGATTGCAGGTACACTGAAGAGGGTGGGACCTGCAACAACAAAAGAAGATACACCCCCATCCCTCCACCAGCAGAGACATAGCAGAAACTAAGCATAGCCAGACACAAAAATACAAATAAACCCAATATCGTAACAGTGGTGCATTCATGGCTCTCGGTTCAGCCTAAAACCATTTTAATGAGGCAATAAAAAGTATGTTGACAGATGAACAAAGTACAGTGGAACCTTGGATTACGAGCAAACACACACATACACACACACAACGGAAACACCGTTTTAACAGGAAAAAAATAAATCTCTCTGAGACTGGCATGAGCGCATATTAACGGAATTACTTTTTAAGTTTCACAACAAACGGACACACACATAAACACAGCGGAAACACCGTTTTAAAAGGGAAAAAAGAAATCTCTGACACTGGCATGAGCGCATACTAAAGGAATCACGTTTTAAGTTTCACAACAAACACGCACACACAACGGAAATACCATTTTAACAGAAAAAAGAAATCTCCCTGACCTGGCGTCAGCATACTCAGGGAATCACCGCTGTAAAGTAAAAAAAAACAAAAAAAAAACAAATGAACCAGCACCTTACCTTTGAAAAGAATCGCGACAGAGCAGAGTTTCTGTGTGTTTGTGAAGCCGGGGAGGGGGTGAAAAGGCAAAAGAGCGTCTGTGCGTGTGTCAGTGTGTGTGTGTGTGTGTGTGTGTGTGTTAAAAATGTATTAAAAATCTTTGCTCGGTTTGCGGAACACTCGTAAACCACGTTACTTGCAATCCGAGGTTCCACTGTATATTGAAAAGCAAGTAAATATTATGTATTTATGTTTTCAAAAAGTTCATCAAAATAAATTCTACTGCCAGCAGATAATTTTTGACTCTACCATGTGTGTGTGTGTGTGTGTGTGTTTATGTTTAAAAAACACAATAACTAAAGCATTAAAAAACACTTTAATGAAACTGGTCTTTCACCAGAAGGAACAGTGCTCTTTTCTTTGTATGCTTCATTTTTGCATCTGTAAACACAGAGCTGAGGTAGGTTCCAGTTTTGTCTCATCTGTCCAAAGGTCATTCTCTGAGAAGCTTGTCAAAATCCATTCGAGTCTCTCTTTTTTATGATATTTCAACAGTGGTGTCCTCCTCAGTTATCATCCATTAAGTCCACTGCTTCAAACTGTGACGGATGGTCTGAACTGACACTGATGTACAGTACATTGACCTTGGAGTTCAATTCAATTCAATTTTATAGTGCTTTTAACAATTGACATTGACACAAAGCAGCTTTACACAACCAAAGAATTATTTAAAGTTGTATGAAATGTGAATGTGTATGAATCAAAATGATAAGATTGTCCCTGATGAGCAAGCCGAGGAGGACGGCGACAGTAGCAAGGAAAAACTCCCTGAGATGCCAGTAGGAAAGAAATCTTGAGAGGAACCAGACTCAACAGGGAACCCATCCTCATTTGGGTGAAAACGGATAGCATGGATTTATCTGCAGTCATACTGTGTGTTAATATGGATTTCAATTCATTATTGGAGGTTCAGGTACTCCAGTCCTGAACTATCGAGCAACTGCAGTCATGACTCCTCAGAGAACAGCTGTCAGCATCAGCCGAGGCCAGGACCGTCTTCATTGTAAAGTGAAAAATAGGTTTTTAGCCTATACCAATCTAGAGGTGATAAAAGCACAAACTAGTTTTTCTAGTTCATTTAGTGACAGTATATTTCTTATGTTGGCAATATTTCTGAGGTGAAAGAATGCTATCCTGGTAATATTATCTACATGAGCTTCAAATGAAAAGCTGGAATCTATAATCACACTGAGGTCTTTCACTGTTGAACTTAATGGAACAGAAAGGCCATGTAAAGTTACTGTGTGATCAAAAAGCTTGCTTCTAGCTGCTTGTGGTCCCATGATTAGAACTTATGTCTTATGAGGATTAAGCAGAATGAAGTTAATTAACATTCAATCTCTTATGTCCTGCACACCTTGCTCAACTTTAGTAAGCTGGTTTTTCTCATCTGGTTTTGCTGTATAACTGAAGTATAACTGTGTGTCATCAGCATAACAATGAAAACTAATACCACGTTTAGGAATTACTGTATGTTGCCCAGAGAAAGCAAGTAAATAGAAAAAAGCAGTGAGCCTAAGACTGAACCCTGTGGAACACCAAACTCCACTTGAGAACATGCAGAATAGTCACCATTTAGATCTAGGTACTAATAACGATCAGTCAAATAGGATCTCAGCCAGGAGAGGGCTATTCCCTTAATTCCTACCACAGTACATTTTCTAATCTGTGAAGGAGAATACTATGATCAATGGTGTCAAAAGCTGCACTAATGTTATTTCTATATATATATGAACATAGCTGCTGCACTACTACCTTTTTCAGAATCTTAGAGATAAAGGGGAGGTTTGATATTTGCCTATTGTATGACAACTGACAAGGGTCAAGGTCAGGTTTCTTAATTAGTGGTTTAATATTTAATATGCTAATTTAAAGGATTTTGGAACATACCCATACCCATACCCACCCCAAAGAGAGAATTATTTTCAATAGGGGTTCTGTTATTGCTACTATCTCATTGAGAAAATGTGTCAGTATAGGATCCAGTTTACAGGTTGAATTAGACAAGGTTGACAAGATGAGTGAAATTAGTTCATTCTCTTCAAGAGGAGTAAAGTATTCTAGGTTCTGATGTGACATGGATAATTTATCATCTGTATCACTTAAATTGTCTGGTTTCAAAGCCTGATTTTTTTGCATAATTTTTATGATTTCATTACTGAAAAGTCCTCACTACTGTATGTTGTTGTTGTGGAGATTTCTACAGTGGTCTTGTTTCTAGTTAATTTAGCTACAGTCTTGTAAAGCTCCGTACTAGGCACAGAAGTCATGGACACAAGGGGTGTTGCAGTAGTGCACTTTAAACACAAGAAAACAAAAAAAAAGAGAAAATACATAAACGTGTATGAATTTCAGTCACTATACATGGGGGTCTCGATCACCGGTGCGCTGCGGGGACTAGGGACTAGTCGACTGCTCTATGATGCCATTTCTAAGCATGTTTTCTGCCAGCGGACGAGGAATTTACAGTTGGTACTGGGGAGAAGTAGGAGCACCCGATCGCCGGGGCGGAATTCACTAGGCTGTGCTGGACGGTTATACACACGTGGACAAAATTGTTGGTACCCTTCGGTCAATGAAAGAAAAACTCACAATGGTCACATAAATAACTTTAATCTGTCAAAAGTAATAATAAAAAAAAATTCTATGAATGTTAACCAATGAAAGTCAGACATTGCTTTTCAACCATGCTTCAACAGAATTATTTTAAAAAATAAACTCATGGAACAGGCCTGGACAAAAATGATGGTACCCCTAGAAAATATTGAAAATAATCTGACCAAAGGGACATGTTAATTCAAGGTGTGTCCACTAATTAGCATCATAGGTGTCTATAATCTTGTAATCAGTCAGTGGGCCTATATATAGGGCTCCAGGTAGTCACTGTGTTGTTTGGTGACATGGTATGTACCACACTCAACATGGACCAGAGGAAGCGAAGGAAAGAGTTGTTTCAGGAGATTCGAAAGAAAATTATAGACAAGCATGTTAAAGGTAAAGACTATAAGACCATTTCCAAGCAGCTAGATGTTCCTGTGACTACAGTTGCACATATTATTCAGAAATTTAAGATCCATGGGACTGTAGCCAACCTCCCTGGACGTGGCCGCAGGAGGAAAATTGATGACAAATCAAAGAGACGGACACAAAAGAGTCCAGAAAGACTTCTAAAGAGATCCAAGGTGAACTTCATGCTCAAGGAACATCAGTGTCAGATCGCACCACCCGTCGTTGTTTGAGCCAAAGTGGACTACATGGGAGACGACCAAGGAGGACACCACTGTTGAAAACAAATCATAAAAAAGCCAGACTGGAATATGCCAAACTACATGTTGACAAGCAACAAAGCTTCTGGGAGAATGTCCTGTGGACAGATGAGACAAAAAATGGAACTTTTTGCCAAGGCACATCAGCTCTATGTTCACAGGCGGAAAAATGAAGCATATCAAGAAAAGAACACTGTCCCTACTGTGAAACATGGAGGAGGCTCTGTTATGTTCTGGGGCTGCTTTGCTGCATCTGGCACAGGGTGTCTTGAATCTGTGCAGGGTACAATGAAATCTCAAGACTATCAAGGGATTCTAGAGAGAAATGTGCTGGCCAGTGTCAGAAAGCTGGGTCTCAGTCGCAGGTCATGGGTCTTGCAACAGGACAATGACCCAAAACACACAGCTAAAAACACCCAAGAATGGCTAAGAGGAAAACATTGGACTATTCTAAAGTGGCCTTCTATGAGCCCTGACCTCAATCCTATTGAGCATCTTTGGAAGGAGCTGAAACATGCTGTCTGGAAAAGGCGCCCTTCAAACCGGAAACAACTGGAGCAGCTTGCTCATGAGGAGTGGGCCAAAATACCTGCAGAGAGGTGCAGAAGTCTCATTGACAGTTACAGGAATCGTTTGATTGCAGTGATTGCCTCAAAAGGTTGTGCAACAAACTATTAAGTTAGGGGTACCATCATTTTTGTCCAGGCCTGTTCCATGAGTTCATTTTTTTTTATAATTCCGTTGAAGCATGGTTGAAAAGCAATGTCTGACTTTCATTGGTTAACATTCATAGAATTCTTATTTATTATTACTTTTGTCAGATTAAAGTTATTTCTGTGACCATTTTGAGTTTTTTTTTCATTGACCGAAGGGTACCAACAATTTTGTCCACGTGTGTATACATGCTGTTGCTTCGTTTGTGCCTTTTCCATATGCTCCCGGACAATAGGTAGTATTCGACTTATTTTTTCCTATAGATTCCGTACATATTCCACCACCGAACGAAAAGGTGATGGTTGTTCCTCCCAAGCTTCTTTTGCCACATCCAAGAGACCTTGTGGCCTTCTTCCGAATAATAATTCAAATGGTGTAAAACCTGTGGAGGCTTGAGGGGTTTCCCGGATCGCGAATAACACATACGGGAGGAGCTGGTCCCAGTTTCGTCCACCTTCATTGACCACTCGGCGTAACATCCTCTTTAGCGTCTGATTTAATCTTTCTACCAGCCCGTCCGTTTGTGGATGGTATACCGAAGTGCGCAATTGCTTAATCTGTAGCAGTCGGCATACGTCGGCCATCAGTTTAGACATAAAAGGTCTGTCAATATTGGTCGGTCAATATTTCCTTCGGCAGCTCCACGCGGCTGAACAGTAGAACAAGCTTCTTGGCTATGTTACGTGACGTTGTTTTCCGTAGTGGAACTGCTTCGGGATAGCGTGTGGCATAGTCGACAATAACCTGGACGTATTCGTGTCCTTTTGATGACTTTGGGAGTGGGACGACGAGGTCCATCCCGATGCGCTCAATGGGGATGCCAATAATGGGGAGCGGGATTAATGGGGCGGGTGCCGGTTTCCTCTGCGCTGTTTTCTTACATTCCGTGCAGCGCTGGCAGAAATTCCTCACTTCCGCATCTAATCCTGGCCAGTGAAACCTGTCTCTGATTTTTTCTATTGTGTTTTTTTCTCCCAGGTGTCCGCCAAGTGGGTGTCTGTGCGCGAGGTGCATCACAGTGTCCACCTTTCCCTGTGAAACGACCAGTAGGTCCTGTGGTTCTCCTCGGCACTTGGTATGGTAGTACAGGAGTCCATTTTTCATTAGGAAGTATGACACCTGGTTTCTTTGTTCCCTTGCTTCCGCTTCACCTTCTGTTTCTCGCACCTGGGTCCAGCAATGTTTTAGGCGTGGATCTTCACGCTGCATCTGTGCAAAACTCCCATCTTTTTTCTACCGGTTGAGACAGGGAGAGAGGGAGAAAGGGATTAGTGAGTGGAATTTCCTCACCTTCTGCTTCTGCGTCAGCTTCCTCCTGTGCGAGCCAGGCTGGTTGTGGTTTTCTTGATTTTCACAACCAATTTGATGTTTTTCCTTTTTGCGCTCGTTTTTCTTGCCCGGGAACGTTCCAGGCCAATCTCTCCCTAGGAGGAGAGGAACCGGGAGATTAGGTATGATCCCCGCTACCACGCTGTGTTTCCCTTCTTTGTCTTATACTGTGAACCTTGCCGCCAGAACTTTCCGCCGGTCGCCGTGCACACAGGTGATCGGGAGGGGCTCGCATGGTCTCGCTCCAACAGGAATGACTGAGGGGTGGGATAGAGTGATAGCGCTCCCTGTATCTATGAGTGCTATCTATGAGTAGGGGAGCCCCGCCGATTCGCACCCAGTGTTGTGTCGGGGCCGGGAAGTGATCCGCTGTTTGTCTGCTTTCGGCCCAAGGACCTCGGAAGGAAGCTGGGCGGGAAAGCTCGGGTTCTGTGGGCATAGGCTCATCCTGGGGCGTATCTGAGCGAGGTGTTCTTGGAAATGACTCTCGACGATGGGGTGGAATGTACCGCTGTGGGCTCCTGTCTGGAAAGCGTTTTTTTTCTGGACCTAGGGAGAGAGTAGCTAGCGCACATTCCAGTGCCTTGATCATTTCACGGAGAGATGCTGGAACGCGGATTCCCATCGCTTTTCTTTCTTCTCTAGGAAGTGCGCGCATGATTTTGTCTATCACTACTCGCTCTGTGACTTCTCTAGCCGATAGTATTTCGAGCTGTAGCCACCTCTTGGCGATCTTGGACAGTCGGTCTAGTTGTGCACGCGGGGGAATCTGTGAGTCATATGCCCAAATTCCAGGGCAGCCTGGGTGCTGGATAGACCACAGCGGGCTAAGATCTCAGTTTTTAGTAGTTCATAGTCCTCTGCATCATCTGCTTGGAGGGCAAAGTATGCTCTCTGTGCTTCCCCCGTGAGTAGTGGAACTAAAATGTTGCTCCACTCGCGCTTTGGCCATCCTTCTAGTTCGGCTGTTCTTTCAAAGGTTTGCAAATACGCTTTTAGGTTGTCATGGGAAGTCAGCTTAGAGAGCAGATGCTGTGCATCCTTTCGAGGGTCAGGGAGGGGTACGTCACATCCAGCACGCTGCTGGATCCTAGTAAGCTCCGCTGTCGCGGTTTGTAGGCCCTGCATGAGCTGCTGCAACAGTGTTTGCTGTTGAATACGTATCTCCAGCCCAAGGTAACGTTCAGGGGATGGTGGTACCCCAGAGTCCGTGTTTGCACCCCGCATTCTCCACCAATGTAAAGGTCCGTAGTGGGCACAGAAGTCATGGACACGAGGGGCGTTGCAGTGAACGTAGGTGCACTTTATTTAAGGTGTTTAGTGGCACACAAAAAAACAAAAAAAAGAGAAAATACACAAACGTGTATGAATTTCAGTCACTATACGTGGGGGTCTCGATCACCGGTGCGCGGCGTTCTGAGGGGAGGTGAACAGACAATACAGCCACCGGGGTGAGTCCTGGGTCCAGCCCAAGTATTGCGGTGTGCAGCGCGGGCCAGTGTGGAGGACTCGCAGGCTATGAACTCAGTTGCGCAGTGGCGCTGACTTTGTTTTGCCAATGTACGAGGAGCTGAGCTCTCGCTGGTGTCGGAATCTGTAAACAGAAGAGCACAGTATGAATGACGTGCGTCGCTCTTACTACTATTCACCAGCCAACACCGCCCGGGTCCTTTTATAGGGGGCCGCCGACAGGTGGAAGACAGGTGGAAGGCAGGTGATTCGCTGTGACCAAAGCCGGTGATTTGTGGTGCCCCACCCTCGTTTCCATTTTAGCGCAGCTGCTCCGGGCGCGGGGAGTGTTTCTGATGTATGCTTTTCCGGATGAGTGAGATGCTGTTTTTATGTGAGGTGCACTGGCTATAAGCCCGTTGCCACAATTATTATATAAAAATCTAGGATTATTTTTGTTATTTCCTGTAAGAGTGGAGAGATGCAATGATCTAGCAGCACTGAGAGCTTTTTTTAATCATTCAGGATGCTCTCCTTCCATGCTATTTGAAATACTAACAATTTCGTTTGACACCCATTGCATTCTAATTTTCAAGCAGTCTGTTTTAAAGATTAGAGTTCTCCTCTAATCTCTGTGGCAGTTGTTCTGGGCTCTCTTTAATCTGTTGCATGCGCTTTATCTGTATAGCATCACATGATCACAACTGAGCCAATGGTCCTTCTCTAACTCGTGTGGGACTGTGGGTAATTGTCTCCCATGTTAATATAACATTGTGACCACGTCTGTGCACCCACGCATAAAGAAAAATTAAGTGCCATTAGAGTGGTTTCTTGTTAAAGCTCCAGTTTGCATAGTTTCTCTCTGTCAGAGAGCAGTGATTTCTTTAGTGTGCACGATCATCATTAAAGAGGTTTCTTGTTAATTAAGTTTCCCGACTTCCTTCGTACGGACACATAAAACAGAAACACTGCTCTGTCAGGAAGGTAAAGTGCAGGTTACTGTGTTTCATTTTTTACTTTACATTTTGTATCCATTATTTTTATATGAATATTTTTGAGTTGTGGAACAAATCATCTAAGTTTATTATTTCTTATGAAAAAAAATCAGGACCGGGACAAATTTTGCTTGCAATCCAAGGTTTAACTGTATTACTTTTGTCAGTTTCAAGGTATTTCAGTGACCATTATGGGTCTTTCTTTCTTAATTTTATCCACATCCACACACACACACACACACACATATAAATTTTTTTATTTTTTTTTCTCAGGTTGCCGTTGTGTTTTTTTTTTTTTTTGTGAAGGTCAACTCAATTTTTCTATAAAAACAGGAAAAAATGTACGTCAATTTTCTCATTGACTCAAGCCAGACATAAATCCCATTTGACAAGCTAAACATTGAGTTATTGTTATAAATGGTGAATGTCTTATTTCTCTACAAACTCAATATTATTCAAAGCAATCTGACTCAACATGGTTTCTAGGAAGCAATAATTCTTCTTACATTTAGAAAACAAGACATCTAACTAAAGGTACACAGAGAACATATATATATATATATATATATATATATATATATATATATATATATATATATATATTTATATATATATATATATATATATATATATATATATATATATATATATATATATATATACATTTTGGGACAATTCCTAGTACCACATAATCATACAGTGTAGACCAACTTTTGCAAAAAAATTATTATCAACTTTTGGTATCTTCAGAAAACTGACATCCTTCATTAAAGCTTAAATCTTAATAATAATAATAATAATAATAATAATAATAATAATATCATTAAATAAATAAAAAATCACTGCATGGCAGAGCTTACTGCTATACTACGTTTGGATGTCTGTTTTTAATGCACATATCTATTGAATAATTTTTATATTGATCTGGGTTATTTTTAAACAGTTTAATTTCATTCCCAGTTTATCCCTACTTTTTATATTTTTTTTTGACACTCTGTGTCAGCTGTCACGTGTACACCAGAAATAAATTCCTTCCGTGTGAATAAAAGCCTCGTTCCTTGCCAATAAAGTTTAGTTTAGTTTAGTTTATTTATATAGCACATTTACTACAGCCACAAGACTGACCAAAGTGCTGTACATCCACATAAACATCATAAAAGAATAAAAGTACACAACTACAGCTTAAGAAACATAAAACTAAAATTAAAAAAATAAAAAAATAAACACAGAAGCTTAAAAGGACAGTAAACCCTAGCCATATGGGTTTTTAAAAGGGATTTGAAAGTAGTCAGACTAGGAGCCATTCGGATATTAATTGGCAAGCCATTCCAAAGACGAGGCCCAATTACTGAAAAAGCACGGTCACCTCTACGCTTAAGTCTGGAGTGTGGAATTAAAAGGAAGTTCTGGTCACAGGATCTTAAACTTCTCAGGGGGGTGTGTTGCTGCAGCAATTCAGTTAAGTAGATGGGCGCTTGCTGGTGTAGCGATTTAAAAACAAATAGTAAAATTTTAAAGTGTATTCTGAAATGAACAGGTAACAAATGAAGGGTCTTCAAAAGTGGAGTCGCATGATCCCTTTCTTTCTTTTTCAGGAGAAATTTAGCATCGGCATTCTGAACCAGTTGAAGACGGGCGATATGGGATTTAGGGATACCAAAATAAAGAGAATTACAATAGTCAAGGCGAGATGTAATGAAAGCATGAATCGCCATCTCCAGAGTCTTATAAGTGAGAAAAGGTTTGATTTTTGCAAGTGTAGAGATTTGTTTATCAAATTTTAATGTGTCATCTAGCAGGAAACCTAAGTTCCGAACCTGTGAGTACCTAAAGGCTGTTAGAGGACCCAGATCAAAATGTGTTCCGAAGAGCCGAAGACTATCACCTCAGTTTTCTTTTTCATTAAGGGATAGGAAGTTTTGAGATAACCAAGATTTAACTTCATCTAAACATGCTAACAAAGCAGCTATGGCCAAGCCATCATTTTTCTTAAAAGGTAAATAAATTTGTGTGTCATCAGCGTAAAAGTGGAAGGATACCCCATGCTTCCTAAAAATGGAGCCCAGTGGCAGCATGTACAATGAAAATAAAGTAGGAGCCAGCACAGAGCCTTGTGGAAGACCACAGGGAAAAGAAGTAGTCGACGAGGAGAAATCTCCTATCCTAACCACATATTTTCTGTCAGATAAAAATGACTGAAACCATTTTAAGACTATGCCAGAGAGACCCACCCAAGACTCTAGTCCAGGGGTCTCAAACTCAGTTCCTGAAGGGGGCGCAGGACCACAGAGTTTTGTTCCAACCATAATTAAAAACACCTGATCCAACTAAACAAGTCATTAAGGCTTATTTGAAAACTACATGGTATGTATGTTGGGGCAGGGTTGGATCAAAACTCTGTGGAGCTGCGGCCCTCCAGGAAGTGAGTTTGAGACCCCTGCTCTAGTCTATTTAATAATATTGAATGATCAATAGTGTCGAAGGCAGCTGATAAATCTAGAAGAACAAGGTGATTCTTAGTCTTTAATTTACACTAAAAACTATCAGGCATGCTACTTAAATGTAGGTTTAAGTATGTATGAATAAAATGACAGATATTCTGCTGAAGGGGACACTTTAATGAATAAATGCCATTGTATTTCCACATCCGTATGAAAATTACAAAACATGGTCTAATAAATTTTTGCTGACAGATGACAGATACTTTTCTGAACAACACGCATACAGTAACTTTTTAAAAACTTAACTTATACTAAGATCTTTTTCTGCTTGTGCAACGGGATTTGATATGATGCATTAAAAAAGGTTGCTGACATTAAACCATTTTTGAATGACTGGAAAGAAAAAAAATCAGCTGCTATAGGTCATAGCCACTGTATTTCAGTCTTCTCCAAGAGTATTGGCATAGCAACGCAAAATAATTTCTTTTGTATCCATTGATTTTTAGGTTGATTTTTATCGATTTATATGGTTTAGGTCAAAAAGTGATTATGAGAAGATAATTTTTTTAGTTTTTATTTCCTAATATTTATATCTACATGTATTCAACAGCCAAGAACATGACACCTACTTTTTTTTTAACCTACTAATTTTTCAAGTGATAAAAATATGGAATTAGACATAAAAAAAAAAAATACAGAAATTAGAAATATTAATGTATTACATATATGAGAACACATGACTGACAGGTGTTTCTTGTGGCCCAGGTGTGCCCTATTACACTGATAGTTTAAATTAATTATGTACTGTATATATCAGTCAGGGAAAAAAACATTTTTTTTTTCCTGAAGTGTGTATACAATTGTGGGCTGATATATATTTGTTATGTTGGGACTGCAATTGTTGTTGAAAACGATAAACCAACATGAAGACCACAATGTAAGTCATTTTAAAGTTTTAAAGAAAAAAAGACAAAAGAAGACGAAAGAAAAATAAGCATACAAAAAGAACTCTAAAATATACAGAAATTTAATTGTATTAATGTATTATTTGTCCTTTATATTTTCTTTTACATAGAGTAAAACATATTCGTCTTCTATTTAAAAAAGGAAATCTTCTACATAATCAATTTCCACACACTAGTTAAAGGATCCTCTTCCTGTGGCTGACCTTTTGGGCTATGGCTAAAGGTTAGACATTCTTTTCATAAACTGAAATTGTAAATTGCACAATACTGAACCACCTCTTTCTAAATGTCAAAAACCATCAGAACTTTTGCCACTGTCTTTTGCCCTAATGCTGCTTATGCTGAGCCGTAATATTTGAGTCTGAGATTCAGATACTAGAGACTGCATGGATTTATATTATAATGGAGGTAAAGGACATCTAAACATCCATGATGGCTTAAAAGGAAAGAATTCACCCTCCAATATTCATATTAAAATGATTAAAGTCACTGAGTGACATTCACAATCCTTCAGAATTGTAATTAAAGTCATACTGTTTTTCTGCTCTATTTCTTCTTCAAATAATTTTTTTTCAGTACAAAAAGAGAATGTTATTATAAATGCCTTAATAATAATACCACAAATGTAAGAATGAACTTTACTACAGTCTAATGTATTTTGCTGAGTATTTTTGTTCTAATTTATAAATAAATATTATATAACTGTCCCTACGGTATGTTCTTCCATATTACCATGTATGTGCGTTAGGCAGGTCACAGAACATTCACAGAACTTTCTTACAGTATAATAAATAAAGAAAAGTTGTCTACAATTCAGTTTGGCTTTGAATTAATTTCTCCACGCTAACATTTCCTCTTTGTTTTCCAGTTCAAACCCCAGCACCACCAAGCTGCCACTGTTGAGACCTTGAGCAAAGCCCTTAAACATCTTAAACATGTATAAATGAGAAACACATGTAAGTCACTCTGGATAAGGGTGTCTTTGCTAAATGCATAAATGTAATGCAGGTACGTCTCCGTTTTAATGTACATTTGAGACAGGTTGCTTTTTGGTATGTTTTTCTGTAGTGACTTGCTGCAACGCATGCATGTCTTTCCCGTGCTCTTTATCTGTAGTGATCTTCCCACAACGCTTCATTTGATGATGAATGACACAGGCGATCAGCAGAATTACAATAACAATGCCAACGATTATCCCAAGAATAGCTCCGGCTGACATGTAAGAATCTACCTCTTTCGGCGGAGACCTGCTCGTGGGTATAATAGATGGGGTAGTGCTGATTCCCTCTGTGTCGCCACACGTAGGACTATCAGTGACATGAAATCCCTTGTCGCAAGTACAGATGTATCCCCCAGGGGTATTAATACAATCCTGATCACAAGGCAGTGAGTCACACTCATCTATATCAATGCAGATGTAAATGCCTGACTTTTCTTCTAGTATGAAGCCATTCGGGCAGTCACACTGATGAGGGTTGTTAAAGTCACAGACAGCCGGACATTCTGAATGCGGACAATAAAGCGTGCATTTGTGCTTGTCTTCCGAAGACACTCTGTACCCGTCTGAGCATTCACATTGATAACTACCTATTGTGTTATTGCATATATGTTCACAAGGCCCGGAAAAACATTCATCCTCATCTTCACACGTGTCCTTTTCCTTCCTAAAGCCGCTCTTACACTGACACTTGAAGCCGCCGGGAGTGCTGACACAGTCGGAGTTTTCTTCAGGACAGGGTTTTTTACTGCTGCAGTTGTCAATACGCTGGCAGGTCTTTCTATCCTGCAGAAGTTCATATCCATTAGGACACTCACAAACATAACTCTGTCCTTTCGCTACACATTTGTGGGAACAGTTTGCTCGCAGGCACGGGTCGATGCGTGTTCTGCTACAACGGACATTGTTGCTTTCCAGCTTGTAGCCTGGAAAACAGGTGCAAACAGATGCATCGTCCGACTTGGAGCAGTTGTGGTCACATCCTCCTTTATACACTTCACAGTTCCAAGGCGCTTGAACCCAATCGCCTTCTAAACAGATGTATTTCATTCCCAGATGCTGATCTGTCGCATTGCTCGTACTGGGGATTTCTTGGAGATCTTCGCTCGCGAAGCCGAATGGAGTTTCGTACAGGACTTGTGACCCGAGTCGTGTGCACTTCGTAGTGACTGTGTACTCGCACAAATATCCCTGAACTGCTTGGTTACAGTCTCGTTCTGTCCATGTCGAATCCTCTTTAGAGAGGGACACACACTTCGGAGAGCAGACGCGTTCATGGCTTTTCCAGTTCGTGAAATTGGTTGCTGCATCTCCGGTGATCCATGTGTATCCTTTCAGATCCAGGGTGGGCTCAGTAGAGCACGAGTCCCTCATGTACTTTAGCCCAATCCAAAAGTTTCCAGCAGATCCAGTTAGCAGCTCTGAGACGACACTGTTTGCTCGGGTTGATCGCACAGTCATTAAATGGCCTCCAGTGTCCTGGCAGGATTTCTGTGCCGAGTTGAAATCCACGCTGTCTGCATGCAGTGTAACGCAGTACTCATCCACGCAGTCGCCCTGAGCGGGTTTCCTCCCCTGCACTCTCAGCACCAGCAGCAGCAGCGCGAGCGCCATGACCGCTCCTAGAAAAGCCTTCATCCCCGACTAGCAGCGAAGTTATCGTTCGGGTTAAAGCCACTTCTTTCGTTCTTTCTAACTCTCTCCGCCCGTACTCTGTGTTTTAAGCACACACGTTCCGTCCCGCTACTCACGGCTTCGGCGTGTGTCGCGCTGGTTTTATATGCTGTGCTGGAGGAGTTTGGGAGGAAGTCTGCTGTTCCTGGCGCCGCTCCCGGAGCGTCCGCCGCGCGCGCCTCGCCAAGCAACAGCTGCAGCAGCACGCAGCCAGGACACATTCGTTCCTCCCTCAGCTCCAGCTAACCGAGCTGACTAACGCTTCTGCGCGGTTTCGTGTTTGGATATGTGATTACAGAAATAGGCCCAAGGAACATGAACGTCAAGAACGTGTAACAGAGACCCCCGAACCCCGCCGGCTCTGACGGAGAGCTCCAGAGTGAAACCAGATGATTTTATCATGAAAGTGAATTGAATCTACTTCCAGAACATGTCCTCCAGTACTTTCACCCCGAGCCTTTTGTCATACATATGGACAAAAAAAAAGTCATTTGTAAAATGTGTGATTAGTAAAGAGAAATAAAATAAAAAGGAAAAAAAACTTGTATAAACAATATATATATATATATATATATATATATATATATATATATATATATATATATATATATATATATATATATAAATTTATTCATGTTGTAGGAACAATTTATTATCTGTGAGAACACATTATCTTGTGTGCTTTTAAAACAAGTTATTGTAGTTATCTTGTGGGAAAGAATTATTCATTCTGTGGGAACAAGTTAATTATTTTAACATATTATTTTTTCTTTATCTTCTGGGAACAAATTATTATTTTGGGTAAAACTAATTATTATCTTGTGGACACAAGTTATTTATCTGGTGGGAACAAGTTAATTAACTTAACACATTATGTATTTTTTTGCAAAACAAATTATCCTGTGATTTGTTTTATTATTATCTTAAGCAAAACAAATTATTACCTTATGAAAAGTCATCTATCTTGTTGGAACAAGTTAAATATCTTATCACTTTATGTGTCTTTTGCGAAACAAATTATCCTGTGAAAATAAATGATTATCTTGGGCAAAACTAATTATTATCTTGTGAAAAGTCATTTATCTTGTTGCAACAAGTTAATTGTCTTAACACATTATTCATCTTTTGCTAAACAAATTATCTTGCAGAAACAAATTATTATCTTGCGAAAACAAATTTGCATCTTTTGAGAAAAAAGTTATAATCTCACCAGAACAAGTTAATTATCTTACCACTTTATTTATTTTTTGCGAAACAAATTATCCTGTGGAAACAATTTATTACTTTGTGGACAAGAATCTTTATCTTCTGGTAAAAAGTTTTTAATTTGTAGGAACAAGTTAATTATCTTAACACATTATTTATCATTAAATTAAATATCTTGTGGAAACAAATTATTATCTTGCGCAAAACAAGTTATTATCTTATGGAAACAAGTTATTCATCTTGTCTGCACAAGACAACATACACACGTGGACAAAATTGTTGGTACCCTTCGGTCAATGAAAGAAAAACTCACAATGGTCACAGAAATAACTTTAATCTGACAAAAGTAATAATAAATAAGAATTCTATGAATGTTAACCAATGAAAGTCAGACATTGCTTTTCAACCATGCTTCAACGGAATTATTAAAAAAAAAAAGAAAACTCAAAAACTCATGGAACAGGCCTGGACAAAAATGATGGTACCCCTAACTTAATAGTTTGTTGCACAACCTTTTGAGGCAATCACTGCAATCAAACGATTCCTGTAACTGTCAATGAGACTTCTGCACCTCTCTGCAGGTATTTTGGCCCACTCCTCATGAGCAAGCTGCTCCAGTTGTTTCCGGTTTGAAGGGAGCCTTTTCCAGACAGCATGTTTCAGCTCCTTCCAAAGATTGAGGATTGAGGTCAGGGCTCATAGAAGGCCACTTTAGAATAGTCCAATGTTTTCCTCTTAGCCATTCTTGGGTGTTTTTAGCTGTGTGTTTTGGGTCATTGTCCTGTTGCAAGACCCATGACCTGCGACTGAGACCCAGCTTTCTGACACTGGCCAGCACATTTCTCTCTAGAATCCCTTGATAGTCTTGAGATTTCATTGTACCCTGCACAGATTCAAGACACCCTGTGCCAGATGCAGCAAAGCAGCCCCAGAACATAACAGAGCCTCCTCCATGTTTCACAGTAGAGACAGTGTTCTTTTCTTGATATGCTTCATTTTTCCGTTTGTGATCATAGAGCTGATGTGCCTTGGCAAAAAGTTTCATTTTTGTCTCATCTGTCCATAGGACATTCTCCCAGAAGCTTTGTGGCTTGTCAACATGTAGTTTGGCATATTCCAGTCTGGGTTTTTTAGGATTTGTTTTAAACAATGGTGTCCTCCTTGGTCATCTCCCATGTAGTCCACTTTGGCTTAAACAACGACGGATGGTGCGATTCGACACTGATGTTCCTTGAGCATGAAGTTCACCTTGGATCTCTTTAGAAGTCTTTCTGGGCTTTTTTGTTACCATTCGGATTATCCGTCTCTTTGATTTGTCATCAATTTTCCTCCTGCGGCCACGTCCAGGGAGGTTGGCTACAGTCCCATGGATCTTAAATTTCTGAATAATATGTGCAACTGTAGTCACAGGAACATCTAGCTGCTTGGAAATGGTCTTATAGCCTTTACCTTTAACATGCTTGTCTATAATTTTCTTTCGAATCTCCTGAGACAACTCTTTCCTTCGCTTCCTCTGGTCCATGTTGAGTGTGGTACACACCATGTCACCAAACAACACAGTGACTACCTGGAGCCCTATATATAGGCCCACTGACTGATTACAAGATTGTAGACACCTATGATGCTAATTAGTGGACACACCTTGAATTAACATGTCCTTTTGGTCACATTATTCTCAGTATTTTCTAGGGGTACCATCATTTTTGTCCAGGCCTGTTCCATGAGTTAATTTTTTTAAATAATTCTGTTGAAGCATAGTTTAAATGCAATGTCTGACTTTCATTGGTTAACATTCATAGAATTTTAATTAGTACTTTTGCCAGATTAAAGTTATTTATGTGACCATTGTGAGTTTTTCTTTCTTTGACCGAAGGGTGCCAACAATTTTGTCCACGTGTGTATTATAAAGTCATATGTTAAAGTACAGTCATACAATAACTGGTCGAATGAGTGAATACCATAATGTTCCAAATGTACTTTGGAAATGAACAGCTTTAATGTAAATGCACTCTGACACTCATTCTCCATACCACTTATCCTGGGTACATCCTGGATGGAGGAGGAACTATTGCAGGTTAATGCAAATGCACCTTTATGTAAAAGACTAGCCTGTCTATGCACATAAATGATTTGTCTCTACAAGAGAAATAATTTGTTCTTTTAAGAAAAATATTTTGGAAAGTCAAGATAAATTAGTTTTTGGGTCACCTGGGACTTTGATTGAGGATTTATCAGATCACTGCTCCATGGTCTGGCGCTGATGACTGACCACATGCCCATTTTAGGAGCTTTCACTGGTGTACAGGAGTCAGCATTAACACACTGACTGGTCTGCTTCTATGCAAGTCCATACACAACAAACTGTGATGCACTATGCATCGTCCAACATAGCTCATAGTTTTTTTGTGAATATTGGACCAGATGGACTAGATCTCATTCTCCATGCACACCAGTGAGCCTTGTATGCCCTTGTTTCTAAGTCACCAGTTCTCTTTCTTTGGAACACTTTGGTAAGATATCACCACTGCATACCAGAAACAAAACTATTTTTCTAGAGATGCCCCTGCTTCCAACACATGAACTTCGGAAACTGAATATAACCATCCTTTGACTGTAATGAGGTATCCTTGCTGTAATGAGGTAAGTCTTGTCCACTTCCCTTTTAACATTATTCACTTTGCTTATTCAATGAGCCCACTGTTTTGATGAGATAACAATCCATGAGAATTCTTGGGGCTTGTCCCTAATAGTCCCTGACGCCACCACTGGGTTTGTACAGAAGTCTACACGTCTGCAGTTGACTCACTGGTGATTAGGAAAACCATTAAACACATGGAAGTGAATCCCAAGTGTCACTCAGATAGCACCAAATAGTGCGTGCTCACTTTTAGTACACACTATTTAGTGCTATCGTGTGGGTACAAGTTAATTATCTTAAAACATTATCTTTTGCAAAACAAATAATATTGTGGAAACAAATTAATACATTATGTACAACAAATTAGTATCTTGTGGAAACAAGTTAATTATCTTAACAACATTTATCTTTTGCGAAAGAAATTATTGTCTTAATGGAACAAGTTATGGTTCCCTAACACATTCTTACACAATCTAACACATTGTTTATCTTTTGCTAAGCAAATTATCTTGTGGAAACAAGTTATTTATCTTGTATGAATAAGTTAATTATCTTAACACATTAGTTATCTTTTGCAAAACAAATTTTATTGTGAAAAAAAAAAATCACTGGAAACAAATTCATATCTCTGGAAAAAAGTCTGGAAAATAATTCCATGGGAACAATTTAATTATCTTAAGACTTTATTTATCTTTTGAGGAACAAATTATCCTGTGGAAACAAATTATCTTGTGGACAAAAATCTGTATCTTTTGGGGAAAATGTTATAATTTTGTGTAAACAAGTTAATTATCTTAAGCCATTATTTATCTTTGAAAACCAAATTAAATATCTTGTGGAAACAAATAATTATCTCATGCAATGCAATTAAATAAAATTTTATTACTGACATTGTCGCAAAGCAGCTTTACACAATCAATTTATTTAATTATTTAAGGTTGTATGAAATGTGAATGTGTGTGAATCAAAATGATAAGATTGTCCCTGATGAGCAAGCCGAGGACGATGGTGACAGTGGCAAGGAAAAACTCCCTGATATGGTAATAGGAAGAAACCTTTATAGGAACCAGACACAACAGGGATCCCATCCTCATCTGGGTAAAATGGATAGCAGGGATTGATCAGCATAATACTGTGTGAGATTGGAAGTTCAGTATAACAGGAGATGTGTTTAAGTTAAAATTGAGTCCAGTTCGTTATTGGAGGCTCGGGTAGACTGTAGGAAATTCCAGTCCTGAACTATCGAGCGACTGAAGTCACAAGTCCTCAGAGAACAGCTGTCTGCATCAGCCAAAAACAGGACCGTCTTAACACATCGCATGGATGCCGACCACACGGGGCATCCATGCGACGAGCTCTCCAGCCAGAAGCAGGACTCCAGGACGAGTTAGACAGCTCCAGGGGGCAGGGGGTCTGGATGACTGGCAGCTCAGAAGCAACATGTATAGCTCGACAGAGAGAGAGGTAGAGGAAAAGAGAAAGAGGGAGAGAGAGAGGAGAGAGCAGAAGAAAAGGAGAGACGGTAGTTAGATATGGTCACAGTCAAATAATGTATAATGTGAATGCATCTTTAGTGCAGAGTGCAAGCAGGGACTTCGGCAGTCATACAGTATGTTGAAGTACAGTCATATGAATATCATAATTTTTCAATACCGCTTATACTGGTGTACACCCTGGATGGAGTGACAATCCATTGCAGATTAATGCAAATGCAACTTCATGTAAAAGCCTAGTCTGTCTATGCAGATAAATAATTTGTTCCTACAAGATAAATAATGTGCTAGGTCAAGATAAATGACCAAAAATCATACCAAAAAAACAACAACAAAAAAAAAACAACAACAACAGAAGTTTTGGGCCATCTGGGACTTTGATTGGGGATTTATCAGACCATAAATGGTGTAGCGCCATAAACGGACTGATGACTACATGCCCAACTTCAGGAACTGACTGAATACTTATATGATAATAAAACCATCCCTTGAAAGGCATCACTGTACTGAGATATTCACTCTTGTTCACTTCCCTATCAACATTATTCACTTTGCTTATTCAATGAGCCTACTGTTTTGATGAGATAACAGTCCATGAGAATTCTTAAGGGCTTGTCCCTAATAGTCCCTAATAGTCCCTGATGCCACCAATGGGTTTCTGCAGAAGTCTACAGGTCTGGAATTGACTCACTGGCAACTGGAAAAACCATTGACCAAATGGAAGTGAATCCCGTCTGTGACTCAGGTAATATCTATTGCCAAAAAGCACATAGAGGCAGTACTAAATGTGAGCACACACTAATTGGTGTTACACTGGAAGTGTAATAAGTTAAGCACATATTTACACATCTACATTTGTGTTGACTGACTCCACTGATTTTCCTTTCTCTCTCTCTCTCTCTCTCTCTCGCGAATTCCCGTCTTTGCTCTAAGTGTGCTTAGATGAATAATAAGTGGGAAAGTACAATGTTGAGTCAAATTATTTCATGACAGATTGTGGTAGTGGTAGTGACAGTGTAGACACGGACATTCAGTGTAGACATGTTTAAAGTATTATGAGGCCAGCTGAAGCATAAGGAGTGTATAAACACACAAATGAGTGTTAGGAATAGAGTTGACCAGACAGATTAGTCAAAGTCAAAGCCAAATTTATTTTTAAAGCACATTTAACACAACATAGTTGACCAGTACTGTGTACAGTCCAAAATAACTGCAGACATAAAAACGACTTAAAAAAACAAAACAGAAAATAAGCAGAATATGAGGAGGCTACAAACTGGGATCATTGTGAAATGGGAGGGAAAGCAGTCAAAATGCGCCATCCAACCTATTTAAGAATGGGAACGCCTCATGTTTCTCTGTCTCTGGCTGCATCCCAAACACACACTCATGTGAATTTATCGTCAATCCAGATGCTGCTGCTGCTGGTCATATTCCTGAATTCTGTGGATGGAGACTAAGGCCAGTCTGATGATGTGATAGTATAAAGAAATTAGACTATGAATAGAGTGTTAGACTTTTGTAAAGCAACTAGATGAACACTACAGATGTTGTACACCCCAAAAGTATTTAAATGACAAGGCTAGTTCTTTGAATTTGTTTTGCTGCACTTTTATGGACATAAAGAAGAGAAGAGGAAAATGAAGAGAAACATTTTCCAGCACAAACAAATGAAAAAATTGTTGTGGTAGAAGTCTGTTAAAGCTTCACAAAAGAAGAACACAACAGTTTAGTAATGTCAGTGGGTCGACAGCTTGATGCAGTTATTTCAAGCAAGGGATACACAACCAAGTATTAAGTGTCCAATCAACCCAGGAAAAGTTTCTTAACTGTGTTCTCTTATTCTGTACAATTAAATGTCATACTTTTTTTCACTATCAGACTTTTTCTGTACAATTACTCACCTAAATATTGGGTGGTCAATTTTTTTTTTTTTTACAGTTTAAAGTTTCTATATTTGTAACATTTATATTAATACTTATCTATTTGTTTATCATTTGTATTCATATTTCTCTTAATCAAAGTTTATATTCTTTAATTGAAGACTCTATATTAATTTTTCATCAGCGGTGATGCAAACATTTCACTTCATATCATACTTTGACAGAAATTAGAAATTTAAGATGGCAAATTTTAATTTACACATATAGATGTAAACATCAGGAAATGTAAATGAAAATCTTAATCATTGTCTCTATATTCTATTATTTTCTCTCATTTCAGTTTTTTTTTATCCATTTGGATATATAATATAAAAATATTGATTTTATTTAAAATTAAGAACTATTATTTGACTTTATTATTATTATTATTATTATTATTATTTTAGCAAAATTGCTTTAAAAAATTCTACGGTCTATTCCTTCAATTTATGAAGGTCAAAGTTTGTTTATACCATGATGGTATTTCTGAATTATTTTCAAAGATAGAGAGTGGTTTATATATCAATATGTGTATACATATTTCCAAATTATTCTAATAAAAGTAGAAAATTAATATTTTGGAAATGTTTTATTATTAATTTTTCTATTTACAGTTTTTTTTTTTACTGTTTTTATTTACTAGTATTTCACCATAAATTTCAGACATGAAAGAAAATCACTGTTTTGATAACTGCTAGTTAGCAGGACATTGTTAATGCTAAGAAGTTGATTATTTTGAGTAGGAGTTCAGTTTCCTTTTGAGGAAATGTGGAGGTAACAGATCTACACTGAAAAAAAAAAAACAAGGAATATGTGGTCAGTCAGATTTATGAGAAAATATTATGTAAAGTTGAAATAATAAATAAGTAATTTCTCTTCATAACACTATTTCATGCTTTCATTAAATTGAACCAACTTTTCAATCTATTAGTTTAAATTATTTAGGGGAAGCTAAAAAAAAATTAAGAGTTATTAATTCACATGGTATTCAAAATCCATTCTAAAATTTGGTGATAAAGTTAGCTTTGACAGGTAGCAATTACTAGAATATTGACATACATGTTAAAGTCATGTAACTTCCTCACAATGCCATGGTCCTGGGTTTGATTTTGAGCTTCAGTAAGAATTTTTACTCTAGTAAACTACAGGGTGGGTGAAAAGTAACCAGGCATTTAAAAAATCGTAATGAAGTCCATATTTCTAATGGAAATTCATTTAAACAAATTGGACTTTTACTTACTATAGTAAGTAAAAGAAGGCACCAATGGCGACAACCAGTTTCCTCTGCCAGGGATGGAATGTACAGTACAGTCTTCTAAAGGAAGTCGTTTGGGATATTGCTGACAACCTCCTAAATCTGTGCCTCCAAGTCCACCAGTGTGCCCTCTTGCACATTTTCCTGGATGTTAGCTGGGACGACGCAGACCTCATCAATGTCTGCTGAGGAGTCCAGATCTCACTCTTTATTTTCCTTATTGGGTACCACACAGGCTACCAAAGATCTGTAGGTATCTAATATCTGACTGAGATACCAAATAAGTATCACTGTATTGATAAAAAAAAGTATTGAAAAATTATACCATGTTATTGTTGCATGGAATTCACTGGCTGGGGTTTCAGCATTCAGTCCTGAGTATTCTGCATAACAGGCGAGACACCTAGCACTGAGGCACGAATGCCAGTCCAATGATAAATACTATGTAAATATTACCATTGGTACTAAACACATATTTATTTGACAATATCCTTCTACATGTATTATATCAGGAAAATGTATAATGGGATTTTATTCCCTGCCATTGAAGAGACTTAAATTATATTTGAGCTGTATAAAAACAATGGTTTTAATGCAACTTGGATTAAATAATATGAAACCGATGTGTTTAAGTAAAGTATACTTAAGTGTTTAAGTGAAGTTTTTTTTTTCCAGGGTGAAAAGTTCAGACTTGATTCTGAATGGGAAATGAATAAAAATTTGGTTGCCCGTTTCATTAGAGTAAAAGACTCTAATCACACCGCTGATAAGGATTTGTACATCATGTAGCCATTTAGCATCTGACTTTAAGGAATATTCATTATTTTGTCATATGATGTCATATTAAGCAAATGTTGAAGTGAGTATGGAACATTTCTGTGGAAAATTCACAGTGCAAAGGGAAAATTTACAGATTTAAACTATATTGTGGCAATTAACCTGATAGTGCTAAAATTACGAAACAATGGAATGAATATTATTCAGTATTATAACTGAGAATGCAATTAATTTGAAAGAGCCTAAAAAACAAATGATCACCCTACCAGTCTTTAATACAATAGGGCATTTTTTTTTTTTATATGTTAACATAAATATCACTAGCAGTCCTTCGTTACCCCAGAGCCCTTGATTGCAGCTAGGGTGGGCCCGTTTGCTTCATGAAGGAAATGGGTGGTGTACTATTGTGAGGTAACTTTCAAAAAACATCGTATTGTGCTATCCTAAAAGGAAAGATATTGTCCCATGTTGATTACATTATATCAGACATTCCTTTACCTTATTGTGAGCAGTACCCTTTATTGAAAAGGCCTGGGACTGAAGGACCCCCAAAACAAATACCAATTGAAGGAAGCTGCGCAAGAAACCTGGCAAAGTATCACAAAAGAAGGAATGCAACAGCTTGGGGACATCAGTGGGTCATGGGCTTGTTGTGATTATTACAAGAGAAGCAGATGCAGCCAAATCTTATATGTTGTCTCCTTAAAATGACTTTAAGATTATCCGTTTTAGTACATTTGCTTTTGTAAAGGGTGTTCTGCCAAATAGTCCTATGTTCTAAAGAGTTTAACACATCTGGCTGCAAATTTCAGGAAGCTGAATTTATATTGGCTGTTATTCATGTTTTAACCCCAAACCTAAATGTCATAAGAGTAAAGGAAAAATCAATCAATCAATCAATCAATAAAAATAAAATAAAATAAAATAAAAAAAGTTCAATAAAAATTGGCCTTAAATCTTTGGGAGGAGATTTTGACCTGCACATATCAAACTAGTTCAGGGGGGTTACAGGTTTTGACCTGTACAGTATACAACTAGTTCAGACTGAGGTAAACGATTCTAATTACTTTATTTTGTTTTCTATGTAGTTAGCTTTCCCATGATCTCATGTCAAGATTTCTGGTGGCAAATTACTACAGACCATATGAACAGAGACATGGTGGTTTAGTAGTGTGAACTGTTCCTCCTGTTATTGTTCAGTTATTTACATCCATTTTTATGACTGTTTGGCAAAAACATTTAACTTGGCATCTACTACGGTGGAGTCTGGAGCAGATTTCCTCATCGCATCATCATACTCTATTGTATAATCCGGTCTCACTGTTATTTATGAAGGGACAGCAGTGAAGAGTTTGTTCAGCTTGCTGAGATGGCGAGGTTTTGCAGATCTCGGTAGTTCCCACACAGAACTTGCTATGTGATTTATTAAACCTGAACAGTTAATCATGATCCCTCAAGACAAAAGGAAGAAATGGACATTCTCCTACTCATGACTGTTAGTGACACATAGGACTGCCAAAATCTTTTTCTCATGCCAGTAGTTCACACAAACAAATGACCTAAGGGAGGACATCGCAAATAGAATTCAAAAGTAAGGCCAATATGTTTCTGAGGCCCTCTGGTGGCTGACTGCAGTGCAATGTAAACCACTCCTATTCCAATGGTTAGTGGGTGAGATATAAAACATATTTACAATTTTTCTTTGGGAGTATTTTAGCAGTTCCTCAAATGACCACTAGGACCACTAGAAGCCGACTCCAAAACCCCCATGTTAAAATTCCCATGGAGCCACATGTTAAAATGGACGACTTTAGACCTGAAATACTGGTTTCCAGAGCTAAATTTCATATTCATGACAGTTATATGGGAAGAAATATGGGGTGGATTTTCATCAGTTAAAATGACATTTTTAACTGCCACAAAATACTCATTATTAGGAGCAGGGCTGATTTGATTGACAGCTACAATGCAGGTGTCAACCCACCAGCCACCTGCTATGCATTACATTAGCCAACCAGACAACTGGAATGATTGTAGTTTAACTTACCCACATAAATGTAGGAGTTGACATTATTAGCATATACATTATCATATAAATTAACATGAGCATTTTAGCTAAGTTAAAGCTAAGCTAGCTAGCTTGTGCAGACTGAAATAAGTAGGCATTTCAACTCACCTGGGGGATTCCAACGGATCCAGGCTCCGTTCATTACACCCATTTATAGTGTAACAAGGATTTAGGCACCATTGCCAAAATCGTGATTACCAGAGCTCCCACAGTTGAGCTTCAAAACCACGCAACAGAAAACATGTGGGTGATGTCACCGAGGGTGTGTCAAGTAGGTGCGTAGTGGAAATATACTGTGTATATTTCCACTACGCACCTAAAATTGTATTGTGAGCTTCATTAAAAATCTAAAACCTTTGTGGTTTTACAGTGTAGAGAGCCTTCAAAGTTCGACAACAGCAAAGCCACGTCCTGATCTTCAAAGTACAGTCATTGCAACAGCTATAAGGATTCTACAGGTGAGGCACAAGCATCTTAAGCAGAAACTGGAACTGGATTTAGTACTGCGTTGGATGCGTGAGTTGGATTGGTGAGCGTAATAATGTTTATCATACCATATGTTGACAGGAGAAGGTGGTTATTAGACTTATGAGACAAAAAACATGAGACAAATAACCTATTTTATTGGCAAAGGGGATACAAATGTCACGTCAAAGATCACGTGGCCTTGCCACCATGTACTTACTCTCATTATTATAGCTACCAGAGCACAGTTCCTTCCTTGCTGCACCAGGTCTTATCAGCATGACACTGACCTGCTGCTTCCTCCTGAAGATAACTTGTACCCAGACAATTGCAGCAGGCACAATAGAGGCTCAAGGCTATCAGTCGGCTATGGCTGAAACTTAAATCAGCTCCACACACCCCCACACACGCATGCACACACGCACACATACGCACGCACATGGACACACACGCACACACACGCACACACACGCACGCATGCACAAAACTGCTCACAAGTAGGCACAGCCTTAACCCTCTCTGTTTCATAGCTTTGTGCCTTGAGCAACTTCATGCCACCAGAACATCTAGAATGTTCCTCCTCTGTTGCACCTCATACCAATTGAGCTTCAAGCTTGTGAAAATTCAGTAGGTTGGAGTGTGTGGGTCAAAGGCTGTAGGTGGCACATTACAGTCACATTGTACACCAAGATATAACTACAGCTTGGATGAGTATCAAGTAGGTGGACAGGAGGGCTACAACCAGTTAGCCCCACTCAAGGTGCAAGTCAGACGAGATCAACCCATTGTGCTGGCACACTTACTGGAGCATTTGTTGGAAACAGATGGAGCCACTTCATTCCTCCATAAGACCATAAGAGGTAGCAATTGAAAGCAATCAGAACATTTCACAACTGTGCTTCCCCTCTTCCCCACAGCACGCCTTGTCTTGCAATCCAGTCTCAACACAGTTCCCCTGTGGGTTGCTCTTCATGAAACCCAGAAACCAGGAATAGCTGTGGCAGAATCTTGTGCAAGCACTTGAATTTCACATTTTTAAGAGGAAACCACTGTGTACTGAAGACTTTTTCCTTTGATGTTCAGCAGATAAATATAATAAAATTTTAGAAGCACGATTGGAGCTGTCAGTCACCAATTTAACCCTCTGTTGTCACTGGTGTTCAAAAGTTAGTACCCCCTATTTTATTTCTAGGCATTTTTGTGTAAAAAAAACAAAAACAAACAAACATAAAAATCGTCTGATCATAGTGGATCTTAGTGTTAGACAAATACAACTTCACAACAACACAAAAGTTTTTCACTGTATCATTACTTATTTAATATAAATGAAGGCAAATAACATGCAGACAATAATGAATGCTCCCTTACTGCTTTAAACAGGATTTAATAGGATAAGTCACAGCCAAACATTCAAGACAGTTGACAATCTTACCAGCAGTGAATGACCCAGCGGATTCATCCCAAGGTCGGACCATATAATACTCAGAGAAATATGCCAGAGTTACTGTACGTCTCAGACCTTACAAGCCACAATGTGCATGTTAAAGTTCATGACAGTACAATTAGAAGAAGACTCAACAAGTATGGTGTGTTTGGAAAGGCTGCTAGAAGAAAGTCTCTTTTGTCTAAAATGACGTCAGAGGTCATCATCTGAACCACATTTGAACAAAGCACAACGCTTCTGGAACAACGTCCTATGGACAAATGAGACCAAAGTGGAGTTGTCTGGCCTTAACACCCGGCTCAATGTTTGGCGAAAAACCAAACAACATTTCAGCAGAAATCTCATACCTACTGTCAAGCACAGCAGTGGAAGAGTGATGATCTGGGCTTGTTCTGCAGCCACAGGGCCTGGGGACCTTGTAGTCATTGAGAAAACCATGAAAATCAACTCTGAATACCAGAGTATTCTAGAGGCTTAAGGTAAGGACAGTTAAAGTTTTGTCGAAATTTGGTCATGCAACAGGACAGTGATACGAAGCGCATAATGAAAGAATCAAGGAATGGCCAAGTCAAGTCCAGACCTCAACCCAAATGAAATGCTTTGGCGGCACCTTAAGAGAGCTGTGCATAAGCGAATGCCCAAAAACCTCTTTGAACCAAAGGAATGTTGTAATGAAGAATGGGAACATTGGTCCACAACAATGTGAGAGACTAATAAAATCATACAGGTAACAATTTCCTCAATGTATTGGTGGTAAAGGTGGATCTACAAGCTATTGAATCTTGGTGGGTCTTTAGTATTGCCCACATTTTTTTTTTTTTTGTTAAATAAATAATTGCATAGTGAAAAAAGTTGTAAGTTATGTTGTTGTTCATCGAAGGTTGTAATTGCCTAATTCTAGGACCTGTTATTATGAAATGATACAATGAAAATAAAGGGTATTAAGTTTTGACCATTATTGTAGAATGGATCAAGGAAATAAGATGCTTTGGCAAGAAACCCAACATTTGGTTCTTGCTCCATTGCAGCCAGCTCACATCCTAACTCTAAAGATTCTTTCATTCCCTCCTTGTGCTTATATGCATTTTCCTTTTTTGCTGCTTTTGTCCTGTACTTCTTCCATCTTTTTCTTTTTTTTCTCATGCTCTCTCTCTCTCTAAAAATCATAGTTTAAAACACAAAACTAAGTGATTAAATTTGTAGGGTATTTATTATTATTATTACCATTATTATTATTATTATTACCATTATTATTATTATTACTATTATATAATTATTACCAAGGTTATACATTTTATTTAAAGCTGACTTTTTAATAAGACCTTAGTATTATTTTTGTATAACAAAATACTCACAGCTTTAATAGGGATATGTAGACTTTTTAAATACATCCTGCATGTGCTTGGTTGTTCCCGCCCGGGTCATGCCAGATTATCTCTTTCTGTTGATGTAAGCCGTTCCTGGAAACAGTTACTGACAAAAACATATTAGACAATAAAGCTAGTTTATGAGCTTGTGGGAATAGTGGGCATGCACAGGAAACCTGGGGAAACCACCCGGCACATCCTGGTATCCTCAGCCGTCATTGCAGTACTGGACAGTACATTGGAGCACTGCAATTGGATGGGATGGGTGAAGTAGTGGGAGAGACAATTTTTTGCTTTAGTGTGTGAAAATGATTCCATATATAAAGGAGAACTTCTCAAATTTAGTTAATTAACATAAAACTTCTGTAATTATTGCAAGTCTACAGCAGAATGAGCACAGATAAACTAAATCAAATGTGATCATTCTAACTTCCTACATAAGAACTAAACTGCTTAGCTAGCAGAAACACTATAGTGCTATGAGTACTTAGGAATTTCTTACTTCTTGTGTATCCTTATTTTTTTGCTTGCAAGTGTGTAGAAATAATAACTATTATTCATAGCAGCCCATCCTTCATTTGCCTTTTATGAAATTTGGTTACCTCAATACACAGAAATGTTCATGTAGGCGACCACTAGCTCTAGTGTGAACAACAGGACACATCCGGACATGTGGCAGGTCTACAGTAATAACTCTTCAATTGTAATATTATAGAAACTTTATTCCATATCTCTATTATTTTTAGGTTTATACAGAACTCAACCGCTACTGTAATTTACCTCCATTTTTAAATGTGTTCTTTTGATCCTTCTGCAAAAATGTCCTGCAATAATCACCAAATGTGGAACACAGCATCAGGAGAACCTGTTTTTTTTTTTCATGATTCCCAGGGAGGTAAGATGGAGTGTTACTAGTGTCACTAAATTATGATCAGGACAGATTGAGTGAACCGTCCTGTTAGTGTTTTTTGATCTGCTTTGCTTAAAAGGAAAGGATGCAGGCTGCTTGTCAGTACCACGTATAATGAAAACTACAACAGGAGCAGAGCTTTTTCTTCCAAAGCCCCAAAGTTATGGAACAGCCCTCTGATTTTGGACACAGTCTCTGTGTTTAATTGTAGGTCAAAAACCTATTTAGCCAAGCATTTATATATTTTTCTTAAGTAAGGGAGCATATCTAGGGAACTCATGGACGTAGAGTATTCTGGTGAACTGGTATGTTTAGATGCCAGTCTCACTTTGATCACTCAGGTTATTTGACGGTGGAGTGATTGGTTGCTTTACTTCCCAGGGAGCCCTCATGTCTATGTTTCCTTCTGGATCTCCCTTTAAGTTATTCGGGAGTCCCTGTTTGCACTCTGCGCTAAATATACATTCACCTTATACATTATGTGACTGTGACCATATGTATTGTAACTGTGCTTTCTCTCTCTCTGTCGAGCTAAACATGCCAGTCATCCAGGCCCCATCTGCCTTCTGGTCCTACCTGACTTATCCTGGAACCCTGCTTCCAGTTGGAGATCTCATCATATGTGGTCTGCTTGGATGCATGTGGTGACCAGGAACGGTTCCACTTTACCATGAAGATGATCTTGGACGCGGATGATGCAAAGAGCAGTTTCTCTCAGGACTTGTGACTGCAGTCACTCAATAGTCCAGGACTATAATTCCCACAAACAGTTTTGTACCTGATTCTACCATAACAAACTGGACTTCATATGAACACCTCTCCTGTTATACCGAACTTCCAGCTGCCTAACACACAGTATGACAATTAATCCCTGCTATTCCTGATATCTAATGTCACCCAAATGCTGATGGGTTCCATGTTGATTCTGGTTCCTCGTTTCCATAATTTTCTTTCGATTCTGTAAAGCTGCTTTGTGACAATGACCATTGTTAAAAGCACTATATAAATAAAATTGAGTTGAATTGAGACAGTATTAAAGTACTGTATACTAACAATTAATAAACACTTAAACTTCAGTTGCATCTCTTCTATAATACCTGCAACAAGCCTGTGACCCACAGAAAACACCAAACTGCTGCATTTTTCTTTGTGATGCTTTTCCAAACTCCTTTCCTTTGTATGTTTTGGGGGTGGTTTCTGCCTCGGATCTCTTCTGAAGTATTGTTTTGGATTCTTGGAATATTTTTCTAAAATCAAAGTTTTCTTTCACTTTGTTTAACTTTTAAAATATGGAGATATGTCTACAGTTTGCAAGAGTTCAACAAAATTACCTTTCCTATTTTTTTTATATACATTTTTTGCATATTCATCAAACTTAAAATTAGTTTGATGAAGTCAACCATTTAATCTTGTACAAAGATACCATGAGTAAGTACAACATGCAGTCTTTAAATGATTTAATTTATTAAAGAGAAAAGCTGTTTCAAACCTACCTGTGAAAAAGTAATCCAATAATGAAGGACTGCTAAATTTCCCCATTTCCCCAAATAAATGACCCCCTATCCCCCACCACTACACAGAATACCATGGCAAAATCCTAGCAACAACTGAGAACACAATACTAACTGCCTGGTAGCATCCAAGCAACCATGAATTCCATAGCAACTGCCTAGCAACAAGATAGCAACCACCTGGAACGCCACGGCTAGCACCAGGTCGACACCTTAGGGGCCGGCTAGGAACTCATAACCATCTACACCACCTCCTGACGACTGCAACTGCTTTTGCAATCCTTTTGTATTTTATGCATCATTCTAATTATTAGTAAATGTTTATCATAATAATAACTAGGTCTAGGTCTAAGTGAGAACGGTGAGCTTTTATACAAGTTTTTTTTTAAAGGTCACGCAGGATCTGCAATTCTGTATTTTTCCAATTAAAAGGAATGTATAGATGTTCCTGGCCTGTTTGTCAATTTTTTTGTCAATAATTTGCAGACACAAAAGATAATTAAAGGGGCAGGGGTAGTCTGAGGGGCCTTAGTTTGATTCCCCCTACTGCTAGACCCATTAGCAAAGTCCTACACCCTCAAGAGTTCAGATACAATTGAGCATCAAGTTGGCAACCCGACTCCACAGTAACACCCTAGGCAACTAGCTGGGATAACACAGCAACCACTGGAAAAGCAATAGTTTCCAGTTAACATGCTGGGAACCATCAAAAATATCATAGTAATCACTTGAAGAACTCGCTCCATAGTTCAGGACTGGAATTTCCTACAGTCTACCTGAGCATCCAATAACGAACTGGACTCCATATTAACTTAAAGACATCAACTGTTATATTGAATTTCCAGCCACCTACTGTAACACACAGTATGACTGCAGATCAATTCCTGATATCCATTATCACACAAATGAGGATGGGTTCCCTGTTGAGTCTGGTTCCTCTCAAGGTTTCTTCCTATTGCTATCTCAGGGAGTTTTTCACATTTCTCACAAATTTCCATAGGTTTCTTTTAATTGTGTAGAGCTGCTTTGTAACACCTCTGAGTCTGAGCTAGATCGCTAGTTCGATTCCCGGGTGATGCTGTAACCTCTCGCAGCCGGTGGTCTAGAGAGAGCTGATTGGCCGAGGTGAGGGATGAGGTGAGAGGGGAGGGATGAGAGATAAATAAAAGCTGCTTTGTAACAATGACAATTGATAAAAGCGCTATACAAATAAAATTTCATTGGATTGAACTTAACCACACATTAACAAACCACCTGCAGAAAGACAGCAGAAAGATAGCAACCACCTAACAAACATATTACCAACCACCAGAAAAATCATTTCACCATGTAGGGATAGGCTTCAAGCACCTCGAATAATAGAGTAACCACCCAGCATCCACTTCATATAGCACATCAACAATCTAACAACCACGTGGAATAGGAAAGTAGCCCCATAGCAACCACCTGAAATGGCATGGCTAGAGCCTAATAAACATAGAGAATAATCATAACAATCGCACAGAAATACTCAAGCAACCACCTAGTATGCTATGGCCACCTGGAATATTATAATAACCAACCATCCTATCAAAAACCTATGATACAAAATAAACTGAATACCATAATACTCATCTAGCAATCATCAGGAATACCAAAACCCTACTGTATATACAGTACACTGGAGTTTGAGCAAATGAAAGGGGAGACAGTTTTGCATAAATATCACTGATCTTTTTTTCCCCCTATCAATTTATCAAAGGGAAGTTCTCATTCTGGTGATGTTATTGCATTGCCTCATTTTCTCCACTTCTTAATGATAGCCTGTTGTCATTGCATAACTCAAAGAACATGTAATGTTTTGAATATTACTTTGTACCATTCCAAGCAAAGCTCCAGCTCTGTAAGCTCAGTATTAACTTTCTTTTCTGCCTCTAGCCTATGCATGGGGTAACTCAGTGGATCTTTTTAGTGGAGTGATCACCTTTTCGGGGTGACTCAGAGGAACATGATCAGTCACTTATTAACAGCCAGTTAGTGGAAAATTTAAAGGATGTGTTGAAATTAAAAGGAGCGCCATTTCTCTACAGAACACTTAAACTGCCTGAACAAAATAAATGTTACACACTCCAATAGTTCACTGATCACCTTTATCCTTGATGACTGTGCACAGTGTGGTGGCGATTTCATGTGTAAAAATGATTCCTCATTCTCCCCAGCCACAATTTCACAACTTGAAGCCTGGAATATGGCTTCAGGGAAGGAAAAAAGTTAATAGATGGGAGAACTTGGTCATTCAGTACATTCAGGTCATACACGTTGCTAACCCAAGATCTGATCACCTAAAGTAACACCAGATCATAACACTACCTCTTGTACAGTGGGCACCATGTATGATGAGTGCATAATTTCATGTGTTCCTTTTTTACCCTGATGCGCCAATCAGTCTGGAATAGGGTCCACCTGAACACATCAGACCACATGACCTTTTTCCATTGATCTTTTTATGCTCCCTAGCAAAGTAAAGCCTTTTTTCTGTTTAGTCTCACTAACAAGTGGTTTTCTTATGCACAAACAGCTTTTCAGTCCCAACCCTGAGAGTTCTTGTCACATTGTATATGTTTTTTATATGTTAAAATGCTCTTACTTTTACCATTAAAGAGCTGTGATTTATACTGTTTTCTACATGATTTTTTTTCTTGTCCTTGTTTTTTTCATGATTTTTTGCTTCTTCGATGAAGTGGAATAGTGTTAAAGAGATTTTAATACAATTCCAGTGATTTCAAATCTGGATACCTGTTTTCAATAATTTGACCCTTCCGAAATGGTGACACTTTTTTGGCAGCGCATTGGATGTATTTCATTCATCTTGCAAAAACACTCTTATTCCCAAATGGTGTAAAATTATTTTCTGTAAAATATTTACACATATATTCCAGAGCAATCAGACTAGTCGTTTTTTCTTTTTAATCATCATCAAGTTAATACGATAATCCATCTTGCTTATAAACACTTTATACATTTCAACACAAGTTAGTAACATTATCAGAAATGACAGTATCTAAGGTCATGTGCATTTGAGAATATCTCAACAGCAAATCGTTAGAAAAAAAAAAAAAAGTCAATAAAAACCATGTGAAGCTCATGATTCAAGAATGTACATTTCTACAGGACACACAACAAACAGCAGCTGCATAAGTTTACAATTTAATTTAACTGCAGAGAAACACCATGTATGGGTCCAGTAGTGATGAATAAGCTCGTGTTCTCTGGTTGCTTCATCAGCATAAAGTTTCAGATAAAGTCAGTGTGTTAAATGGAAGGAATTGACCATTAGGGTCATTAGTTTTTGGCTTGCAATTTACTTTTATAGTGCCATTTAAGTAACTGTCTCTTTTAGGTGAGTCTTCGCTTGTGGTTCTGTGGTTCTGTTTGCACTGGAGACTTCTGTCAAACAGGGTGGGAGCCATTCTGTGTTTATCACTGTAATCTTGCACTGAAAGAGAAGAACTCGCCACCTTGCTTTTTAGCCGATTAAATGATGCATCCTCTGATTTGTGTGTTCCATCATTAATCATGCAGTCTCTTTCTGTGGAAAGCATTTGAGCATTCGTGGAATCAGGTGGAGGTATACATGGACTGGTTAAGCGGGATCCATCAGCTCCTGAATCACCAGGTTGATGGTCCTGTGACTGATGGTGCAATGTGTGCACATGACAATCCCTAAGGTAGCAGCCATGTTTTTTGAGAGAGCTAATTCTTGGTGTTGGCGCATGAGAGCACTTGTGGAAATGGGTAGGAACACACTGGACATTTTTGGCATCATGGTTGACGGCGTGCATCAGTGGTGAGAAGAAGTGCTGATCTTGGGCAAAATGATTCCCTTTTGAAGCAAACTCTGAAGCTGGGCATGGACACTCTTTATCTTGTATACAGTTGTGGTGATGGGTCCATTCTCTGCACATTTTGTGCTGGGACAAAAGATGGCAACAGGTGCAACCTGTATTATAAGAGCAACTATGCAGATATGCATGATCCGTTTGTGGCATGCCATTAGGAACGGAATTTTCCTTCACACACTCTGTTCTGTTTTTCAACAGACAACATGATGCATGTTGAGGAGCACTTTCACTTAAATTATTACATTCTGTTTGAACATTACTTGCTAATGGCTCAAGCTCATACTCTACCACCTGTCTTCTGCTCTCTGACTGGTACTTGCTCGCCTGGCAGGGTTTACCTTCGTGGTAGGTGGTCGAAGAGTCAGAAGTTCTTGCTTTAAAATCATGACACTTTGCAAACAAATTAGGCATAGGAATCTGTCCACAAGTGCCCTGTGGACCAATACAGCGGCACAGGCACTGGAAGAAGAAGGTAGAAAAGGCCCAACTGATGCACATGATGAGCATCAGAAACGTACCAAGCTGGGTGTAAGCCAGCACTGTGGATGGCATCATCATCGCTCCAGCAACAAACGTAGTGAGTGCTGCCATGGCAATGGCTGAACCCATTCTACTCAATGAAAAAACCACCTTCCCTTCCCTATCAGACTCTGGAGCAAGCCGGTACGCTACACCATAATGGACTGCAAAGTCTACAGAAAGCCCTACAGCCACTGAGATGGTAACAGACTCTAGTATATTTAGTTCCCACCCCAAGAGCACCAATGACCCCACAGTTACAAAAATGGTTCCAGCGATAGAGATAATGGCGTAAAGGCTAATAATGATATTCCATGTAGTTAAAAGCATAACACTGAAGGCAACCACCACTGATAGTGCCATGGCTATAAGAGTTCCATCAGACAGACTATCCTGTAAGTCATAAAATTCCAAATTGCTGACAAACCAACCATAGCTTAATCCATCTGGAGCATTCTTCAACTCTTCCTGGATCCAGGAATCCACCTCATGGTAAAACAAATGCATTTTTTCATATGCTAAGGTGAAGTGATAAGTACTGTGAAACTCAAGCACGATGGCGCGGATTGTATCGTTTATGTCAAATCTTGGCCCTGGAGTTTTACTGTCCAAATGATAGACAGTGCTGCGATCCAGCTCCATGATAGCTCGCTTGATGCACAACTCGAAAACGTCTTGTTTATAAGGGAACGTAGACTGACTGCAGCACGGGTAGACTCGAGCCTCGTCGCAGTCTTGGTTCTCCATCCACTGCTTAAAAGTCTCCATAAAGCAACTGGTGAAATCTTGTTCATTAGACTGGAACACAAAGCTTTGGTTCCTGAGCTTCTGACAGAAGTTGAGAATCCATACTTGGTTGGCAGGGCTGGCGATGTTAAAACTGGTGTCGAGTGTCAGTTTGCCTTTATTTTTGGGGTTCATTGGATCACCGCTGTCTATTGGAATGACACCCCATATTATTGTGATGGGCATGTGGAGATCTTCTCCATGATGGACACGTTCGAACATGAACAGTTTTTTGTATTCTGCATCATAGCGTTCGAAAGGATGTGTTGAGCGAAACACTTGAAATTCTGACAGCTCTAAGGAAGGTAGTTTTATTTTAGGGCTTACACACACAATATACGCGCCAACACCGGTCATGACCAGGAACCAAAAGAGCCACAGGTAGCGCAGCTTGATGACGATGCACGGCAATACCTTCTCAAAAAAAACGCGCGAGCACTCTGATAGAGTAAATAGGCACTTGCTGGCATTCCGATACATGCTCTTGAAAAAGCTTGTGGTTTGATGTGGTGACCTGAAGCACATGAAGATGTTAAGCAGGTATCTCTCGTGAAGAACCACTACAGCTGGTAACCAGGTAACCATGAGGACATAATTGACCAGGATAGCAGTGCCGGCGTAGACACCAAAGCAGCGGATGGCTGTAATGTTGCTGACGTAATTAGCATAGAAGGCAGAGGCTGTAGTAAAGCTGGTGACGAACATGGAAAGAGCGGCGTGCTGCAGTGTGACATTTACAGTTTCTGAGAGCTCAGAGTTCGGCTTGTCGATTTTTGTGTAGTTCCAGACATCGCATAACACGAATGCATCGTCTGCGCCAATTCCAACAAGGATAATTAACGCTGTAAGGTTCATAAAGGGAAAGAATTCAAAGTTGAAGACAACCCGATAAAGGACGTAGGAGATGATCAAGGAGCTGATGATGGCAAACATGGTCATGATAGTGATAAAAATAGACTTTGTGTATACACACATAACTATGAGGACTATCACAATTGCTATTGCAGGATACACGGTATCTGTAAGAAGATAGTCCTGGAACAAATTATGTTTGATGCCAAACTCTATACCAGTGATGGTGGTGATACCATCTGTGGAGTTCCAGTTCTCAAAGTTGTCCAGGTAAATGTTCATCATACTCTCCCCTTTCTCTGTGGGAGAAAACAACATGCTGTATTTCAGATCAGGGGGATGGAATTCAATGCTCTTTGGGTTAAGGAAATCCTTGTCCACTAAAAAATGTAAGATCTGATATACAGCATTGTATTTTGTGCATTTCCTTGGCACACTCGCACACTTGAACTGGTCTTTCCTGCGGGTGTTTGCATCCCAACACTCCGGACCCAACGTTCCGTTGTAATAGAACTTGGCACAGGAGCGCAAGACTTTTAAGGTAAGTGAAACATCCCTTTCTGTGATTTTTTGGCAAGATGACCTGTTGGTGAGCACAGCTACGTAGTTTCCAAGGGTCCAGCTAGGACAACAAGAGGCAGATGTGGCACGCTGACACAAACTCCAGTACTGTGGGTGGGAACGAACCTGAGAAGACATTATGATTGTGCGTATTTAATCAATGCATGACAGTCAAGCTTACAGCAGTTTGTTTAATTTAACTTTATTTACAATGCTTTTTCAGAAATACTAAAATCAACCATAAACCTTTCCACATTTTAGCATTACAATCTCGAAATGAAAAGGATTTAATGGGATTCGACATCAAAGAATTCTTCGTAAAAATTTAATTTAGAAACGACAAAAGTGATGATGTTCTGAGTGAATACATTACAGTACAGTGTAGGATTTTGCCATTAACCCTAACAACTTTAAAAAAAGCATCTTTAAAAATTAGACTAGCTGCCAAACTTGTAAAAGTAATTTTTTTGTAAATTATATCCAAATGTTTGAATGTCCATTTCCAGATTTGATTTGAAGCAGCTATATATGACCTCTGAAACATTTCCAACAGATATCAAGGACAATATTCAGCAATTTGTTATGCAATTTGGACAAATATGTTAATTAAATTTGGCGCATTTAATTTGCCCCATCTTGCATTGGCAAAGTATAACGAATATAACACACTGTTTTAATAAAACCTGAGAACTGAAGAAAGGCACATACCCTTGTATTGTCGAAATTGCACATGGATTTTATAGCATGTACATTCCACAAATTCTTCCCTTCAGCAGAGGTAAACACAATTCTAGAGTAGCTGTCACCTGTGAAAACCCAGTTTGACAATAATTACTGAACAGAATGCTAGTTATGCATGTATCCGTTGTCCCGTAGACCTCAGATATTGATAAACACCCCAAGAAACACCTGGATAGCACATGTGCACATGTACGTCAAGTAATGTAGTGATGCAAGATGTGTTATGCATGATGTCCAATAAATTTTATAGACAAACATACATTTTTGCGAAGTTGGTACAGGTTCTGAGTAACAATGAACTCTAGAAGTTCATAAACTCAGTTACCCCAAACTAGCTTTCTATTTTACACCTCCAAACCAACAGGGATGATGTGAAACACCCAAATCAGGACTTATCTTGGGACTTAAAAGAGACGACAACTTAACCCTTACACTACTATTCAGGACTATGGTAACCTTGTTAAAGCTGGCAAGTGTGCATTGCAAAGCCTAGGGAGTCTTGAAATGGCACACCTAGGACCAGGTACTGAACTGTAAATTTTATCAGTGTCAATCAGCATGCAGAATACACTGCCAAGATACAGGGCTCATGGTTGTTATATTTTTTTAAGGAAACCAAGTGCACACTGAAGAACTTCAAAAGCTATTTGAAAAAAGTAACTAATACAAATTTTTGACAAAGTCTACATGAATTAATGTCTATAATAAGCTGCAGCCTTTTGCGGCAAGATAATTGAATGGGGGCCATAATCGTGATGTTGATTGTGCAGTGTTATGCAAGTGCTCCCTTGACAGAAGTGAATTGTCCCATCAAGGTATCGTTTAGGCATGAAACAACATCTGCACATTTAAGGGACTGATCCAGTACAAGCATCAAAACATGGATGGATAGCCAGTTCATGCTGCATAAAATTTTTTTTTTTTTTTTTAATCCTCCCTGTGTTTGTTGATGAGTGCAATTTTTCTTGCATTTTTTTCGATTTGTCCCATTAGAAATGAGTTTCCCAGGGTTTTAGGGTGTCAATGGGTTCATGTCACCTCTGAAAGCTGTCAATAGTACTTGTACTATAACAGCAAACACTGTCAAAACAGATGGATATTGGGTACCAAAATGCAATATAAAAAGTGAAACCTGACAAAACATTTGACTACACAGGACTATTGCTTGTGTCTGCAGAATATATGACTGAATGACGAGCCTGAGATTCACTGAGATTGGAGAATCTTGAGAAAACACAAATATAAGGTTACTATTGCAACGCTGTTCTATGAACATCGGACAATCATCATAGTGTGTGCACATGCTGTGACCTTTTGACTCAAAGTCATTATCTGACTCTGCAATCAGTTATGGCCACCTAGCTTTGGTTTCAGGTGTTTAATGACTTCGTTGGCCAATGTACATTCTTTCATCCACAAAGAATGCTGTAAAACAGCTGGATATCCTTTATTATCGTGAGGAACAGTGAGGAACTGAAGCACCCACAGGATGACTAGGATAATGTTCATATATGCTTACTGCAAAAGCCTGTCTACAATAACAGTCATCCAAGAATCCCACCCGGAACCACATGACGAGGGACGTAATGGTTTCCACCATATCTGCCTGATCCCATAGGGTGCACTTCGTTTGGCACCATCCCTTTTTTGGTCATCTTTGACAATGAGTCTTTGTAAAGACATCCAGGATGTTCCAACCACAAGCAAAAGCATTAGTGAACATGATGATTAATGCCAAGTCATTGAAAGTAGAGCTGTTGCCCATCCCCAGCTTCTAGAGGGCCCAAAAATCACCTTAACAAGTATAATAGCAGGAATTCTATTCCTTCAAAGGAAGATATGGTGGAAACCATTACATCCCTCGCCATGTGGTTCTGGGGAGTGCTGTCCCAAAGACAATCCACTCAACATAGCTATTAGCAACAATGAACTCCGTAAAACCTGTGGAAAAGAAAAAATTTAGAAAGTTTCAAAGTTTCAAGTTTACTTGATGAAATTGGTCAACTGATACAATTCAGCCATGGTTCATAATTCAGAGTGACAGGGAGTCACCAAAGGCAATTTTGCTCTTGAATTTTTTGCATGCCTGACAGGTTGAAACCACTCTAACAGTATACCCAAGTCAATGGGGACCATTAACCTCATGACTCAGCAGTAGCCTCAATGACTACTGCACCAAAGCACTCACACCAATCAAATGAGGTGTTTTAAGTGGCTGGTATTTAGTCACATTAGGACTAGATATTCCCATCATGCTGGAACATCTAACTGTAACTGGATCCTAGACTTCTTTATTGCTAGACCTCTGTCAGTTTAGCTTAGCAGCTAGACCTCCAACTCCATCACCTTGGGGTGGTAAAGCCAATTGTGGTGTCCTTAGTCTGCTTCAGTTCACATTGCTAGTCTTCTAGTGAAGGAAAAACAGCTTAGGGTCTGCTGCAAGAACAATGATACATCTCTACATGTTGATAACACAAATGAGATGAAGTCCTGCACTTCTCACTCCTTTGTCTGCATAAATTGCTCCACGTTGGTGCAATCATGGAAGACCTTACCCAGACAACCAACACCAACCAGCCAAGAGAGCCCAGAAGCACCTCACTTACTCTGGAACCTGAAAGTGGTGAACATTGTTCTATGCACCTTCAACACTTTCTACAGGAACGCCAATGAGCAGGTCTTGACTAGCTGCATCAATATCTGGCTATGGAATTGTAACATCTGGGATTGGCAGACCCTACACAGGACTGTGCTAACAGCTTCATTGGCACACTCCTGTTCAGTACGTTTCCAAATGTAATGCCTTCAGCATCATGAATGATCCCTCCCATGATTCCACAATCTTACTGCAATTTATTTGCCTTTTGCATCTGCAAGAACCTTTTGCACCATGTATTTAAGGACTACCAGACTTGGCTGTCAAACTCCTGCACACCTCTGATTCCCCCCCACACACACATTCCACACAATACATGCATCTTGCGCCATGACTCCAGTAGGTCTGTTATTTTATAACACTATGTACACCAACATTGTGTATGCAAACTATGAATACATTGTATTTGACTCGACTTGACGTGTGGAACTTATCTGACTGGCCCTCTCAAGCACCCATTTGTGGTCAACTTCCGCTCCACAATACCACTGAAGACCCAGCAAGGACATGCTTACTATAAAACTAATATGAAGATCACATGAAGCAAACACAAAGCTAATACAAGTCAAACAAAGCAAACACAAAACTAACAAAAAGATGGATAGTTTGCAAATAGTTTCTAGAAATGATGAATGCAGAAACAGACATGTTCCGTGATTTTTTCTTTTATAACATACATGCAGTATAAAATACAAATTATCCGTTCTTTGGAAAACAGGCAAATGGGGACACTAAATTCTCTGTTAATTTCTCCTTATCATAAGGACTGGATTGGGAATTTAGGGAAATCGTACCGGGAATTTTCTTGAAGGCCAAAAGAATGTATTTCTTTCTTGCCAAAGACTGGGCCGTCATGCAGGGCCCATTGGTTTGTCCTCTACACTGACAGCATAAGCCCAATCACAAGATAAAGTATCTTGCTCTACGTATACAAAATATTTTCATGCCTGTAGTGGTGAACAGCCTGGGTCAAAAATGCCAGTCCTGAACTCATGTAGGCTGGTGCAGGGTGGCAGAATTTATTAGACGCATAGTATGTCGCTATGTGAATTTGCTGGAAGTCTTGCTATGCATGCACACACACATCCAGGTGTTTCGCATGTTCCTAGCAGTCAAGAGGACCAAAACATACTAATAAATTACATTACATGTTGTACCAAATGACATAGGCTTTAAAATTCTTTACCTGGAACATCACAGAAGAAACTGTCTTTACTGAAGTCCCATTCTGCTTGTCTTTTATCTCTTTCAGAGTGATCCTCTGACCACCTCTTTTCTTGATGACTATAAGAATAAGGCATAGCCCCAGACAAGACAAAATGCAAAGAGTTTAAGTCAAGTCAAGTCAATTTTATTTATATAGCGCTTTTAACAATTGACATTGTCGCAAAGCAGCTTTACACAATAAAAGAAGTAAGTTTGTATGCAATGTGTATGAATTAAAATGATAAGATTGTCCCTGATGAGCAAGCCGAGGGCGTCGGTGGCAAGGAAAAACTCCCTGAGATGATAATAGGAAGAAACCTTGAGAGGAACCAGACTCAACAGGGAACCCATCCTCATCTGGGTGATAACGGATAGCAGGGATTGATCAGCATAATAATGTGTACTGGAAGTTCAGTATAACAGGAGATGTGTTTAAAATTAAAATTAAATTAAAAAGTTTACACAGACTTACTCATGCATAAACTGGATACAAGAGGGGCACTGCAAACGTAATATATTAGCAAATGAAAAGGCTTAATATAGTCAATGTACAATTCCTTAAAAAGAAAAAAAGTAAATGTAGATTTATTAAGCCTATTTTGAGGCTTGTCAAAAATTTTCATTTTCTTATTCTATTAGTAAATGATTTTGCTAGTTTCTAGAATTTTGTCTGAGAGAAATCTTTAAAATTTTGTAAAAGTTGTCTAGAATTAGGGTTGTTAATGTACAATTTTTAGATTTGCTTTTAGATTTGCTCTTCATATTTTGCTTCCAAAAATAAGCTTTCTTGTATTTTAGTATTTTAATGGAGGAATATTTCTCCAGGCTCCCTGGAGGAATCTTTTGGCTCTGGTTTTAAATCCGGTTCCTGTAACTGAGCAGGTTCAGAGGAATGATTTTTGTTTGTTAACCCACACAGTGACCTACGATTCATTCAAGAATTTAAAAAAAGAAAACATCTAATTTAAAGCATGAACCAGTTAGAAACAGGTGCAGACGATGTAGGAGCTGATTAGTACACTGGTCTAATGATCTGCCAAGAAAAAAAATGAGTAAATAAATATAAAATATATAAATTGATTTATATTCAGGGTATTTTTACTTATTAACATATTGAGATGTAGGATTAAAGTGTAACACTTTATGGCTCTTCAGCAAAGCCCTCTTGATAGCCTAAGGTCTAAAGCCTGGTCAATCAATTTCATAACATACTTCAAATTCAAACATCAAATTCTTGACTATTCTTGACATAAATGGAAATGTATTGATTTCCCAGATTATTTAGCCGGTTATCTCTATTTCTATGCAGACTGAGCGATAACTGTGAAAAAAACATTTCCAAGCATGTTCTTCCACCAAAGAGCAGGTCATGTACAGTCTCCTCACACACATCTTAATGCTCTGGCTTATAGAAGAGAAATCACACAATTTAAAGCTGTATTCAATGAGCATAATATCCAGGCTTGCAGTACAGAGTGTGGACGAATATCACAAGATGTGAAAGAGCCACAATGTTCAATTTCAGCAAAATAGACACATTCCCTGACCTGTAGATGCCTTTGTGAGATGCACTTACAAAAGTGCAAGCCATCTTGAAGGTCCTGTTCAATAATCGCAAGTCCCTATCTATACTAAAATTGTGTGTGGCTGCAATAATGGTTCACCCCAGCAGAGTGGTTAGCACCTTAATCATACCAATGTTCCTTAAAAGAGCTAGCCATCTCCATATGCCATGCTCACCCAAGAGCCCTGTATGTAAGGTGGGGATCCTTTAAGTTCGCTCCACATGAATGCATACAGCATGCTGATCTAAAGTGTGCATAATTGAAGACAGACTTTTTTTTCCCCTGCTGGCAATCATCTCAGCAAAAACAAAAAAAAACAAAAAAAAAGGTGGAGTAACTGCATACTTTGGCAGTGAGCTTGGTGTGCATGTGGCTCTGGCTAAATAAGTACGGAATCATCTTGCTGACCAAATGTGTTAGAGAAGCACAGAGGAAACAAAGTATTCCCAAGTAATCAGAAGTAAACTACAGTCTTGGTAAGATGTGCCAAACTAACTATGAGTTCTGAAAAAGTATCGAAGAGTGCTCAGTTAATCAAAGATCGCAAACTTTGATCATTAACTCTAATGCACTATTAAATTAATTACGTATGGCATGTATGAAATGGCATTGACTCATAGAAATACTGTTCCCATGGTGAGGAGAGACTTGTTCAGAGATGAAACCGTGCTAAAGCCTGAACTGTAAACAGTTTGGCTTTATCGAGAATTAGCAAGAAGAAAAAATTGTAAAAGTAATATTCAAACATGGTGGTGGAAGAATCCTGTGGTGAGCTTGTTTTTCAGCAGGACCTAGGAAACTGGACAGGGTTCAGGACAGAGGTATGAAACCAAATATTATGCAATCATAAAAGAAAATGTGTTTCAGTCTGCAAGGGACGTGACACTGGAGGTTCATCTTTCATATGAACAACATTCTTAAACACACTGGAGGGTCTTGAAACCAACAACCTGATTATGTTTGCATTGCCTGGTCAACGCCTGAACCTCAATTCAATCTGACATACCACTGGAGTAATTTTTTAATGAAATTCTATTTTAAAATATAGACCTTTGTTTTTAATAACTTTAGATGTATAAAACAAGGACAGTATTACCTTTTGGCCTGCTCGTCTGCATATTTAAAGGGGTAGTTGGCCAAGGTGGCTTTGTAGCCTGTGTTTTTCACCATGTTGTTCCATGTGACAAGCCTCTGACCTATTGCAGTGCCCCTTGGTTCGAAGCCCTAGAACAACATGCAAACAACCAAAAACAAGGGAGAAACTATATATTAAAGAACAATGAGAGTTCAGCACACTGTAGGAATTTACTTTCTGCAATAATTACATAGGCAGTCCGATAAGAAGTCCTTAAATCAAGGGTAATTATTAAATTGTGACTACAGTACTTTGGGAGGAAGCACCACTGGTTTAAATCTTCAAGTGTAAAACTTGACTCAAATGAGTCAAAATACAATCTACTAAGTGCACTAAAGCTTTTATGATGCCAAATATCTTGAGAGAAATAAATGCTAATGTCTTACCAATAAAGGATCTGAGAAGTCGGGCAAGTCTGGCACAAGGACACCTACTAACGTGCAGACAACAATGAGTATAGTGCACACACCAAGGACCACCACAGGCCAGTCAGCAATGAGCTCGGCATAACTGCAAGCGCGCCCAAAAAAAAGAAAAAAGGAAACAAAAGCAGTAAATTTGGTTATTTATTAACATGCATGAGTAGCTTATTAATATACAGTTTGTATAGAGAAGGATAAAGGGGGGAGCACTTACCTTTTGGGGAATCGGAATGGTCTCGCAGGGCTACAAGGCAACATAGATAGATGTTAGTGTTACAGCAACAGACAAGAAAATTTCCATTCACTGTGGATTCTATTTTCCTTTCTATATTATGGCATTAAGCAGAAACCTTTGTCATTTATAAAACTGAGCAGTTGAGGGATAAGGGCGTCGACCAAGTACTGAGCACTAAACTGACATTAACACCTAGGGTACTTAAGGTTCAGCCTGTTGCGAATACAGACATTAATCCTATCAGAAACCTGCTAGGGTTCTTCATCACTCAGTACCAGGTACAACCTGGTACCCATAAAAACTAGTTACAAAGACTACTGTAGCAGTCAAAATCCACATCAAAGCCCAATGGCTATCTAGGTTTGGATTACCTAATTATTAATGGTTGCTACTATACTACTGAGTTTAGTGTTCAACAGTAATACGTCTCCTATTAGATTTGGGGAAAAGAGTCTCTGTTAGAACAGGAAGACTGTTTCAAATTCCAAGCCTGACCCTGGATGGCAACTACGTTCAGTACCATCACCCCCTGTTATCAGTGTAAACAGTCAGGACCTCGGGCTTACACATAGCTCCAGAGAGGATGAGTGCAGCGTAGACAAAAAGAACACTGTTTTTTAAACCTATTTTTTAATTCTATTTAAATTCTAAACAAGCCAAACTATTAGACTTTTTACTTCTATTTTCTAGTGAATATCAATTTCACTTGATGGCATGCAACCAACACAGTCAAAAAATTTGCTGGCCAACACTGATAAACTTTATTATGCATCAACTGTCATGTAAAAGTAAGATTGTATTATAGACTCAAAGCTTCCCTAAGACCCCGCATCATCTCGTATCGCATCACATCGTCTAACTAAGCTTTCTTCTGTTAACGTTCCTCAGTTAGTCACGGCTTTATCGGGCTTCAAACGGACAACGTAAAAGCTGGTACTGAAATGAGCTGAGGGGTTTTAGTGTTCTATCCTGTTCCCAGAGACTGATAACTCCTTCACTCTGATACCGCCCTGTGACTGTTCAGTGTGTAACGCAATCGCACCAAGAGAGGAATGAATGATGTTCTAGCACTGATTGAAAGGAACATCAAGGGGAGACTGGTCTAATAATTTTAAAAGATAAAGAGTTTCACAACTGAGGCAAACATAGTTGGAGGGAAGGAAATAAAAAGCATTAAAAAAAAAAAAATATATATATATATATTCATCTTTTATGATTCCTTCCCAGGTTTGATCTACAGCTTTTTTTTTTTGCAGTTAACTGAAGCAAGGCAAATGCAACCAAATGTTACATTGGTTTTTAAACCTTTACTTTAGAGCATCTGTTCCAATACAATTAGCTCACCAGAAATTGGGTACTCTGCCACCAATAAAAATTCTCAAAATTGTAGTCCTCGAGTGGGGCAGTGGTAACGTGTTCGCGCTCACCCTCATCAGGACATCTGTTTCGATGATGATGATTCCATATGAAAACAATCCTATACATATTTAACAGCTGAGGCTAAAGATAGCACGCTAATGAGAATCTCTGAAGGACGGACTGACCGACTGAGGACAAAAATATCAATTAGTTAGTGAGAAAATGGTCCTTGAGTGCCGAACATGAACATGCAACATATCTCTATACAACAAACAAGGATACTATCAAATAAAAAAAATAAAAAAAACTATTTCTTCAGATTACCTCAGGTATTTGTGTGTGTCAAACTTTATTGAACTGTTCAATATAAAAAGCCTTTTAACTTTGTGCATCAATTTATTTATTCGACTGCGCATATGAACATGCATAAATAAACATAAACTAAAACTCTGTCTATCAAAACGTATGAAACATGGTGGCTTTTAGAGTTGCTCATTCCACCTCCGCGTAGGGACGCATGAAAACTGTGCAGAGCCGACCGCTGAAAACAAATACTTGGCGTTAAACTCCGTCCAATGAACTGAACCAAAATAGAGATTGAATTTCAGCCATGAAATCCCAGCTTCATTGTGTAATAAGAAACTGAGCGAAACATGCTTAGTGCTGATTAATGACTTGATGGTTTGTGCCAAGGGGGTGGGTGGGTTTGCATTGGATAAATTTTTTTAAAAAGGAGTTCAGCCAGTACAGGAAGCGCAGTGACCTCTATCTGGTGGTGAGAGAAAAACAGCAGCAAAAATGACCCTGAATTCCAACTATGATTTTTATTTTTATTTTTTTAATTGTGCAGACAAATTATAGATCAGTGTACAGGATCAGCGAGAACTTTTAGAACGATTTCAAGATGTCTTACGGAAATTAGTTTCCTGCCGTGAAAGTGTACACAGGGCAGCCATGCTTTTTTGGGAGTCTGCTGTTTGGGAATTCTGAATTAGTCCCATCAGTCTGGACGCCGATGGAGAGCAGTTATATCCGGAGAGGTGCATACAGACCTCATACTGTGTTTAAGCTTTAAACATTTTCGGAGGGAACATTCCACCAGCAAGGAGTGTGCGTGTTTGTGTGTTGGGGAGGTGGTGTGTGTCAAACTTTTTATGGATAAAAAGAGTGTCTGACAAAATGAAAAAGCTAGTAATCATTCTACTAAAAGTAAGTAAAAGGCGTTCATTTTCTAAACCGTGTAACGTGGAGACACAAGAGTCTATAGGTATATATAGCTGGACTTTCATGAACTCTACAAAATGCCATAATAAGGACAGAAAGAGTAGAGAGAATAAAACAATGCAGTACTCTCTGGACCGGCAGGCAAGGCCACAAGAATGAATCAAGTTACGAAAGAGCTCATAGTCACGGTCAAAAAACCTCTCTTGTGGATTTTATTCTTACGGCACAAAGCCTAGCTAGGGTGCGTATTCACAATACACCCAGCAGGAAGCTGGCTCAGGGTACGTGTAGCTTGCTAATCACAGGCCGACCGACCAGAAAATACAACCAAAACATGACAAACGTTTGCGACCTTCACACTTAAGATGCGGTTGTTCCCCAAACTGTTACCACATCTTTTGGGACAGAGTGGTAGGGAATAGACACACCGCTTTGGGAAGCTTTAACGAGATTGCCGGTGGCGAGACCGTTAACCGCCTAGCAGTTTGGAATGAAACGTAGGATTAGAAATCGAGCGGTTTTAGAATATTCCGTGAGGTCAGTACAAGTACAACAGATTGCTATTGTTATAACATAATGATAAGGTGTGTTAGGGTTATATAAGCTTGCTCTTAGACATGATGGAAAGCTTTTATTTAAAAAAATAAATAAATAAATAAATCCATCTGTTCATTCTCTGTTGAAAGACTACAGATGTGATAAATGAGCTGGGATTTAAATCTGGCAATTTTTAAGAGATCTTCTTCAACTGGGAAGTTAAGTGCATAGGTCAACCTTTTTTGATATCTAATAATTTGATTATATTCAAGCATTTGGTACTCCTAACACTGAGGATTATCTTTATTTGAGAGACAGTTACATGTAAAAATAGATTTTTAAGACTAGGCAAATTAAATGTGATGCTATAAAAATGCCAAACCCAAATGACAAACCCTAGTGTGTTTTGTTACACAGGTGTGTGAATTGCGGTTCACAGGTGTGCTTTGTATACATGCATGTGAATTGTGTTAGACAGTTGTGTGTGTGTGAATTACATCATACACAGGTGGGTCTTTGTGCACATACGTGTGTGCAAGAGAGAGTGAGAGAATTGTATTCCAGACATGTGGGTCAATTGTGTAACACGGTTAGTGAAAAACGAGCAAGTCTTGGATTACATGTACCGAGTATCATGCCTGCACTTTTTGTTTTGTTCAGTGCCTGCGCGCATAAACGGAAACACTTATCTGTCTGGATTTATTTTTACTTTTTAAGGTAAAGTGCAGGTTAATTTGTTTTATTTTTACTTTATATATTGTATTAATTATTTTAAATGTATTCATTTTTTTGGACTGTGGAATGAATCATTTGAGTTTTCATTATGTCTTATGGGAAATTTCAATTTGGTTTATGAGTGTTTTGGAATGCGAGCCCACTTCCAGAAAGAATTATGCTCGTAATCTTAGGTTCCACTCTACAGTATATATATAAAAAAAAAGTTTACACATTTAAAGTTTCCATTTAGTTCACGTCAGTGCTAACAATGCACTCATGCTGTTTTTCTATGTATATCTACCAGGCCAAATTTCTGAGATATTTGGGTAAGCAGAAGTATTGGGACAAACTCATTTTTATGTTTTATGATGGTTTCCCATGACCTGCAGCTTCTTTTATCTGTTGCTTGTTCAGTTTGTTGATGTCAGTGGCTCAAAACTTAATGCAGATAATTCAAGCAAGGCAAATGCAACCAAAAGTTAAGTTTCATTTACTGTCGTACTAACTATATACTGTACATACTTTACTTTTCCTTTACTATAGCGCTAATTGTTTTGTGCTATTTGTTTGTGTGAATTGTACTACAGAGATGTGCGTAAAGTGTGATTTATCTCATGCAGGTGTGCAAACTGTTACACAGGTACGAACTGTTATACAAGTGTTTTGTATAAAGATGTGTAAATTTTGTAATTGTGTTATAGAGGTGTGTGTGAATTGCATTCTACAGATGTGTTTTGGTATCACACAGATGTGTGTGTGAATTGTGTTCTCCAGGGGTGCACGTGTCAGGTGTGCAAATAGTGTCAAATGTGTACGGATTGTGTTCTAGAAGTGTGTTTTAAATAAGAGGTGTGCGTGTGTGTGTGTGTGTGTGTGTCTGTGTGAGAGAATTCGGTGATAAAGGTGCATAGACTGTGTGTGTGTGGATTGTGTTATAGAAGGGTGCGTGTGTGTGTCTGTGTGGATTGTGTTCTTCAGGTGTGCGTAAATGTGTGACTGTGAAGTGAGTAGATTCAATTCTACAGGTGTGTTTTGTATATAGGTGTGTGAATTGTTTTATAGAAGTGTGTGTAAATTCTGTTGAACATGAATTACACACATATAGAAGACAATTTACACACGTTGAACATGAATTACACACATGCAGGTGTGTGTGTGTGTGTGTGTGTGTGTGTGTGTAAATTGTCTTCTTCATGTGTGTAATACATGTTCAACAGGTGTGTGTATGTGTGTGTGTTTGTAAATTGTCTTCATGTGTATAATTGATGGTCAACAGACGTGTGTGTGTATAAACTGTGTTACTCCAGTGTGTAGTTTGTATACAGGTGTGTGCCAGGAGCTTCAGAGCCCTGAGCTATCTCGCTGCAATGGCCACTGCTGATATGTCGCGTGTGTTCTAACATGGCTGTTACCTGAACGTGGTCATGTTTGGTTGGTTCTGGAAACGCTCCTGCCATCGGTGCTGCATGCAGAAGCTAGGTGTCCCCTGGACACAACAGGGGCCCATGTGAAGAGCCCTCCGTGCATGCAACGAGCCCTGAAAGAGACTGCCTTCTTGCTGGTTCCCATTACAGCATTCAGGCTCTTGAAAAGAGCAGCAGGCAGAAGGATGATGTGGAAGAGTGCAGGGCAACATCGGAGAATTGAACCGTGACGAGAATGCTGAAGAGGATGATGAAGACTGGGTAGAGCGGTTCTGCTTGACACAGTTTGGGCTAGGTGGATCCGTTTTAGATGCCGTTCTCACGTTCTGCTCCGTGTTCTCACCGATATCCGGTGCAGACTCGGCGACAGAGCTGGCAGGCGAGCTTGGTGTTGGAGCACTCATGCTTTGAGGAAGTCCACCGTTATTCAGTGGCAGAACGTTGACAGAGGCCTCAGTCAGAGCCATGGGGTTCGCACTATTCGCCTGCGGGGGGAGGAAAAGACAGAAGAAGCTGAAGAAAAAATGATATTGTAGAAGGGATTCCATAAGAGTTTTCACAGATTAAACAGTCAATCAGAGAAGTATTGTTTTCATGTAGACCAAAGAATTTAGGGCTATTTAGTCTAACTTAAGGCAAGTTTAATTCCCAATACCCAGAAGGCCTATGTGAAAGAACCATACCAGAGAGAAACAGGGCCTGTAGGCCAGACACTCAAATTAGGGAAGTAGAAAATACACAGGCAGGACACAGAGATAGATTTAAAACAAAAAAGGTTAAGAATGAATATAACCTAAAATAATCTCTAAACTAACAATGTACTAATACTTATTAATTTGATCTTATTTTATATTATTATACTCCTTTTCTAACCTTAATCAAGTAGAAAACTGTCGAAAACTCTACAAGAGCGCAACCAAAGGATGACCCGTACACACAGAGAGCAAAAAAATAGAGAACTTCAATGCAGAGCGTAATGAAAAAGTGCAGAAAGTACTTTGCCAAACTAAGTTTAACAGAGACGCTTGGTAAAAGTTATATAAATAACTTTCGGGTTAGTTTTTTTCCGGACACAGAGCACCGACTGTCAGACTTCCTTTTGGAAGGTATCAATAATCAAATCTATTACTATCCCTTACTACTACAACCAACACCCTCACTCTACTGTACACTACATAACCAAAAAAATTCATCAATGATGTTCTGTTGATAAGTTGCAATCCATACATGTATATTATCAATGTTTAAAATCTATGTTTAAGATCAAATTATGCTTTAAGAATAGAATTGTCTTATGAATCACATTTTAATGATCAGTCTTTTAAATCAGGACAATTATAATAACAATAATAATTAAAATAACAATCTAATGTAATCAAGCTTTGACAAATTAATCATATTGATCCTAATCAACAAGTAATCACTATATGACATGTAATCTTGAGATCATAAAAAAAGTATAATACATTTTTTTAAATAATAATAAATTATTTCAATAACTCTAAGTACACTAAGGACAGTTGAGACATGACTTTTGGAAAAGGAATAGGAAAATAAGAAGAAGATTATTACGCATCTTGGAAAAATCTTAAAACTTTCTCTGATGGAAAAATTACGCCGTCGGTACTAGATGTCGATATTCTGGTTAGGAAAAGAGGAAACAAACGAAACTCTCTTTGAAAAAAGGAAAAAGGAGAGTTTAATTTGTGGAAGCCCAATGAGACCGACCCAGATATGAATAAATAAAACATGAGATAAGAGGGAGAAAAGTATGGAACTGGGAGTTACCAACCCACTAGCCCGTATAAATTAACATATTTATATATTGAATATTAAAAGGAGGAGGAGCAATGAAGCACTTGTCAGGTATGCAAACCCATGTAAAATCTAGACGTTGTGGACTTCGAGGACCCCCTAGTTAGGGCTTTGTGGGGTGACAAAATTTGGTGAGATCTGAAAAAAATTGCCACGACAGAAGTTAGCAGGAAAAAGATGCAGAAATTGATTAAAATGCCGACGCTTTGAAGCTTCAGAGAAGAGACCCGCTCTCCATTTTGCATCTCTTGACGTTTCACTTAACTTGTAAAGCAACACACGCTCGTGCTACAGAGAGTTAAACATCAGTCTGTTATGCATTCTCAGCCGATACAGAAAACTGAACACAGGCCAGATCTGTGGAAAGCATGTCCTTCTGTATCTGTCCTGGAACGACCTTATGGTTCTTAGCACCTTGATCACCTGATCTACAGGCCGAGAATCTGTCCTCAAAGAAGACAAGTGCTCAGTGCCGCTTTGATGATGCGATTTGATTTCAACAGCATAATCAGCACAACACCTGGGAGCGTGACGCTTAACATGAAATACAAGAATTCCCATTAGCACCATTTCGCTGATGTGGTCAGACTTCAAGGCAGACATCTGAGCCTTTTTCACCTACCTGTACTATAATTATAGAGGTGATGTTAGCAGCAGAAGCAGCCAGAGAGACCTCTAACTACTGGAGTTCAAAGCATTTCTATATAGGTAGGTTTTAAGAACGTTCATGAAAAGGTGCATTTTTGAGCTCTTATGCAGGGAGTTCTGCAACAATGGACCATTACTCATCATTTTCACCCTGGAACGGGGTAATCATCAAAGGCTCGTGCAGGCTGGCTGTTTAGAGTGGACTAGTATCCTAGCAGCTTTCTTTTTCTCAACTCAAATTTTATCTGCTACGTCCACAACGATTATCTTTCGCTCTGACATTAGTCAAAGTTTCTCTAGTGAAGAAGACTTGCATTACAAAATGGTATTAGTTAAAAATAACAGTATAGGTTTGCCAGTGGAAGTGACATTATGAATACACAGAGGGGGCCAAAAATGTGTACACACTTCAATAGTTGTTATTTATGGCCTTTATTAAAACTCAAATTGAACTATGGCTGCACCGTGTAGTATTACGTTTTCTCTAAAGACGCCAGTAGTCGCACACCATCATTGATGCTGTAATGTTACCATGATTTCTTGTGCATATTTTTTCATGTTGAAGTGTGTATACATTTTTGAGCCACTCTGTATATAGAGAGATCCCCTGAAATCTGGGATCAGGGCCCTTCACAGCAAAAGCAAAGCAAAAGATAGCAGCCACCAGAAGGAGCGCCACACACTATAGTTTTCATGTTTGCTGTCCTTAGCAAAGGCACCTGAGAAGGTGCTTTTGAAAGTCCGCTGTCGTCAGGTGTATACAGGGTCCATCTTAGGGTCTTAGGCATAAGCAGATTCTCTGAGTTAGGTGTTCACATAAATACCAGCACTCTTGGACTGCTGGATAGATAAACCACCTATACATGGTGTAACATTGCAATGATAGGGTTAATGTTTTGGTGCACTGCATTTCAAAGTGTTCATGAGCTGCTGAGAAAAAAAAAACTGCGTCTCACAGAAGCCAGAATATTTTTCCTATTTTAGTCTGGGGAAAGTAAAACCGAGCGGAATAAATGGCACCCGTTTAGCAGCCCTCTGAGAACATGAGCACCTTCTGTGGAGCCAAAAATCAGGAATGGTTACACAGTTAGGAGTTATTATTCAAAAATATACCAAAAGATTTGTATTTTAGTATTTTTAGTAAGAACATCCAGGAGGCAGTAGATGAATGTTGTTTTCTTGTTTTAGAAAGAAAAGCATAAAATCAAAGTGGGTTATAGGGGTTTGTATAAAGGTTTCACTAGGTTCGTTGTAGTTTCTAAGACTTGACAAAACCAGTGTATAGAAAATTAACACTCATTACAACTCGCACCGGACTCAGGCCCTGAAGTACCCACATTCATTTCACAGTCCATCAGCTGGCGGACATTGATTCATAAATTCCTGTCAAGTTTGCTTCAGGTAAAACTAGTATCCCTTCTTCCTTTTCATCTATTCTACATCTCTGATGATGTCATCAAGTCTTCTGTAGTAATATGACAGATATTGATTTGGGATAAAACAAAATTCCAGTGCGGTTAGAGAAAAATATCAGCATTCTTGACACTCGGTCACATTAGCGACCTGGAACTGTAATAAGTTATGAATTAAAGTTCAAGTGTTCCAGTATTAGCAAGGAACACATGAACACTAACACTTTTAAATCTAATGTTTGATTGCTTGAAAGCTGAGGTACAGCGCTACAATCATGCAACCTCTCCTCATAATGAGTTATAAATGTGACACTGGCTTTTTGGGGGCGTGGCTATAAAAAGACTGATCTAAATACAAAAACAAACATTCCAGACAGGAAGTCGGGTTTCCTATTCATTTATTACTTTGCTAGGGAACTAATGAATTCCAAGACAGTTAATATGTTTATGAAAAATGCATGTTTATAAAAAAACAATAAGGAAGTAATAAAAAATAAATAGAATACATTGTGACTATTGACCCTTACAGATTTATTTAGAATAAGAATAAGAAAAAAAAAGCAGCCTGTCTGGGATTTTAGACAGACTTCAGGAAGAAACTGATGGACAAAGGCGAGCTTAAAGAAAAGATGGAGAAGTTTTGTGGTGTGTCTGGTTGTTACCAACTGTTTTCTTAAACGCACCATAGAAGAGAAAATACCCATCTCTCTCGCTCACTTTCCTTCCTTCCAGTCGAATCATTTACCTTCTAAGAGTCGATAAACTTTCCCCACTCTCTCTCTCACACACACACACACACACACACACACAGGAGCTTCACTCCTCGAGTTCTCGGCTTTTTCTCTTGAACACGGGATGAAACTGTAGCGCTGGGATCAAACACGCGCGCGTTTAAAATGTAACATTGTAGCATTTGCTCGGGACAATGCTGAGCGCGAGACGACTCAGGACGCCTCTTACCTGCAGTTTTGTTGCCAGCAAAAATCAACGCTTAAGTTTTTCCTTGTTGGTGTTGATGGTGATAGTGGTGCGGTTGTTCCGTGTCCACCTTCCTTTCCCCAAGGAGCAGCAGCCGTTTAAAATAAAACAAACAAATAAAAGAAAATGACGTTTGTTTCCGCGCAGTAAACAAACTCCGGTCTCGTGCACAGTGTGCTTGGTGCTAACGCTGCCGTAAGGGCTTGAGAACACGTAGGCCCAACGCCATTCCCCACCAGATTCGCCACTGCCCTGTGATTGGCTCTCCCTCTCAGCCTGTCCAGCAGCTGGATTTTCACGCTGCTCGGGATACTTCCCATTCCCGTTCCCAACCCCTGGAGTGACGTCCTGGCGCCTCTGTGAGAAGTCTGCCTTCTGGGTCGTCCTTCATGTTATCCAACACCACACATGCACCTCCTCCTGGAGACTCCTAAAGCATGAGCATGCTGAGGAGGATGACGAGGAGGAGGAGTACAGTTCCAAATCCCTCCCACAGCCGCAGCTCTGGAAGAGTGCTGGCTCTGGATGTTGTCCCGCCCCCCAAGCCTCTGAAACACTCCCATTGGCTTAAGCCGTTAAAGCGGGATGACGTCACATGAGAATGGACGAGGAAGCTATCCTTGCGTTTATTTGTAGTTTTTAGAATTTTTTTCTACCGGCTACTAGATAGATATGTAAAAAGTATATGTTTCTTACATATCTCTCTCTATCTCTCTTACAGTACATATACAAACTCACAAACCGACATCATAAAATATCCAATGACAGTGAGTGAGCGAGCGAGAGAGAGAGAGAGAGAGAGATGCAAGAAGAACCCAATGGGATATTATCATGATACATAGGTGCCAGTTCTATTTGTATTGTGATTCTATAAGGATCACAATTTTATAAATATTCTGATTCTATATATATATTTAAAAACATTTCATTACAGTTCATATGAAACTTAATACAGTAATTTGCACAATGCAGCCTGCTTGTGTGTGAATAGTTATCAGATTATAAAGGAAGTTCAATATTTTACTATCTTAAATGCAAACATATATGCATTTAAAAAAACTCCAGAATAGTGGAGTCATTGTGGCAATACATGATTTGCCACACATACTGTAAAAATCATGATACATCATTGAATCGATTTTCCCCCATTCCTAATAGATATGATAAAATAGGTTGCCATTATGACTACTATTTGGTTCCTTCTTTTCAGTTTGGAATGTCTTAATGCATAGAAGTGACAATTCCAAAGAAATGTCTATTTACTACAAGGCTGGATTGCTAACCAAAAGAGAAGGCTGTGGAATTTAAATGGTTCTCAATTGCTACTAAGGGGTCCAAAGTGTGCCAAAAATATTCCTACCACATACACAACTACTAGCAACCTAAACCGTTCATAGAATGGTTGGATTCATGCTTTCATGTTGCTTATGCCGCAGTCTGACCCTTCCATCTGAATGTTGCAACAGAAATTGAGACTCATTAGACCAAGCAATGTTTTCCTAATGTTCTTTTGTCCAAATTTGATGAGCCAGTGTGACTTGTAGCCTCAGCTTCCTGTTCTTTAGTGACAGGAGTGGCAATCAGTAGGGTCTTCTACTGCTGTAACCCATCTGCTTCAAGGTTATGCATTGTAAGATACTTACAATAATACATATGCATTGTAAGAGTTACTTGAGCTACTGTTGCCTTTCTGTCAGCTCGAACCTGTTTGGCCATTCTCCTCTTATCTCAGGTATCAAAAAGGCATTTTATCTAGAGAACTGTCACTCACTGGATATTCTGACCATTCTCTGTTTACACTCGAGATGGTTGTCCACAAGCCTTCCTGGCAATAACAACCATGCCAAATACAGAGTCACTTAAATCACCTTTCCTTTCTAGTCCGATCAAGTCTACATACTCAAATGCATTGAGTTGCTACCATGTGAATTCAATGTCTATACCACTTTATCTTGTGCGGGATTGCAGGGGGCCTGGATCCTATCTCAGGAAACTTAGGTCACAAGATAGGTAATGAAGTGCCAATCCATTGCACACTGACTCACACACTCATTCACACATTACGGTCAATTTGGGTAACAACAATTAGCCTAATCTGCATGTCTTTGGACTGTGGGAGGAGACTGAAGTTCCTGGAGGGATCCCACCAAGCATCGGGAGAACATGCACACAGACCCGAGAAGAGAATCAAACCCGATTCCTGGAAATGCAAGGCAACAGTGCTGCATAAATGTATTTTATCATTTTTTTGTCCCAATCATGTCATTACTGTATATAAAATGAATGCATGCTGTAGTGATGTGATGATTTGCAAATGTTTATAATGAATTTATATAATTGATTTATTAATGAATGGCATGTTGTGCATTTTAGTCAGTGTTCAGTTCTCTCTCAAGAAATTCATGCGGCATGTCATTCCATTCTCTATTAATAATTTATTTAAGTCAGAAAGTGCAAACTTCTCTGTCCTAAAGACTTTCTTGTGCTGGGAAACTCTATGTATGCTTTACTTTAAAAACACATTTAATAAACAATAGTTTTTTTGTTAAACTTTTATTTAACTTTTAGATTTTGTGTATGTCTGTGACAACGCAAGCTGCTAGAAATAAAACCATATTAACCGTATTGTTAAATTCCGGCAATTTCCAGCTATACACATTTGTATTTGTATTTGTATACAACTCTACTGAAATATTTAAAGTAAAAATAAAAGAATAAAATAAGTTTAAATAAAAAAATAAAACAACAACAACAACAACAGCAACAACAACAGCAACACCATAATAAACAAACAAACAAACAAACAAACAAACACTAAGGGGTCAGTAAGGTTTACTAATTTATTTCTTGCTGTATAAGCACATCAAAGGATTTAAATACTAACTATAATTTCTATAATTATAGGAACACAGTAGATTTTTATTTATCTATTCATTTTTGCAGAAGCAGCATAACACAGGATTTAAAAATGAACATCAGCTACAATTTCTGTAATTACAGTAATACTGTACACTAAGTAAATGCCTCTGCAAAAGGTTAGTGCTAGATTTAGTAATTGCTTTCCAGATTTTCTACCTTGTTCCTTTACTTCTTATGATGTTTAATAAGAACATTTGCAGTCCTCCCAGAGGCTGAGTGAGTCTGTGCGCACTGTAGCCTCAGATGCCTGTTCTTAGCTTGTAGTTCTGACACCTGATCCCCGAGTGGTGTAGCTCATCATCCGGAGATGCTTTTCTGCTCACCAAAGTTATATGAGAATCCTTGCTGTCTGCTCGAACCAGTCTGACCATTTTCTTTGTTCCTGTAATCAGTTTAATAAAAAAATAAATAATACAATTTATACACTCACAGTAGTGGCTGATAAGCTTCATCAGCTACTATTGAATTCAAGAGGGAGCTCACTTGCAAAGAAAGAGATACAATACAAGAGATAAAAAAAAAATTATTGTGATGTGTGATGTGAGGAGAGGAGAAGTTCATTTAGAGTTACCAGCCTGAGAAATCACCAATTAACAAACAGCACCTCAGATAAGTGCCGTTATGAAGGTTCTACAGAGCATAAGTAGCAGATACATCTCAATATCAACTGTGGAGATTATTGCATATTTGGGACGGCTTCAGCATTATTTTACAATGTAGAAAGAAATGTAAAAATCAGGAAAGACCATGGAATTAGAAGGTGTGCCCAAACTTTTGACTAGTAGCGTATGCAACCCATATGATGACTGTACATATACAGAGAAGAATGAGTGTTCCTGAAAGAAGAAGTTTTTGGTTTTTACATACAACATTATTAAATGATCAATGTATCCAAGACTACACTCTAGTTTTACAATCTTTATCATATGGGTGTAACTTTCCAGAAACCTCTTCACACCTCCTGCCAGTAAGCCACATCATGCGAAACAAAAGAAGCACACAGCAGGATGGGAAAAATAACACTTCTCCCGAGCCTTGGACACGAATAAAAGAACTTTTTGTCAAATGTAAACACACAACATAAACATACCCTGAAAAGTCATAAGTCAAAGTAAAAAAGAAAAATCTCTGGTCTAGCACTGCTCTCAGAAGGTTTACTTATTGGGTTATACATACTAATAATGATTCTTTTTATTTTTTTAAGGCTGACAATATTTTCCTTTATTGGGTTTATGAAGAAGACGTAAGCTGACCCATTGCACCGATCAGCTACAACACTAACACCACTGGCAGGTGAATTAAACAACATTGATTATGAATTATATACAGTGACAGGATTATGAGCAACCAAGGCTCATCTATGTCTCTGGGGACCAAAGGCTAGTCCATCTTGCCCAATATTATCGAAAAGCTAATGTGGCATAAATAGATTAAAAAAAAAAAAAAAAAGGTCAATGCTGGCAAGGGGAAAAAGGGAAAAGCCTAAGTTCCCAGATCCCAATCCAATCAAGCTCCCATGGAATGTGCTATACAAACAAGTCAGATCCATGGAGGCCCCACACCGCATCCCCCCCAGCAACCAAAGGATCCACTGCCAATGTCCTGACACTACAGCACATCCCCAAAAGTCTTATGGTACTGGTTGGTATATACCTAAGAGCAAAAATACTGTTGTCTATCATAAAACCTTGCACAAACTATTCATAACAATATTATTGTATAAAAAAAGAGAAATAAATAAATTAGCTCAGTGTATAACACTGTCGCCTTGCACTTCCAGGTTCCAGATTTGATCAGTGCCTCGAGTCTGTGTGCATAGAGTTTGCATGTTCTCCCCGTGCTTGGTGGGTTTCCTCCGTATACTCTGGTTTCCTCCCACATTCCAAAGACATCCAGATTAGGCTAATTGGCATTCTCAAATTGCCCGTAGTTTGTGAATGAGCGTATGAGTGTGTGTATATGTGGGTGCTCTGCAATGTATTGTACCCCGCCTCGTGCCCTAAGTCTTCTGGCCTCCAGCCACCCTGCTACCCTGTACACAGGATAAAGTGGTATAGACAATGAGTGATAAATGAATTAACTCACTCGCTCTCTCACTCATTTGCTATACCGCTAATCCTGTACAGGATCACAGGAGGTCTAGAGCCTAGAACAGTTTCTTTTTTTTTTGCCTATGCTTTCGAGGACTTGCTAAAAACATTGAAATACTTGCTGAGGTAGGGATATTGTTTTGCAGACAATCATTCATTACATACAGTGTCCAGTACAGTATCGATTCCCTGATGGGGAAACGCTAGGTGATGCACCTGATGGTGGACAAATAAGTCTGTGCACCCTTCAGTACTGGTGCTGAGCCAAGATATAACATGAAGAATGGTATCACGGAGAAAAAAACCTGTTCCAAATGTAATATGTGGACTGTATGCCGCTCTGTGGTGAACTGTAACAGAAGCAAACCAATATTTGTTACACACAGTAAGGGTGTGCTTCATATATAAAATATATTATTTTATAGTATGGCAGTGGGCATGGATTCACTGTGTTAACCTTTCTCTGTCTGTGTGTCATGAAGTGTGAACTTAGTAGTGCTGAGCAAAGCAATTTCCACTGACACTGTTCTGTTGAGTTGTGGCTGTGTTTGCAAGTGTCTAAGACTTTGAATTCAAAAGAAAAATATTTCAGTTCAGAAGGCCGTGCTCGAAAAGCCGAGCCGAGCCGAGACCCCAAAATAAATTAACACCACACTATGAAAACTGGGAGAACTTGCAGGTTGCCCAGAGCCGAGATCATACAGCTCTTCGCCAGCTCGCTGCTTATGGAATATGCCTATGAAATTCCATAAAGCATGTATTAATTGTCCATGACATTGCATTATGAATAAAGAATAATTATGCAGTGTTTTATTACCATGCCATACATCATGCACAATAGCTTTATGATTTTTATCCTAAATGTTCTAAAGGAGCAAATTCCATGATCCTTTGGGGGAGAATATAAACAAGCTGATCAAACTAAGCATGTTTGTGGCACTATAATGATTAATCAGTATTAGCAGGTATGATTATACTTTATCATGGACCAGGTATGTGAGCTTTGGGCTAAATCAGATGAAATACAGTGGACTCCCTTTTGAAATGCATTATCTGTTCATTTGTCATGGCAACGCTGCTCAAAATAGATAAAGTGTATTAAAAAATACTTGACCCTCCTTTTGTTTGCCAGCTGGTGATTCACGTATATGTACTGTATATAACTATATCCTTTCATATCGCACACATGATAACCTGATGCATCAAGGAGGAGAGTGAATTTTCGGTCTATGAACCTTACTTTGTCTGTCCAGATGGTGGCACTATGACAAAAGAATCAAGCAGGCCTTGTAGATGGAGTAATTTCCACAGTAATTTAAAATATTCAATCATATCACACAGTGTAAATTGGAATTATGGCACACCTTTGCCTGAGCAAGATCTTGACATCTTCAAGCTGACCAAATCTGTCAGGAATGAAATTATCTGACTTCCTGTTTAGAATGAATGTTTGTAGAAAATTTGTTGAAAATCCATAAACTGAGCAAATTTCAGCTTCATCAAATCTAATTGGGATAAAGAGAGGAAAAAAGTAAAAGTATTATATCACAAAAAGAATGTTTTGCATATTAAACAAACTGGCAATAAATAAATAAATAAATAGCACTAAATGTTTAAAAAAAAAAAGTTCCACCACTGTCTTGACATGGTAAATGGATTTTTTTTTGGACTAAATACCTTGTGCTAAAGCGCCACCATTGGGCAACTCAGGTTCAGCTCACTTGCCAAAATAGTGCTTATTGACAATTATTATAGGGTTCTTGCACTTCAAGTAGTCATACCCATAATAATAATAATAATAATAATAATAATAACATTCACTCCTTCACAGTCTTGAATCACAATAACAGATATAATTCCAATTTAATTTCAAATATCAAATATGTGATGTGCTTATATGTGCTTGAACATCCTATTTCTGAGTTCGTCCCTACTTTCCTGACATAATGTGCTCAGCTCTGCACAGACTACTGACTTTTGATTCGTTTGATCAGATGAACAGAGTGTTAAATAAAAGCATAAAAAACTGCGCATTCATCATGGTCGCGACAGGCAGTAGTAGAAGAAAGCTTTCCACTAGATTTTCAGAGCATTTGTGTTCATCAGCTCAGCTCAGGTATAATGCTCTGGTGCCAGGAGACTCAGGAAGGACATACCAGTTCTTCTGCTTTCATGCACTGTGACACATCATGTGTTCATGGAGCTGGCATTGAGCCCAGGGGCATCGCCATGCTGGGACTACGTATTAGTGGGTCTGTTACCATACCAGAGTATCCCTACTACCAATCCAGGTGGTCCATAACCTCAATAACGGCCAATTACTTATTTTATTGTTAATTTTAACTGTTGCTAAGGATAGGAGCTACTTTTCCTTTCACCTCCTTTCAGACTCATCACAGCTTATAGAGTCTACCAGCTGGTCAGTCACACAGTGAAGAACATCTCCTGAAAAGGATGTTGACACAAATGATGACCTGTTGCATGTTCTTGAATCTGATTTAACCTATTTTTTATTAAGATCTTTTGAAATATTTAAAAAATATATTAATACAAATACCAACACTTTCTTTTTTTCCCTATATCTTCATGTGTTCACACAGGGGTGGCACAGTGGCTTAGTGGTTAGCACTATCGCCTTGCACCTCTAGGGTTTGGGTTCGATTCCTGCGTCAGAGTTTCCGTGAATATAGTTTGCATGTTCTCCCCGTACTTGGTGGGTTACCTCTGGGTACTCTGGATTCTAAAGACATGCAGATTAGGTTAAATAGCATTCCCAATTTGCCTGGAGTGTGTAAATGAGTGTGTTAGTGTGTGTGCCCTGCAAAGATTGGACCCCACCTAGGCCCTGCCATTGGTGTGATGCTTGGGTGTCCGTATACTTTTGGTCACTTCTGGGTCTTTGGAGTGATGTTGGGCTCGTTGGAGAAACTGTTCCTTTAATTCTCCTCCTGAAGGAGTGTAACATGACTCCAGGATCTGCTCTCCTCTCAGCCTCGCGGATGTGCTGACGTGTCGGCTTATGTGTGTGTGTGCGTGTATGTGTACGCGTGTGTATGTGTTTTCTGCCGCACGCTCAGGCAGGGTTTTCTAACCTAACGCGGCAGAATGACGAGCGTTAGTTCACGTTTGAATCTTTTCCTCTTGTTTATCTGCACATGTTGTTCGGGAGCCTGGTCAGACCGGCGGTTCTCTGACTTTAAACGATGCGCCGATGAGGAATGTAGCAGTAAGTAGATACGGAGGAGCAGCTAACCTGACACAACCCCGCGCATTTATTTATAACTTTCTTATTAACCACTAAGTGCTGGAACATCTCAAAACACTCATGTTTATTTCCTTTGTCGTGTTAATAATAGTCTGGGAAAACCAAGCCTAGGTGGAGTATTGTGTTGTGTTTACAGTTTAGCAGCTTAGCCTAGCTAGCTAACGCAGCCTTAATTAAATAGAGAGCTGGTTTATTATGACGGACCATGGGTGCCAACACATAAAACACACCCGGAACGAGCCCAAAATTATTAAGGCAACAAAGTTAACATTAGCATTTTAACTACATATTACATAAATTACAAATGTTTATATTACAGATATCCTGTGTTATTTCATGGTCTTTCCAGATTTATATTTTTTCTGCATTGTAAAACAATACTAAAGGCATCCAAAACACACAATAATCAACTTTAAACAGTTGCTATTCAGATGTGTCTGCTACTTATGGTAAGTTAAGCCTTCGTAACGGCTCTAATCTGACGTGCTGTTTGTTAATTGGTGATTTTTGAGGCTGGTAACTCTAAATGAAGTTCTCCTCTGCAGCAGATGAAAATATTTTTTCTTGCTCTCCTGAAATGGTCTTCATGAGAGCCAAGTTTCATCATGGTCCTTGAAAAAAAAAACTTTTGCAGAAATACTGTTTTTGCAAAGAACTATTTCATGTTTTAAAGGCACACCTACCTGACAGTTGTTGTTACTTAATTATGTAATTTCATATGTGTTAATACATAGTTTTGAAGTCTGAAGGACTGTTCTAGAATGTAGAAAATAAATCACTAAAGGAAAAAAAAAACACTAAATTAAAAGGTGTGTCCAAACTCCAAACTGGTAATGTTTGATTGATTGATTGATTGATTGATTCATTAAAATATTTTAACAAAAATAAAATTGCAACAATTTTTTCCCCTGTGGAAAGCCAGGCAGACTCATCCATCACAAAAAAAAAAACCCCTACATTATGAAAACATATACTTAAAAAAGTTTTTCTTTTTCCAGTCTTTCTTATATTTCTTTCAATTTTGGACTTTTTTTCTGGCATTCTTAAGAAATATGAGGAGAGTTTGAATGACATGATTTTTCTCCTGCGGGGAGAGGAGGGCGGGGCTGCAAACCTATACCGACCCATGGGGAGCAGGATCTTTAGAATGTCTGTGCAGGTCCACATGAGTGTCTGTGGGAGGGTGTTACAGTACTGATTGGTTTGAGTCTGTGTTGAGATGGTGTCAAGAAATGAATTTGGAGAGAAAGATATTATAAATGTAAAAAACTGATGGAGCTTGTCAGATTTCTCTGTCAAGCAACCACATTTTAAAAAAAACAAGCCCAAAAAAAAAACATGACCCGTAATTTTTTTCAAGCGACTTCAAAGAAAAAGAAAACCCAAAGTAATTATGAGCGGAATTGGCAATTATGGGATGGACTTGTTTGACTTTAGTTATTCACGTATAACTATATATATTCAGTTCCTATTGTGGAAAAATATATAGCCTGTTACCATGATAATTTATTAATGTAAAAATAATATAATCAGCATATTTAGGCTACATGCATCAGGTCCCTGTGTAAGCTCATTATGTTATGTAATATGTTGAACAGGTTTATTAGAAACATTAAACTAAGACCTTATATTTCTGTGCAGACCGATATCTAAAAATACACCCAAAACATGGGTTAAAAAATCACTGCTGTAATTAGATTCTGAATTCAAAATACTTCAATAAGGCTTACCAGTTAGACATAGAAGTGAATTTGTTCTTACTTTCTTTCTTTCTTTTTCTTCCCTTTTCTCAGTGCTTCTTTGTCGAGGGAAAGCCTCGTTGGATTTCACTGGTCCAGACTGCCGTTTTCTGTCCTTTAAAAAAGGAGAGACGATATATGTGTACTATAAACTCTCAGGACAGAGGTCAGATGTCTGGGCTGGAAGCGTAAGTATGACTGTTAATCATTTATCGCTGGTTCGTTCTGTGATTTCTTGTTTTTTTTTCCTTGATAAGACCAAGAAAAGGTGCTCAGATTTATTCATGTATTTTTTTAAATCAGACATAATTCAGAAACTGTTGAAGCTATCAACTTGGATTTTTTTTTAAATAGCAAATTAAATGTTATTATTTCCTGCTTCTCATTTCACGGTGAATTAACTGTAACCTGCAAAATAAGTTGCCAGGTGTTGCTACTGAAACTTGAAGGGTAAAAAACTCACTTAAAAAATTTGCTTATTGCACTATTTTAAAATTTGGGATTTCATTTTTATCCATTACAAAGCACCATTCTTGATACTTTCTTGTAGAAGAAAGAGAGTAAGTAAGTAAGAGAAAAAGACAGAGAGAGAGAGAGGGGGCTGGGGGTGACCAATTTAAATTATTAAAAATTATTAAATTATTAAACCAATTTAAATTATTAAAAGTTGCCATGATTGATTCTTGTTTGATTTCCTGTTTTATTTCTTCATCTGATTTTTGGGCATGGCGTCCCACCCTCACAGAACGACAGAGACAAAGTCACCTGAAGCAAGGACATGGCAAAGAATCATTAATGTAGAATTTATATATATATATATATATATATATAGTTTTAAAAATTCTCCATAGACTTTCCCTACTTTTTGTCTGTAATGAGGTTTAGACTTGTAAATAGTAAAGTATTATACGTTTCCTATTTTAAAGGTCAAACATTAGTTACCACAAGTATCAGACCGCTTCCAAAAAGTGTGTTAAACCCCCAGCTGAAATACCCCTCAGTCATGTATTTTTATACCTGTTTATGTAAATGAGCTCCTGATGAGCCACGCCCCTCCATAGAACAGCACAGCTGAGCGGCTCTTCTTGTATGAGGTCGTGTGAATCTGATTTGCCTGTTTAAACGAAAATGAACAAAACTGACGGAATGATTTCTCATGTTTTTGGTTGCCTACATATAGTAGAGATCAGTTTGAATGATTAAAAAGTGAATTTTGCTTAACAGGCGCCCTTTAATTTGTAATATAATTAGGCAGGGATTACTGTGAAACAGATGAAATTTAAAGAATGATGCCTTGTAGCATTACACAAACAAGTTAACTAATCAGATGCATCTTATGGTTGCTTAGTAATAACAAACAGAACCTTTTTTCTTTTATGTAGGTAGGTAACAGCTTTGGCTATTTCCCAAAGGAATTTCTGAAAATAAATCATGTATATACAGATAAAGAAATAGAAGTACCTGCTGAGGTAAGTGTGCTGTTTCCTAATTATTTATGTCATGTAAGCTTCTTTTACATATGGACTGTATCCTAGAAGGAAATTCATTAAAGTTCATGACTAGATTGAAGTTCTCATTCTGTTTTTTATCCTTCCTCAGGAAACAGACTTTGTCTGCTTTGACACTGGACTGGATAAATTTGAAAGCTATGACATCGATGTGCTGTTAAGAACCTCATTCCCTAACGAGGTTGATGAACCGAGTGATAAAACAGAAGAACCAGCTCCCAGTGAGGATACAGCTGAAGATGGAGAGACTGAAGAGACTAGCAAGGATATTATAGATTCTGACTCCATGATTACAGAAGATGAAGTTGAACAAACAGTTGAAAAAGTTGATGTTCCAGACCCTGGAACAGCTCAGCTGCCACTGGAAACATCATCTTCTTATGTAAAGGATGAAGATGATTACGATGTTAAAAAAAATCCTGACGCTGATTTTGATCAGGAGCGAGCCAGAGACAAGGACATGCCAGATGAACCTTTGTCTAAGGATACTGGAGTTTTAGAGAAAAGTGTCCATACAACACCTGTAGAAGCCTTTTCCAAATTAAAAACGACTTTAGGGACAACCTTCGATGCTGTAACCTCGGATGATGAAAAAACACAAAAAGTAAGCCCCTATGAGGATGAAGATGATGATCAGCACATTGACTCAGTCGAGCAACCAGGTGAATCAGAAGAGGAGATTGTAAAAAAGCCTGCACTGCTTACTTTTGAAGAGACAAATGTTCCTGATGCAATCGAGTCAGGTATTAAGCAAGAAGAACTGGCTCTCAGTGAGGATGCTCCTGAAGATGGAGAGATAGAAGACACTGAGAGGAAGGTCGTACATTCAGATTTGTTGCATACAGAACAAAGAATTAAACCTTCTGAAAATCATGGAACAGCTCAGGTGCTACTGGAAACAACATCTTCGTATGTAAAGGACGAAGGCGGTTACGATGTTAGAAAGAGTCCTGACGCTGTGGCTGATTCTAATCAGGAGCAAGCAATAGACAAGGACACATCAGATGAACCTTCATCTAAGGATGTTGAAGCTTTACAGAGGAGTGAGCATACAACACCGGTAGAAGCCTTTTCCAGTTTAAAAACGACTTTAGGGACAACTTTCGATGCTGTTACTTCGGATGATGAAGTCACACGAAAAGTAAGCCCTGACCCCGATGAAGATCAGAGCAGTGAGCCAGAAGGTAAGGAGCCAATTGAGTTAGAAGAGCAAAGTCTGAAAGAGCCTTCACTGCTTACTTTTGAAGAGACACCCAAGTCAGGAGATAAACCCGGTCCATATCAGCCCTCTCCTTCAGTTGAGGCAAAGGAGGATGATGGCATGTGGTCTACTCTTGGGGACACAGTTTTTAAAATTGTAAGTGGAGGCAAGAGGACAGATTTACCTGAAGATGACAATGATAACGAAGAAGAAGATGAGGATGAGGAAGAGGAGGAGGCAGCAGGGGTGGCTGATGCTCACTCTAAAACGGCTGAAAAAGGTTCAGATGAACTTCAGACTATTTCAGTTCCTGACTCAGGAACAAGTGAAGTACAGAATGAAACAAAACCCTCTATTAATGACTCTGTAATAAATTCTTTAGATGACAATAAGTATCCTAAAACAGAAGAACAAAACACTATGTTAAAATCTAAAGAATTAGAAGAGATTCAGGGCAAGTCTGTAGATCCGGATGACATCTTTATTGAATCTGAATCTGACTCTCTGACATCAGAGTTAGAAAATGAGAATCTGGTGTTAGAGATCCCTGTGGAAAAACATCTCTCGAAGTCGATCCAAAGTGGAATAAAGTCAGGCGAACCCAAATCTGAGGCCCTTGTGAAGGAAAGTGCTGACGCTATAACTGAGCTTAATGAGCAGCCTGATGAGCAAATCAACACAGTTAAAAAAGACATCATAGGTTTATTTGAAAAGACGCTGAAAAGAGAACAGCGTGAACTTGACGTTGATGGGAATGATGAGGAGGGTGAAGAGGATGAGGAGGGTGAGGAGGATGAGGAGGACGTGGAAAATGAAGTTGAGGAGCTGCTAGAGGATGAAAATGCGCTGTTGTCTACTGATAAAGCTGAGGAGACAGAAGACACCATTGTAAACACTGAACTTAAGCAGAATAAGAACACATCAGAAGAGATAACTCATGATGGTCTGGAAACGTCGCTCGTTCATGAAGATGTTAGAAAGCCTATTAACATTAATGGTGAAGATGATATTCAGAAGGCTTCTGCTCCGAGTAGCGAACCTGAGTACAGCGACAGCGTGATGCGCCTCACACTTCTAAGAGACCACTTCAAGGACGAGGAAATCGAACGCATCTTGCGTCACCTCAGCCTTAAAGACCTTTACAAAATTGAAGCAATGTTCACTGACTTGAATGATCAGCTGAAGTCTACCAGGCAGTCTCATTTTCAGAATAGTGAGGAACTGGAGATCACTCTGGAGAACATCCTGGAGGTTTCAGGAAACCTCATACTTGATGAGATTGACAAGATGCAGGATGCTCGGGAGCAGAGAGCGCTTGAGCTTGGACAGCAGCTCGACCCAGTCTTTATTGATGAGCAAGGTGCCATTTTAGATGACTTTCAAGAATTTGTTTTTTATCTGCATCAGAAATACAGCGAAAGAGTACCGTTGGCGAAGGAAAACCAGGCTGTCTTCGAAACTGGTACGTCAATTCAAAGTCGGCCAAAACATGGTGCTAAAAAAATGTCTCACCTAGGCGAAAATGTGGATTTTTAGATAGGATCATATAAGAATTTTCCATAATCCTTAATGCTTCTTATATTCCGATCCATGCTTAGTTTTCCTGTAAATATGCACACACACTTATTTTTTTATCAGATAAAAAGAAAAGGTCACAAAATTATATTTAGCAAACATGTTTATGTAGTGTTCGGAATTCTTTTGAATTCAAATCTGTCTTGTTCGATCTTAACTGTCATTCTTAACTTGCCCAATTTAGATTTTACATAAAAAGACAAACCTGAAAAAGTGAATTATTTTAAAATTCTAAATTGTTAAGGTACTGCAACATAAATTTGACATGGTTTCAGGCACTACAGATTTTTTGGGGAAAAATTTCTTAATTTTGCATGGAATTCTTTAATTTAAGCAATACTTGATAAGCATATACATCTAGAAGCTTACACCAATGTTATCAATACTCAAAGAAATATGATTAATTTGAATTTAAAATTGTTGTTTGTGGTAATCGTATACATTATTGTTTGAGACAGTATAACGCTGAAAATTGCCGTTTTGGTGCACATATAAAATCATCTCTCCAAAATGCCTGAATTTAGCAACTTTTTAGATTTTTAGGGAAGTAAGATTGGTCACTTCCATGTTCAATAAACTTCAGAAGTAGCTTCTTTGCCACACTCATTTTCTGTATTATATGTACAACATAAAGAGTTCTCCTAACATCCATGAGGTATATCTCATGCATTCTTTTTCATTTCTTTCCCAATGCTAGCAGAGAATGTGTCTGAAGAGGTGGAAAGTCCAAATGAACCCATCCCAAAGACAGAAGTAAAAGAAATGCCAGAGGTTCCTCAAGAAGCCAGTGAACTGTTCAGTGTAAATGAGCAGGAAGACGAGTCCAATAGCAAGGATGTTGGTCCTGGGGAAGACGCTGGTCATTTTAATAAAAATGAAGACGTTCAAGCGGCTTTTCAAGACAGAGATTCAGAGAGGACCACAGAGATTCAGAGAGGACCACAAGCTATCTTGGAGAATCCTTTGGACATATTAGGATTTGAGATTGATCCCTCTTCAGGTTGGTGGCTTTTTTGCTGTTGTTGATTTGGTGGGTATAACCACTGAAATAGTTTAGATAACCTTTTACCACTTGACTTATCAGATTCATTAGACTCTTCAAGGGCATCTGATTTCTCAGACAATAACGCAAACTACGAACAATCAAGCACATCGACCTTGAATGATGCTCGGGACTTCTTTCTTTTTGCATCGGAATACCTTGGAGTGTATGCAGAAATTGTAAGTTATTTTTACTTAATTTTAGAAATTTTGCTGCATTGTGATTTCAAAGTGACAGTTCAATATGTTGGACCTCAGAGAAAATTTTACTTTATCCAGTGAGGAAAAAATTATGCAAAGGCAAATCTATTTGCTACACTACAGAAATGCTGTTGGATATTTTGTTATGCTTGTGAGCTCACAACAAGAAATAGTGGCTCAGTGGTAGGTTTCTCGTCTACCATGAGGAAGGCCCGGGTTCAATTCCCAGCCACTGGATGCAGTGCTGGTCCCAAACCCGGATAAAGTAGGAGGAAGGGCATCCGGGGTAAAACCTGTGCCAAGTTGTGTGCGGATCTGATTGGTCCGCTGTGGCGACCCCTTGATGGGAGCAGCTGAGACTAACAACAATAGCATTCCATTATTTTACTGTTGCAGCCAGTGATATGCTGTCATATAACGGTGTGTATATATGGAAAGAGAGATTATTACTACTACACTCGCTCTACAGTAACTTGTCTGTCTCTGATTGAATTAAAACCACTTAGATACAGAGAGAAATCATGCACCAGATGTGTTGCATGATTAAACACACAAAGTGGTAGTCGTAGAAATGGAAACAAATTTACTTTCATTCTAAAACTGGGTGTCTGGGTGTCTAAAACAAGTCATGATCCCGAGACAGCAGCTTTCACTGTCGCGGAGTATAAAATGACGTTTGACCGTTTGGGTCTCCGTAGTTGCGCGCCGCCATGTTTCGCGACGTCATGTGTGTTTTTGTCAGGTGGACGTTGCCCGAGTTCCTGCCTTGAACTGTTGCATGTTTCCGTGTCGGAGGTCGGGTTTCTTTTCCCCCCTCCGATTTCCGAGTACACCAGAGAAGATACTGACAGTACTTTGTACAGCTGCGTGTTTGTCGAAGCGCGGGTTGAAGTACAGACTGAAGCCGAGCTGTTCAGTGAGGGTTTAGGTCTCCAGGGCAGAAATAAAACGACGTTTAACTGACAGCCTTTAACGCTCGTACATCTCTCTGTTAGCTTTGTCACAATCTCGCTCATGTACGGTCTGACTTTCAGGCGCTGACAGGTTTTGTGTACAGACTGACAGATCAGCGGTATGAAATTAGCTTAGCCGCACGTTTAGCGCGGCGCTGTTGCTGGTGTCTATGTGAGTGTGTGAGAGTTGAAAGATAAATGGAGTCGGGTGTAATAAACCGCTATTCTGCTCTGTCTGGAGTGCTGGACCTGTGGACTACAGTCTCTGCCGAGTGTCTGTCCGGATTTCAGCAAGTACGTGTCGTGTTTATTGCTGCGTGTCAAATCGCATATCAAAACTAAACAGCTGTCACAAAGTCCCGTGGTTAATTTAGTCATCACTTATCTCTTGTTTAAAGAGGTCATTGGCGTAAATTATAACTCTCTAATATTATTAGGTGTCCATAAAATATGAAATTTTATATTGATGCAAAGTAAATACAGTACAGACGTATAAATGTATTTTATAACGCCTGACTTCCGGTGCTTTCACTAAACCGGAAGTGTTGCAGAATTTTAATAACTGCCATTGATTGCAATAGGAGTCACGTGATCTGCGTGAACACCTTTTGTAACGATCCATGGTCACATGACTAAATATGTGCATTTTGGTGTTGCATCGTCCCCCACCCCCTTTTTTATGTAAACATATTAATTTCTGGAGAGAGGTTTCACAGTATGCAAATTCTATTCAGTAAATATTATAGTCACTGTTTAGACAACAAGTAATTAAAAAAAAATCTGTTAATTGTTATACTTTGAGGTCCAACATAAACTGAATGCATGTATAATCTGCTAAGCAGTTATTCTTTAATGAAAAGCAGCTACTAATTGCCATGATAAGAAGTATTACTTTGTGAATCTCCTCAGGTCAATAACAAGACATACCTCTGTAACAGATATAGTTCTAGCAACTGAATTTTGAGACATAAGCTCTTTGTCCAGGATTACCTTTTCTGTCACTCTGTAATAGTGTTGTCATTATCCTATATTCTACAGCTTCATAAATACTTGTGAAGGAATCAGTTTTGAAAGGTTTTTATTCTGAAGGTTGCTTCAATCTGTGTTCTAATACTTACAGATAATGAGTTAAACGCAATGTAGTGATGAATCTGATTTGATCACGATAATGTCTGTGTTCCAGCTGATGGCTGCTCTTCCCGAGGAATGGCAGCCCGGGCCTACATTCCATGGCCTTCCCTGGAAGCCTGTGGTTGCTACAGCTGTGGTGGGAGTTCTTACTGTGCTGGTGTTCATGTGGAGAACTGTTCTGGCTGTAAGATTTTTTTTCTAAGAGATAATTAATGTTCACACAGGATAAGATTAGTGCAGTATAAGATCATTCACTGTAATACCAGTAAAAAAGGTGATTTTTGCTGTAAAGACCAGGGTGTAGAGTGTTTTTGATTGTGCAGCTTGTGACTGCTAGTTAATACAATGGGTGTTTGAGCCAAACTGGGACTTTTGATTGTATAACAGAAAATAGGTATGAGAGTATTAACTACCTTTTTATTTCTATATAATCTCCGGCTACACTAATTCACTTGTACTAGCGTTTCACTAGCGCTTCAATACTATAAAAGTAGAACAGAGCCATGAGACACCAGCCTTCCAGGAACTCCTTTAATACCCCAGAAGTGGAAATGGCTTGGAGTGAGGTCAGGACTGTATGCAGTAACTTCCAGCTGAGTCCCTGTAATGTGCAAGTGGTGTTGTGAGTGATTGTGTATATACAGTAGTTCCCATAGACAAATGCATTATATGCAGTAGTTTTATGCATTATATGCAGACGCATCTCTTCCATAAGGTCTCCACAATTTATACTTTGAAATTTATGAATTAGTGTTGCACTTGCTAATGTTCTCAGGAACTACTGCAGCAGGCTTTGGGCCACTTCAGCAGGATCATCCTACACAAACGTACAACCTTCCTTAAAGTGTTTGCATAATTCAAATGTTTTACTGCGGCTAAGAGTCATTGTTTGAAGCGTGTAAATGTCATTTTGAATAACATTGTGGAATAAAATGAATGAAAATTAGTTTTACTCCTTCATTTACCAGGACTTTCATCACAAGTCACAATTTGACTTGAACCCCTCATACTATTTATCTGGTTATTTCTTCACTGGAAAATAGCTTTAGAAGAGTTAGTTTTTGTTTGGTTATTTCACAGGAAATAATAAGTTTGTGTTTATTATAATTTTATGACATTAATTCACATTCTCTTCTGATTTAACTTGAATCTCCTCAGGTCAAGAACAAGACATATCTCTGTAAGTATCTCCTGCGAGCCTTATAGGTATTGTAGTGTTTCTTTGCCCCATGTTGTGCCTGATTCAGTCTTACAACAGATTTTTTTTTTTTTTATGTTTACCAGTAACCGAAAACCAACTTGCAGCGAGGATCCAGCAGCTTCTAAGTGAGAAGTCTGATGTCCTCCACAGAGTCTCTGAACTGAACAATGCGGTAAAGTGTTTTTTAAATTTAATTTCATTTTAATTAATGAATTATTTTTTAATTTAATATGTAAGGTTTGATTTTAATTGTAGTTTAGTACTGATCAAGCATTGCTCTCTGTATTCATGTAGATCAAGGAACACGAGGAAAAGCTGAATAATTCCGAAGAGTCACGCTGTTCTTTACAGAAGCAGTTTAATGAACTCGAGGTAAGTCTTCATTTTGTGTATTCCTGTGGTTGCTTTATAAATGTTTATTATTCTTTAAAGATGTAAGCTGACTTAAGATCATGTACTTTAGACGCATTACAAAGATCTCAACAGCCAGAAGGAGAAGCTGTCTGGTAATTTTGAACAACTCTACGAGAAAATCGCAAAGACACAAGAAGATAACAAAACACTAAATGAGAAGGTAAACTTCTTTTTTGTCTATTAGAACTTTCCTTATAAAAATATCTATAATTGCTTCCAGCTGAAGTGGCTTTGTTTTCTTTCGCTCTCAGATATCCACAATGCATCAGGGAATTCAAAAGTATCAGAAAATCCTAAAAATGCATGATGAGGAACGCTCAAAGGTGCACTGTTCTATATAAAACTTCATATAGAAATTTGTATGTTCAATGTTCATTTCACCCTGGTTTCCGATATATTGCTGGGATAAAATTCAAGTACCAATGTTCTTATTTTTGTGTTTATTTATTTTAGATTCAGATACTCATGGATGAAGCGAAACTCAGAGAAGATGCCTTGAAAGCTCAGGTGTTGTCATTTGAAAAGGACAATTGTGCCTTAAAAGAACAGAAAAAATCTGTGAGTAAAATATACTATGCTTGATTTTGATTTAAAAGTAACTAAGTTTATTTTCATATTCTAATTCCTTTGTGCTGCTGTGCCCCTCACAGCTATTACGAGATGCCAAGGACTGGCAGGGGAAGCATGAAAAACTGAGTGAGGAAATCAAAGTTTACCAAAAAACCCAAACCGAGCTGGAGAATGCACTTGTGCACAAAGAAAACGAAATGGATGTGAGCTGAAAGTTTTGCTTTATTCCTGCAAAAACCACAAATCTTTTACCTTTTTACTAAAAAAAAATCTTCTGGAAGTAAACCAGATTGAGCCATCGCTACTGTTATCGCTTTATTTGAAAACAATACGCCTTTGTAGCAAGTCAGGAATAAAGTACATTTATGCTGTTGCACCACCACACAGTACATTAGTGACTTTTTTTCATGAATTTGTTGTAAAATCTTTATAAAATGAGATTGTTGCTGTTAGTCTTTCGGCTGCTCTCATCAAGGGGTCACCACTGTGGACCATTTGATTCGCATAACAACATAGTACAGGTTTGTTCGCCAAATGCCCTTACTGATACAAAATGAGAATAAAGTCTCCTTTTTTTTTTTTTATTATTTCTTCTTCTTTGGAGAGAAGGAGCCAAAAAATTGCTTAGTACAATGATTTATTCCATTTAAATAATAAGCAAGTTACATACAGTAGCAGTTTGTTTGGTATTTGATTGAATATTAATCATTTTAACATGAAGCTGCATTTCAACTGTTTGGAAGATTATTGCTTCAATTATTGTTAGGGTGACAAGGAAATGCAAGGAAAAAATCTGTTACTTTTTCCTCAGTGAGAATGTTAAAGGGTTTTTAAAGTGCAGTAGAGCCCTAAAGGAGTGTTACAGACTGTCTTCTTCACTGTAGGTTCTGTCTAGATGCATTGCTGAACTGAAGAGCCTCGAGTCTCATAACGATACAGAGCTAGAAAACGGTAAGATGCCCAGCGTACTGGGTGATTGGGAGTGTGCTGTGATTCTGGGCTTAAAGTCTTTTTATCTAGTTTTGTTCTGTACCAAGTGGATATTCAAACTCTGTTGTTTACAGACAAGAACGGAGATCCACTGAAGTTGCACCTCAAACAGATGATGGATGTCTCACGGGTAAGAGCATGCAGAAATGATTGCTGCATGAGTGCTTTAGTGCACGGATCATTTTCTTAAACTGTTGTTTTTAAATCTTAGATCAAAGCTACACTTTCAGTCATTGAGGAGGAGAGGAATCGCTGGTTTGAAAACTTCATGGCTGAACAGAAAGCAAGACAGGAACTTGAAGGTACTTACCCAACTGCTATTTATGTGCTCTTTATACTTTCTTTCGATTTGATTAATTGAATTAGTAAGTCAGTAATTCGATTCAAATCGATTTGCATTTTTTTAAATTATTTTGGTAAACTTGCAAACATTAAACACTAAAATTGATGAATGTCATAAAATAAAATACAGCTTTTATAGAAAATACAAACCATTCCCATCTTCCATGCTTGAAAAATATTGACTTTTTTTTTTTTAGTTATTCCTGCTTTTTCTACCCAGGATTCATAGCTCTAGTTGTTAGCAGCTAAAAACATTGATTCGAAGAATATTTTCTTTTATTACAGAGAAATTTCAGAAAGTCATTCATGACCAAACAAATCTGAATAATGAGAAAACCCAGCTGGAGAACCAGTACAAAAACCTTCAACAGAGACTAGAAATTACAACCGAATTGTACCACCAGAAAGAAAATATCCTGCACCAGTAAGTATCATCTGTCTATGGACATGTTATTCAGAAAGCTTCAGATTTCAGTTCTTTCAAAACAGATTTGACACTTTCACAGGAAGTTGACTCAGGAAGAGCTGGAGCGTCACGAAAAGGAAACCAAGCTGTCCGAGGTGGACGGCCGAGCCTTGCAAGCTGAGGAGGAGCTCAACCATCTCAGGCAGAAAGTGAAGGACATGCAGGAGGAATTGCAGCAGAATGAGCGAACTCTCAAAGCCGAGGTCAGCTTTACGTGTTTTTGGTGTTCTTCTGGCTTCGTTTTGAACTTACCCACAAATAAATGTTCTCTTATGTGATTTTTCTTTGTTTAGATCGCTGTTCAGGAAAAGAAAGCCCATGAGAACTGGGTAAGATTTATAGGTGCAAACATATGTATGTTGAATATAGTATTATTTTTATGCATCGCTAATGCTGACTAATCTTGTATTTCAGTTAAAAGCCCGAGCCTCTGAACGAGCCTTGATCGAAGAGAAGAGAGAATGTGCTAACCTTCGTCAGAAGTGAGTGGACTACGGCTCGACTCATAATAGTCTTATAATAAAATAAATATTGACGTGCTGTTGTTTAATGAGCTTTGTTTTTTTCTCAGGATCGTTGAGTGTAGTGACAAAATGTCCGATTTAGAGCATTCTCTGTACAGGTCAGGTCCTCCAGACCGCCACATGCCTCATCCGCAGAGAGGTGATCTTTCGTCTGCTTTCCTGTAACTTGTTTACATTCACCAGCCGAGTTTGCATTTCATCCATTTTCGTGGTAATTCTGTGTAAACAGGGGACTCGTACGGGCCTTCCCCTGTGAGTGGTGGTGCTCCTTCTCCTCCTTTAATGATAGAAGATCCTGGACGTCCTCCATCCGGTCCTGTTGGACGAAGGAGTGAGCCTTTTGGTGAGTTCCTTTTTCCAGCTCAGTCTTATTCAAAGCACCAGCGTTTTTAATCCCCACACAGTCATGACACATGCTGGCTTCAAAAGGTGAACAGTTCATTAACATGGACTTTTGGAGTGGTGTAACCATAGCGATGGTACTGTGACCTCCACTTTCAGTCTCCGCTTAACCTTCCTGCCTACAGACATGTTTACTTTACCAGCCAGCTCCTCCGCAGCTCTTATTTACCCAGGATACTGCTTCACACAGTGTCTTGGGAACACATTTCTCTTTTTCCTAATCTATTCAGTTTAATACGTGGCTGTTCACATACTCATCTGCTTGTCTTTCGACTGTAAAATGTTGAAAATTGGTTTGGTGATTGACCTTTCTAGGGCCACGACCACTTCTGGATGGCCACAGCCGTTCTGCTGACCTCGGACATCCTCTGCCATTTCGGCCAGGTACGTGTTATCTCCTGTTTAGAATTTTCTTCATGAACAAAAAGGAAAGACCATGAAAAACTTTTTTTTCATTTATTATTTTTTTTTTAACAGAACTGTCTGTCCCTCGCACTTCATCGCCGTGCACACAGGACGGACCTGTAAGTATCTCTGGGATTCATCTGTGAAACTTCTACATTTTAGGCACATTTAAATTTTGTATTAAGAAAACCATAGTCACTCATATGTAGTCTTCATAGTCACTATGTGTGTTTGTTCCTCTTTATATATAAAAAAAAAAAAACAGCCAATAGATACAATGGCTGAGGCCACATTGCAGGCCTCCACTGATCCTACAGAGGCAGTGAGTACTTTACCCGAGTGCTGGGATGTAAAAAGGGATGTGTGAATGATAATTGCTTGTTCTGATTTAAAAAGCTCCAAGTGGCAGGATGCTGGAACATGTTTAATGCCTAACTACCTTTTTTTTCTCAAAGGGTGAATTCAGATGAATTAGGACAGATTTATATAAGCAACTGACTGTAAGCATGGCATGACTAAAAAGACTAAAAAAGCATTTTTATTTTTTAATGGCATGCTTGGTCATTTCCTATGGATTAGGCTTTTACTTTTTGTCCTTTTTAAAACATTACTTTTGCATTTGTGGCATACTTATTCAAAGCATCAATAAATCATGTTTACTTTAGAATCTTTTTCAAATTCACTAACATATTGTAATATGGTGTAAAATTAATATAATAGACTAGATTTGGAAGTTAGTTAGAGAAAGTATTACTTACTTAATCTCAATTGAGATCCCAGTATTATCTGAATTCACCCGGCATCTTGTACCTCTTCGCTTCAAAAAAAAAACTAATAAGAAAAAAAATAACAGAAGTGGTTTGTTTTTCAATAATGCTACTGATTCTGACAGCTCTGTCTATCAAGAAAATCATCAAAGTCTTTGAAATCACTGGTCAGTTCTGTGGGATGTATAACAGTGCTACATGTGGTAATCTGCTAAAGGGTGTTTAAGTGCATGGCGGGCGGTATAATGGCCTAGTTAATTTTATTGACGGCTGATAAAATATAAATTGAAATCTTGATTCTGATGTTCACTTTATTTTCCAGATGTCCAAGTCTCAGAGACAGGGATCATTTCTTCCATCTCCCATCAGAGACTCTCCTGTCCCACCTCCAAACCCTTTTCAAAAGGTTTACGGCCCCCAGCCCATGGGCGGACCTCTTCCTCTACTGAACGGACCGCTTCCCCCGGCGGTCCGACCACCTAATGGTCATTCGTCCATGATGCCTCCTGGGCCTCCGTTTGGACCTGATAGCGGTTTCAGGCCCCCCCACATGGACTCTTACAGACCTCCTTTTCCTTTGCGCCCGCCATTTGGACCCATCCCTCCACGCTTCGGTAAACTTCATCATAATAATAATAATAATAATAATAATAATGCTCCTTTATTAAAATTTTTTAATTCACATTCGCAGTAATCATGAGTGTATACTCTAGAAGGCTACTCTTGGTTCGTTAGTTAGCTTGCAGTTTGGTCTGTCCCTCTACTTCTTGGCTAACTGTTTTGTTCACTGAACCGATTTAAAAAAATTCTCCCTGCCTCAAGATGAAGATTCTAATTTGAGTGATAAAAACAACTTGTGGAATGTTTGTAGGTAGGTTTTGTCTTCCTGTCTTGTATTGTACAGGAATTTCACTCTAGCCTTTCTCTTTCTTTTTTTCCCCACTAAAGTGCATGGACAACCTCTGAGAGACTTCCCATCCATGAATCCACATCCACCAGCGCATGGCATACCTGACTTCCCACCCAACTATTCCGGGCCCCAAGACTTGCCTTTCCCACCCCGGCCCTTCAATTCTGGCCCATTGCCACCCCCTGGTGCCATGGTTCCACCCTCATCTGGTGCCTATGGCCCAGCTCCACCTGCACCTCAGCAGCCCAGGGAAGGGCAAAAGATGCCACATGCAACAGATGCACCACCTGAGCAGAGGGCTGCACAGGATGCTCCTGCACCTGCAGTAACACAATCGTGAACAATGAATAATCTTAAAGCAGTAAATCAGCCCTCCGCGCTTACTTCAGGATTTGATGGCGTTATTTTCTTACGATTAACATTTCAAAATGCATAAATATTACTTTTTTAACTTAAAAAAAAAAAAGCATTTCTCCACGCATATTTAGGACTCTTGCAGAGGAATCCTAGATGGATGAAATCCCATGTGTGAAAACGAATTTGGTTGCTGCTGTTGAGTCAATGACCACTACTTAACCCATACAGATGTTTTTTTATTGAATTGTGAGATTTTAGAGACTCGGATGTTGTGTGCTTGGACTTAAGTTAAGACAGAATAGAGTATAGTATTTGTTTATTCAAAGGATTAAGACCTCAGGCAGTTTTACCCCAAATGCTTTGCTGATACTGTGCGCTGCTCTTCTTTTTTTTTTTTTCCTCTTTTTGCAGAAACACGCATGAACAATTATGTTAATAGATTGAAATTGAAATTTATTCAGTAGTTAAATCATCACGTTTTACTCATCACCAGTCCTTTATTTAGTGTGTTTTTATGATTTTTTTTTTTCTTTTCCTAGTGAAAAGACCCACTGGCTGTCATATTGACAAACTATTTGTGTGTTTCCCTTCGTCTGTGATTAAAACACAATAAAATTGTCATGAATTCAATGAGGATAAAATATAGAAGTGATTTCAGTGTACCAGCAATGGGAGTGATTCATTTAGACCAATAAAGTATAATGATTAATTTGATTGATAACATACTTCAGCCAATTTAAAGAGATTCGACACCACATATGGCTGGGTGAACTATCTGGAAAATCTCGACATATGCAAGGTGGTGGCCAGGTGCTACCAAACCCTGGTGGTGCTTCAGTATGTGCATAGCTTTCTTTTAATACAAGGGATGTTCAAGCCAAACTGGGATTTTGGATTGTGCAGAATAACAGTAAGAGTAAAAACTCCCTTTATTTCTTTATATAATCCCCTACTACACTAATGCACTTATGCCAGTGTTTCACTAGTGTTTGGATATCAAGGTAGAAAGATTTCTCAGTATGCCAGAGCCATGATCAGGCCAGTATTTCAGGGGTGAAGCAGGCAGTCCGACTGAGAGAACTTTCTAAAACGCTGATGTCCAAGCACCGGTAAAATGCCGGGATACGTGCATTGGTTTAGCAGGGGATTATAGAGAGAAATAAAGGGAGTTTCTACTCTCAAACCGGCCTTCTGTTATTTTGTGTAATCAAAAGTAACGCTACTTGTAATTTACATTTGTTTGTTTAATTCTTTGGAAATACTGTGAGAATGTAATGTGAAGAATCGGTAGCTTGTTATGGAACAAACCGATGCCATCAGCGGAGGAGACAGAAATACAGTGGTCATGTTGTCTGCTCCCACTGGTTGCAAAAAGATGTTTAAATTATAACCAAGGAGAAAGAAGTTTTCCAGAGCCTGATAAACATTTTTTCCAGGCTTTACATTGTCAGTAAGAAGAAATGGCTATTCTTTAATTAGTTTATTAGGATAATCACATATTGTGTGTAGAATTACTGCCTCACAATATAGGCTGTTTTAAATGTATTAGAATTCTTAAATAATATTGTATTATTCCAACAATATTCTGCACATTTCCTCTAAAGAAGTACAGAAAAGTCATTTAAGAGACGCATAAGGATATTTGGTACATATTTAGGAGGTTTTGAAATGTCTGAAAACAAGATTGTGTTTTTAAATGTACTGTACGCTGAAAGTATGTGCTCCTCTGATTATTGCTACCATATGTAGTTCTTTACCAAACTCTCACCTTAAAATTTTATACAAATGTTTTTGTATGCTGAAGCAGTACAGTTTGCTTCCAGCATGGCAAAGAGCACAAAGCCAACTCCATGAAGTCATGGTGTGTTGAGGACATGCTGAAGTGGAAGAACTTGAGTATCCTGCAAAAAAGTGTCCCCACTGAACTGGAGCGTCCATAACATCCGTACCACAACATTCTTCATTAGAGATTTATATCTCACTGTCAAGTCTCTCTACATTTCAGACACCTGGGAAGTAGAGTTCATTGCCTTCAACTCACCCACCATAGAAAACCCTTACTAAAACTTGTATGCAGGCCACGTTCTTATGGTAACGTGAGGAAAATTGAGATTACGGGAAAAGGCACTATGGCTTCTCTTATCCAGCGATTTAGCCACCACAAGTTCTCATCAGTGCTTTGCGTAATTCTCGACGCTATTATTCCAATAGGCAGGCCCTCCGCACAGATCACAACAGTATTGACCGTTACCATACGCACTTTTCAACTATTCGGTTACTTTTCATAGTGATATGACCAGTAACATACATTCACTCACTCAACATCTATACCGCTTAATCCTGTATTCAGGGTCACGGGGGCCTGGAGCCTATCCCAGGAGACTTAGGGCACATGGCAGGGTAGACCCTGGACAGGGTGCCAATCCATCGCAGGGCACAGACACACACACACACACTCACTCATTCACACACTATGGGCAATTTGGGAACGCCAATTAGCCTAACCTACATGTCTTTGGACTGTGGGAGGAAACCCACCAAGCACGGGGAGAACATGCAAACTCCATGCACACAGAGACGGGAATCAAGCCTGGCCGGGGATCGAACCCGGACCCTGGCGGTGCCAGGCGATACACCACCGTGCCGCCCAGTAACATACATTTGATGTGTTATTTAATAGCTACATTCTTATGTATACTAGAGACTGGAGTTGCACATGCCCAATGACTGATCTAAATACTAAGATGAAAAAATGTCTTTTAACTGCTCCAATCAAAGGGTCGCCGCAGCAGACCATGCGATCCATGCACAACTTGGCACAGGTTTTATGCCAGACGCCATTCCTAATGCAAACCCTCCCATTTTACCTGGGCTTGGGACTGGCATTGCATCCAATGGCTGGGGTTTGGGCATTGGCTGGGAATCTAACCCGGGCCTTCCAAATGTCAGGCACGACACCTACCACAGAGCCAAGTATTAAAAGAAATACTTAAAGATTTGGGAATAAGAAAAGCCCTTTGGAGTTGTAGTGGACAGATGATGAGGCCTGGTTCTGTCAGTTTACTTTGTTTTCCCTGGAAGCTGGAAACGAAATGACAGGGAGCCAGACTCTGATCTGGACATTGTTTTTAAATTCCACAATGTGTACCACTGTTACCTCACCTCCAGGGTGGCATTGTAGGTTTGATCCAGGTACTCTAGTTTTTCCCTCCAACAATCAGAAGACCTGTCTTGTAAGTCAATTAGTGTCTCCAAATAGTTTGACAGTATTTGTGTACTTGTTCTCTGCGATGTGTTGGCACCCTGGTTGTCCAAATATGAGAATATCTGATACCTTTGTCGATTACACCCGGCGACAGAGAGCCAGAAGGTGAAATGGCCAGTTAGAAGGGTTGAAGGGATTTAGCAAGCATGTCATTAAGTCTCATAAACCAAACTGGCACAGTAATATCATGAATAAAACAACACAACAGGAATTAACGTAAGCCGTTTTAGTTCAATTTTTACTAACTGGAGGGTATAAATTGAATAACCATGCGTACAAGTTGACGATTGGTGAATATATAAAATTAGCTGCTTAGTTTAGTTTAGCAAATATGTCTAGCGACAAAACAACTTTGTTGCCTTCAATTCGAATTGTGATCTGTTTAATGTGTTAATGCAGCTTGAAAACTGTCATCATGCACAACAAATCCAGAGCGGAATACTTCCAAACTTAGGAAATCAGGAAATGAATCTGAAGCCTGCAGACCGAGCGAATGGAATGATCCGCATGCGTGCTGGAGAGAAAGGCGAAACCCCCCCCGACACTGGAGCTGCAGTAAGGTTAAGCCAGTGTTGCCTGCACAAACATGATCTGCATGAATAAGTCATCCGAAGGAAACCTTACCCGTTACCTCATTCTGATGTAAGCAAAAATACATCTGGGTCAAAAGAGGAAATAAACTGTGTGGTTTGATGAGGTGAAAGTGGAACGCTTTGATCACAATCACAAAAGGGTAGGCTTGTGGGTTGCTTCAGGAACCAGTGCTCAGTAGACAGAAGCATGGATGCCAGTGTCAAAATAACGTTTGTGGCTTCTACAACAGGACAAGGATTAAAATACACCTTATCCAAGTCCCTCTCTGGATGAATGCTGTAAATTGGAATGTCCGTTTTTAAAATATGAAAAGAACACAACACATAGCTGCGATAAATGCCTTGCACCTACAGGGACGGGGGGGGGGGGGGGGGGGGGGGGGAGCGTAGAATCTGGGTTTCCGCTGACAGGTTAGAGACGTGCAGTTTTGGCAACAACAATTGGTGTTTCAAAATTGATCGGGTGTGTAAGTGTGTGTGCACCCGTGTCCATATTTTTCGCACCCTATCCTGGGTGTCCCTGGCCTTGAGGTGCCTGACAGAGACTCCAGGCCCCACGCAAACCTACGCAGGAGAAGCAGCAGTGAGGATGAACGATTATCAGTACGATTTAACAGAGTCCAAAGATGTGTTTACTTCTTTTTACTTAAAAAACAAAACAAAAAAAACTTAATAGCAAATCTCTTCCATAGTGGTAATTAACAATAAACCAGAAGTAATGGGTCATGACACATACAACATGGCGATGGCCTGACCATCACACCGGCTGGAGAGAGCAAAGTCCACGTCTTCCTTGATCAGTGAAGGACCAAGGATGATGCACGCAGTGTTCCCTAGTGTTGTTCATCCTTCTAAACACTTGGACACTTACAGGCAATATGGCCATATGGTTATGTTTGCTTGTTTTTTAATAAAGGCATAAAATTTACCCAACTTTAGTAACCAAAAAGGCTGGCAGGTGAGACAAAGTGCTGTTCCTAATGGTCAGTTTTGTGCTGGTCCACGCGTCGCTCAGTCTTTGTGGAGAGTTTGATGCAGGTGAAGGTAGAGCGGCTTCTTCGTAAGAAGGTTGAGTTTCTTCCTCTTGAAATCGGTCGGCTTCTTGTACCTAAGATCACGTTCACACACAGGTCAGGCTGGAGCAGAGGTTCATTATCCACACAGCTTGTCATTACAATTGCCACTACTCACAGCTCGATCACAATGGGGCCAGGTTTGATTTCATCCATCTCCATGAAGGCGAAGCATTTAGTACTGGTGAACTTCTTCTTGGGCTTGTAGTGTTTGAATTCAAAGAAAATAGCAGCGCCTGCAGTACAAGAACAGTACAACCTTTTAACCAAAAAAAGCAAAAGCACAGACATGGAGAAACTGCTCGTTCATGCGGTTTTGCTATGAGAAGATGTTTTAGCTGTATGTCATGGAACATAACCTAGTTTATATTTTTGAATCATGAGACAGGACAGTTAAGCTGATCACCAGAAGATAAAAATACTGTGCACAAACATTTTTGACCTTTTGGTAGCTTCTCGAGATGTTTCTGGATTTCCACGTCTACGTCGAAATGGATGTACGTGTCTTCTTTATGTGTTGACACTGGAGTGTCCTGAACAGGGTTCAAATCAACACCATCCAAGTCTGAAGTAGAGAAGAAAAAAAAACTATTTGTCATATTTTCTAAGGTAAGCATTCTACTATCTTTATTTTTAAAAGGTATCCCACAGCTCGAATAATTCAGCTTTCTAATAATAATACTAATACTACTACTACTAATAATGTTACCTCGGACACTGATGGTAATGTAGGGTTCGATGCATTGTCCTGCGTCTTTTAAACCGATCTTCTCAATTTTCAGAGTGAGCAGCGTCATTCCTGGCTCCGAGGGAAGCTGGGGTAATAACGTACCTGTTGCAAACAATACAGCTCACAATTTAAACACAGTTTAGAAATTAACAGGCTTGATACGTATGAACACATGGGGTGACCACAGTGCCACATGTTTTCAGTTTCACTTATTCATGGATCATTCTCAGACTGTGAAAAATTTTCCAAAACAACAACAACAAAAAAATAATTAGCGGTATAATTATATGGGTGAGCTAGTGGAACCAGGACTTGGGGTGTGGCAAGTCACCGATGGCAGGGCTCAAACCCGGATCCTCAGATACCCAAACCAACAACCTAGAGCCTTAGCCAACTGAGCTACCCCTTTCCAAATAAGCAGCAAATCTACAAGTGTTTCTCATAAAGTCGACATATTTGTTTACGCTTATGAATTGTTCATATTTCATTTTTTTTCTTCAAATTTATGCATACATGTGAAGTGGATATACAGTACTATACTGTATGCAGTAGAGTTGTATTGACTAAGTACAGAATTTGTCCAAATACTTATTTAAGTCTCACTGCACAGGCATGCATTATCACTAGTGATGCCAATTAGTAATCAATAATCACCATTAATAATTTAATCATATATACAAATATAGTAACCAATAATGTTTTGCATAATATTTTTCCATAGTTTACATACGTATTAACTCTGGACACCACAAGAGGGCGCATTTGCAGTTTTCTAAATGAGAACATCTTAGAAACGAGAAGTATTTTCAATATATTCTATAGTTTTAAAAGAGTTAGAAATAGTTAAAAAGTTAGAGCTGATAGAAAAATAAGATGATCGGCTTTAATTTAGTCAGTGATAAGATTATTATTTCATGTTTTAGTTTGAGTACATGCCTGCCTGCAACAAAGATGCAAACAAAATGTACCTAGTTCACAGCAAGATTTTAATCTACTGTCATTTCATCTTATAACAATGACTGGGGAAGAGAAGATATAGAAAAGTTTATGTTTACGCCGTGTTTACGTCAAGTTGTACTTCTTTCGTCGTCAGCCAAATACACTCCCTTTCATTTTCGGATTGAAAATAAATCGGAAAAGTAGATCTTTATCTGAGTGGTGAAAATATGAACTAATCAAAAAACCCAGAAAAAATCTTCAGTTTAGCTTTTCTAATTAGGATCTATTGGTTTAGGTGTTTTTTTACATTGAGTAGCTTATTAGTAGCTTATTTTGAGGTAGATTATTAAATCCAGCTCATAACTGCACGTAACATATCATGTTATCCTGACTAAATAAGGGTGACGTTACGTTGCAAAGCTGCTTTCTGCTCATCAGGTTTCACGGTGAGGATTAATTAAATTATAAATGCTTTAATGAGCTTTGGATTTCTCTTCACCAGTCAGTGGCTCACATGCCTGAGAAAGACCCGAGAGAGACAGCATAGGCCGTTTTGTCCAGGCTACAAACACAATGAGCTAAAGGGCTATGGATGGTGTGGTACCTGGAAGCCTTGTGGGGAAGGACTGTACTAAGCCCGTCCCCGTAGCCGTGTCCAGCTCCTCTTCCACATCGAGGTTTTCCTCCTCTCCCGGTGCAAACATTTTCCTAAAGTGCAACATGTGAAATTAATATCCTCTGTCATGCTTGCCAAAATAACAGGAGAAAAGTACGTAGAATTTTTACCTTGAAGGCACTGGTTGGACACTGAAGGGGAAATCTTTGTTGTAAGTCAGAATATTTTTGATGACTGTTCAAAAACACGCAAAAACACAGTGTTTAAAATAACCAAAACAAAAAAAGCACCCACTCTTTTGTACAGAAACTGGATCCTGACCATGTGTTCTTCAGTGGTTGGTTCCTGATCACAGACATGCGGTTCATTTAATCTGTAGGTCTACATTTTCAGCTTGACAATGAATAAGATGTCTAAAGTCCCCTGCTGAATCTACTCTACCTCTACACACAATAATGACTGTACAAGGGGCGTCCAAGTCAACCCGGGACTTGTGATGAAATTTCTGGTGAACGAAGGCGTGAAACTGATTGACGTTTACAGAAGACTTTTGTAACAGTGGTGAGACTGTTAGTAAAACACTGGAATGGTGCAAAAGTTTTTCAGAAGGCTGGAAGGTTGTGATTGACAATCCTGGCCGATGTGACTCGGAGCCGACTGCAGGCGTTCCAGTGAACATTCAGCGAGTGGAACAAAACCGATCCCTGTACAGTCCTGGTCTCTGGCCAAGCCATTTCCACATGTTTGAGCAATTAAAGGAGTTCCTGGGAGGCCAGCATTTCATACGTGAAGCTGGCAGTCCAATCATGGCCTGCAAGCACTCTAGGATAAGTGCCTCAATGTAGCCGGGGATTATACAGAGAAATAAGGAGAGTTTTCTGTCTTTTAACAGCGTTCTGTTACGGCACAATCAAAAGTCCCACTTTGATTTGAACGCCCCTCGTACTATGACAGTGTTCTTGATTTGATTTGTTTATACGTACTGGGTTCCAGTTTCTTCAGATCCTGTAAGGTAAACTCATCCTGGCACTGTGCGCTCTAACAGAAGCAGAAAGTAGAACAATTCTGAAATGGTTGTGAGGGTCTGAGGTTCCAATAAACATTTTTTTGCTCTTAAACTTAATCTTTTTGCTGTAATCTTATAACAGCATTGATCTTACAAAAAGAGCTTCAGTTAATCACCAACCTGTAAGGATGCACTTCGCATTTCAAGGCATGCTGCAATTTTTCCCAGGGTTTTCTAGTAAAGACAGAAAGCATTTGAGTATGCCATAGATTATATATGAATATGCTGTATTAAATGAGAAAAAATGCATTTGTATGTTACTGCATGCATTTCATCTTTGACAGAAGAAAAAAACCTTTTGTTCTTCAGTGAAATCCGGAGACTTTGATGACTGGACCTCCTTCTGCAGCTGCCGTGCAAGTCTGTCGTCGGAAAAATAAATACGCAACATAAGGTACGCATAAATACAGGCTGATCGGTAATCTGCTAATTAATTAAACATGTAAATACACATAGCGCATCATCATTTTAGTACACCTGTACCATCTCTTCAATTCATCCCTGAAATTGAGAAGAAGTTCACACATTTAAATAAATTCCGAATGGAATGGGATCAAAATTTATAAAAAATACTAAATATTGTAAGTATTTGTGTTTTCAGCAAATGTTAATGAGCAATTGATTTTTTATTTATAATCTGGAATTCCATAGCAACCAATCCAACCCAATTCCATCAGGAAGCAACCATACCTTAGTAACCAACTGGCATCACCTAGTAACCAGCGTGAACAGTAATGCAACAGTCTTACGAGACCCTTGCACCTTATTTGGAATCAATCATCAACCATCACCATATGAGAGCATGAGCACAGAGCATGTACTGGGGAGTGTCGGTGTTCAGTGTGTTGGTGCTGGGGGTGGTGTGGCCAAACCCTGATGGCCTGGGGTTTTCATTTACAGAGAGAATTGTTCAAACCTCAGCTTGGAATGCTGAACTAACGTCTACGAACATCATCTTCACATAATTGTCTTTCTTTTGACTCTGTGTGTCAGAGACAGGTGGACGTTTGCAGACATGGTGTTGTGTGTTAAGCAGTTAAGGTGGAGGGCAACCTGGGTCTGCTGTGGCAGGAAAAATCCTGTTAACGTCTCATTTTGAAGCACATTGGGACAGTGTGCCGATTCGATTCAAATTGCAATTCTATAAGTACCATAATTTATAAACATCCCAATTCAATATTACATTTTTCCCTTGATTTTGTTGAACTTTTTTGAAGATTTGAAATTGTAATAATGAATTAAATGTTGCATGTTCTTTATAACATTAGTCATTGCACTTAAAAACCAAGCACAGCCTTTAAACAATACAAACTAACTTCAAATACGCGAGTTTAACATTTAACTGTGCAGCGTGTATCTCCGTCCTCTGCCATAATTATTATTTCTAAACAAACGTAGCAAATCATTCACTTCTACCACACGAGGTGAAAATATATAAATACCGTAGTTCAGAATGTACCAGCTGTAGGATTATATATAAAAAACAGTGTTTTACACCTCACCAAATCTCTCCAAAGTCTCAAATCTCAACTTGACAGTGAGCAGTGGTTGAGCGGCTTCTAACGGACATGATTTTCAACCAATTTGTGCTCGCTGTGTTTTTGAGGCTGGTGTAAGTGTGTGTAAAGAGTGGGTTTGGGACTTATTCGCTCATCTGAGGTTGAGTGAGTTATCACTGGTTATTGTCAATCAAACTGAAAACCAGCCAATTCTGGTCACTGATCAATTCACTAGTTCATCTCTATTATAAATGTAAAAATAGTTTTAAATCCATCTCCACTGGATGGAGGGCAGACACAGATTTCTTTCCCCCACAAAATAGACTCACTCACTCAATCACTCATCGTCTATACCGCTTTATCCTGTATACAGGCTCGTGGGAGCCTGGAGCTCTCTATCCAAGGAGATTTAGAGCACGAGGAGAGATATACCCTGGACCCTGCAAATCCAGCACAGGGCACACTGTATACTGTGCATACACACACTACAGACACACTACAGCCTAATCTACTGATCTTTGGACTGGGAGGAAATCGGAGTAGACGGAGGAAACCCACCAAGCATGGGAAGAACATGCGAACTCCATGCACACAAACCCGAGGTTGAAATCAAACCTGGAACCTGGACGTGCACGGCAACAAAGCCACCATGCCGCCTCACAAAATACATTTTTATTGTAATTATTAATTTAATAAGCATTTCTCTATCTATATATGCATTTTACAATACACGTGCCTGTTAACATTGTGTTAATCTAAGTGTTTGTTTCAGTTGCTAGTTTTTTTTTTAACAACACTGCTTTGCAAGGGCGCTCACAGGTCTGATGACGTCACTGACATCCAGAACTACTGCAAGTTCGTGTGCAGTGAAAGAACCGGAAACGCAGGAGCAGTAAGTACAAAAGAATGCGGACGTGTTCGTGCAACAAGCCTCATACACATCCATTAGAAGCTTTCTCAGGATACTGCTTTCGAGGAACCGCACTCATCCACTGGGGTTAGTGCATTTAAAAGCCCCGGAGCTAAAAAAAAAATAAATAAATAAATGCTGTGTTTATAACAGAAATAAAGCAAAACCTCATACATGCCAACCTACTGAGAGTAACTTACATATGGTACTCATCAACTGCCTCCACCAACTGCCCCCACGAGTCAAAATCCGTGCCCTTTTTGAAGCTGGCATGCCATTTCTGCACGGTCTTGGTGACCTCTGACATCTTCCCCAGCTACAGGAACCCGGGGCAGGTTTACCATCGCGGGTCAGAGGCTCGTGCTCAGCATGCGCAGGAGGTAACTGTCTGCCCGCGTGCGCGTGAACTGGAACCGGCGATCGCGCTACACCCGGACCAAGCCCTTGTGCGCGTGCAACCGAACTTCACCGAATCCTGCACTCGGCTTTCCTCGGAAGCGCTCGGGATTTCACGGAAGTTAGTCCTGCGGCCTGCTGCGAGAGTTTCAAGTTTCAAGTTTGTTTCAGCCTGGTGGGTTTTCAGACTTACCCCCTCACCCCTGAGCTACTCTGTTCATAGGTTAAAAATATTAACAATGGCTTATCGCGTTAAAATAAAAATCCCTAATGGCATCAACTCATTATAGATGTATCCTGCTTATATTTTACTGAACAATAAATCACAATAAATATATAACCATTTGAATGGCTGAATGTTTAAAATGTGATTTATTTGGTGGTTTATTTAGCTAAAATTATTTACAACGCATGACGTAAATGACATCCTCTGAACAGTAAATGTATTCAAATAATCATTTATTTATTCATCATCTATCCCAGGTTCCTTGGGGCATGACGACACTGGACAGCATGCCAATCCATTACCGGGCACACACACTTACACACTATGGACAATTTAGCCTGCCGTGCATGTCTTTGGACTGTGGGAGGAAACCAGAGCACCCAGAGGAAACATACCAAGCACAGGGAAAACATGCAAATTCTCCTATTGTCTGTGAAAAATCTGCTGTTGCCAACATATGAGTTGTATGTACTTTGAACATATTTGCATAAATTAGTCTTTGGCAGTACTCCCGGTTTCATGCAAATACCACAATTTTACTTTCAAATTTCTGCATCATATTTATTTTGAACTTTAGCAGCCCCCCCCAAAAACACAATTTATCGAATGTCTATTATTTAATATGAAACACTGTTAAATCAAGCATTATGTAAAGTTTGCACTTTTGTTGTTAAAATACAGAAAATATTTCAAAAATAAATCTTTCTAGTCTTCTCCTGCAAAGGGTTTACCCATCTGTTGGTACCCATCTTGTTGCAGTCTTGAGGATCTGTTGGTACTCTGTTTGGAGGATGTGGCCCTCCTACATCATAGAGTCTCGAGTAATAAGAATGTGAAGTTTGTACAATCTATGACAGAAATTGAGGATTCGGGTTTGTGTTGACGCTAGCTGATGCCTACCAGGTCTCACTAGCATAGAGTGCCATTGCTACTACAATGGAACTAAACAGACAGAGTCTGACCTTCAGGGAGCTGGATGGCATGGACAGGATATTGTGCATCCTCTGAAAGACAGCTCCTACTTTTCTAATGTGGCACTTGACATCCACCTCCACATGTCCATTGTGGGAGATCACACAGCCTAAGTGGGTGAACCCCTCTACTTCTCGTCAGGTATCCTGAGACCAGCTCTTCTTGCTTTTATTTCCAGGTTGGTCATCGTAGTTTGAAGCCTCTTCTAGTGTTCTTTAAGCATGGGAATGCATTGTTCAGGTCACCCAGGTGGACTTGGTCAGACCAATGTATACTGACCCTGATGCATCCTATGGACAAATGTAATAGAAATAGGAAAGGGGGATAGAATGCAGTTTTGTACCTAAGTCTCCATCAATTAACAGTTAGTAACCTCAACTAAATGGACTGTGTTAACTGAAACATGTTTCCTATTTTACAATTGCACTTTTGATCTTAAAAAATAAAATAGGTAGCACCTGGTTTCATATTAATGTATTTTGGCCAAAAACATAACACATTATATATGTGCATATATGAGGGGTGTTTAAGTCAGACCAGTACTTTTGACTGTGGCATACCATTACGGTTTTCTCAGTAAGCTGGAGCCATGACCGGACTGTCTGCTTCACGTTTAATTGACTTTAATGGGCCAAGCATGTGGAAATTACATGGAGCGAGGACAAGACTATACTGGGCAATAACTCCCAACTGAGATCATATAATATGTGAATGTAAATAAGTGGTGTTCATAAATGATTTTCCCACAGACAGATGCATCTCTTCCTTAAGTTGGTGGCAAGTTAAGCATCAATATTCAAGGATCACTCTGTGAAGGTTCAAGGTAACCATTCAAATGTTTTCCTTTGGCTAAGAGTCCTCTGTACATTGAAATCAGTTTTTTATGCCTTAATTAACAAGAAATTTCATCAAGTCCTGCTTTGACTTGAACACCCCTCATATTTTGTCCTAAAACTGTCTTTTTACTCCTTGCATGTCTGTGTAAAGTCAGTATTATAAATGTAATACAATTATATATTTTTTAGTATAAGTATTTGTGTAAGTACAGTGTAGCGTTACTGTTAGTGGACTGTTTATATACCGTGAGCCGCCATGTTGGTATGACATCACTTGCAAAACTCGTAGTTTCCGAGTAGGAGTTCCGGAGGTGTTGAGTGAATTGATTTCTGGTTATGTTGGGAATTACGAGTTACGACCTTTACGTCATCTGTGATGTAGGGAACCAGGAAGAAGGCTTCCTGTTTTGGATCAGCTCCTGGTTTTGTCTGGAAGCAGTTCCGATTAAAAAAAAGAAGAAGAAGAAGAAGAAAAGAAATAAGAAGAGTTTGACAGTTCGGTGGTTCGGTTTCGCTGTATCAGGTGAATTCAGTTGTTAGTTGTGAATGTCGTTGTGTTCGGCTGGTGTTCGTTCTGCGTAGTTGACGCTAGATTTTGTTCATGTAAAGGGATAATTGTACTGTATACAATAGCTGTACACGTCATGTGTGTCTGTGAATGAAATGATACAAGAGTATGATCATTCCAAGAATAATATGAGCGCATTAATATAGTTACGATTTGTTGCATTGATGCTGTAACAAAGAAGAAACCAAACAGTTCCAATGTTATTAATATATAAGAATATCAGTCCTGTCCATGAACAGTTCCTGTAACATTCTCAGCACAGGTGTGTAAGGAGTTTCATCATGACACACTGGTTTCACCGGAATCCTCTGAAGGCCACGGCGCCCGTCTCCTTTAACCTGTACGGGGTGGCATCCAGTCCTGCTGCCAATAAAATCTGCAAGTAAGTACCCCGTATCAGTTGACGTCACCTTGCGTGATGGATGGGATTTTACCCTTTTGTACATAAACAACATGACCGTGACCGAAAGTTTTGAAAAGTTTTTGACATTGTGAAATCTGTTTGTGATGCAGTGACCTGAGGACCACAAGGGCCAGACTTCTGGACATGTTCACTGATGCTACGTGCACCCCGGAGATCATGAAGAAAGCCACCGATGAATACTTCTCTCTTTTACAGGGTTTGTGTCGTATTCTTAGACTGCACTTATTGTTGTTGAAATTTGTTGCAACAGTTTGGCGAGGAAGCATCAAACCGTATAGGTGGTGTGATCAGGGGAGCGCATACTTTTGCTCCACCTCTTCTTAAAACATTAAAGGCGCTATTAAGTTGAAAAAACGTAACAGAAGTACAAGCTAAATACAGACATTTACCATGTCTACCTCAACTGTAAGCTGTAACACTAATCATGAATCTGAAAGAAGGGCTCGCGTGATATTTCTTTTCTTTTCCTGTTGGACATGAATAGGGTTTATTGTGTCTCTGGATGGCACGACACAAGAGAACAAGCTGCGCTTCATTCAGAACTTTAAGTGGACTGACACTTTGCAAGGAAACACACCCAGGTAACATATCGGTCAGAGAAAGACGTGCAAGCAAACCCGTACCTCAGGAACCTCCTGTTTGTTAATCGAACATTTATGGAAACTTTATTTCTTTTGTTTTTCTTTAGTTCTCAACAAGATGCTGTGTTCGAGCTGGTGTCCATGGGTTTTAATGTTGCTGTTTGGCATACCAAATTTGCATCAAGGTTGGCAGGAAAGGAAAAGTAAGTGCATTAGTTTTGAAAAGGAAATATGTTTAAGCTTCCAAAGGACCAACATAGCTTTTCTTCAGTAGCTTATGTTTTCTTATTTTATAGAACTTGTAAACTTAATCGCAAAATTGAACATTAGAATCTTTTTATTAATTTGTTATAAATGACATCTTGTGACCCACTAGGTGACCGTGGCCCACACTTTGGGAAACACTGCTCTAGCAGATTGTTATAACTACAACTACAGTTGTAACTGACTAGTCGCCTAGTGCAAACTGTAGCCTGTGTGCATTTTCAACTAACAAGTGTGTACACTGTATTAAATTGAGAAGCAATTTTTACTTTTTCTTATTAATAAAGATGCAAGCAGACACACAACTTGGAGAAAGGAATAGTTTTTATTGAAGCTTCATGCACATACACAGATGTTCCAGGGTCACAACAGAGATGACATTGTCTCCTACGCTGGAAAAACGCACTCTTCTTCACAAAACATGTTCATTGAAAAGAATTTCATTAACAAGAGAATGTTTAACATGTTCAGCATGTCTGTTTATTTAGAACTGTTCTTCACTTCTCCAGCCTGTGCTAAAAAAATGCTAAAAAAAGATGCGCAAAAAGATCCTTGGATGCAGTGGATACAGGAAGTAGTAGGTCAGGAGGTACAAAGACTGACTTCAGTGGTCATGGTGAAGAAGCTGGAATAGTGCTGCTCTTTGTTTTGTGTAACATGGTTGCCTAAGAGCAAATGAATTGAGGCTTTGAATTGTAGTCAGACTGTGTTAAGAAACGACATAAGACCGCATATTTTATGTCATGTTTGTCATGTATGATATGATGGGCGTTCAAGTCAAAGCAGGACTTTTGATTCTGCAGAGTAAGAAAGAGTAATCCCCTGCTACACTAATGCACTTATCCTAGAGTTTCATTTGTGAAACACCACTTGCTGAATGTTTCCTGGGAATGATTACAGTGTGCTCCAAGCCACCTCGGCCAGGACCGACATTCACGGACATACAGCCTTCTTTAAAACGTCTTCTTTTAAAAGAGTCTCATCGAAGTACTGTGCTTGAAGTCTTCTAGAAATGTAAATCGTTTTTGACAAGTCCTATTTGTCATGAAGGCCCCTTGTAGACAGTTAAAAATGACAATAATATTGTGTCATTTTAGTGTTACTGAGGATGAGGCGAAAGAGGTTCATAAGAATCTGAAAACTGCAGCAGGAATTTTCAAATACCTCAAGGTAAACGTCTTTCCAGACATGATTCCAGATCACATTAGAAAAGCATGCCTTCTATCTTTGCAGTATGTTTAAATGGATTTGATTATTAGATAAAATATTATTATTGCTCATTAATTTTTAGATTTGTCTCATTCCTTCCAGGAAGTTCAGATTCCACGCCTGATCACGCCAGTGGAGAAAGGCAGAGACATGGAGCCCAGGGTGATTGACACCTACATTGTGCAGAGTCAAGCAGAGGCCCAAGAAGGTGTGGAAACTTCTCTGTGTCTATTTACTTTCTCTGCCTCGCTTCTATTGCCAGAACAAACACTTAATTTTGGGGCGTTGTGTTTCTCAGTGACCATCGCTCGTGCAATTGAATTGAAGCATAACGCGGGCCTTATTGCAGCTTTGGCACAAGAGACCGCAAACTACTACCAGAAGGCTGGTGTGTTGGAATTAACTACTATTAAAGAAGCTTCAAAATATAAATCTTGGTTTCATAATTTTGCCATCTTTTGTTGTGTGAGTAATTGTTTCTTCTTTGTAGATCATACTCTGAACACTCTGGACCCAGAGTGCAGCAATAAATGGAGAAAGTACTTGCAGTTGAAGCAGCACTTTTACATGGCTTATGTAAGTCTTTGTTCATCAGTATACATGTGTGCTAGTTATGCTAGCCTTGCAGCACCAAGACCAGGGTTCCTGTAAGGGTACCGGTTATTGTTCATCACCAAACCTATAAAAGTATTGCATATTGCTTAAACCTATCGTACAATGTTGTATCATCATAGCTATTTGTATTACAGATTATAACACAACCATTGTTGCTTCTTTTGAGAAGATGAAATGTGGCAGGTCGTTTTTTTTTTTTTTTTTTTTTTCGTCCACTAGGCACATTGCTACTATGGACAGACTCTACTTGCTAGTGACAAGTGTGGCGAGGCCATTAGATCCCTACAAGAGGCTGAAAAATGTAAGTACTTGCACAAAAATAGAAGGTTATTCAAATAACATGTTTATTACTGCACACAAGTTTTTTTTCTGAATTATTTTCCGAAATATTATTTAGGCCCATGTACACTTAAAGGCTCAGCTCATTTCAGTTTGTACTTCTGTTTTTTTCCATCTCTAGTTTATTTGCGTGCCGAGGCACTGTGTAAAGAGTACCGGCAAACTAAAGGCCCAGGCAGCACCGCCAAGCCCTCTGAACAGCTCTTCTTCACGAAGCTCGGGGGCCTGATCAAAAACACGCTGGAGAAATGTCAAAGGGAAAATGGCTTTATGTGAGTGTGTGTGCAGACCTGCACACAATAAAATTATTATTTTTCACCTTGTGGTCAAAATCGGGAACTGCAGTAAATGCTGTTGTAGAGGTGAATTGTTCTGTGCCCTAAGAGCAGACTGTGGAACAGGCGAGTGAGCTGGGCAGTTAATGACATAGTTGCCACACTGATCCAAATCTGCACTGGTACCTTGTTTTAGTCACAGTTGAAGTGAGAAATTTACATACACTATATTGAAGTAATTTAAACAGATTTTTTAAACCACCCCACAGATTTCTGTCGGTTACGATATCTACTAAATCTTTTTTTTTTTTTCTATTTAATGACAGCAGTTTTATTATTACACTTTTAATTCACTATATCACAATACCAATGGGCCATAAAAGTTTACATATACTGAGGTGACTGTGCCTTTAAACTGCTTGTAAAATTCCAGAAAATAAAGCCAACTTTTGGAAAGCTTTGGAGATGTACATGTGGATGTAATTTAAGGGCCGCCTTCAAACTCTTACTTTTTGGAGAAATGTCCCCTGGTCTGATGAAACAAGAATTGAACAACATAGATGGCATCATGAGGAAGGAAGATTATGTGGATTTGTTGATGCAACAGATGGACTTCCTCCAAATGAATGATGCCCCAAGCACACGTCCACAACTGTGGCAAAATGACTTAAGGACATCAAAGTTGCGGTTCTGTAGTGACCCTGACCTCAATCCAAAAATAGGTTCCCAAAACATTTGACCCAAGTTAAATAATTTAAAGGAAAAATACAGTTTGGGGGCTCATTCCTGAACAAAAATAAATGATATTTTACAAATTGTAGTTTCTCTCCCTGAAACTTCTTCAGTCTTGTGCCCAGGGCTTAAATGCTGTTTTCATTTAAAACTCCTAGACAAACATCTCATGCTTTAAATGATTCTAAAGTCCTATCAGGAATAATTGGAAAGAAGCAAAAAAAAATTTGTCTTGATTTTGAGATTTTCCTAAGTGAAAAATAAAATGTGATACGAACTGATTGCTTTTGTGCGCATTTGGTCTGTGCGTGTTCAGTAGTTAGGTAGTAGTTAGGTTTGGAATTTTGGTGAAACCTGGCAACTTTTTTTTTGTGAATGAGATTACCTCAAATATAGGTGAACAATGGGACAAACTACAGGTGAAATTAGAATATCGTGCAAAAGTTCATTTATTTCAGTAATGCGACTTAAAAAGTGAAACTAATATATGAGATTACTCATTACATGCAAAGCAAGATAGTTTAAGCCGTGCTTTGACCTAATTGAGAAATTACAGCTCATGAAAACCCCAAATCCACAATCTCAGAAAATTAGAATATTGTGAAAAGGTTGAATATTTTAGGCTCAAAGTGTCCCACAATCAGCTAATTAAGCACCTGCAAAGTGTTCCTGAGCCTTTAAATGGTCTCTCAGTCTGGTTCAGTAGGAAGCACAATCATGGGAAAGACTGCTGACCTGACAGTTGTGCAGAAAACCACCATTGACATCCTCCATAAGGAGGAAAAGCCTCAAAAGGTAATTGCAAAAGAAGTTGGATGTTCCCAAAGTGCTGTATCAATAGAAAGTTATGTGGAAGGAAAAAGTGTTCTATTTACAATCCTTGTTTTATTGATTGCATGTAATAATTTTCTGAGATTTGGATGGATTTGGGATTTTCATGAGCTGTACGCCATAATCATCTCAATTATGAAAAATCATGGCTTGAACTATCTTGCGTTGCTGGGTCATATATTAGGTTCACCTTTTAAGTTGCATTACTGAAATAAATTAACTTTTGCATGATATTCTAATTTTTGAGTCTTACCTGTAGCTGGTAGACTAAATTTTACTTGAAAAAACAGAATTCAAGAGTAACAGCTTCTCATATTAAATGCGTTTGAGGCTATGCTGCCATTAACCTAAAATATGGTGACAAGCAGGTGCTGCTCATCAGCTCTATTCAGTTCAATTCAATTTTATTTGTATAGCGCTTTTAACAACTGACATTGTCGCAAAGCAGCTTTATTTTTTTTGTGTAATGTAACCCTGTACATGTGATTGTTGGGTGTTATGGGCTGAATGATGTGGATCAATTGTGGTCAATGTGACTTGAATGATCATGGCCTATAAAAAATATAGATTTTTAATGGAATGTCATTTTTGTGTGACAGATACTTCCATAAAGTGCCGAAAGATGCACCAGTTCTGGAGCTGAAGGCCAGTTATGGTTTGGCAGAGCCCATTAGCTTTGAGCTTCCACCTCTGAGCAGTCAGTGTACTCCTGAGGTTTACGCCACATTCGATCTCACCAGAGGAGCTAAAGATGACAAGGTATACATCCAGAGGATTTGGTCATGTAAAAAATTATATTTTATTAACAAATTTATTAACAAATTTATTCTTTTCTGGCTCCTAGGCAACTTCCAAACCCAAGCAGGAGGAGGAGATTAAGCCTGTGAAGGAACCTGATCTGAAGCCGCAGAAAGACACCGGATGTGTGCTCTCTTGAGCACTTCCAGGAGTGTCTGAGCATGAGATTGTAATTATGTTTATGATTGATTAACCCTTAACCTGATTAATCAAAGGTGTTTGTGTGCGATCTGAAATACAGAGGTGCTCGATAATACTCGAGCTAACGTTATGGATTCAGTTTACGTACTGTGTTTGTGTTCCACAGCAAGACAAGTGTACTACATAGGAAATACTCCAATACTATATTCATACTGTACCCTCTGTATTGAGGTCCACTAAAATTGCTGAAAGCTCTGCACACAAGACCATACACATTTTATTTTAATTAAAAGTAATCATTTCCTTTCACTTTAAAGCCTGAAAAATGAGCATCTTTTTCAATTTTAAAACAGGTTACCAGATTTCAAACTCTACTAAAACTCCTCGTTAAGGGTTGTTTCGGGGTATCTCTCGTAGATTTGATTAAAATGATGTTTAAGGTGCTGATGTTGCTAATCTCCGGAGCCAATAATGTCAATTAAATTGAAATACATACACGTGCATTTAGAATTTATATGCATAATAATAATGTTAAATGGATGCTGTATATCACAAATATTTAAAAAGAAATAAAAAAACATGTATTGTTTTAACATGAACAGTTCATATAAAAAATATGATGTGCACATTTAGTAAAATGTGATTTATTTGGATTTCATTTGGCTCATGAAGGTTTACAGATTTGAGAGCCTCCTCTCAGATACTTTTCTGATGCTACAGAAACGTTTTAGCAGGTCAGTCAAAGAACTGAGAGTGTCTATAGCAAGCCATTGTTTATAATGGCATCAAGTTGCAAGTTTTCAACCAATGCAGAACTCAATGCATTATCCACCTAGTGTGTTATAACCCTGGGAATAACAATCGGATTTAATGGCTCAATGCATCGTTTGTTGTTTATCCAATACGCTGTGCTAAAGTGTTGTGGCTGAACAACTGAGGTGACTAGAGACATCCAGTATGCGCACAGTTCCCAGTAAAGTGACCAGTGCATGTATGTAAAACCCATTAGCTTAAACAATGGTTTTATTAAAAACCATAAATAAAGCTGAAGTGAATAGTGAGCTGTATAATGAACTGTAACTTGATTTTAATGTTTTTCCAAACAAGCTAAAAGACCCAGCTTCAAACCTGCTGTCATGTAGTTCATGCCTTCTTCCAGTAAAATGTTTGTCAAATGTGTACTTTGGGAATTGTTTTATGAACCTTATGCTTGTAAATAAATATAATTTAAAAAATCTAGAAAAATATTCATGCTAAAATCATTGTACATTTACTGGATAATAAAATATTATCTTCACTTTATGATTAAATAAGTACCCTATTAGCCATTGTCAATTTGTACATGCATGACCACTGTAAATGTAATGCATTGCCATTGTGACATCAACTGTTATCATGCTCATCAGTTTCTATCTGGAGATGTTCTGAATAGTTTGATATTTCTCTGTCAAATATATACAGAATTATAGGAAGTCATATAGGAAGTCATACCAAATGATTACAGCAGGGATCTTCACCTTTAATCCAGGAGGGCCAGCGTCCAGCACAGTTTGCTGATTATTCTGCACAAACACTGCTAATTCAACTAATCTGTAAATTACTTGGGTCAGTGGGTATGATTATGCATTGCTCTGAAAGTATTGTAATGGCAAGGTTGGGTTGGAGATGAGTATAAAACAGCAGATCAGTATTTCAACTTTTATTTGCTGATATCTGTTTATATTTACATCATCATCATTTAAAGAAGACTTCTCCATTAAAAATAAGGAGGCCGTGCTCATCATGTGCAAAGCCAACCAGTTCTGGAACAGATATGAACTTCTACTAAAGAGATGGAAAGGCCAACCTATGCGAAGCTGTTGAGAGAAGGACGGTGGAGGTGGTGTCATGGCTTGGGCTTGCATGGCAGCTTCTGAAATGTCGTCACTAATCTTCATCGAAAATGGAACTCATAATGGAGGAGCAGAATAAATCCAGGGGATAGTTAGCAAAGAAATTGCACCTGATTCAACTGGGAAGAACATATTCTAATTTATTGTCTCATTCATCTTTTGATCTAAATCTTTTGATCCAACTATATTCAGTGTGTAGATGATCACAAGAAATGGCATCAATGTTCCAATACTTTCAGAGCGTACTGTATATTAGTGGGGTGGCACGGTGGCCTCGCACCTCCAGGATTCAGGATCTGATTCCTGCCTCAGGTCTGTGTCCGTGGAGTTTACATCTTCTCCCTGTGCTTGGTGGGTTGCCGGGTACTCCAGCTTCCTCCCACAGTCCAAAAACATGCAGATTAGGATAACTGTTTTTCCTCCCAATAATAATTGTTAAGACTGGCAATGCATCAAGTGTCTGGGATTTGGGCATTGGCTGGGAATTGAACCCAGGTCTGAATGCTGCTGAATTTTTTTAACTCATCACTTAAAATTATATTAAGCTATATATTATATTATATATTAACATTTCATCCCCCAAACAATGTATTTGTAATTATGGTATTTATGTTTAACAAGTTTTATATAATAATAACTATTATTATTATTATTATTATTAATAGTAGTAGTAGTAATAGTAGTAGTGGCGCTATGGGACTTTTATTTTGACAAAAGGTTATCAACTCCGGAAGTAAAGTGACTATTGTTGGCGTGTGGCTAAATACACACCCCTTGATTTTTGTAGTGTGTTGCTGCTGGTGGTGTAGTCGTAGTTTTTATTATTTTTTTTTTTAACCCATCTCATGGAAAATGAGCGCTGGATTAATGCTTAATTATCGGTGTTGATTTCATGCTGGTTTTCTGTGGACCTGAGGACGAATCAGAGCGTTTTATTAGCAACACACGCGCGATACACAGTAATCACCTGTACAGAGACAGTCTGGTATGGATGACTTTCTGTTAGAGCTGCAGGTTCCAGCGGCAGAGCTGAACGATGACATTTCTGAGGAGGAAAGAACTGAGACAACACTCAGACCGAGCCGCTTACTGCACGTGGACCCCGCTAAAGGTAGGACACTTAACGGTGCAATAAGCGAGTTCTTCGTTTGTAGCTCACACATTATTGTACATGTAGCTTTTAATATAGTGGGTCAAGTCGTGTCCTGAACCAAAGTGTTTGTGTTTACTGTTAGACACTCGCTGTGGGCTGCTGTGGGGTCCGGGGGCGGAGCTTCGTGACGACTGTGTGTGTGTGTGTGTGTGTGTGTGTGTGTGTGTGTTGGGGCGGGAATCACTGAACTGTCCAACACATATAATGTTTGTTGCTTACTTGAAAACGTTTCACCACCAAAAAGAGATAAATATTCAAAAGCCATAAGTGCATTAAACATAAAAACCATTTCAACTAATTCATTTTTATAAGGGTGCTCTGATTGAGGTGTGGGGGTCCATCACAAGGCACACACACACACACTCATTCATTCACACACTCTGGGCAATTTGTGAACGGTAATTAGTCTAATCTGCATATGTTTGGACTGTGGGAGGAAACCTGAGAACCCGGATGAAACCCGCCAAGCACTGGGAGAACATGCAAACTCCATGCACACAGAGACGGGAATCGAACCCGGACCCTGGAGGTGCAAGGCGACAGTGCTGACCACTACGCCACCATGTTGCGTATGTTGCTTTAAAAAAAAATGTTTTTTAATGTATGATATTTATCTTAATTATATTCGGCGTCATTATTTTCCTCTTTAAATGTCAGATCCCAATAACAACCACACACCCGTGATCAGCAGTCAGATCTATCAGCCGATTCTGATTTCTGTGATCACGGATTGGTGATGGGCCCCAAAAACCCTGATCGCAGCACGGCAGTAATTTTATGAGAATATTCCTAAACGAATATTTAAATATCAGTGTCGTTATTGAAATCCATGCGTTATTATAATGTTGGTCCATTTATTTCCACCTAAAGATTCAGTTCGTGGCATCTGTGAACTACAGAATGTTTCATTACTGGATCCAGGAAAATATCAGTTATTAATATAACTCTAAAAGCTTTAAAGTTTAATGTGGGTAGTAGTGAAGAGATGATTGCGGTTCAGTCACAGAGTGGCCCAGTGAGCCACTGCCTGTGAAATAAAACCCTCTAGCATGCACCCAACCTGTGTGGAAAATAGTTTAGTATGCTTTATTTTTATTGCCTTTTTACAGGTTGCTTAGCTAACTATTGTTATGTTGTTTTATTTCAGGGCAGCACAAAGAAACTGGATTTCATAAAAGTACAAGATTATGTCTTCGTGCCATTAGAGATGCCATTCTGCATCAACGCTGGGAAGAGGCCGTACAATATTTAGAAGCTTACACTCAAACGCTGGAAGATACCACAGCTAGCAAGCAGTCCGCAGCTTGTGAGGTAAATCATCTGAAACATTTCTCCAACTTTATTCACAAGTGCTGGTGAAGTGAACGGCTGGTCGACTTTAAGGTAACGACTATTCTGCAAATGAGTTGGTGTTTTCTAACAGCAAATCTCCATTATCCAATACCTTATGCACGTCATCATGATCTACTTTACAAAACTCTGACTTTAAAGAGATGGTCATCTGGAGCAAAGTGTTGATGAGATTCTGTAGAACTATTAAATGTAAAACATTTCTTGATTGAATTTTTTCCCTCCCAGATTTTTTGGAGACTCGGCACTGAAGTCCTTCAGCATCATCCAAACAAACAGATGGAGCAGTTTAATATTTTGTATGAGAGGATGAAAAACACAGGAGTGAAAAATTATGCTAAGGTTTGATTGTAATATATTAAGTGTAATATATTTCTGTCTTGTTAAAAAAAAAAAAAAAAGCAACATGGGCAAATGAAAGGAATGACAAATGAGGAATTCATCAAATTTCTTAGTCCTGACTTGTAATAGCGACTAGGGTTGCAAAGTTTTTTAAAAAATTGATAGTTGAACACATTAGCAATAAATAATCTATGAATCATTAATAATTCATGGTAACATGGTGCACCTTTTTTTTCAGTGTCTTATTTAAACAGTCCTAGTGGTACAATCCCAACAAATGAGTTATGTGGGTGTAATTAATGAAAGACACATAGTGTAAGCCAACAAAATTAAGCAAAAAAAAAAAAGGAAATGAAGAATACATTTTGTTCATAAATGAGGTGCTATAAATACTACACACAGTACTGCGCACTCCACATTTACATTTAATTACAGCATTTTATCCAGAACGATTTACATTGTTTTCTTGTTACACATCTGAGCAGGTGAGGGTTAAGGGCTTTGCTCAAGGGCCCAACAGTGGCAACGTGGTGGTAGCAGGGTTTGAACCAGGGACCTTTTAATCGTAGTCCAATGCTTTAACTCCTGAGCCACCCCACCTGCTCCCTAAATCACAGTGAACAATTTAATAAATATATGAGCTACAGGGAACAATTGTGCAATGCAACCTCAATCAGTTTTTATTATATACATTTGTTTTTGTATTGTTTACATTTTTAGTGGCAATTAATTGATTACAGATTAATTATTAATATCTGTGAGAGCACTCAAATAATAACCTCCTTTAAATGTACTGCAGTGTACTTCAGACTAAAGATGTCCCCCCCAAAAAAATGAAACCGTTACAATTACCTGATACAAAAAAGGCATCTGGGTTACATACTTATTGAAACTAAAGGATGTTGGATAACTTTTTGAAAACATGCCATTGGTCAGAGTAATTAATTTTAAAATAATTGCAATATGTGACTTTTTTGTTGTTTTGTTGTAAGTGATTATTTATTTTCTGTGCATGAGATCAAACTCCAGTTCTTGCTTTTGCTAGATCTGTTTGGAGCATGCGTTCCACCTGCTGCTGAACGGCCCGATTCACAACGCCAAGCAGCAGCTGTCGATGGCGATGAACTGGAGGTACGGCAAGCAGTCTGAACACCAGTCTCTGGAGTTAACACTCATCCATGCGTACTGCGGCTTCCTGGATTATTTGGTCTGGTCTACAAAGAGGACGTCTATGTCTGATGCAGGTAAGGAGGGGAATCTTTTTATTTTTATTTAGCATGAATCTACTCTTTCTGTAGCTGTACCACTAACTAGATCTAACTAGATCTAGCTTTGTACAAATAAATGTTGCACTGTTTTACCAGACGATTGTGTAAGTGAGCACGAGATGCACAGCTACTTCCGACAAGCCTCTGTGACCCTGCAGGAGATCGTTAAGCAGCCAGGAGTGTGGGACCCTTTCATGTGTGGTTGCATTGATGTGAGTCAACAGATTGTTGGCTTTGATTTGACTCCAAATAGCTTTGATTTGAATACTACACTTATCCATGTTTGTTTAATTTTGATGACTTCTTACATACTACGCTTATTTTTCTGACAGATGCTAGAATTCTACAACGATAAAGAAGAAGCTTTGCAGTTACTGGAGAACTATGCCTATAGCCAGGATTATCCATCAAACCCCAATGCTCACATTTACTTGTACAAGTTTCAGAAAAGAAATAAAGCTTCACCAGCTCAGCTTATCAGCACCCTAAAGGTACAGTATACTGACAACCATCTGTAGACCTCTCAGTGTGCGCGTTCGCTGTGTGCTGTGTCCCGACCAACTTGAAACCTTTTGACCAAAATATTGGTCATGTTTTTTTTTTGAGATTCTCCAGTGATTGCCCATTAATTTCTGCTGTTTTTAAAAATGATAAACCATCATGAAGATCAGAGAGCTTTCTATAGGAGCAAAGCTATTTTGAAGCTGGGAAAAGAGGAAAAATCAATCAGAGCTTTTGCTCAAGCATTGGGCATAGCCAGTACAACAATTAGAAAAGTACTGAAAAAGAAAAACAACCAGTGTACGAACAACCTGATATAGACCCAGTCAACAAAGGAAATCATGATAGAAACATTCAGAGGACTGAAGATGGACAAAAAACAACAACAACATACTCCTAGCTGGCATAAGGCCCATCAGTTATAATTTACCAGAGTTCTTGTAGTTGGATGCTTAGTTACATTAATGTGACCATAAACAATTCTAACATGAACCTAAGCACATGTCAAGATGTTAAACACTGCCCCTGGTGGTTAGAAGGTGTAAAACATTGTTGCGCTGGTATTCAAAACATTGAGTGCTCGGTAAATGTCCTTTTGACTTAGTGAAAGTTGACAGTGATTGATGGAAATTTTCTAAATGATAAAAATGTCCCTCTTTAAAATTGCATAATAAAAATTAAGTTTGATTTTAACCATGTAAAAATCATAGACTGAAAGAACTGGACAAACCCTTTGTAATATCACCCACAGGTTCTCTGTAGAGTGAACAGGAAATCTAGCTATGGAGACCTAAACATTTTTTTTACTAGGTTGTAAACATGTTTATTTTTTGTAAATTTGGGCATTTGAACATGGGGTCTATGGGAATTGACTCGCCTTTGGAGTGGACTTTTGAGGACGTGCATGTATTGACACGTCTTATATCTGTAAGTCCTTAGTGGAGGAGATTTCCGGATGTAGTGAGAGAGGACATGCATTTAGTTGGTGTGAGAGGAGAGGATGTAGAGGACAGGGTTAGATGGAGGCAGATGATTTGCTGTGGCGACCCCTGAAAGGGAACATTGGCCTTATTTTTTAGAATCATAGGTTGCCTCTTAAATCTATACAGTAGAAACACATTTGTTCTAAATTGTTTCAGGTTCTGCACTCACTGGTTCCCAGTCATGAGCTGATGCTGGAGTATTGCGCACTTTTGATTAGCTCAGGTAATTTTTGAAACAGTTGTTTTATCTTTTAGTGTAACTACTTTTCAAAAATATGAACTTGTATCATGTCTCAGGTGTTTGATGATCAGATGTCTTTATTTTCCTCCTATAACAGGAGAGCAGAAGAATCTGCAGCGTGCTCTTAGTGTTGTAATGAACCTTCTCGAATACTCCAGCTGGAAGACTGACATGAAAGCGTGGAACTGCCTGCTGCAGCTTCTGCAGCGTCTCAAAAACAAGTATGAGAAAATGAGCACAATTTTAAGAACAATTGTGCCATTTATTTTCATCAATAGTCAAAATGTAGAATAAAACCAGTTGTCCCCTTTTTCAGTGTCGCCTTTTATTCAGTCTCTGAAATGACAAGAAAAAAGTCAGTTCTAGGGCTGCCTGATTGTGTTTAAAAAAAAACAAATCACATTGGGATTATTAACTATTAAATTTACCATCTTGTGATTAAATGTATTTATTTAGGCAAATAATTGGACAGCTTGACTCATTAAGAGGAAGTTTTATTTGTCAAGTCAAAATTATACATATAAAAAAAGAAACAAATATACATACATACATATAAAAAAGTCATAGTGTGTGTTGTTGTAGTGTGTGTGGATCCCTCGACTGCAGAACTATAAAAAGCAAAACTGAAATGATGCATGCCAAGAAAAAAAGAATTTCCTAGAGGTAAAAGTGGAAGTTGGATACTACACCAATACCATATCTACTTTGATTCTATGTTGTACCAGATGGCAATGAGAATTTGAATAAACATCGTTCTGCTCAGGACTGCTAAGCTTTTTATTTTTACTTTTTATGTGCATTAATTGTAGGGTTCTCCTAAGCAAATGCCAATCAGAGCATGCTAGTGTGTGAGTTATTGAACTGCGGCAGAAGGAACATATAATGTGAACTAAGTTCAAATCGTACCTGATGCTAACGGGCATTTATTTTCATTTATTGTGAAGTTATATATGTAATGCATGCTCACTTTTACTTGCAGTATTTCCCATAACACACCTTGATTCAGAATCTACTTGGCACATTCTGACCAATTTCTACTTATGTTTCTTTAGAAAGTTCAAGGATCTTATAAAAGCAGAGTGGGAAGAAAGGAAAGACCTTTGGATGAAAATGCATTATAAACCGGTACACAGCAGGAGAGAGAGCATGGAACTTACGAATGTCAAAATCAAAGTCATGCAACTCTTTGGCGTATACAGTAAGTATTGTTGTTGTTTTTTGTTTTTTTTAAAGGTCTTTAGTAAAACAGTATGTCAATTTAAAATGTTTGCTTCAGTGGTGCTGTGTTCAAGTAACTGCAGGTTTGTGTATCCTGATGGGGGCCAGGCTGAGGTCGTCACTCCAGACCTCTGCCAATCCCAGCCGCTAACCCTTTCCAAACCAGTTCTGAGCTATAATCTCTCCCTGTCTGCCTTTGGGTCTTTTTCTAGCTATACAGTGTACTTCAACTTGAGTCATTCTCCTGATGGATGGATGGATATATAGAGCGATGCATTTCTATGAGCATATGAGCATGTGGTCTGCATTTTAGATGCACATCCATAATTAACTTAAAATAAGCTTAAAATGTCTGCCTGGAAGACAGAACCAGGAGCTTGTGTTTTTACCACATTAGACATTAGGCCATAGACTTAATTCTGTCGACCATGTCAGGACAAATGGCACACAATAATAGTGGTTTATAGAAACAGTTGCACTACTTGTCTTTTAATAAACTGTCTGTGGGGTCCAGAAAGCACACGTGCCACAGCCATTCCTGGTTGTCCAAGAGGGTAAAATTTGTCATGGAAGGGATGACATGTTGTCTCTGCGAGCGTATGCATGCAGAAGTGGGTGGATAGCTCTTTCATGTGAATATCAGCCTGTCACAGCCGAGTTCCTGTACCGTGTAAATTATTGTGTGTACCGTTCCCACAGAGCAATGCCTGCATTCTGCAAATTATCCGCTGATTTGCAAGGATCAGGTGCTTTACACGTTAAATGAACGATGACTGGTTTGTCATCATTCAAATGTTGTACTGTAGCTAAGAGTGTCAACATATCGTGCTTGAAGTCTTCTGTAAATGTCTCACTTTAATGCCTTCATTCACTAGAAATCCCGGTTTGATTTGAACACCCCTTGTTTATGCTCCGGAGGGCACTGTAGACATGTGTATTTTTATGTTAACATACTGTTTCTTCTTTCAGACAGACGTTATAACAGGTTGTACTATCAAGAGAAAAAAGGAAGAAAGAACGACTCAGGAAAACGAAGGACGTGATGTTTTGAAAGTAAGATATTAAAATATTCTGAAATAACCCTAAATGTTCCTGCGGTGGTGTGTTATTGATTTGTACTGCTGTACACAGTGGTTTTATATTTCAGCAGTACTTGCCTTGAACAGTATACATATTTAAAGTATTTTATTTTCTGAAATGTGTTGTATTTGTTCTTAATGTAGTCTTTATTTAACAGAAGATAGTTCAGAAGGCACTAGTAAGTAATGTAGACTCAATGAGTATATTAGAGGGATAGTGCAGGTAGGACGGTTTAGGGACAAAGTTAGAGAGGCCAGTTAAATTATATTAAAGATAAAAGATATTCCTGTTTTCTGTTTCACCCAAAAGAGGATGGGTTCCCTGTTGAGTCCGGTTCCTCTCAAGGTTTCTTCCTACTGCCATCTCAGGGAGTTTTTCCTTGCCACTGTCGCCCTCGGCTTGCTCATCAGGGACTATCTGACCATTTTTTGATGAAAATTGGTAAAAGCGCTATACAAATAAAATTGAATTGAATTGAAAAAAGATGGTTTGGACATGGGACACACGGGAGATAAGGGGTATATCAGGAGAAGGATTGTTAGACATGGAGCTGATAGGCGGGAGGAGAAGAGGAAGGCCCAAGCGGTGTGGTGAGGGAGGACATGCAGGAGGTTGGAGTGACCAGGCAAGATGTGAAAGACAGAGTTAGATGGAGACAAATGGTTTGGTGTGGTGGCCCCCATTGGGAGCAACAAAAGGAGAAGAAGAAGACTCCTAGAATTATGTCAATAAACAGTAAGAACTGTGTATGTAGTATGTTAAATCAGTGGTTCCAGCAAGGACAGGGACAGTGAGGACGATCTCAGGGATTCCTCAGGAGACACAGGATGAATTTGCAGGAGACGTTTAGTCTTGCGATAAAGCTTGTGACACAAAGCCGAAAACAGTTTTCTGTTAGTTGTTTACTCAAGCCCTTTTTGGTTCTTAAAGAAACCAAATATATTTTTACTATAGTAACAATTAGCACTGATACTGTTCTAGTGTTAATATTTTAAAATGTTGTCGGTGTTAATCCCAGTTCCTTTTTCCACGGATTTTGCTATCAATTGATGTGGAAAAACTGTAAGACAACTCATTATGATTTGTGAATTTATAACAATCCATGGAATGGAAACTGGGCTTTAGTCATCTTATGAATTAGACACTACGTATTTATTAAAGATAATAATATACAGTAAGTAATACAAATAACTTTTTGTTTGTTTGTTTGTTTTAAAGACTTCAGCTTGCTGTCCATCTGAAAAGTTGTCCTGCAGTCAGCGCTGTGACTCAATGAATAAACCACAAATTGCTCTGTGGCCACTGAGGAGCGCATGTGTTTTTTTTTGCAAAACTTCAACCTGAGATATAAAAAAGTGAATCTATGAATATTGGCTTATGAGTTGGGTGCTGTTTATGGAAACGCACACAATGCTGTACATACGATCTACCCTTTAATGTGTAGGGGAATTCTCAAAGTAGACTGTCTCAGTCACAAATGAACCATAAAGCTGTTTTTGTACTTGTATGTCAGAGATGTCTTTAATAAAATATTGGCTGTTTGTATATAAAGCACAAGAATATTTAATACAATTTTCCAAGTTTATTGTGCATTTGATGATGATGTGTATCTTTGGCAATTTACATACTTTTAAAACACAAACACTGCTACATGGTAAATAAGCATCTTTTTGCTATTCTAGGCCTTTACCTTGTTTTTAATATTCATACATAAGATGTGGCGAAAGCTAGCAACAGATGATCTTAAGACATGATTTGGACAATCAGAAGTCACCTCAGCTTTAGCCTGTCCACCAAAAGGCTTAAATATCAAATCTCTTCATACCTTAAACATGAGAGTCGTCATTTAATAATAATAACAATAAATAAAAGTTTCTACAGACTTAACGAGGACAATATGGTCAGTCAGAGGTCAACCAAATCCACAACACTTAGATTTTACACACATCTTTCCTGACTTCAACCGATTTACGGATTGAAGCATCAATAGTTAATGCCTACTGTATGTAAAGCTGAGATAGATTTACAGTCCAAGTGAATTATTTGCTTTTCTAATAAAATTCTATACACATTTCCTTACAAAGCACTTTTAGTTCTGTGATATTCTTGGATTATCACACACTGAAGTAGTTACCAATTAATTTCAGGGTATCAGTTTCTTGCCTGCTCTTCAATTGAGTCGATATGGCACAATTAAAACAGCCTTCTCAAGATTAGATGTGCATGGAGTTTGACTGCGGTTTGGCAAAACTGGAAATTGAACCCCCCAATCTTTTGATCAGTGCCTTTTCCCCTGCCCAAGCAGAATAGCAATTATGTCTTTTAAACAACATTCCACAGAATAGCAATGTTCTTCAAACTGAACAAAACTGGGGCTTGAACAAATCAGATTCAGTAAAAGACAGCAGTCCACTGGTGGTAATATATATTCAAGGGACAGAGTCATATGTAAGTCATATGACATCCATCTTTCTGTTTTGTGGTGGAGCGTGTTTGTAGGACAGCTTCGAATTTGACTACCTTTTGCCTGGACAGGGTGACGGAGGGCCTCGTATTTGCTTCTCAAAAGCGTATGTTAGATGTTCAAGCCTGCAACCCAACCACAGAGACCTTTCTTTCTGAAGAAACCCTCAAAGTCTTGCTTCTCATTATAGGATTCAGTTGAAGCCAGAAGGATGTCTAGTGGATTAAAGAGACAGAGACAGTCCCTGACACTTTGTCTTTCATGAGAAAATGCCTAGAAGGGAAAATGAGTGAGATTTAATAGGAGAAAAAATCTGTGGTGCAGAAGAGGAAGCAGGAAAAGAGGAGGAGAGATGATGAGGGAAGTGAGAAAGGCAGGAAAAGTTTGAGGGAGTCAGAAAGTGAGGAATGGAGAATTGGAGAGAATAGAACAGAAGTCGAAGGGGAAGTCTGGATTTGAAGACAAGAAAGAGAGGAGTGAAAGACAGTGAGCAAAAAAAGAAAATAATGCAGAGAATAGGAAATAAAATGGAAGGGAAAGCCTGTGTTGAAGAAGCAGAGGGACAAGAGAGGAAAACGTGTTGAGAAGAAACCGAGGATAAAAGGACAGCAGAGAAGCTGTAAGAGAATAAAATATGCTTTCAATCTTTTTAGCATGGTAAGTTAGGAGTTAGTATGTTCTCCTGTATTCTTTTTGAATCACCAGTCCTTAAATGAGGAGAAATTTGAGTTTCAGTTATGATCTCTTAGTTGAAATTTCTCTGCGTCTCAGTGTCGCTCCACATCCAAGTGAAATGATCAGTGTTAAAGAAAATACATAAATCTGCATGCATGTTTACTCATCGTGGTCAGAATATCACAGTATTTCATCAGATAAGTCCCATAGTAATGAATGTACAGTACACAGTTTCAGGTGAGGTATCTGGAGCATCTGGAAATACCTGGATCTAAGGTATAAATAATCCTGTCCCTTTTCCTGTCTCAAAATTCCTTGGACTTCATGGCTTGGTTTGTGCTCTGACATGTACTGTTAACTGTGGGACCTTATATAGACAGCTGTGTGTCTTTCCAAATCATGTCAAATCAACTGAATTTACCACTGATGGACTCCAATCGAGTTATAGAAACATCTCAAGGATGATCAGTGGAAAGAGGATGCACCTGAGCTCAATTGGCAAAGGCTGTGAATACTTATGTACATGTGATTTTTTATTTTTTTTTGTAAAAAATTTGCAAAGATTTCACACAAACCTCTGTCACGTTATCTTTATGCGGTATTGTTTATCGAATTTTGCGAAAAATAATTAATTTAATCCACTTTGAAATAAGGCGGTAACATATCAAAATGTGGAAAAAGTAAAGCACTGTGAATACGTTTAAGCTCTGTGAAGCTAATCACCTTCTTGATTAGCATACAAAGCTAGATGACCTTCTGCTGTGATCAGCTTTGGATATTTTGATTAGATAATCATGAAAAGCTAGAGCGTTTCAGCTCTTGGTATTGCAACTGAAGCAAGGCACTGTCAAAAGATCTCCGTGATAAAGCTGTGCACAGGCACAAGTCAGGAGATGACTACAAAATATTTAAATAGTTTTAGCATTGTATAGAAGCACAATGAAGTCTATTATTAAGACTTGGAAGGTATTTAGTACAACACAGATCCTCCCTGGATCAGGACATCACTCTAAACTGGATAAAAGAGCCATGAGGAATCATCAGGTCAGGTAGGCTACCAAGAGGCCTACAGCAACTCTGAAGCAGTTGCAGGAATTTATGACAAAGAGTGCTGTGTGAATATGACAACAATATCTCAAATTCTTCACAAATGTGGCTTGTTGCCTCCGAGTGGCGCAGTGGTAAAGTGCTCGTCCTATCATCTGTGATGCCTCGGTGATGCTGTAACCTCTCGCAGCCGGAGGTCTAGAGAGAGCTGATTGGCCGAGCTCTCTCAGAGGGGAGGGATGAGAGGTACTTAGTGCTCCCACATTAATCCCGGCTCTACAGCCAATCGGAGGGCCTCTGTGAGGTCACACAAGCGGAAGTAGCGGATAGCGATGTCCTTTGACAGCACCGTTTCGCCGCTCCCCAACGGTGCGGGTTTTTCGAACGATGCAGTTCGAAAAGATGCAGTCGGCTGGTGTCACATGGTTCAAAACAAACACGTGATAGTCTTCGGCCCTCCCGAGTGAGTGGTAGTAGTAGCCTTAATATGGGGGCCACCTAGTGACAGGGAGGAATTGGACACGGCTAAAATTAGGGGGAAATAAATAGGTAAAATAAATGTGGCTTGTATGGGATGGATACAAGAAAAAGCATGTGCGACTAAGCTTTGCAAAAACACACCTTGAAGATTCTGAGGCCATATGGAAAAAGATGTTAGGTCTGATGAGATAAAAAAATTATCATTTCAATGATAGCAAACAATAAACCAGGTGCAAATCCAATACAGCTCACTATTCAAATAACAACATTCCTACAGTAAAGCCATGGAGGTGGCAATAACCTGTTATGGGCTGAGCGCACAGCAGCGACACAAAGCACACAGCAAAACTCATCCACTGACACACTGGTTGAAGGAGAAAAAGGTGAATGTCCTTGCATGACCTAGTTAGAGCCCAGACCTGGCCTAGTCAGACCCCATTGAAAATCTGTGGAATGACTTGAAGACTGCAGTCCACAAATGGTCATCATCAATTTCAACAAATATTGCAAAGTCTAAGTGTCCAAAGCTTTGTGTACCATTGATAAGGTGATTAGCTTCACCTGATTATAAGTCATTTTTGGGAGGGGGTGATCCTTCTCCAAATCAGTGATTGTTTTTATTATTATTTTTCTGACATATTGGTGTCATTTCTTTCACTTGGATATTAACAGTTGTACTGAGTAAATTTAGTTGGATAAAACAAAAACTGTCTTCATTTCAGGCTGCAAAGCAACAAAATGTGATTTATTTAAATTCTGTGATTCTTTCCTATACCCACTGTAGGTGCAATACAGTTTGTTTTGTTCTTGGGTGTAAACAAGAACACCAGCCTCTCTTTTTATACCCATCTTCTGAGGAAGAGAAAAAACGGTGGTAATCGTTAATTTATGGTGACTTACTCCAGCTTAATGTTGCAGAACCAAATGTTGTCACTTCACGCCTCAAGACCTCAAGAAAACATTAGAGATACATGACCCGGACTTCATTCTCACCTGCTGCTGGTTTGTCGTTCTTTTACTGTCTGTTGACTGTTCATTCGTCTTTATTTTACATTTATGACATTTGGCTGATGCCCTTACACAGTTTTATGTAAATGTATCTCATAATACATCTGATCAGTTGATGGACCAGAACCTTTCTCCAGTAGACCATGTGGAATGGACCAAAGAAACCTCCCAAACTGGTCCTGTTAAACCATGTGCCAGTGAGAATGTGTGCATACTGATACAGATCGTGCTGTCTCTTGTGTGTCTGTATCACCGTATGCTTCCATCCACAGGACGCTGAGTAAGCACTGCTCCCTGATCAGGCCTCTGAATGCTGAATTTACATTCGTCCAGCCTCCTCCTCCTCCTTGCTTTTTTTTTTCCGGAGCTGGTTTTGCTAGATAGCCAGTAGAACTCTGATTACTGGATCGATGAGGAGCAAATCTATTGGCTCGACCCGGTGTCACTCCAAAGTGAGAGTCTCTAATCTGTACTCTCACTGAGCAAAGCAGAAAGTGAAAATGCTCTGAAGAAGCAGCTGCTCGAGCTGTCGGGATGATTACAGTCGATTAGAAGCTTTGCAGACGCCTTTAAATCTCAGCAACGACACTATAATCCTCACCAAAGGTAAGTTGCATGCTTGTCTGGTGTATTCAGAGGAGTGTGTGTTTGGCTCTGAGCTTTCTGCGCTGGCAAGTGTGTGGTGTGGAAAAGCCCAGTGAACTGTACATCATGATAAATCAGAAGTGTGTGTGTGTGTGTGTGTGTGTGTGTGTGTGTGTGTGTGTGTGTGTGAGAGAGAGAGAGAGAGAGAGAGAGGTCGAACGTGTCTGTATATCATATTCTCAGCACGTCCTCATGCCGAGTTTCAGAGAGGGCTGTGCTATTTTTAAACGAGTCTGCAGCCCGAGTAGTTCAGCAAAACAAGCATATACACTCACCGCCTCTTTAATAGGAACAAGTGTTGCTAAATGTTCCTGCAATTATCTAACCAGTCATGTGGCAGCAGCATAACACGTTAAATCATGTGAATACAGGTCAAAAGCTTCAATTAATGTTTATGTCAAATATGAAAATGGGAACAAAAGTGCGATCTCTGTGGTTTTAGAAAAACACCGCCTGGAACTCTATCCAGTTTCAGTCACTCTGTGCCCACTCTAAGCTTCAGCTTCCTGTTCTTGGCTGATGGGGCAGAATCTGATGTGATCTTTCGCTGTTGTACCCACCCACCTAAATACGCCATATGCTCATAAGTTCAAATGAAATTTCAGAAAACTTTGTGGCATGCTTTTTGGTGTCAGTGTTTCCAGACATTCCAAAAACAGTAGAATTCCTGGGATTTTCTCTAGAGTTTATGAAGAATGGTGCAGAAAACATCTAGTTACAGCATTTCTACAGCAAAGTGTTGTCTGCCTTCAGATTAATTATGTAATGGAACAGACATAAACTGAATACACATCTCTATTTTCATGTGTTTTATAACAAGGTATTCCAGATATTACACCACAGTTTGTTGTATTTATGATGACATGGCTAAACTGCACTCATTATCATGTTACTAAGTTATGATCTCATTGTACAGTAAATTAGAAACACTGCAAAGGTTTTTGTCCTATTAGCCCTTATGCCTGGACCCACATGTCATGTATTCAGAAAAAGCACCTCAAAAGAAAAAGTAGATCAGAATAAATAACATATGGAACCTTGAGGCGGTTGGGATACGACTGCAGAAGACGATCCTTAGGCGTTTGTTATCAGTGGCAAGTTTAGGCACAAGCTCACTCAAACTGGATAGCTGAAGATTCAGTATCATTTTTTTTCCATTTAAATGTTTGATGTGAACATTGAGTTGTTCTCAGAGAAGTAAATACAGACCTAATTGCATTGTCTTGTTTGACAGTTTTTCATTTATTTGTCATGGCTCACTTAAACTCCTTTTCCCCTAGAGTTTCCAGCTGGGTTCTTTGTTGTCTGCCAGCCTTGCTCAGTGGTATACCCATGCCTCCAGCTTCCCTCGATGACAGATTTGTGGTGCCACTTTACTTCTATCTGGATACAACCTACCTGGAGGCCACCGTGGGTGCCATTGTGGTGGAGATCCAGGTGACCAACCTCACTTATATGCCCTCATCCAGCAGCTCCACTCGTTCCCTGACGTGTGGATGCAATAGTGCCAGCTGTTGCACGGTGACCACTTACGAGAAAGACAGCCAGACCCAGACCCTGAACCAAACTCCGAGCCAGGTCAGTACAAGTAGCCCCAACTTGAACTCCAGCGTCAACCATGGAGGTTTCTCCAGGCCAACGGTGGGCCAGAGTGAAACCTACAGTGCGCCCAGTCTCACATCCAGCACACCCAGAGGTGCTGTGCGCATCATCCACCCAAGTGAGCTGGCTCAGAAGATGACATATTGCCCCACGGGTCATCCAGTGTGGCCTCAGCCAATGATAATAGACTGTAGGCCCTTTACAGACTACAACAAGAGCCATATCCGAGGTGCTGCGCATATTAACTGCTCAGACAAGATCAGTCGCCGGCGCCTGCAGCAGGGCAAGATCACTGTGCTAGATCTCATTTCCTCCCGCCAGAGCAGAGACTCTTTTAGGGGGATTTTTTCAAAAGAGATCATCATTTATGATGAGAGGACATTGGACCCGGCACGACTATCATCCTCTCAACCTTTGCATGTAGTTCTGGAGTCTCTACACAGGGATGGAACAGATCCAATTGTTCTCCGAGGTTGGCCTATTCATTTTTTAACAGTAGTTAATTCATTAATTTGTCAGAAACTTATATATCAAAGGTAAGAGTCTTAATTATTTCAAGAGCCAAGAGTAGCTATTTGGCACTTCTAGGAATCTGAACTTTACCCTCAGGTGCATAATTGTACTTTTTAATCACCAATTTGCTATAATAATTATTAAAGAGCTTATTGCCTCAAACTCTTTTCTATCTTATTAGTGATGTTTAGGTAAAATACAAAATGCTTGAACTGTATAGTAACCCTGTTATTAGTATCTGTTTCTTGTAAAGGACAGGTTGCTTATGTACATTTTTATTCAGTTTGAAACAGGGATATTATTTTGGCAAAATGTTAGATGAAACTAGGTCAAACTGTGCGTATCCATTTTTTAAAAAGGCATACATTATAGTCTTCTGCATTAAATAATTAAGTACTTTCTGCCCGTTTGTGAGCCACATTGACTGCTATTTTTGATCAGGCTGATTTGGCACGTCACAAGTAACCAGATGCACTTTTAAAGCTTACATAAGAGGGGCATCTGCAGCTCATGTTTATCTAAGCAGTTGGTAAAATTACAATTAACAATTACTTGTATTGTAAACACTGACATTCTTTCACATTTTGACTGGGTTAGGAGGTACTGAATTGAAAAGCTAGTACATCTGTTAGGGTGCCGCTTGCTGAGCATCATACTGTGAGACCACACAGGGCCTTCATCTGTTCGCTTACCATGTCCTTTGCATTCCCTCTGTTTCCTTTTTTACTGATATTTGTTGTGTACATTTTTGTTTGCTTTTATGGCAGTGTCCCCCTCCTCCAAAGAGCTAAAATATGAACATGTCTCAAAAAAAAACACTGGCCAATTTAGTGTTGGAGGTTTCATGGCTAAATTTGACCAGGCTGGGGGGCAATCTTCATTGATTGCACATTTCACCAGTAAGAGCAGAGTGTGAAGTTTTAATTAGCAGAGTTCAGTGGAACCTTAGATTACAAGCATAATTTGTTCCAAATTTGTTCCAAAACACTTGTATTCCAAAACACTTGTAAACCATGTTACTCGCAATCCGAGGTTCCACTGTAATAGCACAGTTTTGCTTAAAATATTGCAATGCACATAACATTATGTGTGACATATCAGAATTCAAAAGATGCTGATGCATCTGTGACCAAGACAGAAAGTGATGTATCAAGAGCCATGGTATCCAGTAGCTGTAGACGCAAGAAGAAGCTGTCTGAAAGGGATGTCCGGGTGCTAACCCGGATCGTTTCCTCTAGTGGAAATTAGAGGGGAGGTGTAGGGGGGGGGGGGGGGGGATTGACGGCATCTAAACATCTCTGTTTACTAAAACCAACATATGATCTCCAGATCTGCATATATTTATTTAAGCTTATTAACAACTTATTAAAGTTCTGCCCCCTGCTTTATTCTTTGTTATATGAGGTACCATCAAATACCTTGATTAAGTAATTTTTGATTAAGTAAGCCTTGAAGAAGATATAGATATAGATTATGGCCTCCGAGTGGTGCAGTGATAATGTGCTTGGAGGCCTAGCGTGAGCTGATTGGCCGAGCCCTCTCAGAGGCGAGGGATGAGAGGTACTTAGTGCTCCCACATTAATCACGGCTCTACAGCCAATTAGGGGCGTCTGTGAGGTCACGCACGCAGAAGGAGCGGATACCGCTGTCCTTCGTGTGTGTTATGCCGCCCCCGATGGTGCGGTCTTTTTGAACGGTGCAGTTCGAAAAGATGTGGTCGGCTGGTGTCATGTGGTTTGGAGGAAACATGTGATAATCTTCGGCCCTCACGACTGAGTGATAGTAGTAGCTTTAATGTGGGAGCACTCTAGTGAGGGGGGATTGGACACGACTAAATTAGAGAGAAAATATGGGAAAAATCAAAATATCTAAATACAGATTACGCAGAGCAAGGCCATAGCAGTAGCCAAAGTTGACAGTAACAAGATATAACTCCCTAAAGTGTATGTTATATAGTCAAACATGCTTGCTTGGCTAAACGGAATCTGAGTTTGAACATCATTACAGTATTTTATCAAGTTATTAACTGTTCATTGATGGGGACAAGAGGGGAAACTGTTTTCAGCATTTGTAGCTCTAAGGCTATCCAAGGAAGAACATCCACACCCAACTTTGTGAACCATCCACAAAGGTCTTAGAGTGACTTTTAGTCTCTCCTTGTGGAACCGGTGGATGAAATTCAGATAATGACAGCTCCATGCAGGGACATCAGGCAGATCTGGAAAGCAAAATCAGTCACCCGTTATATGGCATTATCACATGTATAGAGAGAGAGAGAGAGAGAGAGACTTGTAAGTCTCCTGTTAAATCCCTGGAGCATGGTGTACATGCAGATGGTGTACATGCTGACCCAGATAAGATCTCTGCCTTACAAAGCTGGCCTGAACTGAAAGGAGCTTTTTATAATAATAATAATAATAATAATAATAATAATAATAATAATAATAATAATAATTTGCAGCATTGTAATTTTACAGAACAGTGAAATATTTTTCTTTTTGGATATCTCAGGAAGCTGAGGTCTGAGGTCAGGCTCTGCCAGGATACAGTGCCAGTGGAGCCCATAGGGTTAAGGACATTGGTCAGGCGGTGGGGCTTAAATCCCTAATCTTCCAATCAGTAACCCAGAGTGTTAACCATTCGAGCCACCATTGCCCCATTGTGTATTAATTTGATCCTTTTAGGCTTTTGCTGGGTGCTACTACCTATTTTCTGTCAACAGATATTCAAATGAATCTTAAATTGGCACATTAGCCACACATAAAAAAGAAAATATACAAACAAATCAGACTTTCACCCATTGTGATCTTTTTGTACAAACAGACCATCCCTAGGCCTGCTCAACTTTGCCCAGTTCTGCCCAGCCCTGACATTCTCTGGTTTACATTTTTAAGAGCTACAATAAATACAGTACATCTAGACTAACAGTGGGAGACATCTGCCAATGGCTAACCTAGTGCCTTTTTTAAAACTCTTTGCTGTGTATCAGCTACAGTGTGTCTGAAAGGTCTAATAACAGGTGGTACTCACTTAAATCTCAAATATTTCCAGTCTCCGCATTTTTGTTGGCTAGAAAAAGGCACTTCCTCAAAGGTCATTTAAAGCTAGAAAAACTGAAGGAGCATAGGAAACGGAGTGAAACAGAAAGAATGCAGGATCACCAGGGTTTTTCAGCTGAAACATTAACAGACATATTTTGGGAACCAGTAAGACTATACACAAATCAGTCATAATGCCACATAACTTATCACGTTAACAGAGCACTCACTAACAGAGCACAGCATTCTTACAGGGAAAGGTAAAAATAAATTCATGTTTGGCAAACATAAATCTGTGTTGCCATTTGACATCATTCTTGGTTCTAGATGGTGAGAGAAGCCATTCAGCATGGGTTAAGCAGCATTGACAGCACCTTCAGAAGACTTTCCCTTTTGTAGCTTAGAATTCTCAAAAAATATGTGTGAAGAACAGGTTCATACAGTTTTTTTTTAATCAAGAATGTCAATATCTAAGGGAAGTATAACCATGGTAATGGATGGGAACATACAATTTACAGTGTGATAAAGATAGTTATGTTTAGGGAATAGTGCCAGAATTGGATAAATAACCTCTCCATCGAGAGTTCTACCCCTCGGGTTCCCCTTGGGTTCCTACCAATATTTCAAATCTTGCTGCCAAGGCTGACCAATCCAGATATTTGGAAGAAAAGTAGGCTAGCAACACAAGCAAAATGAGTTGTTGGTCGCAGAGAAACTGTTAACAAGTGAGGATGTCTTTGTTTCAAGAACACATGAAAATTATTTTACCAGAGCACCATTTGTGCAGGAGAGCTGCCAGCAACCTTCATGCTCACTAGTGCATCATGAGAAAATGACAGCAGACCGAAGTCCAGATGCCACAAGGATTGTCCTCCAATTCACCAATGGTTGCACAACTTAGGGTGCTAATTCAATACAAGAGGGCCAAACATTCAGCCTTAGCAACAACCTAGTTATCACCTTGCATACCTCATCAAGGAGGTATTCCATAGTGCAGCAATAAACATTGAGTGCCAGGGCTTCCAAGACATTGCTGTTATAAACATAACTACCTCTCATGCTGTCAAAAAAACTTGCATATAAGGAAAGTGTCAGTCTGCCTGATTGGGCTATAAAGAGCTTGGGAATGTTTTTTTTTTTTTTTTTTACCAATACTTTTATGAAGACATTTGTACTTTTAAAAGAGACATGTTCAGCCTATGCTAAAAGAAAGAGCACAACTAGAATCATAAGTATGGGTGAAAAACTTCGTTAAAGTCAAGCAGTTTTATGTAAAAGCTGAGGGTTGTTGTGATAGTAAGTGCAGACTGTTTTTATTTCTGATACTCACAACTAGTAGAGCTGTTCCTCTTGGAGATGTAGCTGGACAATAATGTTTTTCTCCTTCATAAAATGCAAAATAAGGACACTTACCACATCGTGGTAGCAACTGAGTGCACTCAGGGAGACAACGCTGGGACTTTTCATCCATTTATTAGAACATGACATGTAATAAGAACATGAGGTTGGTCTGCTGAGTTTTTGGTACTGTAGAGGTGGGGTCACGGAGTAGAATGTAGAATTCTGTCTGTTGTGAGTTGTTCAATGCTACAAATACTGAAGCTCTAGAGGAACCAGACTCACTGGGATCCATGTGGTTCATTTGCCTGAAGGTATTAAAGAAGCTGTCTGAGCATCGCACATTTTGGGTAAAAAATGAAAGGAGAAGACAAATCAGTAGTTAAAAACATTAGTGAAGTACAATATGTTTCTATTAAGAACTGGTGAAATGGACCGAACTAAAGCAAGTGATAAAGGTGCATTGTTGCTACAGTAGCTGTCACTTTCAGACAGGCTGATGGAGTTTGTCTGGAGAAATATGAAGGTTCCAGTGAGAAGGGTCAAGTTGAATGTCACTTTGTCTTGCATATTCTTACTAGCACTTTCGTGTGCATGTGTCCCTTACAGGTGGTATTTCCAGTTTCAGGCATGGCTATGAGGACTTATGTGAGAGCTCCCTACACCTTCAGGAGGGTCAGGATGCTGGTGCAGCTGTTGCCCTGTCTGGGGCGCTACCTCCCTTGCCGTCCAGCCCTGACATTGAGAATGCTGAACTGACAACTGTTCTGCCCTTTTTGTACCTGGGCAACGAGCGTGATGCACAGGACCTTGACCAATTGCAACGGTTGAACATTGGATACATTCTCAATGTTACAACGCACCTACCGCTGTACCTTTATGACCTAGGGGTGTTCAAGTACAAACGCTTACCCGCCACCGACAGCAACAAGCAGAACCTACGGCAGTACTTTGAAGAGGCGTTTGAATTTATAGGTATGGGAACTACCTTCTGATTTCACTAGTTAATCCAAAGGTAATACCTATAACACCGTCATCTAGTAATCACGTCTTGGATGACATAAGATGATGAGATTGAAAATTGAAAAGTGCAAATGAGAAATAATAACTATGAGAGTTTCACTAAAAAGCTTTTAAAAACTAAAGTTGATCAAATCAAATGTCTGCAATTTTTAGTTACCATATTGCTTTTATTTTGTTTTTTATAACATTTCTCTTAATTTGCATAATTTCTTAATTATCTTTAATTATCCTAATCTTAAACAAAGGCGTTTTACAAGTCCTTAAACTATGTTAAAATAAAATGGTCCCAAAAACACAATTTCTCTTATTTTCTTAGAATATTAGCCCACAAATTTTGAGATTCAGATTCTTATGATTCTCCAAGCCAACTGGGATTTCTACGACTGAAAAAAACCTGTACATCCTGAAGTTTGAGCCTTGAAGCATTCTGATGATTTATACTACTCCTCTGACCAATTTAGTCAAATCCTCAGCCATGAAACAGGTTATTTAATATAGGAATATTTCAGATTTAATAGCAGTTTTTCACTAATCTTTAATGTAACAGGATGGTAACTAGGATGATTCTAATGACATTTCAGCAATGTGGTGATTCTTCAGTCCAGGCATTCTGGAAGTCAGTGAGGCCGGCTTTCCCCCCCAACACCAAACCTTAACTAAAGCGAGGAGAAAAACTCATTCTGTTTTGCGACCCCATGCCATACCCTGTGTATGACATTTGTTTGGAGCCAATTCCATGCCTAAACAGAAATATAGTCCCGAATGGACTGGCTCAGATTATGCAAGACCTGTTTAGGGAAGGAGTCAGCTGGATTTCTATCTCGTATGTATTGGCCATCCATATCTCAATCCCAGGATCTCAACCCTGTTGTGAGAGCAGCTTGAACAGATGGTCCATGAAAAGTGCCCCTTAAGCTTACACACAGGTGACAATGAGGCTTGTCCTAGGATGAAAAATTATTTCCTCCTTCAACAGCCCGTCTGAATCGAGAGCACCAATGAATGCACCAGAGTTACCAAGTGTGATGTTCTACCCTCCCCACCTACACGTTAAACCAATCCCACCGGCTATTGTAGTTATTTTGTTTCCTGTATAGCCAGCCATCTGTGATATTTTCTAATGCAATGATTTCTTGAGCAAACTGGTAATAAAGACGAATGACTAAATGGCAAGCAAGCATTCCACTGGGAGTACATTGTAATCACCGCAATCCTTTTATTCCATGAGCTTCATATCTGAGTGGCAGCTCAAATTAATATTTGCACCCTGCACAATTGCAGTTCTGATGCAAATTTACTTAAAATAAGTCATTTTAATCTGCGAAAGATCCACATCTATGCAAGTTACATTTATAAATTCTATGTAGATGTTACAACACCAGTGTGTAACTACAGGTTTATCACCTGTAGCTGGATATGGACAAACAGATTACCTCTAAATGTGGCTTAGTTGAATCTCGTCTCTGCATGGAGTTCGAATGTTCTCCCTGTATTTAATGGTTTCCTCCTACATTCCAAAGATACTCACTGGAACCTGCTTGGAGTTTCCCAATTGCTTGTACGACACACTGGGTTGGCACCTCATCCAGGGTGTCAAGTCAAGTCAAGTCAATTTTATTTATATAGCGCTTTTAACAATTGACATTGTCGCAAAGCAGCTTTACACAATAAAAAGAAGTAAGTTTTTATGCAATGTATATGAATCAAAATGACAAGATTGTCCCCGATGAGCAAGCCGAGGGCGACGGTGGCAAGGAAAAACTCCCTGAGATGGTAATAGGAAGAAACCTTGAGAGGAACCAGACTCAACAGGGAACCCATCCTCATCTGGGTGATAACGGATAGCAGGAATTGCTCAGCATAATAATGTGTAACACTGGAAGTTCAGTATAACAGGAGATGTTTTAAAAATAAAAATGAGTCCAGTTTGTTCCCGGAGGCTCAGGTAGACTGTAGGGGATTCCGGTCCTGAGTTATCGAACAACTGAAGTCACAGGTCCCCAGAGCATCACTCGATGACAGGACAGTCTTCATGGAAACCATCCCCAGCCACCATACGAATCCAGGCAGACCACACGGGGCATCCATGCGACGAGATCTCCAACCAGAAGTAACCTCTCTTGTGCTCCAAGTTCCTTGTCATAGGCTTCAGGCTTCCCGTGACCCTGTACAGGATAAGCGGTATGGAAACTGGGTGGATGAATAAAAGGAATCAGGTTAGAACTCGGAGGCTCATTTAAAAAAACACCCCAATGCTCACATCCTGAATGAAACCATCGAAAAAAGCTCTTCAACTGTGAGTAATATGAGGTCTTGTTTTTAAATGGTTGTCTTTTTATCTGCATCAACAGAAGAAGCTCACCAGGCAGGTAAGGGACTGCTCATTCACTGCCAGGCTGGTGTGTCACGGTCTGCCACGATTGTCATCGCTTACCTGATGAAACACACCTGGATGACCATGACGGACGCCTACAAGTTTGTCAAGATGCGTCGGCCTATCATCTCGCCCAACCTCAACTTCATGGGTCAGCTCCTTGAGTTCGAAGAAGATCTCAACAACGGCGTCACTCCTCGCATACTCACACCTAAGCTTGTTGGATTAGAGACTATTGTGTAAGCTTTATGACTATATCTTTTCTTCCAAAATGTGTTTCTTCAGTTTTTTCTCCACCAGAACACTGTCTGTGCATGCCTCAGAGAAGCAAGCTTTTTTTAAACATCAGCATGGATTTTGTAATATGCACATGTCTTCTCGAGTCTCTGAAAATGCTTGTCAGAAAACACAAAAGATTTGTTTGGTGTGTTTGTTGTTCTTGTACTATTTTTATACCAGCGTTGACCGTGACAAGCCTTAAGTGGCTACACTGTGCAATACTTTGCAAAGGCAGATCATCTGTATCTGTACACCAGGTCGAGGTGAACACCTTTGCCGTTCTCTGTTAAAAATTCTATATATTTTTTAAAAACATGAGTTCTGTCTTCAGCTGAATGTAAAGCCAATGTCCTTGGCATGAACCTTTATTAGATACTTTTTAATTTTTTAAAAGAAGGATTTTTCTTTTCTTTTCTGGATATAATACCAAATATCTTTGACAAAATCTAAAAGGTTCTGTCTATGTCTCTTTGGCACTTCTACTAAGGTTATTCCTGTATTTTCTAATGCCAGAAATATGCCCAAACATAACATCTATGCTGCATGTCCACCTAAGATGTAAAGATATTATATTCAACTATAATCCTCTTACTGTTATACGATATTTACCATATACTGTGGTTTTGAATTACACTGTGACCTTGCTCAATACTTCCGAGATCACCATTTCCCATTTCTACTGTATGTGAAGGTTACCAACCAACCAAGGCTTATGGTGTGCATTTCCATCTCCTTTTCTATTAACATACAAACAAAAATAAGCAGATTAAAAACTCTTATGCTGAAAATATTTAATCTGACCGCCTATAAGCTTTGATTATGACATGCAATGTCCTGTCCAGTTGGGTAAGAAATAATCCCTCATGCTCCCAGAACCACACATACACAATCTCAGTCCTGGAATATACCAATGCCACCAGTGAAGAAAAACTCCATTACTGAGATATTCTGGTCATTCATACATTCAGGTCATAAACTGACTTCATTTTGTTGCTACAAAACATTACTGAGTCTAGACCTGACCAACTCAAACAACCCGATCATAACACTGCCTCCAGAGGCTTGTGCAGTGGCCACTATGCATGATGGGTGTTTCATGCACTTCTTTCCTTGATGCACCAATCATTCTTGAATAATGTCAATCAGGACTCGTCCGACCACATGACCTTTTTATTGCTCCAAAGTCCAATCTTCATGATCCCTAGCAAATGCAAGCTTTTTTTTTCTGGTTAGTCTCACTAACAAGTGGTTTTCTCATGGCCACACAGATGTTTAGTCCCAATCCTGAGAGGACTCGTCACATCGTGTGTGGAAATACGCTTACTTTCACTATTAAACGTAGCTCTGATTTCTAATGGCCATTTTTTACCGTGCAACTTCACCAAGCATTTAGGTAATTTCTGATCGTTCATTATTTATGACCACATTTTGTCCATGATGTTAATGGTTTAGCACTATCCCTGCAGATTTTTGGACATGTTTTGGACAATTCATAACCTAATTCTGGTCATTTCATCGTTTTTTATTGTTTGACGCAGAACTATAATTTGCTGACCTGTAAATTTGTTTCTTGCATGTATACCTTAGTTAATTTACTCACTTTACCTCCTTCACTTGTATACATTTATTTCTCTCAAACATTTATGTACAGTATGGTGAAATGAATTTGTGGGCTTCATATGGATTGTTTATCAGGGTTCACGGTTTTATACACAGAGTTGCACACAGTTGAAATATGTATATTCATGAGTTTCTCCAAAAGAAAGAGCAAAATATGTATTATGCGTGCCTCTAGTGTGATGTACAAGATCAATTTGTCTCTTTCTGTCTATGCATTACGTTAGGTGTGATCTTTAAAGTGTGTTCTCACTGGCTCGGAAAAAGGTGCTATTTTAACGGAGGCCTTCTAAACCTTGTTTGTGATATGCCCCGGTACAGGATTTTATTTTAAGGTCAAAACTAGTTATATTTATTATTATGGCTACAAATGGTATTAAAAGACTTTCTCTCATATGAGTTAAAAAGAAAAAAGGAAAGTCTGTATTGTGATTTTTTTAAAGGTGATATCTGAGGCGGTTATCCATAATTATCCATTGCCTGTGTGTCTCTGTTTGCTGGCCCATGCTCACAAAGGTCGAATTCTCTTCATAAGAACAGACCCAAAAATAAACCTGATGAAAGGTCCACCTTATTATCAGTATCCTGCGCAGGCCCACAGCACCAGAATAACCCCAGTCTCAACACTGTTAAAAGCACCTTTGAGAATTGCTTTATAGACTTATTAGGCAAGGCAGCACAGTGGACAACACAGAGCAGAAACTCAAGAGTCCAGATGCATTTAAAGTTCTTGCCCACACTGTGCCCACAAAAGGTTCTGTAAGCTCACTTTGGGTTACTACTGGAGCGCTGGTGCCATAAAAGTAGCTCCATGTGAACAATCTTCTGGCCCCATTGTGCCGCTCGTTATGCTCCAATTCTTTTTCTCGCTGTAATTAATATACGTTTCATACATCTAGGGGACTATAACTACATTGCTGTTATGCATCAACACACCTTTCAGACCTGACAGTCACTTTATGTGCAGAAACAGGAATTTTGCAATTAGGAGAAAACGTGGCAATTTTGAATGGGACAATATCTGTACATCAGAAATGCTCGCATTCCACAGAAAGAATACAAGCAGTCAACTGTGATACAGTCTCGGTTCAGTTTTGCTGAAGACCATGTTATTACTTTAACAAAATACATGATCACGACCTGCTGCATTGTAGCGTTCACATTAGCTCCCTCTGTGCTCCATGTCTCCGGTGACGTGGGTACTAACAGATGGTCATCATGTGGCAATGGCCTCATGAGTAAATTTCTTGTTTTTACAAAAAAGCCAGGGACATGAATCAGAAGTAACAGTCTGTTACATGATCCCACTTCTCTCATATCACTGGAACAGCAAGTCTTATACAAGTGTTGAGATTTGAGATTAATTTGAATGAAATCTCCTGCAGCATGACCTGTAAATTGTTTGAAATTTTGATTTAAAAAAATGCATCCAGGAATGGAAGAAAACATGCTACAATTTCACATCCATCCAAAACAATTCTGCAGTTGGTACAAAAGGACAAGTCTTTAGGCAGTTTGAAGCATTTTATTTACAAATAATTAATATTTGCTTTAATTGTATTCCTTGAGAGAGAAAGATGTAAAAAAAAAGGCATTTCAATTAAATTCAATTTGAAGGAACAAAGCGAAAAGATAAATATTCACTAGGGAATGAACACATTATGACTTCTACCTTAAATCAAACATTTTTTTTCCCAAGTCTGGCTTAAGTCAAAATTATGGTGCATATATTGTAAGTAGATTTCCATAGGCCATTCAAAATGTTGCTGCTCCGCGGGAATTTTAATGAACATAATTGGAGCCAAATACCACAATCCTCATTCTGTGCAAAAACTGTGTTCCAAACTTCTCAAGAGACTCGTATGAAGCTTCTACAGTTCCAATGAGACAAACTGAGTTGGTATCTTTCAAAATGATGATGGATTGGGTACAAATGTAACTCTTTTCTTTCACCAGAACTAGCTGTATGGCTATCTGGAACTTTGGACAGTATTTTACCACGGAATGAGGGTTGTGGAATTTGGCTCCAATTTTAATCATTTACGAATACTATTCCTGGTGACAAACTTAAAGTGTATATATAGACACACATTTTATAATTAGCCTTTCAAGACACCCAAAGACAATACACCAAAAACTAGAATAAAGAGCATAACTAAAATACAAAGACCACACAAAAAATTAAAATAAATACAAAAATAAAATACATCATAACATTCATCGCAACTTGTTTATAAAAAAAAAGAAAAAAAAGAAGCAAAAAACACAACTACCAACAGTTAATATAATATGGACTATAAATGTGAATAGCCCAAAAAGGTAGGTCTTAAGATCTGACGAACTCTGCAACAGAGGAACAATGACGAATATCAGAACAGGGCAGGTTCCAGAGCCTTGGCGCAACACTGGAGAACAGTGCCAAGTTTAAAATCTGGAACCAAAAGCAGCCCAGCTGAAGAGGATCACAGGGAGCGAGCATAGAGTGTAGAACAGAAGTAAATCTGCGTAGGGGAATATTATGAAGGCATTAAATGTTAACAGTAATATTTTGAAATGAACGCAATAACACACAAAGCAAGAAGAGGGGTGATGTCCAGGACAAATTATTTATGAGAGCACTAAAAGAGTGTGTGTTTTCCAAGATAACACAAAGGTTTCAGACTTGAGTGGAACATGCTAATGTATGACCATCAATGGTCAGAAAAAAATCAGACACTTTAGAAAGAGCAGATTTATCAGAATTTAGTTTAAGGTAGTTGCGAGTCATCCATGCGCCAGCATCACTGAGGCAGGCAGTGAAGGAAATCAAATCAGTTGGTTTAACAGCCATATAAAGCTGAGTGTAAACATCATAACAATGAAAAAAAACTCGATGATTCAGAAAAATATTTCCCAGTGAGGAAGGCATGTAATCAATAGAAGTGGTCCCTGGACAAAACCTTGGGGTACTCCTTGTGCAATGTTGGAACTCGCACACAACTATTCCTAATTTGGTCTAACTGCGTCCTTTTGCTTAGATAGGAAACAAACCACAAAAGTGCCACGAATCCCAACGGTAAATAGATGCTCGTAGTATTAAATGGGATAGTGTGTCAAATGCACTAAAATCGAAAAAAAAAAAAAAGAAGAATTAAGCAGAAAGCCTGGAGTCCACCTTTTCTTTCTAGCATCCGCCAGATAAGAGATTTGCCTATAATTAATGAAACCACCTGGATCGGAGCCAGGTTTCTATAATCATGGCTGTAATGAGGCAGTGACAGTGTCAGTAACAAGAGAGGAGTTAATAATTAATATTATTAGGAGAGAATTGTTTTATATTGATTGTTTATATGCACCTCAATTTTTATTTAAGACAGACTTGCAAAAAAAACAACACAAACTATCCCTTTAAATATAACAGTATTTGCAATGCTTTATAAGAAATAAAATGGGTAACCAGTAAATGATCATATTTATGACTGCTGTATAACTAGTTAAGAAAAAATACTGAGAATAAAGTACAAGTAACCAAAACTTCCCATTTATGTATAAAATGGAGAACAAACTGATACCAGGTATGAAGAACCACACAAGGTGCATTAGACATCTTTAGGGATACATGAACAAAATAAAAAAGGTTTCAGATTCATATTTCCCTTAAATCTATCCTGTTACTCAATTTATCAATTAAGTGACAAAAAAAAGAGCCAAATGGTTAAAAAGAGAAGAGAGATTTTTCCCTCATACTTTAACATAATCATGCTACAACACCATCTTTCTTGTGTCAAATGATAAAAGCCGTAATCTGCTAATCCGCTCGTCTTAAAAATGAAAATGTCCAATCACTTCACCTCAGACCTGTCAGTTATGTTTAGTTACTTTTGTGATGTTTCGAATGACTGGTTGTTTGAAGGGTCCGACTAAAGTTCATGCATGCAATCACTTGTGACATGCTAATATACAATATAAAACATAGCAAAACCCCGTGCAGCTTTAACCCGGTTGTGTAAACTTTAGATATCCACTGTGACTGTACCAGAAAGAGCAGAGTAGAGCAGAGTTTTAGGATGGCTAACAATTGCAACAGTGATGAACACCATCCCGCCTTTTAGTAACCCTGTTTTTCACATTTAAAGTGACGGCTAACAAATATTAAATATATCACAACTCATTTTAAACATTTTAAAATAATTTAAAAAATCTATTTTGCTTAGAGCCATCAAGAGCTAGGGGTTATAATAATAATAAAAAACTTTCATTTTGAATCATGACACACTTTCTTTTAAAATTCAAGCCACAATGTTGTTTCCACTCTCACACACACATTTATATTTAAACACGCAATTAAAAGTCATTTACTCATCTACAGTACAACCTACAGTACGACTCTTGAAATTCAAGCATATGAAACGCCGTTTGTGAATAGGTGAATTCTTATTGTTAATAAGAAGAGTGGATTGAACAAGTTCAGTCATTCTACCAAAAAAATAATAATAATAATTTGTTTTGCCCATTACCTCCTCTAGTGAATTAAGAAACTGACCGTCAGCATGGTGTCATTCTTGATTCCTGTGACAAAAGACTTAGTAATCTTACATTCTGTTAAACACAACGCTGCGGTTTAAAAACTAAAATAAAACATTAGGGTTGAAAAAATTCTAGGGTTGAAACCCACCCTGACCTAATGAGTGCATTACGGCGTGTGGGAGAACATTAGCAGCTTTTTGTTTTCCCCACACCAATGTTTTGATCCTGATACCTCTTCTCCACAAACTTAGTAATCCATCCCTTCTTCATTTTCGTTCCAGTCTGAAGGACCGTCCGTTCCAAAATAACGGTCCCCGAAGTTTCCTGTAAAAGATTGGGATCTGATCAATACATATACACAGTACCATAGTACTGGAATTACGCTTACGTCTTGTATAATAAACAACTTGTTTTGTTTGTACAAGACATGATATTAAAACAAAGCCATAATCTTTATTTTCCCTGCCAAATGTCGGCTCCACATTCCAGACAAGTCGGAGACAGACAAACCCAAAAGACGAAGCAGGAAAAAAAGCAGAGCTAATCTTGAAAAACGGGAGCATTTTGCAGGAGATGGAAGTAGTTTGTATTGACTGCAAAAACTGTGGTGTATTTCAAAGTAATCCATCAATTTTAGAGCGTTTAACTAATTTTAGAATTTGATTAATCTGCATAATCGAATAAATAGCACAGCTCCATATTTCCTCCAAAATACAAGTTGTCCTTATTAATTGTAATATTTGAATTCTTAAAAAAAATTGTTGTATGAAGGACATTATATGGTAAGTTTTGAGCGGATTTGCTTTATGTCCTAGCTAAAAGGCTTAAGCAAACTGTACCAGCTATGAATAACCTTCTACAACACCAATGATCTTTGTTATCTTGTTAAAGTTACATTTTTCTTCATAAACTCTCTAGACACTGATGAGAGATTGTATATAACAGCATAGAACAAAAACATACTTTTATGCTTTTAAGTCAAAAAGGACAGGAACTAATTTTAGGTATTTCATTTAAACATATTTAACTGTTAGAGACCTTGTCTTACTAAAGTTTGGTCTAGTAAACTCTCAGGGCCTTGGGGATTTAAACCGACAACATTCTGGTCACGTCTTTCTCAGGTGAAACGTTCTTCCATTCCCGTAGGCTTGCTTACCAATGCCTGGGATGATGTGAAACTCATCGTTGACCTTCTTGTCCACGGCTGTGGTGATGATGCGCACTTTAGGGAAGGCGTAGGCCACAGAATGAACTCCCATCTCAGCCATCAACAGGGACAGCAGGAAGATCTTATCCTCCTCAACATCATGGTCCTGAAAGCAGAGCGCAGGACAATGTGATAATACACCGCTTATCAAATACAGTAAAACCTTGGATCGCGAGTAACTTGGTCTTGAGCAAAATTTTAAAATAAATTTTAACTCAATAAACGAGTGAGGTCTTGAAATACAAGTAGTATGCATTTGCTTTGTCTGCCGAGCGTCACATGACAAATGGTGACATTGTGACCAAAGCATTTTTTTTTTTGGTGTGTGTTTAAGTGTAGTGACTGTTCTTTAGGGACTATACTGTAACAACGGCCTCTGTGAAAAAAAAAGATTAAAAAGGTTGTAGCGGTGGAGGAAATCAATCTGTTAACGACCATGCAACGTCACATTTCCGTAAAATCCTCAACTGGAGGTCATTTTAGAGATTTCTTGTTAAAGTCAGACAAAAAGAAAAAGATTCCAGTTTGCCAAGTGAGACTCCGTGTCAGAGAGCAGTGATTCCGTTAGTGTGTGTTTGTGTGTGTGAGAAACCTCCCCCCCCCCCTCCTCCCCTCTCGCGTCTCACTCATATTAGCCATGATTCTTTTTAATGGTAAAATGCAGGTTAATATGTTTTATTTTTAATTTATATTTTTGATTAATAATTTTTATATACAGTGGAACCTTGGATTACGAGCATAATTTGTTCCGGAAGTGGGCTCGTATTCCAAAACACTCTTAAACCAAATCATCATTTCCCATAAGAAATAATGAAAACTCAAATTATTCGTTCCACAGCCCCCAAAAATAAATACATAAAAATAATTAATACAATCTATAAAATGAAAATAAAACAAATTAATCTGCACTTTACCTTTAAAAAAAGTACAAATAAATACTGACATAAGTGTTTCCATTGGTGCGCGCACGCGCCATGTGTGTGTGTGTGTGTGGAATTAGCCCCTTCCCTCGCCTCGTTTTACACAGTAACATTCCTCCTCCCTCTCCCCACCTCGCTTTTTCACAACAGTTTCACAACAAACACACGCACGCACGCACACACACACACAACGGAAACACCGTTTTAACAGGAAAAAAAATAAATCTCTCTGAGACTGACATGAGCGTATATTAACAGACACACTTTTTAAGTTTTACAACAAGCGCATAAACACAGCGGAAACACCGGTTTAACGGAAAAAAAGCGAGACTGGCATGAGCGCATACTAAAGGAATCACTTAAGTTTCACAACAAACGGACACACACACAAACACGGAAACACCGTGAAATCTCTCTGACCAGGCGTGAGCGCATACTAAGGGAATCACTGCTGTAAAGTAAAAAAAAAAAAACAAAAAAAAAAAACAAATGAACCAGCACCTTACCTTTGAAAAGAATCGCGGCAGAGCAGAGTTTCTGTGTCTTTGTGAAGTCGGGAGGGGTGAAAAGGAGAGAGAGTCTGTGCGTGTGTTTCAGTGTCAAATTGCGCACGCACAAGCAGAGTTTCTGTGTTTGCGAAGCCGTGGGGGGAGGGTGGGAGGGAAGGGGAGTTGAGAGAGTAACGCTCGGTGTCAAAATAAGAGTCGCATGTGTGAAGCATGATACTCGGCGCTCGTAAACTAATACTTGCTCGGTTTCCGAATAAAAAATTATTTAAAATCTTTGCTCGGTTTGCGGAACACTCGTAAACCACGTTACTCGCAATCCGAGGTTCCACTGTAAATAATTTTGGGTTGTGCAACAAATTATCTGGGAAAACAAATTATAGGGGAATTCGCTTTGATGTACTAGTGTATTGATATACAAGCATGCTTTCAAAACTACTTATGCTTTCAATCCAAGCTTTAACTTCACACTTCATCAGTGTGAAATTTAAAATGCGCACAAGCACACAATTTATATAAAATATAATAATTAAATGAAAAAATTACTCTGGCCAAAACATACCAGTAACACTCGAATAGCCATGAGAGCAGCTGCCCCTGTGGACACGGTGCTGTCCATCAGAATCACATAGTCCTCACTGATGTCCTTCGGCAAGCGCAGGTAGTGGAGCTGGGAAGCAAATCAGAAGGACAAACACAATAAACAATGTTCTTGGCAAATCTTTTAAAGTTACAGACTAAATTTAGGAAAGAAAAAAGTTATTCGAATAAATGTTCTCCGGAGACTGCAAATAAGTTTCAGCTTCATTCAGTAATGACGCCTCCAGCAAGAAGCCATCAAATGCTTGTTACTAATGCCTGCAATACCATTAAATGCCAGGCAGGATAAAGGAAGGCCATGTTGAAAGTACGCAGGATGTGTCATGGTGTAACTCATTAGTCATTTATACATTAATTCGTTCACTCATTCATTCAGTCAGCCTGAGTCACTTAACCTGGTCAGGGCGGCTGTGGCTGGATTACAAAGAACACTTTGTCCTAGAACGCGCATGGACAAAAGAGGATTGTTTTTTTCTGGGGAATGGGTAATATTTTTGTCTGTGAAGAGAGGCAAAGTCAAAAAAGAAAAAGGGTAGCCTGACCGTACCTCAGGCTCGCCAGTGTTGTGGTTTGTCTGGATGAGAATTTTTCCCAGTCGAATGTCTTTACATACGGCCATCAAGGCCTGCTCCATCGTCTCTCCTGCACGCAGAATTGACACTCCGGTGATCTACAAACACACGTATAACCACACAGATTTACACCGTTATAAATACAATGATTATAATTTGGCAATAGTTCAAGCTATTAAATTGAGGTCACTAATATACATCCTTTAATATTCTAATCTTGTTTATTGACGGTAAGTCACACTGATCAACTTTATTCTTAAAAAATCTTGAGTGCACTGAAACACTGAAATAATTGAACACTTATATTAATAAGTATGCAAATAAAACGGTTATGTATCAAGGTGTAAAAAAACAAAAAAAACAATATGTCGGAAACACAAACAGATGAAGACATTTCTTGGCAAATTCTATAAAAGCTTGAATCTTTTTTGCGAGTTGGCGCTGTGTCCGCTATTATGGTCGTTTTGAAGAAAATCATAAAGAGGTTTGAGGTCATGTGATCTCAGTGCCATGGAAGGGAGGTTGGGCCTAATTAGGATGCTAAAAGTACAGTTTGTACCAAAAAATGTTTGTTTTTTTAAAATAATTTTTTATAGACAGACATGCAAGGCAAAGACAATAACGGTATCACTTATCATTTTTATGAATATTCTTCTTATTTATTGTGTACTTGTATAGTCTGACTCAATCTTTAAAGATCTGTTTTTTGGGTATTTTGCGCCTCACCTGGATGTCACCTGTAATTCCTTTACACACTACTTTCTGAATAGCTCTGCTCTAGACTTTTTTAATCTGTAACCCAAACTAGAAGCTGGACATTTCAACACCATCGCAGGACATTTCTGTATGAGTGTTATGGGCACAATGATGAAATCCCACCCCAAGAGATTTCAGAATTCATGTCATACTATTCTGTGGAGGAAAAGCGATGACTTATGACTTATTTCTCAGAATAATATGACTGGAATTATGAAATCTCTTGGGGTGGGATTTCATCGTTGTGCCATTAACATTCATACAAAAATTCCAGAGTGATGGGTGTGTCTGGGTAAGAAGGGAAGATCATGAAGCGATGCATAGTGCCCACTGTACAAGGCTCTGGAGGCAGTGGGGTTGCTTCAGTTGGTCAGGTCTAGACGCACTTCCGTTATGTGGCAATGAAATGAAGACAGCTGAAAACATAATGGGGTTTTTTTCCCCTCCACGATGACAGGTATATTTCAGGAGTCAGAATATGATTATTAAGAGTGGCTCTGAGAGCATGAGGAATCATTATCACACATGAGCCCGTCATCACATTATGCACCGTAAACAACGCTCAAAAAGATATGTTAAGGGGGAATGACTGGGCAGGGTGACAAAAAACTTAAATCTTACCATAAACAAAATATAAAAATCATGACTTACCCGTTTCCCACTGAGTCTCTTCCCCTCGTATATTGACCCCTGAGGTGTTTCAACAGACACGGGCTGGGAAACAAGAGGCACAATGCTCATGAGGGGGAAAAAGCAAATCAGCAGGCAACACAAATTGTGTACATTGGATGCCAGGCCCTATGGTCTAACAATGTCCTGTAGTGTCTACTTTAATCCCACTAAAACGGCGCAAAAGTAGGAGCTAACCTTCAGGGGTAAGAAGGAAAGGGCGTGCTCGATAAGGAGCCTCATCAATCTCTTGGAGTAGAAAATGAACTCATCTCGGTTAGTCTCCCTGTTCCTGTATGTTTGTCAGAGAGAGACAGAGATAAAATAAAAAACATGACTGAAAAACACACCACATGGACCGTGGCGAACAGAAAGCTAGTGTTTGTGTCGGCCTTACCTGATGATGGTGTGCATTCCCCGCACCTGAGGTGTGCTTTCCATCACGCTGAGGGTCTTGGGTAAAGGCTGACCCTGGTGCGCTGAAGCCAAGGCAGATCTAAGCAGCGCAACCAGAATGGAATCAATTCATTAGTGTGCATAAACACATGCACACAAACACACATATACACACACACAGCACACACCAGACATCATGTCAAGCCAGGAAAAAAAAGACCAATACAGAGCTGTTGTACCTGTTTCTCTTGTAAGAATGCACACTGATGTCATCAGAAAAACAAGGCATCAGGGGTAATTCTGGGGGTTAAAAAGCAGCGATCGCTCAGACTGACAACAACAGGTGAGTTTTATGATTTGTGCAGGTAACTTGGATAAGATGCATGATGTTTTAGCATGGAGACTTTAAAATGTTTCCTGCATAGAGGGCTCGGCGGTTCTTACACATGATTTTCAGATGTTCTAATCAGAACTGTTTATATGTGACATACACACAGTAAAATACATACTGTACTGTGTAAAAGTCTTGAGTCACCCTTCATTTCAACATATAAATTAAACTATGTTGATTAAAGAAATGGGAAAAGAGGATTTACTGCATATACATACAGTGTGTGTATAATTATATATACACACACAGTATACAGGTGAAACTCGAAAAATTAGAATATCATGCAAAAGTTCATTTATTTCACTAATATATGAGATAGACTCTACATCTCTAATCTCAGAAAATTAGAATATTACATGCAATCAATAAAACAAGGATTGTAAATAGAATAATATCGGACCTCTGAACAGTGTAAGTATGCATATGTACTCAGTACTTGATTTGGACCCTTTTGCAGCAATTACTGCCTCAATGCAGCGTGGCATGGAAGCCATCAGCCTGTGGCACTGCTGAGGTGTTATGGAAGACCAGGATGCTTCAATAGCGGCCTTCAGCTCTTCTGCATTGTTCAGTCTCATGTCTCTCATCTTTCTCTTGGTCTCATGTCTCTCATCTTTCTCCCCCTGATTTTCTCCCTAATTTTGTGGTTTTCAAATTCCTCCCCGTCACTAGGGGGCTCCCACATTAAGGCTACTACTACCACTCAGTCGGGAGGGCTGTGTGGTCTGTGGTCATCCCTGCTGCTTGTGCACCTTTTTCTACCCCACTTTTCCCTTCCACATAACTTTCTATTAATGTGCTTTGATTCAGCACTTTGGGAATATCCAACTTCTTTTGCAAGTACCTTTTGAGGCTTTCCCTCCTTATGGAGGATGTCAATGATGGTTTTCTGCACAACTGTCAGGTCAGCCATGATTGTGCTTCCTACTGAACCAGACTGAGAGACCATTTAAAGGCTGAGGAACCCTTTGCAGGTGTGATGGCTTAATTAGCTGATTAGAGTGGGACAATTTGAGCCTAGAATACTGAACCTTTTCACAATATTCTAATTTTCTGAGATTGTGGATTTGGGGTTTTCATGAGCTGTAAGCCATAATCATCTCAATTATGACAAATCACGGCTTGAAATCTTGCTTTCCATGTAATGAGTCTCTCTCATATATTAGTTTCACCTTTGCATTACTGAAATAAACAAACTTTTGCACGATATTTAAATTTTTCACCTGAGTTTGTAGAGTTTCACTTGTATATATATATACTAATATGTCTGTGTTACTTTAAAGCCAATACTAAAGCTATTACACACAGGTGAATTCAGTTGAGTATGTTACAATGATCTTGTGTCACATCTAATTTGTCCAGAAATCTGTGCAAAAGTAATACAAGTATAGTCTATAGCAAAAAGTGCAAATGCTCATTTTAAATGTTTTCTCTTTCAAAGAAGAACTTTTTGGTTTCAACTACTTTCTATAGACGGTGCTGTTACTATGTTAATAAATAAAAGTGGGATGGGAATTACCAATTCAGTCTGAATTAGATTCAATCTGCGTTGCAAATCTTTAACCATCACAATTTTATAAATATCCAGATTCTATATTAAACCCTCTAGAGTCAATTTCGGCTCTGTGTTGTTGTCAGCACTGATAATCACCGTGATATCTTGGACAAGAAAACTTGTGCTTGTTAGTTGGACACACACTAGAAAATGTGCAAAAAGTCAGGCACAGGATTCTTATGAAGTCACGATTTGAAAAGTGAAGAAGAAAAGAAATTTCAAAGACAGTTCTGAGATGCTCCACAGCAAACAGAATAACGGAAGGAGGCATAGAAATAAAAAATGAATGAAAAAAATTAAGTGGGATGCCGGAGTTGATCCTCACATATCCCAGCGGAGTTTCCTCTGGAGATGATGACAAGAGATTTATTGTGAAAACCAGAGACGAGAGAGACAGAGAGAGGGAAAGAGAACACAAACTTATTAAAGCTCAAAGTCAATTTGGGAAGAAACACAAACTGCAGTTTGTGTGAGAGAGTGTGTGTGTGTGTGTGTGTGTGTGTGTGTTTGCGCAACTGTGCGTTCAGGTGACATTTCAGTGGTTCTCATATACACTTGTATTCCTCTGTTCCTTATTATTTCTACCAAAGGACAAAAGAACCAAAAAGTTGCCTTTACACTGTTGTTCTATCGAATGATTGATTCACCGGTGGGTTAAAAGCTAAACCACTGAATCATCCCCTTCACACACATTAATCACAGTCACTGAAGAGCCACAGTGAGGAAAGAGACGAAAGGATGTACAGAGTGTGGTCTAACTCAGGCAGAGGACATCCCACCATCCTGAGCGGACAAACAAAGGGAACGCTTTAGATCAAATCCAATTAACTGGCAGCAGACACTTCCTTTAGTCTCTTACGTCTCTACGAGAGAGAGAAAGAGAGAGAGAAGAACAGAAGAGAGAAGCAGATGAAGAGGAACAGCAAGAGAGAGAGAGAGAGATATGAACAGAAAAGAGAAGCAAGTAAAGAGAGAGAGGGGGGTAAAGAACAGAAGAAAAAAGCAGGTGGCGAGACCGCAAGAGAGTGTGATTGAGGGAGAGGAAACAGAAGAGGGAAGCAGGTCGAGAAAGAGAGGAGGACAGATTGTTGGGACAGCCGTACCTCACTGTGATTTCACGCTGTGGCAGGTTAGAGTGCGTTCAGGCGAGGGAGGAGTTTCACGAGTGTTTCGTCACACACACACACACACACACACACACACACACACACACACACACACACACATTGTGAAGGAGAGAAATAAAAACAGAAAGAGAAGCAAATCATCAAATCAAAACATCCATGCGATTCTTCCAGAAGCCAATTTAATGACCTTGACTTTCATGTCACACTACAGGAGATAAAGAAATCCTCAGTGAGGGTGAATACTTTCCAGAGCCAAAATAAGGGTCACTAAGTGTCTGAGAGGGATTTGCTGCATTTGGTATAAAACGGACAAAAAAACAAAACAAAACAAAAACAAAACCAGGATATATACACAATTATAAAAATATTTTAGGTTTTAAATTTAATGCAATTTTCTTTTGATTAAATAATTGCTCAAATGTCCTGTCTACTGATTTATTTCTATTTATTGCATTAATGTGATCGTTATTATTAGTGCCATTATTATTTCTTATTTACAGAAGCAGGTGAAAACATTAGGCCTTATTTATCAAAAAGACAGATATGAGCTGATTTATTTATAAACTGCTCTCAGGAACACTTACACACGATATTTAGCATTCCTCACGTATCCTATTTTTACCAAAAAGAAGCCTGACTATTGTAAAACCTGGCCTGGTCACCTTGAAATCACATCCCCACACTACTGTATGCTCCTTCCGCTGGCTTCCTGTCACTGCCTGTACCCGATTCCTGACACCGATGCGTGAAAATGCCAAAATAAAAATTAACCAGCTTTCTGACCCCCTCATTAAGAAAAAAAAAGCAATCATAACTGTGCTAGATTCAATTTAAACGCAATTACAAAATTAAGATTCCTGCATGAACCATAATTTTTTTAAACTAACACATTAGACTAAAAACACTTTCCCAAGAGGCTGTAGAACCACAGCGACCTTCAAGAGGATTAAGCAGTAATAAAAAAATTAATAAATGAAAGCTGCTCTGTTATGGCTTGAAGGGAAGACAAATCTTTAAACATGTTTACTTTGTGGGATTAATAAACGAGCATGTACGCATGCAACAAATGAGAGAACATCTCTAGGGGAGACAGGGGCATGCAGAAGAAAACCAAGCAGAGTTTATTCCTTCCTGTTTCAGTGTATACGGAGTGGACAATAAAATAAATAAATGTACAGGAAGCACTCGAGTGCATTGTACAGCATGGGAATTATGGAGAAAAGTCTTTTCACAGATGTTGAAACATAATTAGTAAGGCTTAGAGTGAGCTGAGTAAAAGGTATTCATGCCATAAACTCATCTGTAAAAGAACGTCATTGGTATTACTGAACAGATGATTATAGTTTCTTCAATAATAAAAAGCATGTGTGCGCCTTTGATGAGGGGGAAAAAAAATAATAAACAAACTGTATTTGATACTCGGAGATGGAGATGTAGGTGTGATTCCCATCCTGTTCTTTATCTGCGACTCAAGAGTGTACAAATATTTTTGCAATAACTGAACTTCACATTCCAATCTTCAGTTTTTCTACTGTATGTGTGTGTGAGACCTGTGTATAGTGCATCATTTTTATTCTGTATGGTCATGAACAAAGTCGTGAAACAGACTGTTGATATGATCACATTTCTGTGCACTGCAATTTTTCATCTGATTCAACGGCATTAATGTTTGTCTGATTTGTCTTAGGTCTATATTTCCTTAATTTGTTCTATAACTAAACGTATTTAATAAGCACTGAAATTATCTGTAACTTGTGTTGTTCATTGTTTAAAGGTCATGTCTAATACAAAGTCATACAAGACGTCCCCGACTTACCATCGAGTTCCGCTCATGAGTCTGATTTGTTCTTAAGTCTGACAAAGTGAGTCTTATATGCCTCGGACACGAGTATACAATATAGACGCATACAGGACCGATCCACTTGACTAAATCTCTGACTCCTTTCCCACACTGCCATCATGTGGCCAAAAACATGACAATTGCAATAACATGACATGTGTGTTGTCTCTGCGCGTTGAAATCGCGAGGGGAATCCAGGGACACCATTTTGTCTCAGAGAGGTTTTCCACGGTATTGGACTGTGAACTCCGTTTGATATATAGTATTCTGATACACTTTAAACCTTTAAGTTCTGCTTAAGAAATTATATAAAACACTAAAGTTTATCAAAATAGGATTACTTGTGTTCACTATAAAAGCATCAAAAATAGGTTAAAACAAGAAATGATAATAATAATAATTAAAAAAAAGTGTGATGTACCTTTTCAAGCTGGCTGTGGACATGCTGCACAATCAACTCCAACGCCACAAAGTTGTCTCCACCTTGTGGAAGCACAGAGGTCAGGGTCAAACACTGTTCAAACAAACATCCAAGGGACTAAAACTCAAATGTAAATATCAAAGTAAATTCATTGTTTAAAGATAAAAACATAGTAACAAGCAAAAATATTCAAAATCTTGTCCAGCTGATCCAAGATAACTCATCATAATTTTAAAAAGTTTCAACCAATTAATTTAAAACTTTAAACCAAATATGTGTACACAAGCAAAATCTTGAATCATTGAACTGATGTTTGTTTTACATAATTTCTCTTAATGTTCTCATAATATACTGTATCTCAACTGTGCACAATATATTTTTTATTTTTCTGTTAACCTTTACACCACAAGAGAGCGCACTTGCACTACTGTTGATACAGTTTGCAGAAGCATTGTGCCTCCATCTTTGTGCCAACAGTTTACAGGAAGAACCACATATCAGGAGGATGGCCAGGTGACCCTGTACTTTTGGCCATAAGGACAGGACATGGTGAAAGGTCAATAGTATATTTGAGGACTGCAAGTCATTTTAGTTATATTTATGAAATATTGTATATCTCGTACAGTGTTTATTAATATTTGTATCTCTTTTAAATAATTGTAGGGTCACCAATAATTTGGCTACAAGTTTTTTTTAATAAAAAAAAATAAGGAATGAAAGAGTAATTTAATCAGATCTGTGTCTAATCAAAACATTGGCTGAGGTGAGAACTTTAATCAAACCTTGCGTAAAGGGTCACACTCGCAATTTAACACTTCAACCTGAAATTTTAATCTGAATGGCCAATCGACTGTAAGCAGCTCCACTGCTGTGACCTGATAAGTGACTCTTTCACCAACTTGTAAAACTATTGTAACGACAAGACACGCTTTAAACATTTGTTTGTTAAGTGTTAAACCCTGTATAGCATTTGGTTTCCCTCTCTTTAATCTCACACTGCTCTAGGCCAATCAGTGAAAGGTGGATACCTCTTGGGACCACGATGTCAGCGACCTGGACCGTGGGCTCGATGTACTGCTCGAAGGCCGGTTTCACATACTTGTTGTACTGCTTGATAACACCCCCAATGTCACGACCTCGCTCAGAGATATCCCTTTTCAGTCGTCTGACCAGCCGGATGTCCGAGTCCGTGTCCACAAACACTTTCATGTCCAACAGCTGAGGGGGGGGGACACAAACAAGGAAGTACATGAACATAATAACACCATATACGCAAGAGATTCTTATTGTATACAGACCTGGATAACACTCAAAGCCTAGAAGCTGAACTAGGAGCGGAGCAAACCAGACTTGTTTTCACTCAAGACTTATTTTAAGCCTTGCTAAGTCATTGGATAAATCTCTATATATTCTTCTGCATTTATTCTAAGGTCCATTTTGTATCGTTACAGATGTGTTGCTTTTCTTGGAGCTTGAAGTGACTCGTTTTCATGAGAAAAAAAACTCATGAAGGGCAGAAAGTAAACTTACCTTTAAAAGTTCTTTATTTGCGAATGCCAGGATTCCCTCAAATATAACAACATTGGCCCCGTAGACGGTTTTCTGCAGAGAAAAGACAGAAAAAAGACAAAGTGAGAGCTTCACATAATTAATAAAGAATGATAACGTTACTTTAAAGCTATAGGATGGAAACAGGTGGTTACGCATTATCGTACGAGAGATGCAGTTCATTATTAACCAAAACAAGTCAACTTTGATAACTAGTTCATTCACATCACATGACTGCTAACAACAAGGGAGAGAGTGAGAGAGTTAGAACTTGCTCTCATCCAATAAGGTCTCATTAAGAGGTTATTATTACAGAGCCTGGGTTCAGAAAACCACTTTACATACATAACGAGATTTTCTTTAAAATTAGAACGGAACCGATAAGTCTAAATCATTATAAAAAGAATTACCTACAGTGATCCTGACAGTCATTCACTTAACCAATACCAAAAGTGTAAGAACAGACAACCTTTCATTAATGTGTACACTGTAATACCACAGAAAAGCTGCAGAGGGCAGCACTGATACTCTTACACCTGTTACACCTAAAATAGATCGACAAGAAGTTAAACATAGTAAATTTTTGCCTTCAAAGTGGTTTCACGCTGCTGTCTCGTGAACGTTGCATACAGAAATCAAGGGCCTCTGTTCGTATTCATCCTCACTTGCACGCTTGTACTTACCCACTCTTTGCGGCGCGAGTGTGTGGTAAAGTCATAAACTGGCACTTTAATACTTTTTCCCTTCTTCAGTTTCCTCAGAACTGTTATGAGCAACTCAAAGTCAAAAGCATCCGGATGATCAAAGTTGTACTCGTTCCTGGCTGCCAGCTCCTGCTGGTCTTTGCTCAACACCTGCGGTAAGGGAAAAAAAAAAAGTAAAATCAACCGGTCGAGTTGTTGGAGAAGGACTAAAAGCTGTTTAAACAACGATACCTTGTAGAAAGAGTCCATGGACAGCAGGACGACCCACGGAACATCCAGAGCCTCGATGATCTTATTGGCCACTGTGGTTTTCCCTGATGCGCTGCCTCCACACAGACCTACAAAACCCACCGACACACTTGCATCACATCCCACGTATAATAACACACAGCTGACAACGTGTGGACAATTAAATTATAAATATTTAAAATTTACATTGAACTAATGCCTGCATGCATTCTAATCAGATACAAAACACTTTCCAGTGATCCAATACAGGCTTATGGAAAAGTCATAAAAGCCTTGGCAAGCTACAGATCTTGACAGGTCACCTCTATATAACCTACTAATCCATGATCTTAGCGTGTGACTACCCATAAGACATCATGATTTGTGAATTCTTCGGGAACTGTAGTGAAACAAATCGTAGTCCAATACTTTGTTGAATGTATTTTGACATTATGATGTGTAGATGCTTTTGGCCTGCATGTGTGTGTACGTGCATAAGCGCAGACTTAAGCTGCTTATATATAATACACAGTCAAAAAGCTGGACACACCACCTTTTGTAATTCCATGGTCTTTCCTGATTTTTATTTATTTCTACAAATTGAAAAAGTTAAATAAACTAACAACCTTGAGTTGAGCTCTCGGTTAGAGAACACCACACTCCTAATAATAATAATCTACAGCTATCTGTGACTAACTATATAATAAGCAGGTAATTCTTTGAGTGAGAACAGCAGGACTTCATCATTAGCCGGGCCTAGGCGAGGATGAAATTGACGCACCTATAACAAACGCCTCTTTAAAGCTGGTCCCTGTGACGTTGTACCAGGGAGGACGTCCCGCTGTGTAGATGGTCCTTTTATTGGTCCTTAGAAGAGGTGGCTCTGTTTTACTCTGACTGGTGGTCCTCTTTCGTGGAGACAGAGATGGGGTCAAGGGGCACGTGCCCCTCAAAAGGCCATCGAGAGAATCCTCACCGCTGCCACTAAAGTGTGGGACAAAAATACCTCAGCTGAGTCGATTTACAACACACAGTTGAACGGGGGGAGAAGCGCTAATGTAGATCGAATTGATGAATAGTGATAGTAAGTTGTCAGAACACACAATGTTTTGCCTGATCAGTTTGCCTTACAAACAATGCTCCTTCTGATTTGTTTTTGTGGTGTTTAAATTAGATCCATCAGAACTGCCTTGATAGCACATCACAGCACCAATCCTAGCCCGGGCAAGGCTGCAAAGTATTATTCCATGCAAGGCGTGAGAGTGTCCATGAACTAGAGAACCCCTCCGATTGTGCTTCTCACATGGTGTTTTATTGTAGGTGCAGGAGAGGGAGTGAAAGTCTATCCTTCACGTCCACTCCAGGAATCCACACCCAAGCCCAGGAAAGACTGGAGCCTCATGTGAGTAAGGCTCTCATCATATGGACAGGAAATGGACATTGGACTCAGTGTTATCATGTTGCTGCAATCTGGTGTTTATACATTCCTGACCTTTTAGCTGTTTTTTTTTTTTTTCGAAACAGTGTTGGAGTTTAACCCTCTTGTAGCAGAGTGTGTAAGGTGTAAGAAGGCGAATAGATGGTGTGGTAGTGGTATTTTAACACTACTCCCAGCCAGTGAGTGAACCCAAACAACCCTAAGAGCGCGTGAGAGTTACAATAAACCTTGCTTATGCAACAATGTGAATAATAATAATTATTATTATCATTATTATTATAAACACTGCTGGTTACAGTTAGCCAGCTAGCTTTAGCCAGCACGTTTGAAGACAATCCTGAGACGTAACAAACGTGTGATTGATTCAGGATGTGAACAGAGAGACACAGGACTGCCTTCACCTGTCTGATCTGCCCGCGCGCTGCTCGTCCTCGTCTCCATCCTCCCTTCCGTGCATTTGGACATCAGCTCGTCTCAACGACACGGCCATGTTCTCATCACGTCTCGCGCATGCGCCTGAGTGTGTCCACATGCGCGATAGCGGAAGACAGCTACCTGGTTTAATTTAATTAAATTTTTATAAATATTTAAATGCCCTTTTATGAGAGCCAACATTCGTCGTTTTTTGGTGTGTATAATAATTCTTTCTTTACAAAAAACAAACCCGTAGCCACGCGCTCGGCGGAAGTAGCTGGATGGATGTCATTCTTCAAAATTAAAGCCCTATTTATTAAAGATGTTTTTGGCTTATATTTAATCTCAAGGAATCACAATACGCGTATAATAGGTTTAATGGTTGTTAAAAATAGTTTAAAGATATATAAATTATTTAAACTAAATATTTTAATTATAATGATAAATTTCTCCCTTATCCGCTTTGTAAATGTGTATACTTACCCAATTTAAAAAAAAATAAAATGTACATTTCTCTCACTGCAATCCTTCTATCTTTCTGTCTACTCTGCCTTTTTATGTCACGAACTTTGATACAAGTAATTCACTGCATATCATACTGTAGTATAGTATATCTGTTATAATGACATGGTTTATAATTATTTATTAATTTAAGATCAGTTCAATTTAGAGTGACTGATTTTTTGATGAATTTTTGATGTTTGGTCATTATGTTTTGTTAGGAAACTGGCTCATGTGTATCTCATATCTTAGCCCTGGGTATTATCTTTGTGGTCCTCTTGCACCCACATATTATAATAAAATCTTTGCTGTTTTATATTAAACATTTTGTTTGGATTATAGAAGGCTCCTTTTTCTTGGTCTAATGATTCTTCTTGCTTTTGATGAAACTACAGGACTTTGATGGTCATATAGATGGATTACAAAAATTGTAGAGCAAGTTATGAAGATGATTCAAGATCCTTTATTGTCACTATACTAAGTACAGCTAAATTAGAGCAGTGCAACTAAACTTCTAATTTTAAGAATTGAAATAGATGTATTAAACACACACACACACACACACACACACACACACACACACAACTGCATTCAAGGCGATAAATAAACCAGTTATTAAGGTACAAGAACTATGTGGGGTACTGAGTATACATACAGTAGTATACTGTTCAGTATTGCACAAGTCTTTCACAGCAGGTCATATAAATAATTTGCACATAGGGATTTGCATATGATGAGAGGGTGTTATGGTGTAACAGAATAAATAAATAAATTATTGCACAATAATCCAGAATGTAAACATGTTAAAAATACATTTGGATTAGTGGTCAGGTGTCCACAAAACTCATTCAGAAACATTCCAGTCAACAGCAAATAATTGTACAGTGCTATTTATTACAGACAAAAGTGCATTACGACAGCATTATTGTAATCTAAATGAATAAAGCTGTAAGAAAAAAAATTTTTGAGCATGACTTACATTAATAAAAGGTAACACATAGTGCACTTTGGTAAAAGTGCCATTTGGATTTATTAATTAATTCCAATGCTTAATTAAGCAATTAATTAAATACTTTATGAAAAAAAAAACATTTTGGGTGGAGTCATCAGAATTTGTAACTTTGTGCAAACTTGTAGGGGTTCGACGAAAGTTTGCAATCAGCTTTAAACATACAGGAGGTATTAATAGAGGTATAAACCAAAATAGTGTTGACAGTCAGATTTTACTTATAAACAAGCACAGAAAAATGATTGTGCTCGTTGAAAAATCTTTTTTTGTCCTCATCACTGGTATATCCCATAAATAATAAACCAATTTAGCCACGCCCACTCATCTTTTTTGATCATTTGCATAAAAAGCAGTATATTTCTGGCATTTTTCCCATATTGCCATTCATACTTAAACAGATGTGTCATGAAATATTAAACTTGCGCAAAATAGTAAAAACAAGAGGGTGTAATATCAATAAGCGTTATGTCAAGCCAACCGGACAGCCATTCGGAGCACCATGATCTTATGAAACCTAGTTTCATAGAAGTGATCTTGTGTAAAATGATATTTAGAAAAATTCGTTTTATGAACAAAATTGCATATAACCACTCTATATGGGCTCACCAACCTCTGTTCTGTGCTATAAAAATAGTTTCTACAAAGTTTCTATCTACAAAGGCCTGCACGGGTTCAGGTTTTCACTCCAATCAAACAAAAGTCAAATCCGAGTTTAGTGAAAGATAAGATGTAAGAAGTGATTATACAAGTGGAATCAGGTGTAGCTCAAACGGAAAACCTGCACTTCCACGAATGTTTTTCTTGTAGATAAAATTGGACACCCCTGGTGTAGTCTTTTGAGTCTAGAGACAGAGAACAGCTTTGACTAAAAGGATTGTTAAACCTTACCTGGGCCCTGAACAACTCCCTTTTACACTATTAAATCAATCGTCTGATAATGATTGGCTGTTTCTATGGGGAGATTCGTGTGTTCAAAATTCTTGGTTCCGACTAAATTTCTCTACATGGATATTATAGTTGTGATTTTTGTCTTGATTTTGTTTTACTAAGATTGGATTTAGAGTAGAGGGGACCTTCTTACAAGGATAGCAAGACAAACGTGTCGTGTGTGTGTGTGCGCGCGCAGCTGGCTCTCTGCGTCTCAGCGCCGCGCCTTTGGCACAGTCTCCCCTAACAAACCCAGTCAAGTTCAGCGGTGGCGCATTGTTAACTTTCCTCGCTGTTCTTAAGGGATTTGATTTCGGTTATCCTTTTTACCTTTATAATGGACCGGAGGACTCTTTAATAGAAACCACGAAATAAGGGATTAAAAAAACCTGACTACACACCTTTTTGCTCATTTAACACTGATTAGCGCGCACGCCGAGGCTGGACTACAGACAGGCTGGAGCATGGAGGAGGCAGGAGCCAATTCAGAGAAATCTCATCTTATTAACCAGAGAGGCACTAAAACATACTCGCTAAAACTCAAAAGGTAAAGATTTTGCTTTACGGTTCTACATAGACAATTTAGCTGCGATGTAAGCATGTGCAATGTGTATTTTCATTAATGCATTGTTTATTATTATTATTATTATTATTATTATTATTATACCCTAACCAAAATAAAGCGCTTTCTTTTTTTTTCTTCTATTTTTTAGTGAAATGTAAACGCACCGTCATTACTGTAGCCTGATTTCTATTAAAAACCTGTGAGTGTCTGCACTGCTGTATTATTCACACGGGACAGATCTTTTTCCAACTAAAAAAAAAAATGTCCCCAACTGTCGATAGTGGACCCAGAAATGTCTCACTTTGTCTACATTTAAGCCGCAGTATAGATTTCAGAGCAAAATCAACACCTGCAGTGAGGAATTAAAGTATAGTCGTTGCCTCAAGATGGACGATGTAGTGTTAACCTTTTTTTATTATTATTCCTGCAACTAGTCCTCTTGGAGATTGCATGCTGCATGGTCAGGCAGTGTGATGCTGTGTGTTCAATGAACAAATTCATTTCCATGCATCATTTGCTTTTGGACAGCGCTTGACAAATGGCTTCGGGTTTTCACCTCTTATTATAAGATGAGGAAAAATGCATTAAAGCCCTTACGTGTATGTGTGTGTGTGTTTTTTAAGTGTTTTTTTTTTTTTTTTTGTCGTGCTGATTTTCGCATAGATTATTTATTTATTTTTAACTCAACGGATTGGACATTTTATTAAATAAATACAGATAAAACCACAGAACAATCAAAATGTTGCAGAATAAACCATTACTATATGTTTAGTTTACAAACATAATTCGATAAACAATGAGTAAAAAAAAAAATTGAATCTGTGCACTGGCTGAAAGAAAAATCACATAATCCGTTTTGGGGAAAATGCATGCACTCTTTAAAAAAATGAAAAATAAATATTAATAAATAAAAGTAATTATCTTAAATGATAAAAGTTATAAGTCATTTGAGAACGTGTTTATTTGGCGTTGAAATTTCCTATAATGTATATTTTATTTTAAATACACTGTCGTGTTAATGATATTTCCGCAGAATGATCCACTCAACAACAATTAAAAAAAAATCCACAATAGGTAAAATAACGAAAATTGACAACCGTATTCAGTTTCAGAAAGGAAGAAAGATTTTGGCTCAGTTAGACAAGAGAATGTCTAAGAACAAACATGTTTATTTTAAGGAATAAAGATGAGACTTTGGATAATTTTCTTGATTTTAAACATGAATGAGAAACCAACTTAAGGTTCAGTATACATAAATGTATGTTTTAGTGTAGATTATATTAATGGGTCTGCGCAATGCCGCATCATGGAAGAACTGTTATAGTTTTATAGTCAGATTGTTACATTCTTCCAGTCTTGGTCAAACTATTAAAATAATATTTTTCGGATTTCTAATTTATGATACTTAGCTCTGTTAAGTCGTTCGGCGTGTGAACACGGTAGTGAGTTAGTGTTGGGTTAGAGAAGTCTTTCGTGTAATTAATACTAAGTATAATAATTTGAACCATGCAGCACTAATATTGATTATTGTAATAAGAAGCTAACTGCTAAGAATTTCCCCCCATAAATTTACCAGGGTATGCATTTGAATAAATGCATAAATATAAAATGTGTGTATATATTCTATAAAAACGATTAAAAAACGAATGGTTCTTTATAGCGTTGTTAACCATAGACATTGTCACAAAGCTGATTTGTAGAAACAATTAGAACAATTCCGGATGTAATGAGCGATGCCAAGGAAAAACTCCTTGAGGTGGCATGAGGAATAAACCTCTAGAGGAAGCAGACTTAAAATGATACTCATCCTCACATGTGTGACACCGCATAGTGCGATTATACATCATTCTCCTGACGGTCTAAAAAAAAAAAAAGAAAGGAAAAACTGAAAAGCTATTTACGCGAACAAGACCTTTTAATAAAGCATCGGAATCATGATTCAGCTCCAATCTGGAGAAATCACGTTAATAACTGTTTATAATGATAGAGACTGTGCATGCATCATGTTATGGTTTCTTTGTGTATGATGATCTTTCTTTATTCCTAATAAATTAAAGTCAACGTTTTAGTCAGAGGAGCTGTAATTACGATCACACAAACAGACTGTTGTCCTGCTGTTCTTCTGCAGATGATTGTGTCATTGCTTTAATTATTATTATTATTATTATTATTATTTTTTTTTTTTTTCAAAAAATCAAAACAACATACACACACTGAGTTAATTGACGGAACTTAAATAAACGTAAACGTTGCGGCAGGTGAGGACAGATGTTACTCTCTGCATGTAAGCGCCAGTTAAAAAATAAAAAGGCATTTGTACATTATAAAAATAAATATCAAATTCTGCCCCAGTCACCATGATCAGACCATTTAATACCAAGAGGGAGCTTCTTTACAGATTGTACGAGTGTTTAAGTAGAATATAGTCGAGAAATTGTTCATATCATAATTCTATCTATTTTAACATAAAAATATGTTTATATAATGCTTTATATTATGCTAGCCTTGCTAGATAGAAGAATGTATGGTGAGGTAAATATGCACATTTAATTTAACCCTGTTTTATTTCTTTATTGAGCTTTTGTTTATGTGCACAGACCTGTATTTTTCCCCCCTATTGCAATCACTGTAGAGTACCCCAGGTGAGAATAGAGTACATGTCCTTTGGGTAGGCAGTGCATATGGAGTGCATTTGTGGTGTATAGGGGTGATGGGGTGGGGTGGGATAGTATCATGCGTGTTACTCCCCGTGGGGTAATTACATTGAGGCTGTGTTCTGCCTGGCTGCTTCATTTCAGGGAGTGAAGGCCTGAGTAGTATTGTGTGTGTGTGTGTGTTGGGGGTGCTTATCTCTTCTGAGGCGAGATTGGCCTTTTCCACTCCATTAGCTTCATCATAGCATCCCTCCCATCAACACTCACGCAGCAAGCGAGGCAGGGAGCCCAAAACGCAGACTCAGCAGCTACTGCCAATACTGATTTCACTCCACTCTGGTGTGTATCCCTATGTCACTCTCCTTAAATTCATGAGAACATCATGTCCGTGGGGCTCTTATGGATCTGGTACTTTAAAGATCAACGATAACGTATAGCTAAACTGGACAGCAGTGTAAAATGATAACTGATTTAATTCTATTCGTGGGGAAGTCCTTTTTTTCTAAAGATGATATCCCAAGATCAAATGGTTACTATGATTTTTTTTTTCTTTTACTGAGGGTGTCAGGGACTCAAGGTCCAGATTTTTACCAATAGTGTGTCAAATTGTCTGTTAGTAAATACTTTAAAATTAAAAATCTCAATAATAAGTATTTCAGTTCAGGATTTATAGTAATGTATATACCCTGTGATATAATGCAAAGTTTTACTTGCTTTGTTTTGATAACTTGGGGTTATTTTATATAATTAAACTTGCATATTAGATATAAAACATCTGTCTCATTTTTGCAGTGCATTTCCTGGTTCTAAGGAAACCTACCCGAGTCAGGTGTATGAGAATGGGGATGCTCCTGGGGCCATTGAGTTGAAAAGACCTGTTGGAGCCCACTGCCATGGAAGCACAGTTCAGTGGGAGGAGAACCGTGATAAACTGGAGGCTAAAAAGAAGCTCTACATCGCCTCGATGGTCTGTCTGTTCTTCATGATTGGGGAAGTGATTGGTAAGAGTCTGGTTGCTACTATACCTAAAAGAACAATGACCGAATCGTCTATTCCTAGTGCAAGTTTGGGTGTGGTAAGTTATATTATGCTTGTTAATTCTAAAGTAATTAATGAAGAAGGAGGTGAGGAGTGATTGACAGACATGCAGGTTGGTGTGGTTATGTGTAAAGTTAGACATAGGAAGTGTGGCAGAAATTCTGTAAATATTATAAAGACAAGTAATTCATACACTGGGTAAGAGCAAAGTCACCAAGGTTTTATTTTAAACTTCTGCAGAAGGACCAGTCTTACACAGCAAACAATTGCAGCATGGAGAGAGGTAATGTCTTTCTCTCAGCTGACCTATTTTATACACAAACATCTCTGCTAACATAATCAGCGCCAAGTTCCTACATTCAAACTCACAACTCTTTATCTGACCCAGACCAGATGTCCATACCTTATCACTTATTCAGGGACAATTACAATCAGGTTGTTTCTGTTCTATTCTCGGCCTTGTGTTTCTAAGCTTCGGCAAACAAGTTTAAAGCTTCTATAGTCTACATGGCACCATTACTAATTAATACATAATTAAAATGTGATTTTTTCCATTACAGAAGTCTGGTGGATATGCTAATAGAACAATTAACATTGAGGTGTACACCCTTCATGGGCGCCAATCATCTAGGGCCACTAAATAAAATACCTCTGTTTTGCAAACACAAAAAATAAATTGCAGTGCCACCTGGACACATGTTTTAATTAAAGCGATCAGACTAAAATCTGACCTTTTGTATAAGAGGGTTGATGTGGTTCATAATATATGATATTCACAAAGCTTCTTAAAATTTTCTCAGAGAGCTCCTATCTTAGCTGAAAAAGTCCTAGCTGAGAGTCCTAAATTAAAAAAGGGATTTATGGAGGCTTTTTGAGTACAGTGAACTCATTCTATTTAACAAACTAGGTTCAAATGATTTTAGTTTTGTGACATGATGTGTTATCCTGTTGGACATAAAGTGATGGTCTCAATATTTAGGTAGGCCTGGGTACTAAGGGACCCAAAGAGTGCCAAGAAAATTTCTCCCACTACCACCAGCCTGAACAGTTAATAGAATAGATGGATCCATGCTTTCATGTTGTTTATGCCAAATTCTGACTCTACTATCTGAACATCATAGCAGTAAATGAGACTCATCAGATCAGTCAACATTTTTGTAATTGTCTAGTTTGGGAAGCCCATTAAAATTGTAGTCTCAGTTTCCTGTTCTTAGCTGACAGCAGTGGCACCCTGTATGGTCTTCTGCTGCTGTAACTGATGTGCTTCAAAGTTCAGAGATGCTCTTCAGCATACTTCAGTTGTAATGAGATGTTGTTTGAATTACTGTTGCCTTTCTGTCAGCTCAAACCAGTCTGGTCATTGTCTTCTGATCCCAGGCATCAAAAAGGTATTTTCACCCAGAGAACTACTGTTCACAGGATATTTTCTCTTTTTCACACCATTCTCTGTAAACCCTAGAGATGGTTGTGTGAAAATCTCAGTAGGACAGCAGTTTGGGAAATGCTGAGGCCAGCCTGTCTGGCACCAATAACCATGGCATGTTCAAAGTCATTTAAATCACATTTCTTTCCCATTCTGATGCCTGGTTTGAACTACAGCAGATTGTCTTGATCATGTCGACATGCTGCCATTTGATTGGCTGATAAGATATTTGCGGTAAAGTGCAGTTGAACCGATGTACCTAATGGCCAGTGAGTGTAACTACAGCCGTTTTTTTTATCCTGTCTTATAGGTTGTAACTGATTTAGGCTCATATTAAATTATGAAAGACAGATCACTAATGTAATGTAAAACAGGCCTAATTATAAATTAGGAACCTTCTGTGAATAATAAAGCTTAGTTCACACTACATGATTTCAGCCTGGGTTTATCCACCCTCTAATTCATTTTCTTATTCTCCGAATAATTACCGAAGATCTAATATTTTCAATCATGCGTGATTTTCTAGAGGATGAATCATGTAGCATGAACTGTCTGCGACTAGCTGTGTGTCCAGTCATGAGAAACAGCAAAAGAGAATCTGTGAGGAAATCAAATTCATGTGCTGTCATGGACTGCAGATCAATGAATCAAGTTTATCCTCCATGTCTTGGCGGGAGAGCAAAATGGAAGCAGAGTAATAATACTTCTGTAGGAAGGTAGTTTTGCTTCAGGTCTCTGTACAAAATGCTGGTAATAACATGACCATATGGATCTACTCAACCATATACTGTTCTAAAGTGTAACCTAATTTGATCTGTACTATTCTAGTTCATATCTAATGATCTTAAAAAGGGGCACCAAATACTATAATATTGCTTTTGAATGTCAGCATCCAATGAAACAATTAACTTTTCCATTTGCTTCAGTCTATAAGGGTTTAAACTTGGCGGCAAACTGTTCTGTGCTATTCCAAGTTCAAGAAAATGCATAAAGCAAAAAAAAAAAAAAAAAAAAAAATATATATATATATATATATATATATATATATACACATTTTAATTTAGTATTTATGTAAAAAAATATTTAATATATTATTTATTAAAAAATAATAATAAAATAAATAAAATAAGCTGAAGTAAAACATTTGAATGGTGCAAATGTAAAGAAGGCTGTACATCTGAGAATGACGATCCCAGCCGAAGGTAGTTTGAGGCAGTCGTTGCTGTGAACGTTCAGTAAGTGGAACGCCTGATCTTCGAAAGTTGCTAGATAACTTGCCACCAACTTGAAGATGCGCACCTGTCTGTAGTCATTGTACACACAGGAACTCTGCTGGGAGATACTGCCACTCCCCCCCCTGACAGCTGTGACCTGCTCCAAGCCATTTTCACATGTTTAGCCAATTAAAGGAGCTCCTGGGAGGCCAACGTTTCAGACGTGAAGCAGGCGATTATATAGAGAAATTATGGCAGTTTACTCTCATTAATGTTCTGTTATTCTGCACATTCAAAAGTCCAGTGGCGATGGGTATGTTATGCCTAAGGTCCATCAGTGCACACAAGCCCATAAATACGCACAAATGCGTACCATAAATTGTCACTGAAGAACGTCCAATAAAATAAACACTCTGAAAGACAATCCACTGTAAATACATCCCAGGTAGTTCAGAAGCCAGCAGTACTGCTGATAACTTTGGAGCATGTAAGGTTAAGCAAGTCTATTATATTTTAACATTTACTTTTTGTCCTGTAATAAATTATCTGTTTTTTTTTTTCAGAACAACCCCTTTTTGTTACTTGACATTCGTACTCTAAAAAGGATTAAAGTCATTTTAGAATTTGTACTTTTTAATGAAAAAACATAAAGGCTTGTAACTTTTTTAAAAATCAACCTTTTATGCTTTGACATTCAGTCAGAATTTTAGCCGCTTTTAACTAACCTCCATATGTTTTTATTGACTTTTCAAGGTTTATTTGGATTCAGTTTCCTTCCTGAATGGATGTTTTTTAACCTCAGGGGAGATTAATGTTCTCTCTGTGGGCCATAAAAGAGCTTAACTTTTTTTTTTTTTTTTGCTTAGTGAGCATTTCTTGTTCAAGTATTTAAGTAATAACAAACTAGTCAACAGAATGCTTAACAATCATTATAATCTGTATGTCTGTGCATTAGTGTGTACACGTGTGCGTATCTCATTCCTTCAGGTGGTTATCTTGCCCACAGCCTGGCCATCATGACCGATGCTGCTCATCTGCTCACAGACTTTGGCAGCATGATGGTTAGCCTTTTCTCCCTGTGGATTTCTTCCAGACCTCCAACCAAGACCATGAACTTTGGGTGGCACAGATCAGGTAAACTACCTGCTTAGTGAGGCAACTCTAGCTACCATCCAGACAAGCGTATTCGGCTAATGGTGCTAATGGCTATACTGTAGTGTTGTTGAGTATCATATTAGCTGTGAAGTGTGGTGGTTTAGTTTTTGTATTTTACAGAGATCCTGGGAGCGCTGATATCCATAATGTCCATCTGGATAGTTACTGGGGTGTTGGTGTACCTCGCTATTGAGAGAATTGTAAAAAACGATTATGAAATTGAGGGCAAAGTGATGCTGCTTACTTCGGGATGCGCCGTCGTGGTCAACATCATGTGAGTGAAATAAAACTGCAATGTTACTTCACAAAGCACAATAATATAATGCAGGCTTATTTGACGTGACTACATGCTCACCGCATGGCACTTAACACCGCTCTAGCTGTGACCTGGCTATCATCATGCTCACCTTGCCATGGTAACTTGACAAACATTAACCCGCGTTATTGAGTTAGTGTGCTTCAAGGAATATCCTCCTGCTCAAGAGCTCTGATGTTGACTTTGGAGAATCATGGTTTTGATTACACTGTTGTTTTATAGAATGGCGTATATCCTCCACCACTCCACCTCCTTTCATGGGAACGACTCTGGCTATCACAAGATCACTGAAAATGGGATGAGTCCTGTGGGTCATGGTCACTCCCACAGCCTCCTGGGCAGCCACGGGAACACCAGTGTCCGTGCGGCGTTCATCCATGTTTTGGGAGACCTTTTACAGAGCGTAGGGGTGATGGTTGCAGCCATCATTATATACTTGCGGGTAATTAACTAAAATCGCTGCAAACATTCACCATAAAATGGCCTGGTATATGCAAAGAACAATAAAATAATTTAACTGTGTTTTTATTTATTTTTACCTACATTATATGGTCGAAAGTATGTGTACCCCTGATCATCACCACACACAAGCCTCTTTCATAAAATTTTGCTACAAGGTTGGACGTACACAATTTAAAATTATATATATTTGTACTTTATCTACAGTATATAGCTGATTGAGCACAAATCCCCACAACTATGCTCAAAAACCTTTCAAAAAGCATTTTCCTTTCCAAGCATTCGTGTATTATAACAAAAGTGAATAAATCTGGAGTGGGATGTTCAACAAGGACATACAAGTGTGATGGTCAAGTGTACTTTTTTTTGTTGTTGCTGTGTGCAGTTTTGCTGTTAGTCAGAAGAATCCAATTGTATGTCATGTCTGTAAAAGTGAAAATAAATGTGTCCTAATGAGAAGTATAATACATTTCAAAGAAAATTAACTTAATGCTGTTTCCGTTTTAGCCCGAATACAAAATCGCTGATCCCATTTGCACATTCCTGTTCTCTCTGTTTGTCCTGGGGACAACAGTCACCATTCTCCGTGACGTGTTCCGCATCCTCATGGAGGGTAAGTTTGTTCCAGTGTTTAATTTATGTTAATCAAATTACCTAGACGACTGAGAGCTATCCTACAGCCAAAACAACATCATCTTCTGTGAAAGCACCAATAATGATTAATTTCAGACAATGATTGTGAACAAAATAATGTGTTTTAGACTAAAGTCAGGACCCACCCTTAAAGAGTAGAAATAGTTAAAAGGTTAAAGCTAAAAATAATCTGATCAGCTTTAATGTAATCAGTGATGTTATTTCAGGTTGAAGCCCACGTACATGTCTGCCTGCGACCAAGATGAACCCCAAAATTTAGTTTTTGTGTATATTATTATATAATGTATAACATCATATGGTATTGGTGTCTACTGGATTAGTGACTAAATATTAGGAACTTGTACACTCCCTGTACTCAGACAGTGAATCACAGATGAGAAATGGAAAAAGTAGACTGGATAAAGTTTTGTCTAAAATGTTAAAATTTACTTCAGTGCTGTTATTTCTGCAATGAAAATATTAAGTAATCCCAGTGAAAATATTCAGTTTAGATTTTCTAATTAATATCTGATGGTGCAGGTGTTTGTTTAAATTGAGCAAATGGTGTATCTTAAAGTAAGTTATTGAATTTGGCACATAACCTTTACTCAATGTTTTGATTTCACTTACTGTATAGTGCAGGTCAAACTTCAGGCAGACATCGAAGTACTGTATAAGTTTTATTAAATTCTGTCCAGCCAGTTTTGGGTGATGCTGAGGGGGAGCATCCCCCAGGTTTCAGGTCCTCCAATGCATGAAATATAAAGATATCCTTGAAAGAGCGAGTGCTGACTAATGTAGAGACAAAACCTTAAAAAAAATATATATATATATTTTGATAGATGAGCATGTATTGCCATGTGATGATGTATGTGGTCCTGAACACAGGGTGCAGCAGAATCCCAAAAACGTTATCAATGCATATTTGGTCCATTCTGTCTAGGTGGGAGGAGCTTAGTCTATCACAGTGATGCTAGCCGCTCACGTATGTAGAAGAGAACAGATAGCTCTTTGATCAGTGTGTGTGGCACAGCCCGGTCACACAATAGTTATCTGTTTTATTAGCTTGTTTCTCTAAGGAACCCTATTCACCCTCTCCAACTAATGATTGCTAAAGCACAGAGATGGGTGAAGTACACAAGCCCTGTACGTGAGAAAAAATGAGAGATACCCTAATTAAAATATTACATAAGTAAAAGTAGAAATTTTCCATTTACAGTTCAACTTAAGCAAAAGTACAAAAATGCTTGCCCTCAAATTTCTATAAGTATCAAAAGTATGGAGTTTGTATTGGCTAAATGAAGCCTTTAAGTCTCTTTCTCTCTTACCACTATAAATACTACACACCATTGTGGTTATGTAACGCAATGCCATGCAGAAAGTACCGATGCTTGTTGAAGATATAAATAAAAAGTGTCCACTAATAAAATTACTCAAGTAAAGTACAGACATGTGAAATATGTACTTGAGAACAGTAACAAAATAGATGTAAAATAAATGTCATCTTCCACCTTTGCCAAACACTACTTATTATACTGTAATACTTACTTATATATTAAGTGGCTTGTTCATAATTGTGAAACTATCCACCCAGTGCACTCTTCATTTCTTAAGGGTTGCATGTTCCTTTGTAGGACTTCTTCATGGCATGTGTTCTACTTTCAGGGGCACCCAGAGCAATTGAGTTTAACTCTGTGAAGGAGGTGCTGCTGTCTCTGAAATCTATAAAGGCCCTGCATAGTCTGCATCTCTGGGCTCTAACTATAGGTCAGAGCCTGGTTTCTGTCCATGTGGCCATTGGTGAGAGACTTGCATTTTACTATTTCACAAGAGAACTTGTTTAATAATAATCGCATTTGTGCTGTTCTTAATATTGATGCGTGTGTTTAATCAGAAGAGAATGCAGATCCTCAAAGTGTGCTAAAGGAAGCTACAGAGCTCCTGCAGACCAAGTTCGGCTTCTGCAGCACCACGATTCAGATAGAGCACTACACTGAGGACATGGCTTACTGCACCATGTGCCAGGATCCCCTGGACTAACATCAGCAAGAAAATCTGGTGAGAAAAGCCGTCCTGAAAGTGGCCTGTCCAAAACATGTGTACCCTGTTTGTTGGAACCAGAAATGCTGCTGCTGATGTATTATCAGGCACTTTTTACTTGCATTCTGTGTCAGTACATATAGAGATACTGCCATCCTTATGCATTTCCTAAAAAGCTTTCTTGAAAACATGCTGAGTATACTCCACACCATGCACACATGCGCACGCAGTGTCAATATTCTGGAGTACCGAAGAAAAATATGAATAGTCTCTTACCAAACAGAGGAAATAAACAGCTATCTTGCCCTCTACTGACCACCTCAAGGTCTTCTTTGTATAATTGGACCACATTGTGACAAGCAACCACATACTGTAAATGCCACTTAAAGCTGTTTTCTTTGCTTGCTTTCAAACAGAGAATGGACACAATGGCCCCTAATCATCAGTAGGGTCAAATCTGAAAAGCAGTGCACGGAACGACCTTCTCCTGTTCAGCACATCTCCGTGATCAAACTCCCGTCTTGATGGAGTGCATTATAATTTGATGCTTGAATTTAAACAATTAAATAAATAATTACATAATCAATCATTGCAGGAAGTAAGCACAGTAGTAACAATGAAAATAAATAAGATGCATCAGAGCACATGGAAACCTCTTACAATATATGTATATATATCTATCATATATATATATATATATATATATATATATATATATATATATATATATATATATATATATATATATATATATATCTCATGGGTGTGCAGGTTGTGAATGTTAATTGCAGGGCAGAGGTATAAGTTGAGCTAAAGGCATATTATCAATATTATAGGAGACCTCATGAATGTGCACTTTGACGAACCACACACTCTCATGATGACTGCACATTTTAAGTGTTATTTTATAAAAAAAAAATCAGTATTATTTGAATCAAGTATTTATAGTGTTTATTTCAGTCATGTTAAATTTATCAGGTTCCGTTTTTGGCCAGCATCTCGGAGCTCCGCCAGCTGGGAAACTTTTGCTTCCCGATGTTTCTAAAGGACTTTATTAGAAAGAGTCTATTCCTTAGATTCCCTGTTTTGCACATTTTAATGAGTTCCATGCTCTATTACACCTACTTCTGTTTAGAAAAAGGTTCTAGCTGATTAGTTAGATCTGGTGTATTGGGAGCTGAGAAAACATTAAGATGTCCAGGGCATCCTCTAAGACTTCAACTTTTTTGTAATATATATTTTTGCGCTCTTTATTTACTTCAGTTTGTTTTATTTTTGATTTATAAAAGCATGGCCGCTGAATGACTTCCTATTACTTGAACCATTATAGCAATATCTGAATAAATTCATGTGTGTTACCGATACAAGGGTAAATATGGGCGTGTACATCTACAAGAGACTAGTAGCTGAAATCGATTTGTGATTTATGCTCAAATCACGTGAATAAGTTCCTTACTGATTTGTTGATGCATCACTGTATGTGGCTTTGATGGATTTGTACTCTTGTTACTTTTACTTACTTTACCTTATACTTTTTTTTTTTCCTTTAGATTTTTAGTGTTCTGTCTTGCCAGAGAGTGAAACACTTCCAGCACCTCTAACACCACAGGCAGGAAACTTATGGAGTGAAAGACATTCAAAAAACAATTCTCCTGAAAAAACAGTTTTATGAGTCAATTGGTTGCTTCTTTAATCAGAGAGACAGTAAACCATTCTATTGCGAGATATAACTGAAGCCCCAAATACTACCACATATGGGATAAGCGTCAGCCTGCAGTACACATCAGGGAAGTTACCGTGTGATGAAGTTATGCTCTTATTGTCGGCTTTGAGTGCAACCACACTGCCATAACTTTCAGCAGTTTTGACTGCCACATTCCAACGTGTAGCTCAGTGCTGCCATGTCCCCTGTGTTCTTCCTGTAAGGGGACTGAATAGGTATGCTATTTTATCTAATCAGTGATGCCCATTTGGAATGGAAAATATGTTTAAACATCATATCGCTAGGAAAATTATCGTTAAAGGTGGTTAATTGATCATTCATGTTTCAAATATTCACCTTTTTAGTATCATTGAAAGGACATGGCATGCTGAATGAATAACCATATAATGTATAATATTACCAACACAACTGAGTTTTAGTTGTTTATACTGTATCTGTGACATCACAGTAGTTTCATATCATTTAAAGCAAACCGATGTCTGGAAAGGAGGCATGGCTGTGTAGTGGTTAACACTCTGGCACCTTCAGCGTGGAGGGTGTTGGGTCTGTTGTGCATTTTGCATTTCCAGATTACCTGTAGTGGGTGAATGATTGATTGTGTGAGCTTGTACAGAGTGTAGCCTACCTTGTGCCCCGAGCCCCCTGGGATAGGCTCCAGGCCTGCCCTGACCCTGAATAGGATAAGCGGTATAGAGAATGAGTGAGCGTGACTTCACAGCCAGTCACTCATGCCTTCTTTATACCACTAATCCTGAACAGGTTCGTGGGATGCCTGGGCACCAATTAGCTTAATCTGAATGTCGTTGAACTGTGTGAGGAAACCAGAGCACCCGCCAACATGGAAAGCCAGTGCACAGAGACCTGAGAGCGGGATTCAAACGCTTGACCGTGGATGTGTGAGGCCACAGTGCTAACCACTACGCCACCCGTGCCACCTACACCATGTCACACTCGTCTTCATTTCTCAAAATCCTGATCAAACGTCATCATTCAACAAGCATATTCACATCCCAGTAGTTTCCTTATAAACAAACAAAAAAGAAAAAGCAGGCAATGTTTTTTTCATTTTGTATTGGCCAGGAGCTTAAACAAACGACTTAGATTATTTTTTTAGATCCTCATATAAGAAGGGCCACTCCCCTGGCTTGTGTGGCTCAGCAGTATGGGATTAAGTTGGATTTTAAGACAAGAGAGTTGATGTGACTAATCATAGATGAGGTGGAAATGGGTTTAGATTTCAGTTTGATTTGGACCTTAAATGTTAATTAATTCATCTTCTGTAACTGCGTTACTCTGGTCAGGATCCTGCCGTGGTATACAATCAGAAAGTGTGTGTGTCCCAAGCATACTGAAAGGCTTAACAGTGATCCAAGCTAAGGATACAAGTCTTTGCTGTTCTAATAATATAATAATAAGCTCCACTCTTCTGGCAAGGCTTTCCACTGGATTTCTGGGAGTACATGAACATCCATCCAGTTCTCCAAGCACTCGTTTCTATGTGAAATTGATGAATAAGGGCCATTATCTCCAGTCGTTATGCAAATCCTCATCATGTAGTTGTTGTGCTTTAAGGTCTGCTTTAAAGTGTTTAAATATTGTGGGCTGCACTGTAAGTAAAGAAAATGTAATAAAATGGGTATTATACTCGAGAAATACCCAGTGAGGCAAGGCACACTTGCATGAGTGCTGTTTTAAGCCGAGTACAAACTGCCAATCAAAAGATTTCTTATTAAAAGACTTCACTGTCTTGCTGAAGTACTTTCATGTATAATGAATCACTTTTGATAAAACTGATATATTTTTTTCACTTAAACATTTTAGCATACCATGCCATAATGAACAAGTGATAAAAGATGGACCAATTAATAAATTTGCATATTTTTTTAACAACAGTGCTGCACTTAATGCATGTTCAGCACTGGCAGAAAATCCAGTAGCTTAATATACAATCAGGTCCATCAATTTGAGTGCAAAGAGATTTCTTTTGGCATTTGGGTTCTGTACAGCCCCACATTCAATTTTAAATGAAACATTAAAGATGATGCCACCCGAAAATGTGTCATTAACCATTCAGGAATTATAGTAATTTCTCTCTCTCTCTCTCTGTCAAACACACACGCGCACATATTTTGTGCGGGGCTCATAAATAATAGAACAAATGGCTGTGCAGTTGCATGACCAGGTGTAGCCTGTTCCCACTCTAGGCCTAATCAGGCAGATAAAAGGCCTGGAGGTGGTTTTGAGTGTTACATTTACATTGGGTAGCTGTTTACCTGAACTCTCAACATGAGTTATCAATACACATGCAGGAGGCCAAAAAGAAAATAAACCCATCACAGAGGCCGTGAAAACAGACAGTGATTCTTGATCTGTCATTTCTAAAGTCTACAGTTAAGAGAAAGCTTTATGAAGTAAATACAGAGGTTTCACAAACAAGGTGTAAACCACTGGCCACGAAAGGCCAGATTAGACTTTGACTTTGGACTGATTCATTTAAATGCAAAATTAGCTTGTACATGAAGATTGAGAAGAAAAAAGAACAACTCACCACATCACCTGTCCATCATGGTAGTGCAGTGTTATGGCTGCCAATAGAACTGGATCACTGGTCTTTATTGATGACCCGACTGCTGATAAAAGTAGCAGGATGAATTTCCGAAGTGTGTAGCGTCTGCTCAGATTCAGCCAAATGCTGCAAAACTGACCGGACACCGCTTCATATTGTTGATGGTAATAACCCAAAACATACATAAAAGTTGGCAAAAGAAATGGGAAATTCTTCCCTGGCCAATTCAGTTTCCTGCTCTCAACCCAGTAGAGCATGCTTCTCACTTACTGAAAACAGCTGCAGTAAGGGCCTGGCAAAGCATCTCGAGGACGAAATCTTGGCCACATCCATGGGTTCCAGACTTCAGTCACTGACTGCAAAGGATCTTTATCCAACTATTAAAGTCAATCCTTATATATATATATATATATAGTTTTTAGTTTGTTCCATTATTTATGAAATTCAAATTGTTTGTATGACAGTGGCTATAATTCCTTCCTGACTGGTTAATGACCGATTTTGCCAAATCACTTTAATTAAAGATGAAAGTGTGGAATCCACTCTTATCAACGTGTTTCCTGTCAAATTCAATGTGGTAGTGTACAGGGACCAAATGCCAAAAACAACTAAGTTATTGGACCTGACTGTTTTATGATGATGAAAGAAAGTCTAAGCAGAGTATAAACTCTATTATATAAAATTTAAGCAGAGTATAAAATCTATTTTTGCTCATTGTAATAAAACTACAATGATGAGATGCTTCAAAAGCTTCTAAATCTGACAATAGATTATGCACTTCGTCAGATCTCTTCCCATGCTTCTCATGCAACTGTGGATTAGTGTAACCACAATACTGCAAAAATACAGGTTTCGGCTTTATTTTTTAAAATATTTTCACGTGCTCATGTTCTCACGTGTGCACGATTTGTATTTCATAATTGTGATCTCAATGTTGAATAATCAAATTCTGATGAATTCAGACCTCTGCTATGAACTGAATTTGGAAGAAAAATGGAACTGGTAAATATCCTGTATCACTTTTAGATGAGGCTCTGGAGCCGTATCTGAGAAGAAGCTAGGATTTTTCTTTAGATATTAGATTTTTATTAAAATAAAGTATTATAACATTCAGGAGTTAATTTTCCCACAATACATGGCAAAATTAAAGATGCGTTACAACCAAAAAGATTACCGTGCGACGCTCACCAGACGAATACACCAAACTAGAGTGCAAAAGAATCCTCAACCCAACGTTAAATACAAGGCAGAATGTCAGTTAATCAGTCACGCTTCTGATGTGTCCGGTGTTTTTGTGCTATGTTGGAAGTCAGTGTTATTCCGTGAAAACTGCGTCTGTCTGCCAAAAGTCCTTATGAATGTGTGTATATACTGTATGTTTATGTATGTATTTTGCCTATTGTATAAAGTCCTTTGTGTAAATGTTTTATGGTGGTATTATATGTATCAACATTATCATTTGTCACTACGCATTTAATAAAAGTGAGCTTTTTGTAAACCATAATAAAACAAACAAGCTGAAAAAGAAAAAGCCCTAAGAAGTGTTAGACACTTTGTGTCACTCTGTGGTGATGGGTCTTACCCTCAGCTGCCCAGAGAAATAACGGATACTCAGGATTTGATTCAACAAAGTGTACATACAGAGCTAATTTTATCATGAGATTAAATAACTGAAAATCTCAAAGCGCTGTGTTAAGCACTCTTATTAATGAGCCTGAACTTGTTTGTGTTTAGATGCGTGTCTGTTGGAGCTAATTACAGTTCTAATTAAAGGCAAGAAAAACGAGCAGGTGTTCAGCTCTAATGGCTCACACTTCATCACAAAAAGCTATTAAGTTTGGAAGGCAACTGTAGCTCAGTGCTGACCAGCGACTGAGGCTCAGTAAAACACTGTGCAAGATGGTACAATATGAATAGATTCAGGGCAACTTTCCAGAAACATGTATATTTTCCTTTTGGGTCAGTCATTAGAGCACATGGACAGTAAGGACTTGTAATTCTGACTGAGAGAATAGACATATGGTGGCCCTAAAGTACAAAACTATAAATACACACAAAAAAAGTTGTTTTGTGAAATCTTATTTGTATTTAAGAGCCACCGTAGAGAAAGGACAAAAAAGTAATCCAAAATTTACTTCAGGCTCATTTAATTAGGACAAAAGCACATTATACAAAAAGACTTGATACATTTTAAGAGACATTTACATATAAATAAAAACCAAACCCAGAAAGTCTTCATTTTAGAAATACTATAGCAGTTCAAAAGTGCTGTTGATGTAATTTCATAATATCAGTATTCCAGCCATTAATAAAAACAAAGTACACAAAATATAAAACCTTTCACACACTGTATCAAAATAGTGCTATCTTTTCCAGTCACCAAAATAAGTTAAGTCTTTTTTATATATATATTTATATAAAAATCTGTTACTCTATGTAAAGTCATTTAAGAGTAAAAACAAAGGATTAGACTTTAATGGATATGTACCACACTATAAAGCCTGTACTGGCTGAGTGTGTTTACATGGCTTCTAGGGCACTGGCGTCGTCTCTGCCATGCACTGGTGGACTTCAGTAGGGGATGCGTCATCTTCCTGAGAGCAGAACATGGTGCTGAACTGTGCTTGGGCCTCGCGAATGAGTTTATGCATAACAGGACCGTCTATGCCAATAAGACAGTGAAGACGCACTAAGCCTGACTGGCCGGCCGACAACACCCAGCTGTAAGAGTCCATGTTTGGATTGAAGCACACCTAGAGAGGGAAAAGTGTTAATCATGCTGTGCAGTTTTTACAGCACAAATATGCTGAAGTGAAGCATATTTAGATCGGACACCTAAAATTCTAAAGCTTGTATACTTGAAGAAAGGTTTGATATAATTTGAATAGCATCATAAGGAGGACAGACATTGGGAAGAGTGTGTTTATTATTTTGGCCACAAAGGACACTTTGAATCATGTTAAAAGGCAACCGTGGAGAGACAGACATGAGCACCAGGTCTGTTGCCATTTTAGAAAACAGTACAAATTGCTTATAATTGTATCTATTCAGGAATTATTGAGGATTAAGATTTAATGTTGATAGCAAAAGCTTATTTTTATGGATAATATATCAATATTTCATAGACAACATGTTTCTATTTTATATCCACAAGTTTCGAGATTTCCCCTGATGTTCTTACCTTATAGAGAGCATTCAGAGGCAACTGATCCACTAAAAGCAGGCCTTTAGTCTCTGATGCTTGCAGCTGCTTCAAGATAGGCTTGTGTTGAAATTTTTTAAAAGATCTCTGTGTAGGAAAGAAAGAACAGCAAGTTAATGTGCAGGTTTTCAGACCAAAAAAAAAAAAAAAAAAAAAATCCTTAAAATTGAAATGTCATGGATCCATGTCAGCAAAAAAGGATATGTCACTCTATACTGCACAATCCTAACCCCTGTAAACATATTAATGTAAAAATGGCTAAAAATGCTCTGGGGTTTAATATATCTAGGTAAGCTTCAAGCAGGCAAGCATTTAAGATGCAAGTTCTAGGTTATGTTCAGAGCTGGAACGGTGGTCACCCTTTTACAATACAGGTTGTTTAACAATGGCAGTCGAGAAGGTCTGTGCAAGGTCGAGGTTGATGGGGAAAACTTCATTAGCCCCAGTTAAACAGGTCTGACTTGAGTGTGTACATAAATGTGAGAAATTGACATGTTCATGTTCATTGGTGCATGACGATGGAGGAGTGGAGCACAGGACAGAAAGGGACACCACTGCAGCGTCACCACGGTAGGAGGTGGGCGAGAATTAATTAAGTTGATTCTTTGAACTGAACTGAGAAATGGTTGAGAGTAGATAGATTGAATTATCCATGTACATGTTATTGTGAAAAGAGATTCATAATTACATCAGCATAGGATGGCACACTGGAGAGGGATCTAAACGCTATGTGATTGAGTGAAATGACTATTTTAGATTGTTTTCAGTGTCATGATACGACAGATACTAAACACATACTAAACACAAAGTTTTAGTCATAACAATTATATGGAACTGCTCTTTGCAAATTATGCCAAGGCACGGCTGGCACATTAAGGAAAAACGACAGACTTGTTTAATCATCAAGAAAGCACTGAGTATGGAAGAAGTCAGATAACACACTCGTGTGTAACCGTCCACAGTCAGTCAGATCCATAAATATTTGGACACAGACAATTGCTATTACTTGTCTACAAAAGTATTAACATAGTGGAATTTTTTTTAATTTATAATAGACTTCAAAAGTTAACACTTTGGGTTTTGATTTGAGGCTATTTCCCTCCAAGTCAGGTGATCAGTGTGATCTAATCAATTTGTCCTTGAATGGAATAAAAGGTAGAATGTTTTTTTTGGGTGGGGAAAATCAACTAGAAGAATTCCAGTGCTCTTGGTGAGGTTGGGTTTGTTGATTGCACCACCACAAGAAAAATGAACTCTCCTAAATCCTAGAGAAACTCTACAATGTATGTCAGTTTCTGACCACAATTCATCATAAACAAGAATGCCATGGCAATATTAGGGCGTACAATTATATTTTTTACTGGCCTTTTTCTAGGGTTATAACAGCTTGGATATTAATACTGATTCATTTTGCTCGCTGAATTCTAAGCACGGTTCACACATTTCCATTATGGCTGAGGCTCCAGAGGCTTAAAGTTACCATGCTTTATCCACTCTGTATCCAGTTTGGTGCTTATTGTCCTGTGGGAACACTAAAGTTTCTCCAAGTTCCAACTGTACAGATGATAATTTGGGGTTCTGCTGAAGAACACTGAGGTTCTCCTCCTTCATGATTACACTGTGGAATGCCCCAGTTCCACTGGCAGTAAAATATCAGCAAAGCATGATGCAACTATTACCAAGTTTAACAGCTGATATAGTATTCTTGGGTTTGTGAATGCCTCCCTCACATTTAGTCCTCCGAACATACATCTGGTCCAAACTTTCCTCCATTTCATGGCATGGTAAATTAGCTCCACCTCCAAATAACTTAGCTTGAACTGAACTTAGCTTGAATTTGTTTAGAAATGGCTTCAAACCATTAAATCTGGTAATGTGGAGGAAAACGTACAATGTCAACCCTTCATTCACTAGAAAAATCTGACCCAAACTGTCTATATACAGTAACAAAAACCAACAAAAAACTCATGTTAATTTAGGAAATTCTGATGTCCCCTGAGGCTGCGGAGATCCTGAGGGACTGCTTTGGGAGCACTGAGTGGAGTGTGTTGCAGAAGCCTTGTTGTGAAAACAAGGCTTGACAGGAGAGGGAGTAAGGGAGCCTTGTAGAGGATTTTGTGGTCTGGTGCAAGATGAATAATCTGTGGGTGAACACTTCTATTTTTTTCTTCCCAGACAGCACAGGCATATTAAAAGATGGCGATGCCACGATTCATCAGGCTCAAATTGTAAAAGAGTGGTTCAGGGAGTATGGGACATTGTTTTCACACATGCTTTGGCCAACACAGAGTCCAGACCTTAACCCCATTGAGAATCTTTGGAATGTGCTGGAGAAGGCTTTACACACCAACTTTACATCTAAATTTCTAACACGTTTAATAAATTTAAGCGCTGTTCAGGTCTTTCAACAATCTAATCCATGAATCTAAACATTTCAAGTAGATGATTTATAAGTAAAAGTATCGATATTCAGAAATAAGTACAAAAAGGCACTCACAAGGTCCATGTCGAAAAAGCGGAGGTAGTATTTTTTCTTTGCCACTCTGTAGGCCTGCTGGGTGGCGTCAGGCTCTTCCACATTTTCCTCCTCTGGCTGATCTTCTAATCTCTGACCAGTCTCAAACTGTGCCATCTCTGTTATGTACACCGGCTATGTACGGAAAAGGACATTTTACAATTCTGATATGTTACCAATATCTCCTGGAAACCTGAAGATCTACTGAATTATCCTACTTTTACTTTTATTCTTATCAAATTGAGTTTCCACTAGACAAATAAAAGTATATAAAGTACATAATAAACAGCATTGGATCACTTTCACTGAGATCTTAGACATCAATTATTTTATTTAAAGCTGTTAGATCTGTGATCTTCTGAACGGCACATGCTAAACCCTAGAAGGAAATCATGCCTGAATCAGGAACATACAAATCGATGTCTCTTGCTGTTGCCGTAGTTGCAGTTTGGGTCACACAGCACAGAGCAAACAAACTCTCCAATGTTGTCCCCGACCACACAGCAGTTCATCCAGTCGGACACAGACAGGCTCTGTGGCAATGAAGAGAGAGAGAGAGAGAGAGAGAGAAAGAAAATCTTGAAGCCATTGCTTTTAGGTGACATAAATTTTAGGAAAATTTTAAACATACAAGGGATCTCTCGAACATTTATGTATAGTATCTCACCCACACAGTAGCTTTCCTTGTACAAACAAATAAAGGCTTACAACCGAAGTAACCTGAGTCAAGGTAGTGAAGTCCTTGTTGCCCAAATCTACAAAGAGAATGTTGTGTTAAAGGCACATAATTTGGAATACATATAATCCGAACAATACAACAACTGACTATTTAACTTTACATACAGTGAACATCACCTTGCGTAGTAAACACTCACGTGGCATAGCAGGACTCCTGAGTGAGAAAAGCTCCTGGCCACATTACAGGCCAGGACACATCAGTGGGCAGGAAGCGCTTTACTGTCTTCAGTGGAGTGTCGGTCTTATTCAGGTTCCACAGTTTAACCATGCGATCGTCACCTACTGTAACCATTAATTCACTGTGCATGAAAAAAAATAAGAGAAAATGTGGCTCAAAGTTTCCTTAAGTGTCCAAATATTTTGGGACCTTTTAAACGAATTAATAAATTGCATTTACATGTGAAACTCGAAAAATTTGAATATCATGCAAAAGTTCATTTATTTCAGTAATGCAACTTAAAAGGTGATACTAATATATGAGATAGACTCATTACATGCAAAGCAAGATAAATCACGACTTGAACTGTCATAACTGAGATGATTATGGCATATACATCTCATGAAAACCGCAAATACACAATCTCAGAAAATTAGAATATTACATGCAATCAATAAAACAAGGATTGTAAATAGAACAATATCGCACCTCTGAAAAGTCTAAGTATGCATATGTACTCAGTACTTAGTTTGGGCCCTTTTGCAGCAATTACTGCCTCAATGCAGCGTGGCATGGAAGCCATCAGCCTGTGGCACTGCTGAGGTGTTATGGAAGACCAGGATGCTTCAATAGCGGCCTTCAGCTCTTCTGCATTGTTCAGTCTCATGTCTCTCATCTTTCTCTTGGCAATGTCCCATAGATTCTCTACGGGGTTCAGGTCAGGCGAGTTTGCTGGCCAATCAAGCACAGTAATCCCATGGTCATTGAACCAGGTTTTGGTGCTTTTGACAGTGTGGGCAGGTTGTATCCCCATAAAGCTCATCTGCAGAAGGAAGCATGAAGTGCTCCAAAAACTCGTGGTAGATGGCTGCGTTGGCCCTGGACTTAATGAAGCTCAGTGGACCAACACCAGCAGATGACAAGACTCCCCAAATCAACACAAACTGTGGAAACTTCACACTGGACTTCAAGCATCTTAAAGTGTGCCTCTCCATTCTTCCTCTAGACTCTGGGTCCTTGGTTTCCAAATGAACTGTCATTAAATGAAAAGTTGTTCTCATCAGAAAAGAGAATTTTGGACCACTGAGCAACAGACCAGTTCTTTTTTTCTTTAGCCCAGGTAAGACGCTTCTGACATTGTTTGTTGTTCAGGAGCGGCTTGACGAGAGAAATACGACATTTGAAACCTATCCAGGATCCGTCTGTGTGTGGTGGCTCTTGATGCACACCAGCCTCAGTCCACTCCTTGCGAAAGTCCCCAAAACTTTTGAATGGCTTTTTCCTGACAATCCTCTCCAGGCTGCAGTCATCCCTGCTGCTTGTGCACCTTTTTCTTCCACACCTTTCCCTTCCACATAACTTTCTATTAATGTGCTTTGATACAGCACTTTGGGAACATCCAACTTCTTTTGCAAGTACCTTTTGAGGCTTTCCCTCCTTATGGAGGATGTCAATATGTCAATGATGCTTTTCTGCACAACTGTCAGGTTAGCAGTCTTTCTCATGATTGTGCTTCCTACTGAATCAGACTGAGAGACCATTTAAAGGTTCAGGTTCTCAGTTATGGCTTAATTAACTGATTAGAGTGGGACACTTTGAGCCTAGAATACTGAACCTTTTCACAATATTCCAATTTTTTGAGATTGTGAACTTGGGGTTTTCAAGAGCTGTAAGCCATAATCTTCTCAATTATGACAAATCATGGCTTGAACTATCTTACTTTGCATGTAACAAGTCTATCTCATATATTAGTTTCACCTTTGCATTATTGAAATAAATGAACTTTTGCACGATATTCTAATTTTTCGCGTTTCACCTGTAGACCTACAGGAGACTGCCGCATGAAGTGTGAGAGGAATGTTGTGATAAACCAAAACTGGTACCTTGAAGCCCTGCACCAGCTGAGGCGGCGAATGGTGTTGTCATGTGCCAAGAAGCAGTGGTAGGGGTAGAGGGAGACAGATCTATTCGTAGATCTAACTTTAAGCAAAGGAGACTTAGTGCTCAGATCCCATAAAGCCACCATACCTAGAGAAAAATGTGGAGGGGAAAAAAAACAAAACAAAAAACGTTTTTTGGGAGGGCAAAGACAACCCTGTCCTGCCTCGTTGATTGGTTAAGGAAGGTAAAGGAGGGTCATGGCCAAACATAGTTATTAGCTTTAACATTATTATGACTTTGAAATAAAATTATCTAAATTGTGGATACACATGTCCTGTGCGTAATAGCAGAGATACTTCTTAACCCCTGTGTATGTTTTGTGAGTGAAGGCATTTCATGAATGGAAGGTTAGCATGGCTTTATTTAGCATGCCCTGCTCCAAAGAAAGACAGGGGGGATATTAAGGTCCATATAGAATTAGAAATATCCCTCAACATACTGCATAACCATATACAACAATTCATTTTATTGTTTTTTCTATGCACACAGGCAACTTGTTAGCCATCATGACCACTGTCTGTCCTGAAAACTAGGAAAAAGTAGCACTGAGGATGGGGCTTCAAAAAAGCATGGTCTTGCTAGTCGGAATGGCTTCACAAGTTACACTTGGGTCTAATTACTGAATCCTGGACAGAAGGGGTAAAATCAGCAGGAAAAACATACAAAAGTGTGTTAAGAAGTGAGGTTGCTAGATTTAGTCCAGGACACAAATGTCCCAATGTGCTGTGCAGCTATTTCATAAAGAACCACAGCTGGCTGTGTAAACTGCTCGCAAGCTTGTGCTGGAGTTCACAACGCATGAAAGATGAGAGAAATCGGTAGATGTCTTCTGATTTCCTTTCCTCTTGGTAGAGTCAGACATGAGCCAATCAGTCAAATGTAGGTGTATCCTTATAATAGTGTCCTCAACAAAGACAAGGCTGTTTGCAAGACAAGGCTGTTGTTGACTGATCTCTCTTGTACCTTTGTCCTTAGAAAAGAACTCATAAGGACCGGGGGCTGGCAACTGAGATCCCTGCTGGAGTTTGTACCCTTGCAGTACCATTGTCATTGCTACTCTCATTTCTACCCTGCTCCGTTAAGAACAGACTACTTTATATCCTTTATTAGGGTGTGTGGTTCCATTTATTGAGTAGGTTATGGGCATTTAAATACTTTCACAAAGTTTGATGATGTGGCCCTGCAAATTTAAATAAATACCTGGATGTTTTTAGAGCCTTATGGTGGCAGGCTCAAAAACTGACCTTGGCACACAAGGTTTTTACAGGACTGAAATGCACAAGGCAGGGTAGAACTGACAAATCACATCAAAACAGAAGAGATGACCCATTACGTAGTAATCAACCAAATCCTGGTTAGGGGCCAGGTACTTTATTGAGGGGAATAAGAGCCCAGGGTTCCTCCTCTAGAAGCTCTCAGTGTGAGACAAGAGGTACAGCAATTCCCTTTGATACCAGCTGTTGGGCCTTTACCATCTCTTTGTATTTTCCCTTCTGAACCAGCAAGAGTGCTATAACACTAAATGACAATTTTTTGGCTTTTATCATGGACTGAAAACCCTGATAGCAGTGTTGAGTATGTACAGCGATCTATATGAATAACCATTTGTCCAAAAATAAACTGAATACACGTTACCATTTGACAAAAGAAATATAGAAGAGATTATTATAAAAGAAAAGATTACCATCGCAGAAGCCTGCAGCCAGGACGTTGTGAGGTTTAACTGGTAGCCAATCGAGAGCAAAACAGAGTCCACTGCGGCCGTTGTGATCCGCCTGGCTTGAGCCAACCTTCAGAGTCATGATGCGCTCCACCTACACAGAGACACGAATGCAAGACTCTAAAGCAAAAGTTTTTTTTTTTTTTAACTTAAAGTGTCTTACAAAAGATTATAATATGGAAGGCACTGACATTTTTACTTCACTGAGCAGGAGGCTGGCAAAAAATACTCATTTTTGCAGCATTTGACTGAATCTGAGCAGAAGGTAAAGTTCTGTACATTTAAAAATTAATTGAGCTGATACACAACAGTGACCTGGCTCCACCAGCAGCCGTACACACATGCCAGAACACTACCACCTTCATGTTTGACAGATGATGTGGTGCGGTTTGGAACACGATTCCTTCATTTCCTTCTTCATATTATTCTGTTCCAGTAATTCTGGAACAAGGTAACCTTGCATCAGAACCAGGCAGGCTTGAATAAAGAGTTTTTTTTTTTTTTGGAAGAGTTTAATCTGGTCTTGCTTTTCTTAAGTGTTCCCACTGGTTTGCATCTTGAGGTAAACCTTCTGTATTTAGATTCATAAAGCCATCCCTTGATTGAAGAATTTGACTTTGAGGGTACTCCTATCTCCTTGAGTGTGTTATTGACTTGGCTAGATGTTCTAGTGCAGAATTCTGTCATCTTCCACATGTGTTTTTTTTGTGGTCTTCCAGGCCTTTTGATGTTCCTGAGTTTGCCAGGGCATTCCTTCTTTTTTGGTACCAAACGTACCAAACTGCTGATTTGGCCACTTTAAATCTTTTCTTTTTTATCAGCCTAATGATGATGTCCTCCACTTAAATCAGCACCTCTCTGGGATACATATTGAGAGTTCCCAGGAATAAAATGCTACTGAACGCAAATTCAGCCCTTAAAATCACCTCCAGACCTTAATAAATAATAATATATCTACACAGCAGGCCACAGCTAGCAACCAAATTGCTTATTTGCCCGATCACTTTTAACCCTGTGACAAAAGATTAATGCTGAAAAACTGAAAACTACGGACTATGCTCATTTTCATAACTTGCAGACCATGTACGTTAATATGTTGGAGATCTAACAAAGTTCTCATGAAACAAAGAAAGGTAAATTCATTTTTCATACATTTTTCCAGTCAAACAGTAAAATTTTAAAACATTGCTGATCACTTCAAATAGCTTATTGAAGTAAGGTCAAATGTAAGGATGTCCCTCTGAATGAGGATTTTATAAAGAGATTATTATTTGTTGAATATAAATTTATATTTCGGTTTAAAAGCCCAATATACTCAAAGGACATGTGAATGATGAATGAATGATTTTTTAAAAAACTTTCCTAAATCATTTCTTAAAAATCAAAACAAATCAAATGAAAATCTTTCTATTACGTACTAACCATTGAACTGGAGGTCACACACAAACTCCTGCATGCATGCTACATTACAATGATTAAATACCAATTTATATATTTTGGGCATTGAGATAAACAAGAGAAGTAATCAGCCAGTGTAACGCAGTGCAAGACAGATGCTGTAATTTTTATATATGAAGATAATGATAAAGCTGTAGAATAATTATTGACTTACCTGGTATATCTGTAGTCCCTGGCTGCTCTCTCCTATTGGGAAACACATTAATGGCTTTTATCATCTCTGTACAGGCACTCAGAGAGAGATTACCATTCAGTCTGACCACACATTCATCATTCGAGTTTAGCAATAGGACACAATGAACTGATGTGAACATGAACACTGAATTAAAAACCTCCATTCAAACTGATCAGTAATTATATCTCTTTTACATTATTAGCAGCTCGAGAGAATTTTTATTTAAAGGATTTGACAGAATGTAAAACATAATGAAAGTGTTTGACTGTTTGAGTGTGTAATGAAAAGGATTTCGAATCATAAACTCTGGGATGGAACTGATCAGGCTAGTAAAACATGTCATACGTTTTATCTCATACGCAAGTAGCATCTCTCAGTTTGACTAGCAGTGCCAGGAGGAAAACCTGTCAGCTATGAGGCCAAAAAAATAATTGCTTCAAACACCAACAGCTACCTTGCAATGCATCTTTTTTGTCATTTCCATTACAAATCTTGACAGGAAACAATCTACAAATAATCTTTCGCTGAGAGAGATGAGGAGCCCGCATCCTGTTCGTATCTTGCAGACGAGCTGCTTAGAAATAAAAATCGGGGGGGGGGTGGGCTACGCACTAAACATGTGTGCATGTGAGATTTTGCTTTTGTTCAGGGTCAGAGCCTACTAATTCAGCCCAGCAGAAGAAAATACATGTATACAAATGTGCAGTACTATAGTGAACACAATTCAGCTCACACATGACAGCACATCATTTTCTGTAATTTTTAATACAGTAATACAAGACGCACTATTGTTTTTACCACATCTAATCCACAAGGGCGCAGGCGCACACACACACACACACACACACACACACACACACACACACACACACACACACGGTTGTAAAATGGGATGTAGAGGTGCTCATGTGTCAAGCTTGCAATGATAGGGGTACCCTGCCTTGTGGTGGGGGATGTTAAATAGTTTTTAGTAGGTAATGATTGCTTGGGTCACTGAGCCAAGCTGGCGTGTGTGTGTGTGTGTGTGTGTGTGTGTGTGTGTGTGTGTGTGTGTGTGTGTGTGTGTGTGCGTGCGCGCGCGAGTGTGAGAGAGAGAGAGAGAGAGAGAGAGAGAGGAAAAGACAGAGGTCAGGAAAATAGCTTTGCTGCTCATCATAAACCTGGGGTTTGGAAATGTCAAGCTGGTGAAGAGTGAGAAGCGATTTCTGCAGTAATAACTAAATGATTTCAGAAACCGGCTAGTATAACGAGGAACAAAGAGGCCCTTGAGGGCAGATAAGATCTTTCTTTTGTGTTCCTCAGCGAGTCGTCGGAGTCACCGGAACACTTGCATAACCTCAACTGATTGATCTACTGTCACGGGCGGAGCTAAGAAAACAGGTTCAATCCAATATTCAATCAGCTCTCCTAAAGAGGAAAGGGAACTGTAATTAAATGGGTGTTAATGCTTTTTTTCTAAGTAGGGAATAAGAGGAAGGGTAAATAAGACAGCTGATGGCTCTAAAAAGGCCACAGCTCATTAACGTGGACACGCCAGCATGGCCGTCCGTTCTTACAAGCTGGAGGCGTAAGCAAGGGAACTAAAGCATAACAACTAGAACAGAAAATGAACAAGGGTTTTGCATTGAATATGCTGTGCATCTAATGCTGAACTGTCTAGAATGTAGCATTAGCCATGGTGCCATAGTGCTCTAATGGAGTGAGTGGATCTTACTTTGAGAGCACTGAAGCTTAAAAGGTCCCGTATTTTACTATTTCTTTAACATGTTAAGATCACAGACCAATGAGTATCTGTTAATGCTCCTGCTGAAACACCCCTCAAATTTTCAAGCCTCAAACTTTCTGTTTGACTCCCCCAAAGAACATGCTGTCTCAGTGTCTCCTGAGCCATGACCCTCCAGAGAACAGCAGAGCTTAGCAACAAGCTGGGGGAGGGGCTCTTTTTAACCAGTATGAAGTCACAATAGGGGAAAATCTACTTTTCTTGTTTAAGTCTCGGCCCCTTTGACTAAAACACATTCAAACCGTAGACTGTAACAAGCCCTTTGTGACATTACCCAAAGCTTAATTGTGGGAGCTCTGGTCATCGCCATCATGGCAGGAGCTGTCCCTAGCTAAACGCTGGGAAATCCATAAAAGGGCACATGGGCAGAGCGAATGGAACCTCAGCTACCACATGAATGGATACCTCAGTTAACACAAGCTAGATAAATTAGCTTAGGTGGATAACGTTAATTTATATGCCAAAGTTACTTTGCATTGGATTAAACTCCATCATCTATACGACACGTCATCCCATGTCAACTCATATTTCTGTGGAAGTTAAACTACAACGATTCCAGTTAGCTGGTTAGCTAAAGAGATGCTTAGCAGACAGCTAGGGGTTTGACACCTGCCATCAGCCATGCCCCTAATTATGCAAAACCTTATGGCATAATGCAATTTTAACTACTAAGTTACATTAAAATTCACCCTTGTACAGTTATGGGCAATATAGTAGCTATGGAGATCAAAAGTGTTTTTGTACCAGGCTGTAAAGGGGTTTAACATGGGACAGTCACACATTTTGGTACTTCCAAAGGTTACCCTTTGATTAAAAGGTGTAGGTGTATAGTGATATGCTGGATATTACAGACAGAGGCTTCATTAATCAAGCATGTGCATGAAAGCCAAAAATGTGAAACTACAGCATATAAGGACACACTCGAACCTCTCCTTGTAACAAAACACCTTAAAGGGGCAATGTGACAAAATGGGACTTTTTTTGTCTGTGGGACCGTGATAAATGAGTCTTTGTAGGATATGCATTTGTGTGCGCGTGCACACACACACACACACACACAGTGATGATAATGGTTAACAATAAACCAGAGGAGGTAATGAATGCAGTGAAAGAGAGACTATTACTGTAGTGCCTGGAACAACAATCACCCCTCTGGACAAAAGGCATTAAAATTCCACTCAAGATCCTACACACAGCTAAGGCCAGTCAATTCAATATGCTCAATAAAATTGTACTGCTATGTGTCAGAAGAATAACGCAAAATAAATAGATACAGTAAATAAAACCACTATAGTATATAAAAAAAATTAATATGCTAAACGTCAGAAAACCCTGAATCTGTAAAGTAATTTCAATATCATTATTATTATTAATAATAATAATAATAATAATATCTGTTTAAAGCGCTTCCTTTGACCAATACAGTGCATGTTTAATGTGTTTCTGTACTTCATTCTTTAGAAGCTTGGTTTAAAGGATGAATAAACATTTCCTCTGTATATATACAGATATAATCTTAAAGTACCTTTGTGTGTGAATGCCACCAAACCATATTCAAAAACATTTACAAGACAGATTTATATCATGTGCTTGTGTAACGGCAAACAAAATCTGTAAATTATCAGGATTTTTTCCAGGGCAGCTGATTTGTCCAAAAAAAAAGAAAACACTAAGCAATGAACTGCACTGCAATCATATTGTGCTTTAAAGGAAACACAGATAATTAATCGAATATGCACATAAAACCGTTCTAGCTGCGCAATCCCAACAAATTGTGTGCATGAACAATAGGGCACTTTTAATACTGCTTCTTTCTCTGTTCTCACTGACAAACAAGGACTCTAGAAATTCACTGATATGGCGCACTGCCTGGCATGAACGTCCGCCCTCTAGTGGTGTACAAGTTATTAGATTTTTGAGAAATATTATGCAAAACAAACATACTCAGTTCTTACATTTTCTACCCTACTAAAATCTTAATGCCAATTAATCAATCAGTCATTAATCATTAAGACAAACCATTTGTCTTAATTGAGGTTTGTGAACACTTATTTGTTTGATTTTAGTTATAAGCACCAAAGTCAAAATGAATTTAGGTATAGAAATGTGAAACGGGTAGGGAATATTTAAGACTTCTAAACCTGACAGGCTGACAAGAGCTTCACAATACCATCACCATGTCACTATTATTTGGAGCCCTTTCCACATATAAATTGTGCTATACTGCTATTCAATTATTGAATCAGATTACAAGATACAATATTTTAGGTCAAGGACAAATGCTACTTAAATTATACACTGCCTGGCCAAAAAAAGTCACACATTCTCAGATTTCATTCAGTCACCTAGCTTTGATCATTCAGGTCATCAGCTGACTTAATATTATTGCCATAAAACATTGCTCGACCTAGACCTGCCCAACTGAAGCAACCCCGGATCATAACACTGCCTCCTGAGACTTGTACAGTAGGTACTATGCATGATGGGTACAGACGCTTCCCTTTCTACCCTGACGTGCTCATCTTCCCAGAATAGGGTCAATCTCAGCTCTTCAGACCACATGAACTTTTCCATTGCTCCAAAGTCCCTAGCAAAAAGGTATAAAGCTTTTCTGATTAGTCTCACTAGCGACATTGTTTTCTTATGCAGCTGTCCATGCAGCTACTTAGTCCCAATCCTACGAGTTCTCCTCACACTGTGTGTGATTGGGTGTGCGTGTGTGTAAGGAAACGCTCTTACTTGATTTGATTTCACCTAACGTACAAGTGATCACTGATCATGATCATTCAAACTTTATTTCCCCCACCGCATTTCTTCCTTAAAGACGATGGTTCCCCTCTATCCTCACAAGTTTTAATAATATGTTGTAGAATTCTTAACACAATTTTAGTAGTTTCAGCAATCTCATTAGTTTTTTCTTCTCTTAATGTAGGAAAATAATTTGACACGTCTGAAACAGAGTAACATCTTTGCTACGTCCACAGGATATGTTTGTTTAAGAAAGGAGAAACTACTCACTGCATCACTTAGGGTTAAATAACCTGTTTCCACCTGAAACACATTAACATCACTGAAGTAATTAGCCAATGGAAAGCTCTTGACTATTAAATCCAGTTGGTGAATTTTGTTTTGGCCAGGCTGTGTATCTGCTTTGGTTTGCTGCCCTCTTCTGATAAACAAGGCACTTACAGCTACATGCACCCACTTACCTGTAGGTTGATTTTGAGCTTTTAGCCGCTCTGGGTGAGGCAGAGTGTACACAGCAATGTTTCCATTAGAAAAGGCTGTGGCTATCAGTCCCAGTCGAGGCATGTGTGGGGCCTGCAGAAACATGGCGGGTAGAATCCAGGGTTATTTCTTGACTTAGAGCGAACAAGGTCAGCCTTGAAATAAAAGACTGCATGGGCTATTGTGCGGCACTTTTTCTTAATATTAACAAATGCTGCTTTTTTTGTCGTTTTACGTTTTCCATTAATTAACACCAACAACCGTTCTGGTAGTACAACAAGATGTTCCTAAGAAAAAGAAGGACGAGCAGATCTAAAGGTTTTTAATTGTACTATATAGCATTTAGAAAGAGACCGAAGGAAAACTCAGACATGTTTATAATGTCTCCTTATCTCCCATCAAACATGTCTTTGTTTTATTTGTAGGTTTCCACACTGTGTGATACACTTCAGTATTTGGACTAATCTCGAATTACCAAATAATATGTTAGATGTTTCTGAATAGTTTTCAGACGTGGGTCAATCTCGGGAGATGAGTATGGTGTGGGTCAGCTGGAAAGTCTAGACACTAACGGTTTAGTGTGAAAAGATTACATGGGTAATATGTAGTACAGAACTCTGAGTGAGACAACACTTGCGCATGTGAGACTAGCTAATAGGCCTAATTCTGCTTTGACAAACCAGTTTTTGTGAGCAGTTTAAGGCCTTAAATTAAAAAAGCAAGCAAATTCAAGTACTTTATTCACAGATAAACTTTCGACACTATCGAACATTATATTGTACCAGTCGTCAAGTCTCATTTGGATAGAAGTGAGACTGGATTTCATGAGCCTGCATCACTGTGAGGTGTGTGTCTGAGGTGTCTGTTTACCTTTCTGACAGTCGAAGGAAGCTCCCAGGCTCCTGCCGGACACCACTTCATGTTCCAGATGCAACCATCATCTATTGCCAGGGCGTAGGCTAAGCATGGGGATGACACAGGTCTAAACAAAACACAAGGAAGAAATAATAATAATAATAATAATAATTGCTGTAATCCTAGTCCTTATCCTCACCAAATGCTTTTATGTATCAGATCATACTTTGCAGATCATTTTTTTCTCATCAAGTAACAATATTCCCTCCATTTTCACAGCCTCAAAAGTAATTGGCCATCAAGGTTTTTTTTTTTTTTTTTTTTTACTACTTCACCAGTGTGTTTAATACAGCAAGTGCATTCTGGAACATATTCACTAAAACCAACTGCTGAGTTCCTTTTCTTCCTTGAGCTGCTTTCACAGGCTTTTACCTTCAATTTAAAAATAACTAAGCAACAACTGGCTTATCGATAAGTTGTCTTCCTAAATGTTTACTTACAACAAATGAAGTGTAGTGGTGTACAGCAGCAAAAATAAAAAGAGAGCTCCTCACCTACTCGTCTGTAGCTTGCCCAGGTCCCACAGCTGGAGGAGGCCGTGCTCTGTGTGAAGTGTGTTAATTTTGTGCCGGGCATCCATGTTTCTGTTACAGTAAAGGGCAGCATATTGTGTATGAGCGGCACCTTCAGGCACAGGACACCACTCCATGGCCCAGACGGGGCCTCCGACAAAGAACAGAGAGTCCCATCTTTCTGCATTCGGTGATATGGACTCAAACCTGTAATCAAAGGGACTAGTAAATATATTTACAGTACCAAAATTAATCTCTGGCTGTTCTATCCAGCTATGAACCATCTAGGGTTATCCTGTAACTTAACACAGAGGTTTCCAAACTAGGGGTCAGATTTCCCCCCCCCCGTTTGTTTCTTTTTTGTGCATTTTGAATAGTATTTAACATGAGAAACATAAAAGAGTGTGTACTAATATTTAGTGTGTACTAATATTTTTAAAAGTTACTGGAAGTCAAATTGAAACAAACTATATTTAAAGGTTGGAGATACGATTCGGTACATAATATTGTGCTCACGATTCAAGATAAACAGCATACAATATTAAAGTTTAATGATAATGTATGACTGTGGAATACTACCATTTTATTCCTTTTCACTTCTCTTGCACAGGTTTGATTGTGTAAACAACAACAACAAAAAAAATCAATACAAATTATATTTCTCAAAAACAATACCATTTCTAATAATAAACAATAGAAACTGACATCCATCAATCTAGAAAGTTCAGTAGTCCAACTAGGGACCATGGAAACCAATGGGGGCAATTTGGGAATGCTAATTAGCCTAATCAGCATGTCTTTGGACTGCAGATAGAAACCAGAGTACTTAGAGGAAGCCCACCAAGCACGGGGAGAACATGCAAACTTCATGGATACAGACCCCGGGGGGAATGGGGAGGGGGGGGGGATTCGAACCCAGACCCCAGTGGGGCAAGACAGTGTTAACCAGTACATCACTGTGCTACCAGAAACTGACATGGCTAAAATAAATGTAATTCTCAAAATAAATTAGGTAAAAAGAAATTTGTATCTTTATTTCAAAACAAGGGTAGGCACCAGGAGATCGTTCTTGTAGTTAAAAAAGGCGAGTGTGCCCTTTGCTGACAAAGTATAGCCTAGGCAAGGAAAAACATGGTCCACTTTTATTCTGTTATCAAAATGGAAAAAATATTAAGTAACTGATGATGTAATGAAACCACAATAATTATAATAAAGTATAATTAAATAAAGAAATTTTGATATCATGATACATTGAAACCTTGGATTGTGAGTAACACAGTTTGCGAATGTTCCGCAAGACAAGCAAAGATTTTTAAGAGTTTTAAGTGTTGGTTTACGAGTACCAAGTATCATGTATCACGCATGCGCTTCTTGTTTTGACGCCGAGCATCACGTGATCACAACTGTCTTACCTAATGCACCTTTACAGTAACCGAGCACATGGTTTCATCTTTTCCAAACTCTCAGATGTGCATAAAATATATACTGTATATGGCGTTTGCTGCTACTTCTGCGTTCTACATCTCGCACCCTTGACCTTGCATACCTCCATCATGATTTTCTATACACTATAAAAAAAAGCCGTTATTACTTTACCGTTTCACCGTCTGCAGTGTAGCTTGTCCCTTGATGTCCTCGCGGCATACCGTAAAAGACATTGACTCTTTCTCTTGGGGTAAATATTTCTCTGCCTCCCTGAGAAAAGAGATAAATTTTATTTAAAAAGTCGACTGTCAATTATGCAAAACTGAAGAGTGATGAATCTCAATACCTGCAAGACAAAATCTGCCAGTCAGTGACTGAAGGAATCCACTCTGGAAACACCCATGAGGAGAAATGCTTCTCACGGCTAGAATAAAGAATTACAAAGGCAAAGAGAAGGAAAAGTCAAGACGTTTGTTAGAAAAAGATAGCCAGTGGTCAGAAGAAGACCTCTAGGCTACACCTATTACCCAAGCTGACCTAATCTGACTTACAATTCTTTGATCTTTCTGAAGGATGCCCAAATGCGTTGCATGGCATTGATGGAAAGCCCATTATTTCCAACCACCTTCTGGTTATATGGCATCTTCTGTAAGGAGAAACACCTAGATTAACACCGATGGCAAACTTTCCGGTCAATAAACCTGAAAAGTAATAACTTCTGATTCTGATAGACGGTAAAATGTCTTGCATATTTAATAACAAAACAAAGCATGATGGGAAAATACAAAGACATGCTATAGACATGCCAGCGAACACATCCTAAGAATGACCTTAAACATCCACTGAATTAACATATTCAACTGTTCCACATATAAAATTGATCAACAATAACAATGCAGACTTTAACATGCCTTAAAATAGGAATGCATCTTTACTTTACACTGCTGTTTCCATGGCACTGAATCTTCATCCTCTTCGTCCTCATCTTCCTCACTTTCAACCTCTTCGTGGTTCCCTGGGTCGAAGTCTTCATCGTTGCTCTGATCACTGCTGTAGTCTGGAGCTTTCCTTTTTCGCCCTCTGCCTCTTCCTGACGGTTTCCTCGGAGTGGGACTGCTTGACCGATCCAGCCCATTTTGCTTTCTCTTAGCAGAGGATTTTTCAGCTGTTTCAAGGTCTTTACTAATATTATGAAGGTACTCCAGAGCACTGGTTGTAAACAGATAAAAACGTTTTACAAAGCATGTTTTACTAGATAGCAAAACAGTATCATTTTACAATAGTTGAATGCTCATATTAAGAGTAAAAGAGTTATGAGAGATCTATGTATAAAAGTATGTATAAAACCTTACAGAGTTAGTCTCAAAATGTACTTAAAAGCAAAAAAAATACAAATTCAAAAGTAGGTGTTAATCATATAAGTAAACAGTCAGCTGAACTTAAACCTGCCCTAATCTTTGGAAATTGAGTCTGGGGTTGTTTCCTGAGTGGTGTAAGAGAAAGACTCCAGTATCAGGAGACGGTGTGTTCAAACCCTTAAAGAAGGGTCCAGTTTGTAGAAAGATTCATGAGAGTCTAATATCCTCCTCCATTTATATCCAATGTGTTTTACTAAAGTGATGTAATCGCACCAGACATATTTGCTTCACAATACGGTCCAAGTAATTCATAATAAAATTCATTGGCAGCTACTTTTGATTTCAACAATTAGTTGATGGAGGGTTGTTTTGTGGACGAGTGGCTAGCACACGGGTTACATCACCACTGACTGGGTTTGATTCCTTGATCAGAGAACTAACCATAACCCTGGCCACGGATGTGTCCCATGAGGCAGTGCACCCCTATAGCAGTATCCAGGATAAATTTGGAAGAGTATGGTTAGAAAAATACATTTATTAAATGTTAAATATATGCACACAACCTGAAAAACACTATGTGTGCCTTGAATAGCTGAGTTGGAGGAAAGAAAGAACATTACTACAAGAATAAGAGTAGCAGGAAAGAGATGAGAACTGTAAACGTTTTTCAAAATGCTAGCTAGTAAAACTTAAAAACACAAAACTCTGTACTAGCTTATTATGTCCCACAAGAGTATATACTGTAGCAATATGTTTATAATAGGCATTAGCAGCTTCCTGTAATTTATTATGCTATATTAAGAGTGATTTATGCTTCTGTGTCCTGTCTACATGAACCCTATGCCAGCTACACAAGTGACCTACGGGGTTGTGAGGATTTATACTTGTAAACTGGTTTGTTTTGTTGCTCTGCAAGAGAACTAACCATAACCCTGGCCACAGATGTGTCCCATGAGGCAGTGCACCCCTATAGCAGTAACCCAAGATAAATTTGGAAGAGTCTGGTTAGAAAAATATTTTTTTTTTCTAAGTGAATTGCCACTGTTCTGAATTTCTTTGCCACTCTCTGGTGGGTTTTTTCTGGTGCACATCAAACAATGGTGAATGAAACTGAGCAGATCTCGTTGGAGTTGGAGCTAGTTTGAGATACTTTTTCTGAAATTACTCACTCACTGTCACTCATTGTCTACACAGCTTTATCCTGTGTACAGGGGCGGTGGGAAACGGGAATTATCTCAGGAGACTTGGGGCCTGAGATACACCCTGGACGGGGTGCCAATCCATCGTGTATTGGAGTGGCGTGTAATTACATTTTTGGGGAAGTACATGTCATGTTCTCATCATGCAAACATATTAACAGCCCAAGCAAATAAGAAACCACATGTTTAATACCTCTACAGCCATCAGTGTAATGATTCCACAAAGGTAATAACCCTCCCTCAAACATACTGTAATACTGTATTCTGTATTACATTTGTGGGATGCTATTACACTTTTGATAGCTGATTGCACAAATATGTGCAAACGTAATAGCAACTACTATTTTGTTTGAAGAAAATGGATTACCTTTGTAGTTCATTACATTTGTGGTCAGCTATTACGTTGCTAGGTGTTACTGTGCTCATTAGCTAAATCTAAATTTGGTGATATTTAGGTAAAAATTTAAGCAATACTTGATTTCAGTAAATTCTAGCTCAAAGTATTTATCTGTTAATCTACAAAGCTTACGCCTTGGCAGCTTTTCTCTTCGGGCGTCCACCTGGAGTCATCTCAGGGCTCTCTTGAACGGCAGGGGCGTCATGACTAACTGGTGCTTTTGCTGGACCTTGGTCTTTGTTGTTTTGTAAGTTTTTTCTTGGACGTCCCTTTTTACATGATTTGATGGGCGGTGGCAAAACCTCTTGTCCAGTATTAGATTGCTCTTGAGAGCTGGCTGCTTTCTGTCCTACTAACAGAAATACAAAAATCACAAAAACAAACAGGAACAATCAAAACAAATGATCATGCACGAATCACAAAAGCATTCAACTTGCCTTCATGCATTCCTTTAAATGAGTCAGTTTGAATATTAGACTCCTGAAGCACTTTATCAGCTTGTGTATCTCCATCCAAGTTCACACCGGTTGCACTGTCCATGTCCTTGTTCTGTTTGTCCAGATCTTCTGTGTCATGTATGTAGGGAAGCCCCATTAACAAAGGCTCACAGTACAGCTGTCAGAGCAGCGCATCAGCACCTTTAAGACAAAGACACAAGAAGATAATTAGCAGCTGAAACTTCACACCAGGTGGCACAGTGGCTTAGAGGTTAGCACTGCTGCTTTGCAACACTTAGGGCTTGGGTTCAATTCTTGGTCTTGAGAATTGAGAAGTTTGCATGTTCTGGTGTGCTTCCTCCGGGTACTCAGGTTTTCTTCCCAGAGCCATTAGGCTAAATTGGCCATCGTGTGTGTATGTGTGGCACACAATCCTGTGTGTACCCAGCCCCATACCATGGGGTGATCATGATCAGGGGTGGCTCAGTGATTAAGGCACTGGTGATTATGGTTCGGAAGATCCCTGGTTCAAACCCCACAACCACCAAGTTCCCTGTTGTGCCTTTGAGCAAGGCCTTTAACCCTCAACTGCTCAGATGATTAAAAAAAAGTAAGTTGCCCTGCATAAGGGCATCTGCCCAATGCATTAATGCAAGTCTCCTGGGATACACTCCAGGCTGTATACAGGATAAAGCGGTATAGATGATGTGTGTGGAACAGCACACTCAGTATATATACGAGATGTTTCTACAGTTAAGTCATTACATTACCCTGCTAATTATTAACTCATGCAACATGACTATGCCTGTGTCACATAATGTGAACACACTCCTAACTCTCCTGTTGCGTTCTGGTTATGCAAACTTTGCCCAGAATATGAGTCTGAACAGATAAACTTCGTTATATCTATATCTATATTAGTTTGAGCTTTCAGGAGTGATAGTTATTTATTTGTTTTTGTTGCATTGTTCAGTTTCCCCTGTAATGTAACTGAATCTGTGTAAAGAGAAGTTGTGTTGTTTAGATTACTTTTCACTTTAACCTGTTTCGGTTTGTGAAAGTACCTTGGTTAAATTTTTGAGACAGCAGTAACTTAGCTTTTACTCATCGCTCCATGAGGTCTTTCTCACTTTTCTGGTCTACTGAGACTCAAATATAACACAAACTGTACTCATTCTACTCCAATGTAGTGCAAGTGAGGTTTGTTTACTATAGAGGTGTGGAACTTACATTTGGTAATAATGACTAGCAGTGGAGAAATAAAACCGTGGGTGATGTCAAATATTAAAATATAACATTAGATAAACGTTATAGTTGGAGTTAGCTAAGACACTTAAATTCCAAGGTCCAAGTCTCAGATCCGGACACATCCACAACAGCGTTCATTCATCACCTTCATAGGTTAGTTTTGTTAGGCTACATTATTAGCGAAGTAGCTAACTACTCAGCTAGCTTTCCTCCCTTCCTCGTGCTCAATGTTTTATTTTATTACTTAATAGAAAACCAATTTGCATAGCCAGTAAAAGACCGTGTGCACAACATACATAAGGGCTTTTAGCAAGTCTTGATGGGTTTTATCTGTAGCTCACCCTGTTTGTCCCCTCACACCGACAGCAAACTCTCCCCACCATCAGCTGCGCTCTCCGCCGGTTCGAATCCGCCTCACACTGATCACCATAAAGCAACCTTACACTTATTTACCTTTAACAAAAAAACAAACAACTCACACTCGTGTAACAATCTAGCCTGTAGTACAGGGAAAAACTGTTTACTGTTAATCACCGGGGCATTAATACACACGTGCCACTAATATCCGTGCGACATGTCCGCCATGTTTTCATCGGAGCAAAAATCTGAGCTCTACTGCCCTCTAGTGGTGAACCGGTCCACAACCAACTGAGAGCAGACAAATGTATTGCTCCACGAAGTTAACTGCTTTCAAAATGCTTCTTTTTTGTTTGTTTGTTTGTTTGTTTCAGAATTTTTGGGTTTGGGGTCATTTTGAGATACAATTCTAAATAAGGCATATTTTCTGTGCTTTGTTTTTAGTTTTTAAACTTAATGTTTCCTTTTGCCACTACACTATTGAACAAAAACAAGTGTAACCTCAGTTCCTACAAGCAATATATTTTGGATTATTTTAGGTTTACTGCATTGATTTGTTATTTATTACAGGTATTGCATATTATGAGTTATTTATTTATTCATGTGTTTTAATTTAGAATTGCAAATTATATAATTTTTATTTACAGCATAGTGTTATTTTGTCTATGTACCTGCATGTGTGATATTTGATTTATTGGTTGTGTTGCTTATGTTAAGAGGAACTAACAAGTTACCTGCCTTTGAGACATGTTTGTATCCTGTCTTGCCGTTTGGCTTAATAAAATAAGTTGTTGCAAACTCAACAATAGGCCATTTATTACCCACAGCCAGAGAGACTGCAGGATAGTCAAGAAAGTGGGGTTACACAAGTATAATAATAATAATAAATTCAAATTTTATTTGTCACATACACAGTCATACACAGTACGATATGCAGTGAAATGCTTAGGCGACTGCCCGTGACCTTAAAATAAAAGACTATTAAAGACTATTTATAGGAAATAAATATAATAAAGAAAGTAAAAGTAGATTTAACTAAGAATAAAATGTCGGTACAGTACAAATATACAATATAAGAAAAATAGATGAATAATAATAATTACATAATAATAATTTAGTGTATTATGAAAATAGGACATATTTCTAGACAAGCAGTTACATGTTGTACATTCGTTGAGATTACTGTAGAAGTAAGAATGTGGTGCAGATAAAATGAGCAGCCTTAAATGAGGAAATTAATAGACATGTAAGCATTAAAGAGCTACACATTCAGTGTATTACGATAATACATTCACCCTATGGTAGATACTGTCTTTTATGCCATACAGTGTACACACAGATGCACATTTTCTGTCACTTCTTTAAATGTATGATCATTTTTTTTCTTATCAAATAAGAGTACTAGGTTTAGCAAGAAAAGGTCATCTAAAGCAGTGGGGTAAACTTGAGAGATGCATACAGAGTACATGACTACATACCAACAATCTTGCTTAGCAATTACACATATATAATCTCTCTCTCTTCTGCTATCCCTTCCTTTCTCTCTCCTTTTCCTTCTGGCCACTTTCTTTCTCTGATCAATTCTCTTCCTCTCCCTCAATTTCCATCCAAGTATGCTGGTGGAATAGTGATGATTTGGGTTTGTTTTGCAGCCACAGAACCTGTGCACCTTGGAATCAATAAGTCGACTATTAACTCCTCTGTTTACCAGAGTATTCTAGGCCATCTGTGTGACAGCTAAAGCTTGATCAAACTTGTGTCATACAATAGGAAAATAATCCAAAGCACATCTGTAAATCTACATCAGAATGGCTGAAAGATAAAAGAATCAAGGTCTTACAATGGCCTAGTCAAAAGTCCAGACCAGTTATGTTATTGTCCATCAACCTAAAATTGGGCTGTTTGGGATGAGAAGGAAATATTTAAGTGAAGGTTCAGTTAGGGAAAACAATTCGTGGTCCCAGCGCAGCAGGAGTTTTGGTTAGACAGCTCTTTCAGGTCCTGATGCCTGTTGTTCTCTGGCCGTCGATGACGTTGGCAGCGTGGCAGAGGCAGCAGGAGCTGAAAGAAACATGGAAAAATAAAAATGAAATAAAGATTACATAGCATGCACATTTCATAACAGCCATACTGATCTGTTTTTAATTTAAAATGCATGTTTACTCACATCTGTGCACAGACAGTTTGGAAGGAGGGACACTCAGTATCTCCACCTCTTCATCTTCATCCATCACTGTGGTGCTGACAGATAAGTTTGCAGACAACCCTGAAACATCCCCTCCTCTCTGTCTGACCATGGCGAGGCCGTTTTGTCTGACGCTCTCCTCCTCCATAGGTGCAGACCTGTCCTGTAGATATGGGTTATCTTTTATAGTTGGGCTGCATTGGTCGAATCTGGCCAGAGATATCCAAGTGGTCCCTTTCGAAAAGCCACACGTTATCTGTAATGCTGGCAAAGGCCTGACACTGGCATGATAAGGATAATATACAACATTTTGGTGAATACCATGGTACTTCTAAAGTTCTGTGGGTATTCAATATGGTACTGCTTGTGCTTTACCATACCAGTATTGTGTACCAACATATCTAAACAGTATGAACAAAACTACCATATTAGATATCTGCTGAATTTTGGTAACCATGAAATTCACCCAAAGTGAATAAATATAATATAGTTTTCAATAAATACATTTCTTATGAGATAAACATATTAGTGTTAGATGTAACAGAATGAAATTTTGCATTTTCTAATGAAATTAGGCATTTTTTAGTGAAATTAGGCGTTTTTGTCCCATTGCTACTACATCTAAATGACCTTTCACTGAATGAATAAATGATGGGTACAGTATGTTTATACGTGAAGACAAGCACACAGTCAGTGAATGATGAAGATTAACGCACACGATAAACTCTGCAAAAAAAAAAAAAAAAAAAAAGATCGCCGCGAGAACTCTTTAGAAATAGCTGAGATAACGTCTATTTATCTGTTCGGGTCTTGTTTAAGTTAATATTCATAAAAAAATAACTGACCAATGATGATCAGCAGTGTCTGTGGCGCGTACACGCACACCGTTTGTCCGTCTCAGCTTCTGGCTCAGCCAATGAGCACGCAGAACAAGGCCGGCGGGCCACACAGCAGCCGAAAGTATATTACATCCGTAGTGGTTTTGCACTACCATTGAAAATGAATGGGAAACCATTTAGGGATCTTTAGCTAAATAATCCCCGGCCGTTGGGGGCATGAAATTGTCCAAAATGTCTTGCTCAAGCATGAAGAGTTCCTTTTACTAGAAGTAAGGGGCCGAGCCCAACTCCTGAATAACAACCCCACACCAGTTCCAACATGACTGCGCACCAGTGCACGAAGCAAGGTCCATAAAGACATGGACCTTGCCTTATGTAGCTTAGCGAGTATTATGTGAAAGTACTCGAATGGAGTACTTGCACAGAATCCTGGTCACAACCCGACAGAACATCTCTGGGATGAATTAGGCCTTCTCGTCCAACATCAGTGTCTGACCTCTCAAAAGTGCTTCTGGAAGAACGGTCAAAAAGTCTCAAAAACACACTCCTGAACCTTGTGGCAAGCCTTCCCAGAAGAATTGATACTGTTACAGCTGCACAGGATGGGCCAACATCATATTAAACACTATGGATTAAGAATTAGATGTTACTCAAGTTCAAATGCATGCGAAGGCAGTAAGAGAATAAAGTCAGGTCACATCAGCAGTATCTGCTAATTTGCACCACGACTGAATAATGTGGTATGAACTGATTTCAACTTCTCGTTGAAATCTCTGCAAATGCTTAGGTATTTGTACATGTAATAAGTTAATGAACCTCTTTTTCAACTTGATTTATTAATTGATTTGTAATTGACTTATAACTAACATTATTGATTAACTTGAATTATTTACTTAAAAATATTCAGTAATATTCTGGGAGGTTGGCTTTGTTAGGAGTCGGCGGACCCGCTGGCGGGTCCAAGTGCATTTTTTTCTGGTAACCATAAAAAGAACTTAATCATATATATACAGTAAGTGTAGTACATCACTTAAATCTGTAAAGGGTCTACTTTTATTTAGGTATACTCACTATATGAACAAAACATTGTGCTTTTGTAAAATAAACAGGGTGCGCTTTCAGCCGTCTCAGTCTCCGTAAAGAAATACATCTATATAAAGCTTAAAGGGTCTACTTTTAAATAAAAAATAAATATTCTCATTTTATGTAATCCGTATGAATCCGTGGACAGCCACAGTTTTTCCCTCGCACTTCATTATCTGATAATGAACGGAGGCAGGACACGCCCACATGCTGTTCACAGGGAAACTGGCTGTAGCAGCACCCTACATACAAGACCACGCCCCCTGCACGCGCGCACACACAGATTCAGTAAATTTCCTGCACGTGTGGAAGACATCATGCGCTGTACAGGTTTCTGAAGCTCTGGACAGAGGGAGGAGTTTATCTTTCTTCAGAACAACACTGAAACTCCGACAGAGAACAGGTGTTTTTTTAAAGAGTTATTTGCTCCACCGGAGGAGGCGAATCCAGCAAGCTGTTATTAAGTCTTATGTAATCCTTATTCTGATCATATTATTTAATTTTTACATACTGTACATAGTTTGGGGTAGTACATAGAAAACACTGTTATTCATGCTACCATACTGCCTTATGTAGCTTAGCACAGACATTTTTTTCTTTTTTAATAAACAGTTGTGACAGTGAAACCTGTTTGATAGAAAGCAAAGGGTCTGGATGGACACACAATAAACACAATAAGTATCAACCAGCAGATGGACTTCGGGTTACAGAAGTGTAGTTACACCCGCTAGTAACAGGCTCTGTGTGCAGTGTAAAGCAGTGTATGGTAAGAATAAAAAAAAACACCATGGAAACGCCAGGTATGTAATTGTCACGGTTACTGCTTGCCGGACGAAAGAGAGACATGATAGCAGAGGTGAAAATGATCAAAAGGATTTATTGAAACAAAACAGGGAACCAAAAGAACAGAACATGAACTGAAACCAGGATAAACTATAAACATGACAAACTAGACATTACCAAAAGACTGAGAGATAGACAGACTAGGAGACAGACAGACCAGGAGCACATGGAGCCAGGAGAACATGGAGCCAGGAAGAACACAGAGAACCAGAAGAACACAGAACAGGAAGAACACAGAGCCAGGGAGAACACAGAGAACCAGAAGAACATAGAATCAGGAAGAACACCGAGCCAGGGAGAACACAGAGTCAAGAGAACAAAGAGCTAGACAACATACCAGGACAAACAGTAACCTAGACGAACAGATGCAAGACAAGACTAAACTGAACTCAGGAACATTTATAACAAACACTAATGAGCACAGCTAATTAGCAACCTCAGTCCAGGTGAGCGCCACATCACCTGACCGAGGTGCATTCTGGGGATTAGAGTCCTTCACAGAAAGGAACACAAAGAACACAGAAAAAACAAAAGGAAGTCTCTGGGCGCTTTGGCGCCCTCTAGGGGTAATCCCTGACAGTAATGTTCACTTATGTCTACAGTTAAACAGGAACTGCTTTTTGAAAGTGACAAAGATGTATGACTGTGTATTAGGGTGGTCCTTATTTTTTTACTTTTGAAATGTTTATCTCTGACCCTCTCAAAACATTCCATTTTGGGAAAAAACGCATCATGTGAAATATTTTGTCATTAGCAATGAAATTAATGGTAGCTCAAGCTCCTTAAAGTTTTGAGAATTTAAAAACAAATGGCAAATTCTACTCAAAACATGGTCATCTGAATATCCTACAACAGAAAGAAATGTTCTACTCAAAACATGGATTAAACAATACAAAGCTGGTAGGCACAGGATTATGATGTCATCTGAATAACTCCTCAATGTCTGATACAGTCCTGTTTTGACTGGCTTGTGGCTGGTTGCCATGGTTATCATTGTCAGTGCTGTGTTGTGTCTAATCTGGGCAGCAAAATCTCTATATAGAAAAATCAATTGGACTCATTTTGAAATAAAGCATTGAACTGTCAGCAGTTACCGGTAACACCAGCGTTTTGCACAGAGCATTATGGCTTCAAAATCTACACGCCACTCAACGTATTTGTTGTCCCCAGATGATGACATAACTGGTGCCAAAGTTCCGTCCAACAGACAAGTATTGAGTTACTTCCTCCACTGTCATTTGGAACTAAAACAAACAATTAGAGTTGCTTCTACAGCAACGTCAACTAAAATAGAAGATTTCTGGAGCCGTGCTCGAATTCCACTTCGCCACAAGCAGGACATCATAAAAAAGGTGGAATGATGACGAACCACTGGTTAGGGTATCTGTGGATCTCAAAAAGAGGGTCAGAGCAATAAAAATTTAACTTTTAATTTTTACCCCCTGTTAAGGACCACCCTACTGTGTATAGGGTGTAAGAATGGCTCTTTTTTTTTTTCATTTTATTTTACCTTCTGTGTACAAGATGATCTGTGCCTCTGTATACGTATAGGGTGTAAGAGTGAGTTATTTTGCCTGTCAGTTAACTATATTCTAAATAAACTACAAACAAAAAAATATGTTGTTTTGTCCTGAAATTATTTTCTTATAGCATTTCCCTCTGTCACATACTTCATGCAGGTAATGCAGAATAACACATTAAAAGCTGAGCGTTACATGAATTCACCCTGCAGGACATGAAGTTTTTGCAGGGTGTTACAGGGATGCTGGAAGCAATGGCAAATAAAGAAGCACCGGAGGATATTAGTATTTTCCTAAATGGAAGACACAACAGTTATAAAAACTACACACACAAATTAACTGAGCAGTATCTCTTGATGGTAAGAGCTGAAACCATGCAAAAAAATCCCAATACATACATGATGTCTCTGTCAAAAATATAATTTAATTGACACCATGTCCCTGAATACAGGACACAGCGGCCATCCAATGTACTGAAGCAACAGAGCTTCAAATATCTACACACCTACAGGGATTTGATGGAGAAGGACCTCATTTACTTTGCTGTGGCTCTCCTCCCATGCTCAAGTCTCTGGCTGGCCAACACTATCGAATTGCCTGAAACTAGCGTTTACAGAAAGTGGCAAGAAAGCAATAAATATGGACAGCCCGAGAGGCATTTTAAAACACTCCTGACAACTCACCTCAACACACAAGAGAAGAGAAGCACTGTCCATGCTATTTTCATAAAACAAATGGAAAATGAGCGCAATTTTTTAAAAACATCCTAATTGTTTCATTAATTAATTTGTTTAGCAATTAGCAATTGTTTAATTGTTCTAATGTTTACACTAGTGAATAAAAAAAAAACATAACGAACCTATATAGTATGCATTACTATTGCTAAAACATCTGACGTCTAACGTCTAACCTGAGGAAAAATGTCTGGGTAAGTTTTGCAATGTTACACACACACACACACACACACATGTACAGATCTCGCCATTAAGAATGCGCGCTTTTTCCCGCGAGATCTCGCAATTTGACTCACGACATGCCGCGAAATCCCTCAAGCAACATTCGGGAATTTAACTGAATATCCGCCAGATGGCGCATGGAGGGACTTTATCTAAAAGCCAGACCAAGTACAACGAAGAATTGTTTATAATTAGTTATCCTAAAACAATATTGTTTCCAATGCTGAAGCAAACATGAATTTTATTTTGTTTTACAATAATAATATTTTATGACGAATGTGCGTATATCTGCTTCATATTATGTTCATAATGATGAAAAGAGATGCCCTAAACTGTGAGGCGCCGTATAGGGCTTAAATCAAACTTCACTCATGCACACACAAGTGAAACACTTGCATACACATATATGAAACAGTCACACATCTATGTATACTACTAACTGCTCACACAACTACATATGAAATGCACGCGCACGGACACCTATGAGACGCGCGCACATATCCAGTAATTATGCGAATGTCCTGATTCGTGAATATGTCAACATGTCTTCGTTAAAACGTAAAAATGTGTCGCGCACCATCAGAAGACATGAATGAACAAATATAAACATGAAATGCTTCGGGCTTTTTATAAAAAATAATCATCCATCTGGCTTTTTTGCTGTTTGTGTCCAGCATTGAATAATTATTTCACACACTATTTGACCACGGCTGGAAATAATAGCTGGAATGTGATTGTGGATTTATGACTGAAATAGAGCTGTTCATCGGCGTGCGTGAACCCGCGGCTCGTACTTTCACTTTATAAAAGGTGCAGACATACTCGAATGTCCTGATTCGTGAATATGCCAACATATCTTCGTTAAAACGTAAAAATGTGTCGACATTGAGCACCATCAGAAGACATGAATGAAGAAAAAATCTATATATTTTTTGTAAATATTCTCACATGCACACGAAGTGCTTCGGGCTTTTTATAATAATAAACATGTTTTTTTGCTGTTTGTGTCCAGTATTTCATCCATTATTTGACCATGGCTTGAAATAATAGCTGGAATGTGGTTGTGAATTTATGACTGAAATAAAGCTGTTCATCAGCGTGCGTGAACCCGCGGCTCGTAATAATCATGTTTTTTTTTGTTTTTTTTTTTGCTGTTTGTGTCCAGCATTTAATAATTATTTCATCCATTATTTGACCGTGGCTGGAAATAATAGCTGGAATGTGACTATGAATTTATGAATTTATGATGATAAATAAAGCTGTTCATCGGCGTGCGTGAACCCCGATTTGTCCGTAAACTTTCACTTTACAAAAAGGCAGAGAACCTATATCAGACAGGTATATGGCAAATGGTCACTCTTTGCAAAAGTGAGAGTAGTATGATTTTTTTTTTTTTTAAAGAGCAAAGCTCAGTCATTTCTTTCTAAGAAGTTCGTTGATTCTTTCTCTTATTTGCTTTTTGTTGCGGGCTGTGGGGTGGAATTTCCGAGCAACAGCATCGGAAATTGCTTGACGCAGATTGGAGGGCAGTGCGTTTTTCCCCCTGGAACCATCATAGTTCACCGAACCTGCCCAGTTCTGGTAAACGTTGAGCGGAATCAACCTTTTAAACAAAGTAACAGCAAACCGATCTGCCCTTGGTCTGCCATCTGATTCTGCTGAATCCAGATATATTTGTTTCTCGTCCTCGATGGTCACGTGATTTAAAGTCACATCGGGTATGAGAGACCGGCGAACAGGATGGTGAGAATGCGAAGCGCTTCTCGGTGTTTCAGGCAATCTCAAACAGAATGATGAAACTTCTGAATGTTCTTGTAAGATGTTGGGCAGAGAAGACACTGAATGTTCCAGAACTGGTGAACTGTGAAAGTCGAGGACTGAACCAGTTGCCAGTTGATGGTTTGCAGCTGATGCAACATTTTCCGTATCAATCTGCAACCTGGTACGGTCAGTCAGGGGTGTTGAGGCGGCTGGTGGAAAGTCAAAATCGACGTCATCCAACCGTCCGATGGTTGACGTAGAATGGTCTCCATCAGTGTCGTGAACATCAACCGGACTGTACCGTTTTCTTTTTTACGAGCCGGGTGTTCACAGGTTTTTTGGTGCTTTGAGGCAACTTGTTCTCTTTTCCAGACTGCTGTACAGACAGTAAAGAGTTAGGATACAAGTACAACAAAATCGGAATGTCAAACAAAGTCAGTAGAAAAATCGGTAACTGAATAACTACCATATATTATTAAAAGGCTTTCTTACCCTTTGTTTTTTGCCCGCACATACGGCAACATTCTTCGTAGAATAAAATGACTTTGCCTCCATGTCGGTTGCTACTAGGAACTGCTAATGCCTACAGTGGTTTCGTTCACTTTCTTTAATAGCTTAGAACCCTCCCTCCCCCCCCCCCCCCACCCCCCAAATAGTGTGAATGTCTGCACCGATCACTAACCATTAAAATGTTGGATTTGAATTAAAATGCCACAAATCGATACCCATGACCAAATTACAACATAAAGACCAGAACACGAGGATGTGTTTATGCAGTAATTTGGTTTACCCCACTGTATCCAGAAAGCTATCCAAAGCTTTAAATGGTACTTCATCGTACACTGTAAAAATATGATTGTAAGGCTTTGTAAATTAAATGTAAAAATATATATATATTTTTTACAAATAATAATTTTATTAAAGCGAAAACTTTAGAGTATTAAGTAAAATCTATATATATATATATACTTAATTTAGACTTGCAAACATTAAACATTCAACAGTCAAGTAAATGTTACTTATGGTTCTTTGACAAATCTAAACGAATTAATAGAGTACTTAAATACCTCTAGAAAATCAAGTAGAATTTAAGCTGACTCTAGGTAATCTGCGCATGCGCAAAAAAGAAGCTCACCCGCGAGGATCACCTTCTCAAAAGTGCTTCTCCATTTTCTTCGACAGGTAAGTAATACTTGAAAATGCATAATATCTTGGAGTGTATTTGGTAATTGTGTCATTGAGTTGTCATCACTTAATTCTGTATATTTTCTGCACATTTGGAAATGACTTGAATACAATATTTTAAATGAGAATGTCGTGCCCTCACAACTATTCGCCCCATATCCCGATGCAATGCAGACAGACTGAACCAGTGACTCAGTTGATATATATACCTTCCCATAAGAAATAATGAAAACTCAAATAATTCGTTCCACAGCCCAAAAAAATAAATACTGAAAAATAATTAAAACAATATATAAAGTAGAAATAAAACAAATTAACCTGCACTTTACCTTTAAAAAAAGTTCAAATAAATCCCAACCGATAAGTGTTTCCGTTTGTGCACGTAGGCGCCGTGTATTTGTGTGTGTATGTTTGTGTTAATATGTGTTAATAACGGAAACACTCCTCGTCTCCTCGTCTTACACAGTAAAACTCTTCCTCTCTCCCCCCACCTCGCTTTTTAAGTTTCACAACAAACACACAGACACAACGGAAACACTGTTTTAATGGGAAAAAAAGAAATCTCTCCAATGACACTCGCGTGAGCGCAGACTAATGGAATCACTGCTGTAAAGTAAAAAAACAAACAAACAAATGAACCAGCACCTTAGAGCAGAGTGTGTGTGGCTGTGTGAAGCCGGGGAGGGGGGTGTAAAGGCGTGTGTGTGTGTGTGTGTGTGTGTGTGTGTCGGTGTCAAAAAACTCGGCACTCGTAAACCAAGACATGCTCGTTTTTCAAGTCAAAATGTATTCAAAATCTTTGCTTGTCTTGCGGAACACTCGTAAACCGAGTTACTCGCAATCCAAGGTTCCACTGTATATTGAATGCCCCCATGTTAACCTTATCAAAATCCTTTTCTTCAAAATATAGTGTAAAACAACAGATTCTTATGTTTAGCCTTGTTTGTTTCATCATTAGATGAGTGAAAGCATTTTGAATATATTTGTGAGTGGTCTTTTGCAGATTACTAATTACTACTTTTTATGTTTTCTATATTGCAGAATATATTTCTTATGTGGATCGTATTATCTTTGCTACAGAGCACTTGGCCATGGACGTGCTGAATTTACAGATTTAAAGACAGATTTATTTGTAAAAGCAGTCTGTTAATATTTGGTCTAATACTTGCTCTAGTTAAGATTCTGTCCAGTTTTTGTATAGATATGTAAGTTAAGATGGCTTGAATAAGCAAAAGTTTTATAATAAAAAATGTCATTGCACTTTACTGCTGCTTGAGCTGTTAAATATTAAGCACTGATCTTGTGGGCATGCTAATTCCTTTAAATAAAGATCTTAATAAATGTGCAATCAAGAGTTATTTATTGTCACAGTACTATTTTGTCATATTGTAACAGTGGTTCATTTTATTTATTTAAAATAATTAACATTGACTGAATAAAACGTGTAAAATTTACGTAAAATAGAAAATAGTTTTACTTAATTATATCAATGAATTACATCAGATCAGTAAGTAAATACTACTTAACATGATTTAAAGAGGCCATGTGATATGTAATTATTTACTTTGTTAGTGTCATGTCTCTCCTAGAAGAATCGGACACAGAAGCAGATTCCATTATGATAAATGTTTATTTTTTCTTATTAACTCAAGTTCACTGTTCCATTGGTTTTCCCAGTTCCTTAAACACCTCCCCAGACTGGGTCTGCAGGTGGGCAAACAAAAGAAAACAAAAGAACATATAACAAGAAGGGGTCGTAACCCTAAAGTCCGTGTGGCTGGCGATGCCCCGACCGCCGTAAACACGCCACACCTGCAGACTCTGCTCAGTCCTGGGGGGAACAAGAGAGGAGATGTAGTCCGTTATAAAACATACAGACACAGAGACAACACACAACATGTACAACAGTGAACAGGCGAATCTCTACGGGTTCGACTGGAATATATAGTCAGACACACAGGGGAATCACAGGTGCTCATTATTTAGTGCTTAAGTGCTAGCAGTACACACGTAGACACACTAGGTGGGGACAAAGTGTCAACTCAGTAATCCGGGGAACTAGATCTTATTCCCCTGAGCCGCGGAGGTACAGGTGTTACACTTAGTTCCTCACCTTCCTTAAGTAAATTTGACTCATTTTCACAAGTGTAAAATTTACTTGAAAAACCTGAGTGCAAAAACTTGCAAAATAAAAATTGAGTAAATTTTACTTCTTATTTTTTTCAGTGTAGTGAAAGTACTATATCAAGAGTTTATATAAGTTTATATATATATAAACTCTTATATATATATATAACTCTTGATATAGAGTGAAAATATAGAGACACTTGTGAAAATGAGTATAAACTCATTTTATATATAAACTCTTTCTTTTTTTTTTGGATTTTTCCCCGATTTTCTCCCTAATTTAGTCGTGTCCAATTCCTCCCCGTCACTAGGGGGCTCCCACATTAAGGCTACTACTACCACTCAGCCGGGAGGGCCGAAGACTATCACGTGTTTCCTCCGAACCACGGGACGCCAGCCGACCGCATCTTTTCGAACTGCTTTCGAACTGCCTTTCGGCGTAACACACTCGGAGGACAGCGCTATCCGCTCCCTCCGTTGCGCGAGCTCACAGACGCCCCTGACTGGCTGTAGAGCCGTGATTAATGTAGGAGCACTAAGTACCCTCGTCCCTCCCCTCTGAGAGAGCTCGGCCAATCAGCTCTCTCTAGACCTCCGGCTGTGAGAGGTTACAGCACCACCCGGGATTCGAACTAGCGATCTCCGGATGATAGGGCGAGCGCTTTAACCACTGCGCCACTCGGAGGCCCATATAAACTCTTTCTATGGTACTTTCACTACGCTGAAGTACCATTTTACTGACTTTTTTATTTTCAAGTCCCGAGGTGTTATTCACCCCTGATTTTCACAGTTCTTCAGCTTGATTCTCCTCCTGCTTTTGTTGTGCAAACCACCCTGTGAGGTCTGGCACAACTTTGCCGTGGCTCTCCTGCCATGTTCAAAGCTCTGGGTGTGGCTGGCCAACACTCTTGAAATGCCAGACACCAGTATTTACACAAAGTGGCAAGAGAGCAACAAAAATGGGTGGCCCGAGAGGCATTTTAAGACTGTACTAACCACTCACCTCAACACACCAGAAAGGAGAAGCACTGCTCATTCTATTTTCCGAAAGCAGATGGAAAATTAGCTAAATCTTTTTAAATCATCATAACTGTTTTTATCACTAATGAGCAATTAGCAACCACTATTCTACTGTTCATGCTAGTGGATTAAAAAAAACACACACACAAAATAAACAACCTATATAATTACTATGCATTACTATTGCTTAAACACCTGGGCCTGTATTCACAAAGCTTCTTAAGCCTAAAAGTTGCTCCTAGTGACGAAATTCTAAGAAAATTCTTCGAGTTATGATATTTTCTTAGAATTTCTGCTTAAATTTAGGATTACATTTTAATTAAGCTAAAAAAATATTCATGAAACATCTTAGCTCCTAAGGTAAAAATTGTGGAAAGATGAAATATTCTCCAAACACTGAACATAAAGCTAAAAGTAAACACTGCTCTTCTGTCCAATTTGGTTTTCTTGTTCATGTACTTCCTTCCATCTCTCTTGGATTGTTGGCTACATATCAACCAAAAGTGCAACTTAAATACTGTCCTGCAATCAGGTACATTGGTAAAAGCTGAGACATTTTGCTCCCATCAATCTGAAAAGTAATAAAATCATTATGGTAAATAAATGTAACTTAAATATAGTAACTACTGTGTGGAAATTGGTTCACATTTTCAACATTTGGCTGTTTTAATTCACTTTAAGATATTTAGTCTATAACAAACTTTGCATGGAGTAGCCTGTAGTCATGATTACACAATTTTCATTATATACAAACATTATGATTTCACTGTCTGTTCTAATAACATATATTCTATTTTCACAAAGAGAACATTTCAAGACCTTTGCAGAGGTCAGAGGTTATGTTTTATCAACCAATCACAGTCCTTGAATTGCTGCATCATCCCTAGCAACGGGGTCAACCACACCTACTCACCTAGATAAACGTTTTTGTACTTTCCTTACTCAGATTTGCTCTAAGAAGTTTTCTAAATCACTTTTAGTCTAAGACTCCCATCTAGGACTTTTTAGGCTAAGATAGGAGCTCTCTGAGAGAATTCTAAGAAGCTTTGTGAATACGAGCCCTGGAGTTGTGTGTGTTTCTATTAGTGATGGGTCGTTCTTGAACAATTCGTTCTTAATCTTTAACGTGACGCAGAAGAACGAGTAGTCTCGGAGAGTGATTCGTTAATTTTCTACTGGGCGCGTATGCGCAAATCATCACAAAACCTCCGTAGGTTATGTACAGGAAACATAATTGTTCTCAACGAATCTTCCCAGTCGTTTGTTTTTTTGTCACCTGACTCCCATAGACGCTATGAAGTGCAATAGATTCAAAAGAACGAACGACTAGGACTAGAAGTTATGATGGTGAGCTGCTCATTCTGTTTATATTATGTTCTTAGCTGCATTGTAATATTTTCATTACTGGAACTATAGCCAAAATGTATGTATGTAGACGTGTTGGGGGTCTGTCTATTGAAAATGTAACATTTTATTTTATTTTTGGTCAAAAAATGAACTAAATGACTCAAAAAAGGATTCGTTCATTTTGATGAACGAGATTCGAAGAACCGGGTCACTAAAATGATTCAAACTTCCCATCACTACTCTACTGCCCCCTAGTGGTTAACCGGCATACAACCAACTGAGAGCAGATAAATATATTGTTCCACAAAGGTAACTGCTTTGAAGTTTTACAGTGGTTTGGGCTGTGTGTCAGTAGTGTTGTACCTTGTTGGTAATTATGTTTTGTGTGTTAGTAGGGTACATGTACGTTTTTATGTAAACGTGTCTCCCTTTAATTGTCCTACACGTGGCTCATCTGGGCCCCATCAGGCCTGTCTTCACTGTGACTGAGCTGTACACATGGGCTCCGGGTTTCAAGCCCATTTAGGAATCACATGGATTTTACATGCATCTCTAAAAAATTAGAATAACATTTTTTTTCTTTTCGTAATTTAATTGAAAAACTGAACCTTCCATTCATTCTACAGTATATTATATTTCAAGCCATTTTTATTGTATGATTACAGCTCAAAATATTAGAATATTTTATTTAATGTTTGAGTAAATTACTATAAATACAGCATACATTCTGCATATCTCTCAGTCTAGTTCACTATCCAGATAGAGAAGACCTCCACAACATCCTAATTTTTAAGTTGTAACAAGTCACAAGTACTGTAGTGCATACTGTAGTGTCCATAGAGAGCTATGTAGTAACTGAGGTCATTCATATTGGAGCTTCCCACAGTTTTTTTTTTTTTACTTCAACCTGCAGTATCAGGATAAAACATGTTGCACACTAGAGTTTATTCAGAGAGATGGTGATTTATACAACTTTCTCAATGCATTGTATTACACTGTTGGCAAAGAGTTAGCATGTCAGTCCTTGCTTGCACCGAACAAGTTTTTTTGTCTGTTCAGTAACTACCTGAGAGCAGATAAGGCTTGTCAGAGATCTTTGCATGGAAAATCTGCTTGGCAACACCTGAAGGGCTGAACATCGCGGCCCTTGTACATCTACATTTTCATTTATTATCATGACTTTTGTTATCTGTCCCAAATAATATACGTTTTTGCTTGTTTTGTCAGTGCTACTGTAGGTGCTTTATTGACATGAACCCAGAGGGTGGATCCAAAGCTTATGAAAACAAGATTTACAGCAAGCGAAGTAAGAAAGTGGTGCAGATAAAATGAGCATCCTTAAATCTACATGAGTGCAAATTCATGAGTAAATTAATAGACATTAAAGAGCTACACATTCAGTGTATTATAATTACAGTTAAAACAGTGATCTGCATGAAACAGGAGAATACACATTCTATTTTGCTTAAAAGTCAATAAAATACTTGGAGACCACCAGATGCTCATCAGTCTCTTACTGAAATAATATAGGAGTAGTACTAGTGTCCCTGTTCACTAGTACTACTCCTATTTGAACTAGTGTCCCTGTTCAAATGTTCACCACAAAAATCTGTGCAATAAATTTATTTTTATTATTTTATTACTTTTTGTCACCCGGTGAAGGGAATTCATATTTTATAACAAATCTGTTATGTATATTGTTCCTTTAAAAATAATAAAACATTTTATATTAAAATAGATGAAAATTTAAAGAACATAGATGATCTGAATTTATATAAAATATCATACAGGATAGGATGTTTTTAAAAACCATTTATACAGTAGGTTGGGGGTAATGCTAACATCATTGTGTCTTTATCTGTACTGTCCAAAGTTGTTAAATAAAAAAAAATAATCTATTGCCAAGGTGGTTTTACTAGGAAACAATATTTGCTGTTGAATTAAACCTTATCCCCTATCCAAAATATGGTATGTCTAACCATTAAAAACCTTTAGCAACATGTTAGCTATCTAGTTGTTAGCAGCTGGAAGAGGAATGGCAGTAGGAGGATTAGGATCATCATCAAATCTCATGTCACGGCAGAAAAGGACATCTTCCTTGCCAAAGCCGAGCTTGTACTGCCAAAGGTACATTTTTTTGTGGGGCTGCAGAGTCAGGGTCACACTTTCTGCCACCTCAGTTGCCTCCTCCCAGGTCTCATTTTCTGTGTTGACACTTTTTCCTCCATATTCTACTGACAGAGAGAACTGGTATTTGGCGATTGCTTCGGTCAGAGCCCCTGACTGATATGTTACACCCATGGAGATTTTCCAGTTGTGCTCTATACTTGATGACTTGGATTTGGTATAGCCCACTTTCCGTGTTATCTTCTTTTCCCAGGTTAAAGGAGTTTCTGAATCATTGGAAATTGTTTTAATGAGTTCCCATTTTCCAAATGCTGGGCCTTGTGTTTCGGCCAGTCCTCCAGGAAGGAAGCTGAGAATATCTGGGTGAATCGAATATGTACTTTCAGAAGTATCTTTACTAAGATCATCAGTTTTGTGGTAATGGATCCCCCACTGATCTTTTGGCTTGAGAAAATAGCTGTAGCTTTGTGTGCCCCAGTAGTATAGGCCATCCTTGCAGTTGGGATGCAGTGGGTATTCATCTGCATCACTATCCATATTCATATTGGTAGTTTTGTGATACACACCTCTACTCTTAAAGATTACATAGAACTTTCCATAAGCAGACAGATAGTGGTCACCCCCTTGACAGTTTGGGTGGAGAGTATACACTACAGCATCACTATCTCTGCTCATATCAGACACACGGCGATAAGTATTGCCTTTGATGATGTAAAACATGTTGTCGTCATAGGCAAGATAGTGGTCTCCCCCCTGACAAGCAGGATGCAAGCTGTAAACTGTGAGGTCACAGCCTTCATGAAAATTTGTTGAGCGCATGTAACAGCGAAGATCAGAGCGAACAATATAATAATTGTTATTTGCACCACAGAAGTCAACACCTTTGGCTTTGCTCTTTGTGAGGATCCCTGCCATCTTTTTGTTCCTCTGAAAAATAAATAGATAGAATATTTGCCATCAAAAGAATCAGGATAGTCATGCATATTACAGTATTAAAAAAAAAGCATATTAGCAAAAATGAAGAAAAAAAAAAACCCTTAAGCAGCATAATTTGTTTTTACTTAAAGGTGAAGTTAAATGCTGAATTAATTGGAGTTGGTGGAAAACAAGCCAGAATAAAAATCGGCAGGATACTTACAGTTAAGCTGAACAGCAGAATACAGTAGTCTTCTCCAAGAGTAGTTAGAAAATGCTAAATGAACTTTTCTCTACTGTATATATTTGCTGTACAGAAACATTGTCTCCACCCATTAGACCTGATTCCAACCAATCAATCCCAAAGCTCTTAAAACCAAACCGTCTGTAATCTAACTGACCCCAGGCAATATACACATTCCAGTCTATGGGGGATGTCACTCACCAAGTCTTCAGCACCTTCTTATGAAAAACTTTTCTTGTATTCATCTTTCTTATTCCTGATAATGTCCTAAACTGATATATTTCAACAAAGAATAGGTGCACATTTCTTTCTTTTGGAAATGTTTACCCACCCATAAACATATATAGCCACACCTATGAATCCCAGACAAAGAGAACAAGAACACATTAATCTGACCCACAGGCACCTGTTTAATCACCTAATCACCTGTTTAACCCACAAGTGATTATGAAACAATTTTTTCAAAGCAAGAATGTCATAACTATACAACTGTTAATGGTTATATAATTGTTATGGTATACATTCTCAAGCACTCGAAACAAAACGAATACAAATCTAATTTAAAATATTATTTTTGAACACATTTCCATGGCCCACTCTGTACATGCAGTAATTCTGTGATGTGTGATGTATAAAACTATATTTACATACAGTATTTTATATTTTATATTAACATTTTAGTTTTCTTGTTCATCTTAAACAATATCATGTATAAACATTATCATTATTGTTTTTTCTCAAAGCCTATTTATTGCTGTGCTGTGCATTAGTAGTCCTAATAATAAAAAGATTTAGTCTTTATACTGTATATACTGTACATGTCAGCCCGCCCCCACATGTATGCTGTAAGAACATATAATCTGTATTTGTTGTCAGAAAGCAAAGCGCTAGGTTCACAAACACTGCCATATGAGAATCAGAAGCTTCCCCATGGGCCATGTTAATTTGAACACTTCATTTTATGCTACATACTACATTTCATGAAGTTGACATGAGCAAATAACTTTTTGTGTGCTTAGATACTGTCTGTAGACAAATTATTTGTTATAAAACTGCCAGTGTTCCATCCTGCCCTATTTTGTATAGAGATGTCTCTCTCCATCTCCACTTCCATCTTTAAAAACAAATATCTACTGTATACATGTTTGCAGACATGTTTTTTACCTGTTTTTTTTTTTTTTTTTGAGGACAAGTTGTTATCTCAACTTTGCCGCATTTAACGACACACATAATAAATCAATGCATTTGTGACCCTTGTGTTAAGCAAAGATACTTGTGTGTTAAGTCATGTTTAATACGTATATCTTCATTTAATGTTTTTTGTTCATAAACCTGTTGTCATTATCTTATGATTGTGCCTGATTGCTCACCTTCCACCTCTTCTATGTCTACACCCCCACACCCTCTCTCTGTCTCTCCAACTACGTGTCTTTTATTCCCACATCCAGCCTTATCTGCATTTATTTCTGTATGTCTATAATCAAGACCTGCTCTCTCTTTCTTTCAGTCTCTGTCTACAACATCCTTTTCTGTTTCTTTTAACACATATTAAATGTGCAAGTTTCAGTCTCCTCTTTTGTGTATATTTCTACAACCTCACTTTCTGAGCCTGTGCCTTCCCCCAGCACTCCTAGCTGTCAATGTATGTGGGGACCACACCCAGTTGATAAGACCAGACACAGTTGAGTTCACGTATTCCAAATTAAAAACTGTTGAAACTTTTGTAGGTAAATGTCTTTTTCTTTTAACTTGTCTTACATACAGTACATAATTGTACAACAAGTTAAAAGAGATTAATTTGTGTTATAAGTAACTTTGTCTGTATGAAAAAATGTGGCTTGTTTTTTTTTCATGTTTACTTGGAGTTTAACAGAGTTGTTAGAAAAAATCTTAAAGAAGAATTCTTTGGTGTGCTTGATGGGTTGATGGAAATCCTCAAGTGGAAGACAGGTCAGATTGGCCAGCAGTTAGCGGAGCTACTACTACAGACAAAGGTGGTTTGTAGCAGGTAATGTTAAACTTGGATCGAAGTTAGTTACCAAAAGGTTCAAAATCTGATGAACCTGATCTTGCACTGATCTTGCAGTGTAAGACACATTTATGATCATAGTACAGTTGCAAATATTCTTGCAGTTACTTATTTTGTAATATTTGTTTATTTCTTCTTGTAATGCCACAGTGGGTTAAGATTTTGTAGTTCATAAAGAGTATCTGTCATGGCCTAGGTGGTGGTACTGGCTAGACCGGCTGATGTACTTGCCGTGGGCATATAGGGCAGGCATTAACAGAGAGGGGTGTGCAAACAGGAAAGTCTTTTATTTAAACAGAAACTCAAAAATAGACAAACAAACCAACAAAGGAACCAAAACAACAAACTCAAACTAAAACTAGGGCTCAGGGCATACACAGGAAAGGAGCGAATACAGGGAACTGAGCGCTAACACAGGGAACTGAGCGCTAACACAGGGAACTGAGCGCTAATACAGGGAACTGAGAGAAGGAAACATAGAGCTGGGACTGGAGACAGGGCTAGGGAGGAGACGGGACTGGAGACAGGGCTAGGGAGGAGACGGGACTGGAGACAGGGCTAGGGAGGAGACGGGACTGGAGACAGGGCTAGGGAGGAGACGGGACTGGAGACGGGACTAGAGTTAGTGGTTAGTTAGATTAGTAACTACACCGAATACTGGGATGCTGGATGCTAACCAGGTTAGTATCTAATGGAGTTAGTGGCTAACCGGGTTAGTACTGACCTAATAGGGGGGAACTGAACACAAAAGGAAAGGCACACATGAGGCTATTCCAAGCTAGCGGCTAACCTACTAGCAACCAGAACCACTAGCAGTCAATCCCACTAGAGGCTAGCCTACTGGAGGCTAACCCTACTAGTGGCTAACCCTGCTATCGGCTAAGCACTCATATGGCTACAAACATCTAAACAGATAAGAAAAGCAACAAACAAAGAACTAGACAAGAAGACCAACACTAGGGACACACAGAATAGTACTTACACAAGAGGAGACACTGCCTAACCAAACATGAAACAGGACAGCTCCATGAATCCACTAACACAAGGAATCTAAAGAAAACTAATAATAGAGCCCCCTAGAAAAACAAAGGTAAAACAATATTACTAAAATATAAACTTCAAAGAAACAAAAACAAAAAGGAATGCCCACAAGACAGTATAAACAAAACATATACACAAACGATGCTCGACCCAGTTTCCCAGAACCAACTGCTATTTATAGAAACTTTAATGAGCCACCTCGGTTCAGGTGAGCACTCATCCCCTGACCGAGGTGCCTTCTGGGAAACTGAGTCGGCCAAAAAACAGACACGACAACAATGCCCTCTAGTGGAGGTCCCTAACAGTATCGTTATCAATTATATTTATTGCTTTGTTATATGTTTCAATAAAATACTGCATTGTGTGGTCATTCACAATAGAAAATGAAAACTGAACTGGAATTTTCCTATCCCAATTATTTTAGTACAAATATGGTATTACAGTAAGTGAATTTGACTTAAAATATTAAGTTCTGACTATTTTACATTTAAGTTGACTCAATTTTTTCTAGTTTTGATTACTTAAAGCAGTTAAGTGTGTATGACTTTCAATATCACGTTTGGACTGTTTTAAATTTAAGTTGACTAAACAAATCACTTCCCTCAAATGGTTTAAGTAAAATCAACTTAGCCGGGTTTACAGTGTACCAAAACATTGTCTCCACCTGTAAGGACTGATTCCAACCAATCAATCCCAAAGCTCTTAAAACCAAACCGTCTGTAATCTAACTGACCCCAGGCAATATACACATTCCAGTCTATGGGGGATGTCACTCACCAAGTCTTCAGCACCTTCTTATGAAAAACTTTTCTTGTATTCATCTTTCTTATTCCTGATAATGTCCTAAACTGATATATTTCAACAATGAATAGGTGCACATTTCTTTCTTTTGGAAATGTTTACCCACCCATAAACATACAGTACAGACCAAAAGTTTGGACACACCTTATCATTCAGAGAGTTTGAATTTGTATTATGGCAAGAAAAAAGCAGCTAAGTAAAGAAAAACGAGTGGCCATCATTACTTTAAGAAATGAAGGTCAGTCAGTCCGAAAAATTGTGAAAACTTTGAAAGTGTCCCCAAATGCAGTCACAAAAACCATCAAGCGCTACAAAGAAACTGGCTCACATGCGGACCGCCCCAGGAAAGGAAGACCAAGAGTCACCTCTGCTGCGGAGGATAAGTTCATCCGAGTCACCAGCCTCAGAAATCGCAGGTTAACAGCAGCTCAGATCAGAGAGCAGGTCAATGCCACACAGAGTTCTAGCAGCAGACACATCTCTAGAACAACTGTTAAGAGGAGACTGTGTGAATCAGGCCTTCATGCTAGAATATCTGCTAGGAAACCACTGCTAAGGACAGGCAACAAGCAGAAGAGACTTGTTTGTGCTAAAGAACACAATAAAGAAAACTCTTTGCATGAGAAGGTGTGTCCAAACGTTTGGTCTGTACTGTGTATAGCCACACCTATGAATCCCAGACAAAGAGACATTTATCTGACCCACAGGTGTCTGTTTAATCACCTAATCACCTGTTTAACACATAAGTGATCATGAAACAATTTTTTCAAAGCAAGAATGTCACAACTATACAACTGTTAATGGTTATATAATATAATGGTTATATAATTGTTATACATTCTCAAGCACTCAAAACAAATCTAATTAAAAATAATATTTTTGGACACATTTCCATGGCCCACTCTCTACATTCAGTAATTCTGTGATGTGTGATGTATAAAACTATATTTACATACAGTATTTTATATTTTATATTAACATTTTAGTTTTCTTGTTCATCTTAAACAATATCATGCACAAACATTATTATTATTGTTTTGCAAATACTCAAAGCTTATTTATTGCTTTGCTGTGCATTAGTAGTCCTAATAATAAAAAGATTTAGTCTTTATACTGTATATACTGTACATGTCAGCCCGCCCCCACATGTATGCTGTCAGAACATACAATCTGTATTTGTTGGCAGAAAGCAAAGCGCTAGGTTCACAAACACTGCCATATGAGAATCAGAAGCTTCCCCATGGGCCATGTTAATTTGAACACTTAATTTTATGCTACACACTACATTTCATGAAGTTGACATGAGCAAATAACTTTTTGTGTGCTTAGATACTGTCTGTAGACAAATTATTTGTTATAAAACTGCCAGTGTTCCATAATTTGTCATTGCACATTCCTGCCCCATTTTGTATAGAGATGTCTCTCTCCATCTCCACTTTAAAATCTTTCCATCTTTAAAAACAAATATCTACTGTATACAGATTTGCATACATGTTTTTTATCTACCAAAATGCTGATATTTTTTTCTTTTGGTTGAAGACTTTATGACCGTGTCTCAGCTTATCTCACCTTTGCCGCATTTAACGACACACATAATAATCAATGCATTTGTGACCCTTGTGTTAAGCAAAGATACTTGTGTGTTACGTCATGTTTAATATGTATATCTTCATTTAATGTTTTTTGTTCATAAACCTGTTGTCATTATCTTATGATTGTGCCTGATTGCTCACCTTCCACCTCTTCTATGTCTACACCCCCACACCCTCTCTCTGTCTCTCCAACTACGTGTCTTTTATTCCCACATCCAGCCTTATCTGCATTTATTTCTGTATGTCTACAATCAAGACCTGCTCTCTCTTTCTTTCAGTCTCTGTCTACAACATCCTTTTCTGTTTCTTTTAACACATGTTAACTGTGCAAGTTTCAGTCTCCTCTTCTGTGTATATTTCTACAACCTCACTTTCTGAGCCTGTCCCTTCCCCCAGCTGTCAAAGGATGTGGGGACCACACCCAGTTGATAAAAATGCCATTTTTCTGTCCATTTTAGATTAATCCTTCAGATTGAAAACAAAATTGCTGTTAAAAGTTGATCTCACTCACTCACTCATCATCTATACCGCTTAATCCTGTATTCAGGGACACGGGGGTCCTGGAGCCTATCCCAGGAGACAGGGCACATGGCAGGATACACCCTGGACAGGGTGCCAAAGCAGGGCACAGACACACACACATACACTCACTCATTCACACACTATGGGCAATTTGGGAACGCCAATTAGCCTAACCTACATGTCTTTGGACTGTGGGAGGAAACCGGAGTACCCGGAGGAAACCCACCAAGCACGGGGAGAACACGCAAACTCCATGCACACAGAGACGGGAATCGAGCCTGGCCGGGGTGCAAGGCGACATTGCTAACCACTACACCAGACAAAAATTTTTTTTATCAAATTTTAAAGGATTTTAAAGGATTTATAATAATGATGAAGATTATTATTATTAATATTATTAATTATGTTCTATAGATTTATCTTAGTGGGAGATCTCAAGGTCAAAAGTATACACACGTGGACAAAATTGTTGGTACCCTTCAGTCAATGAAAGAAAAACTCACAATGGTCACATAAATAACTTTAATCTGACAAAAGTAATAATTAAAAAAAATTCTATGAATGTTAACCAATGAAAGTTAGACATTGATTTTCAACCATGCTTCAACAGAATTATTTTAAATAATAAACTCATGGAACAGGCCTGGACAAAAATGATGGTACCCCTAGAAAATACTGAAAATAATGTGACCAAAGGGACATGTTAATTCAAGGTGTGTCCACTAATTAGCATCACAGGTGTCTACAATCTTGTAATCAGTCAGTGGGCCTATATATATGGGCTCCAGGTAGTCACTGTGTTGTTTGGTGACATGGTATGTACCACACTCAACATGGACTAGAGGAAGCGAAGGAAAGAGTCTCAGGAGATTCGAAAGAAAATTATAGACAAGCATGTTAAAGGTAAAGGCTATAAGACCAGTTCCAAGCAGCTAGATATTCCTGTGACTACAGTTGCACATATTATTCAGAAATTTAAGATCCATGGGACTGTAGCCAACCTCCCTGGACGTGGCCGCAAGAGGAAAATTGATGAGAAATCAAAGGGACGGATAATCCGAATGGTAACAAAAGCCCAGAAAAACTTCTAAAGAGATCCAAGGTGAACTTCATGCTCAAGGAACATCAGTGTCAGATCGCACCATCCATCGTTGTTTGAGCCAAAGTGGACTACATGGGAGACGACCAAGGAGGACACTATTGTTGAAAACAAATCATAAAAAAGCCAGACTGGAATATGCCAAACTACGTGTTGACAAGCCACAAAGCTTCTGGGAGAATGTCCTATGGACAGATGAGACAAAAATGGAAGTTTTTGCCAAGGCACATCAGCTCCATGTTCACAGACGGAAAAAAGAAGCATATCAAGAAAAGAACACTGTCCCTACTGTGAAACATGGAGGAGGCTCTGTTATGTTCTGGGGCTGCTTTGCTGCATCTGACAGCAAATGAAATCTCAAGACTATCAAGGGATTCTAGAGAGAAATGTGCTGGACAGTGTCAGAAAGCTGGGTCTCAGTCGCAGGTCATGGGTCTTGCAACAGGACAATGACCCAAAACACACAGCTAAAAACACCCAAGAATGGCTAAGAGGAAAACTAATGGACTATTCTAAAGTGGCCTTCTATGAGCCCTGACCTCAATCCTATTGAGCATCTTTGGAAGGAGCTGAAACATGCTGTCTGGAAAAGGCACCCTTCAAACCCGAAACAACTGGAGCAGCTTGCTCATGAGGAGTGGGCCAAAATACCTGCAGAGAGGTGCAGAAGTCTCATTGACAGTTACAGGAATCGTTTGATTGCAGTGATTGCCTCAAAAGGTTGTGCAACAAACTATTAAGTTAGGTGTGCCATCATTTTTGTCCAGGCCTGTTCCATGAGTTCATTTTTTCCGTTGAAGCATGGTTGAAAAGCAATCTCTGACTTTCATTGGTTAACATTCATGGAATTCTTATTTATTATTACTTTTGTCAGATTAAAGTTATTTCTGTGACCATTGTGAGTTTTTCTTTCATTGACCGAAGGGTACCAACAATTTTGTCCACGTGTGTATGCCTGATGTGTGTCTACAATAACTGCTAGTATTTGCATGCTAAACTAACTTCTTTTATGTGATTTTAAAAACAACATACTGTAATTTGTAATTTGAGGGGAAATTAAAATGAATAAAATCAGTCTAAAGTAAATTTTGTTATTCTCTTGGTTGCACCTGTTAAGGTGTACCACAGCGGGCCCTTCTATCTGTATAAAGTTACCCAACAACAATGTGAAAAACTCTTGGGGAAACGCATGAAATTGTCACGAGCAACCGAGGGCAGTTAGCCTTAGCAGTTAGCCCGTGTTGCCAACGGAGCGGGGCGATGACTCTGGAAGGTGGCAGGACAGACGCGGGGTCTGCCCGGGGAACGTCCCCCTCATGTTGTCGGGAGAGGGCGTCGGCTTTGATGTTCTTTGACCCCGGGCGGTAGGATAGGTGGAAATCAAAAGACTCAAAAAATAGAGCCCACCGTGCCTGCCTGGGGTTGAGTTGTTTTAGGATCTTGATGGTGATGAGGTTTTGGTGGTCGATTCAGACGATAATTGGTTCTCTGGCGCCCTGGAGCCAGTGTCGCCATTCCTCCAATGCCCACTTTATGGCCAGCAGCTCACGGTCCCCTACCCCGTATCGCTGCTGAGTGGGGTCAAATTTTTTGGAGAAGAAACTACAAGGGTGTAGTTTCTGGTCTGGACCTCGCTGGGAGAGAACAGCCCCAGCGCCCACCTCTGAGGCGTCCACCTCCACAACGAACTGTCGATCAGCATCTGGATGGAGGAGAATTAGAGCGGTGGTGAATCGATGGCAGAGTTTGTGGAATGCGGTGATGGCAGTGGAGTTGAGTTGGAATTGGTGAGATGATGGGCGAGTCAATGTGGTTAATGGTGCTGTGACTGTACTGTAGTCCCGGATAAAGCGACGATAGAAGTTCGCAAACCCAAGAAACCGTTGAAGTTGTTTGAGAGTCTTGGGTAGGCGCCAATGACGTACAACCTCCAGTTTCTGTGGGTCCATGGCCACACCCTGGGACGAGATGACAAAGCCCAGGAACGTGGTGGAGCGCTGGTGAAAAGCGCACTTCTCCAACTTACAGTACAGCCGGTGGGCGAGCAATCTCTTGAGGACCGTTCTGACGTGTCGGATGTGTTCTTCGGTGGTGCGGGAGTAAATGAGAATATCGTCTAGGTAGACGAATACCCATTTCCCCAACATGTCCCGGAGAACGTCATTGATATAATGTTGGAAAGCTGTGGGAGCTTTACAGAGTCCAAAGGGGATAACCAGGCTTTCTTAATGTCCCATAGGGGTGATAAAAGCTGTCTTCCACTCATCGCCCTCTCTGATACACACCAAGTTGTAGGCGCTTCGGAGGTCCAACGTTGTGAAAATGGTGGCACCAGAGAGGGCGTTCAGGGCTGAGTTGGTAAGAGGCAGCGGATTTTTTGGTGATGTGATTTAGCCCTCGATAATCAACACAAGGGCGTAATTCGTCCGAACTCTTCTTTACAAAGAAAAACCCTGTGGCTGCGGGCGAGGAGGAGGGTCGGATGGTACCTTGACGGAGGGCGGAGGACACATACTCCTCCATCGCCCGCATCTCGGTGGCAGAGAGAGAATATAGACAGCCACGGGGTGGAGTGGAACCTGGCTGGAGCTTGATAGCGAGGTCGTAGGGGCGGTGAGGAGGAAGGTGGTTGGTGCGTTTCTTACAAAAAACCTCAGCCAGGTCTCGATACACAGTGGGGATGGCATTGGTGTCGACATCGAGGGCCTCGAACTCCCTAGAGCACGTCCCAGCCGGCGCTTGTAGCCAGAGTTCGAGGCAGGTCGGCCCCCATTGCAGGATCCGATTTTGGGACCAGGAGATGAGGGGATCATGCTGTAGCAACCAGTGATATCCGAGGATGATGGGTGGCGAAGAGATGGAGGTGAGGTGAAAGCGGATTACCTCCTGATGTTGGGCAATGGTGAAGGTTATGGGTCGAGTCTGGGTGGTGATGGGGCTGGAGGAGAGTGGCCGACAGTCAACAGATGTCACTCGAACTGGCTGGGATAACGCTTCAGTTTCCACCCCCAATCTTTTGGCATAGGAGGAGTCAATAAACTTTCCGGCGGCACCGGAGTCGATGGACGCGGAGCTTTGGACTCGTTTGTGGCCAAATTGGAGGTGTACCTGAACCATGAGGCGTGAGAGACTGGGTGTGGTGGCGGCGAGATGGAGGGGACCAGGTGACCTGCCCCCCTGGTTCACCGGGCCTGATCATTCCCCGGATGTGAAGGGCATATAGTTCTGTGGTGCGCCGCCGACCCACAATAGGCGCAGAGTTCCCCCCTGAAACGTCGTTCTCGCCCAAGCGGTGGTGGTGAAAGCTGGTGATCGGGGCGTGGGATGTGAAAAAGGTGGCGTGATGGGCGTCAGGGTTCGGGGGGCTGGCTTAGGGCGAGAGAGCAGGCGCTGGTCAATCCGGAGGACGAACTAGACCAGGCCCTCCAGCGTAGCCGGGAGCTCTCGTCCGGCGAGCTCGTCCTTAATGCGGGAGGCCAGACCCTCGTAGTAGGCCGTCCGGAGGGCGTCGTCCCCCCAGGTGGTCTGTACGGCGAGGGTACGGAAATCCGGGGTGTAGCGGCTCACAGACGACCCACCCTGCCGCAGATGGTACAGTTTGCTGCCGGTCTCCACCTCAGCAGCAGGATGTTCGAACATCAGTTTTAGTTGGCGAGTGAATTCTCCATAGGAGTAAGCCGTATCTGAATCTGCCCTGAGAACCGCCGTGGCCCACTCAGCTGCCTGCCCGTATAGCAACGAGACGAGGAGTGCAACGCGCAGTCGGTCTGTGGAGTATCTGGTGGAATTAAACTAAAAAAAAAAAAAAACCTGCAAACTGATTTTTAAAAAAATTGTACAAATATTTACTAAACAAGACAGGGAACACAAAAACAACACATGAATGTATATATATATATATATATATATATATATATATATATATATATATATATATATAAAGGAGAGAGAGAGAGGTTTAAAAAAAGATGGGTTTTTACAAATGTGAGTACTGTATATGATTTTCTAGCCAATCTACTCATCTTATCATTTTAAGGCCTGGAGGTATGTATCAAAGTTACACATAAACAACGTGAAGGAGGAATTTTTCCTGGCCACTTACAGCTATGAATATTGTATTTACCCAAAATTAATACAAGATTAACAGTGTCTGATATACTGAAATCAAGATTATCCATAAAATATATAATATCTATATAACAATGTATATAGTAAAGATGATAGTTAAAGACTTAACGAAAAAGACCAAAAAGACTTAACAAAAGCGGCATGAAAATAAATAAATTATAAAGATTTTCTGTCCCAGAAGAACAAAATATACAGGAATCTACATCAAATTCAAATCTTTTAGATTAAAAGTCACTGATAGGGTATATAGCCTATACTTTTTTGAAAAGGGTTTCTTATTTTTGGGGCAATGGGACATGATAAATACATGGAAAGGGTCATGGTGTAACTCTTATGTGTATCCACGTGTGTCGACTGCAGATATTCCACAATCACCTTGTTCTCGTGTGTTGTGAGTCGAGGGGTTGGAGGACACGGTTCAGAGCCCTGTACTGTTTATCCAGAGGATGTTCGTCACTCGCTGATCAGAACTGGACCATCTTTACTGCGATCTGTAGATCACTCAGAGTCTTCAGCAGCGTGATCTTCTCTTTCAGCTCATATCCAGAGGAGATAACAGGCCGAGGTTGCGAGTGTAAAACTCATTGCAAGCCTCCACAAACTCTTTGTTTCTTTTTCATTATATTTCTTTTTTTTATCTTTCAGGCACTTTTCAGTTTTCTTCAGAGAGGAGTATCCTGCTCGGATCTGCTCCACTGTTAGCTTCCCAAGAGGAGCTTTCTTAGTGTGGAACTTCATCTCAAGCACACACTCCTCCATTGCTTTAATGTCACAGATCACGTCCATGAAAGACTGAAGCTTGACATCCAGCTGGGAGTGTTTCTTCGCAGACACAGTGGGCATCATCTCCATGCCATGAACAACATGTCAGAAGTTTTCTCGCTCTATCCACTTGTTTTTAGTCTTAGCAAAGAACTTGTTCATGAAAACATCTTTGGCTTTGGCGAGATCGTCACATGATTACTGTAATGACTTCAATTAAATCAAAGTCTTTTGCTGGTTACTCTGAATTCAAATGAATTTTTAGCGATGAGATCTCTTTTTTCTTATATTTGAACTTATTAACCTATTTTTTTATGTTTCATGCCAGGTGGCACGGTGGCTTAGGGGTTAGTCCCGTCGCCTTGCAACTCCACACTCCGGGTTAGATTCCCTCCTCTGCACTGAGTTTGCATGTTCTCCCCGTGCTGGGTGGGTTTACTCCGGGTTCTCCGGTTTCCTCCCACAGTCCAAAGACTGCGTTCCATTCCGAAGTGTACTTCACAGGGTGCTCCCTGCCCTGTTTGCAGTGAATGTCGGTAAAGGGAACATCCCTCAACAAAATTCCACCATTCTGAACACCTTGCGAAGTCACAAGCATAGACATAACTTCCTTTGTGTGCGTTACCATGGTGACATAAGCACCTCGGATACCTGTCGCTGTTGCTGCGGAAACTGTGAATTAAATATTGAACATTCATTGAAACAAAAACTGAAAATAATTATAAAACATACTGTTGAAACTAATAAAGTTGAAGTAATTTACTGATTAATAATAATAATTCATTTAATATGTACTGAGATTTTTTTTTTTTTTTTTTACAGATTACGAGCCTGTATAACACTAAGGATTTCTTGATTAAATAAAAAATTTCAATTGTTTTCTCCTTTTAATATGAGATAATCCTCCATAATTATAATAAATAATTATCATTTATTTATAAAATAAAATCATTTTTCGAGCTCCATTTTCTTTCACGCTCCAGCGAGACGCAATGGGTGATGGGACATTTTTCATTCCCTTTTTCCGGTGAAGTGAACACCTGATGTTCACTCGTTCCCTACACCGTTCACCGTTCCCTTTAAACTGAACATTTTCCCTCCTTGCGGTTTGGAATCACAAATAACATGGCTGAATATATCCTGTGAAGTATACTTCGCAGGGAACTTCATATGGAAGCAAATTAGCATCATAATTACTTGAATTATATCAACCTTTGAAAAATACATTTTGAAATTTAATCACTGTTGAATTGTTAATTTTGAAATGTAAATACTACTGAATTTATTAAACTGAAATATTTGACTTTAAAAAGCAACATCTTTGAATTTAAGTGCTCTGAATGTCACACGAAATTTTCAACAATCCATTTCAACTGTGAAATTCAGATAGAAAATTCAAGCTTGGAAATTCAAGTATAAATTCAATACAAAATTCAAGCACAAATTCAATACAGGAAAAGCAATCGAGCCAGAACGGAATCCGTTCGTCAGTCACGTGACCCAGGGAAGCGGACGTCTTCGATACCGGCTCCCAGTGAGTCTCGCTACATGGCGGAGGGCAGCGGCTCGGTAAGTGCACCTGCAGTGTGTTACACTCATTATATATTGTCAGCTATTTTAGTCATTTTACCGTGATAAAGGAAATTAGTCAAAGTTTAGTTAAAGTGGGGCTAGTGAGCACGAGACACAGACTGATGTTTGTTACACACACACGCGCACGAGATAGAGAGAGAGATACACAGTGGTGGGCAAAAGTATTAAGACAGCACGTGCCATGTATTAGTTCTCTCTCTGTACAGAACAGGTGACGTCACCAGTTAGTTCAGGTCCGACTGAAGAGTTGTGTTAATTAAAATCGGCTGCTTTAGTTAATTGATGGAACAGATGAGTGGCAGGACTTGTACTTTCTGAAGCCAGGGTGTCCACCTCTGTACAAAAACTTCAGGTTTAGACGAAAATTACTTCAAATTAAATACTGATAGTTGTATGGCAATTTAGTAGCATAAAATAAGTTTTTCTGTATAGTCATTACTTAAATGTTTGAGGTTGATATGAAAGCAGCCACTTTCACTTTTGTCCACCATTGTATATATTATTATAAAGCGAGATATAATTATGTTGAACTTTGATTTAGTCCCTGATCTTTTTGTTTTTGCTTTCAGTACAGGTTGTTCTCCAGCACATCACCTGACTCACAATGGAGATAAGGATGATGATTGTTCACTTGATGCGCATGTCAGGCTATCAATCGTCAGTTCATCAAAGATTTTATGTGATTTATGTAGATTTTCTTTTTTGTAATATGCTATACTTTATGTAAATGTGAGTTATATTATTTAAACATATTAAAGACGTGTCCAGTGAGCAGTTCTGGGTTGTTACTCATAAAAATGAACAGCAGTAGATGGAAGAGAAGCTGTATTCTCATCTAGATGGTGTCCAACTTAAAACGAAATTGCAAAATAACTGTATTTTACAGGCCAAAAGCACAATCACTTTGCTTAGTCACCAGAGCATGTATTTATACTAAATTAGTCTAGATTATTTGATACACAGTGGTTACGTCTCAGGAGGAGGAGTTTGTCTAATTGTTTGTCAGACAAACTGTTCCTTTTACGGCTGATTTCCATGGATATAAACTTACTGTAGGGAAATGGCTCAGGATCTACATCTGACTTTTAATATTTAGTCACCTCAGTGTCGCATTTGAGAGAAGCTTTATTCTCATCATCTAAAGCAAGTAAGTCATTCTCACTGAAGTGCTGCATCCTACAGCCCATTGTGGTGAGAAATCAATTCACCCAGTGCTCAGCAGAGATTCATTATGCAGATAATTGAAGCTATGTAAAGCAAGTTCCTTGATTATTAACTGCAATGTAAATACTGAATTTAGGAATAGTAATACATTACTCCATTACTGTAATTAGTTGTATATATTTATTTGTAATGTGCTACTTTGTAATATATAGCCCCACACTGTCTGCATTTGTAAATATATACATATCCTCTTGAAATGAGATTGAAAGTATGTGTAGTAAATATACAGATCATATATGGGAAGAATGTAGACATACAGTGGTTAGTTATGGTTAAAATATTGCATATTCATACAGTATTTGGGAGCAATACCTCATTCAAGCACTGATCAGAGGTGCTAGAACATTAAACATTTTCTGACCACAAAACCTTTTTCAACTCTGTATTGTAGACACACGTCCATTCACATACTAGGTAAAACAAACTGTTGTATCACAGATGCAACCATTTCACTGTGCTCATTTAGTACAAAATTTATAAATGGGAGCATTGGCTCGCAATAGTTAATAGCATTAATCAGGAATATTATGATCATAAAACAGCAGCTACAGTATTTTACAGTAATTGTAAATACCATTTTAAATATGAACAGGATCAAACAGTCATAAATATTACTCATTGTTCAAAAGATTCATAAGATTGAAATGCAGCAATGTAAATGTCACACCCAAAGCACTGGGATGCAGCCCTTGGATGTACAGCCTCTTAATGTTGTAAAATTGACCACTGATGAGGGGGATTCCCAGACTTGGGACACAGCACTGGAGTGGTCAGAAAGAGGTATTCTACGGTCCTCCCAATCAGCAGATTGTTGAGAGCCTTAAAAGCAGGGGGAAAAATAATGCAGAATAAGTTAACTGAACATCACACATGCGATAACAATTGAACATACACCCAGTATAAATTTTGTAATGTTTTGCCATTTGTCCTCTGTACATCACCACATTTCATTTCAAATGAAACACTCAATATGCCAGTGAAATCGAAAGAAAAGTGTGTCTTTAACCATTCAGGAATTACAGACATGTTCACATACACACACACTTATTTTGGGGGTTCATAAATAATGGGGAAAAACAATTAAACTTAAGGATTGCCTTTAATACTTGAATAAAAATTCTTTGCGGTCAATAACTGCCTGAAGTCTGAAACCCATGGACATGACCAATGCTGAGTTTCCTCTCTCTAGATGCTTTGCCAGACTTGTGAGTCTTCCTGCTTTCAGTCTTTGTTCTTCCTTTAGTGAAAAGCATGCTCTACTTTTATTTACTTGCTTAGTCATACTACACCAGGCCATGCAACTACTTCTCAGCCATTTTCCCCCATTATTTATGAGCCCCAAACCAAATTTTATGACGGTTTTAAGTTAATGTAAACATTTAATCTAAGTTACTGTAAGATCACAGCTAGTTTTCCTGCAGCTGCACAGAGTCAGAGCACACTGACAAACTCTCAAGTGTCATTTCCTCCACAATGACAGTTTTTTTGTTATCACAAGTGCTATCAATTTACCGACTTTTGGTGATACTGAATATAATTTAACTGTTCCATATATACTTGCAATAGCCAGATTTATTTGAAGGTGACTCATTTCAGAATCATTGCTTTTTTAGTCACTTTAGGAGCAGATTCTCAATTTTTGCCAGACTACATTTATGACCTTTCTCACCTGTTATTGTCATTACTTTGCCAGAAATTAAAAGGTAGGAAAGATTTGGCAGGATGTGTATGAACATGAACATCATGTACACACATTTTCCACAGAAGTTCACAATTCACTTGAGAGTTTTAGGCACTTTGTACAGAGGTGGACACCCTGGCTTCAGAAAGTACAAGTCCTGCCACTTATCTGCTCCATCAATTAACTAAAGCAGCTGATTTTAATTAACACAACTCTTCAGCCGGACCTGAACTAACTGGTGACGTCACCTGTTCTGTACAGAGAGAGAACTAATACATGGCACGTGCTGTCTTAATACTTTTGCCCACCACTGTGTATCTCTCTCTCTCTCTCTCTCTCTCTCTCGTGTGTGTGTAACAAACATCAGTCTGTGTCTCGTGCTCACTAGCCCCACTTTAACTAAACTTTGACTAATTTCCTTTATCACGGTAAAATGACTAAAATAGCTGACAATATATAATGAGTGTAACACACTGCAGGTGCACTTACTGTACCGAGCCGCTGCCCTCCGCCATGTAGGGAGACTCACACTGGGAGCCGGTATCGAAGACGTCCGCTTCCCTGGGTCACGTGACTGACGAACGGATTCCGTTCTGGCTCGATTGCTTTTCCTGTATTGAATTTGTGCTTGAATTTTGTATTGAATTTATACTTGAATTTCCAAGCTTGATTTTTCTATCTGAATTTTACAGCTTGAATTTTCTATCTGAATTTCACAGTTGAAATGGATTGTTGAAAATTTCGTGTGACATTCAGAGCACTTAAATTCAAAGATGTTTATTTTTATAGTCAAATATTTCAGTTTAATAAATTCAGTAGTATTTAAATTTCAAAATTAACAATTCAACAGTGATTAAATTTCAAAATGTATTTTTCAAAGGCTGATATAATTCAAGTAATTATGATGCTAATTTGCTTCCATAACTTCAGGCCGATTAGAACGCATCTTGAGTCTTTCTGCAGCGCTGATGGTCTACGCTCCAGTTCAGCAGGTGGCGGTAATGAACTTATAAGCTGGCTGCTAGTCGCAAAGGAAAAACTCACAGAAGAAGAAGAAAAACACAGAAGAAGAACTGCGTTCTTGACGGGAGATTCAACAAGGGAGGGAAAATGTCGCTAATAAAGTACGTTTTTTAATCCTTACAGTTGACGTGGGTACACGTAGAAATGTACACTGTACCCCATCCCTTAAAATAGCGTGTTAGGAAATCTGTTTGGTTACATTATAGTCTACTCTTGTAGACGGCTGATGGTTTAAAGGCCTAGCATGGTGTGGCTATTTAGCCAGCGCTGTTTCTCTTCGTTAGTGCTAGCTAGCTAGCGCTAGTAGTTGTCTAGCATTGGTTAGCCTGCTAGCACATTAAACCTGATTACCAATACATTTCTATCTAAATCCACACTCATTCATCTATATTCTTGTGTACTGAGTATCACACTGTTCCCTGCCTCAGCACATTCGATATACGAAATTGAAATGTTTTTTTCAATTTTTCAACGTCTTTTTTTTTTTTTAGTTGCATGCTAGCCAGCTAACTGCAGTGAGTGTTGTATTTGTCTTGCTACGCAGTCGACACTTGGTAAATTCTAGTTGAAAAGCATAACTCCAAACAATATCTACTGTATAGTGCTCTAAGAACCTGTTAACTATTGCTTGCCAATTCAATTTGATTATGTCTCAAGCAGCTATATTTCTTACATGTTTTTAAACATCCTAGACAACAAAACATAACTAATAAACACTGAAATGTTGAGTAATTTGTTTCATACTGTTCAGTATCACTAATGTTTTTACTGTATGATTTGTTTCAAGCAATTATATAGTACTGTCAAATTCTTTCTATCTATCTAAACATATAATAAAACTGTAAAGTTGGCGTGTCTGTAAAGTGAACAATCATGTCTGTACATCATCAGTCCGGTGATTGTGCTGGTGATGCTGAGTGGTAGGAATAAACGAGAAGGGAAATGAGGTTGCTGCTGAGATTGTTCTGTAAACAGACAGTTTTTTAATTGTACCTTTAGGCAGTTTTGCAAGCTGGCACAGTAAAACATTTCTCTTTTCTCCAGAGATGGCTGTACAGTCAAAAGAAGTGTATTATTCTTAGAATGTGCAATATTTTTAAGTTATTTAGGTTTGTAACATAAATAATATATATAAAAAAAGATGTTGATTCTGAATTGAAAACTAGCAAAAGATCAAATGAATCATGTAATTGATTAAACTGCTCCAGTTCTAATGTTAAGTACCTACAACAGGGATACAGAGTGTACATAAATGTTGCGCATTATTTTATTATTACGCAAAACTTAAGCATATTTATCAAATGTTTATTAGATAATATCTATGTAATGTTGATCTGGTAAATAAAAAAAATCTATATATATCCTCGCAATATGATACACACACATTGGCTTTTGCTATCTTTTGTTCTACTGTCATATTCGTTGAGGAACGTCTGTGACGTGAACACACCCTGGCTACAGGCCAAAAAGAATTTGTGTTTCCTTTTATTTTTTATTATAGACTGTTATATAGACCTCATTTGAGTTTTTCTTTTCCAGCTTTTTACCCATGCCAACTCAGCTGTCTCAAGACCAGCTTGAGGCAGAAGAGACAGCCCATTCCCATTCTACAGCACTGGTCGTAAGTTGTAGAGACCCCCCTCCGTATGGGTCCCGAAAAGGTTGGGTGCCCCGCAGCATTGAGGTAACTAGCGTACTGTTTTTATGTGATTTCAGTAAACTATTATTTGATATCTGTTTGAATGTTGCTTACACTTCTGCTGTCTTTTCAAAGGACTTCAGTGATGGTGGTGCATTTCCCGAGATTCACGTGGCCCAGTACCCACTTGAAATGGGAAGAAAGAAAAAAACCTCCAACGCCCTTGCCTTACAGGTGGATGCGGAGGGCAAGGTTAAATATGACGCAATTGCCCGTCATGGCCAGGGAAAGGATAAGGTACATGTTTATTATTATACTGGCATTAACTTTCCAATAGTTATGAGTGGAGTATTTTTTCTTTTCTTTTTTTTCTTCTTCCAAATACGCTTACATGTTTTGTACTGTCTTTTGAACAGGTCGTATTTAGTAAATACACAGATTTGCTTCCGAAGGAAGTGCTTCATGATGATGCTCCTGAACTGCAAAGACCTGATGAGGAGGCAGTTAAAGAGGTAAGCTATTTTCAGAAGTTTTTAAATTCCAAATGCCTCAGAAATGCTCCTAAAGCCATCATGTTTGTTCAATTAAAAAGGGATATTTTCCATTATACTTGACCACGCAGTAGCAAGTAAACTTTCTGTAAACACTATTTGGGTATCACCACTCGGAAGCGCAGAGTGCTTTATTCCTCTTCTATCACAGCAGTTTCTCATGCGTACCAGTTTACTTATGAATGTGACATTACAGACAAGCTTAGTAGATAAGTAGCAGAGAGCTAAGCTTATCCCTCTGAACTATGGTCCTGTTGCATTCCTGTGTGAATCAGGTTTGTGCAAGTGTGTTTGACTGCATAATCATCTCCAAAGTTTTGTTGCCACAACATTTTTTTCATATGTTAGAAACACACTTGAACGACTTTAGCAACTGCCTATGCAGCCTCTTGGGATATCAGATCAACACCCTATCAATCACAAGGCTAGCAACAGCCTTTCATCCTCTTGGTACACCATAGCAAGCATGTAGTCACACCCTAGCAACCAGCAGGTAAGCATCTGGAATGTAGTTGTAACCAGCTGGCCACCTTCTGGCTATAGGGGTTTTGCCAACAATTAACATCCCCCCCCTACAGCCTTGTATCACCAGATGCAATACTAAAGCAAACCACCAACATCATTTTGTTGCATAATTGAGAGCAAGTGCTGCTCAAAGGGTGGCTGCAACTTCTAATAACGGCATTATGTTTAGTAGGAAATGTCGTGGAATCGTTTGGTGTTTTAGAAGAGATAATATGAATATTACTAAATGTAAATGTGATCACAGTTACTGTATCAAGTCTTTCCTAATGCCTTGTCATTTTCTGTTGCTGTCCTACTCAAGCTAACAGAAAAGACCAGAGCTGCTCTGGACAAACAGGTGTCTCAGAAGATCGCCGCTGCCATGCCTGTACGAGCAGCAGATAAACAGGCCCCGGCTCAGTACATACGGTAAACAGTCTCTTCATCTGTTGTGTCTGACAAGAGTATTGGTGGTACACAAATTCTCCATATTTAAATGAATGCCTTTCCTTTTTTTTTTCTTTTTTTTTTTTTATAGATACACACCTTCACAGCAGGGTGTGGCTTTTAACTCTGGTGCCAAGCAAAGGGTCATCCGCATGGTGGAGATGCAGAAAGATCCAATGGAGCCGCCACGCTTTAAGTAAGTGAGGACATTTCTTTTTACATTCACTGAGTTTTATCAACACAAATAACTTATCATAACTTTTACCATTATAAGCAGTAGCAAAAAAGGGACGGGGTCTTTGATCGCTTTTCAGGATTTGTCTCTGATTGTTTAGCAAATCTAAAAAAAGAGGCGTCTTTGGGAGCTATACATTCCTGGGTTTCCAAGTCTCACAGGACCTCGGACATGCTCCCAGCACTACCTCACTGGGCGTAAGAAAGCATGAGTGGTCATAATGCATGAGAAAGTCAAGGTGTCCGAACAGCTACCGGCAACTTTCTGCCGCTACACCATTGAGAGCACACTGAGAGCACACCTGGTAAATTTGTAGACCCCTGAAATACAGCCATAGCTGCGCTCCAAATTATCTTCTCCTTTTGATGGTTGGTCAACGAGAAGCTCACTAAAAATCTTCTCTTTCATCAGAATCTGGAACACGTGTGTGAGCTGTAGAGAAATTCAATTCAAAACAAATATTATCGGTTAAACTTTTTATTATTAACAGCTAAATAATTGAAACCTATTTTCTGTATTCCCAAAGCCTGCAAATAAACAGTTTGTCTGATGCTACATTTGTGTCTGTTTACACAGGATCAATAAGAAGATTCCTCGTGGCCCTCCTTCTCCTCCTGCTCCTGTCATGCACTCTCCAAGCAGAAAGGTAGAACTCCATCACACCATCAGCTCAAAACAATCAAGCATTTCACACCTTTCATCAATTCTGCACATCCGTCCTGATTTACAGATTCACTTCAATTGCACTATGCTTTTGTTTATTTCTCCCCCTTCAGATGACTGTAAAAGAACAACAGGAGTGGAAGATTCCTCCCTGCATTTCCAACTGGAAGAACGCCAAGGTACAATTCCTCTTAGCTAGTAGCTCATCCATTTCTGGCATATTTCAATGAAGATATGAAGGTTTTGTTTTTGTTTTTTAAGTGAGTTCAGAGTAGAAGTGCAGTCATTTTGAATACTTGTTTTATAACTCAAGCTAATTTGAAGACTAGCTTTAATGGAGAAACAATTTAATAATGTCTTTGTAACTGAGCTTGCACTGGCAAATCTTACAGAAACTCAAACGCTAAGGAATAGCAAACAAAGTGAACACTGAGAATAACATAATCATGAAAAAAAACAATGATGAGAGAATCATAGGTGAACGTGCTGAAAGTTAATTTAGGAATAAAAGTATTCCTACCTCAGAGTAAGATATAAAAGGTATTTATCTATGAAGCGTCTCAGTCGTACTTTCAATGTGGAGTAGGACTGCCCCCAGGATAGCGTGTGATGTCACTGTTTACAACACAGAAAGTCACATTATAATAGTGTTGTAGTTTTGACAGTTTTTTTTGTGTGTTTTTTTTTAATGGTGAAATCAGCGACAGTTGCATGAAAGCTTTATGTACATAGGCAAAGCTTGTACATGCGTGACTCGGCTACATGAAGTTGTAATCAGACTGCTCCAATCACAGTTATTTCAAGCACCTGTAATAGAGCTGTCATAATCTGATCAAAATTACTTTGCAAAACCTAACTGGAGACTGTTTTGCTTGAAGTGGAGGTAATGAAATGTAAATAGATAATTAAAAGACTTCTGCCCTACTCTTATGTCTAAAGATAAAATTGATGCAGTTTGTCAACCCATCAGTGCCACCTGTCAGTTTGACACACACACCCATGAGGAGTGTAAAAAAACAGTCATCCCCTGTGTTAATGAAGTGAGAAAGTGCTGCTTATAATAGAGAATCTCAAAAAATAGTTGTGTATCTGTTGTGAGATCTGATCATCTAAGTCAAGAGTACTGACAAATATAATGTGCCCAAAATAATGACCAAAAAAAAAATCTGATCTTTCACAACCATAAAAACATCATGATGCTAGTGAAAAAAGTATGTGAATCGTTGAGTTAATGAGCTCAAAAAAAGCTAGTTGGAGTCGGGTGTTAGCATACCAGGAGTCTTGTTAAGAAAATGAGTTTGGAGCTGTGGACTAGAGCTACTTTAACTGATTAAAAACCCACTCAAACTTCTTGAGTTTGCTTCACATAAGAAAAAAAAAACGCTTGTGAGCCACGCATCGGCAAAAAGAGCTTCAAGAGAATCTATGATCAAGAATAGTTGATTTACATGAAGTGATTTCAGAGACTATGGAAAGTCACCTGTCTACAGTTAGGCAAATAGAGACACTTTGGGACTGTGGCTACTCTACCAAAAAGCCCAGACAAATGACCCCAAGACCACAACGAAGACTCATCAATGAGGTAAAAAACAACCCCGAGTGACAGACAAATATTTGAAGGCATCATTGGAACTGGCTAACATCAGTGTTCATGAGTCTACAGCACATAAAGCATTGAACAAGTAGGATCCATGGTAGGACGTCACAAAGGAAGCCTTTGCTTCCAACGCTTAAAAAGAACATTGCTGCACGCCTGACGTTTGCGAAAGCATTACTGGCAAAATGTTTTGTGTACTGATGAAACTATGATTTAACTATTTGGTAAGAACATGCAGCTCTATACCTGATGTTTTCATGAGGACATGCAGTGTCCTTTTTACATCATCCCAACTGTAAAGTATGGCGGAGGAAACATCATGAGTTGGGCCTGCCTCGCTGCATCAGGGTGTGGCCAACTTGCAGTCATAGAGGGAAAGATGAATTCCCAAGTGTATCAAAAAAATCTTCAGAATAATGTGAGAATGTTGGTACATCAGCTGAAACTCTGTAGAAGTTGAGTGATGCAACAGGACACTGACCCAACCAGCTATTCATTCCAAGGGATTCCAATTTTTTGTTATTTTATGCACATTATATTTGTCAATACCCTTGACTTGGATAAAGATCAGGTCACATTTAATGACAAATTAATGCAGAAAAACAAGAAATACTGAAGAACAGGAACTGTTCATACTCTTTCTTGCCACTGTATACACGTTTATATACAGGGTGGGCCATTTATATGGATACACCTTAATAAAATGGGAATGGTTGGTGATATTAACATCCTGTTTGTGGTACATTAGTATATGTGAGGGGGCAAAGTGTTCAAGATGGGTGGTGACCATGGTGGCCATTTGGAAGTCGGCCATCTTGGATCCAACTTTTGTTTTTTCAATAGGAAGAGGGTCATGTGACACATCAAACTTATTGGGAATTTCACAAGAAAAACAATGGTGTGCTTGGTTTTAACGTAACTTTATTCTTTCATGAGTTATTTACAAGTTTCTCCTCTGATCGGGAGACCTTGGAGGCCATTCAACTGGCCCACGACGACCAATCCACTTTTCAGGAAACTGTTCATCTAGGAATGCTCGGACCTGACACCCATAATGTGGTGGTGCACCATCTTGCTGGAAAAACTCAGGGAACGTGCCAGCTTCAGTGCATAAAGAGGGAAACACATCATCATGTAGCAATTTCAAATATCCAGTGGCCTTGAGGTTTCCATTGATGAAGAATGGCCCCACTATCTTTGTACCCCATATACCACACCATACCATCACCTTTTTGGTTCTAACAGTCTTGGAGGGATCTATCCAATGTGGGTTAGTGTCGGACCAGTTGAATGGCCCCCAAGGTCTCCCGATCTGACCCCCTTAGACTTTTATCTTTGGGGTCATCTGAAGGCAATTGTCTATGGTGTGAAGATACGAGATGTGCAGCACCTGAAACTACGGATACTGGAAGCCTGTGCTGGCATTTCTTCTGCGGTGGTGCTATCAGTGTGTGAAGAGTGGGAGAAGAGGGCTGCATTGACAATCCATCACAATGGGCAGCACATTGAACACGTGGTCAGAAACTTGTAAATAACTCATGAAAGAGTAAAGTTATGTTAGAAACCAAGCACACCATTGTTTTTCTTGTGAAATTCCCAGTAAGTTTGATGTGTCACATGACCCTCTTCCTACTGAAAAAACAAAAGTTGGATCCAAGATGGCCGACTTTCAAATGGCCACCATGGTCACCACCCATCTTGAAAAGTTTGCCCCCTCACATATACTAATGTGCCACAAACAGGATGTTAATATCACCAACCATTCCCATTTTATTAAGGTGTATCCATATAAATGGCCCACCCTGTATATTAAATCAGTGGTGCTTTCCTTAGGACTGCGTCTGCTACAGATTGAAGAGTGGTGACGACGGAATGCAGCCATGTCTTGTTCCTTTCCCGATTTTCAGTCACTCTGTATCTTGGTTTAAATAAGGCAATCTGATAATCTGGACAACTTGAGCAGGCATTCCCATTTCTAGGAGTCAGATCCACAGCTTCAGTACAGTTCATATTCAATACAGTCAAAGGCTTCGTGTAATCGATGAAGCACATGTAGAGGTCTTTATGCCTCTAGTGCCTCTTTCCTTTCCGAAAACCGTCCTGCGCATCTGGAATTTCTTCATCGATGGTTGTACTCGGTCATTGTTGAATGAGGCGGATCTTGCTTGTAGTTGAAGCAGTCCTTTGTGTTGCCTGTTTTTTTCCGGTATTGGAACAAACGCTGACGTATTACTGAAAATATATATCAGGATATATAACAGAATATGTTAAGGGGAAAAAAAATCAGCAATTGGCAGAAAAAGCGGGAATGTTATTTTAATGTGTGCCATGGATGATGTCCACAAAACCAGGGAAACCAGAGATGCTCATGAATGCAGCTTGTTTTTCATTGATTCATTGTGCCACGTTTTCATTGTGCCACGTTTTGAGAAAATCTGTTCATGATCTGTGGTGACATGAGCTTATTTATTATTTCTGACATTATCGGCTGTGACAAACTCAAATCATCACTGTTTTAAAGCTGTATCTTCACTGTTACTAAAATATGTAAAATAGCAGTCATTTTTTGAGAAATGTTTGTTAATGGACCATTTGCATACTGCACACAATCTGTCGCAAAAAAGTATTACATCTTTGTCCAAATGTTTCTTTTATGAGCTCTGCGACACTCAGTGTTCCCAAAAAGTCTCTCCTCCGCGCATATCTCTGCCTGACCCCTCTGGAGCTCTCCAAAGTTTTGGTAGAGATAAGAATGAATTCCTATTTTAAGAATTGTTAATAAAATACTCTTATTCCTAAAAGTAGGAGCAAAATTATCGTTCTCGAAATTTTGGCCACATGGGAGTGATTTCCTCCACTCTAAGATCCATAGTAAATACGGGCCCTGGACTGGCTAGCACATTAGGGATCTACATCCAAATGTGGTTTCTTGTAAAGCTGCTTTGTGACAGTGTCCATCATTAAAGGTGTCATATAGACACAATATATTTGATATGGAAATGATGTGGAAGAACAAAACATCGGCAAAAATGTAACCTATTGCTTTTTTTCATTCTCTCTCTAAGGGTTACACAATACCACTGGACAAGCGCCTGGCTGCTGATGGAAGAGGTCTTCAGACAGTTCATATCAATGAGAATTTTGCCAAGTTAGCTGAGGCTCTCTACATTGCAGACAGAAAGGTATGCGATCATGGAAGGACCTCCTATAGAAGTCACCTACTGAATTTAGAACACACCTGTTTTCCACACTTAAGCTGTGTTAGATGTTTAAAGACGACGTGTTAAGCTAGTAGCCATTAACCTCTTGTGTTATGGTGTAGGCACGAGAGGCGGTGGAGATGCGTGCTCAGGTGGAAAAGAAAATGGCACAAAAGGAAAAGGAGAAGAAGGAAGAGAAGCTCAGGGAACTTGCAAAGATGGCCCGAGACAAGAGAGCAGGGATCAAGGGTCACGGAGACAAAGGTACAAACTGCAAATAATAATAAAATTAAGATGTGAATGAGTTGTTATGCATCTCTAAGATTCAAAAGATTTTATCAGGTGGTGAAGACGGTGAGGTCAGGGAGCGTGATGAGATCCGACATGACCGGAGAAAGGAGCGGCAGCATGACAGGAACATCTCAAGGGCCGCCCCTGATAAGAGGTACCTTTTTTTTGTTTGTTTGTTTTTGTTTTTTTTACCCATGCAATGTAATGGCCTAGTTAATATCTCTTTAGTTTGTTTTCACATGCTTAAAGGTTGCTAATCACAGTGTGCCTGTTTCTTTTTGCATAATTTTGACTGTGTGCAGAGCTAATGAAGGTTACATACCATGCATGTGACATCACACTGCAGGCTTCCTTTCTTGAGTAAGGGTATGAGATGTAAGGAGGTAGCACTTGACATTGGTGTAAATTCATATTTTCCACAGGTCTAAACTGCAGCGGGACCAGGAGAGAGACATCAGTGAGATGATTGCGCTGGGTCAACCGAATACTCGTGTCTCCAGTGAGGCTCAGTACGACCAGCGCCTCTTTAACCAGAACAGGGTAATTCATTCACTTTCTCTAACGCTGGCCGGAATAAATGTTCCTGGAAATGGCTGATGTTTGGTTTTGTGTGGTATTTGAGGTCTGTGTATGTTTTCTGATTTCCAGGGAATGGACAGTGGCTTTGCAGGAGGAGAGGACGAGATATATAATGTATATGACCAACCGTTTGGGAGAGGCAGAGATATGGCACAGAACATCTACAGGCCCAGCAAGAACACCAGCAAGGATCTATATGGAGATGACTTGGACACCCTCATGCAGAGCAACAGGTAGACTCATAAAAATACCAATCAAAGCTGTTTCTTAACATACTGTTTATGATGTATAAATACAATGTATTTTGCTGTGTTCTGCTCAGGTTTGTTCCTGATAGGGAGTTTTCTGGTACGGATCATGGCCCACGTAGGGACGGACCAGTTCAGTTTGAAGAAGATCCTTTCGGTCTGGACAAGTTCTTGGAAGAGGCCAAACAACACGGTGGCTCCAAGAGACCATCAACCGCTGGCCGCTCAAAGGACTACGATCATGACAAGAAACGCAGGAAGGAGTGAGCAGCAGTTCCCGTACCTGTTTAGGATTTACACCATGTTTTAAAGTCAACCCACAGTGGGAGCCTCCTTTAATAATAGCACCTGGCATTTCATGTAATGTTCCAAATATCTTTTGTGTATCAAACACAATGGTTTTAGCGCAAATGTCAATACATGGAGCCAGTAACTATATTACTGTGTTCATGATTTAGGAAGTGACAGACTTGGCAACGTCCCTCATTCTTTTACTTTTCTTGATAGATTTTGTAACATAAAAGTTGTGATATGTTTTCTAGTCAAGAAGGTTGTGTGCATACCATGTTTTTTTCTGTATTTTTAACAGTTTCCTATTTTCCCCCTCTGGTCTGTTTTTATTTTATTTTTTTTGTTTGTCTGATTTATCCAAGCATTGTGTAAACATCCAGTGAAAGTGTCTTCTGTTGAATAAATCTGTAATATTAAGATTATTTTTTTATGCCTGATTGTTGGGCTTCTCACATGTGTAACAAACTTCAATTAAGGTAAACCTCAATTTAGACATTACTTTTATTTATTTATTTTTTAATTATATAGTCGTCCTTGGGAAGCACGGTGGTGTAGTGGTTAGCACTGTCGCCTTGCACCTCCAGGGTCCGGGTTCGATTCCTGTCTCTGTGTGCATGGAGTTTGCATGTCCTCTCCATGCTTGGTGGGTTTCCTCCGGGTACTCCGGTTTCCTCCCACAGTCCAAAGACAAGTAGGTTAGGTTAATTTGCGCTCCCAAATTGCCCGTAGTGTGGATGGACTGGCACCCTGTCCAGTGTGTACTGTACCTCGCCTTGTGTCCGAAGTCTCCTGGGATAGGCTCCAGGCCCCTGCGACCCTGTATACAGGATAAAGCAGTATAGATGAGTGAGTGAGAGAGTGGTTGTCCTTTAAATTTTGTCAGCAAAATTTACATGAAACACGTTGAATTTACTTACCAGTCTCGAGATCCAAAACAATTATATATACATTGTATACTGTATGTACATGTAAAACGTGTTTGTGTAATCTTTTCCCACATGAATCTTTAAACCTCCTCACTGGTTTAACTCTGCATATTGCTGAAATGTTTGTGTGGAAGGTTTGTTCCTCTTCCTGTTAATGATATCCCATATAAGCCCAAAAAGGTGAGAGCAATGCCATCATTTTCCCCAACTGATTAAGATTTCTCTCTCCGTTCTCAAATTATTATTAGATTTTCTGGTATTTCATTTTACTTCCATGAATAAGAATTTTATTTTCTCGCTGTTTATTGTCATTTTGTGTGCGCCGTACAGACAGCTTTCTAACCTGATTATGGCTGGGTATCACTGATTTTTTTTAATGTCAGTAACAATACCTAATAACAAAAAGGGTAATAGATTATACATTATCATATTTATCTTTAATTTTATTTTTCATCTCTCCACACTGCTTACAAACACTTAAATGTCACTTCATGCCATGTAATGGGTTTGAAAAGCAGAAAAATACGGAAACCAGATTCCACCAAACACAAACAGACTTTAATAACAGGTGCTTAGAAAACAGCTTTTGCAGTATGCACTGTGATGAAGTTTACGCTCTTGTGCAAAGCAGTGGATTCAGAGGCGGGAAAGGGGTCCAAAAATCTCTGAGTGTTTAAGGATGCTGGTCCCTGGCGCAGGTCGAGTCCTCAGAGTCGCGGCATTGCGAGCAGCATGGGCCAGGAGGCTCGCGTAGCAGGCAGAGGCGCCGGGGCGTGCATGAGAGCATGTGGTAGGCAGCTTCCTTCTAGTGCTAGGTGAGTCTGAGTGTGTGGAGTCTGTAAGCACAGAGAATGCACTTAAGCTCATGTTTGGAAAGGATCTACTCATCAGTCGAGGTTTTGCGGACTTTTTATAGGCTGCCGGTTACAGGAGAACAGCAAGTTGCAATTGCGCCCCAGCACAAGTGATCAGTGAGCCCCGCAGTGTTCTTTGCCCTTGCCAGCCACTGTAGAACGTCATCTGTTAATAGCCACCCTTCCAAATAATAAAGCAGCTCCTCTATTGCCCCCTTAATGGCAAGGGCTTCCCTCTCTATTGTTGGATAATTTTTTTTCTGTAGGTGAGAGTTTTCTACTCACATACAGTATGGGCTGTACTTCACCATCCCACTCCTGAGACAAGACTGCTCTAAGCCTGGTCTCAGAGGCGTCCCTTTGGACCAGGAACAGGTGATCAAAGTCGGGTTCCGGAGGACAGGGGAACTGGTGAGGTGGGCCTTCAGTTGTTTAAATGCCTCATCATCTTTGCGTGTCCAGCACATCTCCAGAAGACCATTTTTTTTAGGAGACCTGAGCGAGATGTCATAATGGCAAAACGAAGGACAAAATGGTCATGCTAATTTGCAAGACCCAAAACGGCACATACCTGTTTCTTAGTTTTTAGTTGCGGATAGGATGGGAACCCTATCCACTTTCTTCTCTTGTGGTTTTAACAGAACAAATCCGATCCGGTACCAGGTACTGTTCCTCGGTCAGCCCCAGGTGACACTTTCAGGGTTTTGCCGTTAGCCCTACCTTACGCAACTCTTCGAGCAGTTGTTTAGAGTGTAGCAGATGATTCTTCTAACTATTTGAATGGATGACAAATTTTCCGATATGCAGCGGCGTATCTACGGTGATACTGATGGCAATTTTTAACTTGGCCCTTGGTCAGATCCTATGTTGAAATTAACTGCTTTTCCTTGTCGGACCACAAGATCATCCACATACAGAAGTGGGTATGCACAAACGTCAGAGACGGCGTTCAGCTACTGGAAGTCATTACATAGGCAAATTGACCCATCAGGTTTGGGCACCGTCACAATGGGCTTGTTGATTCCTAAGATGCCAAGCCGGAGCATCCTTTTTACCTGTGCGTTTATGGCATGAAGGTGGGCTTCCTTAACCCCCGATTCGATGAAGAGCCAGCTCGTGGACTTTCTCAGCAGATGAAAGAGAGGCAAGAGCCGAGATGCGCAGTTTTGGTTCAATCCACGTTTTCAATAAATGAACATTGATACAGCCCAGAGCAGCGTGGCCGGTAGAGGTGGCGGGTTGTGAACAAGAGCCTGTGGCAGGCAGCTTCAATTCAATTCAGTTTTATTTGTATATCTTTTTTCGATACTCTGTGGTACCGAAGCAATTCAGTGGGTGCCATAAAAGCATAGTGTAGTGCTGCCAGAATGGTGTTTTGTCACCTTTGTGAGAAGAAATAATAACTCAACACACGACGTCACTTAACGGATGAGCAGCGCCGCCTGGCCATGGCGCGCATTCAGGTCGGTGGCAGGCAGTCAGAAGTTGCTCGTGAACTTTGTGTGTCTCAAAGTGTCATCACCAGACTTGCATCAAGGCACAGAACTACTGGCAGAGTTCATGACAGATCCAGGAGTGGAGCCCCACGAGTGACAGACCGCAACGATGACAAGTACCTAAGGACCTATGCACTCAAACATTTTTATGCAACTGCCACACAGCTGCAGGCCCGTTTACGAGATGTGAGGGGTACTAGGGTTTCCAGACAAACCATTTGCAACCAACTCCACCGCTTTGGCTTGAATGCCAGATGACCGTTGCAGGTGACACCACTGACACCAAGATACCGCCGTGAACGTTTGCAGTGGGCACAAGACCATGTGACCTGGACAATGCGGCAGTGGTCTACCGTCCTGTTCACTGATGAGTGTCTCGTCACCGTTCCTGGAGAAGGCGAGGTGAGCGATACGCTGAGGTCAACGTGGTCCCCAGAGTTTGTTTTGGTGGAGGAGGTGCAACAGTCTGGGCAGGCATCACCAGTCAGCGCAAAACAGATTTGTTTCTTGTAGACGGCTCAGTCACTGCACGTTCTTACCTCAGAGACATCATTGAACCCATCATCATCCCCCAATTCCGCCAGCACACCCACAACTTTCTGTTCATGAACGATAATGCTCCACCACATCATAGCAGAATTGGCACAGCTCGAGTTCAGGAAGTTGGAGTGCCTCATATGGTATGGTCATCAATGTCACCTGACCTGAACCCCATAGAGCACGTCTGGGACCAGTTGAAGCAGAGATTGGATGATCGTACGACCCTCTAGCCCCCCCCCCCACACGTGACCTGGTAGAACTGCGTGTAGCACTTGTGGAAGAGTGGAACGCGTTGCCTCAGAACAACATCATGAGGCTAGAGAAGAGCATGAGACATCGCTGTCAATCTGCCATTGCGGCAAATGGTGGAAACACCCGCTACTGACATTGTCAATTTTTGTTATTTGGGGCTATCCTTGTTATTGTCTAAATTTTGGGGGTCATAAATATTAAACTAATGAAAACGGTGTTTCTTCTCATACATTATTAGTAATATCAAAAGGAACTTTTACTTATTTCATTAAAATTCAGAGCAAATAGGAAAAGCACTCATGTAAATAACAATATTCCTAACTTATTGTGAGTAGTTTACTTTATCCTCCTTTGTAGTCAGTGTTGGTTTCAGGTAGGTTGATTCTACACTGTGACCTAATGGCTTTCTAAAGGTAATGTCTGCCTACTTTCTAGGCTGCCAAGCTTCCAGAGTTATACGCTGCATTTGTACTTTTAGCTTTTCAGGGCTTCTAGAAGGGAAATGATGGGAAATTAGAACTTTTTTTTGTAATGACTTATAAATGCACGCGCATCAATGACAACTCTTTGTAATCTTGGTAACCAATAATGAACTTGTCTACTGTAGACCATCTGCTGGTTTGGTCATTCTTGGAGATCTATCTGAACTATCTAAAAATGACTAATTCTGTATAATAGAATATTTTGTGTAATATAAACCTTGAAAGTGGATGATAAATCATGCAGATGGTATGTCACATAGAAATTGAGAAAACCTGTAAAATCCATATGATCTGATTAATGTATTCCATGCCTCTGCTGGAAAGCATTCTGATGTGCTCCCTTACGGTATTAAACTGATGAATGTGTTCAAATGGCCCAGCGTATTATATCGATGCATATTGAAAAACACTTTGCACTCACACCATCTTAGCTCTAGCCATTTACTTACTTAAATGTGCAGTATGACATACAACAACATGAGTTGAATTAATTTTTATTTTTTCCATTGCACAGTACTCTCTGTCTACAGAAATTCTAAATCATTTGTGGCAGCAGATATTCACAAACATCCATGTGAAATTTGCATAAAACTGTACAAGAGAAGTAGCTACAATGAGAAAAATACTGCAACTCACCGATAACTGTGATATTGAGGACAGGAGATGGAGCGCGAGAGAAGATCTACTTCATAACGCAAGTATACTATTTTAAAATACGATGAGTCGGTTTAAAGACAAAACAATATTAACAAGTGTAAAAGAAAAATGAGGATAAAGACAGGAAATATATTAGACATCTTATTTTCAGCAGGGATTTTTTTTTTTTCTTTCTTGGAAAATTACAAAGGGCAAACAATCAACATCCTCACGGACATGAAGCGAACTGGAGGTGCAGCCTGATAACTGGCTTAAGAGGATACACAGCCTGAGAGTGGCGCACACACTGCACTTATTGTTACTGAACATTTGAACACAGATCAGATCACTGACTGACTGACGATGATATTAGGAACCTGGAACACCAAGGTTCTGAGATAATGACTCAATTGTTCTTTGCGAAGTCCTTTAATTATGTGAGCAACGGATCCCCCAGCTATTAGAATCTATAATTATTGTTTTAGTTTTTTTTTTTCATAATTGACTCAGTTTGTGCTAAAACAATTGATTTTGTGTGAAATGTATACAGACTTGCACAGTGCACACACTATCTTGTTCAACAATAATGATCCTAAACGTATAGCTTATAAACAGAAAATATGATAAGATGACAAAAATGTATCGCACATACTGATGGAGCTTCCAGCCCATTCCAAGGCGCACACACACACACACACACACACACACACACAAAACTAATTTTACAAAAATTACAGTAAACTTAATCGACATGATTTCTAAGCATTATCTAACTGTCAGAAAATGGGAGGAATCCAGTTGGACATGGCATTGAATACTGCGTGATGTATATATATTCTTAAACTGTAATTGTATTTCTTTTTGAGGAAAACATTTTTATCCACACAGGACCAAGAACCACACGCAAGATCTCACTAATACAACACATAAAATCCACTGATCCACTGTCCAGCACAACTAGAAGAAGAAAAGAAAAAAAAAAACAGTTGGTCAAATGAAAGTACTCAAAAAAAAAAAAAGAAGTTAATCTTTGGCATTTAACAGGATATGGCAACTGTCTTTCACACCAATTCGTCCCTTCTCGCTCTTTGTATTTACGGTCCCAGATTGTCAGACTGATTTATTTACACCATGGCAAAACTTACAGAGACGAGAGGGAGACGCGATGCTCTGGACAGAGAAAAGAAGTTGCGTGTACAAACATATATAGCAGCAATGTCCGAGCAGACAATAAATCAGACTAGAATATAATTATGTTAAAGGCATACTGAAATTACAGTATGTTTTTTGATCTGATTACTTTTCTTTGATTGGATTTCCCCCAACAACAAAAAAACGAATTTAAATCGCTGGTATGGCTTTATTAACAAGATTGAGTTTTCACTCCAACTGTAGTTTGAGAGTCCAGCAGGAGGATTAAATGAACTCCATTCGATCCTTTTGTCTCACTGGTCCAAATCCAGAATGAACCTGTTCTGCTGAACAGTTAGTGAACGTCATGTGGGATATACAGTACAGTGCATCTTCAAAAATTAGAATATCGTGAAAACTACATTTAAAAAAAAAAAAAAAAAAAAAGTAATTTAAAAAGTGAAACTTGTATTCTAGTTTTATTACATGTAAAGTGAACTATTTCAAGCCTTATTTCTTTTCATTTTGATTATGGCATGAACAATCCATCAAAAATCCAGAATTTCTAAATAATTTCAGTATCTCAGAATATTTCCAAAGATCAATCAATCAATCAATCAATCCAAAAACAACAACAAGAAATGATGAGAAATGATGTTCATTTAGCCCAATACTCAATACTTGGTCGGGGATCCTTTAGCATGAATTTCTGCATCAGTGCAGCACGGCGTGGAGAAGATCAGCCTGTGGCACTGCTGTGGCGCCACCTTCTGCTCATCTGTATGCTTAGGTCATAAATAAATGAAAAAAAGATCAATTCTCTATGGGGTTCAGGTCAGGTGAGTTGGCTGGCCAGTCCTGCACAGTAATAGCGCGGTCTGTAAACCAGTTGTGGGAGTTTTGGCACTGTGGGAAGGTGCTGCTGGAATTGGAAATGGGCATCTCCATAAAGCTTGTCATCAGACAGAAGCATGAAGTGCTCTAAAATGCTCTGGTAGATGGTAGCATTGACTGTGGACCTGATAAAACACAGTGGACCAACACCATTGCACATGGCACCCCAAATCACCAGACTGTGGAACCTTCACACCGGACTAATCAAGCATGTATGAGCATTTCGCTTTTTTAATTAAATTATAAAAGAAAATGTACTTTTTCATGATATTATAATTATTGGTTATGCACTGTATTGCCATGCCTGACTGTATCCTCTGGACATCATACATATAAGAAGTTTTTGTTAGTTTGTTTATTTTTTTTCTAACACTCAGACCTACAGTACTGTATCCATTAATTCAGCATTTATTCGTCTTAAGTGCTTATCTTATTCAAACTAAAAGGTTAACACTTACTAAATCACGATTAAGAAAATATACAGAGCTCAACTCTCTGGAACTATGAAGAAAAATAAAGTAATTAAAATAAGATATAAAATAATATGAATATTTCTAAAAAAAAAAAAAGAAAAGAAAAGAAAAAAAAAAGATTGACAAAAAAAAAGAGTTCTGATTATTTTACATGTAGGGAAGCTGTGATTCCAAATAGTATATAATAAATCATAAATAAACCTTGATAATGTAATTTCCTCAAGCCTTAATTAAACCGAAATCAGCCCTTTTCTGCACTGGCTGTCTGACATGAAAAAAACGTCTGAAAAAAAAAAAAGATTAGATATATCTAATTCTGTTTTTGTCCTTTAAGCGTTCATAACTAGAAAGTGGTTCAAATTATTATTAAGCTATTAAAGAGGGTACTTTAATGTAAAATATGATTGTGCTGATAGAACCAAGAAACAATTCCCAAATGTCAACAATAAATAAGAAAATAAATAAATTCATTAATTAGTGAATAAATAAGGTACTTAAGATTTGACAACATTTGACTGTTTCATATGAATATGATTAGCTTGATAAAAATGCTATCTAAATAAATACATCTAAATGATCTAAAGAAGCACATAATTAGAGAAAAATGTCTTGAGAGAGATAAAAACGGGAAGAAAGGCCAACTCTCAAGGTCTTCAAGTCCGTCTCCTCCATGACACTGACATCACTTTCTGTGAATGGCTAATCCTCAAACCTCCACCAGTTCATCCTCTGGATGTGTGCTCTTCCACTTGTATATGTACATGTATATTATCTTTCCCCGCTTTCATTTTTTATTACTTTCCCCTCCATTGTGTAAGTTTCTGAGTTTCCTTCTGAGAAGGAGAGAAGTGAATAAAAAAAAAACTCATGTTGAATATAAGGAAATGGAAATCCAAAGCTCTTAGGATATTTACCAAAAAAAGGAAGTAGACACTGATATACTGTAGGGGTTGTCTTGTAATTTTTTGACATGTGGTCCATCTAGCTAACACACACACACACACACACACACACACACACACACACGCACGCACACACACGCACGCACGCACACACACGCACGCACACACACACACGCACGCACACACACGCACGCACACACACACACCAGTTCCACCAGCAAGTCTGAGGTCTACACATTATTTAACATTGTGCCAAGAAATGAAGAGGGATCCCAGTGGTCCAGAAGAAAAGAGATGGAAGAGTACAAAAGGGAAGGAAGGACGAGAGAAATTGGTTGGAAATTGAGTCCCTTTGTGTTTCAGGAGCTGGTCTGCTAATCAGAACTGGTACCATTTCTTATCCTTACACTTCAGCATCATCTGCAGGACACAACAACAGAAAAAAAACATAGCAATTGATAATAAATAAGATGGTAGCAAAAATGGTAGTGATGGACTGAAAGGCCATTCTAGTTCAACAAGAAGCTGTAACCTAAAATAAGAATGATACCTCATGGGCGTGTTTGGAAAATGAATCGGCGCTAGCCATCATGGCCGCTGTCCGCTCTTCCACCTCACTTAATTTCTGCCCTCTTTCATCCAGCGCTATGCGTGCACGAGCCAGGTCGCCTACGATCCCCGCTGCAGCCCCCTTCATGCCCTCAATGCCCCCTGGGCCGGGGATGTGTTGAGCAAGACTACGGGATGCCTTACCCGCCCCAGACTCTCCAACTAACAATATAGAGAAAGGAATACCATCACACCAATACAGCAATATCATCAACGATTTCTTTTTTAACTCGGGAGAAAAGATAAACCACGCTAGGACTCTGATGCCCTTCATTGTTTCATGGAAATTAGAGCTGCAAAATGTCCTTGAATATGTTAACAATTATGAATCAATCTATAAGTTGTGACAAATTAATGAAGATCAAATACTTTAAACAAACAGAAGTCATAAATAAATTTAAGAAAAAGGCAAAATACTGCTCTTATGTCTCTGTAATTATTAAAAACACAAAAAATAATGGCTGATAAAAAATATTTTGCAATTGACAGTATAACTGCAAGTGCTCCATCTTGAGGTGTACAAGTTAACAAGGAAAAAATTAAGCTAAACAAAAATCATCGGTTGATAAAAATTTAACTTAGCCATAATGAATGAATAGATTAATAATTCATTCATATGATATGAACATTCACATCAACCTGTGTTTATCAATCCCTATTCAAGATCATAAATTTGTGTATAAAACAAAATTCCAGTGTCATTCTTACAGAGTTCTTCTCGATCCAGTGACTGTGCCCCTCCTCCAAAAAGGCCCTTAAAAAATCCCCTGTTTGGAGCCTCTGGCGTCTCGACCGGAGTGAACAGCTCGCTGAGCATCTCCTGAAATATAACACATGATTTTTTCCCCCCTTTCCTCCTTCCGAAGCATTTCAGCATTCACTACTGAGATCACCTTAGAACACGTCATGTTTACAAACCTGCAGGTTCTCACAGACATCCTGGCTGTAGGTGATCCTCTGGATCTCCGTAGGGGAAGTCAGGTACATGGCCTCGCCCAGGTTGGTGAAGCAGAATGTCCTGGCTATTCTCATGTCCGTGAGTGGCAGGTAGTTTACATCCAGCAGAGGTCTGAGCCCAGGCAGACTGGAGGGAGACGAGAAAAAAAGGAGAGCGCACTTAACAGCGCACTTAACAGCGCATTTTTTCCTGGTGTTACATTAAAATTCATTCTGCTCTCATTAAACCCTGACTGAAGGTTGATTTAGGAGTCATTTGGACCCCATTAAATATGCTGACCTTCACAAACATATTAATACATATTTTTGTATACTAGATCTCAAGATCTGAGAAGTAATTTCCAATATGCAACTCCTAGCATCTGTGGTTTTGTCCTTCCCTGTGACAGAACGAATGGTGGGCAGATGCCGTCCTGACATTTCTCCGTCCTTGCTAAAGATTAATGAGCTACTGGGAGATCAGGAGACAGACAAAGTCCAGACAGTACGTATCTGCATGATGCGCCATACCTCCTCCCATCTGCAGTACCCTGGAGCTTTGCAGCGATTGCCTTTCCAGACAGGACCATGGCCGGAAAATACGTCATCATACAGGCATGCAAAAATAATAGGCCATCAAAATACCACATACTGCCAATGTAATAGAAACACATTTATCCAGTCAGCCAATCACATCCCAGTCTAAACATCCCTAAACTCTACAGCATCTCAAATAGCCACGCACCATCATGCAACACCTGAGTCTCATAACCTGTGGAACTTTCTACATTCTTTCTCATGTGACAGAATATACAAGCAACAAGGGCTTTCCCAAAATCAAGAAACTGCCATTTAGACTTGACAACAATACCTAGTTTAGATTTGATCAAATTTACTTTAGTCTGGTATCTATTTTAGACATATTTCAACACAGGGTACCTGAGAGTCATGATGTGTCCGTTGGCACAGAAGCACGCCACACAGATGCCTGCGCCCACGTGCACCACGTCCGCCCGCAGCACAAACGATGTCTCTGTGATGTTGTGTTTGAAGATGCAGGTTTGTGACGGTAGTGAAATCACCTTGGCCTGCTTCTCCGAGCATACCACCATATACTGGCTCTCATTCAGGTCTTGTGAGGCGGAGGGTGAGACAGACACTGGCCTTCTCCTCCTCACTCTTTCCTTCTCCTCACTGTCCGTGTTTGCTTCGTACCACGGCTCTGAGGCGGGTGGGAGCAGTGAGCCAGATCCATCCAGGAACGCCATCCGGACGATGCTTCCTTTTAGTTTAATAACCGTGCCTGGGCATAAGATATAAGTAGGATAGTTAACAGGAATCCATTTCCAAGAAGTACAACAATGATCAAACGTTATATTGGCATCATTATCCACATTTTTCACTGACGTTAACTCATATTTAGGTTCATCATTTGTTGAGTGGTCAGGATGTACAGAGGAATAAACTCACCACTGGGTGAGACGATGACTGGCTGCAGTAGCCGTTGCTCTCCTGAAGGAGGCATGTTTAGGGAGATAGCAAGGACGGTACCTAGAGAGGTTCCCACCCACAGTGCAGGGCTTAGTGAGCTGTCCATTTTACGTGTGTAAGTCTGGGAGAAGTGGAACGAAGTTATGGCTTCACGTCCTTCCCTGTCGATGCTGGTCACGCTTGAGCTGCGCGAGCGGCTGAATGAGTTGTCCCGGTTGTCTAGCGGTATGGTGCCCCGTGGTGGACATACGGAGAGTAAGACAGTAGAGGGAAAAACAAAAAGACGTAAAGCTCCTACTAAAAAAAAAACAACAACAACAATGACAATAAAAACTGCTTCATCAAATATGTGATGTAAAATGACTGAGGTGTAATTATTGCTTTTCATTGTTTATGCTGGAAACTGAATGAGTAACCCGTATGCACATAGTCATCACATCAGGTGGGGAGAAAAACAATAAAAAGAAACAAAAACCAAGTTGATGGCATCCTATTTTTGTGATGATGATTTGATCGTGAAGCGATGGCACTGCTGACACACAGATGTGTCTTTCTTCACTGAATGCACTGCACACACATGCACGTTACTCTGAAAACTTGCTTGTCTTAAAAATACAGAACCGTGCTCCAGACCCATGTAGTGAAAATTGGGAGTATATAAGCCATCTAATTTAATCCAACATTTCAGGAGGCCAGAAGTCAAATTCAGTCAAATTCAGCTCCTCCTTCACATAATATTTATTATTTGATCTGGTCAGAAAATGAAATGATTATAGTTAGATTTGACATTCAATAATATGAAATGTTGTAACACGCAGACAGAGTACAGTAGACGTCCTGGTAAACACAATGAGCTGCGCAGCAGGCATGTCAAGTAGTGATGGGAAGTTTGGATAATTTTAGAGACTCGGTCCAAAATTAACGAATCTTTTTTTGAGTCAATTAGTTCAATCATTCTTTTGAATAAAATAAAAAATAATGTCGCTCGTTCTTTTGAATCGATTGCACTGCATAGCGTCTATGGGAGTCATGTGACAAAAGAATGAACGATTCTAACAAAAAGACTCGAAGGTAACTAACTACTGTACTCATTACTGTTTCCTGTATATAACCTAAGGAGGTTTTACGATGCTTTGCTCATGCGCGCCCAGTATAAAATGAACGAATCACTCTCCGAGACTACTCATTCTTCTGAGTCAAGAATCGTTCAAAAAGAACAAATTGTTCATGAGAGACCCATCACTAGTGTATCCTGTGCAGTAAACTGTCAATAATAAACCATTACAGAAAAAAAGTCTGTAAATTTAGCTAATGCATGAGGGTTAGCATCTCATGGAATCCATTTTGACAAATGTTCTGGACTGAATAACAAATGAATTGTATAGATTTTTAATAAACTGCATGGACAGACTGACCTCGGAATTTCTGTTTGTCTAAACATGAAAACGTATGCATTTGCCAGGTCCAGCTAAGAAGAATAAAGAAGTTATCACACAACCTTTACATGAATTGTGACATTTCGAGTCACGTGAGGTACAAGCAGTGTCATTTAACAGCTTTATATTCATGAGCTCTTGAACAGATCTGTCTCAGACCAGCTATACAGACTGTAAGTTGGAAAAGAACTGCACAGTTCTCCCAGGAGCTGTTAGTCTTTCGCTCGTGGACATGATGATGGAAAAAATGATGAGTCTCCAGACTCCGGACAAATGTCATGATGTCGGGGCTCATTTTCAAAAATCTATGAAATGATTTCAGAGTCAAAGCTTACCCAAGTCTGGCTTTAGCTCAGTAGGCAAGCTTAATTTCCGTGACATCTTTGCTGGAAGAAAGAAAACACTTCTCTTTACACTTCAACTTTCAAGAACGGCTGAGGATACAGTCATGCACTTTTTTTTTTCTTTTCTGGGAAATGGGTGACAACCAAAATACTATTGAGGGGGACACAAACAGTGCAGATATGACACTGTAAAAACAAAGGCCTCATTAAAATGCTGCATGCTGGACAGACATAACCAGGAAGTGGATGTTGGGTCTGACACTGGCCCGGAGGAACGAAACTGCCAGGAACCCATGCCACAAGCATGCATCAAACAGGAGAACAAAACCAGGGAGGGAGAACCAAACTGCATCCTATTGAATCCTGAATGAACAAAAACGCTTTATAATAAGAACTAAATAACAATAGAGTCTGAGTCTGAGTCTACGGGGTAATAATATAATTACAGCAAAACCCTAACATTTAACATTTATTCAGATTTATCTCAGATAAAAATTTAATCGCAGACTGCAGGTAAGTTGCAAGAGCTCGTTAATAACAAATAAATAAAAAATTTTTAAACTTCCATTTTGTAATTAGGTTTAAAATTCCCATAAAATATTTCTGATTAAGCATTAAGCAACCAGAACGAATAAAACCAAGCCTTTGGAGTTAGGATTAACTTTGTTAAGTTTGGGAATGGCTGCCTTATGCCTTTTTGCTATGAAGACTAAACTTTTAGTTTCCATTAGGCTTAAAAACACAGCTGGAACTTTTTTAATAGATGCACACACACACAAAAAAAGACAGAGATCTATTTCCGATGCAGATGGTCATGTGACACATCCAGTGAGGCGTCTACTTCCTGTGACAAGTAAACTCGGATGCACCACGCTACACACTACACACATGCTACAGACATGTAGCGTGCAGGCCTTTCTATAGTACTGTATGTTTTGTTTTCAAACAGAGACAGTGGTTGCACACAGACGGTGGGGACTCTTCCTCTCTCTGTCTCTCCGTCTTACCTCCTCTACCGCCGCCATTGTAGAATTGCTGATGGTTAGACGTCAAGACTTTTTGAGGGAAGGAAGTAAAGGATTTTGCAGTTAGAAATGTTCTGTGTGTTTTTCGGAGAAGATGGTGGTGCCATGCATGTGCGACTGAATACATACTGTATATTCAAGCTTAAAACGTATTCATTGAATTGTAGTAACGTGTAACAGCAGCTAGGGGGTGATTTAGGTTTCTAATTGAACAATTGAATGAAAAAGACAGCAGTATTAAAATCCCATCCACACATTTGGTTACCTTTGTTTATTAACTTTACTGTTTATCTGTAGCTAAAACCAAAAGTATGCATTTTATAAATATATAGACAATCTGGACAGACAATATAGCCTTTGTAAAATGGAAAGCGTCTGTGCTCAAGATGCAGATGTAATCTGTTCCTGAAAAATAAACAAGTAAATAAATAAATAAATAAATTAATAATTAAACTGTTATTTGCACTTTCCAATAAACTGTGTGCTTGTGCACTTTCTGATAATTGTGCGTGTGTGTGTGTGAAGGAGAACACGCACAATATTTTGCCCAGTGTTTTTCTGCTTGAAGACACTGAATTCAATTCAATTCAGTTCAATTTTATTTGTATAGCGCTTTTAACAATTGTCATTGTTGCAAAGCAGCTTTACACAATCAAAAGAATTATTGAAGTTTGTATGAAATGTGTATGAATCAAAATGGTCAGATAGTCCCTGATGAGCAAGCCGAGGGCGACAGTGGCAAGGAAAAACTCCCTGAGATGGCAATAGGAAGAAACCTTGAGAGGAACCGGACTCAACAGGACTAAACCCATCCTCATTTGGGTGATAACGTATAACAGGAATTGATCTACATTCATACTGTGTGTTAGGTGGCAGGCAGTTCAGTGTAACAGTTGTTAACAGATGTTAATTGATGTTAATATGGAGTCCAGGTAGTTATTGGAGGCTCAGGTAGACTTAATTGAATAAGCTGCAACGATGTCTACTGTAGGTCTCAGGATGATGAATAACCAACTGGTCTTTAAGGCTGTGATCAAACAAGGCCAAGCTATAACAGTATGGCAGTAAGGCCACCTTTTAAAATTTTTATAAACTATCAAAGACAAAGTTCAAATTAAATGCATCTAAGTTGTAAGGTTATGTCATCTTCCTCATGTGTGTTCCTAACAGTGTAGCTGGGAATAAATCTGGAATTTGTGTTATAGTCAGGTGACCACATAATTTCCATGTTCGGTTTAAAAGTGTAACAGCAGCTGAACCAGAAGTCAAACCAGGACTTTTGATTGTGCAGAATAACAGAACACAGAACTCTCTCTTATGAGAGGAAAAACTACTTTTATTTCGCTATACAATCGCCTGCTACATTAGTGAACTTATTCTAGGGTTTTACTAGCACTTGGATACCATCAACGTAGAAAGTATGATGAAGCCCGGATCACACTGCCTGAAAATCTGGCCTTCCAGGAACTCCTTTAACAAGTGGAAATGGCTTGTAGCAAGGCCAGGACTGAAGAAGCTGCCTTTATTCGCCATATATATGCATTAAATTACAGTGAAATTGTTTCTTCTCATATCCCAGGTAGAACACTTTAGCGTCAGCTTGTAAAGGGGATGTGGCAGCTGACGTCATGTCGTGTGCAGGTGGTGTTTGTAAATGATTGTGTGTACAGTTGCATCTCTAGCAGGGTGGTGACAGTTATCTGTTGATTTTTCATAGATTCCACTCTTCTACAAATGTCAGTTGGATTACGTCTTCATTCACAATAAATTTCACAAGTTCAGGTTTGACTTAAATGCCCTATGAAAGCCACACTCCCAGTTAATCATGGACATGTGCTATGTGCAAGAAGTAAGATCCATGAAAAAAAAAAAAAAAACCTGGTCTTGGAAAGAAATTAGTGCTGGTTATACAGTGTTGCAAAGCGTTAAAATTAAGATGCTGTGGCAAATGGATCAAACTATAAGCCAGCTTTCATCCTGAAAAAAAAAAAAATGATGCCAGTCTCTAAATAGGCGTTCTCGCCATTCCCAGTGGCATGCGCTGTGTCTCCTAGTAGCCTAATGCCAGCTGACTTACTGCAGCATGCCAGTTCTCATGCCTTAATTGAATGACTAATCTTATTCGTCTTCATTTATGGATCTGTGCCGGCTTGCTTTCTTAAATCATTTCTACTTTTATTTCATATGTTGCATTTCTTTCTGTAATGCCACTGATATGAAAGGACTGGGTTCAACAAATGGGGTGCGTTTACAATAAATAAGCCATTTGGCAGCATACTGGAATAACCAGTAACTTTTTATATCATCTAAAGCTGATCAATCATGTTTAGCGAGTCTGCCTGTATGTTTACATAGGAGACTTTTTTCCAAGCTAACAAGATTTTATTTATGAATTCTAAATTTCTTATGTAGATGCTTCCTTGAACTAGTTATAAATAAACCCATAGCAGCTTGATAAATTATTATTATTATTATTATTACTTGTTCCATCACAAGGTCTATCTATAGCAGTAGAACCACATCATCAGATCAAACCTGTGCAATCAAAACAATGCATACAAATCGATTTTTAAAAATAATTTAACCTCCTCAAAACGACGACAACCAACCATAATCATATGTAAGATTTCTCACTGTGGGTCTTGAGTATGAGGCAAACTTTAAGCTTCAAGCCAGTTAATTCAATATGAGAGATAAAAGAAAGGGTCATTTCAAAAAGTCAGGGGTTTGAGAGTTTGTGTGGTGTAATACAGCCAGGCCTGCTGATCGACATCACTGAGGATCATATTACCTGAGGTGGGGGATTTGCAGCGGTCCTCTGACGTAGCTGAGCCTTCGTTGATGTCACACAGACCTACAGACAAAAACAGACATTTAATTAACTGATGTTATCTCACTATTTAAAATGCCCTTTATTGTGTCTGTGTTGTCATACTCTTTGCTCTTACATATAAATTATTGTCTGAGAATGGATGCGAAGCATTTGAAAGTGCAGATCTTTATTCCCAATAAGCAATTATTCAGTGTGAAACATGAATCTGATAATAAAAAAGTAGCTATGGTTACCAAACCGGGAAAAACGAATCTATGATAAATATTCTGGGATATGAGAAAACACGTGGCATGCACCACAACAATAATTAAAGATGGACAAACCTGGAACTTAAATAAGCGGAAAACAATGATACAAACCAGTGAACATGATCAGAGACATGTGACTAGATGAGATATCGTCCACCTCCATATTTCATGTATCTCGCCCATATTTAGGAGTTAATTAGGGGGATTATTTCCAGTATTATGGATAAATGTCTCAGAGCAGATACAAGCTCAATGTTCACAACGATTGGTTTGATTTAACCCCTTAAGGATAATATAAAAACAAATCAAAAATGACTTACTATTATGAACCAGTTACATAATTGTCACCAGTTACCATTAAGTTTTCCCGGAGACACATTCTCTGTGAATAGAGACTTGAGATCAAAGTATAGAATAAAACTTCCTTCCTTCAAATCAGACATTTTTACCATTACAGACGTTACACCTCTGAAATGGTGGTCTGTATATTTTCTCTGTAGTTCAAACTTCAATATGAGACATTAGCAAAATTCTAAAAGTAGTTTTCTTCCTGGCCGCTTTAGGTTTGAGTTGCCCACGAGCACTACTGGCAGATGAAAAGACAGAAGCCGAGCCCACTGCTGAACACCATTCATTAACCATGACGCATACTGGAAAGCCTGAGCTTAATAATCCGACTGCCAATCTGTCACAGAGGCACGGTGGACAGGGTTTCATTACCAGGCAGCAAGCACTTAGGCGAGCTGCAGTTCCTTCTTTCACCACTGGAGGTCACACTACAGTACCTACACACCAATGCAGCACACTGCATCTGTTTTATTCAGTGTGCTCCAGGATTTCACTACATAGTACCGGATGTGCCACTGACTACAGGGAACTTTTAATTCACATTCTCTTTTCCGCACTACTTTTAAGTCCTATTACAGTAATTCCGACAAGCACATAAAGTTTATATCGGCTGATGGGAGATGTAGTCCAGCGCCATATTTAAGTCATTTCCTTACCTCCAGAGGGTTGCCTGCTCTTGCGAGGTGACCGTGGTTGTCTCTGATAAGGGTCGCTGGATCCATACAGCTCTACGGTGCTTAAATTCAATAGAACAGTCTTCTGGAGGTAATCTACCACAACCAGGCCATTAGTATTGCCAAAGACCACACTACAGGGAGGGGAAGAAGCAGAGCATACACAAAGGCTGTATTCAGGTATTTAATAATCAGATGGATCAGACACAATTATTTTTTAAAAAAGTACATTTTGTAGACAACAACAGGCACAATAATAATAATAATAATAATAGGACCTAGTAAACATTATGGAGAGTAGAGCCAAAAGATAATAAAATAAAATAAAATATGCACTAAAGAAACTTAAAAGCCAAATGTCTGGAAAAACCTTTCTATAAGGTAAGTCTTCTTTTTTATTCTTTATTTGTTTATTTGTATATTGAATACATAGAAATTTTATGTGCCAAACAAATACTGTTTGTTCTGTGGATTGTTGTAACCTACAGGTATGTACAGTATATATTAGCCACTGTGTCCAAAAAGAAAAATGATAATAATTTGGTACGAGTATGAAAAATACAACTAGGTCATGTTTGTGTAACAAGAAGAAAAAAAACCCTCACAGGCCATATGAGGAGTTGATGGCCAGGCTGCTAATCTGTTGTGGCGGCTCTCCACTGACCCAGACTAACTGAACCACCAACTCCACCTGATATCCAGGAGACTGTTTCAGAGGACTGCTGCGCACCCTGATAGAGAGAGAGAGAGAGAGAGAGAGAGAGAGAGAGAGAGTGAGAAAGATTTGCCTTTAATTACACTGATCAATTACAATTTCATTTCAATTTACAATTTAAAAATATGGTTGAAGTATACTGAAAAGCAGAAAGAATGACATGCAGATTACTTGAGACAGGGCACATTATCTCTTATGCCATCTGATGAGTTGCTGCTGGTGGAGGGTTGTGTGTGAGGTGTGGCATTCTGCAGACTGGGTGAGGTGTTTGGAGTGGGAGGAGCTGGTATCTGGTCCCCTTCTGGGGACTCCAGGTCATTCAACTCATACTGCAATCGCACCTCCAATAACTGTAGAGACACAGATCACAGACGGGCCAAGGATGTATATAGTGCATACAGCGCTCGAGTAATCATTACACCTCGTTACTTTACTCCAGTATTGATTCGGCAAGTCAGCTGTGTAAAAACTATATTGATAACGCTATTGAAATATTTCCTGTTGCCCCGTTTGACATAGCTAACCTTAATTAAAAACCCAAGTACATATTTTTTATCAACTGTAGACCACTACGGACCAGCGTAACCACCTGAGGGTGCAAGACCACTTACCATCATGCACCAGGTGTTTGAAATCTGCAGAAGAACCAAAACCTTTCTTCTTATAAGATACAAAACTTTAAAATAAATGCAATGAAGTAAACGGATTCAAGCACTCAAAGTCAAGGAAGCATACTGAGGCAAGAGTTAATGTGGGCTATTAAGTCTGAGCCAGATAGCACACAGAATTGTTAATGGTTTCAGTCTTTACTGTATAACTACTAAACAAATCATCTGATACATGTGATACATGATGTGCGGTCATGTTATATGTGTACATGTAGGGGGGTGTAGGGTATAGAGTTTCTCCTTCTGCTGGCAGACAATTTTGCTAATAATGACATATTTCTAGAATTGTTACATTTGCCATTAGATGCAATAAAAATTGCCAACAGAACAGGAAATTCATATTTTCACTTGCTATTTATTTATTTGTTTGTTTATTATTTTTATTTATTTATTTATTTATTTTGCAGTGACATAACTTTTTAACAAGTCATTTTTCTAGCTTTAGTCCACGACCATGCACCTTTCTTGAACTGTTTTTCGCATTCACGATAAGCGCACCATCAGTGAAAGGCGGACCAACAACACAAATGGTCTTGAGCACTGATGTGGCATAAAGAGCTACAACACAGCAACTTGGAATCCCCGAAAGGAGAACTCGCTATTCAGCTGGGAGCCATTTTGTAATTTGCTCAAGTAATTTGCTGTAGTTGTAAACATAAAAAAGCTATACAAATCAATCAACTTAATTAAATTCTGCACAGAAAGATTTTAATAATTTAAACCAATTCCCAGTAGTGTCACTCTTCATAATTTAGGGGAGAGCACTAAAGTGTGTGTGCGTGTGTGTATGTGTGTGTATGTATGTGTGTGTGTGTGTGTGTGTAGCCAAGGGACCCAAGGTGCTAATGGGCTCAATTTGCTCCAATTAAGCCATGCTGATAATATTCAACAGCTGATGGCACTCGTCCTAATCACCCGCATTGCGTCTGTACTTAGCGTGCTCCTTTAGCAAAACCAATCACGGAGTTAGCTTGAATGTTTTTTCTATTTCAGGAACGTCTATGCAAATACGTCTTGTCCTGTTTAATAATATACAAGACCATCAATTCATTTGCAAACCTAAGAAAATCAAGGCCTTTGATTTTGCAGTTTGTAATTTCAGTATAAAACCTATTTAGGGACTAACATATGATCGGCTTCTCACATACACATATACATTGTTTTAATGAGAATGGAGAGCTATTATTATACTCAATGTGAGTCATCAGTAGACCATTACGGTGTTCAAGTCAAACTGGGACTTTTGATTGCGCAGAATAACAGCACACAGTTATGAGAGTAAGAACTCCCTTTATAATCCCCTGATGTTTCACTAGTGCTTGGATACCATCAAAGATTTCTTAAGACGCCAGAGCCATGACGATATCGCCTGCTTCACATCTGAAACGTTTCCTCCCAGAAACTCCTTCAATGGCCCAAATATGTGGAAATTTGGAACTGGCTTGGAGCGAGTTCAGGACCGTACTCGAGATGCGGCAATAACTCCCAGCCAAGTCCGTGTAACGTGCAAGTGGTGTTCGTGAATGACTGCGCGTACAGTTCCCTCAGACAGCCAGACAGATGTGCATAGTGATAATCCTTATTTCTTGCCAATCTTTTGTTCCACACTCTAGTCCAGTAGGTGGCAGTACTGCACCAACCATAACTCAAAACATGAACAAGTGATACTCTCAAAAAACACGAGTACTTGTCGTCTAGATCACACAGCTCTAATCAGTACACAAATGCACATCCACAAACACACAGAGTTTTACCTGTATGACCTCTGCCGTGATCTCTTGTTTGCTGAATCTGTAGACGATGATGTGAGCGGACACTCCAGCCACGCATAGCATCCGGCTCTCAGGACACCACGCCATGAACTGAATGGCGAACGGATCCTCGTCCACGATCTCTGTGTATGCTTTCTCCTCCTTACCGCGTGCTTTCTCAAACACCTTAGCAGTCTTCAGCTTGTACAGCACCTGGAGCATTACTGAGGATCAGAGGGAAGAGAGTTCATCTCAGCATAGAGGGATATTTGCTACAAAAATAAATGTAAATATAGATTAATATTTATATTTCCTTCAGAGATTGCGGCGCTAATAGACAATTTGCAGTTGTTCAGGCAAATCGGACGAATAGCTGAGGATTAACACAGGCAATTTTTCCCAACACAGGATTACTGCTTCTTGTCTAATTAGTCTTCATATTTCCATGCCCATTCGCACAAATCTGTTTTAAATAAATCCTCTTTATTATGCAAAAGGTGGAGCGGTTAGCTGTTAGAAGGCAATACCATTTCGGTAGCGCCGTTAATGACTGGCCGGATCACGCATAAAGCAGCAGGATGATTATGACCATATATGGAATGCTGGGAAGTGCAATTTATCACAATTACGTGACGTGAAAATGAAGCTAAGTGAGTCTTATTTGGCTCTGAAAAGAGCAAGTGTTGGACAGAGACATTCTGGGAAGTGGAGATAAATGGATAGAGAATACACGATTGCCACGATGTATGGCAGTACAAGTACAGAGATCAGCCAGATCTATAATCATGGATGAGCACACTGGCCTATAGCGAAGCCAGGCTTCCTGCTTAATGCACCGACTTACTGAAGTTAGTGCGGAATGTCCTGCCCCAGGGACAAAATGCATCCTCTCAGGACATTCACGTACAACTATGTATGATGTCTGAAATCTGAGATTTTATTTATTTATTTATTTTCATATTTTTTCCTGAAACAGTGGTTTCATATTTCAGTAAGGCATAGCAGGGCTTTCAAGAAAGAGTAATACTGTAATTATTTATTTATTTAGTTAGAAGCCTTATGTAAATGAGGCGAAGGAATTCAATACATCGCGACACATGGAGGTGGAGTACTGACTTGCAGAGGCATCCCAAAACTTCACAGAACCATCGGCGTGCCTACGACAAAGACAGACAATCTGTGATTAAACCGTTTCAAGCACACACGCATCCGCGCACACAAACAAACTTGCACACGTCTTACACACTGCTGCATGAAAACTATCATTAAGATCCTGTACAAATGTAGAAACCATGTGTTTACAAACGACACCCTTCAAAAAAAGCTGTTTTTTTATTGTAAACTCTCTTTTTACTGTAAGATACTAAAATAATAATAATAATAATAATAATACAACAAAAATGTACATTGCCCCCTTCCTGATTTTTATTTGCATATTTCTCACAAATTACAGTAACAGTTTTTAAATGAGGATTTCATTCATTAAGAGAAAAAGCTGTCCAAACCTACCTGGGCCTATGTGGAAAAGTAATTGCCCCCTAAACCTAATAACTGACTGTGCCACCCCTGGCAGCAGATACCTGCTGGCAACACAGCAGAGGTCAATGACGATGAAAAAAAAAAAAATGCTTATATGGAAGCCTTGCTGGTGTGTATTAACGAGGAGGCTTCAGGCTTTATGTGTTTGAGTTTTTTGGAAATGTCAGGTAGAGCTACAGTTATCTTCACTTATATAAGGGGTAAATTGTACCACTACCAGATTATGTGGATGACATCATCTCAGAATTAACATATAGTTATGATTTTTGGGGTCATAAAAACAACTAAAAACAATAACAAAAGCACATGATCAAGTGGATCCAGATTTCTTTGCCTACGTGACCCATTTAAAAAACATTTTTGCTCAGTCATGTTTGGGTAGTCTGTTAAAATGAGCTAAAATTCTATCCTATTTTGTGCTGAAAAAAGGATATGTCACTCTGACCACTCCAAAACCTTAATTTAGTTTGTTTTGAGGCATTCAAAGGTGCACTTGCTAGTGTGTTTCAGATCACTGCTGCATAAACCAAGTCACAAACTGACGGCCGGACATTCTTCTACAGGATTTTCTGATAGGATGCAGAATTCATGGTTCCATCGATTATGGCAAGCTGTCCAGATGAACTCCTGAGAAGGTTCATCACTGTTTCAAGTTTTCTACATTTGTGCATAATGTTTCTCACAGTGGCTCACTAACGTCCATAAGAGTTAGAAATGGCTTGGATTATTTTTTTTTAAGTATTGATTGATTCAACAGGTCTGGCAGTAATCATACCTGGGTGTGGCAATGAACTTTATCTCAGCTTTCAAAAAGTTGTAGTTAATCCATGATTTAACTTTTTCACATACGCCAGGTAGGTTTGAACAGCCTTTTGCTCTTAATAAATAAAATTTATTTAAAAAACTGCATTTTGTATTTACTCAGGTTATCTTTGTGTAATAGTAAAATTTGAATTTTTTACTTATCTGAATCATTTAAGTAAAAAATTCAGGAAGGGGGCAAATACTTTTTCATGGGACTGTATAGAAATGTATAGATAGATAGATAGACACTGATCAGCCATAAAATTAACACATTAACATTTATTATCTGTTATACACCAGCAAACTGGTGACAGGATCAGGGTCACCCAAGACTTGCCCAGTCCAGCGATGACCAAAGACCAATCCGTCCTGTCCCAGTACGCAAAAGAGTCAATGTAACACAACTGGCTAAAAAGTCAATCCTGGCCACAATAGAAAGGTACCAGAACATCCAGTGCACTGCAGCTCGCCGTTTAAGGGGCTTAGGGAAAGATTGTTGGTCTGGCCTAAAAACACCCAATCTGATCCCAATTTGATCGAGCATCCACAGGACATGCAGGACAAATGAGTCTAATCCAATGAGACCCCACCCCACAAACCAGCGCACAAAGGATCTGCTGCCAACATCCTGGTGCCAGACAGCACTCCCCAGATGTCTGGTGGAGTCATGTCCCAGGGGACCAGGGACACCTAGGTAGTTTTAATGATTTCATCTTATGACTGATCAATATTAATCACTCTCACTCTGGCACACAGAGACACAAAGAGACACACACACACTCACCCAGTTATTATTATTTCAGGATAGCTTTGGGTGGCCTGGCCCCAGTTTCCACCACTTACAGGCCATTCCTGTGTAAAGAATACAGGCTTAAGTCATTTATATCAGAGCTAAATGCAATTATATATAATAGTGCTCTTGTTGAACAGAAGATCATACATGTATGATGCTAGGCTAAAGCTAGTCAGGGCGATAAAGCGCTCTGAGAAACTGAATGGAGGTATGGAGGGCTGTCGTGCTGCGCAAGCCGTGGCGCTGTCTCTCCGAAAGGGGGTCGTTCTGCGTCTCTCGCTGTGACACAGCTCGCAGCATAAAGACTGAACTTTGCAGTCGGTCGAACGATCTCACCTCTATTCACACGCACAAATACTTTCTAATGTGAGCTTGAGATGAGGCATTTTGGGACAATGGGCCTGCACAGCAGGGTACACACGCACATAAGGAATTGACACACACCTCTGGAGGGGAGCTTGTGTGTATTTGAAGTGTACATTTTTAGCTTGAAACAACCTCCATTCAGAACAGATGTTACTGTAACGCTTAGTGGTCAAGGACTTGATAAGACAGTCTACATTAGACTGGCAATAGATCCATGTCACATCTGAACATTACATTAGGACTAGATAGCATGCAGAGCTATAAATGACAGGGAAGACAAATTGTCATCCCTGAGATAAAACACATAGATCACACGTCATTCTAAAGCACATTGACTGCATGGGACACCTCCTTTTTCCCACCTTTTTGCTATAGCCCTGACGTTTTTGGCGGGAGCCAACTGAATAAAGTGCAGGAATGAGGTCTACGGGACAGTCGGCAACATATTCACAACACGTCACTGGAGACTCGTGGATGGTCAAGGGGTAGGGGTTCTCAAAGATCGGGTAACTGTATAAAAAAAATAAATAAATTAAAAAAATGATTAGATTACTTGTGCAGTCACAGGCATGTACTATACGTAAATAAATAATGGAAATAAGCACATACCCATTTTGTGCGAGGTCAATAACGACTAAATCCTTTTCTAAAAGGACAACTACAGCATAAGGTTCCTGAAAATCTGTATAGGGTGGACAGGCAGAGAGAAAAAAAAGGAAAAACTGTTTTATTCACTTATGTTTTGTAACAATGCTAAGGTAGACCTTTCTTTCTAAACATCAGAATTGATATCAGCAGGTACTGCTGGTCGGAATGGTGAGAAATAAAACAACTCTGTGACCCTGAGCACTGGCAAAATTTCCTGAATGACTACCATTAACTGAATAAATAGATTAATAAATCAATTAAAAACAAAAAGCAGGCAGAATGAACAATGCACTGCAACCGGCGGCAGCAGCAGTAGCGCTCTCGTTCGTCCTCCCTGCTGAGCGAGAAGTACACTCAGCTCACACTGCTCTCAATGAAATACTGACTAAAAAGAAATGCTGACAGAAAGGTTCGGAACTGGCTGCGTGATTATTCATAAAATCTACCAAAAGGATGGATGCCTTCTGAGGAAAGAGAACAACAGCACATTAATGCAAAGTGAAATCACTCAAGCCGAGATAAAGTCACTGATTTCGACAGACAGAAGCAGGAGAAAGCGGCAGATGAAAATGTGGGTGTTATTGAGAAAGCTTTACCGTTAGGATATGGCGTTTCACAGAGTGTGAGGAAGTCTACGATAGGATAGTCCATCTCCAGCACCGCTGTGCTCTTCCCGTGCATAACAGTCAAACATGGCCGCCGACCCACCGTGTCGTACGATAGACCGCCGGACAGGATCATAAACGGATCCCTGCACACACATGCAAACACAAACAGTATGACTGGTGACTGTAATTCGAAAGGCTTAGATGCTTTTTAAGTGTCTATGTGTGTACAGTATGTGTCTGAGAGTATGTGGCAGTATACTAGGATATGTCCCATGACTTTTATACTGTATATAGGCATTGTGCACTTTACCCTGCCCTCGTTGTCTTGTACTCTACTTTCAGGATGGGTTTACATGGCTCTGGCTTCTTTCCATCCTTCGGCTGCTTTCCTAAAAACCAAAACAGAGCAGATTAATCTGAAATACCTCATCCTCCTGCATTTGCCCCATTCTCTTTCATCACTAACACCCTTCTACAGTACATTTAAAACTGGATGTGGCATTAAGCATTGTGGCGAAAACATATTCATTCCTAGCCATCAGGTAAAACAGGCATTAGCATAATAAATTAAGGCCACATTTACTTAAAGAGATCCCTCTGTGTTCCTCTGCCATCATTTCATTCTAGAAGACAATTAAGGATAAACTGATATAATGTTCCCTGCTTCTGTTTCTATCTGTCTCTCTCTCTCTCTGTCTAATTGTGATTGACTATGATTATGATTGTGGTTTATGTAGGGTCTCTAAAGGTGCATCTCCAATATTCCTCTAAGAGGGAAAAGCATGTGGTGCACTAAAGGGGACATTAGCTTCACTTTCCATCTGTAGCTTAAGAAAATGACTGTACAAAATTACCAATATAAAAATAAATAAATAAATACATACATACATACATACATGGCTACTGCACAACATGAGTTTAAAAACAGGAAATCAAATGACGGTATAAAGTGGGCGATCCACTTCACAGAGCTACCTGGTATATGGAATTATTATAGATTATAGATTATACCTTATAATAGTTATTTGTTTTGCGTGAATGGGTGTGCATGTATGTGGGTGTTTTTAGGAGAGAGATTAAGTCAAGTGAAAATTCATGAACCTAAAACACCATTAGGCCAGAATGCGTAACTGGCAGTAAAATTCACGTCTTGACGTCTGCTGTAAAACTGCCATAAAAATGCTCTATGGTGTAGCACATGGTCTTTGCAGAGGATTAATACATCTGCCTCTCACCATGTGGGGTGATTGTCTGTGCAGGCTTGGCTGCGGATTTTATATTCCATATGGTCAGTGTGCCGTCTGAGTGACTACAGATGAACTGCTTCCCCTCATGGTGCCAGGCCACAGAATGGATCGCCTGAGAGAGAGAGAGACAGGGAGACAAGAATAAAAAGAAAAGTGAAAGGTCCATTATTAACATAGTATGAAATAGACCATGATTAAATTACCTGTATATGACTATTGCCCCCTGCTTACAAAACATCTAATAATCGGAGAGCAGAAGTATGTAGTAATATATTGCGTTCTATATTTTGTGGTCATGACCCCATGTGCTGTAGCCTGGAGATGAGAACAAGGTTACAAGACATTTTATTTTCATAGATATTATTCATAGTTCAATGCATATAACCTTGATTTGTAGAATATGTGTGAAATAATAATATGGCAATGTGACTCAAACTGGCACATTATTATTATTATTATTATTATTATTATTATATTTTTTTTTCTTAAATGGAAAATTCAACTGTTAGTTCTTATATATATATATATATCACACACAAATTTGTCTCTCACTCAAAAAAATCTCAAAATAAGGCAAAAGTATTTATAAAATCCATCTGAAAATGAGACACTGGCTAGCAACCCAGGGAGGTAAGCTCTATCCAGATGATTTTCAGACAGTACTTAATCTAAGAGATCAAACATGCCAAATTTTCCAACGATCTGAGCATGATCGAAACGGGATGGGATACTGTAGCTGGTCACCAGTCATTTCTGATCAAGCCGAAAACCTGGCTAACTCCATTCACTGATCGACCTGTGTATTATTATTATTATTATTATTATTAATAATAATAATAATAATTATTATTATTATTTTGTCCTATTAGCACACATAGTGAATAAACATTTAGAAAAAAAAAGTACCCTTGTGCAGCCCTTCAAGGTTTCTGGCTACGACCAAGGCAAAATCCAACCTTCACTTGAGCAGATTTTTATCTGGAGCCCACTGTAGCAGCAGAGCACGCTAAGACAATGGCTAAACTCCAAACCTGCGTCCAGGGTGGCGCAACAGAAAAGCCTTCACTAATCAAATGGAGATCACAAATAGAAATTCCCATGATGTCACAGCCATCCAACAGAGCAGAATCAGCCATGGTCTTGGGTGGGAGGGTCAATCACAGCAACACCAGCCAATCACCCGTACTGCAGCTGGGAGCTTATGCGTGCTGCACAGGGCAGATGCCACTTTATGGTACACTGTACAACAGAGATTGGTGTTGAAACGAGATTTTGCTATTTGGATCCATGATCCTCTCTATGTTACTGTAACTAAAGATCTAGTCCCAGCTGAAGAGAAGTAGCCCCATATCAAGATCCTCGACCACCATGCCTCACCATGGGTATGGTATTCGTTGGGGGGGATAAGCTCTCTTGGTTTGAGGGAAATTTACAGCATCTTTTTAGCTGTACACCAAATATTGTTCTCATCAGACCATGGCACTTTTTGCCACATGGTTTTGGAAAATCTAGGTGGGAAAGCTGTACCTCAGGGATAGTTTTAAGTCTCTCTTAAATCAAAACTGTTCACCTAAAATTTATTTTAAGGTACCGCAGTATTCTTGAGCTAAATCAATTTGGTACCTTTCAAACCGGAAGTAGTTGTATGGCAAGTACTGCTTAGCCATACAGCTCTTTCTGTCATGCACACTTTCCATGGAAAGAAAAGAATTTAATTTGTACTGAATACAATGTAACACAAGCTTTATATGAGCCTCAGCTTAAGTTTGGAATGCAGTTTTGCACGGAATGAAGTGTGTGGAATTTGGCCACACTTACTTACATCGTGCTCACTTTCCAATTGACAAATTTCACGATCAGTGTGCCGAGCAGGAAAACTTATAACGATCAAGACTGATTGTAATGTACTTATATGCACTTCACTTTTTATTTTTAAAACCGACTTGAAAAATCACAAACTATAACTTAAATTTAAGGACGAGCTAAATAAAGAGAATACAGTATATAGCATGGTCTTACTCATTATTTCTTTTACTGCGACACACATTTTCTCTCAAAGCTTCCAAACCAAATAGAGAGTATTTAAATCACCTTCAGACTATCAAGAGCACAATAATCACTCCGAATTTCCTGCTTCATGTAAATAAAATGTATGCAGCATATACACTGTACATAATTCATTAACCTGAAATAAAGAAGTCTGTGTCTTGCTTGTGTTTAACACTCACACACTCTGCATCAGACACATCCTTTTGTTATGCTGCATACTTAGCACACTTCTTCATCTGAAGAACATTCTTTCCACACAGAGACCTACATTAGGTCAGCAACTGAGAATAAATTGAGTTTTTTCTTTTTTCCCCACAGAGGTTTAGAGGCAGTGTGCTGCAAACATGAAGAGATTACAAGCTCGCACTTCAAATCGAAAAAACCTCAACAGCACAGCAACCATCAGACGCTCCCGAAGAGACGGAGCGAGAGAAAGAACAACTGAGGATTCAGTAGATGAGAAAGGTGAAACAGAGTGCTTATTACATTCTAATTAAACAGAGTCTCCTCCCGCGTAGCTTAATCGTGCTCAGACCTTATTCCCGATAGCTGCCAAGAACCACCAGAACTAATCAATGAAACAGCTGCAACATCATTACAGGAGCATCAGGGACTGAGGTGTGGTTTACTGTATATCTCAGTAAAATCAAATTACATCACACACCTTCATGCAGACTCACAAGTCATTATGAAGAGCTAAGCAATTTGTATAATACTCATGGGAGCGAGCGAACAGAACACACACAGCGCCGAGTGTTAGACCCGCATGACAAATCTCACAACGCTGACGGAAAAACATCGGGACTGGAGGACAGGATTGCTCTTCTGTGCTCTTTTTCTGCAGCCATGGGACATATACAAGTACATAGGGACTTTTCCCCATCTCATACACACAGACACACACACACACACACACACACACACACACACACACACACACACACACACACACACACACACACACACACACACACACACACAGCAACACTTACTCCGAGGCCCAATTAAAGCTGGGCTGTTGATGTTCAGGGAATTTGATGGCCCACAGGGAGACACATAGAGCCAGAAATAAACAATAACAGACTGTAGCAGTGCTCTGTATTAAGTGTTACATGATGGTTGTAATTAATTGGTTGTATAGAAAACATCTCCTGGGCAAAGCTGAGAGGTAAACATAAAAAAATGCATATTAATAACATAAATGCAGAAAGTTGATGTTTACATGACAGTGCACAGACGCTTGCTCATGCACATGTTGGAACAGAAAGGGGCCATCCGCAAACTGTTCCCACACAATTGGGAGCATGAAATTGTCCAAAATATCTTGGTATGCTGAAGCATTAAGAATTTCTTTCACTGGAAGTAAAGGGCTGAGTCCAACTCCTGAATAACAACAACCCCATACCAGTTCCAACATGACTGCGCACCAGTGCACAAAGCAAAAAGACAAGACGAGCGAGTTTGGTGTGCAAGAACTTGACTGTCCTGCACAGAGTCCTGACCTTAACTCAACAGGACACCTTTGGGATGAATTAGAGCAGAGAGACTGCGAGCCAGGCCTTCTCGTCCAACATCAGATGCTGACTCCACAAATGTGCTTCTGTTGCAGAAGAATGGTCAAAAGTTTCCATATACAGTACACACTTGTGGAAAGACTTCCCAGAGGAGTTGAAGCTGTTACAGGACGGGCCAACATCATATTAATTAAACCCTATGGATTAAGAATGGGACGTTATTCAAGTTTATATGCATGTGAAGGCAGGCGAGCGAATTCTTTTGGAAATATAGTGAAAATAAAATCGTTAAAAAGATGCTGTACATTTATATACTGTATCATACGTAGGACTCTAAGGGGTACTACATGTACAGTAAGATATGTGTATGTGTAAGTATGAGTAAATAATGTAATGTCGTGACATGTCTTGAATTGTGAGTATGTACAGTACAGTGGAACCTCGGATTGCGAGTAACGTGGTTTACGTGTGTTCCGCAAACCGAGCAAAGATTTTTAATATTTTTTTATTCGGAAACCGAGCAAGTATTAGTTTACCAGCGCCGAGTATCATGGTCACGCATGCGACTCTTATTTTGACACCGAGCGTCACTCTCTCACCTTACCACCTTCATTTCTTTTTTCCCTGTTAAAACGGTGTTTCCGTTGTGTGTGTGTGTGTGTGTGTGTGTGTGTGTGTGTGTGTGTTTGTTGTGAAACTTAAAAAGTGATTCCTTTAGTATGCGCTCACACCAGGTTAGAGAGATTTCTTTTTTCCCGGTTACAACAGTGTTTCCGTGTTTGTGTGTGTCCGTTTGTTGTGAAACTTAAGTGATTCCGTTAGTATGCGCTCATACTCGCTCATACTCGCATACAGTCTCGCTTTCTTCCGCTAAAACGGTGTTTCCGCTGTGTTTATGCGTTTGTTGTGCAACTTAAAAAGTGAGTCTGTTAATATACGCTCATGCCAGTCTCAGAGAGATTTCTTTTTTTCCTGTTAAAACGGTGTTTCCGTTGTGTGTGTGTGTGTTTGTTGTGAATCTTAAAAAGCGAGGTGGGGAGGGGGAGGAGGAGTGTTACTGTGTAAAACGAGGCAAGGGAAGGGGCTAATTCCACACACACAGACACACACACGGCGCCTGCGCGCACCAACGGAAACACTTATCTGTCAGGATTTATTTGTACTTTTTTTAAAGGTAAAGTGCAGATTAATTTGTTTTATTTTCATTTTATAGATTGTATTATTTATTTTTATGTATTTATTTTTTGGGGCTGTGGAACGAATAATTTGAGTTTTCAATATTTCTTATGGGAAATAATGATTTGGTTTACGAGTGTTTTGGAATACGAGCCCACTTCCGGAACGAATTACGCTCGTAATCCAAGATTCCACTGTATTCCTATCCCTCGTCCAGTATACCCAGGAACAGAGGTGACATATAATAAATATTAATAAATGCATTAATAAATAATAACTGGAAGCATCCTTAGACCATAAGGAGATAATTAACTGAAATAAAGGAAAATTATTGTTAGTTGCTACCTGAACTGGCTGTGTAGCTTTATAGTAGTATATCTGAAATCAAATCCACCCATTTCTGATTAATGCAACGTTTTCTACTTTGGTAACAGGACCAGATGGTGGAGGCTGGCTGGACAAGAAGCAGAATGATGAATAATTCTTGGAAGAGGCTTTCATTAAGTGGCTTTAAGCCCTTCCATCAATGTGATGCAGCGATCAGGGCAACACTCAGTTACCTCATATTTATCACCACACACACACACACACACACACACACGCACACACACACACATACACACTTATGTCACCATCTGTCTAAAAGTCCTTTACTTCTGATGCCACCTTCCTTTCTCCCTTCCTTTCGTCATCTCGCCACATGCATCCATACGTCAAATATATATCTCTTTTTGTAGATTAACGATCAAGATGACCTTCAGGATGACAACTACCGTACTACACCTCCTGCATCACTAGCTGAAACAACAGCTAAACCAACTAGACCACTTACACCAACATCCTCACCACAGGAACCTGAGCAATCCAGACCGATATGAAAATCGTCCACCCAATATTACTAATATTTCCCAATATTACTAATATAAAAAACATGCAAAATATGAAATAAATAGACATTAACCCTCACTTAAACTTCATTAATGCTTCCTCTTTGCACCGGCTGCTTTAAAAACTAAGTGGCTCCCTTTTCTTTTTGCTCCCGTTCTTGCTAATATTCTTGGGACACATGTTACTATGTCTTCACTAATTCTTGCACAAAATGCGAAAAAAGACCCATAAAAAAATATGTAAACTTGCTTAGGATGTCTTTCACGCATGTGCGAAAATTTCAGTTCTTACTGCAAAAATTTACAAGGTGGGGCGTTTGAACAGTATGTTGAGGTAGGACTGTAGTAATATCACCACCTATACCAACATCGGCAAATTACAGCAATACCAACAACATCCTGGGGCTGAAGCCTGCTTTATTTCCCTATGTGGTAATATAAAGAGTTTTCTAAGTATCTGTTTTAATGTTAAGGAATTAATTTAACAGACCACTGACCCCAACAGCATCAACACATACACCACCCAGACCAAAACCAACAAATCCTCCCACAGGATTAACACCAATGCGAAAACCAAAAGACAGCAGTTTTTCTTCACTAGTACAGCTTTAAACATGAAGGGTGTCGAAGTCAAACGGGAACGTGAGATTCTTCTTCAGCATTCTTGTGAATGAAGGAGTAAAATCGATTGACATTTAAAGTAGACTGAACTGTGATGAGACTATTAGCCAAAGTAAAACCTTTAAATGGTGAAAATGTTTTAAAGAAGGCCGTACATCTGTGAATGAGGTGGCTCGGAGCCCACTGCAGTCGTTCCCATGAACAAGTGGAATGTCTGGTCCTTAAAAATCGATAGATACACACGTGGACAAAATTGTTGGTACCCTTCGGTCAATGAAAGAAAAACTCACAATGGTCACATAAATAACTTTAATCTGACAAAAGTAATAATTAAAAAAAATTCTATGAATGTTAACCAATGAAAGTCAGACACTGCTTTTCAACCATGCTTCAACAGAATTATTTAAAAAAATAAACTCATGGAACAGGCCTGGACAAAAATAATGGTACCCCTAGAAAATACTGAAAATAATGTGACCAAAGGGAAATGTTAATTCAAGGTGTGTTCACTAATTAGCATCACAGGTGTCTACAATCTTGTAATCAGTCAGTGTGCCTATATATAGGGATCCAGGTAGTCACTGTGTTGTTTGGTGACATGGTATGTACCACACTCAACATGGACCAGAGGAAGCAAAGGAAAGAGTTGTCTCAGGAGATTCGAAAGAAAATTATAGACAAGCATGTTAAAGGTAAAGGCTATAAGACCATTTCCAAGTAGCTAGATGTTCCTGTGACTACAGTTGCACATATTATTCAGAAATTTAAGATCCATGGGACTGTAGCCAACCTCTCTGGACGTGGCCGCAGGAGGAAAATTGATGACAAATCAAAGAGACGGATAATTCGAATGGTAACAAAAGAGCCCAGAAAGACTTCTAAAGAGATCCAAGGTGAACTTCATGCTCAAGGAACATCAGTGTCAGATCGCACCATCCGTCGTTGTTTGAGCCAAAGTGGACTACATGGGAGACGACCAAGAAGGACACCATTGTTGAAAACAAATCATAAAAAAGCCAGACTGGAATATGCCAAACTACATGTTGACAAGCCACAAAGCTTCTGGGAGAATGTCCTATGGACAGATGAGACAAAATTGGAACTTTTGCCAAGGCACATCAGATCAATGTTCACAGACGGAAAAATGAAGCATATCAAGAAAAGAACACTGTCCCTACTGTGAAACATGGAGGAGGCTCTGTTATGTTCTGGGGCTGCTTTGCTGCATCTGGCACAGGGTGTCTTGAATCTGTGCAGGGTACAATGAAATCTCAAGACTATCAAGGGATTCTAGAGAGAAATGTGCTGGCCAGTGTCAGAAAGCTGGGTCTCAGTCGCAGGTCATGGGTCTTGCAACAGGACAATGACCCAAAACACACAGCTAAAAACACCCAAGAATGGCTAAGAGGAAAACATCGGACTTTTCTAAAGTGGCCTTCTATGAGCCCTGACCTCAATCCTATTGAGCATCTTTGGAAGGAGCTGAAACATGCTGTCTGGAAAAAGCACCCTTCAAACCGGAAACAACTGGAGCAGCTTGCTCATGAGGAGTGAGCCAAAATACCTGCAGAGAGGTGCAGAAGTCTCATTGACAGTTACAGGAATTGTTTGATTGCAGTGATTGCCTCAAAAGGTTGTGCAACAAACTATTAAGTTAGGGCTACCATCATTTTTGTCCAGGCCTGTTCCATGAGTTCATTTCTTTTTATAATTCCGTTGAAGCATGGTTGAAAAGCTATGTCTGACTTTCATTGGTTAACATTCATAGAATTCTTATTTATTATTACTTTTGTCAGATTAAAGTTATTCTGTGACCATTGTGAGTTTTTCTTTCATTGACCGAAGGGTACCAACAATTTTGTCCACGTGTGTAACTTGTCACTTGCAGAAGAAATGCATCTGTCTGTCGGAACTGTACACACCATAAATCACGAACACCGCTTGCACATTACAGGAAGTCTGCCTTGGAGTTATCACCACATCCCCTGTACAGCCCTGACCTCGCTCCCAGATTGTAGATTTCTACATGTTCGGAGAAAAAGTTTGAGAAAACTTTCTACCTATCCAAGCAGTAATCAAACACTGGGATAAGTGGCTTATTGTTGCAGGGAATTACTGCATATAGAGAAATAAAGGCAGCTTTAACTGTGTTCTATTAAAGTCCTGGTTTGATTTAAATGTCCCTTGAAGAGGTTCATAAAAATCACCATTGATTTCCATTTTACCACCATTGAGCTCCAGGAAAAATTACGAACTGATCGTTTGTAATTTCGGTTTCATTTGTATATGATACACAATATCATATATAAATGAATCCTGTAGAAGCATTACAGAGAGGGGGGGGGGTGAAGGAGACAGAAAGGAGACACAAGAGAGAGAAAGACAGATGTGATTTGACTCTGTGTGTAAGTGTTCAATTCCCTTGTGTTGTGCTCGGCCTTAGGCTCCACATGTAGTATCTAATGATTAATGTAAGTTGACTGCCACTGTTGACAAAGGTCATCAAATCTGTGTAAACTCAAGCAGCACTCTCCACTCTTGTATCTCTTTCTGAGAGGCATGTTAATAATTCCTTATATAAAATATGCTGCTACCTATGCGCTGCGTAAAATGTTTTGTGCTTAGGCCATTTTATTAGCCTTAGACACCTGGACATACACGGCCTGACAAAACAAGAAGCATATCTACAAGGGGTGTTCACGTCAAACCAGGACTTTAAATGGTGTAGAATAAAAGAACACCGTTACAAGAGTAAAAACTTCCTTTATTTCTCTATATAATGCCCTACTACCCTAATGCCCTTATCCCAGCATTTCACTAGTGCTTGGATACCACGGAGCCATGACGGAGCCATGATCGGACTGCCTGCTTCACGTCTGAAACTCTGGCCTCCCAGGAACTCCTTTAATGGCGCAAAAATGTGGAAATGGCTGGAAGCGAGGGAAACTTCCAGTCGAGTTCCTGCAATGTGCAAGTGGTGTTCTTGAATAATGGGGTTCCTTCAAACAGATGCATTTTCTTGCATTTCTGCAAGCTGCTGACAAGGTATCCATCGTTTTTTAAGGATTAGGCGTTCCACTCGCTGAATGTTTACAGGAACGACTGCAGTGGGCTCTGAGACGTACAGCTTTCCTCAAAACGTTTGCACCGTTCAGATGTTTTATTGCTGCTAAGAGTCTCTGCTAAGTCGATTCTGAATCTCATGGTTTCACGCCTTCATTCACCAAAAAATTCATAACCTGGTTTGTCCCAGTCCCAACAAGTCCCATTTGACCGCGGAGAAGTAGTTAGGACATATCAAAAGTGATCCAAGTGAGGAAAAACAAGTAAACAGGTGACAGGGTCATGGATGGCCAAGGCTCACTTGATGCGTATGGGGAGTGTAGTCCGATGTAGTCCAGTCGAACAGAAGAGCTACTGTAGCTCAAATTGTTGAAAAAAGGTTAATGTGGTTCACATAAAAAGGTGTAAAAACACACAGTACTTTGCTGTTTTGGTGGCAAAAGGGGGGAACCTACATTAGGATGGTTGTCATAATGTTATGGCTTATGCATCTATCTATTTATCTATCTATCTATATATCTATCTATCTATCTATCTATCTATATATATATATATATATATATATATATATATATATATATATATAAAATGCAACTCAACTTTATTTATGGATAAGACAACTCTCTTAAAATGAATAAATCTATTGACAGGGTCTCTCAGATATTTATATATAAAATCCTTTACAAATATTTGATATTTTATTATTTTGTTTATTTCAGCAAAGCCAGTGCTGTCACAGACCTCGGAGACCTCGGTAAGGAGAAAGATCGCACCAACCTCATCATAAGTATAGCGGTAGTCTGCCTTCTTTGACTTCAGGTCCCAGAGCACCACAATGCCAGACTCAAATCCTATTATGAGCTGAAAGAAGAAGAAAAAAACAGACACAAAAGACAGACAGAAAGAAAAAAAAAATCAGTAGCATACATCCAGACGTCATATTACAGATCAGAAACGGCAAGGACTGAAAGTGAACTATGTGCCAGGGACTTAAGATTGGGTGACTGAGTGAGTATGCACAGAAATGTGCAATGTAAAGACAGCATTAGCGACAGACTCATTTCTTTCTTATTTAAATGAACATTATCCAGCTTAGCATTTAAGCTAACCTAGCTATAATAGCTAGAGGTACTTGTGGTAAGTACTTGTGTTCCAACCAACAGCTAGGCTCCATTCCTTTCATCCCATGTGCCCATTTATTCAGAAAACCTATGGGTAACATCATGAAGGATTTATTCAGTTCTTACACACTCTGTGGACAGTGGGACATTTCTATAGAATTTGTAATAAAAAATTTTCAAGATGATCATTCAAAATTTTCTTTATCATTTCAAAAAGTCTGGATTGTTTATTATTATTATTATTATTATTTTCAACATTTCAACATTGTAAATTAATACTGATGATATCCAAACTATGAAAGAATACATATGGAACTATATAGTAAACAAAAAAGTGTTAAACAACCCAGAATGTTTCTTATATTTTAGGCACACTCTCATCAGATTTATGAGGTAATTACCTGGAACGGTTTTGTTACTGTAAGTTAATTTGTGACATTTCTTGCCTTCCTAATGTGCTTTAGACCATCAGCTGTCTTGTGCAGAGAAAGGGTGGATACAGAGTCAATATCCCTATTATTAGTGCTACTGCAACTCCTGTACAAATCCATATTAAGGAAAGAAAAGACAGTACCTCATTATTATAACAATCAAACACTATGACGAAAGAGGATATCGTGTGTGTTGGAAAGTAGAGATTACCCATATACACATATACACATATATACATATATATATATATATATATATATATATATATATATATATATATATATATATATACAGGGTGGGCCATTTATATGGATAGACCTTAATAAAATGGAAATGGTTGGTGATATTAACGTCCTGTTTGTGGCACATTAGTATATGTGAGAGGGCAAACTTTTCAAGATGGGTGGTGACCATGGTGGCCATTTGGAAGTCGGCCATCTTGGATCCAACTTTTGTTTTTTCAATAGGAAGAGGGTCATGTGACACATCAAACTTATTGGGAATTTCACTAGAAAAACAATGGTGTGCTTGGTTGTAACGTAACTTTATTCTTTCATGAGTTATTTACAAGTTTCTCTTTGTTCACAGCCATTGACATGTCAAAGAGGTTAACACGTGATGAGCGGATCGATATTGTGTTGATATCTGGTGAACGCAGTAACCGAGTCATTGCAGCAGATTTCAATGCAAGACACCCTACGAGACCACCCATCTCCCATGCTACAGTTAGCAAACTGCTTGCTAAGTTTCGTGAAACTGGTTCAGTGTTGGATTTGCCAAAATGTGGACGCATGAAAACTGTCACTAATGAACATCAGTGGCTGTCCTAGCTTCATTCAGCAAGAGCCCACAGCGTAGCACTCGCTGCATGTCACTGGAGAGTGGCATTAGTCGAACATCCCTTCGGCGGATATTAGCTACTCACAAATCGGACCCGTACAAACTCCAGCTACTGCAGCATCTCAACGAGGATGACCCAGATCGCGCACACAATTTGTAGAATGGGCAAAACAAAAATTGGAACAGGACCCTCAGTTCACGCAGAAGATTTTGTTCAGTGATGAGGCAAACTTTTATGTGAATGGTAAAGTTAACAAACAAAACCACCGCTAATGGTCTGACACTAACCCACATTGGATAGATCCCACCAAGACTGTTGGAACAAAAAAAGTGATGGTATGGTGTGGTATATGGGGTACACAGAGTGGGGCAGAGTGGGGCCATTCTTCATCAATGGAAACCTCAAGGCCACTGGATATTTGAAATTGCTACATGATGATGTGTTTCCCTCTTTATGCACTGAAGCTGGCACGTTCCCTGAGTTTTTCAAGCAAGATGGTGCACCACCACATTATGGGTGTTTTTCTTGTGAAATTCCCAATAAGTTTGATGTGTCACATGACCTTCTTCCTATTGAAAAAACAAAAGTTGGATCCAAGATGGCCGACTTCTAAATGGCCACCATGGTCACCACCCATCTTAAAAAGTTTGCCCTCTCACATATACTAATGTGCCACAAACAGGACGTTAATATCACCAACCATTCCCATTTTATTAAGGTATATCCATATAAATGGCCCACCCTGTATATATATATATATAAGCGATCTTGGCTTTTTAACTTTTAAACATGCAACTATTTGATAGACTAAATTTTTACTAAAGATTACTAAAGATTTTTGCATAATATAAAATATATCATATAACCTTTGTTTTATTACTAATTTACCGTTGCATGAACAGTCCTAGTTTTTGTTTCATTGATCCTGCATATCCTATTATATTGCATTTGACTTTTAATTTGGATCATGTGCTGATTAGTAATTAATTGTGAGCACAAATTCATGAAGCCAGGAACTACTCAAGCGAGGTCATGGAACAATAATATGTGTGGGAAGAAGACTCTAGCGGGACTACATGAAATTAATTAGTAGTCATATTTAATGGTCTCAAGCGCCATTACATTTTTTTGTGTGTGGTTGCATCATGCTGGATGCAATACTGGATGCAAATAAAACGAACTTGAGGTCAAAGATCTGTGCCATTCCTCTTCAGTCTCGAATAGCGATTCAATCTGAATAGCGATGTGCACAGGTTTGGTATTTAACCGTCACTTCATGTGCCCAATTCAGCTCCGAAAACATTCCATAGCCTCCAAAATGTCATAGCACTGTAGCCCTAAAGTATCAATCATTTATCACTCCTCATGCATCACCAGTAGAGCTGCGTGATTTAATTGATCTTTTGTGGGTCAACCTGATTTACCATATTGATGGGTCAGTGTTCGATTCAGAACTGATTCACACTTTCTGACAAATTCGCCATTTTTTGGTGCTTCAGTAAATACTTCTACAGTATGTCTCCAAGACCGTCACTCCTTCATCTTTATGAGCGGTTGGTGCAATAACGGCACCTACTGAACTATAATGTGAAGCAGAATTTGACAGTTTGAATCACCACGAAGATCGTTTATTGACTTTACTGCAAGAGCTTTAATCAGCTGATCATTCAAGAAACCAAGGGAAAAATTAAACGATCATGTTGTGGAGTATAAAAGATTTTTCTTTTAGTAGCAATAGGCATAAAACTGAATAACAGTAATGCCACCTCTGTTTGTGCTTCTAGTTGTTGCTATGGCAGCAATAAAGAGAGAAATGTTAAGAAGAAGTAACTCATTTTGTGTAATCACACAGAACAAATCTTATCTTCTTTGACACTGCATTTGAAATACATTTCCTGCTTGAAGACTTGTATGTTCATATACTGCTTTAAAACTCTTTCTTTCATAATCACAACGAAAACGGCATTATTACACACAGTTAAAGAAAACTGAAGGCTTATTATATAAAGTAGTGCTTAATTTCCACCAAAAACAGTTAGTCCTGGAGACTGTGGACATTCTGTGGGTCAATGCAGAGTTGAAGAAACTGGAGAGAATCGTACCTTGCCTTCATCCATTGGGTTATCACTTATGTGGACGACAGGACCAGGGTGGGCCTTGGAGGACCTGAAATAAAGACAAGCAAAGTTAAAGAGTAAAATAGGGATGCAGAAATAGATAAAGGGTAAAAAAGATGGATGGAATTACAGGTAGGTTATCTATATATTTATTAAAAAAAACTGTAATGTTAGCAGGTTTGTACTGTAGATATTTTGACATTAGACATTAAAGATATTTGCGAATAAAAGTAATTTGAGTGGGACATAAGATGAGTAATAGAAGACATCAGGATGGTTTTTGAAATGTCTGTCTGGTTGTTTGTGCATGCATCACAAAAAAGACTACTGAACAAATTTTAATGGGGTTTTCTCGGGTGTACTTGGCCCGAGCTTGAGGTAACATATAGGCTTTCATCGCAATTGACGAGAAGAGAAGAAATGCTCATTTGAAATTTAAATAGAAATTACCTTATATGATAAAAAAAATAATAATAAAAGAACATTTTTAATATGCGCTCATAAGTGTGCACTTAAATTTTACGCAAACGAAGTCGTCAGCACAAGTTTTTAATAAAAGGCGTGGCAGAAGTACAGGGGTCAAGCATGAGAGCTACAGTAGAAGCCAATGTTACAATGAGACATGTCCTATGTACATACATTTCTTTAAACTATAATAATAAGAAAAAGGAAAATAAGAAGAGATACTGGAAAGCATTTTTCTAGAAATCTGTTAGGTTAAGCATCCCGACCTTTATTGATAAACCCAAACTTACAGGATGTGTACTGAGTGGTTACAAGAACTCAGTCATCGTTTGTTGGTTAGATGTTTTACTACGTATGAAATGCGAGCCAGTGAATGAAGCTCTAGTGGAAGCAAAGGCTACTGGAAGAAGTGGCCATGTCCTCAGAATAATCATCAGGCAAAAATTGGAATTTGTGTTACAGAAACACACAATGGCACAAGCACAGCATCATGATGCATACGGTACACACACAGTACACACACAGCCGTTTGGTTCGCACAGGACTCTCCTCATGACTTCTTCTCACTCTGATGCTTTCTCAATTTCTCATTACTTAACACGAGACTGTGAATGTTCAATGCAGTGTTGCGAACGTGAGACGAGGTACATCCTGTAGTCATGTGCATTGAATCAGTTAAGTCCAAAAGCTTCAGTCAGATAACATTTTTCCCTATCTCTCTTTTCCCCGTCTGCTTGTCTTATCGTCGGGATGGACTGATTGACAGGCGGAGAGGTACACAGGAAAAGCTCTGTCGGATAGAAGCCGGTTTTTAATCTCTTTGTCCGTGCTGTCCGTGCTACTGACTGAGCCGTCTGACCTGAGCAAGCGATAAAGTGCCAGGAGCTTCACTTCCTCCATAAGGAAGGAGTAAAGACACTAGAAAGCGATGCAGTGATTTTGATCACTTTATTTTCATTAGATGACATTATATTATTAAAATGTGGCTCGTCATTTTGATTTGATGATTACATTTGATGAGTTATACTTTATTTTTAGTACAATTTGGTAAATTCTGAACTCAGTATCACTTCCCACTTTCAGCTACACTCAGAAATAAGGCCAAAACTGTATTTCATGAATTTGATTTGAACTTTAAACTTTGCCATTTAGAAGTGGTTCATCATTGGGAGCAATCTGAACAGATCATGTATCAACTATGGTCGGTTACAACTTAACTTGGAACATTACATTGAAGAAAACAGAGCTGAGTTTAGCTCCTGTTCCAGAGGAGGTGCTTTAACGTGGACCATCAAAGGAACTACAGTTACTGAGTAAATGCAAGAGTAACTGATAGCCAAGCTTTTAGCACTTATAAACTGCATTTACTTAACTATCTAGGGCTTGTTTTACATCATTGCAGCAGACCAGCAAAGTGCTTTCCATTGTTCACAACTGACAAATCACAAAAGATTTAAATCACAGCTGGTTTAAAGGGCATAATTATGTTGGATCTGATCAGTCAGAAGGTCTGTGGCGCAGACATTAGTTCCTGCTGCAAGTGAAATCACAGGTTTATATTAATGCCCTTGTTCTCTATACCGCATAAAACATGCTAAAGATGCTGGTGTTGTTTTTGGATATGGTAGAATTTTTTATTTTTTTTATCTATGGCGTCTCCTTGTAACACTAAGGTCTATGTTTAAGTTTTGTGATATGGAAAAGTGGCCAAAGGATTTTCCAGTTAAAGAGAGAAACAAACAATAACTATTTCCATTAATTATTATATTAAAAACTGTAATTACTGTAAGCGTGGTAACAGCAATCACAAACAAGAAAATAATTTTTGTCCTTGATCAGCGGCGTTGTAAAACCCTTCAGGACCTCAGAACTTAGAATGGAAATTTCGGGTAAAAACAAACAAATCATGCAGACACAGCATTCATCACACTTGCAGGCAGAAAAAAAAAAAAGCGCTTGATTCTATCAGCCAGTGCTGATGCATCCGCATACCTCCACCAAACAACAAAACTGCCAACTTGACAACAAAAATGAATTCGACAGCAAAAAGTAGATCATTTTCTGAGTGTTGCTGTGTAAATGTCCAAGCTGCACGTCTGATCTGTCCTCTACTTTAAAGTCACAGTAACAGAACATCATAAAGTAATCATCAGATACATAGTTTGAAAATGTGAAGATCATATCTACAGAAAGTCTGCATGAGAACAAATTAGTTCTACATGAGCGAGAGGGAGAAAGAGAGAGAGGAAGAGACAGAGAGACAGAGGGGGGGGGGGGGGGAGAAATGGGACAGATTAATAGTGTGGATGTTAGCACTGTGTACCCTCCCTTGTTTAAACCCATACTTTAGCAGGAGTGACCGATCTCAGAAAGAAGATCACCATGGCAACAAGAGCAAGATGGGCAGGATGCAGAAGCTCGCTCATTTTCGCTCTCACTTGGTTCGTAATGTAATATGCTTCCACAAAAACACAACGCATTGCTCACTTTCAGTTTTCACCTCCAGTCTCGTCTCTTTCTCTCTGTCTCTCTTAGCTCTCCCTATATATCCCTGATTGAGGGTGTGTGCGACTATTAAGGTGATCTGCACACTTTCTAATAGAGTGCATTATCGTGTTCACTGCCTACACTTGCCTTGCAAATTGATTCTCAAAAATGATATCACACCCGGAGAACCTAAACATTAAAAAAGAGCTGTACATCATAGACTTCACCATGACACCTAAACTCACCACTTAAACACTCAAACATCATTTTTATTAAATTTTTTACTTTGTACTATCACTTTAAAAAAAAAAAAGGTGAAAATATACAGGGGCTAGTTTAGAGCTAAACATGTTTAGGCATCAGATTTTTTAACTATTTTGGAAGAAACTGAATGGAAAAAACCTGACTTATTATTCATGACACAGGCGACCCGGTGGTGTAGTGGTTAGCACTGTCGCACCTCCAGGGTCCAGGTTCCCCGTCTCTATGTGCATGGAGTTTGCATGTTCTCTCCGTGCTTGGTGGGTTTCCTCCGGGTTCTCCGGTTTCCTCCCGCCGTGCAAAGACATGCAGGTTAGGTTAATTGGTGTTCCCAAATTGCCCGTAGTGAGTGTATGTGTGTGGGCCCCCCGCAGCCCTGAATACAGGATAAAGCGGTATAGACGATGAGTGAGTGTGTGTTCATGACACCAGGTTGGTATTAAGTGTGTTGTTATAAGATAGTGATCTTAAACTGTTTCCTAATACTGAACAACCAGGAATTTGTCCTGGAATAAAAAAAAAAACTGAATGAAAACACACTTTCAAAGCATATCAAAAACCAGCACACAAAACGCCAATATAAGGCCACGTCGGCCATTCGGAGGCCTAAAAACAAGTCCACTTAATAAGCCATGCTCAGATATCAAGCACAGGAGATATGATGATGCCAGTGGCGAACACATTTACAAGCACTAAACACAGCTTTCCTGTCTACATATCAACACCAAGAAAAGTTTTTAAATAGCTTCACCCTGGAATGAGTTCTCCATAAAGCTTATTTTAATGATGAGGTTTATGTGTGGACCAAAAAAATAAAATAAAAAACTAAAATACCCGTGTACTGTATGTCTGGAAGAGGCCTAAGCATTGGAAAAAAATGTTCCTTGGGGCAATAAAAAACAACAACCAATTTGAAAAAACAACAAACCAACTCCCGTATCGGCCTCTTCCAAACGTATCAAAAATGGTAGTGGTGGTGGTGAAAGTTTTAATTGCATTAGATTCACGGTTCTCACGATTCTTATGGTATGTTACAAAGCAAACATTTTGACAAAGCATTTTTTAGCATAAATTTTTTAACCTGTCTTGTTCAGGACAATTTTACAACATTTATCTTTAAGATATAGTGACTCAAAATGTGCTTAGAATGTGCTCTATCAAAAGGTTTAATTAACCTTAAATAACTTGCAAACAATTGTTTGTTTTTGTCTGTTACTTTAATAAAATCATTCATCTAAACACTGTGGAACAGCCATAAAATAAGTCAGTCACTGCAATCACTTGCTTCATAAAATTTCTCTTTTTTTCCTTCCTCCACATAAATATTCTAGTACAGCAGGAGCATTCTGCTCTGTTTCACCCAGATAGACATAGATTTACATTCGCCATTTCACCACACATGAGCATATGAATGTTGACCGGTGGTCTTACCACAGTCGTACAAATAAATACAATGGTCACCATTGGCCTTCTTGGTCCCTTGTTGGACTACAGAGGTTCCTAGGTGAATGGATGGATGAATTTCATCACATCCCTTGACCAGGCTGCTCTCTCTCTATTAATGCCCTGATCTTACTCAATAATGATCATGTGCATAACTTAGGACTAGGGCAACTTGATCCTTCTCATGAACAACCCATGGTTCTTTCATTTGTTCACTTTTTTTTTAATTAAAATTTATTCGTACTGTTATAGTTTACTATGACATTTGAGGTTAGATTAACTTCTCTTTTGGCATAATGATTAATTTTTCATGATTTTTCATCTTTCAAGATTGGAAACATAAACATAATTTTTTAATTTTTTTTTGCAGTCCACGAGGAAGCTCGCGGTGCCTAATGCTGCATACGTGTTTGACACACCTATACACATTGAGCAGACACATAAAGCATTAAAAGGAGTAAATCAGAAACAGGTTGTCAGAATGTAAAAAAAAAAGAAAGAAAAAAGCTTATGATTGGCTGGAATTCAGTGAGCAGTTGTGATATTTATACATTTTGAACACAACGCAAGTGTGAGTTTGAAGGAGTTAATGAGTGTTTAAGCAAACCACAACAACAACAACAAAAAAATCAGTTTTTGGCATAAAAAAACAGCACACTATCCCAACTCCTGATTATTGGTTAGCATGTTTAGCTTTTTACACATCATGTGAGTGACAACTGCCGAAAGTCACCTTGACTGATACAGCAATCTGGGATTGTTGTCAAGTAAATAAGTGAATTCGTGAATGAGGCGTGATCTAAATGCGGGGAAATACACGCAAGATGTATGCATCATGTATGTATGAATCGAAATCGTGATTTTTTTGTTTTTTATTAATCGTGCAGCTCTACCATCATTAGATGCTAACTAGTGTCTTTAAAATACAACCAAAAGTCATATACTGGCCAAACCAGGGCAAGATTTAGGCTATTAGCAACACCCCTGCTAAAAAAAAAAACATACGGCATTGTCAGGAACAAGTATATAAAGCACAAAGACAATACCATAACGAAAGACTGTGAGGTTTCACATGCTTAGTGAGCATAGTCACGCATTGGCTGTGGAATACTAGGAGTGGCTGTCCTACCAAATGTGTAATGGTCAATTACAGTTATAACAAGCCAGTAAAAAAGAATGATCTACATGGGTGTGATGGAAGGAAAAAGGGAAAGGGGAGAAACGCAGCTCCTGAACCATCCAAACGTAATGGTCAATTAAAATGATAACAAGCTGGTAAAAAAAGAATAGTCTACATGGAAAGAGGAAGCAAAGGGGGAGAAATTCTCTTGACGCTCTTGAGCCAACCAAATAAATGAAAATGTTATGCAATTTAATATAGAGTTTTTCAGTTTGTTGTTACCAACACTGAATTGTCCCACTGGGGTCCCTCCAGGCTGCACAACATTCCTTAACTACAGTACAGTAGTCTGGATAAGTGAATAACATGACTGAAAGGTGTCTGCGCTTCCACTGAATGATTAACCACTGACCCTTTTCCCCAGCACCCTGTTGTGATAGATATGAAATCTACTGCTCAGACATCTCCAGTCAGTATAAACAAACCACTTACAGTAGTTAGGACACTATTTCTGTGTGTAGAGTATTGTTACAGGGCAAAGATCACATCTCTCCACTGTTACACTGGGACAGAGGGAAACTGAACAGCACAGCTAAAGCTTTTTTGTTAATAAAACGCTGTGAAATAAAATTACATTTGATTACATTATTAAAAGTACATCTTAATAAAATTTAAACCTAGCAGACTTTCATGCATCTATTCATTCAACTTCTGTTCCTGTGTTCCTTTCACAGCAAACTGTGGCAATATACAGTACATCTTGGATGGGGTGGCAATCCATTGCAGAGTACAAGCACACACTAAATCATGCACTACAGTATGGGCAATCTGGAACTGTCAATCAACTTACAGTACATGTCTTCATCTGTAGGAGAAAACCAGAGTACCCCGAGGAAACCCCCCAAGCACGGTGAGAGCATGCAGACTCCACGCACTCAACGACTGGTGGTGAGATTTAGACCGTGTGTTCAAGTAGGAATGTTGCAAGCATCGAAACTCTTCGTGTTAGCATATAGCAGCACAGCACTCCCTATTCGTTGTGATGCTAATCTACTGGGTACCCTTTTCACTAATGTCAATCTGATTTCTTAAATAAAATTCTCAGTCCGTTCTTCCATCAGATTATAATGCTGGCTAAGCAAGCACTAAAGATGTTTTATACTGTATATACAATAAATATTTGTTTTTAAAAATTATCTCCAAAAGAAATAGTTTTTTCAAGTGATTATGTTTTGTTTCAAAGGCACTTCATGTTACCATTAATTCACTCACTCACTCATCATCTAGACCGCTTTATCCTGCATTCAGGGTCACGGGGAGCCTGTGGCCTATCCCAGGAGGCTTAGGGCACAAGACGGGGTACACCCTGGACAGGGTGCCAATCCATCGCAGGGCACACACACATACACACACTCATTCACACACTACGGGCAATTTGGGAACGGCAATTAACCTAACCTACATGTCTTTGGACTGTGGGAGGTAACCGGAGTACCCGGAGGAAACCCACCAAGCACGGGGAGAACATGCAAACTCCATGCACACAGAGACGGGAATCGAACCCGGACCCTGGAGGTGCAAGGCGACAGTGCCGCCTACTGAACCATTTATTCAATTCAATCCAATTCAATTTTATTTGTATAGCGATTTATTGACTAGGACAGTAATAAAAGGTATTTTCTTTTTTTTTTGGATTTTTCCCCGATTTTCTCCCTAATTTAGTCGTGTCCAATTCCTCCCCGTCACTAGGGGGCTCCCACATTAAGGCTACTACTACCACTCAGCCGGGAGGGCCGAAGACTATCACGTGTTTCCTCCGAACCACGGGACGCCAGCCGACCGCATCTTTTCGAACTGCTCGCTCGCGCACCGTTGGGGGCGGCGTAACACACTCGGAGGACAGCGCTATCCGCTCCCTCCGTTGCGCGAGCTCACAGACGCCCCTGACTGGCTGTAGAGCCGTGATTAATGTAGGAGCACTAAGTACCTCTCATCCCTCCCCTCTGAGAGAGCTCGGCCAATCAGCTCTCTCTAGGCTCCGGCTGCGAGAGGTTACAGCACCACCCGGGATTCGAACTAGCGATCTCCGGATGATAGGGCGAGCGCTTTAACCACTGCGCCACTCGGAGGCCCCAATAAAAGGTATTTTCAGTCATGACTGATATATTGCATATTATGTTTGTATATAAAATCTAGATCAGTATGTATACTGTATGTGTGCAGGTGTGTCTTGCTCACAGTTCAATGGCTTTGTTCCACATGATGGTGTATCCTGAGAGGGTGAAGGACTCCACGTTTACAATGTGGATGTTTCCTCGCTCCGTTCCGACGTACAACCATTTACTTTGGAAGGGCAGGTGACAGAACGTTATCCTGTAAATAAACGAGAAAACGAGAATGAGACAAACAAGGTACGAAGGAAGGAAACCTATAAGTATTTAAAATCCATCAGTAATCATCAATGTGAATGTGTGTGAATAGTGCATGGCCTTTGTATCGCCTGAATAAAATGCAAGCAAACTTGTAAGCGCTAGCACTTTTCCTGCAGGTCCCCAGGTCTCAGGAAGCTCCTGCCTGCATCACTGAGCGCTTTGGATTCAGTTAAAAGGAAATCCAAATTACAGCAGGGACTCATTAGCTACCCTCCACGAGATCAGAGCCGCTGTATAACACGCGAATCTGAGCTTCCAGAGAAGGTTAACGTGTTAGGATATGAATGCGTCCGCAGATGCACACTCACACACGCACACTTTTTTGTACACCGGTCCTCTGCAGAATCATGCATATATTCATGGACGAATGAGTTGAGAGACACACCATGCATCACACTCCACACACTTTGTTATATCTGTCAGACTTTCTCTCTCACTCTTTCTCGCTATCACATACACACACACCTCAACATTTCACACAACAACCTACAAGCTGGACTGTTAGAAGAAACTCCTGCATGGTATTTCTCTGATAAGCACAGCGAGAGAGAGAGAGCGAGAGAGTGAGAGAGAGGCTGAGGAAATGGAGAAACAGGAGATCCTCTGAGACGTGGCGCAGATCTAATCTTCCTCGTGTAAGCAAGCGTTTTCTTCTTTCGATGAAGTCTTACGGTCAAGAACTCGATTTTCCCAAACGTAACAGCCTTTCATAAGGGATTACGCAGCAGAGCCCTGGATAAAAATGACAGGCCACTTGGGTCTGAATAATGACCCGACTCTTCCTGGGTCCAATTTGTGAGAGGGACACGAGATCGATAGCGTGCCTTCATTCGATAGTGGTAAAGTGAACTTTCTGGTGGATTACGGCTTAAACATTTATCCTAAAAATAAATCACAGAGAATCAATCTATCCTTCTGTTCTTGTCTGAACATAAAAGCAGGCATGATAATCACGGAAAGTCAGATTGACCTTTTGCTGGAGCTTTTACACAATCGCTACAAGGTTTGGGTCAGGAATCCTGGAGCATAGGAACGGACGCAAAAACCTGACATTGCTGCAAGGTCGTGTCGCGGGGCGTCTGCTCCGGCGTGACTAGGCAGGATTTATCTTTTTCTACTCAACTGCAAACACTGCATTCAAAAACCCAAAACAGTAACAACAAAAACATGCGTATTGCCTTATTTATCCCGGCACTACCAGACATATACGACCACAGTGCATAATTATCTTTCTCTCTCACACACACACACACACACACACACACACACACACACACACACACACACACACACACACACACACCAGGCTTGTTGAGGTGGCGCAGGTGTTTGTGTGCCTGCTTTCTGCTGCAGTGTGATGCTGAGCTAAAGGAGTGTATTAGCATAGCTTCTGGGTTCCCTGCACTCCTGACATTTGGCTTGCTCTTTACCGAGCACCTGACCTGCAGAGATGCTCGCGCACGCGCACACACACACACACACACACACACACACACACACACACACACACACACACACTTCCAACCAAAAGATTAAGAAAAAGGACAACTTCTGGTAATGAAAAGTATTATACATCAACTAGTCTACACTTCTGCTAGGTTTCCTTGTAAACCCTTTAAAACAATATTAGACTGAAGAAACACTACAAAGGACATCGCTAAAACAGCAAGAGTCAGAGCTTTGGGAGTAGTAAGGAGGTTAACGACCCTACACCTGCGCACTTTTGTTCAAAATCGGATTAGTCACATTGAACTGATTTACATCCTACTCAAATCAACACAAAATTGCTGCTCATTACGTTACACAGCCCATCCTGATGAGAAGTCATTGAGTGAAGGGGTACGGCATTAAACAGCTGTCTGCCGCCTGCCATATCGGTGGGCATCTCCCCATGTTCACAGCTACATACACTGAGGAGCACATTGTACGTTGTTACATTCAGATTGCTTCGTCCTAGCGAGAGTTATTACATAATATTCGGGGCCTCTTTTGAGTGATTCACTCTTTAAGGTGGCATTACATTATAAGATAAAAAATAAAGAAAAGAAAACGACAAGGTGAGTGCCCAATGAGACAAAACCCTTGTCTGGACATCAGAAAATCCTTTGATGTAGTTGTAATAGTAAATAAACTTTAAATTACCGTTACGAATTGATGTTGAATTGACGATGCTTACAGCTGTAGAGTGTATCGTAATCGTACAGTATACAGGACGAGCGCCAAAACTTTTGCACTTGCAATCGCATTGCATATGCTGAAACTGAAATTTCACAAAATGTTTCAGAGTAAAGCCAGCTTTCATGCACAGAAAGAAAATTCCTGCTTTAACTGTGCTTTCCTCAAATAGTATCCGGTGCTGTTTTCTGCAGAGATGTCTATTGGCAACACATTGAGTTCACATTCAAGGCAATGCTGTAACACTTCTTTCAGGCTCTTCCCTTTAGGGATTTTCCCCAAGGCACGCTTTAAACTCGCATCAGACACGCTGATGAGCGCCGGGAGGTGTGCTATACTCTCATTTTTTATCCGCTGACAGAGAAAGAGACCACGGATTAGCACATGGATGCTGCTGGAACATTCCATGAAACTATTCCATGTTTTGTCTTATTTTTAGGATGAGGATCATAATTCAGTCCTGGGCTGAATCAGATGCAGATCCTCCAGGCTTCATTTGGGGGGGAAAAAAAAACAAAACAAACCAAACTGCCCCTCAGAGTCTGCTCTTTAATGACTACACGGGTTCTGACTGGATATTCCCTTAGAGACCTTGCGTACTCTTTTCATCCTCACATGCTCCACTGATCGCGCCTCTCCCTAGGCGAGGAAAAAACTTGTGTAGACACACTTGGCAAATGTCACACACAGGGCACACACACATAGACACACATATGGATGTTGAGATATGGCAGAAAATTGTTCACCCCTGAAAGCTGCTGTTGGCGAGCTGTCAGTCTCTTCGGGAGACAGGCGACTGATGAGAAGTGAAGAGTCAGTTCCTTTCAAATTAAATCAACAGCTACGGGGCATGGACCAAGACATTTAACTCCTTATTGCGGTGGCGTTACAGAAAGGTGACGCACGGATAAATGGTTCGTTCTTTGGTAACGCTGCTGTCTAAACGGATCTCTAAAATCAGCATTTCTTGGATGGCGTTTACATTTCGCCAAGCGATCTTCATCACGTCTGGTTTTGTTGTACAATCACGTTATCAGGAACCCTAATGTGGGATGAACATTGCAGTATAGTTTTAACAACGTTCACCATCGGGACAACATTGTAAGGATGTTGAGATAACATTGATCATGAATGATCCAAACACAATGGTACAAATATAGCCTCAAAACTATAACATTTAAACCTTTATTTGGAGCATTTATGCCACCTTACATCCATTCGCACAATATTCGGAAACATCCAGTCTCTCAAATTTCTAACAGGGTTTACAATTCCAATTGGGGATTGGGACAGACACAACAGCTTCCCACACACAGCGTGTTTTATTTTCTTTGAAAAATATTACTGTATACTAGCTCCAAAATACTGTACAATATTAAGCAGTTTCCTAGTGATGCAGCGCCATCACCGCAATAACTAGAGTTCAAGTCCCACAAAGAGCATTGGCTTGTTATTAATATTGTTTTGAAGTCAAGTTTTGAAACATCATGTTCAGGACGTTCTCTCAACATTATCCCATCGACATGTAGTCAACATCGTCCTGACATCATTTCATCATTTCATTCTAACCTTAAAAAAAAGAAAATAATACTAACGTTGTACCAAAATCTGCAAATGAAAAATTTAAAAATTAATCAGCAAATTAAAGTCACCACAATGTTTTGATACAAAGGCGCATGTCAAGCATTTGTTTATGGAATACATGTGTGCACTAAGCTAAGCAACCACCCTTCTGCTGCTCGAACCAGTAGCATGAGCACGAATACAGTGCATCTCAACAACAACAAGAACAAAGTCAATTCACCTAAATAGGAGAAAAAATATGAGATAAAACAGAAAGTACATGATTTTTTATTTTATCCTCAGAACCATCTGCTTCTGTAAGGACCAGCATCTTAACTCACCTCTCCCTGTTGAACTTCAGGGAGTGCAGCACGGCCGGCCTCTTCTGACGCAGGTTCCATAAGTGAATGCTGTCATCAGCTAAAGCACTCACTAACGCCCCCTGTGGGAAGAGAACAAGAAGGACACACAATATGATACCCCGAGACAGCAGATGAACACTGAAGCCTAAAACATGCAGGCCCCGCTCCAAGGTCCACCTGCAACAAAATTACCCTGCTGACTAGAGGAAGCTTTGGTTGATTTAAAAGATTCAAAGAGTTATCGTACTGTAGGTGGTGGTAGTATGTGTGAAGAAGTGGAAAATTAAAGTTGCAAAAAGGGAGACATGGAGGAGAGTAGGAGAGTGTGTGTGCATGCAGAAAGAAATGAGAGGGGACAGATAGCGATGAAGATTCAAGATGCACCAACCATGTCATGCAAATAGAGGTCAAGAGCGTCAGTTCATGTTCACATCAACATCAGAGTCTCTCTGACTTGGCATGGTTGTTTCTGTCAGACGGGAAGTATTTCAGAACATGCTTATCAAGCAAAATGATTGTTAGCTGTTTTCAGAGAATGGAACAAAAAAATAAGCACCCAATGGGTGTATGTACAGTATATACTCTATCTTCAAGGGGGTTTAACGCAATGCTACCATATGTATTTGTACCTGTTTAATGCTCCAACTATTTCTTTTTTGAACATCAGATTTGGTAGGTGGGGTCTTTTTTTTGTTGTTGTTCCATGTTTTATTGTAATATGCACAGTAAAGAAACATGTTTCCCCATACAATAAAATTCCTTCCTTGCTGTCCCCAAATTAATGCCACGAAAAAATAAATAAATAAATGTAAGTAAAAGAAAAATGTAAAAATAAATGTACAGTATAAAAAGAATAGATTAAAAATATATATTAAACAGAATTATAAAAGAAGAATATGAAAATATGAAACAAATATGAAAATATGAAATGATATATCAATATATATCAAAATAAACACTGTAAACAGTCCATTGCATGAAAAAGTCTGCAATATGTTTGAGAAAGTCCTTAGTGTATGTGCAAGGCTGCAATTGGTGTGCAAATTTTTTAGCCTGGAAGTCCTGCATCTCACACTTTTGTGTCTCCGACCTGAGCGAAGAGGTGAGAACAGCCTGTGCTCGGGATGGGTGGGGTCCTTGAGGATTGAGGCAGTATTCCTGCGGACTCCGCAATAGTAAATGCTCTGCAGGGACGGCAGTGAGATCTTTTCAGTAGTCTTCACTACTCGCTGCAGGCGTAGCACTGCCGTACCACAGGGTGATGCAGTTAGTCAGGATGTTCTCGATCGTGCAGCTGTTTGAGAAGACCTTAGGAGACCTTCCTCAGCCTCCTAAGAAAGTACAGCTGCTGCTGAGCCTTCTTAACAAGCTTTGTGGTGTTACAGTAAGTGTCCAAATGATGTGGACGCCTAGATATTTAAAGCTGCTCACCCTCTCCACTTGCTCCCCCTCACAGCTCCCGGATGAACAGTGGTCGATGAGGTCCTTTCTGTTGAACCTAACATTGTTGTGTAGAAATATTTGGGGGGAGAGAGGGTGGCTGCTGAGAAAGAGACCAGGATTTGGCGGGGTCATACTGTATATATATATATATTGGGTGCTGGTCATATCGCTATACTGTACACCATCCAACAATACAATGTGCAGAAAAAAACTGAGAAAGCTGAGAAAATCGGAGGAGCGAAAGCAAAAAGAATGATTAGATGGAGGACATGCAGTAAGGAACACTCTTCTGTTTATATACAGACCTATAATGACAATACAATGACCAGTGTTTTTATCTTGAAAACACCTAACCGCATGAAATTCAGATTGGGTAGGTGGGGGGGGGGGGGGGGGGGGGGGTCATTTCTAAATCACACGAGGTCCCCAGATAATACTAATCTTGTGCAAGTAGGACATTAGAAACAGATCTGTTCAGTTTTATAATTAAAACAGCTGTAGCAGGTTTTACTGAGCATGCTGTAGAATGCGAGTAACTTCTTCTGGTAACACTTCTGTCACACTTGCTCCTTTCTATTTTCATGCAAAAGCCATTTGAAATGATTTCATCTGAAAACTCGTCCGTTATGTAATATGCGTCTTTCTTTACAGACATTCAAAACCCATCTGAAATGTTATTTACTTATTAATGTATTAATTTTGGACATCTTGATGATAATATGGTGCACAGACTTTTGTACACTCTCTCTCTCACTCTCTCTCTCTCTCTCTCTTTATATATATATATATATATTTATATATATACATACATACATACAAACTTATATACACAGGTATAACTTTGAATTTGAAGCAGACCTTTCTGTGTGTTTCTCCAAGAAGATGAATCACAGGCCATATGTGTGTATGTGTATATAAAGTAGCAGCGAAAGACCTTTTGGCTTCTCCCACAGGCTCTACTTGGTATACTGAGTCACACACACAGCACGCATAGAAAGAAAGTTTCTAGACACGAGCACAGTGCGTTAAGTGACGTATTAAACTGCAACAGACATAAGGCAATCATTTTGTAACTTGTTATTTTGAAGCCTGGTACATGATTTTTCATGAGTGAACTAACATGATATGAGCATCCATGGGCTACACCTCGCACAAGTGCCACAACCTTTTTATCACTGTCTCTAGGTACACTGTCAACAACATACTGGCACATATAGACCTTCTATTTTCCCTTAACCAAGCAAAATCACAACTGATCTGCTAGTTCATGTCCCAGGTCACACTGTGCAGGTTTCTTTGAAGAAAATTTATTCTGTTGAATTTTAAATATACCTTTACCCGTGTCTAAATATCCAGTTATATTTCACTTTAAGGGTATATTTGACTATTTCTTTAACAGGTTAACACAGGTCTGGGACCTCCCCTAAAGTGTGTGTGCGCTATTGCCCCTCAGACAAGGCGTTTTATTAATACAAATAATTTCAAGCTGTTTTATTTCACTCCACCTGTTAATCTGCTATTTTAGTGTCAGTGGGAATGATGCGCACATGAGCCACACCCACCAGAGAACAGCAGAGATGAGCAACAAGCCAGGTGAGGCGTTCTTCTTATATGAGGACAAATTGGGAGAAAAACTAATTGGTTTGCTTAACCCCTGAGACAATAAAAATGGAAATCATGTTGTTGTTGTTGTTTTTTTGTACACACACACACACACACACACAGTGGAGATGTGTCTGAATGTCCAACGGTGACTAAAAAGGTCCTTTGATTTTTAAAAAGTCACAGTCATAGCCAGTTCTCATGACTGCACTTCTTAATTATGAATACAGTCTTCTTGCAAATTCCTATCCATCATGTCCATAACAAACACAGAACGTTGCTACTAGACAGATCCATGCCTACTTACTTCCCAACTCTACCGCACTTTCACAATTCATCCAACTGTAATGCTTTCATCACACACAAACAAATCAAAATTTTTCTACTGATGGCTAGGAATCGATGGAAACCATCTCAAAGTGGTGCGACATCTTCCTCTTGGCTATGTGGTTTAACACCTCGCCAACTTGGCTAGAACGCTGCTGTAGTGCGACGAGGAGCCGTGCCATACTTCATACTGTGTTCTTGCACAAGACGGGCCCAGAAATAGCGCCCAACTATGCTTTGACAAAAATAGTGTCGCTGCTGGTTGAGCTACTTGAGGGTTTGGTTTATTTTCAGTGCTGAAAACAGTCATTTTTAAAGGAACATGGTGCACCTCCTTGAGCTTCACAGGAACCACTGTAGTGCAGGTTTAATTCTGCCCTTCAGGAGGGCGCCTCAGGAACAACAGCGACTTATCCAGATACGTATTACATCTAACGAATTGCAAACATGTTGGCGAGTATGTAATTTATCTCATACGCCTACTAATCAGCAAATGCTTGATGCAGAAGAATGAGTAAGTGGGCCCTGTAGGCGACTTTAAAGCAAAGACAAAAGGGAGGCAAAATTATTGTTACTTTCCTCCATAAGCATCATCTAGGGACACCAGTGGAACAGCTGAGACTCATGGAATAATTTTATAATAAGGTTAAATTCATTCAACTTATTTTAAGATTAAGAGCATGGAGAAGAGACAGACCAAAGGAGAGAACTAGAGCAATGCACTTACTTCGTTGATGAGGAACTGTAGCTGGATGACGGCTGCTCCGCTCTCATGCTGACAGTAACATTCCACACCGGGACGACCAAATCTGGACGAGGAGAAGTTAAGAAATTTATCATGTCTCACTGCAAAAGGCAGGTGATAACCCTTTAATGGTTTCGTAACCCATAACCTGGGGTCAAGTCTTGGTCAGGGAATCGCATTAGTTGGGCAAAACATAACAAAAAAATAGCATCAACAGTATGTTGATTTTGTTGATATGTATATAAATAAATGGTGATATGAAGATGATACATTGTTTTGGTTTTGTTCATTCAATGTTATCCCAATGTTATGTAGACAATGTTCACAGACAATCGAAAAATCAAATGTGCTCCAACTAAATAAAATTTATATGGAACTTTCATGGAATTATTACATTTCTATGATAATACCAAAGCTAAGCAAATATCTAGATACTGACAGTATTGGTTATATAATGTTTTTTTTTTGATGATACTGGTGCCAAATCAATACTTTTAAAATGTGCCTGAACAGATACATAAAATGGTGGAAAACATCAAATAATGGCTTTTTATTGAAAAACAAAAAAACAATTAAATGAAAAAACAATATATTTAAAGTAGACATAAATATAAATAGATTCAAAACTCAATTTACAGTACATAATACCTAGCCCAACTACAATCATTTAACATCAATAACAACAGTCATTGGCATTCTTGGTATGCTAGAAACCAGCTTCAAATTTCAGCTATGCTTTTGCAGAAATATGACAATATTTGCCTTATTTGGAAAAATACGACACCTCTCCTGACTTTGCTAGCATTCACGTAGATGATCAAGCCGTGCCTTTAAGTCAGAATGTGAAAACTACATGGACTCGGATTCATGTGCATTTTCTCACTCTGAAATATATTTTTTTTTATGTGCGGTGGCCTTGAAGTAAGTCACCGAAATCTATGCTCTGATTCAGTTCTAGTATATACCGGTTATATAGGTACTGGTGCCAAATTTGCAGCGGGTTTCGGTACCCAATGCTAATAATGACTGGTGTTTACAAATTAGCTAGCCAGTGAGCAGCTTTTGAGAATTCTCACAAATTCTCAGAAATGTGCTGAAATTAACATAGATTAAGGCTCACATTTTCGTTAGCATTAGTGGCGGATTCTCCCAGGTGTTTTCTCCCTGAACAGACTCACCCGTCTTTTTCAGACTTTACATGTCATTTTAGTTAAAAAAAAAGAAGAAAAAAAAAAGTTGCCTGTTGTCATGCCGCCAGGGGCATCACCCTTAGCAAACATTTAAAAAATTGCAGATATGATCATCAACAATTGTTATTGTGCCGTGCTTGTCTGAATTAACTGCATATGTTAATTTACTGTAGGGGTCGTTTTACTGCGACTGTTTAAACATGAAGAATAATACATGTAGCCTACTGAATAGTTTGATATGAATTTAAATTAAATGTTTCTTAATTTAGTTTGTAATTATCCTTAATGTTTTTTTTATTTATTATTAAATGTTTGCTGCACATTAAGCATCTGGTTATGCATTTGGGAGAGGAGTTGCGGAAATTAAATGTTGAGTACCATGCGTGCGTGTGTGTGTGCGTGTGTGTGTGTGTGTGTGTGTGTGTGTGTCGGTAAATGCAAGCATTGGCTGCAGTGTGTGTGCATGCATGTACATTTTGTGTAAAATCATACTGCCTCCTAAAGGAGGGTGTATGATGTACAAAACACACACACACACACACACACACACACACAAGTAGAGTGATAAAATTAAATAGGAGATTAGTCTCAAAAAAGATTTTTCCCTACACCACGCCACTGGATAGCATACGTCCACAAAATTTGTCTGTTAATAGCCCAGTTGAAATTCCTCTCAGATATATGTATCAGATATATATATTTATTTATATCTCAAATTCAATGTTTCATTGGTCAGAAAAGCGCCTATGTAAGTTCAGTGCCTATGTAAATGAACTTTCCCAAACCATGCCGCGTTACTGCTGAGCCAAGCCACGCTATTTCCAAATCATGCTAACATGCCCTGTATAGCTTACTAAAACAAAAAAAGTTAATAAAATTTAGGCCTGCATCAGTTGCATTTTCACTTAAGGATCACTACACAGCATAAAATTATAGAGGTCACTGCAAATTAGCACTCACATCTACATATCTATAAGAAGCAAGGCTGTCAATAACCCACCCTTCTTAAGCTCTAAAAATCTACCTGTTTTAACTTTTACATCCTAAACAAGTTATACAAGTTTATTTTGCTTTTGGGAAAACATCTCTTAGAAGAGGAGTTCGGTATGAAGCAGCTATTAGCGGGCTAGCGAACCTGCTCGCTCTGTTTAAACACCCTGCCAGCATGTCCCGCTAGAGTTCAATATTAGCCCTGGTGGTGTGGGACTTTTCTGCAGCACTGCTTTTAGTTTAAACAGTGTTCTCTGCAGTCTGTTACAATTTGTACAGATTCTTTTTGTCTAAAGGCTGTCATGCGAACATAATGTTAATCAGAAAATGGGGACCAAGGAGGAATTACAGTAAGTCACTTCTCTATAAGTCTGCATAGATAACGAATAGCAACTAACGCAGCCAGACAATGAAAATTTGGCGAAAGAGAAACCGAGGTTTTATAAATCTTTACATGGCTATAACCACGTACTGAATGATCATGTACAAGACTTCAAATACAACAATTCAATGCATCATTACACATACACAATTATATTCTATCAGATAAAAAGAAACACATTTGCTAAATACAATATAATGCCCTTTTATGTAGTGTTCATTCAAAATCTTTAATTTTAATTCAAACATTTCAATGATCTTTCAAATCTTTCAAATTGCCATTCGGATGGAACTTGACCAATTTAGTTTGCATGAAAAGACATAAACCTAAAAAAGTGTATTATTCTAAAATGTAAAATTGTTAAGATATTGCAATATGAATTTGACATGGTTACAGACACTATAGATTTTTTGCTTTTACAAAAAGACATGTCCCATGAGGTAGCCGTGGAACTTTAATGGTTTATGTGTTAACGTGTTAAAAACAGATTACAAAAAGCAATTATACCTGAATAAACTATTTTCTAAGTTTTATAGCCACATAACATAAGTTGTATGTTCAATTTGGGGAATTTAAATATAACCAGTTGTTATTAATTAGGGGGGAAAATCCTTAATTTTAATTTTTATTTAATTTATGCAACAATTTTTATAGGTCTTATGCTTCTAGAAGCATACACCAATTTTAGTATCTATATCCATAAAGAAATATAAACAATTTGTCTTTTAAATTATTATTATTGTTTGAAGCGAGAGAGTATAATGCTGAAAAAAAAAAAAAAATTCGGGCGCATATAAAATCATCTCTCCAAAACGGCTGAAGTTAGCCACTTGAAATTTTTAAGGAAACAAGATTGGTCACTTCCATGTTGCAAAAATTTTCAAAAACTTTCAAAAACTTCATTGGCACACACTTTTTCTGAATTATATTATAATATCAGCACCAATACTGTGTTCTATCTGTTTGGTTTCTCCATCCAGTAGGTGTTTAAATGTTTGCACATTTTAAAGTAACAAATCCTGTCAGATCGTCCATCCATTAAATTAGCTGTAAGGTTCGGCAAATCCGACCTCACTGCTTAATGTAAACTATTTCTAGTAACACTCACGGTTCAGGACAGGGAGTTACTGCACAAGCTAGACTTCACCCACAAAACCTAAAAGTGTTTTACCACTGAAATGGGTCTATAGGAGGAAGTCGAATTATTGTTCATCAATTAAATTTCTACTGGATTCGACTGTTACTGAACAATTACATTCATTCATTCATTAATACAATAATTAATGATGTACAGTATTAAATAAGCAATAGCACAATAGAATGAATGCTGTTGTGCTGGATATTAGCATGGATGTGATGAGGTCACAAAGGCATCACAGCAGTGAAACCTCGAGCGTGATACTGCTTTAATACAACAGATTATTATAAAAAAAATTATGATTTATTCGTTTATTTAACTAGTTATTTCTAACTAATCACAACTGGCAGAGCTAGAGACTGACAGTTGGCAATTGACCGTGTAATTAAGAGGTTAAAGCAGTTTTAAATCCTTCCTGGAATTATGCAGCAAAGGTGAGAAGACACTAAGGAGGTGGTGGACAGTTAGGGTATATTAATGATTATCAGAACACCTGGGGTGGGAACAGTGGTGTAGTGGTTAGCACTATCGCCTTGCACCTCCAGGGTCCGGGTTCGATTTCCGTCTCTGTGTGCATGGAGTTTGCATGTTCTGCCCCTGCTTGGTGGGTTGGTTTCCTCCCACAGTCCAAAGATAGATTATCACTAAGTGCCATTCCCGAATTTCCCACAGTCTGTACCCTGCCTCATGCCCTAAGGCTTCCGGGGATAGGCTCCAGGCCCCCGGCGACCCTGAATACAGGATAAAGCGGTATTGACAATGAGTGAGTGAGAACTGCTGAAACACGAACTAATACAGTACATATTGTTAAACAGTCCAGTGCTGTTACCAGCTATTATCACCACTAGTGGGATGCCTTTCGTAACTGTATGTATATGTAACTGTATAATATTTATTATATATAGAAATTTGCAATTATTCATAGGCTAAAATAGCAGTATAACTGACCACAGTACAACTATTGGATAATAGTAATAATAATAATAGCATGAGGAACTTGGGATCCAGGGATCCTTTAATCAATGAAACATAGGAAACATTATAGTGAACATTAATTGAGTTGTATTTGACATGCGATGTATTCTAATGATTTTTTTTTTTTTTTTTAACCCTCTGTATGCTTTTAAAAACCTCATTTTGACAAGTACTGGGTTCAAACACGAGAAGGTTATAGTAAAATAATACTGACTTGGACCTTATATAAGTGGCTGAGGTTGGCAAATAACCTTATCTGGAACTCAGTTGGGGGTCGTATTTTGCACATCAATGTCTTTTCAGCTATGACATGCTTAGAGGCCATAATGCAGATAATAAAGCAGGGACAAGAAAGAATATGATCCATTATGCAAGGGGTGTTCAAGTCAAACTTTTTTTTGTAAAATGAAAGACGTTCAAAATCGATTGACATTTACAGAAGACTTCAAGAACAGTACTGTGGCGAGACGTTTAGCTGCAGTCAAACATTTGAATGGTTTTAATCATGTAAAGAAGGCTGTAAATGACGGCTCCAGTGAGTGCCTTGGAGCCCACTGAAGTCGTTCCCATGAACATTTAGCAACTGGAATGCCTGCTCCTTGAAAATTGATTGATAAATTGTTGCAAAGTGTCTGTTGGAATTGTACACACAATCATTCACCAACACCACCTGCACATTACAGGAACTCAGCTGGGACTTCTCAGTTCTGGTACAGTTCTGACCTCACTCTAAGCTTTTCATTTTCATGGTTGGGCTCTTACAGGAGTTCCTGGGAGGCCAGTGCTTCAGACATGGAGCAGGCAGTCCCAGCACGGCTCTGGAGTACTAAGAAAACATTCTATTCTTGATAGTATCCAAGCACTAGGATAAGGATAAGGGGATTATATACAGAAATATGGGTCTTTTTTACTCTCAGAACTATGTTCTTTTATTCTGCAAAATCAAAAGTACTTGTCTGACTTGTATTATACTGACTAGTTATATGTTTACAACTGTACAGATAACAACAAGTCATTCCGTGTGACCAAGTCAATCACCTCTACAGAAACATGCAATTTCCAGGCTTACGAAACCACAACAAGGAATACATTTGTTAGCATCACAATGAATATTTGGTGCCAACCCCCTCCTACTGCATGCAGCACTCTGTGCTGATCTGAATGAGCCTAGTGCTAATCTAATCAAAGAGTGAGAGAGAGATTAAATGTGCAAAACAAACTGAAGAAAGAAAGGTAGAAGGGTTACATGTGAAAATCACCAGTGTGGGGAGGAAAGAAATAAAGAGTGACACGAAATAGCTGAGAAACTCTTTTGCCCTCTTTGACCTTGAGTGGGTGAACACAGAAAGCCTGCACCTTCACTTCAACCGTAGAGGTGCAAAGGTGTCTGGACTGACGAGAGTACATCCTGAGGTTTCTCACACACCCACGCACACGCAAGAAGAAGTGTACACACACACAGGGGCTAATGGAAGCATATGGAAATTCACACAACAGACGAAAGTATAGACGAAACATATTTCTGGGTGTTTTGGATTGAAAGGCAAATGAAAAATAGAGCACTTTACCATTAATAGCTTTACAGGGTTTTTAAATTATTATAAATGAAGGAGAAAGGGACGAGACCTCTTTATTACCTTCTTCATGTCAACTGGACCTCTAAGCTTTGGGCTGAAGAGAAGAAACAAGATAAACAGCTGGGCCACATGTCTCATCCTGTTGGCTCACAGTATGTAAAACGTGGCAACTTTTTCTTGTCGCCAAAGGGCTGACGAGATCAGCGATTTTTCTGGTATAATGCCGTCATATATCACACAGAGAGTCAGAGAGAAGATATAACGTGCCTACAGTGCATGCACATGCATGCGCACACACATGCTCTCACACACACAGACAGTGAGCCGAGCTGAACTGTGACGCAATTATTTCTCATACTTATGTGTGTTTGTGTGTATTTCTGTACACACGTTCTCACTCTCTCCCACACACTTACACACAAACCCACACAAGCACACACTGCATGCAGGCTCATGGGTGTATGAGTATGATTAAGTCGTTTAATTCGCTCTTAATATGTAACTCTCTAGAGACACCTTTGATTTATTAGGGAAGCCAAATATTAAAGCAGTTATTGTGTTAATGCTGCTCTGCAGTAAACACTGAAGCACACACACTCCCAAATCTGGCATTTTACAAATACTTACAGTAAACTGCGCAGTGCTTTAAAGCTTGCTTGGAAAACTCAGGTTTATATCTGATACCAGTGCAACAGTGACAACCTCAAATAGGAAACTAAGCAACTCTAAATGCTTCGGCTGCCAGCCTATGGAAAACATCTCGGGTCTATGTTCATGTGCAATATCTGTGCCATGTCAGTCATCACTACCTGCTTAGATCAGATACGTCAAATCCGATCAAACAGGGATCCAGCGCCCCAAAATTGCTCGCCGCTATTAGATCAGTGCATCCCTCAGCCAGTGTCATCAATCATAAACTTTTCCATTTATCTTCAGTAGCTACTGTGGATCCAGGAGCTTCTCCTGGGTACGCTGGTGAACGAAGCAGTTGGCATAAATGCCAGCACATCACAGGGCATCTCTTTCTCCATTTTTCTCGCTCTCGCTCCCTCCCTTGCACACACATATTCACACCCCTAGAGGGAATACAGAGTGAAACCCTGCACAGACAGAAAACAAAGTTCAGGATCTTTGAGCTCTGACATAGCAACACTCTGAATGGCACCAACGTTTTCATTCATATTTCTTATAGCTGTGCTATCTATCTTTCTATCTATCCCATATACTGTATGTGATTTTACCATGATTTATATATTATTTGTACAATATAATATATTATATATTCTTATAATATATATTAAAATATATCATATTATATACTTGATTTTCATTTTAAATATACTTACATACACACATACAGACAGACAGATAGACAGACAGACAGATAGACAGACAGATCTCTACCTGGCATCATGATTGCACACAGTGCTGAAATGCGGCTTCTTTTGGCTCCAAGACTGACACCTCATTCTCACCCACCCACATCCTAATGCGGCTCCTGTTGACAATTCTAGCTGTTCATATCAGCTTATAAAGTGAGATATTGTTGCAGCTCCTGTGTTCACGGTGGCATCGGGATGGAGAGAGAGCACTGAACTTCACACCATTAAATTCCCCCCTTGCTGGGCTCATTGCTGTGATGGCTTCCTGGAGTGGATCCAGGCCTGGCTGCAGTGGACAGTATTAATGACCCCACACTGTCTAAATTTAGCCAGGACCATTCGCCATGCGCTTTTTGAGACTGAAGATGAAGAATCATGTGCTTGTAGTGATATACAGTGGGTTCGCGAAGTCTTCAAATCCTACCATTTTGGTGGCACAATCACAGCGGGTCTGAAATGCAAGCCAAGGAAGTGTGATCAACTTCTAGTGAGACCACAAGAGTTTAAACCATGTGCCATCCTTGTGAAATGAAAGAACCAGCGCTATGTGGTCAAACTTGGGTTGGCTTTTGTCAGAAAAGAGACCAAGAACCAATTGGCCACTCTGGCAGAGCTTCAGACATCCACTAAGGAGGTAGGCAAGATAATCTTGATAATCTCAGAAATATTCCATAAATCAAACCCAGGAGGAGAGTCTGTAGGCATACAGCAAACTACTCCTGAGAGAAAGGCTCAAAAATCCTAAGGAAAAAGAGCTTTTGATCTAATAAGACAAAATAGATACATCATGCAATAAAGCATGGTGGTGGCGGCAGTGTCATGGTATGAGAGTGCATGTAACCTTTATGTAACCACTAGATACAGTACATGCAGGTTACTGTGCTGAAAGGTAAATGGTTTACCTTTCAGCGCAATAACATCACAAAGCATATATATACTGTATATAAGTCAACACAGCCAAGTCCAGTTCAAACCACACAGAACATCTGTGGAGGGAGCTGAAGATAGGACTGGGGGATTCAGATGTGAATTGCTGTTATTTACTGAAAAAAATGGGTCTGAATACTTGTCAGAAATAGTGCTCATCATCTATACCGCTTAATCCTGTATTAGGGTCGCGTGGGGGCTGGAGCCTATGCCAGGAGACTCAGAGCACAAGCCTGGGGACACCCTGAACAGGATCCTAAATCATCGCAGGACACACACACTCACACACTCATTCACACACTACGGCCGATTTGGGAATGCCTAATCTGCATGTCTTTGGACTGTGGGAGGAAATCAGAGAATCCGAGGAAACCCACCAAGCACAGGGAGAACATGCGAACTACATGCACACAGAGACGGGAATCAAACCCGGACCCTGGAGGTGCAAGGCGATAGTGCTAACCACTACATCTCCGTGCCACAAAAAGTGAATTCATTATAAGTTTTACAATTTTATACTGATTATTGTTCATTCTGAGATGCCTGTCTTTTTTCACCGTGGTTGTAAAGATTGAGAATTTCAGTTATGTATCCTTCCTAATCAGCTTGGACCGGTCTCAATGCACTCTGCTAGACTCTCTAATCAGTAATGTTTTTAATGCTTCTAAAACTACTCCTCACTGGATGCTTTTTTTTTTTTTTTTAATACAGATTTTTTATTACCATGTGTAAACTCTAGAGAAAGAGACTTTCAAGTGTGGAATTCCCAGAAGAGCAGCATCTTCTGAAATACTAGTGCAGAAGGTAATTTTCATGCCTCACAGCTCATGGGTCCAGGGTTCAATCTTGAGCATCAGGAAACGTCTGTGAAGAAATCCGCAAACCCTGCTGGTGTACTTTCAGTAATTTTTTCTCCTCTTATATACAAGTCGGCTGTTGATGTGCTTTGGAAAGAAAAAAAGGAGCTGGTGGTAATAAGGGGTATATAAAATAAGGGGTGCTTGAGATAAACTGCATTATTGAAGAATCTCAAACAGAGAGGGAGGTTAGGAGTGAGATGAAGAGAGCGTAAAGCGATCAATGAGAAAGCAATCAAGTCAGGATGGACGCAGGAAGTGATAGGCAGAGGCACAAGTGAGGGACCACTAAGCTGTTATGAATAACAAATCGATAATATTTAAACACGTAATATTTAAACACAGTTACGGATGGCCTGCAGAGTTGCTCTGTTGTGAAACCGAATTAGGTCGGTAATATCATCTAACAGCTAAGTAATCGATTAAAGCTGTGATTTCCCCAGCGATCGCGTTTCACTAGGTGTAACATTAGAAACTTCTTTTGAGCATCAATAATGGGGGTTAATGAAGTTATGTAAAGCCGAGAACTTCGTGCACCGTTACAAACCTTGCGATAAAAGCGTCAACAGATCAGTACACAATGCACGCCGAGTCGAACATTATGTCGTGAAAAGGGCCGGCGATGAAACACTCATGTTGAGTTTTTCCTCGAGTATAAAGCTTATGAAATACATATTTATAAGCTGCAGCCTCGCTTTTGAACTTGGGGTAAAGTGGAGTGGGAAGTGGATTATACATGCAGAAGACATGCGGAAAGAGGAGGAGGAGGAGGAGAGAGAGGACATAAGGATGGAATGAGGATGACGAGGAGGAGGAGAGAAACAAAGTGAGAATGATTCAGTGTAATAATAAACCAATCAAACAGGATTGTTCCGTGTCTAATGAATAATGGATTGTTAACTGCGAGGCAGTGCGTGTTAATATTTTACACTCTCCAAATGCTGCAGAATATCCCATAATTAAACAGACTTGCACCAAATGCATCATCTCTTCCGATTTTTCCAGTGTTCTCACTCATCCACACTCACTTACACCTACCATTACTGTACTACACATGTGGACAAATTTGTTGGTTCCTTCAATTAGGGAAAGAAGATGCACAATGCTCACTAAAATAACATGAAACTGACAGAAATAATAATAAATAAAAATGTTATGAACATCGACTAAAGAAAATCAGACCCTGACCTTGTCTTTGAATTTTGATTCAACAGAATAATAAAAAAAATTGTGAAACTGGCCTGGATAAAAATGACCTGTGACTGAGACCGATCAAAGCTTTTACTCTTTGTCAAAAGGCATTCTTTCTGCTCTGTGGCTTGTCAATATGCATTTTGGCAAATTCCAGTCTGGCTTTTTTCAGGATTTTTATGATTTGTCATAAATGAGTCCTCAGCGACGGATGGTGGGATCTGACACTGATGGAATTCACCTTGAATCCCTTTGGAAGTCCTTGGCTCTTTGGTTACCATTCATATTATCCTTCTCTTCAATTTAACGTTAATTTTCCTTTTTTCCAGCCACGTCCAAGGAGGTGGGCTACAATCCCACGGACCCTAAACTTCCTAATAATATTTATTTATGTAACTACTCCTATAGTTACAGGAATATTAAACTGCATGGAGATGGCCTTTACCATTTACCATTAAATGGTACAGTATATGCCGATTCAAGTTATTTCAGTGAGCATTGTGGGGTTTTTCCTTTAATGGAAGGTCACCCACAAATTCATGCCCAATTCATACTCTACCACACTACCAAACCTGTTTTCAGTCGAGTGAGTTAAAGTGAATTTCCAATACTGAACTGCTTTTCTCCTGCCTCCACAAATCACCTTTTTGATCCATATCTCACCAGCCCAAACCTCAGACGTTCACAAACGCAACACCAGAAGCAATTCCTCGCGGGCACAGCGCTGATAAGGTGGCCGTTAACAGAACAGGAAGCCCTGGGGAAAGACGATGCAGGCAGAGAAAGGAAAATAGAAAAGAAAATAATCTGGACACAACACACTTTAATAAACAGATAGAAACAGTGGCTTAAACGATTGTAAAATGAAAATAAGGAACAAAATACTGCACTGTGCATGAGAGGAAAAAACAAGAATGAGATGCTCAGGGGGAAAGAAAAGACATAAAGCGTTTAGTGTCTACTTTAGGGTTACTGAGCTCTTTCTGCTAACATGACAGCACGTCAAAAGGGTGGTCAGGGAAATAACCCATAATCCTTCTCTCCTCCCTGGTGGCTGGAAGAACAAAAACAAGCCTTTTTTTCCCCCTCTGGTGGCATCCTGACTAGGGGTGTGAAAAAGACATGCAAATATAAATGAATTTACAAGCAGAAACAAATTCTATGTTATATTGTAATCTGTTTGCTTGAAGCACATTTGTCCTGCCAGTAGGAGTACTATGAAAGGGATGATAACCGTCCAAGCTGATTTTTATTTGCTAGTGACTACTGATACCTAAAACTTATCATGTGGTCATTTATAACATTGCTTGTATATCTCAAATTGCATAGCTATGTAATATTGCAGACTCTGCCCTATCAGCACTAAGTCTGATTTGTCTCAAGCAGCTGTATTTCGTTGAGGTCTTAAAGTCTAAATTACATAATAATTATAATTAATCTGCAAAACCTCTGTAGTTAATTAAAAGTCAATGTAAAAAAAAAAATTCCATCCAGGAAAAAAACTCCAGCACAGTAGGTGGCGATATTGCACCAACTGCTGGTAAATGTAAAATAAAGAAGGGAAAATGCTAATCATGCAGTGATGGGAAGGTTGAATCATTTTAGTGACTCGTCTCTTTGAATCTTGTTCATAAAAATGAACGAATCTTTTTTTGAGTAATTTAGTTAATTTCGTTCTTTTGATCAAAAATAAAATAAAATGTTATTTCAATTTAAAAAATAATTACATTTTTAAAAAACCAACACGTCTACATATACAAATTTTAGCTATAGAACCGGTAATTAAAATATTACAACGCAGCTGAGGACATATTATAAACAGAATGAGCAGATCACCTCTCATATCTTCTAGTCTGAGTCGTTCGTTCTTTTGAATCTATTTCACTGCATAGCGTCTATGGGAGTCAGGTGACAAAAGAATGAACGACTCGGTCTAGAAGATTCGTTGAGAACCGTTCAATTCCTGTGCATGCTTTGCGCATGCACGCCCAGTAGACAATGAACGAAATACTCTCCGAGACTACTCGTTCTTCTTGAGTCACGTTAAAGATTCGTTCAAAAAGAACAAATCGTTCATGAACCCATCACTATAATCTTGCAAAATGAGCACAGAGATGACGAGGTTTGTATTTTCTACAAAAGCTGTGCTATATTAAGTGTGAATTGATTCAAAAACAAAAAAATTGCATAACTGAACTCGGTTATCACCTTATAGTTTGTGTTTTGATTTAACTTTCGCATGCAGCATTTAAACTTACTACAGAAAGGTTTTCAGTTTCGTTCTTATGTAATTTCTAGATTATTAAATCCTTAAAAAAAAAAAAGCACTCCCCACTAGGAATTTTTGACTGTGTTAATTTGGTGATATTTGCTGACATTGAGATGACATTGGTATTAGATTGTTTTTGAAAGTTACTATTACTTAGATGAAATGGCAATCAGAACAATGTTGACATTGAAAATAGGCCCATAACAAAATGCTGCAAAAAGTATTTGCAACAACTTTAATACCAAACTGATTGTACTGCATGCTTACCACTGGAGAACATGCTTGTGATGCTAGTAAATGTATGTACAAAACAATGTGCGCCAGTATAAATACCAAACAACAGCAATTTACCAAAAAGTGTTGAGATCTGTTCTGTGAGAGAGGACGTTATGCAGTTTGGATGTACAAACATGATTGGAGGCTAAGATGCACCTCATGGTAATATTTCTAAAAGAAATTAAACAGTTAGATAACATTACAACACTAAAAGATGCATGCCATGAAATATACATGCTGAGTGCAGGAAACTGATGCGAAACCAGATGAACTGGGATGATTTGGCTTTGTTTATGATGTGATCTAGTGGACACTGCTTTTAAACCTCCAGAGGTATGTGAACAATTATGTGTGAGCATGCACACTGAGCAGTTCTAAGTAGGATCAGTTCGCTCATTTGACCTTTTACATTTTCACACATAGCTAAAATGATGAACAGCCTTCCAGCCTGTCTGTGGTTTTCCAATTTAGAGCTCCCACTAGGACTAAAGAACAAACATGCAAAACACATACTGTAGGTGTTATTTCCAGCCATATTGTAAATGTTTCCCACCGCTCTGTTTTATCACAATCCTGCGGGTTATTGTAAATCTGTCCCTCACAATATTCAGCTGAATCAAATCAACCTGAACTAATAGTGGGAATGAATCGGATGAAAATTGAAAATGATAATGAGATGAAAATGCAGCTCTGTTGAGGAGGATTTTCCTTGAAATTATAATAATTTAAAAGCTATGCCTTTACACTTGACACAAAGAGAGGAAAAAAGTGAGACAAAAAGGATCATCAGTCAAAATTACCAAGGGATGAAAAAAAAATCTCACAACTTGTCTAAACTTCAGCTCAGTGGTAGAAAACTACTGGGCAAACTCTGCTCAATTACACTCACACGCCAGTGTCTGGATAGGTACTGTGCCTTGCATGACAACTATCATTTTCTGACCTCACGTGCAATCATATTATACATGCAAATATGGAGTGAAATATATGAGGAAGCGATCACATCCGCAGGAGGTACAGGTAATACATACAGAATAGAAAAAAACCCACTTCACCTTCCTAGTCTATCAACTATCCTGAATGTCACATGCTGACTTCCCTATACATTCCACCCTCTTGTCTTACCCCTGTACCCATCATTTCCCTGATCTCTATTCATCTCTGCGGCACTGCGTACTGTGTGTATCAGCTGTAAGTGCAGTGCTACGTTCTTCCTCAGGCTAGCAGTGGAGTTGGCGGATGGCTCACTCATATGTTCCGCTCCACATGTGCACACATGATATGATGCCATGTGACTCAGAGGATAAAAATGGCTAAGGAATCGGCAGGACGTGGCTACATACTGACACAAGAGCTGTATCACATGCACTCAGAGCATGTCTATGCAGTCCTGTGTATATGGTATGTTCTGAAAATAGCAGAAGTATATAGTTGGGGATAACTGATGCATCTAAAAATACTTATCTTCCCCCTTGAAGGTATGGGAATCCAACCGCGAGTCACATCTGAGCTCAGTGAAGAGAGACAAGCTGGAGGAAGAAGGCTTGACCAGTAAAGGGCAGCGCTGAATACTGAGGAAGATTTGGCTTCTCGCCATCCCTCATGAAGGCTCCTCGATTCTCGCAGGCGTGGCTGAGGACCAATCTCCAAGAAGCTGAACAGGTGGCGCTGGAACAATTCTTCGCCTCACTTCTTCATGGCACAGCAGAGTGAGTCCAGTGCCATCAGGCCGACTTTCTGGTGGACGCAATGCAGCTGGCAGGGGACCGCATGTCTGTGTCTACGCTTCTGGGTCCCCACCCACACCGGCTACAGTGATGATGATGATGAAGAAGAAGAAGAAGAAGAAGAAGAAGAATCTCAGTGTGTCCTTGGGCCAAAATCCAACAACGATTTAAAAAAAAAAAAAAGAAGAACATTCTTCCTCCTCCTTCATCTGCCAGTTGCTGGCATGAGGTCCAGCATTAGGGCAATGTTGGCACTAAAGAAAGCCAGGGCATTTACAGGATCCTTCTCCAATCCAGATATGACATCCCAAATACTGCTCAGTACATCAGCTTCTTAAGAACTGGCATCCTAACTGATCAAGGCATTACAAATGCTATAAAGGAATAAGTGGGAAGGAAATTGAAAAGTGATCAAAACAAACACATACCACTAAATAAGTAGAAAAATGTGACTGCAAAGTTCAAGAAGTACCTCAATGCGGATTTCATTTTACATTGTAATATAGGTGAATAAAAGAAGCTTAGAACGTTATGTTATGTATTATATCTTGAACCAGAGAGCGAGACCACTGGGCCTCATTAATCATTAATCTTTTAGTTGATTTTGTGTTTAGGTGTTTGCAGTATTCAAACCGAATGGAACCAGTTCTGCAGTTTCAGAAATGCACATATCACAATCCTCTATAAATCACCTGGGATTTGCACTGCTGATTTGCCCCCACTCCCAGAAAAAAACGTCCACAAAAGGTAAAGCTCACAAACCAGAAATCTATAACCAGGAAATGACTGTTAAGAGGCAGAACAAGAAAAAGACAGGAGTAGAACTCGTTCTGATTTTGTCTTTGAGATTAAGAAATATTATTATTTAGCAGGGGGCAAAATTTGAAGAGAAACATCTTGGAGTGTCTCAACAAAGCAGAACGCTATGCACGGATACGAGTTCAAGGTTAAAGAGGACATGGTTCCCATTGCAAAATGTGAAAAAGGTGAAAATAAAGCTTGCCAGGTAAATCTAAACGTAAATACAGTGACCATGTCATGTTCAAGCTGTATGAAGCACGATATATGGCACTGTGTACTGTAGCTTAGGACCTACCAGATTGGTCAATTCTCTTTTTGAAAAGTAGCACCTTGATAAAAAGCCATATTCTATCACAATTAAAATATCTATGCGTTTGTTTTTGTCGTTTATGCAATGATGCAATGACGCATGTGCTATGAGTATCCTACAGCCAACACCTACAACAAGAAGTGTGGGAGCACTGCTCAGCAGCATTCTCCCTAATCCCCTTTAGTCGTGTTCTCTCTTTCCTTCATTTTCACTCTCTCTCTCTCTCGCGCTCTTCACAGTTTCCTGGTCCCAGCCCATAAAGCGTTGTGTGACAGTTTGATTGGAGAAACAAAACACAGCCATTTACTATACTCACAGGGGCTGGAGCGAGACGTGAGAGGGAGCAAGACATCTTTATATCACATCTCATCTCATCAATGAGGTTGTTTCTCATATATGTACTCAAATAAAGTATGAGGTTTATGTGTGGTTGAGTTGGAGTTACATGTACATTGAGAACAGAGGGAAAGAAACTGGGGGGAGGGCGGGGGCAGCTCTTCACACCACTGACTGCAACAATGCATTAGAAATGCATGACTCTGCAGTAGCTGTGAGAAATAGGGGACCCGGTAATCGGTAGAAAGAGAGAGGGGGGGGGGGGAGAGAGAGAGAGAGAGAGAGAGAGAGAACAGGAGGCTGAGGGAAAAGAAGGATTGTTATTGAAGAGTCTCTTTTTGGCACATTCAGCACCTCTGCCACCGGATGCTTGAAGCAAAGGCAAGAGATCAGAGCAAAGAGTAAAGGAAAAGGGAATGGGGGGTGGGGGTGCAGGTTTATATGCAGACAGAGGCAAGCCACAGACACAAAATTTAACATTTGTATCCTGACTTCAAGCAATCCTAGTGAAGGGCAGATGATGTACACAATCATGTAAATGTGACACAAACTATGGGATCAATCACTTGTCCTGGATGTCCGTGACTGTACAGGATGTTTGTGTTAGATTTTTTTCTAATCAATGAAATTCAGCCAGAACATCTGAAAAGTTGAATGGACTAGGATGTTTGAGATTCTTTTTGGAATAATAAACTTCATACGGAATGATCACAATTATCTCAGACATGTCCATATTTGCCCCCTATTGATGGGGAAAGTTAATGACTCTGTAGTCCAGCCATTATTGCTTTGTTGAATCATCTCTTAACAACAAATTTTACTGCCTTCTCATTATCATTATTAAAAATATTACCTAATATGATAATGTGTGCCATTATTAATAGATCTTACTGATGTATGCGGGTGTGGCAACGGGCTGGCACCCAGTGCACACAATAAGGAAAAGCTTCCTCACTCATCCAAACAAAGCCACCTCCGAGAAATAAGAGGAAACAATAACTCTAGGAGACCTAAAAAGGGGGCGGGGCGCCACCGTTCACCGACATTGGCCACAGGAAGGAAGCTACCATCCACCTGTCAATCGCTCCATAGGAAGGGAGTATGCTGGGGGAGGAGGGCTATCGTCCGCTTATATGGCTTATATGGTTTCTCTTCCTCTTTTGCAGATTCCGACGTCAGAGGGGGTTATTGTCCGAGAACACCGCCGAGAAGGAGCCTGCGCTCTAAGGCACCTGCGAGCTCGCCGCGCCGCGCCTCCGTGCCAACCCCGACGGCTCGCTCTCACAACCCACCAGAAGCATCATCCACAGGCTGGGTTTTCTGCTCCCTCCTGCCTTCCTGTGTTTATGACAGCGAATAACCCAAACGAAAGAAAGAAAGAACGTGTGTGAGTTACACTAATTGTATAATAAAGCATGCTTATTGCACTGCACCTGCGTGTCTGTGTGTCCGTGACCCAGTGCCCACTACGACAAGCTTTACAGAGGGATATATACATCTGTATTTTAATAAATGTTTCATTTTAAAAGGTGAGGAAGGCACCCAAGAGACCAGGCATACAAAAATGTCAGTCATTGAATATGATCTTGGTCAAATTTAATGGACATCCCATTATAAGATTTTTGAACATCAGTGCACCAGGGAACAGCACCAGCCAAGACTGGACGAGGAACGACACCAGCCAACCAAAGACTGGAGGAGGATGAACGGCACCAGCCATCCAAAGACTGGAGGAGGAACAACTCCAGAGACTGTGGAAGAAATGACACCAGTCAACCTGAAAGTGGAGGAGGTACAACAAAAGCCAGACAGAGACTTGAGGAGGATACATTCTGACTCCTTTTCTGCTCTCTCCTCTCTCTCTCCTTCTCTTCTTTCCCTCTCTCTGTCTCTCTGTCGAGCTATACATGTTTCGCTCCTGAGTTGCCAGTGATCCAGACACCTCTGCCCTCTGGAGCCGTCTAACCCGTCCTGGAGTCCTGCTTCTGGTTGGAGATCTCGTCGCATGGATGCCCCGTGTGGTCTGCCTGGATTCGTGTGGACTGTCCTGTCATCGATTGATGCTCTGGGGACCTGTGACTTCAGTTGTTCGATAACTCAGGACCGGAATCCCCTACAGTCTACCTGAGCCTCCGGGAACAAACTGGACTCCTTTTAATTTTAATTTTAACACATCTCCTGTTATACTGAACTTCCAGTCTTACACATTATTATGCTGATCAATCCCTGCTATCCGTTATCACCCAGATGAGGATGGGTTCCCTGTTGAGTCTGGTTCCTCTCAAAGTTTCTTCCTATTACCATCTCAGGAAGTTTTTCCTTGCCACCGTCGCCCTCGGCTTGCTCATCAGGGACAATCTTATCATTTTGATTCATATACATTGCATAAAAACTTACTTCTTTTTATTGTGTAAAGCTGCTTTGCGACAATGTCAATTGTTAAAAGCGCTATATAAATAAAATTGACTTGACTTGACTTGACTACCTGTTTTTGATTGGCTCCTGTCATGGTTCGGTATTTCCGCTTCAGAGAACATGTGTGAAACTATTAGAGTTGCTTCTGTTTTTGCATTAGCTGTTCAGAGAGTAGTTTATATATTGGTTTTGCACATTCACTCAGGATTGTGGCACAACTCGATTTTTCACTCAGGATTGTGGCACAAATACAACACTATACCTGACAGGATTGCAGAAGTAGACAGACATAATGACAGACAAGCATCTCAGCTTTGCGAGTGTGATGTGATGGCAGGTTATGAGGATCCAAGGATCAATGAGAAGGAAGTCTTTGGCGGCAGGCCCTCTGTCAGTGCCAGTACTTATGTAGCACACAAAGGGCAAGGAAATTCCTATGTGGAATTTTGGGCAACTTGCACTTTCTCCAATTCTCAGCAGCTAGTCTTCTTGCAGTTTTGAAGGTCTCAGTGCCTTGCTGATGGTTGTACTCTAGCTGGATCTATTTGTGGCAACATTTTTCCAGTCCTTCTCTGGAATGCCAGTTGCTTTAAGTTGCCGCTTCAGTTTTTGTGTTTTGTAGCATTTTTGTGGGGCTCCTCTGTTATGTATTCCAGGCAAAGTTGTCCACAGAATACAGTTTGGGCATTCTTGTGTCATGCCAACTATCCTGCCAAGCAGATCATTAGCATGGCCTCAATGCTTGTTCCTTTGGCACGCTCTAAGCATTTGATGCCGGAAACGGCATCTTGTTTTAACTTGTTTTAATGAATTATAGAGAAGTATGTTGACAAACACAGTGAGTGGTCATTCCAGACACATTTCTGCAGATGTCTTTGGAGAAGGTGTTGTCGACATCCTTCGATTCTGTGGCATGGCATGAACTGACACCAAGAAAGTATGTTACGTGAACAACTGAATTGAGCATTGTTTCATCAATGTTGTTGTGTGGACGTGGGTACAGTATGGTCCTTGTGGTGGTTTCTTATGCAAGACCTTCTTTAGGGTCATTGTAAAGCCAAATGAGTTTGCTGCATCAGCAAAGCAAATGATGAGTTTCTCAAGAAATTCTTTGCAATGGGCAAGAAGTGTGCAGTCATCTACAAAGAGAAGTTTCTGAATCAGCATTTCCAGTGTCTTGGTGCAGGCCATAAGTCTTTGGAGTTTGAAGATGCTTATTTCAGTCCTAAACCATATACAGTATAGATTCTTTCCGTAAGATTCTCCTTAGCCCCTCTAAGCGTCATTCTAAAGAAAACTCCAAAGAGTATCAGTGCAAGGACACAGCCTTGGTTGACCCTATCAGAAATGGATTAGACATATTTCACTTGGGCCATCTGACCTTGGTGGAGCTGCTGCAGACTCAAGAAGCTTTATAGGCAGCCCAGTCTTGAAAGAGTCTTTCAAAGCCTGTCTCAGCTACCCATATCAAAGCTTTGATCAGATAAATAAATGCTGCAGATAGCCCCAAGTTTAACTCCCTGAATTTCTCCTGAATCTGCATAAAAAGAATATTGTGTCGGCTTTTTATTGCTGTTCCCCAGTTTGCACTAAAGCCTCACTGGTTTTAAAGTAGTTTTTCCTCTTCTAATTTGTACTAAAACTTTTCTTTCAGTCCAAAGAGTCTGTCAACCTGCAGTTCCTTTATCAGAACCATAATGAGAATCCTGTCTACTTCTCCTTTCCCAAGGCGGATTCTTAACTCTGTGTAGAAAGCTACTTTTATAGCAGAATCCGCTTGTAATGTGGGAGCATAGATGTTGATAATAGTAACAAACTGGTCATCACATTAGAGCAAATGTAGAGATATGAGACGGTCAGAGTGTCCAACTGGAAGGTTCTAAAGAGTGTGAATAAATCTATGTTCTACAATAAAACCTTGAGCTGCAAATGTTACTTCACTTAGGGCTGTAATATTAAGATCTATACTGGATAGTTAGAGCTGTGTGTCTCTGTGGTCATTTACTGTTGACAGAATCTTGCTTTGAACGGACTTTCCAGCTCCCTACTTTCAGCATCGTTGTTTCTTCTTCCTTCTATCTATTTTCTATCCTCCTTCCCGCTTAGGTAAGGTGCCTGTTGACCACAGCTAGCTAACAAGGTGATGGTGAGAAGCATTCTTTGGAGAACCTTTTCTAGGTCTCTCTCCATTCAGAGCAAGCAGTGCTTCCCTTAAATATGGCTGCATGGTCACTCCAAGTGTTGCCAAATATTGCTATTATCTCTTGCTATTGTTATTATCTCATGAGCAACAAGAGCAATACTTCTGAATTGCTTACATGCAGAGTCGAGATTGCAACTCCCAATGACATCTGACTGTTGTTTCTGTCTCTTCACTGTCACTGCAGGACTGTAGAACTTTCCTATGCTATGTAGGTTTATAGTGAGGATCAGTGCACGCAAACCAAAAGAACTCCTTAGACCAGGCAACACTCCACAGTGGCTCAGAGAGCTGAGATGATTGTGGCAACCACAAGGCTATATGTTTTACCATCAGACCTTGACAGGACTGAAGAACTTCAATTACCAGGGTCTGGAGTCTTCCTCTTCTAGACTGGCTGCCAACAAGGGCAAACAAGTCCAGTCTATAGACCCAGTTGGTCTTCCAAGAAATAGCAAAGTCAGTAAAAAAAAACAGGGGACACCATATGAAGGTGTCACTAATGGCACATTAATGAAAGAGAGGCTATGTGCAAGGAATTCCTGTTCAGCAAGTCAGGCTGTGGTCCTGTGGCATCGCTACACCTGAAATGGATGAATGAAGCAACTTTTCCCCATGTCTCCTGGGGAGTGTATGACAGGCAGTAATGTATGTACCTATGCTTATATTAAAAAGCAATAACTCAGCAAGGCATATAACACATGTCCTGTTCCTCAGTACGTTCACAAAATATTGATATGAACTAAGCAATAAGGTCTCTGATATCATACAGCTACAGCAATAAAGCCTACGGTTGCCTGTGGCGTCTTTTTCATTCTTCAAGATTGAATGTTTAAATTATTTAAACCTTATAAGACAAACGGGTAAATTTAAACAGCTTTACTAATTTATAAGATGGATCTATTGGAAGAAAATGTTACAAATCAGAGTTTTCTCTTCCTGATGTGCACATTAGTTACACACATGGTGATGGAACACAACCGATTCTTTGGTTCAAATCTTGGTTCAAATTTTATACCTATACAAATATACATATTCAGCTACAGCATAGTGTATGCACACTATTCCTAATTTATTATGCATTTCAGCCAATCACACACCATTTGCGTGTTACATTTGTTCAATTTTCACCCTTTTGGTACCACTGGTCATCTATACGAAGCAAATTTGACAAAACTTTTGTCATTTAATGCCACACTTGAGTTTGTGCCAGCGGAATCATGCCGTGAGTTATCAGTCACAGAGTAGAGTTGATGAACGGCATCGGCTCCAAAGCTGTGATCAAAAAGCTTTGCGTCAGTCTTTTGTCAGATTTTAATCATGATACTTTATAGAAGATTAAATTATGGTAAAGAGAAGGAGTTATGCAATGTGCTGAATCATTTAGGCACTCGGCATTAGGGCCAGTACAGAATGAAATGAGAATTTAATACGATTTCTGATCAATCTGACCTCATGTAATTTTGACTTACATGATGGAAACTGTATGTGAACAAAATGCCACAGATGACCACAGACTGTGCGTTGTCATGTTCTCAGTTACACCAAAACATCAATATCAGGTATATTGATTATATACTGTACTTGGCCACACGCATAGTTCCTTTCACATGCACCACTGAAAGTTTAAAGCAGCACCAATCTAACTAGCTATCTCATCACTCCTAGCTACAACTTCAGCTTTTTGTGATTTTTTCAAGTTTAAGGCTCAAACGTATTTCTAGAAGGGCTCTAGAGAAGCTATCCCTATACCTGCCACAGACATTCTAGATGCTACAGTATGACTTTCAAATAACAGTCTGTGGATTAGTTATATTATTTGAATCATTTCTCAACAAAAGTTACTTTATACACTGTCTGGCCAAAAAACGTTGCCGTTTCAAAATAGCCTGCATTAAGCAAAGGTAACAACTAAGAAGACTCTGGGTTAAGAACAGTCTGACACATTATTAAAACCTGCAAGGATAGTGCAGCACCGTCAACTTCACAGAAGAAATGTGGTCAAAGAAGAAAAAAAAATCATGAATGCTAACTTAAAGATCACTTAAACACGTGGTGAAATTGCATCATTAAAAAAATGTCAGCAGAAATCACAGTTTTTATTGAAAGGTTTCTATCTTGGTCAGCAGAAGCATGTGCGGCAGACATGATAACGTGGCTGAAAAGAAACCCTCAAGAAAACTCATAAGCCTGGCTCAAATCTTCCAAGTCATGCAGGACATCAGCTACTCTCTTAAGTTTTAAAATAAATAAATAAATGAATAAACGACATGAACAAACTTGTAAGCAAAGTACTTACAGTATACAGTATCCTGAAAGAATCAATTCATTATATTATTTAAGAATATTAGTATTAGTTTAATAGATGGAACGTCTCAGACTGTATTCTTTTTTAATTCCTGATTAACTGTCCTTGGTACAATAAAGCAGACTAGATAGAAGAAATGTATGAGACTTTCTGACTCCAGACACCCATTGATGATGACTCAGCACGATGTCGCCTTAATGCTGTGCCACCTTCCATCAACACTGACACATATATGAGAAATAAAACTCTTTCTCTCTTCTCTCTGACGACCCTGTCAGCGTTCAGCATTCACACGCCTGAAGACAAAACCCTTTCTGTTTCTTTCGATCTTTCTTTTTGGGCTTAATATTCCTCCAAAGGCACTTTACTGGAGATGGAGAGATGGCTGTGGTGGTAATAAAGTTGGATTATTTTTAGCAGCGCGTGCTTATGTAAGAACTCTTCCTTCTGCCCTGCACAACAACTCTGAAAAAAGGCCAAAGTTGATGTGGTGCTGCTTATGCTGATTAACCGAGAGACTCTGGGAAAGTTACAGTGAGAGAGCGAGGAAATGAAGAGACGTGCTGAAGAGCGAGATGATAATCACAAATAGTTTGCTAGGTAATGTGGTTCTAATTCTACTGATTTTTCAGTAGAATTAGAACTTTATTGTACATTACCTATTGTGCAGTGATGGGAAAGGAAAACACCTTGTAAGCCATTTACATAGCGACATGGATGGAAAGGTTACACAGTGTAGTGGAGGGTTTAGTAGTTAATGCTGTCATCTTAGACCTGCAGGGTTTGCATGAGTTTCCATGATCTCTCTGTGCCTAGTTTCCTCTCACATTGCAAAGACATACTGTAGGGCAATTCCCAAATTGTGTGATTGAGTGTATAAATGTGTGTGTCTGTTCTTGTGCCCTGACATGGGTCGCATCACCATCCAGGGTGTCCCTCACCTTGTGCCTGGTTCCCAGGCTCCAGACCCCCTGTGACCCGAGACAGAATAATGTACTTTATCACACTTTTAAAAATATTTCTTGAGTTTTCTGAACCGTTTCAAAGCACTTAGCTGACTTTCAACTAAGAGTGCATCCTATTAAGTAATACCCATCCTCAAATGTATGTATTTAATATTGACCCCAAATGATATTTCAGCAATTTTACCACCGAGTTTAATGTTAGAATCTTGCATAACTGAGGCATGCTCCTCTGTTTTAAACAAACTCCGCCATTTGCCTTTTAACTCCTCAATGGCTTTTGTACAATCTCCAACAACTATACGAATAAAACATGTATCATTAATTGCTTGAGAAAACTGCAATCCTAATTAAAATACTACTAATTGAGCATCCGTCCAACCAACATACTGCAAGAGAGACCTTTCAAGGTCACACCTGCCATAAACAGGCTCTTTCACACTGTGTATGTGTTTGTGTGTCTACGTTGGACAATGAAACTGAAATGCCTGGTTTTAGACCACAATAATTGATTAGTATGGTGTAGGGCCTCCTTTTGCGACCAATACAGCATCAATTTGTCTTGGGAATGACAGATACACGTCCTGCACAGTGGCCAGAGTGATTTTGAGCCGTTCTTCTTGCAGAATAGTGGCCAGGTCATTACGTTATGCCGGTGGAGGAAAACGTTTCCTGACTCGCTCCTCCAAAACACGCCAAAGTGGCTCAATAATATTTAGATCTGGTGACTGTGCAGGCCATGGGAGATGTTCAACTTCACTTTCATGTTCATTAAACCACTCTGTCACCCGTCTTGCTGTGTGTATTGAAGCATTATCATCCTGATACACAGCACCACCTTCAGGATACAATGTTTGAAGCACTGGATGCACATGGTCCTCCAGAATGGTTCAGTAGTCCTTGGCAGTGACGCGCCCATCTAGCACAAGTATTGGGCCTAGGGAATGCCATGATATTGAAGCCCAAACCATCACTGATCCATCCCCATGCTTCACTCTGGGCATGCAACAGTCTGGGTGGTACGCTTCTTTGGGGCTTCTCCACACCGTAACTCTCCCAGATGAGGGAAAGACAGTGAAGGTGGACTCATCAGAGAACAATACATGTTTCACATTGTCCACAGCCCAAGATTTTCCCAGCTGTCACCATTGAAACTGACGTTTGGCACTGGCACGAGTGACCAAAGGTTTGGCTGTAGCAGCCCAGCCATGTACATTAACCCTTTGGAGCTCCCTGTGATTTCATGGAAACGGGAGAGGTGAGGTGCACATTTAATTCTGCAGTGAGTTGTGCTACTACTCTGCTAATAAAAACCTTCACACTCTGCTCTTACTGGTGGAATGTGCAATCAATGAAGATTGGCAACCAGGCTGGTCAAATTTAGCCATGAGATCTCCAACACTAAATTGGCCAGTGTCTCAGTTTCATTGTCCAACCCCTGTATATATCACAGAGATATTTGGTCTGTGTCTGTTCCATTCACACCAACACCTGCCTATAGACCCCACCTAACCCAACCACTCTTAGACAAACACTTTAGGACACTAGCAGAGATTGTGTGTATATGAGAATCGGCATGTCCCAGATGGGGGCATTAGCCAGAGGGAACAGGTTGAAATAGGCTCTGGACCTCGAAGCCTCTGTTAAGCAGTGATGAAACAGATCGATGAGCCTGAGGCGCCCTGTGATGGAGAGTGAGATTAGCTGAGTGACAGCCAAACTGAACCACTCGGCCAGCCTCGTTAGTGTAATGATGTGTGAACCTGTGTGTATTTGGAAAAGATAATGTGTTGCAGCTTGTGTGTGGCCAAGGTGTTAAAGGTGAATCTGGAGAACGTCAAGTGGTACTAATAGTGTGTTAAATATGATGACAATAGGCTTCATTTATTAATCTTTTAGTATATGCATGTAAATCTTCAGTCCGAACTGAAAATGTTAGCTGTTAATGATAACTTCAAAGGTAGCGGGGACTAACTTTTGTATGACTGTGCGTGTACAGTATAGATACTCAAACACACACATGTTCAAAAGGTAGTACCAATTTTTCAATTCTTTTTTTGTGTAAAATCATAGAACATTATATAAACAAATAAAAATCTGATCATAACTGGGCTCAATATTAGGAAAATGCAAACTCAGACAAACAACAAAAACATTTTCACTGACAAATAAAGTAAAAAAATATAAATATGTGGGCAACACTCCCTACTGCTTCCACAGGATTTAGGAGGGTCCCAGGTGGAGCTAATCATCAGCTCTTGATTAATTGATCATCAGCAGGTACAGACTTCTGTAAAAGCAGATGTTTTGGCATTTTGCTGGTCTGGAGCATTCAGGTGTGTGTTAGCACATTGCCAAGAGGGGAAGACATAAGCAATGGTCATAGAGAAGCAATTGTTGCTGCACACCAATCTCTAAACAATTTAAAGTTCAACATTCTACAGTGAGAAAAAACATTCACAAGTGGAAACCATTCAAGACAGCTGCCGGTTTTCACAAGATTGGACGTCCCAGCACATTCACCCCAAGGTCAGACCATGCAATGCTCAAAAAAGACCTTCATCTCAACACTAAGCATGTTAAATGTTAAAGTCCAGGAAAAGACAATTAAAAGAAGACTGAAAAAGTCTGATTTATTTGAAAGGTTTGCCTGGAGAAGGCCTCTTCTGTCTAAAAAAAACATGGAAGCATGACTGAGATTGGCAAAACTGCATGTGAACAAGCCCAAGGCTTCAGGAACAATGCCTGTGAACAAATTCTACCGAAATGGAGGTGTGGAGATGTTGTTTTGGCCCAGCAATATCTCATACTCGTGATCAAGCACAGTGTCAGATGGGTGATGCTTTGGGCTTATTCTGCAGCCATACGACCTGGGCACCTTGCAGTCATTGAGTTGACCATGAACCTCTGTATATCAGAGAATTGTAGAGCCAAATGTGGGGTCATCTGTGCGACAGCTAAACACACCTGTAAATCTACATCAGATTGGCTGAAAAATTAAACATTCAAGGTTTTGGAACGGCCTAGTCAAAGTCCAGACCTCAACCCAACCCAAGTGGTATGATGAGACCTTAAAGGGAGAATTCCCGAAAACATCAATGAACTGAAGCAACGCTGTAAAAAAGAAGGGTCCAAATGTCCTCCAAAACAATGTGAGAGACTGATATTAAGCCATAGAGGATTACTCACACAACAACTGCTGCTAAAGGCGGATACTTAGTATTGCCCACATTTTATACATACACATATATAAATCATATATGAAAAAACATGTACTTTTTTTCCGTAAGCATGTACATTAGAAAGTATGTGTGTGCGTGCTTGCAAGTTGATAATACATAACATCCTGTCCACTGTCTGAGCGGCTAGGTAACCTCGCAGGCATGAGTTATTCGTGAGAAAAGCATGACATAATGCCCCTGACTTGCCTAGCAACCACATCCCACAATTCACACAGCAACTTGCCAACTACACAGCAAAGAGAAGGAAAAAGACAGACAGAGACAGAGAGAGTTTGCAGTGTGTTGGGTTAAAAAAATAATAATAAAAGAAAAAAGTCAATGTACGAGTTAGTAGTAGAAAGGTTCTTGTCAAGCTCTGGGTGTTGCCTGATGTGTTCACTCGGTCACCGGAATTTACAAGAAGGCCCAAAAGTTCACCGCTAGAAGCTGTTTTTATTTCAACAGTCAAAAAAAAATGTCAAACAGTCAAAAAACTCAAGGTTACAAAATCGATAAATTAATATTTAAATATTTCAGCTGAATACTAAACAGATTTACATGAAATGCAGCGTTTGATCTTTTGCCTCTTAGCACTGATTGTTTGATCAGTGCATCTTTACGCATAATCATCCCTAGTTACACTTTCTGCAGGAAGTTTGGAGCAGATGCAGACTTTCAGACTCCTCCGTGTCATTGGCCTAATGGAGATGCCATTCCCGTCCATTTATTCGCCTCATTTTAAAAACAGTTAACCTTTCCAGGGAAGAAGTCAATATTAAATCTCTTTCAAAAGTTCACTACTGAGCTACGACCACATGCTCGCTTCCCGATGAACATTCGACTGAGCGACGACTTCAGAAGGCAGGACGGGTGCAGGGGTTTGGTAATTGTGGCATAAATTATTTAACAGCCTCTCTGAGGACATCACGCAGGGCACATTTCTATGACAACCAGGTTCAAGCCTGCATGTGTGTGTGTCTATATATCCACGCCCACTTTTATTTCATGTCCACACGTTACTGTGAAAGGGCCCGGTGAGTAAGCAGCAGCAAAGCACAAACACTATACATAAAGCCTGCCTTATTAGATTACACAAAAGCAACATCTGCATTTCAGATGAGACAGCATCCCTACCCAAATCATTTTAGTTACAACTCCCATTCACAAACAAACTAAAAGGCTTATATGGGCAATATACAATAGATTATTCCTACCGGAGTGCCAGATACAGTAAGTTTTTTCTAGCTTCAGTGCAAAACTAATGAACCAGATATAAGTGACCTAAGCATGAAAAGAAAAGGAGTAAAGTAAAAAAAAACACTGACAAGAACACTCAGGGAATTCTGGTAGAAGTTTGAGGATAATGAGGAGCTAATGTCAGACAGTGCACGGATGACCGACACACATCTTTATAGATACATTATAGAGGCATAAAAATTATAAATGAATCACTGAGCGAATCACCTCTGACCCAAAGGAAAAGATATGCGTTTATACAGCCAAAGCGTGTGCTGATTTGTGGTATTAGAGGTTTTATTGGAGAAGCTCTGCTCCTGCTCTGTTTTTTTTTTAAAGCATCATCATCATAATTATTATTATTACAAAACCCATGTGTTATGCACATCAACATCATGTAAACATCTTCAGGCTCTTGTTCATGCATTGCATAAGTAACCCCAAGCCCACAGGCAGTGACTCTGTTTCTGAATCACGCTCAGACCTAAACACCTGACAGGACAAATAAGTGCAACAAGACAAAAGGTTTGTTTCCATTGACCTGGAAAAAAAAAAAAAAAAAAAAAGCACAGTAAAAACCCCTCAGCATCATTAATAGCTGCTTTGGCACTGGGAGATAGAGCCTGTCCTTCAGTAATCACTCACTCCTGTCAAGGCGTGGTGTTTAATGACAAGATAAACCACCTGACCAATCACACGACACGAGGAGCCACTCTGATTAAAATACAAGCACTGCCATGGAATAAATCACAGCCTGGATGCCATGGTGGAAAGCACATCTGGATGTACTGGATGCAGTGACAGTAACCGGCGGACTGTATACAGCGCTACCATTTGGTCTGTGGTAGCTTGTTTTTTTGTGACAGAACCAGATCAATAGATTACTGAGTAGGCCTACCTGCCCTTTTCGTTCCTCTGCACTTAAAAATCCATTTTGTGAAAAGGACAACGCTCCCACCCAGCACCACCTTCCTCCAGGACAGACTGGCATTTTAACCAATTTCACTAAAGAAACTTTCAGATTTTCACATAGAGTACTGTTTGAAAGTCTTGAGCCATCGCTAATTTCTACATATTAATTTAAATAGAATTAATTTATGTGGAATTAATTAAAGAAACAGGAAAAAAAATTTACTGTGAAAACTGCAAAGTGCCTAAAGATACAGGTTAAAAATTGTTTATATAACAACCTCAGCAGCAACCTCATTTCCCCTTTCGTCTGTTCCAACCACTCAGCATTCAGCATACAAATACCAATCACCAGTCGAATCATCAGCCTAATCATCCGTCATCATCTGCACCTGTTTCTCACTGTTACATGACTTACATTAGATGATTTATTTATGCTTGAGTGATTCATACAGTAGGTCACCGCATTGAGCCGCCAGAGGTCGACATGTCTGACACTGAGCCAACTTTGGACGAGGTCCGGACAGCCGTCCGAACTCTGAAAACTGGCAAAGCACCAGGGCAGGACCAGGTCACGGCCGAAGCGATCAAGGCTAGCGGGGATCTATTACTCCACCGACTGCTCCTGCTCATTCGAAACATCTGGTGCATGGAACAAATACCACGAGCATGGAAGAAGGCCACAATTGTGCCCATACATAAAAAAGGCGACAGCCGAGACTGCAAGAATTATCGAGGCATAAGCTTGCTGTCCATCGTTGGAAAGATCTTCATGAAAATCATCCAATCACGGCTGGAGCGATATCGCGAACAGACAAGCCGGGAGGAGCAAGCTGGATTCAGGCCAAACCGTGGTTGCAGTGACCAGATCTTTACTCTCCGTCAACTGATGGAGGAAAGAATCAGATGGGGGAAAAGGGCAGTCATCGTCTTCATCGACTTTCGATCTGCCTTTGACTGCGTCCACTGGTCAGCACTGTGGAAGGCACTGGAGACCGAGCATGTACCTCCGAAAGTCATCAAGCTCCTTCAGGAAAGCTATGCCGGGTCCTCCAGTCAAGTACGCATCCGAAACAAACTATCGGAAGAGTTTTACCATCAGAACTGGAGTCCGTCAGGGAGATGTCGCCTCCCCTCTGCTCTTCAATATTGTCACCGACGCCATCATGAGAAAAGTCTTCGAAGGCAGACAAGGAATCCAGTACGGTGAGGATGGCTTTCTGACTGATCTCATGTTCGCAGACGATAGTGGCATCCTGGCAGGTGACGACGCGGCGGCCACGGACATTCTCTACAACATCGCCAACGTCGCCCAATCATATGGATTGAAAATTAACACGGACAAAACGAAAGTGCTGACAACGGATGGGTCGCTGGCCAACGTGCAATTCGATGGTGTGCAGATTGAGCAGGTCCAACAATTCAAATACCTCGGGTCGCTAGTCCAGGAGAAGAAAGTGGCTTCTACAGCAGAGGTCCACAGTCGAATTGGTCAAGCTACCACGGCATTTGCTTCTCTGAAGTGGTGTCTGTGGAAGCAAACCAACATAACCAACAAGACCAAGATCCGACTCTTTAGGACTCTGATTCTGCCAATTGCCCTCTATGGATCAGAGACATGGACACTACTCAAACAAGACCTCAACAAACTTGAAGTCTTCCAAATGCGATGCTTCGGCAAATCCTACACATCTCACTCCGTGACCGCATTCGAAATGAGGAAATTCGTCGCCGATGTGAGCAACAGCCGACAATCGAGGAACAAATCCAGCAACGACGACTACGATGGTTTGGCCACGTCTGCAGAATGGACGGCAGCCGTTTACCACACAAACTCCTCTGGTGTGATCGGCCCACCCTGTGGAGAATCCAAAGAACGGCGCCAAAGAAAACGTGGCTCAAGCAGGTCGAAGGTGACATCAGAAACCACAGACTCAACCTCGATGAGGCCAGAACTACAGCCATGGATCGCCTTGCATGGAGGTGCCTGCAGGAAGAAATCCGACAACCATTGGCACCCACAGCAGCGTACGGCCTTAGGACCAGGTCCAGACCAAACGCCAGCTAGGGACCTAAGAAGGTCACCGTGTGGCTTAACAACCAAAAAACATTCCTCTGAAACTGGTCAGGTACAGGAACTAGACTGAAAACGAGAGCCATTCAGTAAGTCATTCAGGAAGCCTGGAGAACAATTCCTCAAGGTTAGTTTAAAAAATATAAGAAAGTCTGGCCCTTTTAATGCAAAATATGAACAAATGAGGGGTGGTGCAAAGCTTTTGTACATAACTGAAGGACAGGAAGCTTTTAATGACATAACCTCAACACAAAGTCTTACTTCTCTTTTTAGCTGATTTTCAATGGTTTTCCGTAGTTGTTTAATTGTAAATCAGCCTTTTCATGTTTTCCCATCTAAAACAATCTATGCACTCAAAAAGATATGAAACATGCCCAAGCGTTTTAAGCATTTGAAAAGGCATACACAAAAAAGCCACTGACGTATTCAGGGAATTATCTTGTCTGCAGTTAGGCTCCGCCCATGAAAAACAGTCACTGTGTTTACTAAGACCAAAAGGGGGGTATATTCCCTATTACTTCTTGATTCTTTCTCCAAATCTTGGCAGGATATTCTAATGTACCTCATACACACTTTGTGTGCTTATGCTTCTCATGTCTTTGCTTGCAAAAATCATTTGCCATAAATCAAGAGGGCACAATAGAACCCTGTCAAAAGTCATTATCTGTCCTTCCTCTTCAACTCTTCCATCTTGAAAGTATTCTCAGGCTAAGCAAGGGGGTGCAGCAAGGGTCTCTCATTTAGGCTTTTGTGTAAACTTACTCTTAGTTTAGATTATGAAGATCAATAATAATTATATGGGCACTAAACAAGTCCTTCAAGATAAGTTCTTCAAAATGAAAATGAATGCAACAATGACTCGTTATGGTACAGCCACAATTCCAAAAATTATGCCCAGTGTTGTGTAGTTTCCCCTTGTGGCACAGGGGGGGATTGGGGGGTGGCCCTGGCCCCTTGCTGAATAACTCCACGAGACCTCATTACCGGGATCCTTAGGATGCTGTGGTGCACTGGGTCTTCTGGGCCCTTTCTATTGCGGACAGCATTGACTTTTTTCCCCAGTTTGCCCTGGTTATCAGTTTACTGATATATAATTGCTGATCAATGTTATTCAGTTCACCTGAATTTAAAATACAAAGCTGTGTCTGAGGGTTTTATTAAATATAGAAGATATTCGCTGATCAGCTTGTATATATGGCAAGCACATTCCCCTGCTTTAGGAAGACAACAGCAAACAGCCTGATTTTTTTGGGATCACAGCACTCTAGCCCAAGGGCATGAAACTGTACACTTCCCTTTCCTTTTTTTCCTGCGGTAATCTTCTGGACAGCTCTGCTGCTCCGGTCTCTTGATCTGCCACTTTCCATCATGCTCATGGGTGGGGAAAAAAAAGAAAAAGCCAAGACAGATATAATACTGGGATGGTAGAACACCTCTAGAACCATAAGAAAGAAGGATATAAACTACAAGCTGCATAACAAAGCCACAGCAACAAAGAAGGAGAAAACTGTATAGATGTACCATATATATCTATGGAATGGGAAAATGGTAAAAATAGAGTACGGACAAACCAATAGCAAAGGCAGCTTACAGAAATCAAAGGATATTAGAACTCTTTTAGTACTTTCTCTGGTAACTCAGGATCAGTCTACAAGCTTTAAAAGTGTTAAGGAAGGGTGGGTGTCAAGGAACTTGTTTAATCCAAATTTAGAGCCTCATCCTTCATGCTTGTTTTATTCGCCTTCACGTCTCAACAGGAGATATTTCAATGTGTATCTGCTTAAATCCTGATCACCATGTAGGGCTGAGTGACCCTCAATAAAAATTCTTTTAAAAAAGGGCAGATTCTCTGGATTCTCACATTTGGTGTGTCAACATCTCCGCTGGAAAATATAAAAGAACACAAAATCAGATGAAGCTGATGCGGAAATCTGACTGACAGCAAATTGATCTGACAGGGCTGAACAAAGTGATGAGAAAAACGCAAATCTTTTCAGATATGACATTCAGTTGTCAGCTGCCTCGCCTGTCAAAGAATCAAAACCATTCTACAAAAATTAGACTTCACGTCATCTTCCTGAGTTGGAATTGAATGGAATTAAATGGAAACTATTTTGATTCCTCAAGAAACACTTTTCAAATCACAAGAACACACCAGTTTGTGTTTGCAAGGAGTCATTTAGAAATAACACAAGGGGCGTCAAACCGGGATTCGTGATGGAATTTCTTGAATGAAGACGTAAAAAACATTGATTGACATTTACAGAAGACCTCAAGCACAGTACAGTGATGAGACTCTTAGCCTCAGTAAAACATACTAATGCTGCAAATATTTGAAAGAAGGTTGTATGTCCAAGATTGATGACCCTGGATCAGGTAGCACGGACCCCACTGCAGTTGTTCTCGTGAACAGTCAGCAAGTGGAATGCCTGATCCTTGAAAATTACCTAATAACTTGTCGCCAACCTGTGGAAGAGACCAATCTCTCTGGGGGAACTGTATACACAATCATTCATTAGCAACCCTTGCACATTATTGGAGCTCAGCTGGGGGTTCACATCCCTGTCAAGTCCTGAACTCACTCCAAGCCGTTTCCACATGTTTGGGTGAGTTCCTGGGAGGCCAGCGTTTAAGACGTGAAGCTGGCAGTCCTATCATGGCTATGGAACACTAAGCAAACTTTTTACCTTGATGGTATGCGAAGCACTAGTGAATCTCTGGGATTCGTGCATTAGTGTAGCATGTGTATTATTGTGATTATTAGTGTAATACAGTATATGGAGAAATAAATGGAATTTTTACTCTTATAACTGTGTTTTGTTATTCAAAACACAATAAAAAGTCAGGATTTGACTCTCTCAAAATAGATTGAATAAATACCAACATCTTTCCCTATTACAGCACGAACACACAGAGTCAAATCCCAAGCCGTGAAATCACATGAGCAATAAGTGTTATCGCTGAATTCTGACAGTCAACATGATGAACACAAATGGCCAAGTTTGAACAGTACTTACAGGTGATTTCCTGCGTGATCTGAAATGGAGAGCATGCACAAGTACGTTATAAAGGATACAACCGTAATGCTCCACTTTGAGTCCCGATGGCAAGTATTTTCTGGACTGGGTCGAAGGCCATGGAAGATGGCTGATAGGGGAAACCATGGCGGACAGTCTGATAGAGAGAAATCAGAGATGTTAACATGAAGATTAGCACACACACACACACACACACACACACAATTAAGAATGGGTTAATAAAGACAATGTAATAGAATTTTACAACAAGGTGTTGACAAAAAAAGTGTCATCTTTTTCTCTCTCCATGTTTGTTATCAGAGAGTAGATTCCTAATCGTGTTACATAAGTGGTCCTGTGTTCTCACTGCTGCACTGTTCCATTGCTGGAGTGTTGCAAGCTGAAGGCACTGGGCCACAAGCGCTGTCAAAACAGCAACGAAACACGGATGCATATTTTCACTCCATGGATCATGGGCCTGTATGGCTAATTTGGAATGGATAGTTTTTTTTTTATTATTCTTATAATACTTATCCCTCAATTGTGCACGAGAGAGAGAGAGAGAGAGAGAGAGAGAGAGAGAGAGAGAGAGAGTCAGAGGTGCGAGAAATCAATTTTGACAGACTGACATAATCTGCACAGAAAACATTGCGCCAGAGCCTGACTCTGGCTGCTGCTGGTGCTCACCACTGGTTCCACTCCGGTCCAACAAGAGAGCTTTATTTAGCTGTTTATTATTAGTATTATTAGTATTGTTTAAAATAGGCAGTCTTATAACTGTCTTATTGGACATCAATTGCACCCAGTGCAAAGACGCATTCCTGGTGTGCACAAAGCATCAAGCTGGGCAAATCCTATGTTTAAGCAACGGGCGCGCAATACACACAGAACCAAAGCCGTAGCTTCATACCGACCGTGCGTAAAGACTGCGATGCTCTCCTCGGCTACACTGTGTGTCCCCTCATAAAGAAAGAAAGAAAGAAAAAAAACCCTGTGCACATGAGCTGCTGTGTGGCTTTATACACTACAGGATTGAAACGGCAAGACAGACACGACGCGTCCGACATCTATCCAAAAACGTGCCAAATGATGGAGACCAGCAGAGAACTCCGGCTTCATGGGACCCTGCACTCATCAATCTCATGCGCGGGTGCGTGCGGCTGTGCCCACCTTGCAGAGCTGGAAGTGCTCGGACTGGAGGCTCTCCGGGAGGATGAAGTCGTTCTCTTTGGCCCCTGCATGCGGCGACGCCGAGGGCGACGAGACCGCCGTCAAGCCGTCCAGCACCTTGCGAATATTAAACTTCTTCATTCCGCTCCCGGTCAGGCTGCGTGAAGAGGAGGACGAGGCACCTGAGACGAGATCGCCGGTTTCAGGGGAAGCGATGAAGGAGGAGGGGAGTGGAAGCCGCTCTCGCTTTGCTTCGCGGTATCCCTGTTTAAATCGGACATGTTAGGGCGCGTTTTCTACCGTCTCCATGTCCATGTCTTTAGGTGACACGCTGACGTGGGATTTTTTTTTTGCTAATTGTTTAAAGGGCGGAAGCTGTGCTGGAAGCTTGGCCAAGTCGGCGTCCCGCTGCGTCTCCGGTTCTATGACACACACACACACACACACGCATTCGCGCGCGCGCCCGCTCTCACTCTCTCTCTCTCTCTATGTACGCTCAGCTCAGCTCGCTGAAACGGCTGCAGCGCCGCGACTGCGCACTGCGCGCGACACCCGGATGTTCGAGAGGAGAGGAAAGCTCGTGCCGCCGCCAGTGACCGCGAGTGACGCTGCGCGCTCGAGGCTTGCCTGTCGCGCAGATTTGAGCGAGTGGACCACGTGGACCCGGATCACGTGACAAACAATGTGCGGTTCAGCATCTTCACCTCAACTACTATGTAGGTGCAATTACAGGTCGTCAATCATTAAAAAAAAAAAAACTGCAAGATAATCATACTTCATCAGAAATTACTAAGATAAAAAAAGTAGAATGTATATTAGACATCCATCTCTCTACAGTATCTAGGAAACTTTATAGGCCACCTAGGAACTGTGGAGGCCAATGGTGACCATTGTATTTATTTCTATTTTCACAACCATGGCAGGACCTCCGGTCAACGTTCACACACTATGGGCAATTCGGAAACGACAATTAGCCTAACCTGCATGTCTTTGTCCCACCAAGCATGGAAAGAACATGCAACGTCCATGCACACAGACCCTGAGGCAGGAAACGAACCTGGACCCTGGAGGTTCAAGGCGACAGTGCTAACCGCTACACCACTGTGCCACTCTCTCACTATATACTGCATATATTCATTCATTTCATTCTTTCTCTCTCTCTCTCTCTCCGTTTCATTCTATACCACTTAATCCTATATACAAGGTTCCAGGGTGCCTGGAGTCTATCCCAAGAGACACCCTGGACTGGGTGCCAATCCATCAAAGGGCACACACATACATTCACACACTACGGGCAATGTCTTTGGACTGTGGGTGGAAACAGTACCCGGAGGAAACCCACCAAGCTCGGGGAGAACATGCAAATTCCATGCACACAGAGGCAGTGCTAAACACTAAGCCACCATGCTTATATACAGTATATATATATGTGTGTGTGGGTGTGTGTGTGTGTGTGTGTGTAAAGTGAATGAAATGGATATGTGCACATATCGATGAATGAAGATAAACATTAGTGGATAGACTACAGAAAATTGACATGTGCAATGAGTTATAGCCACTGAAAGTGACAGCAGTGCAAAACTGTATGGTGCAAGACTGAGGTAGGGTAAGTCAATGCAGATAAGAATACATAATGAGTAGATGAATACTCATTTGTGAACAGTGTCAACTCAATGTGAATAGTGAGTATGTTATAATGGAGAAAAGCATGCCAAACTGAGGATGAGCTGTGGTTGAGGGACCATCTGACCAAGAATTCCAATCATGTCCCCACTGTGAAGTTAAAGCAGTGTATGTCCCTGGGAACAAATGATTTGCTGAGTCTGATAGTAGAGCAGCTCTGTGATAGCAGCCTGCCACTGAACAATGTTTTTTCTGCTTGTCAAAAGGTCCATAAAGAGGGTAACTGGTGTTGGACAGGCTGAACAGCATGTTGTTCAAAGTCGTCATTTCCCGCACCAGTCCAGCTTAAAGCCTACCACAGATTCTGCTCTCCTGACCACCTGTGCTGTACTGTATAAGCATTATGTAAGCAAAGTGAAAGCACCACCACTGGACTCTGGAGCAACGGAAACATGTTCTCCAGAGTGATGGATCACTCTTCACTATCTGGCAGCATGACGGATGAATCTTAAAATCGGAGGATGGCAAGAGAATTCTTCATGCCAAAGTGCAGAACACCAATAGTAAAGTGTGATGCAGGACAAAGAATGGTCTTGGGGCTGATTTTAAGGTTTGGGTTCCATGAAATATACAAAAGTATTTAAATTACTGTTCATTATTGAATTTAGGTGTTTCCATTATTTAGGCCCCTTATACCCAGTGAAAAGCAATCTTAATGCTTCAGCATATCAAGACATCTAGGGAAATGCTATAATTCCAACTTTGTGGCAACAGTTTGGGGAAGGCCATTTTATATTCCAACATGACCATGCCCCAGTGCACAAAGCAAGGACTAGGTTTGAGTGGAAGAACTTTACTGGCATGGACAGTGCCATGACTTCAACCCCATTGAGCACCTTTGGAATAATATGGGACAGAGATTGCGAGCCAGACTTTCTCATCCAACATCAGTGTCTGACCTCATAAATACTCTACAGAATGAATGGGCATGAATTCTCACAAAAACACTCCAAAATTTTATGGACAGTCTTCCAAGAAGAGTGGAAACTGTTATAGCTGCAAAAGAGGGACCAACTCCATATTGGAGTATATGCAGTTAGATACAATGAGTAGACCTCCCCCCCGCTCCAGAATGACATGTCTCTATCCACAAAGCAAATTCTAAGCTTTGGTGTGTTGTAGCTCCACAGGGTCCTGACTTTGACCCTTTGAACACCTTTGTGTAGAAAAGTTGTCATTATTTTTCTGACAGTATACTAACTATTGACGGATTTATGCTTGTGTACACAATGCACATATAATGTTATCGCTTGATGCTAATATTTTTAAAATCCTTTGATGTAGTGCTATTGCAAGGAATGAATTATAAAATGTTGGTGCTGTTTTATTTAATCTGTTCAAAAAGAGGTTGAAAAAGAGGTCTCAGCTTTATTGGGTAGTCAGTCTTTATTTGATTAAATTTGGGTACTCTGATTCCTCGCACACTAAACACATCATACTGCCAATATTGACTGCTTTCATTTCCTTATCAGGAGCACGGAGAGGTGGAGAGGCCCTTATAAGGTAAAGCCCTCTTCATTTACATACGAGGCACTGACCAATCGCTCACTCACCCACGCACGCATAAACACACATCCACACACTTATGCCTGAGAAGCTGCAGACACCAACATCAGAGATTTAATGTAACATTTATCTACTGTTGCATTTCCTTCCAATTCAGGGCTTCATTGCTTCATTGCTCGGCTAGACTCATCCCGGGCGTAGGGGTCGCCTTTAGCCGGCTCCAGACTAAAGACCTGCTTGTTGATGGCAGACTAAATTGTTCTCCACAAGGGGGGCAAAGTTCAACACAGCGTAACCATAGCAAAGCATATCCTGAAGGTCACGCGCTGTGTCCACAGCCTGCAGTCACAAGCAGGCTAACACCAGGGCTTAACACAACCTGATTACTCAGACATCATTTTTATCCCGTGTTATTTTAAAAGGCTGTACAGCCTCCCCCCAGAGACAAACATGTCATAAACATAAACGTCCATGTGCAGTCTTAATCTAACTCCTTCCTATTTAGCGTTAACCAGGCAGCTTTTCATGCAGAAGATGAAACAGGTACGCCGCTCCTTTCAAATGAGACCACTGCAAGACATGCCATGTCACAATTGTGCAGCGGATGACCTCCAGCAAAAAATGAATAATTCAAGAGTATAATTGAAAATGCAAATGTATGGTCTTTGATTGAAACCTGGGATATAATTTGGGTGACAGGTATAAAGTGAGTTTAACAATAAAGCATTATGTTGAGCCTTGTTAGGTAGTAATCCCACCAGCGAGACAGAAAGACCCATAGCCTTTAAAGAACGTCTCACCCACTCATACATTCACACGTTCACGTTCTCTCTCTTTTGTTAATTGAAATAAAGGCTTATGTAAATTCCGACACAAAAAAAAAAACATATGTCAAGGTTAAAGCCCCTGAACTGACAAGTACTGAAATGACTGACAGAAAAGCAGTGATGTCTGATTGTTCTGGTGAAAAGGCGAGGATACCACAGAGACAGTTTTTTCCCTTTGAACAGATATTTTATTGACAGCCTCTGAAATGTGAGAGAAACAAATGATACCAAATAGCAAACATAAAATGTCTACACAACCCAAAACCTTCAAGTGTAAAATAAATAGAAAATACTTACCATCACCCAGTCGCATAAATATACACACCCATTTATAAGGCGGCATGTGACTCTGTGAGTATTTACCGATCACATTCAAAGTTATGTTCAAGAGTAAATATTATAAACCTTTTATTAATTAGGTAATTCAACTGTTTACTCACCATCGTTGTCTATATACTGTAGGCCTGGAGCCTATCCCAGGAGACTTAGGACATGAGGACAGGGTGCCAATCCATCGCAGGGCACACACACATATACATTCACACACTACGGGCAATTTGTGGACGGCAAATGCATGTCCTACAATCTCCATGAACACAGAGACAGGAATCGCTGACTGGGAATCGATCTCGGACCCTGGAAGTGCAAGGTGACAGTGCTAACTACTACACCACTGTGCCGCCTTGTTTCTGTCCTTTATTTAATCTTCTTGGGGCATGCTGACGGACATCATCAAAAAGTGTAGAAAGTGAAGCACCATATTGAAGAATATTTCACAAAAGGACGAAAAGACTACATTCACATTTACAAACCAAATTATTGTGATATTTTTTTTGTCAAATAGGATTTGCATGTCATGACATTTAGTATGTTTATAATTACGAGTGACTTTTCTTTGATTCTTTTATCTTACCAGAGAGACTGCCTATGTCCTACAACCACATTAAGCCACAGAACGATCCGGCAAGTACTGGCCAATTCGCATGTCTGAGCTACGAGATAGGGCGGCTAAATCACCTCCAAACCATGTGGTTAAATGGCACACCAAACCCAGAGTAAAGCATGGTGGTGGCAGAATAATACTTGCTTGTGTTCATCTGGGACTAGGGCTCTAGTCAAAGTAGAGGGAGTCATGGAGATCTACAAATACCATCATACAATATTTTGGCACAAAATCTGTAAGTCTGTCAGACAGCTATAGGATAGCAACTCAAAGCAGAAATCCAAGACAACAAACAAACAGCTTCTGAAAATGATCCCCGGATCAGTCAGAGCAGAGAATCCTCTCAAAAAGCATGAATAAAATGACAAATGGTGTATTCTAACTTGCACATGGATAGCAATACTTTTGGTCACAATTTCAGTTTAAATATATGATCTGTTTTTTACATATTTCCTTTAGCTATGTAAAGTCACTATGGGCCTTTAATCTCCAGGTTCGATTCCCAGGCAATGCTGCGAACTCACCAAGCACTGCCACTGGATTCAGGGCATCCATTGCAATGGGCCCAGGCCAGGTAGAATGGGATAGTTTCATCAGGAAGGGGATTCGGTATAAAACCTGTGCCAAGTTGGGTCAGATGATTGGCTGTGGCAACCCCTTAACTGGAACAGTCAAAAGAACAACAATAATCTAAAAATGCCTCAATGGAAGGGCAGAGGTGAAGTCTCAATACTCTCACCTGATGTGACCTTCACCAAGATGCTTTTTTTTTTTTTGTCATAGTCTGTACATTTGACTTCATAATTACATTCTTGTAATTACAGTGTTGTTCCTTTCGCTCGCCCATTAAGGGATTGACACATCACACCATCTGAACTGTACACTCAATTTGGCACAAGTTTTTACATCCGATGCCCTTCTTGAAGCAACCCTCATATTCTATCTAGATTAGGAACTGGCACTGGCTGGTTATTGAATCCAGGCCTTCCAGATCCCAGATGAGAAGCCAAAGAAGAAAAATCTATTGGGTGCCAAAAAGTAGTCTGCTTTTATAGACATCAGTGTGTAATATGTTCTGGAGCTCCAATCATGAGTGGTTGATTGGGTATTTTGGGCTTTACTTGTTTTATGAAGTATTAGCTGATATAAAGTGTATTTTTATTGTGTATTAACTTCTATGACAGAAGTATAAAATCAGAATGCAGAATGCATGTACTGAAACACAACAGGACTTGGCTCATGTGTCTTCATTGTGTTTGATTATCCCATAGGATAGCTGTCAATCAGTCAGTCTGTTAGAAGTGACAGTCCATGTTGCCCTGCGGTGTCTGAGGAACACACACACACACACACACACACACACACACACACACACACACACACACACACACACACACACACACACACTAGTACAAGGTCACAGCATGCAGTTTTCCTGTCAAACATGGAGTCAATCACTATGAGCAAGAACACAGGAGGCTGCAGACACCAGAAAAAAAGAGGAACACAATATATTTTTATATTTTTAAAAGCTACTGTATGAACAGAGGGTGAATATTATAAACAAAATCTTCAACATATCATGCGAACTAACAAATGTATAGATTCTCCCAATATGTAATCAAATAAATAAAGACCTGGATGAATGTACTGACTGAAATATTATAAGCATTGAAGCACCTGAGAGATTGAAGTTACCTGAGGCATTGTTTTTGACTGGAAATAGAGCTCAAAAGTTGGCTAAATTGCCAAACATCATTGTAGATTACAGTTATAAAGTGATAGTATTGTTGGAAAGCTACCACAGGGTTGTTTTTAACTGTTCTCAAATGGTGTATCCATATAAGGTTGTCTTTTTTGGGGTAGAACAATTGTACAACATACAGCTGTAATAGAAGAAAATCGTGAGAATTTAATGCACATTTCTTTTATTTAGTTAAAAAAAAAAAAACACACACACACACAGAATAAAAATTATACACACAGAACACCTAATATTTGGTTAAACATCCCATTAGCAGACGCTGTTGGTCCCCATTAACAAGCTTCTGGCAGAATTCTGGTTGGATATTTGTCCATTCCTCTTGGCAAAATTGTTAATGTTCAATTAATCGTGCAAGACCTCACTCTTAAGCACAGTCCATACATTTTTGATAGAGTCCTGACTCCAAAAGCTTAAAGTTATCCTGCTTCATCTATTCCACAATCAGCTTTGGTGTGTGTTTGGGGGTCATTGTCCTGTTGAAGCATTGAATAGTGTCCAAGTTTTAACCATCTGGATGCTGATTCAGGTTATTTTATCTGCAGTTTAACTGGCAGCCCCAAAGTTTAATTCTACCAACATGATTAACAGCTGCTAGTGGTCTTGTCTTACCTTTACTCCTCCAAACATACCTCTGATCAAAACAATCCTCCAGTTGGTTTTACTTCAATTTTTACAAACGTTACTCGAGCTTGAAGGTGTTGATTTTGGAACAGGATCTACTTTCACAAGTGGCAGCCTTTCAGTCCATGGTGATGTAAAACTGGCTTGACTGCTGTCCCTGGCAGGACACTGGTGTCCCAGCAACTTCCAGTTCATGGCAGGTCTGTGCCTGGGTGGTTCCTGACCTTCTGAACCCACTTCCTCTCAGTTGAGGGTGACCAGTTGGGGCTTCTTGTAGACTATGTAAAACTGTCTGAACTGATCTTAGAATCTACAATTATTTAGACATGCATATTAGAATCAGAATCATTTTATCCACCAAGTACACGGGAATGTAACTTGGCAGATCAGCACAAATATTAAAGTCATATGCAAATAAGGTTTTTGTTTCTTTGTTTCTTCATCATATATATACATCATATAATTCCTTTTTGATTATAAATGATTTGGGTGTTAGGGCGATAAAGTTTCAGCTAATACGATATACTTATTGCTGCCTGTGTAACTGTGATGTTCTTACCAATACTTCTTCTTATGCAGTCATAACTTCATGAAATAAATAGTAAGGATAATTCAAAAGCAGCTGATTGCGGATGTTGTTACAACAGTACGAGATATGAAACTAGGGCATAATTCTAACATCATTGTAAACAAAATAAATTGAAATTGTTAGCCTGTAGTTCTAGTGTAATTATCTTTTGATCTGTAAAATGTTAAATATTTACAAACAAGCAAAACAGTTTTTTCTTTATATATACATTTAATGTTTTATCATCATTAACCCCGCCAACAAAAACAAAAAAGCACAAAGACTATTATGTATTATGATAAACTGTATGATAACTGTAGTGCTAGCGGTATAAAGGAGGGCAGATGCATTTTTTGTTGTTGTTGCTCTTTTAATTTGATAGGATTGTAGCTTGATGAAGATTGTAAGAAATCAATTTTAAATATTGGGATTATTCCCATGTTACGTATAACATACTGTAGAATGTAGAAGCCATGAAGAAACTGATAGACGGAAAGCAGGTGTGGAGTGAAAGCAAGTGGTTAAAACATTGGCATGGACAAAAAGATGGTTTACTCATGTCTGCAGTATATTAAACTCTTGGACAAAATTCTTCTTAAAAATTAGTCAGTAACAGTGTTTGCTCCATCATATAAGACTAATAAAAGAAACTACTGTATTAAAAAAAGGAAACAAATTGTAGCAAATTGTAATAAGATTTACTGTATGTGAACTGTACACTTGGAACTTCATGGCCTCCGCCCTTGAGCTGGACCCGATTAGATGTGGAGATGAGCAGTAGGATTTCTCTCTAAGATCTAGGAATCCTCAGGTTGTAGAGGCTCATGATGCTGCCCTCCAGCAGGGCAGTTGTTTTTGCCATTAAGCCAAAACACTTTGCAGGATCAATAGATATCTGACAAGATGGTTTAGGGATGAGAGGAAGCGTCTTGGTCAACCCGGCTGATGAATTAGTTCATTCAGGTGGGAAATCTGGTGCTCAGAATGGTTTTGGTTTAAATTGATGTCGTTTTATATATATACAGTTCTGCACCATGTGTCATGAAAGCTAGCTGGCTAAGAAAGTACTTAATGTAGACCACTTATCTACTTAACCCAACATATATGTCTTTCTCTGGTACTTGCAAATTACACACACACACATATAATATATATATATATATATATATATATATATATATATATATATATATATATATATATATATATATATATATATATATATATATATATATATACCCACACACACACACTCAAGCTGAGGTTGCATTGTTGTCCAGGCAGGTGGCAGGTGTAGACCCATTCTGTTTGCAACAGAGGCAAGCACATGTAAACAAACCAGGAAATTGATGAAAGGATGAATGAATGAAATGAATAACTCCCCAGGCATGATGCAGCCGCAATTAAATCTATTCACTCTCTCCCTCTCGTATAGCTCGTGTCCGTGACAACCGGTGACGCAATGTTACCAACGATGACGTCCTCTCTACCGGAGACGCACTACATTATTAAACAAGGCGTGATGTGTTAAAAAAACAGCATGAGCGTTCCGACAGAAACGACATGTTACGTTTATGTGTGGCCTGACCTCAGCTTAGCCGATTAGATCTCTCATATGGTTGACAGACTGCATTCACACAAGCACACAGACACACACAGTACACGCACACATGACCTTATACCATTTCAGGAGAGATCTCTCCTGAGCACACCTTTTCAAATGACTCAGTCCTCACTGTCATAGTTAAAACAAGTCCAACTCAAATGTCAGACACGTAGATACAAGTGAATGTTCTCACTTCATGATGTAATGGGGTGAGAGGGAAAAAAATGCTTTGAATGTAAAAACCTTTTATTGCTTATAGGCAGCTCAGTAATCAGAGGCTTAAAGCTCTCCTTGATGACTCAAGTGTGGGATGCAAGTGCAATTTCTTGTGCATATTTCTTTCTCATAAAGCATCCAAATTGCACCTCTTTACAGTAAATAAAGGAGAGGACTTGGAGTGGAGTGTATTTACGGGCTGCCTGGTACATGGTGATTGCAGTGAGATGTAGCACACACCCACAAGTGCAACGACAGCCACTTCGCTGCAGAGGACACAATCTGACACAGTCATGCATCGTCCAGATCATTGTGTCGTAGTGTTTAGTAATCCAAAATCCAGGGTTGGGGGTTCAAATCTTGCCCCTCTGGTCTGTCTGCATTGACTGGTTTGCTCCTACAGCCCATAAGCTTTTCTTATATTATGCATTTAACCAGACAGCTAAGAAGGTGCTCAGTGGTCTAATTTAGGACAACAATCAAATAAAAAAACATCAAATGCTCAAAGAAACACCACTATTTAATTGCAAAATTGATTTGTAACCCCTGTTAACCTCCTGTTCAAATGCAAACACTAACAATTAATGACGATAAATGTCATTGTGTTTGTCAGGACTAGACCACTCCATCATTTCCAGTTATTCGCGGCATCTTCAGCTTCATCCCATGCAATGTCCAGGATCTTCAAATCATTGATGAAGGTGTGTCTCCACAGGCATCCCAGGCAATGTTTTAATCCTGGCGGTATCTCATAGCCACTTTGGAGATTTGATGGCCCTCCACTCAGAGACCGTGACTAGTGAGGCGTAGTCTCCTTTGGGCAACTGCAATATGGAGGCTATACATGTCACTTCTCCAGAGCAATTCCTGATCTTCAATTTAACAGTAACACATTGATCTTCTTGATAGTGGCCGCTGTCATTTGCCAGGTTTCGCTTGCATAGATAGAGTTGGAGATTACAATGGAGACGAAGAGGTGCAGTTTGATCTTGAGGCTGCTTGTCAACAACGACTAGATGTTTTGCATCTTGTGGAAAACAGCTGATATTCCAATTCGACATTTGATGCTGGTCTCTACATTACGGTCTCGTCAAGCCTGGATGAAAAAGGAGGAGGGTTGGGCGTTGGGTTAGCGACCCAGCCCCATAAAATCTAAATCGCTACAGAAACTATAAGAAAATCCTCAGCCATCAACACTATGTAAAAAAAAATTATTCATCCGGTCAGACCACCTTCCTTCATTGCTCCATGGTCCAGGTCTGATGTTCACAAGCCCATGTTAGGAGCTTTCAGAGGTGGTCAGAGGTCAGCACCCTAACCAGTCTACAGCTACGCAGCCCATTGACCCAAGAACCAACATTTGACTTGGTCACCAGTTGTCCTTCCTTGGATCACTTTTGGTAGGTACTAACAACTGTTATCAGGAATGACCTTACAAGAACTGCTCTTTTGATGCTGATTTGACCCAGTTGTCTAGACATCACAATTAGTCATTTGTCAAAGTTGCTCAGATCCTTACGCTTGCCCATTTTTCCTACTTCCATCACATCAACTGCAAGAACTGAGTGCCTAATAAATCCAACCCCATGACAGGTGAAATGTGTATGTTCGTGTGTTACAACCTTTAGCCCAGTCACCAAAGCACTTACCATAATGCTGACAGGGAGGCAGATGTCAATATGGGATGATTAGTGCTCACCATAACCCTCCTAAACATTAAGATTGACGGTCTCTGGGTCTCCTCCAAGTTCTCCCAGCTACTGATTGATGTGCTTTAAGAAGGAATACAGCAGTGATTTGAACTAATGCCCCTAAATTCCTTGGTGCAGCAATTCTTCTTCCATAGATTCTTACAATCTAGACAAGCGATTAGGACATTTTGAAACAGGGTACACCATGGCAATGTCTTCCTTGATGAAATGTCACAAAGAACTGATTCTGATCATATTAAAATATTAATTGTACTATTTAAAGTAAAATATAATCTGCATGTGTCTTCACTGTCCGCATCTGAAGGTATGAATTAGACATACTGTCCCTATGGTCATACTGTATCTGGTTACATTGTTGCTTTGAAACTACAGCAGTGTTAATATTATTCATTCATGTTTGGAAGTCATTTTTCTTACAAAGCCAGTGAATAACCTTTCAGTAAGTGTTCGGGACTCAGTCACAGTCTAGGCTGAAACCCTATTTATTTAGCCAAGCCTTTGGGGAATAGATTTGCCTTAGGTCAAGGTGCAGATCTGGGGACTCATGGACGTAGACTATTATGGTGAACTGGTACTGTCTTCCCCACTCTCATTGATCACTCAGGCTTGTAGTTTAGAGCTGAAAGTTTTGTATCTGAGCCTTCAATAACAAACTGGACTCAATATGAACTTAAACACTCTCCTGTTATACTGAACTTCCAGCCTCCTAACACACAGTATGACTGCAGATCAATCCCTGCTATCTGTTTCACCCAAATGAGGATGGGTTCCCTGTTGAGTCTGGTTCCTTTCATGATTTCCTCCTATTGCCATCTCAGGGATCTTTTCCTTGACACTGTCGCCCTCGGTTTGCTCATCTGGACAATTTGATAATTATAATTTATACATATTTCCTCACATATTTCAAACTCATTTCCATAATTCTCTTTGATTTTTTTATGTAATACTTTATACAGTATGTAAAACTCAATAGAATTTTTGTATGAAGGCTTGGATTACATCAAGACCAACCTGCAACGGGGAGGGAGCTATAGTGCAGCACCAGGTAACTACTCAAGCCCATCAGTACATACTGTAACACCCATTCAGACAGTTTCTCCCTCCATCTGTCTACCTGACAGAGATGTTCCTTGTGTCTTTTGTTATTTGCACTGGCCATAGAACATCTCTCCATGACTTCATCTTGCTTTTATATTACTGTAATGCAGAAATGGTCAAGAGTAGCCTTTATTCCATAGTCTTTTAATAAAGATTTTAATAAACTTTACCTGGAATTCTCCTTTAATAATTAGGGGAAAACAGGTAGTATGCATGAAAGTTAGAATAAAGACCTCATCATTTTAAGTTAAAATCTCATTAATTACACAATTAAACTGCTTGTCTGGAAAGACCCTGTTGCTTGATTAAATTAAAGCTAAAGCTTAACTTTTTCTTAAGTTTCTCTAATATCTAGATCACAATCATGCAGCCATACCTCCACCCACAGGCACACACTACTACAGGCATGCACAATTGCCTTCAACACAACCAATGTTCCACTGCATGCACAGACATACACAACGACCTAAACACAAACTCGCAATTCATATGCACAGTAAAAGTAAATATGAAAAAAATCCCACCCTCAAGGTTTTTCTTTCTTTTTTTTTTTAAGCCCTGAATTTTAATAATATCCGAAGCGGAGGGTGACTCATCGTCTCCAGACACTATAATCACATGGTCTGTTAAAAATAAAATCTTATATTAAATCCTATTCAAATGAACAACTTCCTCCCACTGAAGAAGATTATGGTTACGCTCCGTATGCATCTAAAGAAGTTAATTAATGTAAGGACGTTCTCTAAGATATGTTCGGACAGGTCTTGTGTTGTCCAGCATGGAGATTTATTGTGTTCTTGTCAGTGTTTTGTATCTACTCGAAAGGGTTCGATTATTCCTTCTGAGGCTCTGCTTCTTTCTTCTGAGACATTTCTCCCAGCTTCCAGACCTGAATCACCTCTCGAGTCTGATCAAACTTCCGGAGCAGCTCGGCTCTCTCCTCCTATGACAATCAACGAGGTATTGAGTGTCAGAGCTTGATCTTACTACATGACCTCTTGTAACATGGCTATGTCTTACTTTTATTCTTTCAAACAGCTCTTGTTGTTCCCTTATAAGCTGCTTGGTCTGCTCTTGCTCTTGCCTCCGGTGATCCAGCACGGTCTCTCGGTACAGCCGAAAGCTCTGGATCTTCTCCAATCGCTCCCTCTGCTGTTCCTGCTCCAACACTGCATCCTTTAATTGCTCAGGCCTGCCAGTCCTCCTGCACACAGAGGAAGAGAGAGAGAGAGAGAGAGAGAGAAAGGCAAGCGGTAAACTCATGGTTTCACTGACGTTCTTTTCACTGGAACAGAAGCTGTTCTTTTCATTGCTTTGAGCGGGCCAAAATAAAGTATTTCACAGGACTATGGAACCTCCTGTGAAAAGTGTACCTGATAAAAGGTGTGAGGTCCAACTTGTAGTCTTCTTCAAGCATGCTCATTTTTTGCAGGTACTCCTGACGGGTTTGAAAAGCCTTCGCACCGACAACAACATACCACCAAAGAGGACACACAGTTCAACACTGCACACTAGTACACACTTGTGAATGTGTGTGCATACACTATTTGTTCAATATATCTGCATGCATTAGTTTGGTGTGCGTGTACGTGTGTGTGTGTATGTCCACAGACCTTAAGTGCTCTCCCAGGCTCTGCAGATTCCCAGGCCAGTTTCGTTGCCATAATTTGCTCCATTCTCTCTGTGTCCTTTCTAACCTCGATCTGTTCCGCCTCTGACTGATCACTGACCACACGCAGCGTCCAGTGGGGCTTACTCTCATCCAAACACTACACGAAAACACACAGACCATCCTTACACATCTGTTCACAATCTACACCCCTTTCTACAAAGTAAACGATGGAAAAATGATCATCCTTGACTCTTCTTCGTTTTTAAAAGCCCTGAATCATAATAATATCCGAAGCGCAGAGGGTGACTCACTGTCTGGAGACACTCTATAATCACACGTTCTGTTAAAAATAAAATCCATATATGAAACGAACGACTACTTCCCACTAAAGGAGAACATCTTAGTGGTAGATCACACCTCTCCAAGCAGCTCCATATGTACTGTACTCTAGAAGTAAATGAGCATTCAAAAGTCAACCAAGATAGGATTTACCTTTTGTATCCTGGTCTAACTAACACATATAGGAAAGCAAAGGTTTTGAGATCAAATCTAAAACACACACGCAGATACACATTCAGACTCGTTGGACCTACCTGGGATGTGGGTTTGTCTTTGTCTTTTTCTTTCTCCTTGCTCTTGGTCTCCTTGGCAGCTTTGGGTGTCGATTGTTTCTGTGCCTCGCCGTTGGATTGTTCTATGTTAGCAGGCGATTCGTTGGTCAGATGTTTGAACACTGGACACATTACATGGGAATATTTTAAGCAGTGTTATGTTAAATATTGGGACTACTGTAGCAATATGCATATTACATATAAATACATACGTCATGGTTGTACAGTGTTTAATGATGTTTAAATACAGGGTTATTTGCATTTATAAGTGACACAATTTAATAAATTGTTTGCATATCACACATGCCATCTGTTATGATTTTTTTTGTATCATCTGCTAATCGTTCTCTAAGCAGAATTTCATATGAATGGAGATTGATGCGCATGCTAGATGGCAGTGTTGCTCCATTCAGGGCCTGATCTTACCCACACTATCCTAAACAAACTGTCTATGACTCTTCTACCCCTTCGGTGTTCTTAGAACACCCCTTATCCCACTGGACAGACTGATGAGTTTACACAAGGACTGAAAGACATTAGGTCCTGATCTAATTTGAAGTTTGAGCCTCCGTCTCTTCAGTAAAAATAAGCATCATCTGAGACCACACAGTATGCGGTTGTTTTTAAATTTTAATTATTTACCTGGTTAAAAAGAAATTACAATGTATACACCACAAAAAAATCTATTTAAATAAATAACAAATAAATTGCCATTCACATAGTCAAATTATTAACACTGTCATATTTCACCTTTTTATAATCCCTTGAAAGTAAAAATTGAGAAAAAAAAGGCCTTTAAATATTTTATTCGAGTGGCACAGATAGACACCCTGCTACCTTAATAAGACAACAAGAAACTTTAATAATTATAACATAAAAAAAAATTATACATTTAGAATGTGTTGGAAGGTGGATGAGGTTGTAGCTAAGAGTGATGGATCAGGTGTAGCTAAAAGTATTGAATCAGGTGTAGCTAGAAGTTGTGGGTCAGGTGTAGCTATGAATGCTGGGTCAGGTGTAGCTAAGTGTTTTGAATCAGGTGTAGCTAAGAAAGGTGGGTCAGGTGTTCTGTAGTTATGAGGGCGGAGCAGATGTAGCTAAAAGTGCTGTGTCGCTTATAACTAAGAGTGGTGAATCAGGTGTAGCTAACAGTGGTGGATCAGGTATTAATAAGAGTAGTGGATAAGATGTATCTAAGAGTGGTAGATACGGTGTAGCTAAGAGTGGTGGATCAGTTGTAGCTAAGAGTGGTGGTGGATCAGGTGTAGCGAAAAGTTGTGGGTCAGGCGTTGCTAAAATTGGCACTGTAGATTAGGCGTAGCTAAGAGTGGTGGATCAGGTGTACTTAGAAGTGGTGAGTCAGGTGTAGCTAGAAGTGTAGCTAAGAGTGGTGAGGCAGGGGTAGCTAAGAGTTGTGGGTCAAGTGTAGCTATGAGTGGTGGATCAGATGTAGCTATGAGTAGTGGATCAGGTGTACCTAAGAGTGGTGGATCAAGTGTAGCTATGAATGGTGAATCAGGTGTAGCTAACAGTGGTAGATCAGGTATTACTAAGAGAAGTGGATAAGATGTAGCTAAGAGTGGTAGATACGATGTAGCTAAGAGTGCAGGGTCAAGTGTAGCAAAAAGTGGTGGATCAGTTTTAGCTAAGAGTGATGGTGGGCCAGGTGAAGGTAGGAGCACTGGGTCAGGTGTAGCTAAGAGTTGTGGGTCAGGTGTTGCTAAAAGTGGTACTGTAGATTAGGTGTAGCTAAGAGTGGTGGATCAAGTGTACTTAGAAGTGGTGGGTCAGGTGTAGCTAGAAGTATAGCTAAGAGTGGTCGGGGTAGCTAAGAGTTGTAGGTCAAGCGTAACTATGAGTGGTGGATGAAATGTAGCTGGATTGGTTATAGCTATGAATGGTGGATCAAGTGTAGCTAAGAGTGGAGAGTCAGTTGTAGCTAAGAATGATGGATTGGTTGTAGCTAAGAGTGGTACTGTAAATCAGGTGTAGCTAGGAATGGTGGGTCAGGTGACGCTAACAGTGGTGGATTAGGTGTAGCTAAGCGTGCTGGTTCAAGTGTACCTTGGAAGGGTGGATTGGTCATTGCTATGAGTGGTGGGTTAGGTGTAGCTAAAACTGATGGATCAGTGTACAGTAGGTGAGTGGTGGATCAGGAAGGGTGGATCAAGTTTTACTTATATTGTTTAGTGTATCAAAACAATGGCTTTTATCATTTTCCCCATGACTTTTCCCCATTTCAAATGGTATTCCTGAATGGTTAACGTCACCCACACATTCACACACAGCACAGCTAATTAAACATATACAACATCTATAAACATAGTTGTTAACACATTATGTGTTAATGCCAGTTCAAAACTGTTTTTCTGTGTACAGTAATTGCTACTATAATCATGTGCATTAAAGGTCAGTGATTATTTTGATTCCACCTTTAACCATACAAAGATCTCCCTCAGTTTGTTTAGCCTTGGTGACATTCAGGACCGCCTCACATATGGCATACTGTACACATTCCCATTTTATTATTATATGCAAGAAATTCATTGAAATGTATTTAGAACCTCTCTGATACTGTTTAGTGTGTTCCTAGCAGGCTTGACCACTTGCATAATGCTGGAGCTTCTCCCATTTTCATCTCTGCTTAATCTCCAAGCTCAAACACTTAACACTTTTTTGTATCGAACCTCAAAACAGTGATTGATTCCAAATACTCTCTGCTTTTTTTTTTCTTTTTTTTTTGTGGTTGTTGAATTTGCACTTCTCCATTTTCTTCTCGCCTTCTCTTCCAACAAGTGGGTGAAAAAAGGTGTGAGAAGTTACATCACCCAATGCGTGTGTGTACGGTAAGTACACAGACAACGTAATAGAACTGAAGAAACTGAGAAAACGCGGACATTAAACCACAAAAAAGATATTAACACCAAAAAAGCATACAAATGTAAGTTTACTTTAAACCATAACCTTAGAATTTAATTCTTAATATTAAAGAAACTGCTAAGTGCTTTATTTCTAAACATGTATATTCCAAGACGTTGCAAGAATCCATGGTGTAGTCATGGTACAACAAACAAAACTGGACATTATATGATGCTGATTGCTTATTTATGTGCAATCATCACTAATCGGGTTATAATTATTTAGAGTCTTATTTAGAGAACATACTGCACGTCCTGTATATAAGATATCAATATTCTGTTCATATGTCCCCAATAGATTGTGGTTTTGTAATAACACACAATAAAGTGTTTTGTGGCATCCCTTAAACTTCAAGTCAAATTTGATAAGAAGAAAACAAGGGTAATTAATAGACAAGGGTAAATGTGTACATAGATGAGAAAGGTAAGCGAGGCTACAGTAGAGATGCCTGTGATGGATTAAACTAAACCAAGCAGATTTGTCCTTAGGCCATAACACCGCACCTGCTTTGATGGGACACACTTAAAGTGGGTTAATTCAATTCTGTCTCCTGAAATACCTCTCACTGCACTGGAGGCCAAAAAATCAACTCCATTTGACTTCCCACTGACCCATTTCCACAGGCTTCCTGGAAACCAAATTGGAGACATACACAGCAAGCCCTCCAATATGTACTGATCTAAACTCTCTCTCTCTCTCTCTCTCTCTCTATACCAGCATGTCCTGATGTCTTTCATTCCGCTCATTTATGACATTTTCATTTCATTCAAAAATGCTATACTGTACTTTAATCACATGAAACCAGGATTGGATGCGGAATAACAGAACACAGTTATGTGAGTAAAACCTCCCTTTATTTCACGATATAATCCCCTGATACACTAGTGCTTGGATAGTTATCCCAGTATCTCATAGAAAGTTTCCTCAGTACGCCAGAACCATGATCCGAAGATATTTACGTCTGAAACGCTGGCCTCCCGAGAAATCCTTTAACAGCAGGAAAACTTAAAAGCCATTGTGTGGAATGTGGCAATAATTCAGACTGCATTGAATGATGGCAGAGGGCTCCGAGCCACCTCAGCTGGGTCTGTCATTCCCGGACATATGACCTTCTTTAAAACGTTTGCACCATTCAAATGTATTACTGCGGCTCCAAGTCTCATCACCGTCCTGTGAGTGAAGTCTTCTGTAAATGTCAGTCATTTTTACACCTTCATTCACCAGACATTTAAGCACAACTCCCGGTTTGACTCGTACTTTGACATGAACGTCCACAAAACAATCTAAATCTTTTTCCCCCTTACCATCCTTTTTTAAAAAAAATTTTTTACAAAAAAAACAAAAAACAAAACAATTTGCCTAGAAACTGAAACAGCATGTTTTGAGGAGGAGTGAAATAAAGGGATTTTGAACTGCGTTATCTGAGGGATTTTTCAGCTGGGGCAATAACACGCTTTAGGGGAGCACTGAGACTTGTGTTAACTTGTGTTAAGAAATAGTTCAACATGGGACCTTGAATTACATGCAAGAGTTTAATCACCTTGGTATATAATTTATATATAAATTATAAAGATGGTTTTGGAGCTGAACCTGTTAGAACTCAGAGCTGCTGTAATAGAAATGGAATCAATACCTGCCTAACCAGCGCTTTCATGATCTCTTATCATTGTTCTTGATTCAGGTGGCACAGCAGCACCAGGAAACAAATGCATTCTAATGAGCTTACTCCTGTGATGTTTGTACAGTTATGTAAATCTAAAACCTTTTCATCCTTTTCACCTTGAACATCGACCTCGGGCCAAGAACGCAATAATTCCTCCCACTTTATTTATTTATTTATTTCCATTTTAATTAGCCTTTCCTATCTAGCACTCCAAACCAGCGTATGACTTTTGCAAAGCAGCGGGCCGATTATTCCTCATCTCACATGCCATGGGTCACACTGAAGTCATATTTCCAGCTGAATTTATTCATGTTTCATTATCACTTCGATGGTCGCTGATCAAACTCAGAGATGAGTGTAATAACAAACATGAAAAAACTGATTCCATGAAAACGAAAGAGGCCGGATCAGACTAGACAATCTTATCTTAGGGATTTTACCCAATCTCTGAGCGATTTTACAACACTGCACTGTGTGTAAAGTTTTTTGCTTCCTTTTTCCACATCAATGCACAGCACTTTGTTCATGTGTGTTGCAATGAGATTGGTGACAGCTTATCGTCACCAAAATGACGGATTAAGCTAGAGCAACCACATAATTCTTTATAACATTTAAAGGTACCTTACGCAACTTTTTCCATTTTTTTGTATAAATATCGCCAAAACAGATCTTAACATAAAGAGGCTTCTGTGACACAATCCCCTCAAACAGCATGACATCAGTACAGAGATATTCCTCTTTTAAATGTTTTTGTGTGAGGCTCACCCTTTTAAGCTATCAAGAAAGGGGTGGAGCACAGAGCCATCAATGAGTACATACAATAAATGCGGTTCTGTAGCTCTTCTCTCAACAGGCTTCAGATGTGTTCACGAGGCGCTTCCCAACACTTTCCTCAACCTTTGGAGCTGGCTCTGGCCCCGCCATCATCTTGTGATTGGTTCCTTCCCTAATTGTGTTTAACAGATGGTTGACTGGCATGTGATTGCTTGGTGTGCTCACCTCTCATCTCGTTGCTCTCCCTGTCTCTTAGGGTTTGGATAAATTCTGACAAGGAGTCATCCAAAGGCCAGCTGTTGTCAAGCACCTCTGCTTGAAGAATGTATTTATGCTGAAACACACACACAAAATTTGAGACAGGGATCTAAAAATATAACGATAGATGTACTGTCACAGATAAACAAAAAGAGACATACTCATTCCATCTGAATTCAGAACTCTACACACACACTCACATACACAAGACACTCTATCAGCCACAGTGATGAACATGATTTGTCTGCACTGATGGATACCGTTTGGGCAGGCTCACACTCAGAGGCTCCTCCATGACCCCCGCCAGGGCCGTCCTGAGACTGAGTCACCCCCGCGTTCTCCACAACACTGCCGCAGGAACCTGATGCGAGCACACACACACACACACACACACACACACACACAGAGACACGGATGGATAAACACTCTATAAATACACAGGAACTGCCAGTGTCAGGCGGTCGCTAAGAAACTAAGAGAGTGGTTGTCAGTTTGGGTAAGATGTCAACTGAGGAGACCGAAAGTTTGGAAAATACAAAATAAAACAGTGTATTAAGGAGGCCTACAAGTTGTTTATAATTTAGTCATCCATTCATTTCATGTGTCACTAAGATAAATGAATCGTGGTCAGGCTTGCAGTGGATGCTGAGTCTTTGCCCCTGAAACTGAGGGGAAAGAAGGAAGGAACACAGACACGCATATAGACACATACAGAACATATGATGTCACAATAGTGTGAAATAAAACATATTACATATGCTATAGGGTATGAGCACCCTGACCATCATACTGATATGTGTTTTTTTCTCAACTGGATAAGTTCCATCACGACAATGCCCTTGTGCACAACCGTGTTAAGGACAAGCTGGAGAGGAAGACCTCGCGTGTCCTGCATAGTACTCTGACTGAACTGAACCCCAGCTTTGTTACGACCTGGAATTGGAGCCTCCTCGACATCCTGACACCAGTTCCTGACCTCACTAATACTCTCGTAGCTGAATAGAATGAAAAAAAATCCCCACAGCTACAATCCACAATTAAGTCATGTCCTCCCAGAAGATGTCTCAAAAGAGAAGAGAAGAGTGTATAACAGCGTCAGTGCTCAACCAGGTCATGTCGATGGCATGTTTAGGGGTGCACATACTTTTGGCCATGTTTGGTTTATGTATAGGAGAAAAAGGACAGCACAGTCTCCGTTGTCTATTCAACCCACCATCGCTGGCTGAGAAGCAGTACACAGGGATAACAACGTCTCCTTGGCCTGTCTTGCTGGTCACTTCTGTCTCATCGTCCAGGATGCTGAGTTTAACAAAGACATCCTCTTTTGAAGCCTGGAACTGCACCGTGGCGACGTGATCGCATGAGACTTTCACTTCATACCTAACGGACAGACAGTGGATTAGCGTTAGGTTTCTCACGCACGATCATCAGAAACAGAAGTAGGTTGGAATATACTTATACCTGCAGATAATGTTCTTCCTGTTTGGTAAGTAGTAATCTTTAAACTCCTTCTCTAAGAAGTTGTTAACAGCATCCTCTCTAGCCGGCCTGGCCGCTTGCTCTCCGGAGCTGATCAGACGCAGCCGCCATGTTCCTCCAACTACAGATGTTTTTCCTGTGCACGCCACAAACGTGTAGCCAGCCTAGAAACCATACATTACACATAACACACAGACTACACACAAGCCGTAGTCACATTTAGTGGCTCTCTTTGTCTGTGGGGTGCATTTATTTCTCCTCACTGCAACTGCATTCTTAGACATGATTGATTTGTACTATAAGCAAGTACAATTGCTCCCTCACATTGTTGTTTGTTAGCCGTTCTCGCTTACACTTGCATATTTAGACTCTCCGATACAGCAGGTGGACCTACTTGGTATGTAAGCAAATGAAGAAGAGAAGACCAAAAGATTTCTAACTATTGTGTTCTCACTGATCAAAATGAACCTGCCTTTGGTATCTTGGTAAACATGGGCCCTATTGAGAAAACACCCTAAAGCAGTTCTGGGAGCTATTGCTGGCTGAACAACACAAGAGGATACTTGACATTGGTTTGATCTGTTACCTGCCTAATACAGATACATAGATGAGCCAAAACATTATAGCCATTCACAAATGAAGCAAATAGTATCTCATAAAGTCAAAGTCTGGGATGTATTAGATGGTAAGCAAACAGTGGGTTCTTGCAGTCAAAGTGCTGGATGCAAAAGTAATGGGTAAGCATAAAAGCCTGAGGAACTTGGCAAAGGCCAAGATAACTGTGTGGGAGAATCTAGCCACAGACCAGTCAGACCAGAGTGCCCATGTAGACACTGTCCACCATCAAAAGCTCCTACAATGGGCACACAAGCATGGGACCTGAACCTTGGTGCAGCAGGAAAAAAGGTTGCCTTGTCCAATCCTGTAAGTCCCATTTTGCTCATACATTACATTGACAGCTAAGTGGGCATATCTCTGGGGGAAGAAATGGCACCAGGATTCACTATGGGAAGAAAGCAAGGCGGTGGAGGCAGTGTGATGCTCTGGGCAGTGGTCGACCAGCGGGAAACCTTGCCTTTTCATGTGGACATCAGTGAGGCTTGGCCACTTACCTTAACATCATTCAAGACATCATGGCAACAGTATACCTCTTTCAGGAAGATAATGCACCTAGCTAGACTGCACATATTTTTCAGGAAGGAACACAACAAAAACGTTTTATCTAATCGAGCATCTGTGACCTGTGCTGGAAGTCTGACCTTTAGGGGAAGGTGGAAGGATCTGCTGCTAATATACGTACTGTATTGCTAACGTATATATCTATACACTCATATATACCCACCTTATTTGGTGTATATGTAAATGGCAATACACTGTTGAAGAATTTAGGCACTTCCTCCCCAGTGTCATTGTTGATGACGTAAAGGTGACACTGTAATGGAGAGTAGATCTTAGGTGCAAGAAGTACGGCTTTCTGAACATGGAACACCTTCCTGTTCACACACACACAAGACCTTGTCATCTTAGCTATTATGGCTAATGCAATGCATTGATGTCACCTTTTCAGCTTTAACCAATGTTGGTATTTCAATTTTACCTAAAAAGAAGAGCCCAGTTGCTAGTTGTCTCACGGACAGGAACAGAGTAATCACTGAAGGTCATTTTCGTCCACTCGTCCCCACTGCATGGGTACAGATTTATTAGCTGCTCGTTGTTCATAAGCATGTACCTACCAAGGAAACACACACAGTAACAACTATAGAAAAACAAGACTAACCCCGATGTAGGAAGATTTACACAAGCAGCTGGAGTAATGAATACCTCACCTGAGTAAAGACACAGCATGCTTCTCTATGTCTTGTTCCACAAAAGCCCACATCTCCATCAGAGTCTTGCTGACTTTTTCATTCTGCTCAGTGCCTGAACAACACCCCACACGCCACCCCAAAAAATATTCAGACTTAAGTTGGTAAAAGACATGTCTTGTATTTTTTTATACATGCTCTTAGATGTAAGACAGATATAAAGAACATTTCTTAAAGCTTTGGGTGGAGGTTCCCATCATAATCCCATGGCTTTCTTCTGGGTTGTCCAGTTTTACATAAGTAGACACTGCTAATTGTGTGTCTACTTTATGTGTGGTTTCCAGGATACCAGGATAAAGGTGAACAGATAAAAAATTATTACCCAAGTGAGAAGAGCTCTTTTTCTCTCATTTTCTTTCTTACATAGAAATAATGGATCATGACGTCAGCATTTGTAAAGCTACAGTGACTTGAAAGTGTTTTTCTTTTGAATTTATGGGATGAGTCACTGTGTGGCTGAAATGACAAATTTTCTGTTCAGGGTGTACCCCACTTTGTGCCCCGAGTCCCCTGGGATAGGCTCCAGGACTCCCGTGACCCTGTACAGGATAAGTGATCAGATTTTGTTCTCGCCTCCCCAAACTGAATGTTAGCAATAAAGGTAGGCTTTATCTGACGCATTAGCTAATCTAAATATACTCTTAAACCTGCCTGTTTTGCTAATCTAGCTAATCTGCATCTCATGGTCTGGTTGGGCTAGCTTCCACGTAAGGCCCTTTGAAGACTGTATTCTATGACTTTGTACCTAACAAAAAAATTAAAACCAACTACAGTGCCGTCCATAATTATTGGCACCCCTGCTTAAGATGTGTTAAAAGCCCTAAAATAAATTCAGTTTTTATTGCAGAAGCATATTGTCACACTGAAAATTGTAAAAAAAAAATATATATAACATGAATATAAAGTGAATTTTAAGGGGAAATAAAAATCCCTGACTAACAAATAATTATTTTTCATAAAATAACCTGTTCCACAATTATTGGCACCCCTAACAATTCCTAGAAAATAAATGTAATTGAAGTATTTCTGTCATGTCTACAGTAGTTTACAAAGTTGATCGGAGTATCTAGGAACATTTAATTAGTAATTTATCACTTCCTGCTTCCCTGGGATATAAATATGACGTGACACAGAGGCCATTTCTCTTATCCACACTTCAACATGGTTAAGACAAAGGAACACACCATTCAAGTAAGGCAGATGTGTGTCGACCTCAAGCAAAATAGCCACCCGCCTGCACCTGCCCATATCTCCTGTGAGAGGAATCATTAAGAAGTTTTAAAAAACTGGAACAGTAGTAAACAAGCCTGGAAGAGGACACAAGTTTATTTTGAGGAGGATGGTAAGAGAAATAAAAAATTCTCCAAAGCTCACTGTTAAAGAACTGCAACAAATGATAGCATCTTGGGGGTCACAAAGTCTCCAAAACAACCATCAGACGCTATCTACATGCCAACAAGCTCTTTGGGAGGCATGCAAGGACAAAACCTTTTCTCAGTCACAATCATAAACACAAATGTTTGGAGTTTGTTAAGCGGCACTGGGGCTTCAACTGGGACCGTGTTCTTTGGTCAGATGAGACCAAGATGGTGCTTTTTGGCAACAAACACTCTAAGTGGAACACAAAAGGTGAGTATGCAGAAAAGCACCTCAGGCCCACTGTGAAGTATGGGGGAGGACCGGTGATGCTGTGGGCCTGTTTCTCTTCCAGAGGCCCTGGGAACCTTGTTAGGGTGCAGATGGGTTGTCACTGGGTCTTTCAGCAAGATAATGACCCAAAACATGTGGCCAAATCTAACAGAAATGGTTCACCACACACAGAATCAAGCTCCTCCCATGGCCATCTCAGTCCCCAGACCTCAACCCCATTGAAAACCTGTGGAGTGCGCTGAAGAGGAGAGTGCAGAGGAGAGGAGTCAGGTCACTTTTTCAAGTTTGGTCCATAATCTCTTGACTACCAATACCCCTATGTCACCTGCTGTTCCGCGCCGTGGCCGTAAGTACGGTTCATCATGATTCACCGCGAGTTTCGGCGCTGTGATTAGGTTTCCATCTTTCCACGCGTCGGTCCTTGCATAGTCAAACCGCATACAGTAGGTGAGATAGGGGTATAATAGCAGGAATAACAGAGGGCGGGTTATCGGGGACGGGGCTTGTAGGACGACTTCCTCACACACACACACTAATGGATTGGGAATGACTGCTGTCTGGCTCACGGATTACATAAATTGTCTGAATAACGGATTACTTTTTTGAAAAAGTAACTAAGTAACTGAATACTTGAATGGCGGACCTAACTCTTTTACATTACTCGTTACATCAAAAAAGTAATCTGAGTACACCCAACACTGCTTACAGCACAAGGCAGGGTACACCCAGGACCCAGGGCACACACACTACGGCAAATTTGGGAACGCCAATTAGCCTAACCTACATGTCTTTGGACTGTGGGAGAAAACCAGAGTACCCAGAGGAAACCCACCAAGCACAGGGAGAACATGCAAACGCCACGCACAGAGCGACAGGGCCCTTCACCGGATTTTGCAGTCAGGACTGGCATAGGATAAGCGCTACACGAGTATGTGTGAGTGAGTGAGGGGTTGTGAAGTGTCTTATAAAGCCTGAATCTTGGTTTAAAAAAAAAAGAAAAGAAAGTGTGGGTCTGCCCAGATGCTGAAATCATCCATATACTGGAAGGTTATGCCTCTTTCACTTTCTTTCTCTGTTACTTTTCTTTAATGCATTCATATTTTTATGTAGTTTCCTTATCTGTCCTGTGTATCTGTTTTGATGCTCTGTCTCTCCAGACATCCATCGGCGTGTCAGAGAGAGGAAGGAATAGATGCTTGAAGGGATAAATCCAGATGGATGAGGAGATGACGACGGAGTGCTGTTCTCCGGGTTGTCGTTCTTAGTCAGAGTGATTGGCAGCTTAATTGATAAGTGTGAGCTGAAGGGCTTGAATGCGTGTCTGCCTATATGCGTACACGCTCACACATACTCTGCAGTCTTTAATCAGATTATCCTTTAACCCTGATATAATAATAATAATAATAATAATAATAATAATAAGCAAGGGGATGTTACCTGGTGTTGCAGCATTGAGAATTTCACTCTCCATGTTGCCCTTAAAGGCATCCTCCAAAACTGTTGCTGCCTGTTTTTCTTCTTCTGTGAGCTGACCATCTCTCCATCGCTCTGGTTCACCAGCTGCTACACATAACAAACACAAACATAATATAACAGAATATAGCACTACATACTGTTCATATACCCAGTCCCCGAGTTGCGCTTTGTTAAATGCACACACTTGTGTTGTTGGAGTGGGGCGTGGGGTCTCTAGTCAGGGTCTGGACTGCAAACAGCTCCTCAGATGTCAGCTTTCTTCCCAGTGCACAGCTAAACATGTGGTGTACTGCATGACTGAAGACCTGAAGCACAACAAACACTGACTTGAGTCAAGACCCTGCATGTGGTAATGCACAGGTAACGCACACGTGTCACACACCCACCCTCCAGTGCTCTCCAAATGCTGTTCTGCAAAGTGACAAAGGACAGACAGTATATTCCAGTGTCCTCGTGGCTGATAACAGTTCGTCTGGGTTCGAAAAGGATCTGAGCATCCCGCCTAGAGTGCCAAGTATCGTCTGTGCCTGCTCACAGAACCTCAGGCTCTCCTACAGTATGATAGTTAAAGAGCAGTATGCAGACTGTCCTCCAGGCATCACACATCATACATAACTTGGGTTTATATTTATCGCATGTCACAATGTACAAAATCATCCAATCCAGGATGTCAACCAAAATTGACTACCTGACCCAAGCATTATAGGAATTCACTTTTGTTGTCATCAAATTATTTTAACAGGGGTTAGACTGTAACATGTGTTAGTGTGTGCCTCAAATGTAAGGCATTGCATTTTTCCTTTTCTGTAGAACCTTAAAATATTAAAGATAAAATGTGAACAAAATCTGAGGCTGAAACAAGCCAGGAACTGGATACATTTTCTAGGTGTGGCATCACTGTGTCTTCGTCTCCGAATACAAAAGCTGTCTTGCTGTAGAGCTGCACATGGACACCGTAGTATGCCTGCATGTGGATGCGGAGAATGTGACGCCTGGGGAAAAAGCACACAAAACACAAATCAACCATCTCAAGCACACGAAGCATGAGAAGACATCTTAAAATGTTCTCCATTCTCCAACTAGATTTTGGGTTCCTTTTGTGCCACGGGGTAGCTCTGGCCCCCAGGGATGTGGCTCTGCCGGACATCTGCTGTGGGGTCTGGCACCAGGAGGCTTGAGGCACTCATTCGGGTGGTGTGGGTTGTGGGGTGGGGCATCCGTGGCTCGGACTTGTCTGATGCATCCCACGGATTGGGATTTGTGTAATCTCGAGACCAGGTCAGAGCCTCAGGAATCTTTCCCTGCTGAGTCCGGTATGTTGTGCACTAGGTGTTCTGATGTCTTTCTATCATTGGCCAGTATTGCCTTTTTTTTGGAAATTTTCTGCTGCACTGGCTTTTCTGTGTGGATGGACCACAAGTGCCTGCTTTTGGTTCCCGGGAGGCATGGGTGAGCCTGGGGCATCCATGATCCTGTCACCAGTTTGCTGGTGTATAGATGATGATCAACGTTGTTCAGTTCACCTGCCGGTCATGTTGATGTTGTGGCTGATCACTTTTATGATTTGTAGGAAATCCCTACAAATGCCTCATGAGAAGCGTACAGTATAAAGGATACATAATATAGCAGCTAAAATAGAGAGCCCTGGATTATTTTCTTTTTACGTAGAGGGCCTCTAAAGGACATACTGCTAGACAAGTATTTGACCTTTATTTATCTTGTTCTCGCTTTATACTGGCTGATAAATCCGCTTTTAGGTCACTATGGCCCCAGAAATAGCAGACTGGTTCATCTCTTTCCCTCTCTAGGGTTTCCTCTAAGGTATCTTTCTTCATTTACCTAAAGGTCCCAAATTTTATGAATTTTTATACAAATTTACAAATTAACACAGGTCTCAGACCTCCAAAATGTACAGTTAAAAATACAGGATAGATACAGTAAGGCATTTTTATACCACAAATTTGACTATTCCTCCTCATGTGTCATTTCTGTGTTTAGGTAATTGAGCCACTCCAAAGCCACGCCCATCCACAGAAGACCAACGCTGCGCAACATTCTGGGAGAGGGGCTCTTCTTATATGATTTGTTTATTCAATGCCAGGGCAATACAGAAAAATAAAAGGGACAAAACAATTATGTTCTTTGTTTGTACATGCGGTGGCACAGTGGTGTAGTGGTTAGCACTGTCGCCTTGCACCGCCAGCGTCTGGGTTCGATCCCCGTCTCTGTGTGCATGGAGTTTGCATGTTCTCCCCGTGCTTGGTGGGTTTCCTCTGGGTACTCCGGTTTCTTCCCACAGTCCAAAAGACAAGTAGGTTAGGCTAATTGGCATTCAGAAATTGCCCATAGTGTGTGAATGAGTGAGTGTATTTGTGTGTGTCTGTGCCCTGCGATGGATTAGCACCCTGTCCAGTGTGTACCCTGCCATGTGCCCTAAGTCTCCTGGGATAGGCTCCAGGCCCCCCGTGACCCTGAATACAGGATAAAGTGGTATAGATGATGAGTGAGTGAGTGTTTGTACTGTACATGCATAAGAATGTCTAAAAATGACTACTGTAGGTGCCCTTTAATACTAGTCGTAAGATATATTAGTAAGGACAATAGCAAACAATGTAGCTTTATTATTATTATTACAGTACAATTACGGGACTGATGTGACATGGACTGTAGTGGATAATAATACTGATGGTGATGGTGAATACATGCAATATATGCTATTGCTATATGTTGTGAGATTTAGTCTACTCTTAACATGGTCAGATTCAAAAACTATCATCATCAGCAAATGTGACTCATGCATGGTAATGCTGACCAAAGGTTGTGTTTATGGTTGTGATCTACATTACCCTGGTGGCAAGGACAGAACAGACGCTTTACAAGATGAGGTGATGACGGTCAGCAGGGGATACTGAGCCTGGATGCTCTTCCAGCAAAACGGTTCAACAATGAGATGACCAGGCCTGGTTGTGCAATCCATTTCTACAAAACATGCATTATGTAAATATCCCTAAATACACACTGGTATAATGCATATACAGTATGTTAGCACTACTGTACATATGCATATCTTACGCTCTCCCCAGCGAACCAGTGCTGAGAAACAGACGAGAATCTCTGTAGGCAGCAGACTATCTACAGTCAAGAACTGATGCCACTTATCATCTTGTGCCTTAAAGTAGTGGAAAAGAAATACAGTCATGACTGTAAGACAAGCGTAAGTACTGTAATGTAAGCTAATCTAGGTAGCTTTGTTTCGAGGATAAGTACTTTACCTTAAAGTTTGACTTCTGAAACTGGTACTGGTAGCTGCTTTCATTGTGAAAAACCACCAAGGTCCTTTAAACAAACACAGGACAAATAGAAGCATCACATGTTCAGAAAAGAGATCGGCTTGTCATTTAGCAGGACTGAGCAATGAAAGTTGATGTGGGTGAAGGCTTTTACTGGAAGCACTTGGTGAAGTCTTGAATGTGGATCCAAGTTTCTTGAAGCTTTGTTCCATGGATTGATGTGGGCTCCTTCTCAGGAACCAAATTAGCATCTGATTTATAAAAAAAAAAAAAAAAAAAAATGTGGGTTATAGTGAAACAATATTATTTTTTCATCCTCGTTGTTTACATTAGTGTCAGATAAAATTGTGTCAAAGTGATTTGGGATTTTCCATGTTCCAGCAATTTCAATCCTGAAATCGAATTATTCGCACATACAGTACAAGTCCCCTGTTATACGCCAACACTGGAAAGAAGTGTAACAAACATGGCTCAACTGATCGGTTCGCTCCTACAGTAGGTGCTTAGAGTGGAATCAGGTGTGTGACAATATTAATGTGTGAATCATAAGGCTGGGATCAACTTAACAACCTGGAGTTACTTTTAACAGTGTTTTAGCAGATCTAACACTGTTTGGAATTTGTTTTTGAACTGGAACAACCATTTTTTTTATAGGCGTTTTATAGAATATTAGTCCACTTTCAAATGTTTAGTGTGACTGACTGTGCTTGGGATTGAGTTAGCAGTATTGTTCAGTGAACATGGACAGAATAATCTGATACAATCGAAGCAACAATGGTTTTTATAGAGCAAACACTGCATGAACAATTTCGATTACACAGTACATAGCACTAATTGCTGAATTCTTGCACCTGATTGGCCAGGAGGCGTGCAATATTTTTATATAACAGCACAGCTCGGAGAGAAGTTTCAGATATAACGTGAGCGATAGATACAAATTATTATTAATAATCATAATAATAATAATAGATTATATTCCTATTCCAGTATGTTATTGTTGTTATAGTTACAGCTCACTCGCACAGACTTGTATAGCAGTTGCTTGCTGTTGTTTACATTTGTAACTGCGTCAGCACTGGGTCCATCGCATAAAAATCTTTTCTTGCACTTCTACTGTAGGTTCGACATGTTCATTGTGTGAAACCGGCATCAAACATTTGTATGAAGACGAAGTTTTTACTACGTCTGTCCTTGGAGTATGGGCTGCCTACAGCTCCTTTCTTTTGTTACCAAGTTTGCAACTTTGAATCCAAGTTGGTTCCCGAATGTTTCTTCTCCCAAATGACCCTGGGAAAGCCTGGTCACATTTAATCCACATCACAAGCTGTGATTTCATTGATATATCAATTTATCTGATTACTTGAGAAAACAAACTGGGATTGCAGTTAATCGAGGAATAGTGGGAGAAAGACATAGACAGGATACGCTCCAGCACTTCCAGGGTTTATAAGCTACATGATGAACACTCACTCACGCACTCACTCATTGTCTATATCACTTCACACTGTTGGGGTCGCGGGGGACCTGGAGCCCATCCCAGAAGACTTACAGTAGGGCACGAGATGCGGTACACCCTGGACAGGGGGGCCAATCCATCGCAGGGCACACACACATACACACACTGCAGGCAATTTGGAAGCACCAATTAGTCTAATCTGCATGTCTTTGGGCTGTGGGAGGAAACCGGAGTAAGCCCACCAAGCACGGGAAGAACATGCAAACTCACAGAGATGGGAATAGAACCTGGCCAGGAATCAAACCCAGACCCTGGAGGTGCAAGGTATCAGTGCTAACCCACTAAGCCGCCGTGCTGCCTATAAGTAGAACAAAAAAGGCTTATATATACTGTAGTTCCTCAGAATCTGAATATTTAAGAGAGGAGGTGTGTATCACTGTTAGGCTTCAAATTATTAAGTCATAAAAAAATGATATACGGGTTTTCTGGGTTAATTCCTCTGGAGGCATACTTGTATAACCTAAAATAACTTAATGTACAGAAAATGTCCCGCCCAAAAGGTCCTGGCCAGCAAAGAACACTCTAACTAAACCAATAAAGTCCTAAGGCCAATAACACTTGCATACCAGCAACTGGCCAGTGACGAAGCAGCTCTGTAACACCTGCCCATGTTACGGCATGTATGTTTGTCTCAGAAGTAGAAACAAAAAACTGAGAAGCAAAAGTTGAAAAATTATTTTTATGCATTTAATGTTTTTTTGTTACCTTTTAAAAAAAAAATCATTTTCAGTTCATTTATTTTTGCGTAATAGTTTTTTCTTTTTCTTTTGAGACAATTCCATCTAATTCTTTACTCGGCTTTGTGCTGTTTTATTTGGACATGCTATGCTGTTATACTGTTATACTGTATATTCCTGCCTTTTACAACTTTATTTTTTGATTTAATCGACAAGATACATCGATTCCTGTACGGGCCGTTTTCACAATGCGACAACGGAATCGGTCTTGTCTTATTTTATCTTTAAAAGGCACTATACCGGTGTCAGTCTTTTTTTACAATCCCAGTGTAGGGATAGTTAACTGATCTGAGATCTGGGATTCAAAAATGGACATCCTCAGCGGCTTACATGGACACCATATGAGTACCTTGGTTCTTCCAGTTGATGCACATTGCAAACTTAGTCTCAATTACAAAGTAATGGCAGGCCTGCTAAGACGAAGGAAGCGGCAGTAATTTAGATGTTCCGCTGCAGAGGCCGCTTCATTTAGCTCACTCCAGGTGTTACTAAGCAACACACTAGGCTCCGTAGGAAAGCATGTAATTGGCCTGTCGTGATGAGGGGCCAGTGCAGAGTCACGATCAGAGAGATGGAAACGATAATGTGTGTGTGTGTGTGTGTGTGTGTGTGTGTGTGTGTGTGTGTGTGTGTGTGTGTGTGTCTGCGTGGGTGGGTATCTGTCTGTTTGTGCAATGCTATTTAAAAGGAGAAAAAGTCTACAAGTCCAGGCAAAAGGGAAAGACAGAGAGATAGTGATAGTGGAAGGAGCGTAATGGTGATAGCAGAGCACTCAGCCAGCCATCATATCCCATTAAAGCAGCTATTAGCATCAGCACACTGACGGCTCGACAATGACTCTAGGGTGATAGAAAGCCTCGTGTTGAACGATCATACGTCTTCCTGCTCATTCACGTCCGCTTCCTTTCCACATGTTACAAAGGAGCCCCAGACAAAGAGGCAGACTTTCGAAAAATGTGCACTGGGTGTATGAAAAGAACGACTGATGGTATTTCAGGCAGCATTTACCAGCTGCCTCTCAATTTCATTTTTATTCTAATTAGATCATCATGACTTAGCATGCCTCCATCGTTAAGGAGCTGGGGATAAACCGCTGCTACGTAAAGTTGAAGCTTATATGGGTGAGCATGTAGCGTGTACGTGATCGTGCATTACCGTTAGCAACACTGTCGTCCTTCCTCCTATCAGCTGGTGCTACCTGGGAGGACAGGAAAAAGCAAATACGCGGTTAAACAGTCAGATAAATGCATTCATCTTAACCCTGGCCTTTTCTTCTTTCAAGAAATAACACCTTATACTACTTAAATAGGCTGATGGGAAAACAAAGAAGGTCATGAGTGTGTGTATTTTTCTTCCCCGAGGTACAATCAATGCAAAAGTCCACTCGTTGTGCTAATTATGTCTCATAAGCAAGCTTAAAACTGGAGACTAAGCGATGAACCCTGGAAAGATTACAAACATCGGTGTAAGGATTAGCCACCCTGTCTGATTAGCATGTCAGTATTTAACCACTAATTAAGTGCAGCATCAAGCAAGCGCTCCTTCACCGGGTCTTAAGACAACTTGTTAAAACCGCAAGGAAAGTGGGTGGCTCCATGGCAACAGTCTTACTAGAACCATTTTTTTTCTCTCCCTCTCTCTCTCTCTTTCGCTCTCAACCTTGTGTCACTTATAAAGCCCGAGGAGTCATCCCACTGTGCCGTTTAGATGTGGAGGACAATTAGGGGTTCTCTCGGTGCCACATCTAACGAACGACAGCACCAGTGAGTCAGAAACAGGCCGTGAGTCAGCCCGTGGCTGAAAATGAGGAATGGCGGGATGAGGAGAGGAGAGAAGAGAAAAGAAGAGAATTCCTAGAAAGCAAATTTAATTCCATTTACATTAATGCATGCTCAGTGAAACCATGCACATCACACACACACACACACACACAATACATTTAGCTTCAACCAGTCCTTCCTGAACTCCCAGTGAGACATCTGCACTAATGACTGACTGAAAGATAATTGCCCTGATTTTTATACCATGGAGGATGAGACCAATGCTTTAAAAAAAATCTTTTTTCTTTTTTACATAACAGCACCAGTTTTCCCGTTCTCCCGCCTGTCACTGTGCACGCGCTGGTGGTAGTGACATTGGAGCTGGACAGTGGAGTTGCGGGGACAGGCAGGGTTCACTTCAGCCTCCTGGCTGTGTCATAAGCACGCTCACACACATGCTGCTTTCAGAGAATTATTCCAGGCTTTTCAGGACCGGAACCAGATTACTGTACAACTAAATCAGGTTTAAAACCTGGGTTACGGCTTTGGGTTACTGATCAGAGGGTTCGGGGTTCAAGCCTCATCAGCCTCAAGCTGCCACTACACCCTTAAGTAAGGCCCTTCACCAGTCTCTCTGACCCTAACTTCCTAACTGGAATATGTGAAAGAAAGCGAAGAACTGTGCTGTCTTGCAAATATACAGTATAAGTAATATTGTTTCTTTTTTTCTTTTCTATTTTTCTCAAAGGCTAAAAGAATATTTTGTTCCCTGATTATTTCCTAATTAAGTACGAAGTGTCGTGTTGTTCGTGCAATGGCCAAAAGTATTTGGACACCTAACTCCCTTCTGAAACGGTCTCCAGTCTTCAGTGAAGGTTTTGCAATAGATTTTAGAATGTGGATTTCTTTTTTTCTTTTTTTTGGATTTTTCCCAGATTTTCTCCCTAATTTAGTCGTGTCCAATTCCTCCCCATTACTAGGGGGCTCCAATATTAAGGCTACTACTACCACTCAGTCGGGAGGACTATCACATGTTTCCTCCACTCTCGGAGGACAGCGCTATCCGCTCACAGACACCCCTGATTGGCTGTAGAGCCGTGATTAATGTGTGAGCACTAAGTACCTCTCATCCCTCCCCTCTGAGGGAGCTCGGCCAATCAGCTCTCTCTAGACCTCCGGCTGCGAGAGGTTACAGCATAACCCGGGAATCGAACTCACGATCTCCGGATGATAGGGCGAGCGCTTTACCACTGTGGATTTCTGTATCTATGGGGATTTCTGATTATGTTCAGGTCATAACTTCATGTTCTACTTCATCCCAAAGATTTGGAGTTCAGAGCAGGTTTTTTCTCCCTAGTTCTACTTGCGAAAAGTTATCCTGGACAAGTGGGTGTGCACATACTTTTGGTCACATATAGCCAGATGCTTACCTTGGTATTCACAGCATCCAGCGAACTGTTGTGAGCGAGGTTGGGGTCCTCGTTCTCTTCTGACTCCGAGAACGAGGCTAGGTTAGACGTGTAGACGTGGCGTCTTTGGCCGACTGGCTTCGAAAGCATGTTAGAATCGCTGCAGTAGAACAGGACAGACATCCGCAGTCAGTTGGCACAGAGGTACTAAATAAACATGCAGACACAAGGGCTTAAATATAAAGCTGCTTAAACACTCCAGCAGTTATTCTCTCCACTCAGGACACTAAAGTAAGCAGTGTGGAAGTGTGTACTGACTCGTAATCAGGAACGTGGAGAGAGTTTCGCTGCACAGCTACACGAATCAATCCTGAGGCCTGATAGTTGTCTAGATATCTCAAAGCACCCTCCCTCCCACACACAAGAGTGTACTTAACTCAATTACTGTACACATCCTCAAACACACATACACACACAAAACACCTGGCTATTCAGCACACACACACACACACACACACACACAGCCAGACCCTGCAGCAATTAGGGAAACAGTATGACGGTTTTTCAGTAAGTAAGACTGACACACTATCTCTTCTCTCTCATACACACGCGTGCACATACGGCTTACATTTTAAATGGTGCAAGCTTGAAGTTGATGAAAGGACTAGCCACCCCTATGTACTGCTCGGGCTTCTCCACTGGGACCTCTGTGTGAAACCAAAACACATTAAACTGTACACTGTATTTTTTTCAGGAGTGTATCTAAAGGACACTTCAAGTAGAATTGAGAATACAGACACACAAACTCACTTCTGGGTTCATCCATATTATCGATTTCCTTGGGGGTAGGGATGAGGAGTTTGGAATGAGGCACTGGGGGTGGTTTCAGAGCAGCCACCAGGGGGCAGTCCCTCGTACGCGTCAGCAATACAGAGTGGCTGTAGAGCTGACAGAGCCCGTATTGTCGCAGTATCTGAGACGCGTCTGCCTGAACAATACACACACACAAACACAGACAAACACACTGTGCATATGTATGTGTATAACCATTCATATGGCTTGCAGCATAGAAAGCTAATAATGAGTTAAACACATGACACTGATCTGAAGACTGATTAGAGATAGGCATGTGCACTTGGATGCCTCACAAAATAATTTCTCCATATACAGAACCGAATATTGCAGTCAGTAATCGCAAGAGTCAACATCTTATGTGTGCACTTTCAATACCATGACATTCTTTATGCTATTTTTATAATTCAATTAATTGCACAATATTATCCTGCCACAGAGAATTACATCACAGCATTAATGTTTTTCTCCAAGATACATCAAATCATTTTTACCAACTGTAAATTCCAATATCTTAGTTTTTTCCACTATGATTATTCATGTTCTTAATAAATCTAAATGACTATCTCAGGAGAGTTAGGGCACGAGGAGGGGTACACCCTGGATGAGGTATCAATCCGTTGCAGGGCACACACACTCACACACTCCGGGCAATTCTGGAATAACAATTAGCCTAAATTGCATGTCTTTAGACTGCAGTAGGAAACTAGAGTACTCGGAGGAAACCCACCAAGCACGGGCAGAACATGAACAGACCTGAGATGGGAATCAAACCCGTGTATAATGTTCAGTATATTACTAGTTTATTACACTGTCAGTGGGTTGCCATTCCCCATACTACCCAGCCACTGCATGCAGTGGCGCTCCCAGGCCCGGCTAGAAAATTGCGAAGGTTACATCAGGAAGGGCATACAGAGTAAAACCTGTGCCAAGTTGTGTGCGGATCGATTGTATGGTACGCTGTGGCGACACCTCCATGGGAGCAGCCGAAAGAACGTTCATAATACCAGTAGGTAATGACACATAGGGAATGTGTTACATAGGGGGAAATAAAAAAGAAAAACCCGGATGCCTACAGTACATGTTACACTTTTGTTAGCAATATGCTAGCCAGCTACAGTGATGCGTGATGCTGGTTAATGAGTACTGTACGTATATGCAGTTGTGGTGTAGGCTAGCAGGATATGTATGTCATCAATACAATAAACTTTATAGTCAAACTTATAGATTTCTGAAGTAAATATGTCTGCATATTGATTGAACGTGAGAAGTAAGAAGTGCTCCTGTGTTTATTGCATATGATGTGGGCAGCCATGTTGAATTGGTGTCTCTCGCTGAGCTCGGTTATCTTGTAATAATTCATTTGAGGTCATGAGAAGACAAAACCTCATTACAATGGAAATTTATGTACATAACTTCCATGAATATTTAGGTCTTCTGTAAGTGGGTTTTTTTTTTAACAGAATAAACAAACCATTGCAAGAACCTGATTAATACCATAATATCATCACATCTTTTTTTAATGCTTAGACATTGAGCGCTGATCCAGGATCTGAGCCTGAAACAGTGACACCGTTTTCCTGCTATAACATGGAAAATTTCAGTTGCAGTGCTGCGTGCTGGCGTACTGTGAGCTGTCTGTTATTATGGACTGAATGTATTTCAATATTTGTGGAATTAGGCGAGAGAGCTTTCGAACGTACCATCTGGCCCAGCATGGAGGTCTTCTTCTCCTGCAGGTTGAATGGCTGGAAACTGGCACACATGACTATCTGAAGAGCAGGAGAAAGAGGAGGAGGAGGAGGAGGAGGAGGAAGAGGAGGGGGTCTGCTGCCTAGACCGACGAGAGGGAAAAAGGGAGAGAGAGAGACTTATGAGAAAAAAAAACTGAACAAAGAAGCATATGTTGTAAATATGTGTCGTTGCACGATCATGGCCAATGCTGTGGTATAATCGAGCATTTTTGAGATTTGGGAGGAGAGCAAAACATGACTACATCTGACAGAGAGGGATCAGAGAGAATGACAGGAATTAGGAGAGAAAAGGAGTGTTCGAATAAGAGAGAGATTTTGAATGGAATCCATTATGGTGATAAATCTGTTACGTCAGGTACGAGACAAGGTACGCAACGATGGCGCTAAGAGAGACAGCGAGAGAACCAGAGAGAGAGAGAGAGAGATAATATCCTATCCTTACAGGATTGAATATATGGAACAGGGTTCTAGGGTTAATGAGATGACCTATTCTTCAAGTTCTCAGGGAAAACGCACTGTAAATGTTCCTGCAGTATTAATAGGACGAGCTATATGTGTACGCGAGTGCGCGCAGGAGATATTCCTTGAGGCACGGAGGATCTAGGGCTCGGTGCCAAGTTATGTATGCCACAGCATGTTACCATCTTCCCCTGATTAGCTGGTAAGAGGAAAAGACAGAGTGTGAGAATAGGATTTCAGGAGCAGGCCTTCCAGCTTTATCGTGCTGTAATTCAGTCATTAACCTACTGAGGCTAATGACCCAGATGAGCCATATGGCATATCGCTAATTCTTCTGTCGCAACAGGAAACTCGCGACGACATAGTGATACGTCCTTCACGTTCTCTTATATCACTGTCAAGTTTTCAACGTTTGTGCTTTATCTTATACTTCATTCCCTATTAGCATGTAAGACAGCTTTTTTTGATTGATGCTACTGTAGCTTATGGCATACGCGGACCTGAAAGCAGGTGGAGTCGCTAGCAGCACTGGTAAGGAATTGTTGATACACATTTTTTTCCAAAGTGAATATAAAGGATTTCAGCACAGCAATGAATTTTTTATGTCCCAGCAGCATTTTTTGAGTAAATAATGAATGTTACACGAAAGAACAAGTTCAGAGGACAGAATTTTTCTTTCTATTTTGTCCTTTTTTTTTCTCTCTTGTGTTTGTGATAAACCCTCCGTGAATGTGGTTTTGTTCTCCAGAGCTTAATGTAACAATTCTATAGTCAAAAAATGGAAATGAATAAAAAAATAAAAATTCGAACATATGGCTAACAGGTACATTCCCCATAAAGACAAATTAACTCGGAGGAAATGCTTTTCTTTTTCAGAAACTAGAAAAATATCTCAGCTTGAGGCAATTTTATATGAATAATGGCTTGTATGTATGGATAATATTTTTGGAATGGCTGATAATCTGATGACAAACACCAACCGTGCAGGAGATATTCCTAATTTTAATAATTAATAATAATTAGGTTATTAATTAAATAACCTAATTTAAAACTGTAATTTAAACAAGGCTTTAAAATAGAAATTATTTATTTACTACAATATTTCGCTGGAAAAATCACATGATCAAATCAGGTATTAACCAACACCAATCTCTCTCTCTCTATCTTCTGTAATTCATAAAATGTATTTGCTTTATTGGGGGTTAGCCCTTGAGATGGATTAAAAACAAAACTATGAAATGGCACGTATGTCATTAAATAATTAAGTAACACCAACTACAACAACACTCATTACTCACTCACTCATCGTCTATACCGCTTTATGCTGTATAGAGGGCACTGATGGACCTGGAGCCTATTCCAGGAGGCTTAGGGCATGAGGCGGGGTACACCCTGGACAGGGTGCCAATCGCAATAACAACAGTCAGATGTTACAGCATTTCATAATTAAGAATTATTCTAGCAGTTCTTGTATAATTCCTGTAAGAACAGTATTGTCAAGTGCATTTGCAAAACCCATCAAGCACCATGATGAAACTGTCTCTCATGAAGACCATTCCCAGGAAAGCAAGACCAAAACTTACCTCTGCTGCAGGGGAGACTTTCATTTAGAGTTACTAGCCTCAGAAATCACAAATTAACAAACAGCACCTCCGATTAGAGCCGTCATGAAGGCTTCACAGATCATGAGTAGCAGACATATCTCAACATCAATTGTTCACCGGAGATTATTTCATATTTTGGACGCCTTTATTGTTATTTCAAAATGTAGAAAGATATAAAAATCAGGAAAAACTATGGAATTACACCGGTTGTCCAAACGTTTCACTAAAACTGATGCCACAACATTATATCATTGTATAGAATGTCGGTTTGCTGTAGCATTACAATTTCCCTTCACTGAAAATTTGAGGTTCAAACCTATTACAAACCTATTACAATGCACCTGCGCACAATATCTGCAAACCCGAGCTCAATAATGCATCTGAACTGAATGAACACAAATTCTCACAGCGATAGAAAGACATCCCAGAGGAGTTGAGCAAAAAATGTGTAAATCTGAACTGCATATTCAATTTGGGATGTTCAGGTGTGATGGTGTCCATATTTTTCAGAAACTATTCCTCATACTCCATTACTCCATGATACTCAGTCTGCCCTGCCTTGCCTTGAATGTTCTATATTCTGTCAAGAACACACGGGCTATAATAAATGAAATAGTTGGGTGTGGTGTGTTTGTATGCTCTTGGACATACTCCATTACCTTTGTTTGGTGAAAGTGGCTCGCTTGCTGAGTCTCTGGTGACAGTCATGTTGACTGATGGAGTTCTCTCATCGGCGCTCTCTTCCATTAGGTGAAATTTGGGAATGGTGTTTTTCAGGTATTCCCATGTTTCTTCTGCATATTTTAGCCTGGGACTGCCAACCAAACAAATAACCCACATTTATTAATGATTGCTTCAATCATTATGACCAGCAGAACCGCAGTGTTTAATCATCCTGACCTATTGGTTCCAGTTGAAGTCTAACTAAACACTCCATGCTTTGTATCCGTTTAATGTCCTGCTAAGGGGATCAATGGCTAAAGTTAACCAGCTGAATGAACAGGGAGCATATCTCGCTGCACTAATCAATAAACAGCAATTAGAGGAAAATATTCTGCTCCTGAAATCAATATACTGTACACGATTGCTTCAAATTTATGACCATGCACTTTTCAGAGGCACAGACAAATAAATAACCGATTGAATCTTCTTCTTCTTCTTTTGATGCCTTTTTTACCCTTCATTTGTACTATCTGGGATTTTCAAAAAACGTGCTTAAGGATGACAGGTCTACAATGCCTGAAAAGCAGCAGGAAGCAGTTCGGGAAAAAAAGAAACCTGAGTTTAGCACACTGGGAGGTCTACAACGTTTCAAAAAGAAGACTGCACACTTTATTTAAATACTTCAAAAAACGTTACAGACACCTGGCTGTGATCAAGCACACATAAACACCTGGATACTGTATGCAATCAGACGTGATTGTGATGGTGATGTGAAACCATGTGTAAACTAGATGTGAATACAAAGAGTACACTTTCATTCTTTGACAAGGCTCTTGTGACAGAGGGCGCTGTGCTGTACAACCAACAGGAGAAAGGAAGGGCATATCGATGAGGCGTTTCGCTGGTTTGGTTAATTGTTAGGTGAGTGGCTGATTGGTTGGCTGGGAGCAAGGGTGAGTAGTTAGATGTCTGGATGTACGGGGGTGTACGGTTTGATGAGCTGTTCAGCTGGTTTGGTGAATTGGTTGGGTGATTAGTTGGTTGGCATGTGTAGATGGGTGGACAGGTGTTTGTTGGTTGGTTCGTTGGCCATGTAGGTTGCATGAGTGGTGAAAGGGTTGGATTACGGGTAGGATAGATGGGTGAGTTGGTTGAGGGTACAGTGAATAGATAGAGAAATGAATATAGAGTAGTTCTAAAGGAGGGCGATGTTTGCAGCCATTACTGCTTAACCACTGTGGCAGGGAAAATGCCTGTGTCTGTGTCTGCCTAGTCTGGTGTTTCAGTCCCAAAGGGAGAGTAACACAGTTACACAGTTCCCTAATACATAGCAGACAGAGAGCTGTCACAAAAAAAGACCTTTATTCCCAGTAATGGGGATAAAAGACTGTGGATTTACAGCTCTGCCAGCTACACTGCTCCAAATTACTGGCCTTCAGTGCTAACCTACCATTTATCAAAAGCCTGTGTACAAGAATTTCTAATTCTATGTGTAAGAACCACAAGTACACTTTTTTCACACACGCGTATGCTGTTAGTCTTTCGCTGCTCCTATCGAGAGCTTGCCACAGCAGACCAAGTGATCCGCACACCAATTTGGCGCAGGTTTTATGTATGCACAGCTGTATACACTGGATGTTAAGAAATCCCACACATTTTAAAAGATTGTCACATCATAACACAAGCTTGTATTTAAGCACCAAGCATGATGGATGCATCTCTTCATCCACCTTTCTTCTTACCCTAATGCACCCATTTCTCTGGAACAGGGTAAATCTGGACTTATCAGACCACATGACATGTTTCGAATGCTCCAGAGTCCACTCCTTTTGTCCCGAGCAAATTAAAAGCCATTTCTTCTGAATAGCCTCACTGACACAGCTGTTTAGTCCCAATCCCTTAAGTTCTCTTCGCATTATGAAGTGGAAAGGGAATGCTCTTACTTTCACTATTAAGCATAGCCATGATTTGATTTTACCAAACGTTTAAACGATCTATAATCACAATCATTCCAAATAGTTTTCTGACCATATTTATTCCTTGAAGATGATGGATCTTTCCACGTTGTAATAATGTGAGTAAAATTCTTTGCCACGACCACAGGATATGTCTTCTGATAGGGTGGTTTCAATTCAATTCAATTCAATTCAATTCAATTTGTGTAGCAATTTTAACAACTGTCATTGTTGCAAAGCAGCTTTACACAATTCTTAAGAAATAAGTTTTAATGCATTAGTTAGGGTTAAAGAACGTGTTGCCAGCTGAAACATATTAATCACCGCAGTAATTAATAAACAAAAGGAGTTTACCTATTTAATATAATAATATTAATTATTATAATATGTATAATAATATGATTATGATAATCAGTTTACCCGCAGTTACACTTTTCTACCAGTAGAGCATATGCTTTAGCATATGCATGGTGGGGAGTAATTCTAAATAGGCATCCATATGCTCAGGAAAATATAAATAAATCACATCATGGAAGCAAGCATGTAATAAAAAGACTAGACATATTTTAATAATAGAATAGAATAGAATATTTCCTGTCCTTCACCCACACCGTGTGTATGCACCGGGCTTGGCATTCTTACTACTGTGCAGGTAAGTTCCTGACAAAACCCAAAAGAATTTACATTTACAGTTATGTATTTGGCAGAACTCCTTATCCAGAGTGACCTACAAAAGTGCTCTGATGTTTCTTCCATTGGATTGGATGGATCTTTAAACTAAGTTTATAGGTTACTAACTAGAAGTACTAACACTGTTTTTTTCCTTACCTAAAACAGATAAGTCTGACTAAGCACTGATCAATACCAAAAACCATTAATTCAAGCTCCATTTTAGTTTCTTTGTCTCTTACATCTACCTTATACTGTATATATTGATTCACGCAGCTACTGTAAGTGCTATGCTATGCTATCCCTGATCAGGAGCCTCTCAGAGGAGCAATACATACAGTACAGTACTGGACGAGACCCAAGTCTGTCACAGGGCAGCATCTCATTTACACATACGGGCAATCGAGCAAAGCCAGGCCATGGGCTGGTTTGTTTCTGGACAGTGCGAGAAAACCTGAGAACATTTTAAGTTCAGCTGTCAAAAAATTATGGCCACATGGCCCTGTGCAAAAATCTGAAAAAGTGTCAGGAATAGTGTAGGTTGTCCAAATAGCATGCATGAGTGTATGAAAAATGTTCATATGTAGAGTATATGTGAAGAATATCAGGCAATGCCCCACCAGTGGCCATCGGAGTGACGTGGTTTACCACTGTACTGTATACTGTATATAAGAATGCTTGGATAATAAATGTCAGCAGGAATACAATCAATAGCCATGGTACATTCAGAGTCCCATAAGGACAACAACAGTGTAAATAACAGTTTAGCAGTATGGGCGCTATAACAGAGTCTTACTTAAGGGGAAGACGCTCCGGGATCCAGCTGGTCAGACAGTGGACGATGCTGAATTCTTCTAGCTCTCTGATGGTATTGTGCACCATTCTAAAGTAAAGAGATTCACACATGTTAATTCCACCTATAAAAGCTTCTGTTGGGCCACTTAAATGAGCCTAAATGAGCCTTTTATCTATATGTACCACATTCGATGCACACACTCAGTTACTAGGCTTATCTGAAAGTAAGGGGAAATAAATGTACACTGAGACCAAGAAGGTCCAATATTAAGATTAAAATTGTGAACCGACTGAAATGAGACACACTGGGAAATTAAACCACTCCCTTGGGTGCGATACGACCAAGAGCAAGCAAATTTAGTGGCTAGGCATAACTTCATTATGTGATAGTTTCATGGAATCTGGGTGCATGTGTGTGGCCTATTGCTCCCCTTCTCCTTCTCTTTCTTGAAGAATCCAGATGGCTGAAGCTCTAATTGTGCCTCACGGGATGCTGCATTCAGGCAGTCCAGCAGCTATTAATTAACCGCACCATTTCACAGCTTCTCTTCTTCCCATGCTGACATCGATTCGACTTCAACGTCAACTACACGCCATCAGCAGCACGACTGCGTTAATGTGACGTGTATTTACGTAGCATTCCTCCAGACATCACCATCTATTATACCATGTACTGTACCACAAGTGACGCACCAATGCTTCAAGGGTCAGTACGTCTGTCTGTAGTTATAGTTTAAGGGCAATGCGAGACATTCACGCCACATTCGCTGTGAAACAAGCTAAGCATCCGTGCTTGATGATAGCTGAGATCAAACATGCAGTCATCGGCTAATAGTATTTGTTTACTGCAAATGTGTGCATGAATGACAACAGCAAAAGTACATTTAAAAATTACAGCATTTTAATGTAAGATCATAAAAAAGGGGTGGGGCCTATCATGCAAAAGTCACATTTTAATTAATTTTATTTTAACATTCTGATTAGTCTCCAGTGAGTGTGCAGTGCATGTACAAACAGAAAAATGAGAAACATTCCCTGATGTTTGTCCCTTCTCCATATCATCTGGGTACATATAGGGTCTAAGGCTTAGGAACATACCCCTCATATACACTATATGAGCAAAAGTATTTGGCCAAACATGTTAATTATTGAATTTAGGTGTTTTAATCAGTCCCCTTCTCCCCCAAATGAAGAGCAATCTTAATGCTTCAGGATACCAACACATCTTGGACAATGCTACGCTTGCAACTTTGGGTAGACCAGGGTAAGGCCTTTGGGTAAGGCCCTTTTTCTATTCCAACATGACTGTGTCCCAATGCACAAAGCAAGGACTGTACAGACATGGTTTGATGAGTTCGGTGTGGAGGAACATGACTGGCCCTAACACAGAGCCCTGACCTCAACCTCATCGAGCACCTTTGGAATGAACTGGAACGGGGATTGCCAGCCAGGCCTTCATCAGCCAACATCAGCGCCTGACCTCATAAAAGCTCCACAGAATGAACAGGCATGAATTCTCAGAGAGAAACTCCAAAATCTTGTGGACAGCCTTCCAAGAAGAGTGGAAGCTGTTATACAGTAGCTGCAAAAGGGGGACCAACTCCATAATGAAGTGTATTTAGATGTCATCTAAATGATGACATTGCAATGTCATTGCAAATTTGGCCAAATACTTTAGTCCATATATGGTAAAAAAGATACAGTACCACCTGGTCTGCCTTGTTGCTCAGGAGCGTTGTGGCTCATATACATGGACACTTTACAATTATAACACTAGAACAGATTCCAGAATAAAATCCCCAACAGTTTTGTTTTCTTGTTTAATTTTAAGAACTTATTTAAACAGGTTTTAATCCTAATAAAGAACTTACTCTGTACTGGCCAATTTAAGTATGGCCTTCGCCAGCAGCATGGGCCACAGCTCAGACTGGTTGGTCGTAGCTGGAAGCAGCAGATTGTCTTTATCATCAAATGGCAATGAATCATCTATAGTGATCTTTCTCCAGGAGCCCTGAGACAGATACATCAGGATATCAAAACCAAGCAAGGGAGAACTGGATCCAGGATCCATTTATATGCTATAGTTTTATAGCTACACGTAAATATGGTTTCATTTAACACAAGCCATTGATGCTTAACCAGAAGGTGATTTCTACAGCTAAGCCGCCCTTAATACTAGTATTCTGATTTAGTGTAAAGGTTTGCACAGGAGTGTTTTTTGAACTGTTTTACCTGCACTTGAGACCAAATATTCGCTCTCATATTTGATTTCACTTTACTCGAGAAAAGTTACATGTGTCGAGAGTTTTCTTTTTTTTTACCAACGGTCCATTAGTGTAGGGGTAGTGTCCTTGACTGAAGTGTACTTGATTTAAATAGCGAGAGAGAAAGAGAGAGAGAAGCTTTTGGCATGGACATGTAACTTACAGTAAACCCACTGACACCTACAGTATACAGTAGATCTGAACTTCATACATTTCTTGAATTTCTAAAAATAATCTTTAATCAATACAAAGGCTACCAGCTACACTAGAGACACATTAATATACCCATCACAAACACACATGCACACACACATTCAGCTGTCTAATAAGACTCGTGTTCTCACTTAATCACTGCCTGCAGGACATCTTAACAGAGGAATGTACAGATGTACATGGCAGTAGGTGTGGAGGTTTCACCTATTAATCATGCATCGCTGCCTGACAGCTAACGTCAAGGTCATTGTGGGCTGTCTCTAACTCTGAACCACAACAGAGGTAACTAGGTAACGAGGTTTATTTTTTTTAGCGTATGTTGGTCTGCATCTGGTAGTCATGGATAAGTGCAAACATTAAAGCTTTTTGTTTTAAGTGAAATTTCTTTTTGTAAATTACGAATATGGACATGATGATCAGGGGTGCATATATTTTTCATCATAGTGTGTACACATAGTGTGTGATGGGAATAGTGCATGTCATTACATCAATATTTTCCAACAACAATGGGATGAGATCTCACCATCCAGTAGAGCCGGACCACGTATTTCCCGTAGACGTTATAAAGAGGCACGTGGCCCTTGGAAGCTTTACACAGTGAATAGATGTGCTCCCAGGGTCTCCATGAGCTGGGGGTGGCATCGTCAGAGGTTGGGCTGTCCTCGTCTGGCTGTCTATTGCACACATGCCACACGATGCAGATCTCACTGATGATCCAGCGCATGAGCTGAGCGAGGAGATGAAGAACCGGGAGAACCATAAGAAGAGATTTATGCCAAATTGCAAATTAAATCTGTCACATAGACAGCCATACACAGTATGATATGCAGACAAGGACGGGTTTCTCTGTGAATATTCAAATGTTTAAAGTAAATATGAATATGAAATTAAAGAAAAATATACAATAATATAAAGAATGGGACATGACACAGGGTCAGACTGGCTAACAAATCATTTATACTGGTCTATCATTCCTACACTGTGATGGAGATATACTCTGCTGGAGTGCTGAATGGTACTTCTGGGACTTTGGGAGGCTGGTTATGTGCTGCATGTGGAATTCTAGAAGCTGCTGGTCTCTTGATACTTACTTCGCTGGAGAGCAAATGCTCATTGGTTGAAGTGAGATCAAACGCCGATTCATTTTCAACAACAACTGGAACCTGGCGTAAAAAATATTACATAAGATTATCTCATCTGAGCAAAGCACATATTTATATCTCAAATTCAATTGATTTAATTATCTCTCTCTCTCTCTCTCTATTTTTCCTTGTCTCTGTCTTTATGTTTCAGTGCTCTCACTGATTATGCTGACCCATTCCAGACATGGCGTTGTAAAGAACCAACGCTCTATGAATGCTTGATTATTATCTCCTAATAGACTCTCTAATCAACTCTGAATTAAAGACTCGCACACTCGGAGGGAGAAGGCTTCGTGCTGTCGCCTCGGCCCGTCATTAACATGGAAATAAAAACGGAGACCGATCTTGCCTTGTTTCGCCAATTAGGCCTCTCACATGTAGCAAAAAGTTGAGCTGATTGGCCTTGCTGCACCAGACCGCGTTTGCATTTTGCATAAATACATTTTTAAAAACACAAGCTTGCAGCAGCAATTCTTGCGCAGTTTCCATGATGCATACAAATAGAAGAATAAGATTCGAAAAAAATGATGTTTTACCCTGACTTGGTTTTCTTATTATGACCAACTGTACTAGAGTGGAGCATGGAAATTATGCTAAAAAGTGCTTACCTTGTTCACCATGTGCTCCGAGGGCCTTTTCCAGATGTGAACATTCAATGATGTTGGAATCTTTACCTTCCCATCTGGGTCTTCAAAGAACTGCTAAGAACATCGGTATATGAATTATTTGGTAAAATCGTTTTCGCTTTCGAATTTAGTTTTTTCAAATTGCACATAATTCAACAGTCAAAGCACAAGGAAAGAGCCAGAGAGACAGTGAAATAATGGCACCCGCTGTCCATGCCAGTGGCACCTAGCTGAGGTGCTCTTAGCAGTCCAAGAGGTTATCCTGAACACTAGAAGTTATTTAATTCAAATTTGTGCACCAGATGACCTCATGAAGTTACTAATATAACAGTCCATCCACAAAACATTCACCATTCATTCATACATCTGCCTCGTTTTAAAGACATGAATATGATACCTGGTCTAAGCAGATCTATGTATTCCATTGAGTAACACAGAGGTCATTATCATCATCATCATCATCATCATCATCATCATTATCATCATTATCATCATCATAACCTACAAATCAAAGTTTTGGATGTGCATCCCCCCTACTGTGACATACCCAGATATCAAAGTCAACATCACCCCTTCCCACAGTGCGGGCAAGGTGATTATCTCTGAACACCTTCCCAGATGGAGCCTCAAGACCATTGTGGCAGTGGGTATAAAGGTGATAAACACCACTCTTGGCAGTAACTAGGGCTGACAGAGTGATAATTATGGATATAAATTTGGTTCTTCACCAGAACACTGGATAATCAGCAGTGAAAAGTAATGCATAAAACACTTCTCATTGAGAGTGTCAAGTGTTTAGAGAACCATACTTACACCCATAGCTAACATATAGTATTTTCAAGCGGTTATTAAAATAACAATGTTATGTAACTGGAACATACAGTACCTATTGCTACAACCTGAATACCGGAAAAGTTGGGATGTTTTTAAATTTTAAATAAAAAGAAAAGACTTTAAATCACATGAGCCAATTTTATGCACAAAATGGGCTAATTTCAAATATGATGCCTGTTATAGGTCTCAAAAGGTTGGGATGTTCACCATGGTATAGCATCTCCTCTTTTGTTCAAAACGTTTGAAGATGTCTGGGCATTGAGGTTATGAGTTTCTAGAGTTTTCGTGTTTTGTCCCATTCCTGCCTAATAAATGTTTCCAGCTACTGAAGAGTTTGTGGTTGTCTTTGATGTGTTTTTGCACGTATGCACTTATGCACCCCCATACCATCAGAGATGCTGGCTTTTGAAACGAATGCAGATAACACACAGGAAGGTCTCATTCCTCTTTAGCCTGGATTTTTAACAAAAATGTCAAATGTGGACTCCGCTGACCATAGAACACTTCCACTTTGAAACAGTCCATTTTAAATGAGCATTGGTCCACAGGACACAACGGCGCTTCTGGACCATTTTCACATATGGCTTCCTTTTTGCATGATAGAGCTTTAGTTGGCACCTGCAGATGGCACAGAGGATTGTGTTTACCAACGGTGGTTTCTGGAAGTATACCTGGCCCATTTAGTAATGTCAATGACACGATCATGCCGATGTGTTGTCTAAGTGACTGAAGAACACGGACATCCAATAAAAGCGTTCAAACATGTCCCTTATGCACAAAGATTTCTCCAGTTTCTTTGATGATGTTATGCACTGTACGTAGGTGATGAGATTAAAGCCTTTGAGATTAGACATTGAGGAACAAAAATATTTAAGTATTCAATAAGTATTCAAAAATCTTTTTATGCACTCTTTCATAGATTGGAGAGACCCTGCCTCTCTAAGACATCCCTATTATAGCTAATTATGTTACAGACTTGATGCTACTGTAGATGTACTTCCAGCTGAACCTTTTAAAAAATTTCTTGCTTTTTCAGCCTTTTGTTGCCCCATCCCAACTTTTTTGAGTCCTGTAGCAGGCATCAAATTTGAAGTTAGCTCATTTTGTAGTTAAACGTGTCAAATTTCTCTGCTTAAATATTTATGTTCTCTATATTCTATTGTTAACAAAATATTCTCTCATGTGATTTGAAAGTCTTTTAGTTTTCTATTTATTCAAATGTAAAAAATGTCTGGAATTCGGGTTGTACAAATTTTTGCAGATTAAAAAAAATGCTGTCTTTTTTTTATTTAGTTAATATCATAAATATTGATATCTTACAAATTTTATATTCTGCACTTTTTGGGGTTTGATAAAAACATAATCCTTTCCACTGGAGCATGTGGTGACGCTCTGGTGCATGTAAAAACAACTGATGATACTGGGTTTTGCACCTTATATATTTATTGTATAAATAAAAATAATAATAAAAAAAATATATATATATATATATATATATATATGGTATATGCTATATAAAGATGGTATAGAATACTAAGAAATTTCAAATTCATGAGAATATTTTTAAAGATCCTACTTTTTACTCAAGTTGTTAATAATAGGCTATTATTTGTAAGGAAAATTACAACAGACCTTTTTTTGACATCACTTTGTGTAAAAAAAAAAAAACTACTACTACTTGTGTCCTTGAGATGATTTTTTCTTGGTCTTTTTCCCTTTTATCCTAGGGGACACCAGATCATTTGATCCACATCTGGAACAGGTTTTACACCGGATTCCCTTTCCATTGTAATCTTTTTTCCATTTTTTTCTAACAAGGCTTGAACACAGTGTTTGGATTGTAGTGTGTGTAGCGTTATGGATGACCAGGCGATGACGGGGCTTGAACTCAGAGCCTCAACCGCTTTAGCCACCACTGCCTCATACCGTATTTGCATCCTTGAGTTGGACACCTGTGAATTACACAAATAACCATAGATACATACTAGTATATAATGGCTTCCAAGACATGAGTGACACTCACAGTGAGAGGGCTCTTCCTAGCCTTGGCATCCTTTCCTCCTTTGGCAGCGTCCCATTTCTCAGCACTGACTTCGGTCTCGTTCCATTCGGGCCAGACCGAGACACTGCTTCTCCAAAGCTCGGCTGAGGATCTCCCAGAGACACAAGAGGAGGCGCTGCATACAGCCAGTGCTTTATGTCACTCAGTGGTTCCAACTCAAAGCCTTGTACATTTGAGCACTCTTGTCAGTTCCCAGCAAAAGTGATTTAACTAATTATTACAGAGTAACAAAACATGAATATTCGCAGGACAGGAGGTCCACTGAGCCACAGCATTAGACCCCAAACTTCTACAGTACACACAACAACAATGGCGTGGTATAATAAGGTATTATGATCAACACAACATGCAAAACTTAGAGATCATTTCACTGGAGTTTAGAGTGTTAAGCAGGTTAAGTTATTACTCCATGCCAGGAATCTGACTAAATAACAACACAAGCAGCTACACACATCTGAGACGCTAGCTGGAGCAGGAAGCAGCACTTACTCTTTAGATAAAGCTTCGCGGCTGGATGAAGTGTCCCTTTTCTTTAATGCTGGCTTCGACATGACCCTTGGTTTTTTTTTTATTATTAATTATTTAATTTTATTTTCGTCTTTTTTGATATTTTTCCAGTAACAAAACAGTGACGTCATAGAACGTCGAACGGAGGAATCGGAGCTGTTTGTTCTGTTGCTAGGCAACGACGTCACACCGGCCTCTGAGACTGCAGCTCTCCCCTCAGTCCCCTCAGTCCCGAGTCCCAGATGACTGGGGAGGAATAACAGCGCGGAGAAAAAGTTACAGTTATTCTTTGTACGCGGGCTGCACTATTAATCTAGCTATTATTATAGCCTGTGTTAAGCAATGCTGTGATTACAGGTGTTTGTTTTGGTGTTGTTTAATTAATCTTGACGCGCGCGCACAACATGAAAGGAAGACTTTGCCGCCTTTTTTTTTTTATCTACCTATTTTAGTGGACGCTGTGACTCAATAAACCCAAGTTCAATTTTAACACAACTTAGCCCCCTACATTTGTTTGTTTCTTGTCTGTTTTGTGGTTCTCTTGCATGAAATACAAGTAACTGTATTTGGCTAAACCTGTTAATTATTGAATTCAGGTGTTTCAATCAGGCTCCTTAACCCCAGTGAAGGGCGATCGTAATGCTTCCGGATACCAAGAAATCTTGGACAATGCTATGCTCCCAAATTTGTGACAACAGTTTGGGTTTCTATTCCAACATGACCGTGTCCCAGTGCACAAAGCAAGGACTATAAAGACATGGTTTGATGAGTTCGGTGTGGAAGAACTAGACAGGCCCTAACACAGAGCCCTGACCCCAACCTCATCAAGCACCTTTCTTGTTACTGAAACAAAGACTGTAACCCGGGCCTTCTCGTCCAACATCAGTGTCTGACCTCATAACATATCTACAGAATGAATGGGAACGAATTCCCACAGAAACACTCCAAAATCTCGGGGACAGCCTTCCAAGAAGAGTGGAAACTGTTATAGCGTTAAAAGGGGGGGGGGGGGGGGGGGTTGATGGGCGCACTCCATGATAAAGTATATGTATTTGGATTCACTGTCATTACAGGTTTGGCCAAATACTTTTTATCCATATAGTGTACACTAGGACAATAAAAAATGATAATAATATTTGTTCACAATCCATAGATATATATACCGATCATCAATAACGTTATAACCACCTGCCTAGTATTATGTTATAACAACCTGCTATAATATCACTAACAGTGATGCACTGTGTTCTGACACATTTCTATCAAAACAAGCATTCACCTTTTCAACAATTTGATCAAAAGTGCTTTTATTGGATCGGATACATCAGTGGGACATGACCACCTTTGACCCTGTCACCAGTTCACCAGTTTTCCGTTCTTGGATCAATTTTGGCATGTCTTGATCACTGCAGGCTGATTAATCCCACAGGAGCTGCAGTTTTGGAGTTGCTCTGACCCAGTTGTCTAGCCGTTACAGTTTGGCCCTTCTCAAAGTAACTGCATTTTAAATATCTTGTTAATGGTTGCTGGAAGTGGATGAGATATATTAGGCAGCTATTTCTTTGCTGAAGTTGATGTTTTGAAGGCAGAAAAACGGGCAAGCTTCAGGATTTAAGTGACTTTGACAAAGACAGAATTGTGATGGCTAGAGCACTGAGTCAGAGCAACTCCAAAACTGCAGCTTTCATCAGATGTTTCCAGAATGCAGCGGTCAGGACATAGCAAACATACCAAAAGTAATCCAAGCAATATTAGGCATGTTATGGCTGATTGGTGGACAGATGTATGTTAAAATAACCGCATCCAAAGTTTTTACTACCGTATCTTTAATGCATTATAGGCTACTAGGCTACAGAGGATTATGACACAGAGGACAAACAATAGGAAGACATGTACACCTACCCGTTTATGTAGTTATCATGTGTTGGGCCGACTCAAGCAGATCCAGGTCAAGAATTTCAGTTAATGTTCACATCAATCATCGTGATGAAAAAAAATGTCATGGTTGATAGTACCAGATGGGCTGATTTAAGTAGTTTTGAAACCAAAGATCTCCTAGGTGTTTTCACAAATACACACACACACACACACACACACACACACACACCTGTACACACAAAGAATAGTCTCAAGAGCCGCACAGAAGTGTGTGAAAAACAAATCATCAAAAGTCATTGCATTGCTTCTACGTGACTGATTATCATGAACACACAGGTGTTTCCAAGAAGCCGGATGGTGCGTGGAAGCCAGATTTGTTAAAGGTGTTGAAGAAAATATATTTTCTGCCACTCACATGTATACAAATACACACACACACACACCCTGAAAAGCAACAATGAATCCTGACATTGGCATCTTGGAAAATGCTTATGTCATCAAGGAAGAAAAAACAGTGACAAAAAAAGCTGATCATTCAATTTATGCAGGCAGTCAGCTGAATTTTTGGGCAAATAATGTTGCTGACCACCTGAAGCAAGCCCAGATCATCACACTGCCCCTACAAGTGTGTACTTTAGGCACTAGGCATGAGAGAGTGCATCACTTCATCCACCTTTTTTTTCTTACATTAATGCACCTATGGGCTGTGGAAGAGGGTAAATCTCAACTCACCAGACCACATGACCTGTTTCTAATCCAATACTCCACAGTCCAATCTTAATGGTTTATAGCGATATTTTTTATTGCTGATCAGTGGTTTTCTTAAAGCTACATAGCTGTTTGGTCCCAATGCCTTAAAGTACTCTTCACATTGTCTGTGTGTGGAAATCTTCTTGTACTTTCACCATTAAACAGCTGTGAGGTTCACATTTGTTTGTTTGTTTGTTTTGTTTTATAACACTTTTAATTTCATTAATTGATGAAGTGATCTCCCATCAGGCACATTCATGATGATTTTTCGACCACATATCTTCCTTGAAGGTGATGGTTCACCACTATCTTTCCAGGCTTTAACAATACAGTATGTTTTTCAGTACCTAACCCAGTTGTAGTAGTTTGAGCAAAATCGTTTTTTTTTTTTTTCTTGATGCAGGCCAAAAACTCAACATCTTTGCCACAATCTCGGGACATGTCTTCTGACCTTGTTCTTTACAATACAATGTGTGGACAATAATCCATATTTTAAAATACAGCATAATTAATCACCAATCCATGAAAGCCTATTAGGCCAAAAGCTGTTCTGAGCATTGTACTGTACCATGGTTTTGGATGTTGGAGTAACCACACAGACTTTCAACACCAGCAAAAATAACCCACAGAAGACCACAGATCCGAAATGCAGTTGTAAAAAACTGTGTGTGGGAAAAAAAGCTTTGTCCTGTACTTAAAATCTTTTCCTGAGTTAGTGTTTAATTGCAGTTTTATTAAAATGCTGATACCTTCAATGAATGATAACTTCCTTAAAACAAACTTAAAACACTGATTTAACCATCCCTTGTGCTTAGATATCACCAGTGTTGTTCTGGGAAACACCATGCCGAGACCCAGCTATGGTGATCGATGAACGTTGGTGACAATTAAGCCCTTGTATGTAGCTCCTTCCCTTCCCTTAAGGACACATTAGTCAACCCAGATTAACATGAAGCCATTTTAAAATAAATACTAACTTCATTATCTCAGGCCTGTAGGGAGATGTATGGAGGACAAGAAGAAGGTGATGCAGGAAAGATGAACTGCACTGTACCGTATGTCAGTCGTATTGCATGTGTTTCTAAAAAGCACACGGTGGTGATATGTGTATGCAAACTGTTATAACTTAATCCAGCAGAGGATAACCGCTTCTTGTTTGTTCAGCTGGAAGCCCTAGTCACTCCATCCCCAGGGTTTAGATATGGAGATTGAAATGCAAAATGTAGATTTCGTGTTCCCACAGCCAGTTCACTGTTAACCACTTGCTGCAAAACAGCCTCAAAGCATTAGATACTGTACAAAACTTTAACGTCTGCTTGGCATACTTTACTGCCCCATGCCAGCAGAGGGCATCCTCCCCAAAATACTTTAGTTATTTCCTGTTCTCAGCATATACACTGATCAGCTATAACTTTGAAACCACCCACTGCATCTGGCTGGTTCTGGGCCATAAAGGCATGGCTTCATAGGACCTTTGCGGGTATCCTGTGATGTCAGGCAACAGGACATTTGTGGCTTTGGGTGCAGTGAGTTGTGGGGTTGGTCCTACATGCATCAAGCTTGTTTGTCCAGTGCTCAATCGGATTGGGATCTGGCGAGATTGGAGACCGGATCAACGGCCTTGGTCTCTTCGCCTGCTGTGTTCTCTCCTTGCCAGCATTGGCTTTCCTGTGGGATTAGGCCGTGCAAGTTGGCCTTTGTTCCGTTGGTCCCCGGATGCCTATGATCCTGTTACCAGTTTATTGGTATATAACTGATAATGTTATTCAATTCACTGGTCAGTGGTTGATCAGTTTATATCTAGCAAATCTAGGGATCAGACAGGTTCTTTACAGAAAATAAGATTCATTCAACATTCTGGAAGCATGCTACACTGAGTCTGAGAAGTTCTGATATTGTACTTTTGCAAGGTTCAGTCAAGTCAAAGCAGTTTTTTTTATTGTGCAAGAAAAACAGAACACAGTTATGAGAGTAAAATATTGATTTCTCTGTATTATCCCAACATGTCACTAGTGCTTGGATACCATTTAGGTAGAAGTTTTTTTCTCAGTATGCCTGCTACACATCTATAGCGCTGGCCTCCAAGGAACTCATTCAATGGCACAAACATGGAAACGGCTTGGATTGAGGTCAGATGAACCCAATCCAAGCCTGCAATAACTCAAAACTGAGTTCCGGTAACTGTGTGTACAGTTGAGACTCAGTTTTTACAGTTTTTAAGGAGCAAGCTTGACCAAATGTTTATGGGAACAGCTGGAGCGGCTTCCCCTTCGTCATTCATAGATTCATGGCCTTCTTTAAATATTAGCACCAACAGTCTCATCATTGTACCGTGCTTGAAGTTTTCTACAAATGTCAGTCAGTTTTATGCCTTCATTCACAAGAAATTTAATTAGAAGTCCTAGTTTGCATGAAATGCCCCTCATACATTTATTGACAGGCAAATATTGGAACTAACATCACCCACGGGCATTGTATGATGACACTGTTTTAACAACAAATCTAACAAAAAAGACAGGATTAGAGCGCTATACTCACTGCGTTGAATCCATTTTGTCAATCTTTTGACAAGTACAAAAAAAGCAGAGGAGTTTATATTCTGTACTGAGACATGAAATCATAATCACAAGGTTACAATATTAGGACTCAATAAGGAGACGTTTTGTGCGGTAAGCAAGCACCCTACCAACCTGGAACAAAAGGATGAGGAATGACAGGGTGAATAATGATGTGTCGTTTGTGCCTGGCACATACATGACTAAAAGGTTGTGAATACTTGGCCATGACACTTATACTGTATGGGCTTGTTGAACATTCTGATGTGAAAGGTATGGCATTAACATGGATTTCATCCCCATCCGTATAATAATGCGCTCCACTCCTGTGTTCTGTGAAGGCTTTTCCTGTTGGGATCAGTTTTTCTTTCAGTTCAGACCAGGTACTGATGTCGAGGAAGCTCCAGTTTCAGTTTATCCCTAAGCAGTTAAACAGGGTTGAGGTCAGTCAGGGTGCTGTGCAAAACCATCATGATCTCCTACTTCAATACATCCTTAACACAGCATGTCTCATGGAGCTTCGCTTTGTTCCAGAGAAGTGAAATTGTAACACTATGCACTGTAAAACAAGGCAGTGTGTGCTTCCAACATTGTTTGGGGAAGAACCGCACACTGGTGAAACAACTGACCAAAATACAGTGATTATATTTTAAAACTTTTATTTTGCTACAGCATATTTAAAAATCTTTAAAGTCTCACACTCCTCTACGCCCCTGTAAGGAACTTGAGGTATGGATAAGCGCTCGAACACCTCCGTACCGCTTCAAAAACCACCATCAATAACACAAGCTTATGCACACAACAGGTTCCACATTTCTATTTTTTTAAGTACCTGGACCTCGTACAAACGCCATGTTCCTCATCTCCAAAGACACAACCGATGCACAGTAAGAAAACACAAGGGAAATTAACTGTACAACAACTGAACTAAATGTTTAGTGTATAACTACAGATTCAGATTGATGATAGTACACTTTTTGTTTTTTGTTTTTTAAACAAATCAATATACTGTCACTTTTAAACAGAAATCGATATTGTTGCAGATTCAGAAGACTCCCGTGGAAAATGGACTTCTCTCTCTTTGCTATAATCAGTCTAAATGGGTATATAACAAACATGTACTTGGTACAGCCTCCTATGACACCCATAGGGTTGCATTTATTCTCAGTGCCATTACAAATGTGCCAAAACACCTGACACTAGTGAAGGCTACAAATATAAACATCTTATAAGAACAATGTTGAGCCAAAGAGAGAGAGAGAGAGAGAGAGAGAGAGAGAGTGAGAGAGCATGCTGGGAGGGGGTCATTAAACTAGGCTGAATCTTCATGGCTATGATTTCAACAAGATTCCAAGACGTGCTCTTGTGCCACTGGCTTCAGATTCGATTATGTACATGAATGGAAGGAGGTGCGGGATACAACGGAGGGGCTTTGCGTCTCAGTCTGTAGCTGACATCATCCCCCTCCTTTAGGTCAGGTGAACAGACAGATCGAGATGACGCCCGACGCTAGCAGCACCCCGATTTGCTCTCGGCGGGAGGCATGGCTTCTTGGTCGAGCTTGATGCGGTCGCCGTTGCTTTCTTCGTGCATGATGCCTTTGTCGTTCTGTAGAATGTGCTCCACCAGGAACCGGGCTGCCTCGTCGACGTTGATGTTATCCTGCAACAAGCGTGAAAATACAGAATTCAGGAAGCGTTAGAACTGAAAACGAAATTCTATGCAACATGCGTCAATGCTCAATGCTTGTCAATTGTATTAATAATAAATTAAATTATAAGCGAAAAATAAGGGGAAAAAAAATCAAAGTCCTGTTCTGCTTCCTTGAATCTTCTAAAATGCCACTACAAAACCTGAATTTTTAGAAAATAACAATAAAACACTAAAACATCTGGGGCGGAGGTGAAAATTATGAATTGTGATGAAAAAATTTATTCCCTGGAAAAAAAAGAATGGAAACGATATAATTACAATAATAATGTTTTACAAGTAATTATTGTGTTTAAACAACTTAACATTACATGGAATTGTATGTACACTCTCATGTCATTAGGCAGCAAGTGGAATTTTTTTTTTTCCCCCTGCAGTTGAAATGCAAAAAACAATAGGCAAGCATAAGGTTTTAAATAAGGGCCAAATTGTGATGTCTAGAGGATATAGACTGTATAATTATATATAAATACATTATCACATCATGACAAAATTCTCCAATTCCTAGGATTTTTTTCCCCCTTAAAAAAAAAAAAAAAAAACGACAACGATTTTCAAATTACCCACAAATTCATAACAAAAATATTTTTTTTAAATAACATGCTGTGATGAGTTTCCAAGACATGCACAAAACTTCCCCGTCTCCAACAAACAACCCATTGTCCCCTAGCACAGACTGGAAGTGTGATAAGACAAGACTTGAAAAGCAATCATAGCGCTAGCGTAGCTCCAAGCCTTTGAATTTTTTTTTTCTTTCCCAGCTCAGAGTGACCAAGAGCGCTATCGTCACACAGTGAGTTCATTAATATTGATAAGCCTCGTGTCAGATTTAAGAATCCCCTCAGGCGCGGAAGCAGATCAAGCCGCACTGAAGACGCTCTGGCCTGGATATATACACGAGCCGGTAGATGTAGAGCGGAGGGGATCCTTCGGTCGAAACAACAAAACAGCGCCTGAGCTACTTCGAGGTGACCAAGGTCAAAAGCTTTTTAGCTCGTACGCCGCTCGTTCCTCTCCCGAAGTCTTTTTCATCTACGCTTGGACTGACCGGCAGCGTACCATGTGACCTCTCGTTTCCTTGGAGCATTACCCAAGGATGGATTACTAAGTAAGTTACCATGGAGACAAGCCCACATCGTCACAATTACTGCGGCTCCTAACAGAACATGATGTCCCAGGCAGCGTGGGCACTTCAGATGCCACACACTCAGACACACCGGCACACACATGGCGTGGACGCGGCGGGAGAAAGTTTGTCATCAACGCAACTTGTCAGGGCCTGATCGGACAACGGCTCTGAGCTTAACACGTGCACGCAAACTCGTATTCAGAGCGCTGTTGGACACTCTCCCATAATCCTCTTCACATAGTTTCTTAGAAAGGTGTCTATTGTTAACAACGGGTGCTCAGAAACCAGCCTGTCTGTTATCTAGAACTATAGACGGAGGCTGCAATTCATCAACCTGCCTTAAGGAACAGATTCTTAAGCTGTGGTTTGCGGTGTAGATCTTCAGAAACTGAGGGAAAAAATGACGCTGAGTGAGTTAAACAAACAAAATAACACAAGCCAGCTGAGGTCTCTGAGAAAGAGAGCGCGAGAGAGGAAAAAAAAAAAAGTGGGGCGGTGAAGTGGAGTGCGTAGGACAGCCGTCCGCTTAGACACATGAGCCTTCATAGAACACACAAGGAGGTCCTGAAAAATGACGAATGACACATCTGTGTGTACATACTCACACACATACACACGCACGCACGACAGGTGCTGGAGCCTCCTGCCAGACCTCTGTGTAGTTGAATCCCTAATGGATAGATTTAGCTTGTGAGCATGTGCTTATGCAGACTGGCTGATGAGACACCTTCTGTCAAACAGCTCCACTCAGTCACAGACAGCGGACGACTGCAAACACACAAACACAGACACTCGCGTTTCCAGTCACATGCTCAAACAGGCATGCTAAGTCATGGGAAGCAATTCGTCTGATCCACGTCAAACCCGTGAGCATTGGGAAATCAGCTGATCAACACCACACAAACTCGTAGCAACATAAGGAGTGTGTCACGTGTGCTTATGTCTGCAGGAGCAGGAGACACACAGACGCGCACACACTTTTACCCTTCCCGCTGTCAACCAGCCAGACGCCCAGCAGGTTGTGTGTGTGTGTGTGTGTGTGTGTGTGTACGTGTTAAAGAGAACACTCGGAGTATTTCTCACAAACACTAGTTCGCATGACGAAGCCGTTACAACCGAAAAGAAAACACAGCGAAACGCCACGCCGTAACATTCACCCATATACAGTTCAGTGTCTGGATTTGTTTAGCGCATCATTTTAAACACTTTACTACTGTGCTTAGATTCCACTGATTCTGCTTCCTCTATCAAAGCATCACACTCCACTACACCCTCTTTTTTTTTTTTCTTTCCCCAAGGTGCTGTAGTGGTTAGCGCTGTCGCCTTGCACCTCCAGGGGCCGGGTTCGATTCCCGGTCGGGTTCGATTCCCGTCTCTGTGTGCATGGAGTTTGCATGAAAAACATTTAGATATGAATGTATAATTATATTACATTTACATTTAATATGTACATTTTATATATATATATTAATATAAATGTAAGGAAAAAAAAGTTGCACAATCTAAACTTTCATTTTCCCGTCTTTAGGTTCGAGTACACCATGCACTCGCCGTGGCATTGTTTCTACAACCTTATGCAACATTACAAAATTTATTTCCATAAAGACTTCATTTTTGGCTGAAATCTTGTTCTGTGGCATCCCAAAGACTTTCAACAGAGTTAAGGTTTATTCTTGTGGTGACCAGTTTATGAGTGAAAATGATTCCTCGTGCACCCAGAATCACTTCACAACTTGGTGTAATCATGCTGTGCATTAGGGTGCATTAGGCTGACTTTATTTTTATTGCCACATCACGTTGCTGAGTCTAGACCTGACCACCAGATCAAAGCAACTCCAGATCCTAACACCGCCTCCAGAGGCTTGTACAGGGGCCACTATGCATGATGGGTGCATCACTACTTCTACGGGCTTCCCTGCGTACCCTAACGTACCCGTCGCTCTGGAATAGGGTCAATCTGAGCTCATCACCACATGACCTTTTTTTTGTCTAATCTTTTTATTTATTTATTTTTTTTAATTCCCTAGCGCATTCCAGCATTTTTTCTGTCTCTCACCTCAAATGATTTTCTTATTTAGTCCCCATCCTGTAAGGTGTCGTCACATTAAGTGTGTGGAAATGATCTTCCTCTCAACATACTCTAAAAATAGCTCTGATTTCTACTGTTGATTTTTTACAACGCAAATTCACCATCTCTGATCATTCAAGATTTCGTCCATGAAGTTGACAGCACTAATTTAATAACAAGTCGCTTTGTGTCGCACGGTTCCTAACCCAGTTCCAGTCACGTCAGCACCACCTTCTCTGCAGCTGGTGACTGATTTGGTTTCTAGAGCTGTACAACTGTAGCCAACAACAACGAAAAAAATCGCATCTCTCTGATAAACAGGTTACGTCTTCACTTTCTGAGCAGAACATTATTCGTACATGGTCTGGAAGTGGAAGATTAGCTTCAAATGAGCACAAAAGTCTTGTCTTAATCATAATTCTGGGAAATATGTTAAGAATTTCAAACATGGCTGATTTCACACAGCTTTGATCTGCTTAGCCTGGATCATTCTTGTAGTAGGTGAAGGGTCTTTTACAATTCTCCAGTCCTGTAGGGCCATTTTCATTAGATGCATTATTCTTTTTGAATTTTCCCATCTGATCCGTCTCCCTATTCAAGTCCGAGTCAATTCCCAGCCCGCAGTTAGGTCTCTCTTATCATCAAGTCATCAAGTGATAGTGACAGGAGAGAGAAAGCGTTAGCCCCTCCCAGCCACAGAACACGGACGCATGTAAACTTGTAAGCTCTGGACCATTTGGTCACCAACGTATGCTTCATCAAGACAAAAAACGCTCGATGTGTTACCTTGGCTGATGTCTCAAACCAGCCGAGGAAGCCGGCCTCCTTGCAGTAGCTGTCCAAAAGCGAGGCGGTGTTAGATCCGTCCTTTTTCTGGTCACATTTATTTGCCAGCAGGACAGCGGGGATTGAATTGCCATTGGCTAGTTTCACCTTGCTGTCCAAATCGTGCTTCCACTTTGACACCGCTTCAAACGTTGAGCTTCTGGTCACATCGTACACCACAAATGCTCCCACTGCCTCCTTATAGTATACCCTGGTCATGTTCCCAAAGCGTTCCTGACCTAAATGCATTAAAAAAAAAAAAAAAACACAAACACAAAAACACACAATAAATGTGTTGTTATACAGATAATCATTCTTCACACAAACACACACACAACCAAAAAAAAAAAAGGAATTTTCAGTATTCAGCGGGCCCATATGGATAAGATTTCAGCTTCACTAATTTTCTCACTCCGCTGAGATCCTTGCAGCGCCGCGAGGCTGGCATGTAGCCTAATTCTGAACGACGCCTCGTCTCATCCCTTTTAAACTGGCAACGTACATCTTAGTATTACATTACACAGGAAACAGCATCAAAACCAAATTATAAAGGGAATGAAAGAACAAAAAAGAAAAAAAGATCAGGAAAAAAAAGTGTTTAGAGAAGGGATATTTATAATGGAAATAAATAAGGAACTCAAGTCAGTTTCCAGTTCAGAACCAGTTAAAAAACAAAATCCAGCGCACGCGCACGCGCACACACACAGACACACACACAGACACACACACAGACACACACACACACTCCATCAACCGACATCTTGAAATCCCTGGACAATCCAGCATGCATGATACGAAACCTAGATGAGAACAACCAGAGATGATGAGAAATGTAAGAATGAAATGAAAGCCGGGAAAAAAAAAAACATTCAAGCCCATTTTAAACACATATGGATTTTAATTGAATATGAATTTAGTAGTGTCACATAAACCACAGCAAAAAAAAAAAAACTAAGATGGGGAGCAGATTAATCGTTTTATTTTTTTTTTAAAAGCTTCTTTGCCTAAGCTTCAGGTTATCATCATGCGAAAGGAAAAAAGTGGAATCTGCTGCATCAAGTGCTCTTACATAAGCAGCCGAATAATGAAGGGAGGAATCATGTTGTTTAAATGAACCAAGGACGTGAACATATATATTCATGCAGGAACACGCTGGAGCGAGTGCAGTCACCTGCAGCACAGCGCAACAAATGAAAGCAAGGGACTGAAAGAACTCGATTGTATTAAAGAATAAATATGACACTGTGTCATATACCAGAGAGGACTTTTTAGGTAATGCATTATGCTAAATTCCCTTCTTGAGCATGTTCAGATATTCCAATTGGGTCTCCAGTTCACATGCACGATGTAAAGATTCCTGCTTCTTAGTCTTTTTCCATGTTTGTATTGGCGGTGGTTTAAACAAGCAATTCAGATTCTTTTCCCCATTGTGACCTCACACGAGCATCTTCTTGCATTATCTGAGGCATGTTTCAGCTGGAGTAGAACACACACAGTCACACACTCATTCGTGAACACTCATGCACACACATTAGAGGAGCTCTGGGACGTGTTAAAGAAACACTAACATACAGGACCTTTAAAGGGAAATGTTATTACAAAAAAATGCCATGCAGATGTGAACTTGGTAATGTAACTAATTTCCATAGACATACTGTAATTTGGAAAATATTTTCAGTTTTTTCATAATACGAATATATATTTTCATAACACGATAATACAATTTTTATGATAGTCCCTCGTAAGGGCATGGCTCTGCAGTAGCTCTTTTAGCTTCCAAAGTATTCATTCATTACTAATTATATTACCAAGTTCACATTTCCTCTCGTTTAAAAAAAAATAAAAATACAGTAGTTCCGCACGAAGCCGTCAAAACCAAAATGGCGCACCCTGTTGGAAGAATTGAAGTGCGTGCTGTTATTCGTTGTTATTCATATGACACGGGTGTAAAGTGGCACCCAGTGACGACATCTTCCATCACTTAAAGAAAGCACTTCGTGGCAGGCGTTTGATGACGAGGTGGAACGTTTCCTCAAGAGCCAAATAGAAGGCTTCTTCAAAAACGGTCTTCACCAGCTCATCTATCATTTGGAGAAGTTTTCTTTAGCAATAGTAACAATTTTACGGCCGCCCCTCGTGAAGAGAAAAGTGAGCTACATGTCAGGGAAGGGGATTTCCTTATATGATGTCACATAAGGTGGAAATTCTAATGGTCTAATTGTCTGTGAACATTGAAAAGGATACTCGAGACCCTAAAGAATGTAAAAGACATCTAAAAAATGTAATACAGTGTAATGCAGTAGGTCTCCTATAATCCTATAATTTTTTCTTGCATCATGAATAAAAAGTGGTATCGGAAGCTGTTAAAAACTGGTTTTGAAAATGATGACTGTAAATGATTATAGTAGCTCAAGTATCAAACGTGATTAGCCTCGCGCGTGGAGCCAAGCAGCGTAATACAGTAATAAGGCTTTGCATGTGGCTTTTAGATCTCCATCTCTCTGATATATCAACAGTGCTTCAGTGAAAAAAAAAAAAATTGATAGCATCTTAACTCAAAGAGAGGGAATTTCTAGACACAAAGTTCGCATCTAATCAAAGTTGTAAAAGAACACAGCTTTCCTTTATATGACCTTCTTCTTTTTTTTTTAATGCGGCAGCTCCGATATCGCTGAGATCCAAGGTCCTGATATGGAACGGCCTATTTAATAATGATGCAGGCTGTGGGATAGAACCGCTGTTTAATGGAGTTCATTAGAGGAGAACTGAGGGACATGGATCTGACACAGGGGAAATAATCACACCCTTCATTATGCATGCTTGGCTTTCTGATACCTGATTCTCTCATTCTCTCTCTCTCAGGCTCGGAATCTATGTTTCAATTTAGCAACAAAACTCAGCAATATGTATTAGATGTTTGTTTAAAAAAAAAATAATGCTGGTATGCTATTTCTAAGCACTTTAAATAAATTTCAGGTTTAGTCCTTAAGCAGTGCAATACACACCATCACACACACACAGACACACACACAGACACACACACAGACACACACACAGACACACACGTGCCTGACGGTTTCCGTTTCATTATCCTCACTCTCTCAGCTGCATACTTTACATGCCAAAAGCTCGGCAGGTCTCTCGGCAGCTAATTGCTCTTAATTGCCAGGCTAAATTTACTCCTTTTAACCTCAGGTGAACGCCCAGGGCGGCTGACACACAAGAAACGAGCTCGTGGATTTCATCTCCTTTCTGTATGGTTTCCGCCTGGAGTCTCGATAAAGCGAGCTCAGCGTCCTCAGGCTCAAAACGGGAGTTGAGCAGCTACTCATTCTTCCATACCTGTTTTTTTTAATTATTATTATTATTCATAATTTTTTTTTAACAGTACTGTTTATGCACTGGGCCTGAAAGAGGGTGCCAAAAATATTGCACTAGGGATGTGTTAGAGATTATTTATTCATTCATTCAATTTTGATACAAAAATAGATACAAATCAAAAATTATGTAAAAAAAAAAAAAAAAAAAACTTTCGGCTGCTCCCGTCAAGGGGGCGCCACAGCGGACCATCCGATCCGCACACAACTTTGGCACAGGTTTTTACGCCAGATGCCCGTCCTGACGCAACCCTCATACTTTATCTGGGTTCGGGAATGGCACTGCATGCCGTGGCTGGGTAGTATGTGGGTGTGACTCGAACCCGGATCCTCAGATCCCCAAACCAACAACCAAACGAATTACAGATTATGCATACATGCTTGTTAGTTATTATATATACAACTGCTAATATGCAAAATGAATATGGATTGATTCATGAATTAATGTATTTATCGATTTTAAAATGTTATCAACAACAATATTTTTTAATATGAATGTTTTGCAGTAACAAATAATCTTCTTTATCTTTCGGCTGTTCCCTTTCAGGGGTCGCCACAGCGCATCATCTGCCTTCATCTAACCCTGTCCTCCGCATCCTCTTCGCTCACTGGATCCATTGCAGTAATAATTAATGTTACAACCATGTTTTTCACACAAGGACCGGAACCTGATGGCGTTGTAACCCATCCACATTCAGAGATGCTTTTCTGATCAGCACGGTTGCACAGAGGGCTTATTTGCGTTACTGTACACTTCAGCTACATAATTAATTAAATATGCAGCATTTTAGAGCTTTGGGGATGAACTCTGTTTAATGAGGTGTATATGTGTGTGTGTTTGTGATGGATACCTATTTCTGGACTAATCTCAATAAACGCTACCGGTCAATAGCGTGGGCTGTCTTTGCTGCTCTTAGAGTGAGTCAGTGTGTGAAACGAGGTCTTTTGTGTCTCCCTTGGGCACATGATGGCGACGATCAATGGTCATTCATCACTCATACCTTCTAGTGGCTGCTGATATCAGAGGATATCAGATGATGACTTCCAGTATTTCAAGGCAATAAAACAGTCATGATGGCACAGGAGACCATGGTAGAAGAAATAACGAGAACGAAAGCCAAAGAACAAGGGAAAGTCTTCGCCCATAGCCATGGCAACCGCAAGTTTTTCTTTGCACGGTCCTAATCGTGGTTATGATCTCGTGGGTGTGTTGTCATAGAAACAGGCCAAGCCAGACAAGCCAGCTGCAAGTATCCTCCAGTATGCAACACAAACAGCACTGCACTTCAGACACTGACCAGCTCCGATGTCCCTCGCCTCACTCACCGCGCACTTAATGAAAGCGGCACGGAGGCGCGGTGTCTGCAAAGGGCACATCCCTCAAGCAGCGTGTCGTTTAACCTAACTAGCTTGAAAAACATCAGAGAGATTTCAGAGACAGCGGCATCTCTTAACGAACATGAAGCGCAAGCCATTTGTTACGGATTAGCTAAAGATAGAATTAGTTTCTAAATATAAATATAGATTTAGAATTTCTAAAGAGTCAGTCAGGCATAAAAACTAATTAATGGCTGTGGAAATTACAGCAAGGTCTCATTCAGGATGATTTTTTTCTTCCTCCCGCAAATGTGCATCAACTAAATGTCTATTAGAAAATGAAGGATACATGGGTCAGACACGGCACATGGGTGGCATGTACGGCTTCACCAAGTCACTATACACTACTGTTAATTATTCAAGAGGATTGGAATCAGCCAGCACACCTGCTAGAGGTCACAATCTCTCTCTATCTCTCTCTCACATCCGAAAAATCTGGACTTCTTGAGTTCTGCCCTTTCAGTCAATTTCCCGTCCTGTCCTGTTTTTTTTTTAGATTAAGAGAGAGGTAAAGGCATTATCGTCTCTCTTTTAATTTGAGAGGACAAGGATCTGGATTTCTCCAGAGCTCCAGGGTTGTAATCTGCTCATCTCTCTCAGGCAGCCCAAGAGGAGTATTAGCTATTCTGGGCTACAGTGGGAGGACAAAGCCCTGGTTTCACTCAGACTCCGACTCGCACATCTTCACTACTGAAAGTCTCGATTACAGTCTTTCTAGTCAGGGTCATTATAATCATTAGATTGAAAAGGGAGAGGGAGAGAGAGAGAGAGAGATCAAGAAACAAAGAGAGAGAGAAAGTGTGTGTAAAAAAAAAATAAAAAAAAACTTCCACCAAAGTGCCAATTACTTGCTTGATTAACAGGGTTAATAGAGTTCGGGCAGTTCTGCACTGTTCTACACTGATCGCGTGAGTTGAAGTGTAAGGCCAGGGCTTTGCTAAAACCAGAACTACAGTAGATACAGACCTAACCAAAACCCACCGATGTCATCTATTCACAAGTTTCCTGTTGATCCAAATCGACTGTTTTTCCTGTTTCATCTGAACAAAATCTACAGAAATATCTCAACAGAGAAAGATCCAGGTTCAGGTCATGAAACGAAGGTGACATAAGGACAATTTGTGTAGTCTTTTGCTTCCTTTAAAAATAAAATGCTCCAATTCCTCGAGAGATTTTTCCCAAACTCATTTCCTTAAAATTCAACCTGGTGGTTGCAGAATTAATCAGTGCACTCAGAAGCACCACCTCTGAAGTTTATGCAATTTCAACAGGTTTTAACAACCCGAGGCATGACATTCACATCAAAGTCTCCTTCGCCGTCATCTTCTCCGAAATAGCAAAGCACCACTGAACAGGATGGAAAAGAACAAGCAAAGCTATATACTGTATAAACACACACACATACTATATATACACATACATACATATATACTGTACACACACACACATACAAACACTGGGATGTCATGATGTGTAAATGTGTTTCGAGAGAAAAAGCGGACTAACACCACATCCTTTCATCTAGGGACGACAGCTTCTCAATCAGGGAAAACCAAAAAGCCTTTGGCTAGAAGGCCTGGCTTCAGCTCCAGGCATACTGATATCATAGTAAGGGAAAGGGAATGCAACACTCATAGATGAGCATCTGTGAGATTGGAACATTAAAGAATGTAGTCCCTGGGGCTTCATATAACCACCGTTATATCAAATGTTTGTACTATTTCTGGAACACTGAATGGCAGTCACATCCACCCAGCCAGCCCTGGTCCAGAGGGTCTGCGGGGGCGGGCGGCACTGGTCAAAAGTGACTGCTGGGGTGGCCGGCACTGGTCCAGAGGGTCTGAGGGGGCCGGTCGGCGTCACTGGTCAAAATGGCAGTCTGAATGGCAGTCACACCCAGACATCCAGTCTGGGTGGGCGAGCGGCACTGGTCCAGATGGGAGGACGGCACTGGACAAGGATTTCTGCGGGGTGGACGGCATTGTAGATGGCTGCACCAACACTACCTCCAAGTTTAGACTTTCAGGTTACTAAATTGTCTGCCTGAAACAGCCTTAAAAAGTACTTTAGACAGACAGGAAGCTGTGGAAGAAAAACTATTTCAGACATACAGACTTTGCTGTGATTCTGACCCTGTTTTGATCAAATCCAAAATCTAAGTCGATCTTTTTGCTGTACAATGACAATTCTAAATACAGTACTATCCTACACTCTTTTAATGTCTCGCTCTGATATTACTCCAACGAGCATCTCAGACATGCAAACGGACTATGAATGTGCAGGCAACCTAAAATATAATGACTACCAGCCCCACCTCCGAATGAGCCAGGGGGAAAAAAACAACAACAACAACAACAACAGCAACATTATTTGCCTATATTGAGTTAAAATAGTTCAACAAAGTTGAAGAAACTGCTAATCAAATTTTATCTAATGATATGAGTTAGACTTTTAAATAAAGATATATAGATAAAATTTAGATCAATGGTTAATGTTGGCTGTCATTTCAAATCATTGGCAGTAAATAACGAGTATCAAAGTTAAATTGACTTGTGGTGGGTACATCTTAAAAGTTTTTCAATATAAACCAGTGCGTGATTGTGAAAGCCCCTACTCACGTGGTGCGTTTTAAAAACTAAACTTTCCTGACCACTTTCAGAAAGCATGAAAAACACCAACTTCCCTCTTTCAGGATTTGCGACATAAAATTTCCCTTCACAACTGACTAATATTTGTTTAAAATACTATGCATGAGCAATCAAGCGGAAAAAGATTTCTAACTATTTTTTGGAAGTCATGTGCTCTTAGTTATTTTCACAGTAAGATGACATGTTATGATTAAATGTCGATTAAAAAAAATAGGTTATGAATAGAATTATTGGAAATCCCCTAATGAACTGCATAGATAAGCAAATTAAATAAATAAAAATGTCTTTCCATTCAATTAAAACACAAACATTTTCCCATGAAGTCACACCTAGTATCGTCTTGAAGAAATCACAATGGCTCCTGAGGCGTTTGCAATAGAGACTGTAAACGTGCCCGGCTAAACCACGATTCTATGATGCAGTTTATCATGAGTAGGCCCACTGTGGACCTCAAATAAATGTTGCCTCAAACTACACGTTTTATACTTAAATGCAGCAAAACTTATGTCACTTTAAACGAGGAAACCTACTGTTTATTTTGTGATAAATATGCCCACTTCACGTGTGCAGGTGATTTTCCCGTTATGTTTGATCTAATGCATGATACAGTGTACACACAGACACACACTAAAATCAGTGCAGCAGACTTGCGACCAGTTTGCCAAGTGCAGACTTTTTCCCCCATGCAAAAAACTTTTCACTTCCTCTTTCATGCCTTTTCTGTTTTCTCACCATCAACTTCATTTTACTCAAAAAAATACCTTAATAAATTTATACCCACATTCGACTTAAGTCCATATACCTACAGCTGCCACTTTAACTCCAATAATAAACAATGCAGACTATGATGGTGTGCTATTCTGACGTACTAGCAAGTACGAGAGTCGGCTAACGTAACCTACTTCACGGCAAACTATGGACCTGGCTTTGTTTCTTTTTCATTTTCTCAGCCGTTAACATTTCTCTAAGCACAAAGCAGTTCCCAGATGAACACGCCTACACACGTGTGAAAAGCTGAATACCTGACCACGAATGTTAATACAGTCTAAATAAACAAGCTACCTTACCAGCGATGTCCCATAACTGGAGGTTGATTAACGTTTTGCTGTCCCATTTGAGGACTTTCAGGGCGAAGTCAACACCTATTGTTGCTTTGCAGCTCTTAGGGAAAAGCTGATGTACATACCGTTTAACAAGGCTGGTTTTCCCCACACTAATCTCCCCAATCAATAAAACTTTAAAAGTGTACTCCTTACACACTGACACAGAGCCTGCAGCCATCCTGTTAGTCTTATAAGAAAATGACAAATGAAAGGAAAACTATTCCAGAACAAGTGCTTCCTGCTTTACAACCCCACAACGTTCAGCATGGGGAAGTGAGTTATTAAACAAACATTCACACTGACTTATAGAAAGATGCCTGCCGACAATGACAACTTTAAGAACTTTAAGAAATCATGAAGATTGTGCTTTTTTTTTTTTTTTAAATATATAGTTACAAACTCTGCAGGATGATCTGATGACACGTCCTACTGTTTCTATTAGTTATAGTTTAAACAGGTTAATTTTCAAGTGCAGCAAAACAGTTTTCAGAGGATTTTTCAAACTAAGGAATCTACTGTGCATTGCAACGCATTCTGTGCCTTTTTGAATTGTCTGGAAAAGATCACAATATAATATTCCTTTTCATGTCACCTTTTCATGTGGGAGATTGCGCAACATTTTAATTGACAAAGCAATTAATTAATTAAGTAAGTAAGTAAGTAAATAAGTAATTGATTAATTCCATAAAATTGAGATTTTTTGCATTTTTATCCTTCCTCCCTGTAATGTTTGCCACTTAAATGACACAAAGCAGCAAGTCTCTTGTTGCTGAGAACTTTGTCACGTGAGGTTAACATAACCACTGCTTAGGTCTCTCTTGGATCTTGTAGTCCAAACCACGCAGAAACCCAGAATGCAAGGTGAGCTAATGTAAAACTCAGTTGAGCATTGTGACGTAGCCTACCAATTTAGTATGTAGTAGGGATATAAAAATACAAACAAAAAAAAAAAAGCTAAAAAAATACCATTTCACAGCAAAATGGGAGGAGGTCTCCATCCCCCACCCCCTCCGCCTCCCGCCCATCATGTCCTACTAAAAATGCATTTGTCTGATCCGTCAAACTAGCATTGCTATTCCAAATAAAGGAACTCTTAAAAAAAAAAAAAAAAAAGCTCTTTCAGACTGTTCACAGTAACTACCACATCTCCAACTTTAGAAAGAATGGTAATGGAACTAAAACCGCAGTTAATCAGACAGCAATCACTTTGCACACAGCAGAATTCTAAAGCAAAGGCAGCCACCTAAGATCTTTTTCGGGTTTATCATACCATGATTAAACATAAGAAGTCCTGCGTAAATGCTAAAAGAGGCCTTCGTTGAGACCTTGGGTTGTTCTGCTCTGCTTATTTATGTGAATCAGCCTTTGCCCATACGAAGAGTCCAAATACCATCCAAAAACCATGCTTCACCATGACTGATGAGCATTTGGAGGTCTGCTTGAGTTTTTACTTGGGCGGTCGCCAATGCACTTGGGAACTAGACAGACGGACAAACGGACAGATATTTATTAATTCATTCATTCATTTAATCATGAATCAGTTTGAACCGCTCATTTAAAAAGTAAGGTGGGATTCCATGGCATGACATATGCATTGGATCTTTAAGCGCTTACAAAAATGTTTGTGAATTTAAACCACGCTGTGTTGTGTTAATGTCAAGAACATTATATAATTGTTATTTAAATGTTACTTTGTAGATTATGAATATTATGAAATCCCCCAAAGCACTGGAATGAAAAGCAAATGAATGCAAAAGCCAATTCCCTTGGCCGTAAAGTCACACCTAGGATCATTTTGCAGAAATCACAATGGCTTCTGTGGCATTTACCGCACAGACCTTCAGCTTCACAGGTTAAACTACAGTTCTGATGGGAAATTCCTCTGACTTATGACGACCTTTATTCCCAGTATGCAAACACAAAGAGCTATAAACCTGATCATACTGTATGAGAACAGTTTACAAGGACAAGGAAATGACAGGTTAAAATAAAGAAAAGAAATAAAATAAAATAAAATAAAATGTTCCACTGCAGGAACAAAGTCACACACAGAGGGTTCTGTTTAGTATTTTACAGGTGGGATTTTATTTCCATTCGGTTCAGCTTTGTTGGTGTTTTTCTCTGTCAAGCCCAGCGGTTCTTCTGTTTTAGTGCCAGAATCACCATGATGTTCTAAGCTATCGTTGCCTCACATTGGAAAAAATGTATCTCTGACTCAGGCTACTCGTCATATTTAAATTTGCACCACTACTATCACAGTATGGCACTACTACAAACAGATTTTATCATGTTCTCTACAGTTATCCATTTCTTAAAGATTTTATACAATTTGTTTCATGTTAAACTGTTTCTACGGTTTCTGTTTTACATACAGTTGGCATTGTTTCCAATTCATGACATTAAATCCTAGTGCAATTTCCCTGTCTTGGGTCAGTTAGGATGACTACTTTATTTCATAAATGTTTATGAATGAATATCTATTTCAGATTGTATTTCTTTTAGCACATTCCCAATGGGTCAGCATTTTACATACACCTAGTTAGTATTTGGCCATATTTCCTTTAAATTCTCAAACACTTAAGGTAGCATTCAACAAGATTCTTACAATAAGGTGCTGGAATTTTAGCCTATTCCCCCTATGGTCATGTTTGTAGGCCTCCTTGCTTGCAAATGCTTTTTCAGTTCTGGCCACAAATTTCCTATTGGGTTGAGGTGAGGGCCACTCCAATACCTCAACTTTATTGTCCTTTGCAAATATGCTTTGGGTCATTGTCAATTTGGAAAACCAATTTGTGACCAAGCTTTAACTTTCCGTCTTGACACGTTGCTTCAATAAATCCACATAATCTTCCTTCCTCATGGTGCCATCTGTTTTGTGAAGTGCACCAGTCCCCCTGGAGCAAAGTATCTGCACAACATGATGCTGTTTAGAGGCACAGTTAGCTTAGTGTATGTAAACTTCTGACCCGCTGGAATTGTGATATAGTGGATTATAAGTGAAATAATATACATGTAAACAATTGTAGGAAAAATGCTCGTCACACATTGACTTGCCAAAATTATAGTTTGTGAACATATAAATCTATATAAATGTATAGTTTTAATAATTCTATATAAATATATACTTACACTTACAGGACTACTTACAGGAAAAAAAAACCTCTTCCCAGTTGTGTTAGACTAATCGCACTTAGTTCTTGACCTAGTTAACCCAGTGTAAGTATCTATCCAGTAATGTAAACTTTAAAGCACTTTTTGTAAGTCGCTCTGGATAAGAGCGTCTGCCAAATGCCTAAATGTAAATGTAAATGTATATAATTCATATAAATCTGTGAAAAAAGATCTGTATTACAGACTTCTAAATAAGTGTATGTAAACTTCTGACTTCAACTGTTTATTAGAAAAATTTGTATTTGTGTGTATAATATATCCAAAGTAGTTGTTGGAATGTGAGGGGTTTAGAGATACTGTGTTTTGAGATTTTATATACAATATATATCCTCAAGGGACAATACTATAAAAATAGAAACTGTATATACTTTGGAGTAGTCAATGTGCAGCTTGTATAGCAGTACAGATTTTCTGTCCTCTAACAATAACTCAAGATGCAGACGTTATTGTCTAAATTACTGGCAACGAAAATGAGTTGGAGCTCACACCCCAAGCTAACATGTCAAAACTGTAACCAAAGTGTCAATATTTTGTGTGAGCACCATTGTAATCTAGCACGGCCTTAATCCTCTGGGCCATGGACTCCACCAGAGCTGCACATGTTGTTACTGGGATCCTCTTACACGCCTCCACAATGATGATATCACAAAGGTAGACAAATGGGGCTTCGCCACCTTCCGCTTGAGGACGCCCCACAGAGGCTCACTAGGGTTCAGGTCTAGAGACATACTTGGCCACTGACAAACACATGACATGATGAATAGTGCATGCGATTTTGAATGGTTAAAGATGTTACAGCTGTTATCACTTTGGGTGTACTCACTTTTGTTTCCGGCTATTTTGACAATAATGGCTGAATGTTGAGTTATTTTCAGAGGACAGTAAACGTATACTGATTTACAAGCTGTACACTGAATACTGATAAAATATAGCCAAGTTTATTTCTATAGTATTGTTCTTTGAGAAGATATTTGCTGACATTTTAGGGGTGTACTTACTTTTCTGAGTGTGTGTATAATTTTATCATTATCTATATTAAAATTATGTAATTTTATTATATATATTTATAATTGTCCAATAAGAATTGTTAAAAGCTATACAAATAAACTTTTACTGGAAAAAAAAAGAAATTATATACATTATATAATACTGTGTATATATATATATATATATATATATATATATACACACACACACACACACACACACAGGGTGGGCCATTTATATGGATACACCTTAATAAAATGGGAATGGTTGGTGATATTAACGTCCTGTTTGTGGCACATTAGTATATGTGAGGGGGCAAACTTTTCAAGATGGGTGGTGACCATGGTGGCCATTTTGAAGTCGGCCATCTTGGATCCAACTTTTGTTTTTTCAATAGGAAGAGGGTCATGTGACACATCAAACTGATTGGGAATTTCACAAGAAAAACAATGGTGTGCTTGGTTTTAACGTAACTTTATTCTTTCATGAGTTATTTACAAGATTCTCTTTGTTCACAGCCATTGATATGTCGAAGAGGTTAACACGTGATGAGCGGATCGAAATTGTGTTGATATCTGGTGAACGCAGTAACCGGGTCATTGCAGCAGATTTCAATGCAAGACACCCTACGAGACCACCCATCTCCCATGCTACAGTTAGCCATATAAATATAAATGGCCCACCCTGTATATATACAGAGAGAGAGAGAGAGAGAGAGAAAGATGCATGCATAAAAAAAAAAAAGAAAAATCCACCTCAGGTCACAATAATCTCGTCGGGTGATTTCAGCTTCGTTTTATCTGTAAGGAAGACTGTCCTCATAAAATGGTTTCCATTTCTTTTTCTCCCTCACACACGCACACTATAATCTTTGCCGCAGACACTGTTTGTCAAGTGTGGAGTTTTTCTCCTGAAAAAAATTGATTTCACTTCCTCCTTTATATATGGTAAGAAAATAGAATGTACAATGAATGTAAAAAAACAAGAAACAAACAAAAACTGTCACGTACCGTACACACACACACTGGCATGCCCACATTTATTACTGTGACTCCCATACTAAAGAGTGCAACCTCTAATAGTGTACTGTCCGGACATACTAGTGCTACTACTATGACATTTACAATTTCCCTTTGGGATTAATAAAGTACTCTATCCCATCTATCTGTCTAGCCATCTATCTATTGTAGTATGCAAACCTGAAGTGTCTATTCTAATGGGTGAAGATTTATGTCACATGACTCACATCATGCTAGCAATTATGTACTGCATTACAGACTTGGCTTTGTTTCATTTTAGGTTTTTCAAATGTGAGAGCGTGTCAAAGAATGCAAACCTGCAGAAGCACGTGACGACCATGGATGTTAATAAAAATAAGCCCAGACTAAACAAAACCCACGCCTTACCTGCAATGTCCCATAACTGGAGTCGGACTAAGGTTTTGCTGTCCCAGTTGAGAACTTTCAGAGCGAAGTCAACACCTATTGTTGATTTGTAGTGCTCAGAGAAAAGCTGATGCACGTACCGTTTTACAATGCTGGTTTTCCCCACAGCTTTTTCTCCAATCACTAAAACTTTAAACAAATACTCTTTACACTCTGACACCGAGCCTCCAGCCATCCTGCTACAGTGTTCTTACTCTTGACAAACTGAAAGGAGAACTATTCAGCCAAGAAGTGCTTCCTGTTTGCTGACCTCACAAAGTTCAGCATATAGAAGAGAGTTTTACACTCACTCACTCACTGACGTAGAAAAACCATTGAGAAAAAAAAAAGTTTGCCTCTTTTGCCGCCACCTCTCCTCTCCTTTTCTCTCCTCCTTCCTTCAAAACCACCTGATGAGTCACAAGACCCGGAAAATATCTTGCACGAGGAAATCATTGCGGTTTATCCAGACTGCTTTCGCCCTGACTACAGACGCGCACTACACACTATGAAGTTCACATCAAAACGATTTACATGGAAACCACTGACCGATAAAGTGAATAAGGTTGATAATCTTGTTAATAACTTGCTTATCAAGAGGTGGGATATACACTACATTTCAAAAAGTATTCAACCAAATCATCGAATACAGGCATCTCAAATGACTTCCGTGCTTACAGGTGTATAAAATCAGGCACTTAGACATGCAGACCGCTTCTACAAACTGTTACAAACTTCCACAGTCAACTGTTAGTGGTATTGTCAAGTAATCCCTTCGTTTAGGCTTGGGTATCGTTTGGGTTTTTTATGATACCGGTGCCAAATCAATACTTTTAAATACTGAATGTGAAAACAACAGGGACACTCGGATTACTACAAAGTGGATTTGTATTATTAGAGCTTCCGTCATGCGTTCATGATCATTTGCTCATTTAGAATTTTTTTTTTTTCATGTGCAGTGAGGGTGATGATTCAGAGAACCAGAGAATAAATATTTAACTTGATTGTTCAGGTCTTTAATTGACATCGAAGCGAGGCACTGAAATCTGCGTTCTGATTGGGTTCTAGGAGATACAGGTTATTTAAGTGGGTTTCAGCACCCAACCCTAACTTGGTATGGAGTCAAATTGGGCTCAGCTTCATGCAAATGCAAAACAAGAATTGTGAAAACACACACACACACAAAAAAAAAAATCCATAAATCATTTTCCTCAGTTTGCGTTTATGGTTCACTCCTAGCGTATGTGATTCTTATTTTGCGTTTGCAAAGCCGAGCCTGTTTTTACATGAGGCCGGGCTAAACAAAAGTCCTTGTCATCTGACAGGACCAGGGTCAAAGTTCACATTGCTGTAGACGGGTGTTTGAGAGAATTCAGTTCACCCGTTTCCCCTTCAGCACCAGTAGCTAGTTTAAAATCTATCATTTTGTGTGTTAGTTTAGCCTTATTGTTGTTGTTTTTCGATTAGCATGAACTACATTTCACAGTTTGTTAGTGGTTTGTGAACAAATACAAACTTTAAGGTATAGAATGTATTGTCAGAGGTTTAACTGCCCAGTCAATAGTCAGATATCTTTCTTTCTACCTGCGGTCCAGAGTCCCTAAGTTTCCACCTTACTATTATTATTATTATTATTATTATTATTATTACACATTTATATTATATACGCAATTCTTCTTTTTGTGTTTGTGTGAAGCTGAGCCCAACTTGGTGACATACCTTGCGTCCTGGTGTTCATATAGATCTTAATTTGACATGCAACACCTACCTAAACATTGTTAGAGACCGACAGTGTTCCCTGATGAATGCCCTCTTTCACATGGCGGTTTGGTGTAATATAGATTAGGTTTTATTCTTACACACAGTAATCAGTGCAGCAAACTTATGACTTGATTTTAAAGTGTAGAGGATTTCCCCCTTATAAAAACGTATTACACTTCCTCTTCTGTGCCCTTTTAGATCTGTAAAACAAAAACAAAAAAAACTATATATACACACGTGGACAAAATTGTCGGTACCCTTCGGTCAATGAAAGAAAAACTCACAATGGTCACATAAATAACTTTAATCTGACAAAAGTAATAATTTAAAAAACTTCTATGAATGTTAACCAATGAAAGTCAGACATTGCTTTTCAACCATGCTTCAACAGAATTATTTAAAAAAATAAACTCATGGAACAGGCCTGAACAAAAATGATGGTACCCCTAGAAAATACTGAAAATAAATGTGACCAAAGGAACATGTTAATTCAAGGTGTGTCCACTAAGTAGCATCACAGCTGTCTACAATCTTGTAATCAGTCAGTGGGCCTATATATAGGGCTCCAGGTAGTCACTGTGTTGTTTGGTGACATGGTATGTACCACACTCAACATGGACCAGAGGAAGTGAAGGAAAGAGTTGTCTCAGGAGATTCGAAAGAAAATTATAGACAAGCATGTTAAAGGTAAAGCCTATAAGACCATTTCCAAGCAGCTAGATGTTACTGTGACTACAGTTGCACATATTATTCAGAAATTTAAGATCCATGGGACTGTAGCCAACCTCCCTGGACGTGGCCGCAGGAGGAAAATTGATGACAAATCAAAGAGACGGATAATCCGAATGGTAACAAAAGAGCCCAGAAAGACTCTTAAAGAGATCCAAGGTGAACTTCATGCTCAAGGAACATCAGTGTCAGATCGCACCATCCGTCATTGTTTGAGCCAAAGTGGACTACATGGGAGACGACCAAGGAGGACACCATTGTTGAAAACAAATCATAAAAAAGCCAGACTGGAATATGCCAAACTACATGTTGACAAGCCACAAAGTTTCTGGGAGAATGTCCTATGGACAGATGAGACAAAAATGGAACTTTTTGCCAAGGCAAATTTTGCTAATTATACTTGAAGCATATCAAGAAAAGAACACTGTCCCTACTGTGAAACATGGAGGAGGCTCTGTTATGTTCTGGGGCTGCTTTGCTGCATCTGGCACAGGGTGTCTTGAATCTGTGCAGGGTACAATGAAATTTCAAGACTATCACAGGATTCTAGAAAGAAATGTGCTGGCCAGTGTCAGAAAGCTGGGTCTCAGTCGCAGGTCATGGGTCTTGCAACAGGACAATGACCCAAAACACACAGCTAAAAACACCCAAGAATGGCTAAGAGGAAAACATTGGACTATTCTAAAGTGGCCTTCTATGAGCCCTGACCTCAATCCTATTGAGCATCTTTGGAAGGAGCTGAAACATGCTGTCTGGAAAAGGCGCCCTTCAAACCGGAAACAACTGGAGCAGCTTGCTCATGAGGAGTGGGCCAAAATACCTGCAGAGAGGTGCAGAAGTCTCATTGACAGTTACAGGAATTGTTTGATTGCAGTGATTGCCTCAAAAGTTTGTGCAACAAACTATTAAGTTAGGGGTACCATCATTTTTGTCCAGGCCTGTTCCATGAGTTTATTTTTTAAAAATAATTCTGTTGAAGCATGGTTGAAAAGCAATGTCTGACTTTCATTGGTTAACATTCATAGAATTCTTATTTATTATTACTTTTGTCAGATTAAAGTTATTTCTGTGACCATTGTGAGTTTTTCTTTCATTGACCGAAGGGTACCAACAATTTTGTCCACGTGTGTGTGTGTGTATATATATATATATATATATATATATATATATATATATATATATATATATATATATAGACAGCTGTTATCATAACTATTATCCTAAACAATGTATTGTGCAAGTATGCAATCATGCTACTGCCTAAAGGATATTATGGTATTATGGTTATTTCTCTCTTTTTCATTGCATATAATTTATATATTTATCATTTATATATTATTCATCTTGTACATACTTATTCTTTTACTATTTGTGTTATTATTTCTTTCTTAATAATCTGCATAGACTGAAGTTTGGTGCAACTGCATTTTACTACTGTTGAACTTGTTCAACCATGTACAGTATGTGACAAATAAAAATTCTTGAATCTTGAACCAAACATAAAAACATGTCAAAGAATAAAAAATATGGACTCTTTGTTGTTAGTAATCGAATGCGTTCGGGATGACAACCTTACCTGAAGTGTCCCATAATTGCAGTCAGACTAACGTTCTGCTGTCCCAGTTGAGGACTTTTATGGAGAAGTCAGCATCTATCATTAATTGACAGCGATGGGGGGGAAAACCTGATCCACATACCGTTTAATGATGCTGGTTTTCCCAACATGAACATCTCCAATTGCTAAAACTTTAAACTTACACCCCGACATCGAGCCTCCAACCATTCCATTACTCTTAACGCTATAACAAAGTGTCAAGATAAAAGGAGAACTATTTCGCAAACAAGCGCTTCCCGTTTCGCCAGCTTGCAAACTTCATCATGTAGAATGGAGTTACTAAATTTTACACTCCCTCATCCTCCTTCACTTCCCCACATACAGTAGATCTGCATCTCTATAGTTTGCATTACACACGGGTCTGCATCAGGCGCATGTCGGGCAAAGATACTGAAGACAAGTAATGCGATCTCGTCTCTCATAGGTAACACTAGATTGGTGTCATCAGTTTGCTACCCTGTTCCAGATTAAGAAATGTCCAACGAATTATTAAAAACTACAAGAAATGCCGTCTAAAAAAATTTCATCAATTTAAATGCTTGGTGAATTGACATCATGAAATGACAACAGCAGAATTTAGAGCTATGTTTAAAGAGGTCATCTTATTGACTGTCCTGCTTCGTTCAATTTAAAAAAGCACACCAAGATCGTATTGTACCTGTACGAAAGATACTGAAATATCTGTGGAAAATACAGAGTGCTGCTTCGAGGCTGTGATGTCATCATAGGTATTTAACATCATGACCGACAGCGAAGGGTTCAACATGTGGATGCAGTCCCATATCAAATCGAGCAGATTGTGGGGTGTGAATCGTTAGAAAATGGAGAGGAAGAACATCTCAGCCATGTGGGCAATTCTGACTGGTACCGAACACAATTATCATCAGGGACCAATATTCTCCTCTCATTTACATGCATCCACATTGTGATGATTAGCATGCGGTGATGTTAATGTCCGAGATTCTTCTAAAGCGTGCCCAGTGAACACTCTTTGAAGAAGGATATTATTGTTTGAGTGATCTGTTAAACATGTACAATGTTACAGATAAATAATGTCAATAATATAGCGCAATATTACTGCTGTAATCATAACATGCCCTTTGGACTTCTCTTTTCCTGACCACTAGTACAAATGACTTAGGTCTGTCAAAGCGGGACATCCGGACATTATTCCAGAACAATGTTGGAACTGCCTTGTCCACCAAATTTTTCATTTTGTTGTCACTGCTACTACCACTACATTCAACGCTTTATATACAGTAGTTCAGGGGTCTGTGATTAATCAACCACCAATTACGATTTTGGATTCCAATTCTAAATTATTTTTAAAAAAATAAATAAATAACCGAGATGATGTGGCATTCAATTTCACAATTATGAATGTGAACTGATTTCGTTTAGCAACAGATTCAGGGCTTATTCCAGATTTTGCCACATGCATAAATTCTCTTTTTTGCATGCGCACATATAGAATGTTTCATTCGACTACGAAAAAGTCTTCATTCAACTATATAGTATATACAGAATAGATATAAAAGTTTAATAAAAACTGAATGAATTAATTTTACTTGTCACACACACATTCATACACAATACGATATGCAGTGAAATGCTTTAAAATCAATAAGATTTTTTTATCAATAAGAAAGTTATAGATACTGTATATATATTCTGTCTATAACTATAATTATAAGCACATACTTTGTTTGAATAAATCTGCCCTAGATTCTTATTACCCGCCCAAAACATTTTTTCAGACAAATCTGAATAAAAAGTGCCCCATTATTATTATTATTATTATTGTTGTTGTTGTTTCACATTGTAATGTAGCATCTCCATATTGAATATTTCATTTGAAGATTTTATTAAATTAGATGGAGCACTGTGGCGTAGTGGTTAGCACTGTCGCCTTACACCTCCAGGTTCCGGTTTCGATCGCGAAGTGTGCGAGTGTGTACGTGTGTACCCTGAGATGGATTGGCACTCTATCCAGGGTGTACCACGCCTCATGCCCCAAAGCCCTTTGTGATCCTGGATACAGGATAAAGCGGTGTAGACGATGAGTGAATACGTGAATTTATTAAATTGATGAACATCTGGTATGTTGTTTTAATTATCTTGTGTCATTTAACACAGGTTTTCACCATGGGAAAAAGTTCCTTGCTTTAAGGATCCTACACGGTTCTATAAACATAAATGAAAAGCAAAATTATATTTGTCTCCGTTTTGCTGATTTGAAAAAAAAAAATAAAAAATTAAGTCCCGGACTCAAAACCTGTCATACAATCTTGATTCTGTGACTGGAATTGTAGACAGCCAATGAATCTGTTAGTGGTATGCAGTACCGAACCCTACTGGCTTTCTTTCACCTATGCTTATACTGTCCCCTGAAAGTCCCTTGAAAAACAGCAGAAATAAAATCTGGGCTCAGAAAAGTTATAAGGGAATAAACTAAAGTCAGCTGACGACCTGGATGAACTGAATGAGCAGGGCATCCACACAATGGAGTTTTGCTTTTCTGATGGCATAGATATATTCCAGAGATTAAAATGCCGAATAGAAGGGACATTATGAGCAGTTATGCTGAAGATTATAAACTCGACAGCGTACTGCAAATGCATCAAACTGTGGGCAGGTCTTAAATCGATCACTGGACAGAATTTAAGGAAACTTTGACAGTACTTACATATCTGTCTGAAGTTTAACCTGCGCCATAAGGAAAATCTAAATGTTGAGTAAAAGCAGTGTTATGAACAGTTATGTGCTTATTAGTACATAAAATTAAGCTACTAATAAGTTACTTTACTCAATGTAAATAAACACCAGCACCAATAAATATTAATTAGTAAAGCTAAACTGAATATTTAGGACACACACACAGTATACACTGTATACTGTATATATTTAAATACACGTAGTATATATATATATATATATATATATATATATATATATATATATATATATATATATTGTATGTATGTGTGTGTGTGTATATATATATATATATATATATATATATATATATATATATGTATATATGTGTATATATATATATATATATATATATATATATATATATATATATATATATACACACAGACACACAGTATATACACACATACACACCATTGTTACTGTAACTCCTATACTAAAGAGTGCGTGCTGTAATGGTCTTCATACTATTCTGACTTACTGTTAAGCACTGAAGTATGCAAATCTGAAGTTTCTGTTATAATGGGCGGGGATTTGCGTCACGTGACTCACATCGCCTTGACAATTATGTGCCTTAGTACAGTCTTGACTTGTCTGGTCTTCCTTATGTTCAGGTTTCCCAAGTTTACAAAATGTATCAAACAAAATGGTCGCTTAAGCTTTGCTTTTAGCATTCATTACAGTTTGAAATGGCAACGTTAATGAGAAAACTGTCATTTGAACCAGTTCCCGGATCCACACGCCTACGAAAACACACAAAAAAAAAACCGCGCAAAAGCTCACGCGCACACCGGAAGTAAATAAAAACAAGCCAAAACCTCACGCCTTACCTGCGATGTCCCACAACTGCAGCCGTACTAGGGTTTTGCTGTCCCAGTTAAGCACTTTCAAGGCGAAGTCAACACCTATCGTCGCTCTGTAGTGCTGGGAGAAAAGCTGGTGCACGTACCGTTTAATGACGCTGGTTTTCCCCACACCTAACTCTCCAATAACTAAAACTTTAAACAAATACTCCTTACACTCCGACACCGAGCCTCCAGCCATCCTGCTACCTTTACTGGTAATCTTACACCAACAACAAAAAGAGAGAACTATGCACCGACTACTAAAAAAAACGCTTCCTGTTTTCCCAGCTCACAAAGTTTAGCATGTAGAAGTGAGTTACTAAACGTTACATACACATACAAAAAAAAGTTTGCCCCTTACGCCACCTCCTCCACTTTCGCCACCGCCTCTTCTCTTCTCTCCTCCTTCCCTCTAAACCACCTGATAAGTCACAGGACGCGGAAAATATCTGGCAAAGACGAAATCCTTGTGGCTTAATCCAGAATGCATACGCCCTCACTGCAGAAGTGGCCTATATCCTAGGAAGTGCACTTCATGTCTTTAAATCTGGAGAGATTTCACTTCAGGCGGCATAGTGGCGTAGTGATTATCACGGTCGGTTTGCACATCCTGGGTCAGAGGTCCGATTCCCGACTCAGGTCTGTGTGCGGGGAGTTTGCATGTTCTCTCTATGCTTGGTGGGTTTCTTCTGGGTACGCTAGTTTCCTCCCAGAATACAAAGACACGCACTAATTGGCCTTCCCAAATTGCCTTTGTTTAGTGTGTGCCCTGAGATGGATTGGCACCCTGTCCAGGGTGTACCCCTCCTTGTGTATTAAGACTCCTGGGCTAGGCTCCAGGCCACCTGCAGTCATGTGTACAGGTTAAAGCAGCATAGGTGATGAGTGTGTGAGCTTTCAGTTCACGCAGCATGGCGACATAGTGGTTAGCACTATGGCCTCGCACCTCCAGGGTTGAGAGTTCAATTCCTTCCTCAGGCCTGTGTGTGTTGAGTTTCCTTGTTCTCCCTGTGTTTGATGGGTTTCCTCCCACAGTCCAAAAACATGCAGAATAAGCTAACTGTTGTTCCCGATTTGCCTGGTTTTGTGTATGCACCCTGCAATGGATTGGCACCCCGTCCAGGGTGTACCCCGCCACGTGCCCTAAGTCTCCTGGGATAGTCTCCCGGCCCCCTGCGACCCTGTACACATGATAAACAGTATGAAAGATGATTGAACGAGATTTTGGTTCAGTATTTCACATGTTCTTCGAGTTGCATTTTGATCATTATTATATGTATCTTTATCAAAAGGAAACACAACGTGCAATGGGAGTGATGCAAGATATTTCAAAAAAACAAAACAGCAAGTTCAGTAGAAAATATTTATTGTACAGCATGATTTGTCCTGGGCAGAAAAAAAAGAAGGAAGGAAAGAAAGAAACTCCTCATTTCTACTTCTGACCATGTTACCAGATGTCATTTCTCATTACTTCGACATTAAAGAATTCATGTCAGAATTAAAGAATTAACTCACACAAAAGATTTCATATTAAAATGAGCAATACTTACTAATGAATACAATACGGAATATCAGATATTAAATAAGATATTTTTTGTCGAGTCGCATTCTAATACCGTTAAAAGAAAGTAAGATTAAAATAAGTTGCAAATTCAGAATCCTATGCAAGAGTCACTTGTTAATGCTACGAGTTATCACTAGAAGCATAACTACCCATAAAGCTTAAAAAGTGAAATATACAGGAGATTATTTGGAGGAGAAAAAAAAACAGTATCTGGAGATATTCCAGATTCAACATACTATACTGTACATCCCTTTTTTCATAGAGGAAGTTAGGAGGAATAAGACGCTTCTAAAATGTAGAAATCTTCTCACATTGTGTTCATAGAAACATTGATGGGAAATACAGTACAAATACGTTATTTGTGTCTGGCTGAACAGTATACAAACATTTGAAGAAGAAAAAAATATTCAAAATCTTTAAGCATGAAATTTCTCATGAGGAGAAAAAAAAACAAGTTGTGAAGAACAGTGCAACCCGTTCCTTTTTTGTAATTACCTTGGCAATACAGGGGGAAAAAATCCTCATTTAGACTAAAATAGTACTTTAACTACTCGCTTAACAATATAATAAAACCCTTCCCTTGTGTATCTCCTCAAGCAAGTGCTAAAATTACCCTTACACTCAGATCGCTGTCAGAAATGCAAAAGCACACAGACACACGCACGCACACACACAGTTTCCACATGATTTCATCATAACCAGTTGTGACGCAAAAGTCTGGATCAATCACAGGATCGATTGGACATTAAAACATGGTGGTTATTCTTGGACCGTGGTTCGGACCACAACTGTTTGATCACTGGCAACTTCAAAAGTCTTGTTTTTGTGTATCATTCAAGCTCGATAATTGTTATCTTGACCTCAGGTGTGTGTCTTTATCTGCATTACATGCCTACAAAACTTTGCTAACTGTACCCGGTTGCACTACTTTTTCAGTTCCAACAAAGATACTTTTTTTTTTTTTTTGTACAGATATAATTTATGTAGGAAAATTTATTTACAATGATCTCAGGCTACATAGTCCGTATATTATAAACCCAAAGTCTGAGTTTCTTCCTTTGTGTTTCATACAAACAGCAGCGACTGGTATCTCCAGTAAGTTCTGGTACAACAAGAAGTCATATATTTTGTTGCTCCAGCTTGAAAACAGTAATCCCAGTAGGACATTCCGTTTGCTTTTTTGTTTGTTTTCTTGTCTGAACTGCTAAAAGTTAATTAGACAAATGAAGTGAAGTGGAGCAGGAGCAGGGTGTTTTTCTGCATCTTGAGCACCTGCTCTCACAGTGTAAAAGAGCTTTGTTTGGGAGCGTAGGTCACCTCCTCCGAGGCATTCGGTTCAGGGGATCCTGGGATCGACCTGCCTGAATGCAGCGAGTCCCTGAAAGGCGAGGGCGGCGCGAGGAGATTAAGCTTGCTTTGAGCCAACTCCTCCTGCTCACCCTCTTCCTCTTCTTCCTCATCCTCTTCTTCTTCTTCCTGTACAGTACTGTCATAGAGGAAGCCATGGATCAGGTCGAGAGCCTCCATTTCTGAAGCCTCCTCAGACAACAACTCGCCCTGAAGGGGCAGGGGTAGTTGATTGGATAATGGACTGTATGCAGGGCTCACCCTTTCACTGAAAGCCCTTAAGTTAGAGTTTAGCGTGTCCACTTGTGGGGGGTCAGAGGAGAGGCCCATCAGGTGAGCAGGTGAGTAGGAAGCTGGCTCCCTTCTATCCGGGGTAGTTCGGCACCCGTCGTCGCCCTCCTCGTTGAGGTTGTAGAGAACCTTGGTGTTAGGTTGTGAGCCATTGTGGTCTGTGTCAAGTCCGGGGTCGTATTCGGGGTGCAGGGGTTGCGAGGCGTTAGTTAGGGGCCGGATGACCGCCGTCTGACTCTGGCCGACTGCTTGCCTCCTCACATGCACAGACAGTCTGTGGAACACACTCGACCCCCTCGCCTGGGGCCGGGCACCTGATTCAGACCATGACACAGACTTTCCATTAGGACTATGAACGAGACAGAGACCCAGCGTTATTCCCACGGGGAATGGGCCAAAGAGCAACAGAGACACACAGAACAACATCATCAGTACATCATCATCATCCTCTTCGTCATCATCATCATCAACATGAGCATCCTTCTTAAAGTCAGCCCTACCAAGTGTCACTCTGGGTTAGTTCACCTAACTGAGGTTCTTGTCACTTATTATTTATTGACACATTGCATTCCAAACAACTGGGTTAAAACATGCTGGTACATAATGGATTGTTGGGAGAACGTTATGAATGTCAGATGGCTGACCACTATCCCTTTCCTGCACCGCTCTGTTTGCACTCGACATCATGCAAAAATGAATAGGGGCTTCATGGAGTTTTCCTCAGTTATTTCCGATCCGTGTGGCACAGAGCAAAACCCTGTCGAGGTTTTACGACTGTGCCCACAATGACCGGAAATCAGTGGTGTAATCAAGTTAAGCAGAACGGTCTAAGGAACAGAGAGAGCTGAAAGCTGCACTTTTGGGTGGGTTAGAGGAAGCAGGGAAGGGACTGGAGCAGCAGTGCTCTTAATAACTGGGTTAATTTTCTTGAGTAAAGGAAAGAGAACGGGATGGGAGGCTGCGAATTGGGTTAATATCAAGGGGGAGGAGGGTTACGTGGTGATGAAAATTAGGTTTCGGAGAAGAGCTTAGGACAGACAGAGGACAGCTGATTGGAGTCTGGTGCTAACAAAACTCTACATACATCCTCCAGTTGCGGCAAAGGAGAAAAACATGGCACAACTAACATCAGAAAGAAGAAAATACACAGTGCACATTGGCTAGGAAGGATCAGTGTGACCTGGTACTGGTATGAAAATATTTGTCGATATAAGCCTGAGACAACTGCAGTACTGGCCCATTATTATATCAGTGTAAAAACAAGTAGTGCCAAAACCACTTGCCTCTTAAAAGATAATTCAATTGTGTCTTGGGGTACACTGTCAGAACAAAAGAGAGAGGAACTAGATACAGTAACATTGTGCACTTTTAAAACCTCATTTGTTAAAATTTGTTGAAATTGTTTGTATCTTGATTCCCAGAATGTACCTGTACAGTAGGTTTGTTCCTGACAGTATAGACGGCAATAGTGTGTGATTAACAAACTGTATGAGTGGGCGACTCACTTGGTATTGCTGCTGTTGGGGTTGTTCTTCTTCCTGCGGAACATGTTCAGGAAGCTGTTGCTCTGGCACGCGGCGGCCTTGCCATCCCCAACGTGCATGCGTACCACGTCCGATGTAGTGAACGCGCTGCGCACGTTGCGCTCCGGCTTGGCGATGATGATGTACATCTTGGGTGTAAACATGCAGCCCAGAGCCACAGTGACACTAAGGCTGACCGAAAACGAGGTGGTGATGATCTTGTAATTGGAGCCGAAATAGATGGGCACGAACGCGAGCCAGATGATACACGTGGTGTACATGGTGAAGGCAATGTATTTGGCTTCGTTGAAGTTAGCTGGGACATTGCGCGTCTTGAAAGCGTAGTAGGTGCAGCTCAGGATGAGCAGGCCATTGTAGCCCAGTGGTGCCACCATGCCCAGGTTACTAGTGTTACAAATTAGGTAGGCTTCCCTAATGCTCGGGTAGCTCTTGATTGGTTCAGGAGGCTCCAGCACAATGAGAACAACCTCCAGTGTGAGCTGAAGGCTGATGAGGATGAAAGCAATGACTACCTGCGCCCAGGCACTCATGAAGCGAGGCTTGCGAGTGCAGATCTTCTTTTTGCTGCCAGCCAGGATTCGCGCGATGCGGTTTGTCTTGGTAACCAATGCCGAGTAACACATCGCGGATGAAAGGCCCACAAGAAGTCGCTGTAGGTAGCACGAGATCACCGTAGGCCGTGAGATCAGGGTAAAGGGGCAAATGTACCCCAGGAAGATCCCCGCCAGGATAATGTAGCACAGCTCGCGGCTCGAGGACTTGACCACTGGAGTGTCTCTGTACTGGATGAAGACGAAGGTTACGAACAGAGTCACCAGGATGCCCAGGCAGGAAAAGACAACTGCTACAATGGACTCAACACTGCTCCATTCCAGGTATTTCAAAGGAAGAGGTTGACACCCTGAGAGAGAAAAAAATAGGTGGAGACAGAGAGGGAAAGCATATGAGGGGAACGTAAATATAGAGGAAACCTAACCAGGGGGAGGAGGTGTCTGAGAATTAAAGGATGATAAATACAAGAATGTGTATAAGCTGACACAAGACGGCTATCTCATGAGAAAGATTTATGATCATACGCAATTCCTAATTTCGTTTTATGGAGAGCCGAACAAATCCTATTGCAGTTTATTTACCAGCCGTGCGCCCTGTTTTCCATTACTTTTACTGCGCTCAGCACGCATTTCCATTCTCCTCAGCCCTCTTTTCAAGCCTATTTCACTCTAACAAAAGCCGGAATTTTTTTTTAGCTTCACAGTATTGTTGTTCTGAGTATGTGGCTACTGGGGATCGATGGAGTTCTGAAATCATTGCGGTGCACATCTCTCCAGGTTGCGGCACAGAGCTGTCAAAACAATATACAGCATCGAGGACAGAAAGACAAATAGAGGAAAGGGAGTGAGGGGTATGTTGGGCAGAAAAGGAGAGAAAAAGAAAGAAAGATGAAATGAAAAGAACAGTATTCATAAATGAGAAACAAATGGATGTCTGGGTAAACATCTACACAAGGTTGATTAACCTGCTCGGTTTTGATAAACAGACAGATCGGTTACCTGCGAGTTCATTATCGGGCCACCAGCCCAGATCGCAGGCCTTGCACGTGAACTCGTCTTGCACATACTCGTTGTCCTTACAGGTGGTGCAGATCCAGCAGCAGCTCACCTCACCTTTCCTGATCACCTGAAGTCAGGAATCAAAAGTCACAGCGTTTTATTATACAATATTAAATATCTATCATCTACAGCTACGATTTTCCTGATTTATAACTCAAAATGCAAAAGCAAAATGTGTTAAAGCAAACCAAAGCCCGACCTTGATCTGGCCCTTGGAACAAGGGTCGCTGCAGACGGAGCGCACCATCTCGCTACGGTTGGTCATCAGCTTGTAATCGTCGATGCTCAGCAGACCTTCATGCCATGAGCCAACATTGATGTAGTCATAGCGACCGAGCTCCTCAACATACTGCAAATTCATAATGTCATACCTGAAAGAAAGAGAACGAATGAGAGAAAAAGAGAGAGTGAGGCCACTTATGCAAGGATCCAGACACACAGACATTTATTTCATGTGCTCTGTGCCCCTAACCTACTTTCTAACGCTCACACAGACCCCCGGGACACACGCTCAGTCCTCATACGTCTCCACACATGATGGTGACAGCGCTCAAACTCCAACCTGTCATCTTTCATAATCGTGCGGTCACAGCGACAGGACTCAAGCCGTGTCGAAACAGCTGGAGTCCTGACCTCAGACGGAAAAATCTGTTCCACTCTAAACCTCTCACATTTGGACACACACCTGTGTGTGTGTGCGTGTGTGGGTGACACCGGCACGCAACATCAAATCAGCATGCATGACATCCAGGCAGCCGTTTCTAAGATCTCACACTGTACCTGCCAGGAGAGTCTCCGTTCTCGTCGAAATACACCTCCTCTCCTGAGACGCCGCTGAAGGCGGTTTTGAGCAGGTAGTCTAGAAGTTTGCTGCCGTCGATGGGGTCCATAGCTTCACAAAGTCCCTCCTGATCTGGACACATGTCACGATGCATATCATGGAGGCCATGAGCCATTGCGTAGATTGCGTTGATCACAAAGCCCATCTTACTGTCCTGCACATAGTTGTCCTTCAAGCTCTCGTTTCCTGTTGGAAACAAGAGAAGACTTTTATTTGTTATACTGAACATTGTGTTTCCTCCGTATTGGTTTACTCCTCATTAGCAGCAAAAACTTTTCCAAATGTCATCAACAAAACGACATCAATTTGATTAGCTTTAACGCTTTTTCTGTACTAAACCATGCAATCTGGCTCTGGGTTTAACTGGGTGCAAAAACTTAATAAGCAGAATACTGTTTTTAGCCTTACAGGAGGAGGAAATGAATCTTTGCAATGAAGAATAATGTGCATGTAATTATACAGTGTCTCACTGGAATAAAACAAAACAAAAAAACAAACATGCTGAATCATTAGTGATGGACCTCACATCCACCCAAAGCTGAGGCTTTAATGTGGTCATGATATGCAGCTTAGAAGAAAATGACCGTCTTTAAATTCTACCCTGAATGACGCATTTGTTGATATCTTTTACTGAAAGCCACACACGTGAAGCTGAACAGTGAAGCCTTTTGTCCTTGAGCTCCACACACACATTCACACATACACACACACACACACGCACACACACACACACACACACACACACACACACACAATCATTCATACAATCACGCACATGCATACTGCCAGCTGTGAGCACGGCTTCTGCACATACTGTGAGAGCTGTGGACATGTTCACACATTTGCGCGATACACACACACAGGGAATTATAAGAGCAGAATCTTTCAGCGATATATATATAAAAAACGATCTTTTCATTTGGCATCTGCTCACTCTGACTCTCACTGAATCACTTTGCTTGTTTAGAGGCTGACTACATAGACTAGATAGACTCCTTTAGACCAAAGAAGCAAGCTCTAAGATGTCACGGCTGTCATCGATCAAGACATACCAGAAAAAAGCATACTAATATGATCAGACTGCTAAATTGCTTAATAACTTGATTTACTTTGTATGAAGTGCCCATCACTCACGCCTACAGCTTTCTCACAGTTTAGCCAGTGTGTTGTTTTTAGTGCAGGTATAAGCTGAGTAACCTGTGCAGATTTTTTGGTAGTTGGAATTCTCCTGTGGATGGCCCGGTATACGGCACTGGAAGCGGTACTGCCAGAACTCGGCGAACCACGGGTTCCTGGTGTTGGTGTCCAGGCGCAGCTTCAGGAAGTACTCATTAAACGACTTGACCTCCTCGGTCTGCAGCTTCATGGTGATGCCTCCGTCTGCTTCCTGCTCGTATCCCTCCACCACCTCGTCACGATCTGCCCATCCGTCACTGACAAACAGAGGAACTTGAGAGACTCGTACTGATATATATTTTGCAAATGTGATACACAGGTAGACCTACCTGGTACAAAACTAATTTAGTTCTATGATAAACCTTATATTTGTTTATCAAAGCCTGCCAATACAATCACCAAGCTAGTTAGCTAATGCAACAGTACATACAGCTAGTTATTAATTAGCTAGCAATGTTAGGCAGCTCACTCCTCAATTCAGGAAATAACACTATTTAAAACATTCTGAAGTTAGCAAATCATGTCTAGCCCTTAAGCTTTTGTGATATAATTTGTGACAGCAGAATGTCTGTTATCTTAAACGCAATCTCAGCTCCTCACTTAGCATGCTGCTGTGGATATGCTAATACCACAACACTGTATGCTTGTGTAAATGCTAACAAACATTAACTCGACTTCCCATTTATACTTCTCTTCACATTATTCTCATTATCTAACCAAGGAGCTCTCCAAGCAGGATGTATCAGAGATCTCGAGTGACCTGAATACCTCCCAAGGCTCTGACCTAAAATCAGGTTCTCCTCTTTGTTTATGCCGAGCGTAAATTAACACAAATGAGAGTCAGAACAGGTCTACACAGTGTTCTGTTACTGTGATCGAATCGAGAAGGAATAATACGTACATAAGATGAATATGTTTTATTAATAATAATAATAATAATAATAATAATAATTGAATTCCTGTTGATTCTATGCTTGTGACAAGATTTGCTGGTCTCTATGTTTATGCTGCAATATATTGAGTGAGGTAGATGTTATGATAGGGCATGAAATTACAGGACAGGGTGTTATGATGTCCAATTTTCAAAAACAAGAGAGTGTTTTTTCTCTCTATTGTATAAAGTATATATGTGTGTATGTATATATTAATGTATGCTGCTGAGTTTGATTATTTACATCCAAAGTGACTTCCAAAGACAGAAAAGTTTATGTAGCATGTTTAGTGAAAAAACAGCTGTTCTAATCTATTGGCACTAATTAACAATTATTTAAATAAATAAAAAAATGAAATGATGTAATGTAATGTTACAACTGCCAAGATCCTCCATCCTATAGCTGTTACTATAGCAACAATAATGTTAAAAAATGTGCACCCTGTTAAGTAGCATAACAGATCAGAGTAAGCCTGTCCATAAACATTTGGACTTTGGTGACCATAACATTTCCTTTTATACTGAATTATTATTGTTATTTTCAGTTTGCATAATTACTATTCTGATCAAGGGATGATAGGTAAATGTTCATGAGAAGAACTTCCCAAGAAAGTCAGTCATTGTGCAAGGTAAAGTCCTAACGCAGATCATTTGCATTCAATTGACTCACTTGTATGCTAATAATAATAATAATAATAATAATAATAATAATAATAATAATTGAGTGCTAAATTCCTCCATCATCTGAAGTGTTTGGTTTATGGCTTACAGCTTTGCTTTAATTACAAGTTTTATTTTTATTCATCTTATTTGAAAAGTTTGTGTTAAGCATTTTTTGTTTATAATTGTTAATTAGTGCCAATAGATTAAAACAGCTGATTTTTCACTAAACATGCTGCATCCTGACCTAAGCTCTTCTATCTTTGGATGTAAATAATAATCAAACTCAGCAGCATAAACTCCATGGTATATTCCAGACATAAAAGTGCAGTAAACCGTGCAGATTATATGGTTTAAATATAAAACACACACTCGGGAGCATTAGTATGATACAATGGACTTTGAGAATTAATGGGATTAATGCTCATATGAACTAATCTCTTCATATCCAGGTTAATAAATGAGGCCAGTTAGACTCTACTATACATCAGTTACTGAGCATGTGGTGTTACTGATTTGGGAAAGAGGTGGCATGGTGGTGCAAGCTGGTACTCCTGGGGCATGAGTTCTTGTCTGTGTGGAGATTTACATGATCTCTCGGTGTGTACTTTTCACTAGGCGTGAATGTGTGTGTGTGTGTGTGTGCGTGTGTGTGTGTGTGTGTGTGTGTGTGTGTGTGTGTGTGTGTGTGTGTGTGTGTGCGTGCGTGTGTGTATGTGCAGTGCCCTGTGATAGGGTCTGCCCACTACCCAGGGTTCTCTGTATTCACCCTGACCCTGACCAGCTTTCACTAAACATAACAGAAGGAAAGATTCACATGAGAGCTTTATTTAAAGCCATCTTTTCTCTCCCCATGCTGCACTTCCTTCTCCTGCGCATTCTCCCTTTCCCTCGTTTTCATTTTCCTTCACATCACTTTCCTTTCCCACATCTCTTGCTCTAATCCTCCACTCCATTCCCTTCCTCTCCTCACACTCTCTAGAGTGCTGTGCCTGTGTGATGAACACACTGGGACGTAACACGCTCTTCTCTGGATTAGGCTGACGGCCATTAAAGCTTATCCAGAGGCCTTTACTAATTCATGGTGCTCCAGTTCAGAGCAGCTCTGGCACTGCCTCTTTCACGCCTGGTCTCTCACTCTGTCTTTTCCTCGCTCTCTTCTCACTTACAGTGCTCCAGATTTCATCTGTCTGCCTCATAATGAGACTTGCCCATCATGAGCATTAGTGCCAAAGAAACATCTGAACACCTGCTTTTCCATGTTTTTTTTCTTAATTATTCATGCAGGAAATGTATTCTATCCATTCAAACTCTTACAACAGTTATGGAGTGTACAAGCGTTCTACACTGTAATCTTGTTGGGTTGTAGTTAACTAAAACACGGGGGAATTTTCCCAGACTTCTAGCGTTGCTAATCGCACCAGGAAACTGGCATCTGACAGATCCAATACACGCACATTTAAAGTTTGCTTGAAAATTAATCCATTAAGCTAAAATACAAAAAGCTTCATTGCTTCGGCGTTGCACGTCAGACTCTCAGCAGAAACGGCAATAAAAAAGGTTCAATCTCTTTCACATCTGGGGTCCGACCCCCTCCACCCAGACATTTACATAATTTTCCCCTCATTGTCTCAATTTCTCCGTCTCCTTCTTTGCTCTATCTCTAGCCCTCTCTCTCGCTGCCCTTTGTGAATAAGATATCCTCTAACGTATTAAGAATCGAGAGGCAATGAAAGCAAAATGTTCTGGAAAGTGAACTCAGCCCCAACCTCAGAGTCTTTAAAGCCTTTTAAAACACACTTTTCCACGATAACTCATGATAAACAAGTAAGGGTACCACGTTAAGTGCCTTGAGATACTTTGAAACTTGATTCTCACACAAATCACCTCAGGACAAAGCAGGAGACATCGCTTGAAAAAAAAAGCATGTGACCTAGTTGACCGAAAAGAGGCAGTCATCTCAACGTCAGTTGCTGCCAAAGCTTACCAGAGACTGAAAATAAATCTCGAGCAGGATTTGGCAAGGTGGCAGAAACGTGGCAGTGAGCAAAGAGACGAGATCTGGAAGGAAGTCAGCGGAGCTTATCTTCTAACTAATGCGTACATACGCAATCAGACGTTCATTAAGAGTCAGACTCAGGGGGGACATTTGAAGCAACATCTGATCTGATCTGATCAGTGCTCAGGGAACGGCAAAGCAATCGGATTCTGTCTGAGTGACTTTCCGCCAACACTTGCTTCCTGTAAAATACGTGAAAGCAGTATCACTAGGCAATTTTACCATGCTCAAGAAAACCCTATCCACCATCTTTTGCATACCTAATCCCAGACGTCTGTGATTGGCTACTCTAGCTTTGATTAACAGGAGAGCCCGAGTAAGCACTTTCCACTCAAAGGGCACAGCCAATTATTGTTAATCCTGCTCAATCATGCTTAATCTTAAGCATAGTATCCACAATCTAATGCCTCACACACTCACACACATTTATTGTTTTTAAAAAATACTGCAGTCGTAATCCTGGCTTCTAATTATGAGCTCCAATAGTTTGAATCTTTCCATTTGGTCCATTAAAGGTGCTCTCACACTGCAATATCCACCGAGACGCTGCTCTCATGCGCATGCTACTAATTACAGACGGAAGCTCTCGCAGCTATCGTTCATTTTTAATGGGAAAAGTTGTGTAATCTAATAGGAACCAGTGGCCAAGAGGAGTGTGGAGTGAGGCACACTTTTCATCATCTGCACAGAACAGTGATGTAGGAAGAGGACTGAAAAAGTTACCAGGTAGGAATGATAGATTTCATTCATGTTAATATCCCTTGATATGGAAATTGTTGTGGATGTTTTGCTGGTTCAGTCTTTTCCCATTGCACTTCACTTTCCTTGCCCTGCCCAGGAGTGTTGCCTCTTAAACACTAAAATCAAGAATACAAAGAATACACCCTCTTCTTCGTACATGACCTCACAGATGCCTGCGATTGGTTCTTCCTGTTCTGATTGACAGTAGAGATAAAGTAGGTCCTTCCCACCCAGAGAGCCATCAGTTCTCCTCCTTGACTCCCTTTGTAATTTCTGCCTGATATGTTTGTATGTCTGTTTTCTAAAACCATTCCTACTTACTGTTAATACATTATTCAAAAGTAAAGAAGATCATTTAGAGTAGACGCTTGTGTGCAAAAAGCTGCACCCAGATATATTTTATTGTAATCCGTCCAAACCAACGTGGCAAAGCGAGGGTTCGCCGCAATCACCCGTGACTTGACGGCAGATAGCAGAAGACAAGAACAGGAAATAATTACTGTCTAAACTAGTCACTCAATAAGTGCATCACAACTTATTCATTAGTGCTGAGATGTGCTCCTGACGTTTTTAAGCTTAACTGGTTTCCTTGGTAACTTGTGTGTGTCTCTGCCAGCAACATCTATCCAAGCTATACTTTGCCTTATCTTGTCCTTGATAAAAAGGAAAGCATCTAAAGCTAGTTTATTAACCCCTTATTATTTATCATGATTGAGTAGAACCAAGCACAGGTTCAATCTCACACAACATGGCAACTTGGCTTCTGATTGCTCAAGCTCTCATACAACATCGAAAAGACGCGCGATATGACCACATCAGCTTCGCCGGCGTGAAACAAGCTTCACTACAGCTAATCCCTTGTTTCTGTGCCATTTGCATAATCCATATGGAACACTGTCATTTTCCTGCATGTACAGTACTGTGCAAAAATCTTGAGCCAGCCCTCAATCTGTTATATTAAATTAAATGTAATTATGCAGATTAAATGACAGAAATGGGAACAAATGTTTACTGTAACTTCCTGCAAAGTGCCTAAAGATTCAAATTAAAATTGGTTGTTTATGTATCAACCTTAGCAGCAACATCATTTCCCCTCTCGTCTGTTCCAAACACTCAGCCTTCAGCTTCACCAGTATACAGTACTAAATACCAACCTGATCATATGTCATCATCTGCACCTGCTCATGCCTTAACTTAGTTTTTTTTTTTCATGTTCAAATGATTCATAGGTCATTGTGTGGCTTAAGAAATAAAAAAAACAAAAAGATTCCTCTGGAACTGGTCAGGTACAGGGACTGGACTGAAAATGAGAGCCAAAAAAGTCTTTCAGGAAGAAAAGTCTACATTTCAAAATATGAGAAAGTCTGGCTCTTTGGAAGCACAATATGAGGCAATGTGGGGCGGCTCAAGACCTGTACAGTACTGTGTATCTAATTTACAACAAGCCACACTGATGTATGGCATGCTGTTGCTGTGGATAAAAAAAGGAGAAAGCATTCATCTTGCAACATTTACATAAAAAAGGAAATAAGAATTAGGAGACATTTCAGAATAAGTTTTATATAATCAAAAGTGGCACACAGGAAATGTGATGTACTGTATGTCATGTACATTCTATGTCTCTACTTCTATTCTGCTTTTGCTCTCTACTAGTTTTTTATGTTCTTACCTACAGTATGCTTCTATGTGACCTTACCTATATATAGCGGTTTGGTCAGCTTTAGTTGCTTCAAATGTACTTTATTAAAAAATTCCTTACTGTCAAAATCAGGTTGTAAATGAAATCATATTCCTGGATTCTAGTCAACACTACTTCTTGCTTTCATTTATTTGAGCTGTCAAACAGGTCAAAATTGCAGTGCATGTATACGTCAAAAAGAACATTATGGGAAATAACACAGTCCTGCTTCCATTTTTGCTTTGGCCAGAGCCAAAACGAGCCAATCAGATTTTGCCCTTTATGTGACCTCATATAGGAAGAGTCCTTCCCCAGGCTTGTTGTTCAGCTCTGCTGTTCTCTTGAGTGGTGTATTTCATTGACATAAACACTGAAACAGTGTGTTCAGAAGAGGAGGATGAAGAAAAAACATAGAACATTAGCACACACATGTTCCAGGGGCTCTGAGACCTCTGTTAACTTGTTGAAGAGATTACATATTAAAATATGGGACCTTTAAATAAATGAAATAAAAGTAAGCCATTTTGTCTTCCTGAGCACCTAAACAAATCTGTATTTACACCATACATGTTCAATGTTCATCACTTAATAGCTCATTTGCATAAAACAGCATATCCATGTCAGAAATTCAGAGAGTCAGAGACTTATTATATACAAACTGCTCAAAATGGTCCTTACCTCCCAATGAGCAGAAATTCTCCAGAAACTCCTCGTCGCTTCATGGCCATTAAAAGGCCACGCACCGTCATGCCCTCGCAGAAACAGACAACCACGCGGGCCTTGGGCAGACGCTCGCGCAGCTTCCTCAGGAGGCGATCGAAGTGCTTCTCCCCTGCATTGCTGTAGATCTTATCAGAGTGTGCGATACACAGTCCCTCTTCGGCTGCTAGCTCCTTAAAAGCCTCCATGCCACTCTCACCATAGTTGCCTGAGTTGAATGTTGAGACACAAAACACCACAGGTCAGAATTCAGAATTCAAGATTTTAGTAATACTCGTGTCTGACAGAAAAAAAAAAAAACATGGATGGCTCAAACACTTATTTTGTCAGGCTGGGTTACCTCCAGTGACTCAACGGAGTCAGAGCAGCCAGAACCCGGGATTAGAAATGGACGACATTTCACAATGGAAGACACATAATGGAAACAGGCAACTGAAAGAGACATGAAATGGAGAGATGGTCACTACCATTCAGGACACAAATGGCAGTCAGATTCGAACTAAAATGATCGACAGAAAAATAAAAACATGAGAACGGTCACTAAGAAAAAAAACAACCAGCACATGCACACACCCGTTCGAGGTGTTGTTAGGACATTGTTGTTTAAATTCAAGAAATATGCACGTCTTTAATAAAGTATGCAAAATAATCTATTTTATATTTCACTCCATGGAGCTGGGAAAAGAGAAAAGCCATTTATGTATAATTCAGAGCAGCACACCTGGCTCTGACAAAAAGGGAACAGGTCACTGATGTAGCCCTCTAGACAGCTCTTTTACTCATGGAGAGCCGAGACAGAGAGAGCAGATGATGATAGCATGGGTGCAGGCTATAATCTGAGAGTAGTATGTGATTTGAATTAGTGCTGATCCCTACACCAAAGGTTCAGCTGAGGTTTTGTTCACAGTCTGACTGATGTTCATTATTGATGTCAAGGGTTAGATCATTCTGGGAACACTGGGGGCGAGGGGGAAAGAAATTCACCCTGGATCCATACACATGTTTGGAATCATGTGTAATTTTTCTTAATCACATCCACCTCCCATGGAGGAAGGAAACCTGAAGAACCTGCGTGAGAATAGCGAGAAGATGCTAAACTCCATACAGTCATTTTAGTGACTCCCTGAGTAATATTTGTGCCAAAGCTTTTCAACAATCCACACTCTTTTGTTCATCAGGATTTTTTTGTTTCAGTTCTAGACTAATAACACAATTAAATAAAAAGTTAAACACCGCTCACTAATGCTATGACTAAAAGTGTGTTTCCAGGCTGGCCATTCCCCCTTGGTGTTAACTAACCAAATACATTTTGACACCATTCTCCTTCTCAGATTTTATTCCTAAATCCCAATTTTTTTTATTTTTTTTTTTATTCCTTCTGCATGGGTTACCTGATTATTCTGAACTAAAGAATTAAGGAAGAAACAGTGGAACTGTTTTGTAGGAAGCTTTAAACACACACACGTTTCTCTTGGCAGTTTAAAACAGAATAGAATTTCACATTCTGTTTTGTTTTCTTTTTCACTACCGTGTTCCCATTTCCCCAATTCGATCTCCGACTCACCTAGCAGGCCACTAACTGAATTTATCCCAATGAGATATTGCATAAATAAATCTATTTCATTCTTTCGTGTTGCTTTGACGATATATTGGACTGTGACGTTCCATTTATATGCCAAGAAAGCAATTACACCATCCTATTTTTATTTCGTCCGATTGCCAATTAAGGTGCCAGCGAACTTAGGCGTGTTAAGACGCAGCTACTGAAATGTGGCAGACAGATCTGACTCTGACCAGGTAATTAATGCAATCAGGAACATCCGCTGTTGCTAAGGGCAACAGGAAGCATTGAAGGTGTCGGAGGAGTTCAGTGGATGGTGCTGTGTCTGCCTTGTCCACTGTATTTGCACATACTCTAACATCTTACCAACTGTTTTGTTGGGTGTGTACAGTATGTGGGTTTTGCCATTTAAGCGTCAAGGATGTTGGACGGTTTCAAAATTAGATGTCTGATGTGCTGAAGTGTGGCCCTAGCTGCCAGGCCAAACAGCTCAAGAATGAGAGTTTGCCATAATTTTGAGAAAGAGCATTAAAAAGCTTCCAAGCTGTTTGGTGTTGCGCTCTTGGCCTGAGAGAGGGAGAAGAAGAGGGAGGAAAGTGTTCGTTCCCTCATTGAATAGAGGGAAGCTGATTGATTAATTAAGGTGTGCTTAGATATGCAAATAATGAGCAATAGAGCGTCCACTTGTACCCGTCTAATGGAACAGAATTAGCATTTCATTATACAGCAGGATCTGGATTATTTGGGCGTTTTACATATCAGAGAAAGGTTTGTGTCTGACAATTAGATAGACAGAGACAGACAGACAGATAGATAGATAGATAGATAGATAGATAGATAGAGAGGAGGCTGGCAGACATTGATTGATTGATTGATTGATTGACAGATTGAATTGAGTGACAGATTGATAGACTTGCCTTCTGTGTGCACAGCGGAAACATAAGTCCAGTTGTAGTGCTTAACGATGTCGAGCATGGCGCGCGCCTGGAGCGTGTCGGACGGCACAACCCGCAGGAAGTATTTGAAGAGCGTCTTGTCGCTCAGGTCTATGCTCGTGGCGGAGTAGGCGATCTGCGGGATGTTAAAGAGCTGCAGCAGGTTCTGCACCTGGATGGCCACGGAGCTGGACCCGGGTCCGATGACTCCCGCGATGGGTTTCTTGGAGGGCGGCGGGTGGCTCGAGGGCGTGCCGTCCACGCACCACTTGGAGCCTTCTTTGGAGTCGTCACGGATCGAGATGAGGGAGTCCCGGATGAACTCGATGCTCTGCTCGAGGGCGACAGACGAGTGCCAGCACGAGTCGCGGATCTCGCAGCCGAGGCTGATGTTAGGGAGCAGGTGCGGGTCGGCGTTGATGCGGTCCAGAGTGTGGAACGTGGCCTCCACGCGCTGGATGCCGTACTGCTCGCGCACGTCGCCGCACTTCCGCTCGGCCACGCGCTCCGCCGACGGCTGGTGATGCACGGAGAAGAGCGCGCCGAGGATCACGTCACCGTCCATGCGGGCCACGGAGCGGGCCGCGGCGCGCGACATCGCCGGACGCTCGCGCCCACTGCTGCTGCTGCTGCTGCTACTGGCCAGCGCCCTGGGCGCGAGCGTCGGCAGGAGCAGCAGGGTGACAAAGAGCGGCGGGTTTCCGCACATCTTCAAACGTGCCGCGTGAACATAGCCGCTAGACTACTATGGTACGGTGATGATGGAGGAGTCGTCCTGGATCCAGCATCAATGAGTCGAGCATGATGGTGTGTAAAGTGCAAGATACAGGGGCATTCACAAACACCTGGAGAGAGAGAGAGAGAGAGAGAGAGAGAGAGAGAGAGAGAGATGATTAGAATCACATTTTAAAAAATCACATATTTGTTAATATATGCGTCCTCAAACTAAACGCCAGTGCATAAAGAAATAAATAACACTCATTCAAACAAAGTTTTTTTGTTGTTGTTGTTCAGATGTGTCTACACTTTGACAACATTTCCACCCCTTGCATAATTTAATTGAACCCCAATAGTCTATCAGGGTTACATAATCATATATTAAATTAGAAATGCACCAGTCTGGGTTAGTGTTCTTGTTCATGACACAAGACAAAATGCGTGCATCCTCGTTTCCTTCCTTCAAAATCTGCCTTCAGCACCGCAGACCAAAACCGTCTGAGGAGTCTTATCCGCTTATTGAAGGTGAAAGCGTAACTGCTTAGCACCACACACACACGCGCGCGCGCGCGCTCACATACACACACACACACACTGCATGGCATGGCATGGTAGCACAGGTCAGTATTGCATCGCAATGCAATCCATAATGCAACCCTTTGTATGTAGTACGCATAACGCGCGCGCGCTGTTTCGATTTAAGAAAACACACACACACACACACACACCAGCATGCCACCGAAGCATCTCGAGCCTCCACAGGCTATAGCATTAACAAAGAGAGATATTAAAGACAAAGGTGGTTCGCGAATGAGACACAGCTTCATTATTCTGGAAGCCATAGTGGTGTATAGAGTATATATATAATATAAGAATAATAATCAATACCTTGGCTTCCCAGCATCTGCCTCACATCTGTCCGGGCAGAGAATGAAGCGAGATCTCTCTCTCTCTCTCTCTCTCTCTCTCTCTCTCTTTCTGTCTGTCTCACACACTGTGTGTGTGTGTGTGTGTGTGTGTGTGTGTGTGTGCAGGAATTCGCCAGCCAGCCATACGCACCTGAGTGTCTGGTGCATCGGTTTGCTGTCTCCTGTAGCAGCCTGTGCTGAGCTGTGATGCTTGAGTTTGCACTACTTAACCAACGTGTGAGTCTCTCTCTCTCTCTCTCTCCCTCCCTCCCTTTACATGGTCGCTCGACAGTTTGACTATATTCTGCCCGAGATGGAGACTCAGACTCCAGAAACCAGAAATCATTTATATAGAAGAATGTAAAAAAAAAAAAAAAAAAAAAAACGGTGCTATTTCTACAATTATTCGATCTCTTGGAGAGCGAGGTTATTTTGGATCAAACGTCTGTTGAAAGCAATTTAAAGCTTAATGTACTGTATTGGAAAAGCCCCTACAAAGCCTGACTCATTACTGGAAAGCATTATTGGCATGTAGAAAAGTAGACATTAAGAGTTTATTCATTACAGATATGATGTATCCTTGCACAAAAATAGATTATTCGAGTCTCTGATAACAGCCTGATCTGCTATAAAGATCATTTTAAAGAGCTATATAGCTTATTATAGAGATATTTTTATACAGTATTTTGTTGTATAATGATATATACAACAATAATGACGGCACAGCGGCTTAGTGGTTAGAGCTTGCACCTCCACGGTCCAGGTTCGATTTCTGCCTCGGGGTCTGTGTTGATGGGGTCTCCTCCCCGTGCTAGGTGGGGTTTTCTTCCGGGTGCTCTGGTTTCATCCAAAGACATGCAGGCTAGGCTAACTGCGTCCCCAAATTGCCAATAGCATTTGAATGTGTCTGTGTACCCTATGATAGATTGCCACCCCGTCCAGGGTGTACCACGCCTCATGCTAAGCCACTTTATACTGTAGGCTCCAGGCCCCCCGCGACCCTGAGAATAAAGCGGTGTAGATGATAAGTGAGTGAGTGAGTGTGTCATGAATGCATTGTTCAGACACACTCTAGAACACTGAATCCGTATCCCGTCTGCACTCTGGACCTGTCTGATTCATCCTGGTAACCTGCTTCAGGTTGGATTTTGCCGCATGGATTCTGATGTGTTCTGGTGACTTGGGACGTTTCCACATTACCAGGAAGACACTTCTGGCCTCGGCTGATGCAGGCAGATATTCTCTGAGGACTTGACTGTAGCCACTCAATAGTTCAAGCCTGGAATTTCCTACAATCTACCTGAACCTCCAATAATGAACTGGACTCTAGCTGTTATATTGAACTTCTAGCTGACTAACACACAGTATGATGCAGATCAATCCCTCCTATCCGTTATCACCCAAATGAGGATGAGTTCCCTCTTGAGTACGGTTCCTCTCAAGGTTTCTTAGCTTCTTGCCATCTCAGCGTTTTTTCCTCACCACAGTTGCTCTGGCTTGCTCATCAGGGACTAATCTAATCTAAAACTAAAATCTAATCATTTTAATTCATACATATTTTTCACATTTCATGCAAATTTCCAGGACACATGAGCTCTTCCACTCCAACACATCCGTATTACACAGTCTTCATGGAGCTGGCTTTGTGTATCTCACATGGGCAATGGAATACTTGAACAGCTGTAACTCTGCAGCATACTAAGGCTTGCTATAGAATTGTGCCTATGTACTGTATCCACATACTTTTGGCCATAGTGAATCTCCTATGTCACCAAATTACTGTAAATGTTATTATTGTGTCAACACTTTAAAAGGATTGAACAATACCAAGGTAAAACATGGCTTAATGCAAAAACCAAGTTCAGTTCTAAACTCGATCAGCCTGGGAACGTGTGACTCTCTGTCATGGTCAAGAACTTTGACAGGAACATTCAGACGCTAGTGCTGAAGCCACTCCAAACTTTAAATGACATCAAGGCAGGGCAACTCAGAAAAACAATGTTGTATGTTTGAGTTGTTGTCATACTGAAGGCTCAATAGTCTTCCCAGTCTAAGGTTCTGTGAATTCTGGAGCAATATTTGATCTGTTTGGCTAGTCCTCACTACTACTGAGCAGTCTCTTTCTTTAAACACATCCATACAATGAAGCTCCCACCACCATGCTTCACCTTTTTCTGTGTGATTTTTCTCCAAGGGTTGCTATCTTTATTATATGTTTATTACAAGCATTTGAAAAAATATCTGCACGGTTCAGTGGGTGGCCCATTGTACCAGCTCTGAGGTTTCTGGTTTGATCCTCATCTAGTCTGTGTTGTGCTTCTTTACATGTTCTCCTCATATCCACATGGGTTTCATTCTGGTTCTCCGTTTCCTTTGCTAATAGAAATTATTCCTATTTGTGAATGTATGTGTGTTTATGTGTGCTTGGTGACCTGTGATGGACTGGCATCCTACCTGGGGTGCATTCACAACTTACACCCAATGTTCCCAGGATGAGCTGTGGATTCACAACACCTTGGTGCAGGATAAAACAGCTACAGAGTGTTATGGTGTATTTAGTAATAAAACATATTGTGTGCAATGTTCATAGAACATTTGAGAAGAGAAAAAAATCTTATGTCTTATGCATCTAATATGTACAGGGTATTCTTTAAACAAAATTTACATATGCAGGACATGGAAGCTGTGTTTTTGTTGGTCTTCGGCTGCTCCCAGCAACGGGTCGCCACAGCGGACACTTGGTTCACACATACAAGCTTGGCGCAGGTTTTACGCCAGTTGCCGTTCCTGATGCAAAACTCCCATTTTGCTAAGGGGTTTGGGCACTGGCTGAGAATCAAACCCGGGCCTGTCGCATGCCAGGCGAAACACCTACCCCTGAGCCACCAGTGCCCCCCTGGACATGGAAGCTATTTGGGTAAAACTTATAACCATATACAGCACCGCTGCAGTGAGTAGGGGAAAACCAAACATGATTTGGCTTTTAAAATTAAGCAAGGCTTAAAGTAATAACAGACTTAATACCATCTTATATAAAATCATACTTCCAATATGTTTTTTTATCATATGCTTTTGATCTATATAGTCCATTAAAATTGTATATTTGCACTACAAACCAAAATAAGAATTTTTACATTTATAATTTAATTACATGTCAGTCGAGGTTTCCAATAATCTATTATTCGTAAATTAATAAAATAATTTCCTGAACAAAATAGTAATCGTTTTCTCTGGCGCCATCTAGCGGTGATGTTTATGATGGCACTGATTTCCAGTACACAACCAGGCTACTACACATACAGTATATAGCGAATTCAGAATAAATAATGAAATAAAGAAATAGTGAATGGTGTTTTATAATACTTAAACTGCAAAGGAAAAGCCAGAAGAGATGTATTATGGCATTGAGATTGAGAGGAAAGTGCCAACTTTTAAGGCAGGACTTTTACCAGAGGAGCTCTTTGTGAAAGAAAAATACACATAAATATATGTGTGTATACAGAATGAGTAATTAATACAGAATATGAACAGAAATATGTACACCCTAAAGTATGTTTGTACACCCTTCACTAAACTCCAGAATGCCCTTATATGCTGTAGCATGACAATTTCCATTTGGTGGAAACAATTCCTGTGCACAAAGCAAACACAAGACTCCTGACATCAACAGGAAAAACTGGAACAGGTGCCTCTTCAACATCCTGATATCAGTATCTGACCTTCATAATGCTCTTGTAGCTGGAATGAACAAACACAAAGCCCCAATGTTCACTCTAATGTCAGAATGTCAAGGAGACTCAACTTCCAGTTTATCCCAACTGGAAGCTGTTCGGGGGGTTGAGTTCAGGCTTGGTTCTGTGCAGGACACACAAGTTCTTCTACTCCAGACTTAACATGCTATTGAGCTCATTTGGTGTTCCATACCACCATAATGCCAGTTAACCTAATGTTGCCTTGCACACCCAGGGTGTGGGTTCGATTCCCGCCTCAGGGTCTGTGTGCATGGAGTTTACATGTTCTCTCTGTGCTTGGTGTATTTCTCCTCCAAAGACGGTTTACCACGGTTGTAAAAAAGGGAATAAATACAGTGGTCACCATTGGCCTCCACAGTCCCTAGCTGTACTACAGAGGTTCCTATTTGGATGGATTTATGGAATTAACCTATTATCTGCAGGCAGCATGGTGGTGTAGTGGTTAGTACTGTCACTTTGCACCTCCAGGGTGCAAAAAAAAGAGCATGCAAACTCCAATGCATTTAGGGGTGTGGTCCTGGTCAAGACAATCTTCTGAACTCCAAACTGAATGTCAGAATGGGAAAGAAAGGTGATTTAAGCAATTTTGAGCGTGGCATGGTTGTTGGCCAGACGGTCCAGTATTTCACAATCTGCTCAGTTACTGGAATTTTCACGCACAACCATTTCTAGGGTTTACAAAGAAAGGTTTGAAAAGGGAAAAACATCCAGTATGCGGCAGTCCTGTGGGCGAAAATGCCTTGTTCATGCTAGAGGTCAGAGGAGAATGGGCCGACTTTGACTGAAATAACCACTCGTTACAACCGAGGTATGCAGCAAAGCATTTGTGAAGCCACAACACGCACAACCTTGAGGCGGATGGGCTACAACATCAGAAGACCCCACCGGGTACCACTCGTCTCCACTACAAATAGGAAAAAGAGGCTACAATTTACACGAGCTCACCAAAATTGGACAGTTGAAGACTGGAAAAATGTTGCCTGGTCTGATGAGTCTCGATTTCTGTTGAGACATTCAAATGGTAGAGTCAGAATTTGGCATAAACAGAATGAGAACATGGATCCATCATGCCTTGTTACCATTGTGCAGGCTGCGGGTGGTGGTGTAATGGTGTGGGGGATCTTTTCTTGTGCCAATTAGTTTTCTTAGTGCCAATTGGGCATTGTTTAAATGCCCCGTCCTACCTGAGCATTGTTTCTGACCATGTCCATCCCTTTATGACTACCATGTACCCATCCTCTGATGGCTACTTCCAGCAGGATAATGCACCATGTCACAAAGCTCGAATCATTTCAAATTGGTTTCTTGAACATGACAATGAGTTCACTGTACTAAAATGGCCCCCACAGTCACCAGATCTCAACCCAATAGCGCATATTTGGGATGTGGTGGAACGGGAGCTTCGTGCCCTGGATGTGCATCCCACAAATTTCCATGAACTGCAAGATGCTATCCTATCAATATGGGCCAACATTTCTAAAGAACGCTTTCAACACCTTGTTGAATCAATGCCATGTAGAATTAAGGCAGTTCTGAAGGTGAAAGGGGGTCAAACACCGTATTAGTATGGTGTTCCTAATAATCCTTTAGGTGAGTGTATGTACTAAACATATAATAAAGATAGCAACCCTTGAAGAAAAATCACACATGAAACAGGAACTGGTTTGCGCCTTTAATATCTCTGTGGTGAAGCATGGTGATGTGAGCTCCACAGTATGGGTGTGCTTCACTGTTTCAAGGACAGAGGATTATTAAAGGCAGGGGTAGCTCAGTGGTTAAGGCATTGGACTACGGTTCAGAAGATCCCAGGTTCAAACCTCACAACCATCAAGTTGCCACTGTTGGGCCCTTGAGCAAGGCCCTTAACCCTCAATTGCTCAGATGTAATGAGATAAAAATGTAAGTCGCTCTGGATAAGGGCGTCTGCCAAATGCCTAGATGTAGATGTAGATTAAATAAATAAATAAAATTACTAGTCTGAATTCCAGGCTAAACGTCCTCCAGCAGGTGGAGACACAGGATAAGCTGGGATAAAAAGGTTGTATAGAAGTTGATGCAGAAGTCTCTGTAAGATTTCATCCTGTGTAAACCTTTTGTATTTTTATGCATCCAGATCACGACCTGGACTCGGAATCTATAATGATTTTATGAATTGGCTTTTATTTTCTAGATATTTTTTTTTCCCTGGGTGTTGGAGGGGGAGGGAACACGTGGCATTATGAAAAACCTGCCACATGACTCGCGGAGCAGGAAGTGCGTTTGCTTCAGTCTCACACACTGTACTGTACATCCAGCAGGCGAGTCCGTCCTGTCCTGTGAGAAGTTAAAATAAAAATAAAAGAATATCAAGGTGACATCAAGATGTTTTGGAGGATTCTCTGTGTGACAGTCGTGCTGGCTGGTTTTGGCTCTTGTATGGGTGAGTACACTAACTGAGATGAGATTGTGCCCTGGACTGTGTGTATGTAAGAGAGAGAGAGAGAGAGTGAGAGAGACCTGCGCAGTCTCAAAACGAGCTGCTTGGCATTCGGTTTAGCATTAGCATTAGCCATCTCGCTTCCCCTTTTTTTGGTTATGTTTTTTGGTTGTGTTTAGCTCTTTAGTAAAAAGTAACACATTTGCGGACAAACTTTAAGTTCGAAGCATATAAAATAACTGAAATGTATATATTTTTTTATAATAGTGACCAGGGGTAAAAAAAAAAGTAAATCTTTTTGCCCTCTGTTCAGTCTAAAGCCGAGCAGCTGGTGTGTTTGTATGCTTTAGTAGCAGTTAGCCTCTTAGCCATTTCAGAATCACTGACGAAGATTTCATCACACAGGAAACATTTCAGTGGCTTACAATTTTTTTAAATTATTCTATTAAATAAATAAATAAATAAATAAATAAAATAAATAAAAAGGTTTTCCAAGTCGTCTATCAGGTTTCAATACATGTTTACAAAAATATGCTGCGTTTAATGGCCGACTGTCACTGTTCATGAACTGGACAAAAAGCATGGGTTATACGATTAATTCTCAATGTAATTCAACAATTAAAAGTTTAAATACATATATAAAACTGGACATAAATGTATTCAAGGCACAATCTTATTGAAAAATCCTGATTAGTTGTTAAACACGGCCATGTTTAACCTGTGATCCAATCTGTCTTGTTTCTCCCAAACCAAACACTTCACCCTGACAGAGATCATTTTACAAAATGTCTCCTGGCCTGAAGGAAACTTCTAGCTCGGATGCCTGGCATGAGTCATTAAAACTCCAAGATGTCAGCAGCCGAATGTTTATGTTCATGGAGCAGCTCCTTTCTCAGGGAGCCTTCAAACCAGTGACTTTGCTTTTTTTTTTTTGTTCTTCTGGTTCACGTTGCACAACATGTTTGTTTTTGTTTCGTTTTTTTTTTTGGAGATATGAAGACATCGTCGAGAGTGTTTAAAGAGATACCGAGCTAGTCTGTGTGTTTAATGTTACTGTGCATATAAACATTTTTAGACACATGAATGTCTTGGATTTGATATGCCATCTAAGTTAATAAGTGTTATGTGTTGGACTACGGTTCAGAAGGACCCAGGTTCAAATCTCCTCACTACTGTTGGGCCTTGAGCAAGGACCACAATCCTCAACTGCTTTGATATGTTGTTGTCGTTGTTAGCCTTCCGTCTGCTCCTGATCTGCACACAACTTGGCACAGGTTTTTACACCAGATGCCCTTTTTCTGATGCAACCCTCTCATTTTATCTATCCAGTGGCTTGGGTTTGGGCATTAGTGGAGGGAATTGAACCTGGTATAAAAGCGCCTAATATAAAACAGACTTCCCATCAAGATGTATTACACGACCCAGGCGCAGATACACTTATAATAATGTCTTACTGTGAAAACAGTTTTATTAATTATACGGAAATACAGAGTGTGGAAAACATTTAATGGTCATTTTCTCTATCACAACCAGCATGTATTTTCCTTTTTTGTCCTCATACCAGGAAAAATTTTGCACCACTACAGTCCATTAGCACCTTATGCTGCTCACATCTGCACAAGCAGGCTGTGTTAATTCAGGGTTGAGTCAGGTTCACTTCAAACACTCTTAGACCGGTTGTTTCGGTTCACACCCGAGTGAGATACCTTTCAATCGTCACTTTTTTGAATGAACCACACAGAGGGTGAAACCGCTAGAGTATTTGCATAAACTAAATGCTATGAAATATGACTTCACTTTAGTGTGAAGATGATTCTGATTATTGTTTAAATGTTTCTTATTTTACTATTTTTTTAAATGGGTCTCAGAGCTCCCCATAAAGAGTGTGTGTGTGTGAGTGTGTGTGTGAGTGTGTGTGCTCCTTCTCTGAATGCACTGATTCAATGTTTAAGTAAATGATGACTACTTTTGAGCCTTGCCCACATTAGGGGATGGACTCTTGTCACAATATAGGGGTGCAAAATTTAATTTCACCTAATCCTTTATCTCTGTGTTTTTCCTTTCCAGGCACGGATGGGAACTGTACAAACCTGACTTCTTGTGTGGAGTGCATGGTTAATTCTCAATGTTTATGGATGACATGCTCGAGTGAGTACCATTTCCTTATTCCTTTTTTCTTATTTTCTTTTAGAGTGAAATGTTGCTTCATGATTGTAGGAACGAGGTGTGACTCTGTAAAGTATGACAATACAGTAATTACACTGGAGAGTGTGTGTGCGTGCATGCATGCTTAGCAGACAACAGAACAGTGCTGGATGCAAGAAACGAGCATAAACAATTACAAAACGATAACGTGTAGACTAAACCCATTTACAGAGATAAAACTGTTCGGAGTGGCGAGTATGAAGCCGAGTCAGATGACCATGAAATTGCGTCTATCCATAGAATTTTAACAGCTGTTTCTGTTTTCAGTGCAAATTGATGGTTTATCACGAATCAGGATCCTCTTTCTTTGCTTTGAGTTTATAAGCAGCTACAGTATTAAGGTTTAGAGTTTGGACAACTCACTCCACCCTCTTCCACACCCCTCAATGTTACCCAGGAAACCGTATTACCAATAAACCTCACTGGAGCTGAGTCATGAAATCTTTGGACTTATTAGTTTTCTAAGAGCTCATCCTCTGCCTGTACAAGCTGCTCCTCACTATCAGCATGACACCATTAAAAAAAAAAACTTTTTTTTTGGACTGCATCTCTGAAATAAATCAGTGCAAATAAACAGAAAGGCCTGGGATCCATTTGCACACACACACACACGCACACACACGCACATGCACACAAACAGTGTGTCTCATTGTGTTTAAAAAGAAAAAGGCTTTTAGGAGCATTATAGGGTGGAGTGGAAGTAGTCGGACAGGACCGGTTAGTACAGGGCAGATCTGCATATTTAAACATAAAACATGGTTTATATCGAGTGGTAGCAGTGTGAAGAGTCTAAATCTGCAACCATATAAATTATTAATCCAAGCACTGTGTATACATGGTTTATAGCCTGATTTGTGGCTGTGTAAAGTAGAGAGGTCAGAAGAAGGAGCGACAATGTGGGCACTGAGCCAGAGCACAGGGTAAACTGAAACTCCCGGCACAAGTGATAAGATCAAGCTTAAAAAAAAAAGAAAAAAAGAAGCTTGTTCAGGAAACTGTAGCATGTGCCATCATGTCCAGTAAGTGATCTAACCAGTAGGGTCAGTGGGCCTAAGAGCTGTCAAAATCTCTCAGCTAATGAATTCAAGCGCGACCACTTACATGATGCTTCCATCACATCCCTGCTTCACGTTTGGTATCGCATTCCAGCAGAACACACTGCATCCTTCCATGACTAGAACGAATAAAGAACTGTTTTCCTTAGTTTCCATTTATTTTTTTCCCCACTCACCATATGGCTGTAACCACATCAGAGCATCCAGAGAATTCATCTTTACCTGGTTCCTGACTTTCAATAGACTGCATGAAGAGTATATTTCACACTCTACCAATTTTTTTTTTCTTTAATAGATAACGTCGCCTGTTATACTATCCAAGGCACTTCTGAAACAAACTGCACCAACACCACTTGCTTAGGTAAGTTCTTCCCCTCTCCCCCACAGTCACTGATGTGTAAATCTGTAACTATCTGATTGTTTTAAACTTTATACTGTTACACAGTTAATTTCAGGCTTACAGTTTTATAGTCCAGATATCAGTTCTAGACCAACGCTCATATTTTTATTTTCTATTTCCTTTCAGTCACTACGTCTCCCTCAACAGTGACCACTGAGACGACCACCAATGCGACGACCAACAGTACTACGACAGCAGTCACCAACACCACCGCCACCACTAATGCTACGTGTAAGGTTTTTAAAAAGTAATCCATTAAAGTGGTCCTTTATCTTTGAGCTTTTTTAGTACAAATTGTAAGTCAGTTGCTTTTTAATGTCTTACCCTGAATAAATTTTATTTATTTATTTATTTTTCTTTAGCTGTGTCGACCACATCTACTTCCACTACAAGTACCCCCATATCCAGTAAGTGCTAATTCCTGCCCTATACATGGATTATTCCTCTGATAAAGAACAGCTGGTCATGGCCATTTCTGTCTCTCTCTCTCTCTCTCTCTCTCTCTCTCTCTCTCTCCCTTGCAGACGCCACCACGGTAACTCCGTCCCCTACTCCTCAGAAGAAATCCACGTTCGATGCTGCCAGCTTCATCGGCGGGATTGTCCTCGTTCTTGGCCTTCAAGCCGTCATCTTTTTCCTCTACAAGTTCTGCAAGTCCAAGGACCGCAACTATCACACTCTGTAAAATATGGCACCACTTAGACGTACAGCGTTGCACATCAATGACATGCCCCCACACACACACACACACACACACACACGTGCGCGCACACAGTAAGTTGTTCCTGTTAATCCATGGCATTGTCTCTTACCCCATAGACAAGCCTGTCTAACTTTTCCATTACATTCTTCAGCAGGTTTTCAATGCCGCTGCTTTAAAGTTGGAGGTTAAATGTCAGCAGTACACGATTCCTTATACTCAAGCGTAACCTGACCTGGGTTATGTTTAGACGTGTAAGAGTTTTAGAGACACTGGTTTGGTTTTTGTATGTTTTTTTTTTTTTCCTTTTCATTTTCTTTTTTTCTTTTTTTGCACATCTTGTAAGCGGGGGTAAATCCAGTCCTCCCTTAGAATTCCACTCTCCTTAAGCCATAGATTAATGTCAAACTTTTTTTTTTTAAGAACATTTTTGGTTGTAATTTATTTCTTACTTTAAGCTTTACTTTAAAAAAAAAAAAAATCACATTCTGTTACTCCATGTGGAGATTTTTTTTTTCTGGTTGCTTATGTTGTCATTATTGTTCTTTTCACTTTCAGCCAAACAAGAGCTCATGATCTGTTCGCAATAAATCCTAATAACTGGCTCAGTCCTCAGTTTAGGACTTTAGCCACGGTGTTGACAGGATTATAATGAATATAAAACGCCACTAGCCAAATCCCTTACGAAAAAACAGTAATAATTAATTGTATTGTAAAAACCTAAAGTGTTCTTTTTTTTGTTTGTTTGTTTGTTTTCTGTCCCTGATGGTTGGGTCGAGTGAGTTGCCTTGCTTGTCGTCTCCCTTTCATCTTCTTTGAGCCTTAAAAGTGTGAATGCATGAGAATAGACTCTAGTCTGCCACTTCCTGCTGGAGCAGGGTGTGTGTACATGTATGTGTGTTTGCGTGCTTGCTCTAGATTATCAGTGAGGTTGAGAGAGGCTGCCAGCTGGACTGTTTGCTATATTATACAGAATATATTAATTAACGATTAGCTAATTCAACGTCAAGGTTGGAAAATCATTCTAAAGCCTTGGCTCTGTAGCCTGCCTTATGCTTTTCTGCAGCTTTTACATGCCCTTCATCTCAATCTGTCTTATTTTTAACAAAATCTGTAGGTACTAAACACATTAAAAGGTACTCTTTTTTTTTTTTTTTTTTTTTTTTTGTATTCCCACCCCCTCCAAAGAAAAATGTTTGTCTTTTAATGGAAATTTTGGACTACAGGTTAAAGGATGTTCCCATTCTAGTTTCATTGCATCCAAGCTCAGAAAAGTGCATAAAAAGAGTGGAGGGGTAAAAAAAGGAAAGGTGGTGTTGAAAACTTAGTTTTATGGAGTTAGATTTGGGTAAAGAGAAGAAAAAAAAGGAGTAACGAGAAAAAAAAATTTAAGTGAATAAAACTAAAATAAATGTAATAAAAGTAAACTATAACAAACTCTTTAAAAAATTGAAAAAAAGATTAGATTAATGACGATAGTCAACTTTTTTTTTTTTTTTTTAACTGATCAGTTCTGCTCTGTCCTGATTGGACAGCTGCTTTTGAAACCTTTTTGCGGACAACATTCAGTTCTTGTCTTTTGTCCTCTTTTTTGACACATGACAAATATGATCCCATTTGATCCAAGCTGCTTTCTGTCTAACGCCGGATCTGCTGCTTCCTGATTGGCCAGCTCTGTGTGAATGTGGTCTTAAAGTGCTGTGTCCTTATTATCCAATTATCCACCTGCATGAGGAGGACTACTACAGTTCCGTGTCTTGATTATCCAGGCTGCTTTTGAAGTATTTTAGAAGACAACCTACATTTGTTTTGTTTTGGTTTTTTTTTTTTTTTTTTTTGGACACAAATCTGATCCCATATGATCCAAGTTGTTTTTGTCCACCACAGGATCATTTCTTTCACAGACTCGTATACTTCTTTCCTCGTATTTAATAGTAATTTAGGAGGCCATTTATGGTTGCTAATAGATAGCTAATAGATAGTGGATGTTATGATGGTTTGTTGAAGCGAAATCCATGTACGCAGCACTGCATGCTATTCCTGAAGAGGCTTTAGTGCCCGAGATGAAAGGAAGATTTGAAGATTCTGATTAGTTTGCTGCTAATAATCTGATGCTGTGTGTTCGGTCAGCTTGGGTTTGTTCCATGCCATGATTTTATTACTACTAATATCTTTTTGTTTTTTGTTGTTGTGGTTCTTTCTGACTTTGCCTTAATGTTTGCTTTTTAGATCCTGCTATCAAAAGCCTCCTGTTTCAACCAAAACCACTTTTGTGTTATTTGTAAAAAAAAAAAAAAAATCAAACGCTTTTTTTTTTCTTTTTTTTTTTTTTAAATGCCAAAGGGGTCCTGAGTGTGTCAAACAGCACTGTTAGTATTTCACCTGGGTTCAGTCAGGTTAAACGTTAATGCAGATGTTCAGTGCTCGCCGGAAAGTTTCCTAGGTTTAGTTTTGTGTAGCGAGGATGTCTTTACTTTAGCTAGGAAGAATAACCCAAGTCACATATATTATTGTCGAGGTTAAAAAAAAAATCTTTTTAAACATAACACACATCTTTTTTGTCTTGATTCTCATCCTTCATGCGACCCCAGTCGGTAATGCTTCAACATGAGCATGGTTCATTTCTATAGAACCAGTCATAACAAAAGGTTCTGAACCCACTTAATTTTATTGATTTTTTTTTTGTGCTTCTTTTTTTTTCTTCCCTACCCGCTATTTTTTGTTTCCTCGAAAAACGAAGTGCCTTAACAATGTTGAAGGTTGGGGGGAAAATGAAGATCGTCTTTTTGTCTTTAAGACAAAGCCTGCATGTTTGTGCCTGAGCAAAGACTTATTTTTGTTTCAACTCTAATGCTGTATGATGTAGAAGGCTGAGAGCCAAGTTAAGTGGAACACTTAATCTTTTGTGTGGGTTTGTATAAAAAAAAAAAAAAAAACCCTGACGCTCGTTTCCTTCTCTCGGGTTAACGTCAAGTACGTGTATGAACTGTGGATGACCTTTGGTCCTGAGAGAGATCGTAAAATCCCTAACACTTGCTGTTGCTTTATGTTGCCACGAGGTCTGCCTTAAAATGTTTTCAGCTGCGTTGTTTTTTTTTTTTTTAATTGTCTTTAATTTTGCAGTGCTGATTAGTTGTGAAGATTGAAAATTCAACAATGAATTAAAATCTGAGTGATAAACAATATCCAAACTTTGTGTGTGATTTTTCTTTTCCTCCTAATACTTCGTGTATACAAGCTCAAATCCAGTATTTTTAACTTGTACTATGCAACAGGACATCTTTTGATCATTATGTCAAGATCGAACATCTTACGCTATGACATGGAGGAAAAAGCTGTATCATTTCCACTTTCCTAGCCGACCTGTACATCCGAACGCCCACACCAAACTTTCCACTGGTCCACCTGAAGGGGAAAGTTGTTCTGATGCTGAAAATGAACCTTTTCTTTATTAACTGTTTACATTATTCATAACTTAATTTGTGAGGCAAAGCACGTTTCTACAAACCATTTTTTCCCCCTTTTTGTCCATGTTTTGGCGTCAAAGCTTGCCTCTGGGTTATATTATTCCTACGCTCGGTTACAGAATCAATTATTGACCAATGGGTGTGCTTTGGTACTTATATTTGACCTTGTGTCGCTCTTAGGCGTGGTACTGTTTTTAAAATGCTGTAGGAAAATTACAACCCAGTAATCTGCCTTGTGTCCTTCCAAAGCCCTCGTTTTGCTCAATATCACACTCTTTTCTGATCTTTCTGATCTCATCTTTCCTCAGTGATACCATGTGACTAACATCAATGACCTGTCCTGTTTCCTCCTTTTTTTTTCTTTTTTTTTTGGAACGGTTAACAGGATGTGACTCTAATTCTTGATCAAGCAAAAAATAAGGATGTTACACAATCATAAGATTCGTTATGAATCTTGCTTTACAATCATGTGTGGATTTGTAATTGTATTCGTAACCTAGTCTTACGCTGCTTCTGGTCTTTCTGGGAATCTCGCTAATTTAGCAGACTTGTCGTGTGACCCCAAGAATCAGAGAGCCAAAACAATGACACCTGATCAAGTGCAAAGTTTCAAGCACGCCATTGTATAGAATGTCTGTGCCACCTCCATGAAGACATGCACTGTCAAGGGTGGAAAGGAGGAACCCTGACTGCCCTCTCACATACTAAGGGTATACTGAGAATGAGAACTGTTGTCCAGCAATGTCCAAGAAGAGGATATGGTTTGTCATGAAGCACCGTTCAATCAGGAAAAAAAAAACTGTTACTGTATAATCGAAACAACTTAAGGCTCTGAGGGTTCAATGGAGATAAATATTGGTCAAATGGCTAGTGTGGCTGGGCTGGACTTGACCCCTGCATACAGCAAATCCAACACTCTGCCTAGGAAGTGTGATACAACAGTCTATCTGCAACGTTCAGGAATTCTTTGCACAAAACAGAATTCCAATCGCGTTTCAATCCTAGGCTCTTCACGAATAAGACGCAAACTGAGACACAATCTCAGGCAAGTCTTGCCTCACACCAGTCTATCCAGAGACACAACTTAATCCAATCACACATAGAAAGTCCACTTTCTCCTGCATCCCTGCATGTCCTTTTCTCATTTTTCATTTGTTTAGTTTGTTTGTTTTCACTGTGCTGTTTTTTTTTCTTCTTTTTTAAAAAAATCAGAAATAAAAAAAATTAAAATAAAAAAAAGACAGACTGTATTCCTTGGAAATGGGAAGCGTTTATACATCAGCCATCACTTTGATTCACACCACAGTCTTGTCATACTGGTTAGATAAGTACAACTTAGACACAACCAGTGCAGCAGCTGCATTTCTTTCTTTCTTTCTTTTTTTTCTTCTTTTCTTTAAATAGAGCTATTTAGGGTTTAAGATGATGCTAGTGAGCTCTCATTTTTCTTTTTCATGTCCTGCTATAATGTTCCTGGACTCCGTGGGGTTTTCCAAGAGCCGTATGTTGGCGGAGCAGCTGTCCCTTCTGTCCTTATTATGATGTTTGCTCCCAAATCTATGAACTATATGAGCTGCCTTCTCTTGGTACAAGTCTCCAGTTTATAATAAAGCATGATTTTCCGTCAAGTGTGTAAAAAAAAAAAAAAAAAAACGAACAGACTTGGTGTACACCCACAAATCTCATTTAAGGAGCTATGAGTATTATTGACTGTAGTGCGTGGTATTTAAACACCGTGTGTGAATCTCACCTACATCATGAAACTCATTAAGGTCACATAAATATAGCAGCAGGAGCAAAAGCAAAAACAGCTTCAGCATAACCCCAGTCCCGCTTAACAAAACCTAACCATGGTTAACTTGTCTTGGATTTCTCATTTGCAGAAGACGCATGTTAAAACCAGGTAAAACTTGGTGATGCAACCGAAGATGATAAGTTATTCTTATTTTACCATATTTAGTGGTTATGTGAAAATAATAATGCTGAACCCTTGGAAGTGTTTGTCTTGCCTATAGGGAGAATAACCTCAGGTCCCATGTCATGAACCATGGCAAAAACTTTCATTAGGAAAGAGCTAACTAAAATTATATAATAAGCAGCTGTTCATTTAGCATTGATAAGTTCTAAAAATAAAGCTTAAAGCCGTAAGCTTTAGAAGCTACAAAATTTACCCAGACAAAAGTCATTAAAAAAGTGTCATTCGCCCATGTGCTGTTTACACTGTCTGAACCTGACCTGACCCCTGAGCAGACTGTCTGGGCAGTTACCATGGTGATATACCTAACTGATTACAAAACCAGAAATCCTAGCTCCAAGATCAAACTAAGCCTGCGCGCTGCACTTCAAACCCTGTCGCTTATCCATTTTAAAAAACAAAACCAATGCTTATCTACGGCTATTAATAACATTTATAGAGGGAAACTCCAAGAACATGGCCATGATGATGTTTTATTAAAATATTCATGTATTTATACAGTGCAAATATACAAATATATATATATTTAAAAAAAGCATGACAATTAAAAATAATAAAACTGACAAAAAAATAACGTGTTAAAACCTACGAGTCAACCATTACGACTCGTCCAAACCAAACAACACACACTACACATCCTTAATGCAATACTCCTTTACATTTCATTTCAGCACTCTCCTTGACTCCCTATTCTCTGGCTCAAATTGAGTGGAACGTTAAACAGCTATGTTTCCCAGGTGATGTCTTGTTTCCGGAGACTCGACTGTATTTTCTGGGCGTCTCGGAGAACCTGGAGTGTTTGGTGTCTCTGTGGTCTGGAGGGCGAGGCTTTTTCTACAGAGGAAGGCACTACCTGGACTCCGGTTAAACACCGGGTGTCAGCGCTCGCTGCGTACCTTGGCTTCCGAGGTGCCTTCGGGCTGCACCGGGAGAGCTTTTGGACCTGGAAACATGTAAATGCATAACACAATATTATCATTCTGTTTCCATACAGTAACTTTAGCTGAGAAGAATACTGCTCTTTCAAAAGGAAGTCAGGCTTACAGAGGTTGCAGATAATAATATCATCATCAATAATGATGATTATCTATAGTACCAGTCAAAAGATGCTTGGTGGGTTTTGCAAATGCACTTGACAATACTGTTCTTGTAAGAACTATTCCAGAACAGCTGACCTTCATGTATTACAATAACAATTGACCGTTGCTGTTCTAGAATGAAGAAAACAAATCCAAACTTGCGTCTAAACTTTTGACTGGTGCTGTATATGCATAGTGTGATTACTGTGTAAATCAACAAATGCTGCAGTTGGTAAAAATAAGAGCTCAGGTGTTTCCTGATGGCCTTCTCAGATTTCCGGGATTAGAAATGAGGTAGTTCTTTTCATTGACCCGGTCAAACAAAGACAAAACCCTAAGTGATGTGTTTCCTCTCTCTACAACATGAACACAGTCACATGACCAGGGTTTATCCTGAATTATGAAGGCGTCTTGTCTGTGAAAGGAATTATCTTCAATCTGCAACTCTTTTTTAAAAAACAAAACTTGTTTTTTAACCGTGACATTTTTATCCGTCTCCATCTCATTCTTCCAGGTGTGTTTTCCCTGGCCTATAAATTTCCAGGTTATGGACAGGAAGAGACTTACGGTTTGCTGGTGTTTGCGTAGTTTGGTAATTTGCCCCGCCTTCTCCTCCATTCTCCTGACCAAGCAGTCCAGCTCTCTCTCCAGATCCTCCCTGAGCTCACGTTTCTCAGTCTCGTCTATCTGCCTTACCAGCTCCTGGTGTTCACTGCAAATCACATAGATCTGAATTACACAACAGTTTTAAACACACACTTAATTTACTAAAGAATGTAATCCTGATTTTTTGCCTCATAAATCTTGCATGCATGCATGCATGCATCTAGGTACGCACAAGCTCATGTGGCCCAGTTCATCCTGCAGAGCCAAGAGCAGATCAGAAAGGCTGCCCAGGGCTGCAGCAGCATCGTCTGGCGATTCCGGGGCTCGGTGCACACCAGTGCGCTTTTTAGGATCAGACCCAGGCAGAGACTGCATCCTCTCACACAGCCGAGGCTGCCTGGTCTTCAGCAGATGCAGCACTGTCTGAACGTTGGCGTTAACTGAGTGACTGGGGCTTGTTGACTGGCATCAAAACAAAAAATTTCAGGATTAAAACAGTAAAAGTGAATGCATTGTCAGAATTGTGTGTAAGGATCGATATCAATAATGATACTTACAGTTCCAGCGACGAATGGCATTTGGATGGCCTTGGGGACACAACGAGGAGCACTTGTATTAACAGGTTTCTGAAATTAAAAAATGACTGTAAATTACAGAGCAACAACTTTGAATACAGTGCCATCTAGTGGTGAAAGCATTACAGTGCCTCTGTAAATACTGAAAAGTCATTACCTTGGTTGAGGCCTTCTCTTTGGTTTTCTTCTTCTTCTTGGTTTTCACTTCAGCAGCCGAAAATAGGTTTGCCTCCAGCTCTCTCTGTAACTGGATTCAGAAAGCATCTTTACTACAACAGCAGCATCTCCACATATTCCATTAACAGACAGAGAGAACTTCTTTATTCACTTCCATGGCTTTGATAGTTTGTAGGCTTGAATCCTGGTTTCCATACCTCCTCGGCTTTCTCCTGTACACGTTTGCGCTCATGTTCCTCTTCGAGTAACTTCCGTTCCAAGAGCTTGATCTTCCTCTTGAGAAAAACACATTAACAGAAGGATTACAAACCACAATTCTATACCAAGCTCCTCTGCCAACACAAAAGAAACATAATAGTCCTAATGGTTTTCAAGTCTTCTGATTCTAACACTTCCTGTCATTGTCGTGACTGTCAACATTATCAGTTGTCTCAAATCATAATAAGAGACCTATAGATAGGTTTAAAGGCAGCGTGAGAGTTTTCTAAAATTCAAGGGCTAATCCTAGACTAGTGTTAGCGCTTAATAACAGAATGCTATCAGAGACTTGATATTAGAACATCAGGATATTTGAGGTGGCCATCTTGTGCACTCCTTTAAGTGTCTGTGTGAGAGAGAGACAGAGAATATGTCCTTACCTCTGCTTCAGACTGTGTGTTAGTAAGCTTGACACTCTTCCTCCAGTTTTTGTAACTGAGCCTGGATCTGTGGCTCAGTGTGTTTGCTCTTCTTCTGGTGCACCCGCTCCTATAAAAAATTATATTAACAAGCAGTAAAGCATCACATACAGAATACCATTAAGGATTTTGGCCACGCTCATGTTATTTTATCAGATCACTTACCTCCTTGTCCACTGGAGGGATTTTCGCTCTCTGTGCTCTCTCCACCATCTTTCTCATGTATTCCAGCTGTTTCTCCAAAAGGGTGCATCGAGCTTCTGCCGAGTGCAACTGAGACACCAGCTCTTCACCAGCACCAGAGAAAGAAAGTGGTTGTTTAATAAATATACCATCACATGTCTAATATATATATATAAAATGACGAATGCAACACCTTTTCTCTTTGAGGACTCTTCCTCTCTGTCCTGTAGCTGCTGCTGACTGCTTTGGTTTCCAGAGCTGCCAAACTGGCACGTGGCCTGAGCAAACCTCTCCACATTCTTCTCCGCTTGCAGACGCTCCAGCTCCAGCCTCCTCATCTTCTCCTGCAAAGTCTTCAGTGCTGCTATCACTGCTATTTATACAACACGCACACACGTCAGCCTGTTATTACCACTGATATAAGATATGATCATGAAAGTGTTATCCCTATACTTCAAAGATATAATATGATATTATTTCTATTCTAAAAAAAAGAAAGAAAAAAAAGGCAATGATCAATTTTTTACATCTAGAAAAAAAAAATCCCTTTTATTCATAAAAGTCACTGAAACGTTTAAACAATACATTCAAAATTCTAAGGTATAAAGATATCCATGATATTCCATAAAATTGTAACACAATATAATAATGACAATATTGATATTAGCTCACTTTAAAAAGGGCTGATTGAAACTAGAATAGAGAACAGGGAAGGATGGACAGGTGGATAGATAGAGCTGAATGGGTAGATCAATAAAAGAGCCTGGGTGGATGCTCTTTTATTGATCCATATTGATCTTTTATAGATGGAAGAAGAGTATGCATGCCTGATGGATAGATGGATGGATGGGAATCGTCATGCTAGACAAGGCTAGACAAACAACATGAATGAATGGATGAATCTTGCTTTCCTGGATGAATAGAGAACATGGATGGTTGGAAGTAGAGTATGAATGGATGGACAGCAAGTCTTCATGGCTGGAAAGCATTGGCTGGAGAGCATAAATGCATGGACAGACAGTATATATGACTGTGTGGATGAAAAATAGATGCGAGCAAGCACGCATTGATGGATGATTAGAGAACATGGAGGGATGGATGGAGAGCATGCAGGGCTAACTGGCAGATATAAATCAGTGGGTGGAGGAATAAATATAGAGCATAGATGGATGGATAGAGAGCATAAATGGATGAATGTAGTGCATGGATGGACAGAGAGCATGCATGACTGGGTTTATGAAACAATGGATTGATCAATGGATGGACAAAAAACATGCATGAATTGATAGAAGGATGAATGGAAAGTTTGAATAGATAGAGGGATAAAGTAATGGATGGACAGATGGATGGATGGAAATCAAGCATGCCTGAAAAAAACAATGCATTGATGAGAGCAAGCATGCATGGATGAATTGAAAAAGTGACAAAAATGAAAAGAATGTTGATATAATAAGAGAGACAAGCTTCAGGTGTGCTTCTTTCTTCCAGTTGGCAGGGACTGCAGTGTTTAGTACACACTGAGGTGGAGCACAGCTACCAAAAAAAAAAAAAAAAGATACTGATTTTTATGCATCATTTCAGTTCCTTCACCTCTGCTCCCGGGGTCAGGAGCTGTGTGATGTGTGTGTCTGCTGGTCCTCATCGGGTCGCTGCTGGATTTGTCCCGGTGTTGTCCCATCAGCTGTGTTCCCATCTTATCCGGGGGAGCGTAAAAACTTCCTATGTAGCTGTGTTTGGAAGGGGAATCCAGGCACAGGGACTAAAATGGAGGGAAGAAGAAAGACACTGTTCACTTGGGACAGAGCTGCAGTATGCCTCATCAACTTAAAAGTCATACAATTTTATTAATATGTTTAATAAATGTTAAATAAGTGTTTGTGCACGAACGCCACCAAGTTGTCTGGGCGCCCAGTAAACATTAAGTAACGTTTACCTCGTTATATCGTGATTAATAATTTTTTCTGCTAAGAAAGTAATTTGTTTTTATCAAAGTAGCACTAGCATGATTTAACATGAACAAGGAATAACTTAGCTTATAACGAGACTCAGGTAAAGAGACTTAGTTATGTTAGCGAAAACATAAACTTGTGATAAAGCAGTACAATAAATTATATATGCTAATACTCTGCTATAATAGAGAGAATATTTAACTTAGCATTAAAAAAATGTCACGTTCTGCGCTAACTAGCATAATGTTGCGTTAGCTAACTATGCTAAATCTAACAACAATTCGTTCGTCGCTATCACAGACACTTCAGTTAAAAACTTGTTTTTATTATCGTTATCTATCTATTTACCGATTCTCGTACATAGTCCATCATCTATCAATTACTCCATGTATTAGCTGTTTTACACATGAACGTTAAAGTCCAGGTAGGGGCGTCCTCCTTCCATAGCGACTACACTGACTGGATTACCAATGGCGCCTATCGCTGATTGAAGTGCACTAGATAGCCATTAGATAGGGTAAGACGTAACGGCTTCTCGAGGCTACATAGTTCACGTGACGAGGAAGTAGCGCTGTATTTGTAATTGGACCGTTAACAGCTGTTGTTGACACTGCTCGTGTGCGTGCAGTTTTAAATTTCCCTCTTTTTCTGCCGCGCTATAAGCAGTTCCGCTCGCGCACAATATTGGCATGGGAGTTCCGAATCTTTTATGTAAGTCGAATCATTTGATTCAGTTCACCAATAAAAGCCGATTCTTTTGACTTACAAAATGTGGTGTAGGAGTGAATTTCGAATCTTTCTTGTGAGTCTAAATAAGTGCCAATAAAACATTGTTTTATTGTTTATAAATAATTCAGATTTTTTTTTCTGTGAGTCGAATCATTTAAATCAGCTCACCAATGTGTGTGTGTGTTTGTGTGTGTTTGTGTGTGTGAGAGAGAGAGAGAGAGAGAGAGAGATGCAAATTCTGAATGTTTCATGGGGCTCAACTATAATAAGCGACTGTTTTGACTTCCCCCCAAAAATTTTTTAATTAATTGTGTGCAGATCAGTAACATTATTTGAATCATTGGTTTCCTATTTTTACTAAATCATATGAAATTGAGGCAGCATGGCAACTTATTGGTCCTCCAGGGTCCAAGGTCCAAGTCTTGCTTCAGGGTCTCTGTGTGTGGAGTTTGCATGTTCTCCACGTGCTTAGTGTGGGTTTCCTCTGGGTACTCCGGTTTCCTCCCAAAGTCCAAAGACATGCAGATTAGTGGTTAAGGGGTAGCTCAGTGGTTAAGGGGTAGCTCAGTGGTTAAGGCATTGGACTACGGTTCAGAAGATCCCAGGTTCAAACCTCACAACCACCAAGTTGCCACTGTTGGGCCCTTGAGCAAGGCCCTTAACCCTCAATTGCTCAGATGTAATGAGATAAAAATGTAAGTCGCTCTGGATAAGGGCGTCTGCCAAATGCCTAGATGTAGTGTGATGATTCTTGTTATGGCTGAAACAGTTTAATGTAATTGGGTTACTAAAGCAAAACAACATTGCTATACTATTTTAGCAAAATATATTTAAATCGTTGTAAACTTGGGGATAAAAACATGGTTGCCTATTTTGTAAGCAACAGGTTAGACAGCTAACCACGTTTTGTATTTTCCTCCTCAAAACCTTTAACTGTAAAATAAGCAATAAAGATTGAACAAGTCAATATGTCTACATATTGATCTTATGACTGTTAGATTACGGCAATTATCAGAGAATATAAGAATTCTACAATTCAGAGACACTCTATACAATTGTACAGCTTTGGTGTGAGGGTCAGGTGTTCAGATACTTTTGACCATATATTGTATGAAATACAATATAATAATAATAATAATAAATATGCTTTGAGATTTACAGTACAGCTACAAGGATTTTCATGAACACTTGCAATTATGGTCTCACTACAGTGGTGATGAATGTTGCGTTTATATGTGAGTTTGTGTTCATGAGACAGTCTATAATTTAGTCACATACAGTAATTTTTTTTTTTTTAATCTTTCTCAATAGAACAAATAGTGGTTGAATTAGTAAATTCCTTCAGTGTAACATATCTGCTAGTTGTAAAGCTTAAACATTAATGTTTTTTTCACTGCTCAGTCTGCCAGGTACAGTATGTTTCTAACAAATCTTCTTCCTGCAACTCAAAAATGTTAAGTGACCAGAATCAAATGATGTCATTTTGTTCACACTATTTCAGTGCTTCTCTCTGCTTCTTCAAATATACTTCCCTCCTTGCAGGATCAGCACTACAATGATCTCTGTATCTTCTCTTTAAAAGAGTTGGATTTTAAGCACTTTCAGCACTTTTATTAAATATGAAAGTGCTGAGACATATGCAAACTGATAACGGTAATGATGTAATGATGATGACTGATTATCTACACTTCTGGGTAACATTGTTGATAATTTCCTTATTATATCCCATAATTCCAGTTCTAGGAGTCACCTGGCTGACTGCTTGTCATTGTTATGAACAGTTTAACGTCATATTTCAGCAAATATTTAAATTAAAATAATAAAGAATCATAAAGTGTGTGCAACATAGTTGGTCATTTAATAGACTTAATACCAATACAATTAGCTATTATATATATTATTATTATTTTATTTTTTTCATGAAAAAACACACTTATCACAGTGTGTTTAAAATCTATGGAGAAGAATGACATAATTTGATGCTTGTGACTTGGCACTGGGACACGTCAGTTTTGGGTTGGATTACTCTTAGTAACTTAGGTGTCATTAATGTATTCACTCATTCTCTATAGTACTTATCCAGTACTGGGTCGCAGGAAGTTCGCAGCCTATCCCAGGACACTTGGTGGGGCACCTGCGCAAATTTACACACTATAGGCAATTACTACTGGGAATATGAATTATCCTAATCTGCATGAGGAGGAAACCAGAATACGCAAAGGAAACCTACCATGAACAGGGAGAATATATAAACTCCCCGAAGGAAGGATCTGAAACCTCAACCCTGGAAGTGTGAAGCCACAGTGATTTTTTGTAGCATTATGACAATTTTCAAACTAAGTGACGCAGAGGAGCCGTCATGGTGATGTAGCGGGTAGCACTGTCGCCATGCACCTCCTGGGTCCGGCTTCGATTCCAGTCTCTGTGCATGGAGTTTGCATGTTCTCCCAGTGCTTGGTGGATTTCCTCTGGGCACTCTTTCCTCCCACAGTCCAAAGACGTGCAGGTTATGCTAATTGGAGTTCACGAATTGCCCATAGTCTGTGAATGAGTGTGTGTATGTGTGTGTCCCCTGCAATAGATTGGCACCCTGTCCAGGGTGTACCCAGCCTTGATATTATAACATGCTTTACTGTTTCCGTAGTGTTTGTTTGTGTGTCTCTTGGGATAGACTCCAGGCCCCCCACAACCCTGTACACAGGATAAAGCGCACGATACGTGAGTGAGAGTGATTTTTTGGTAGAAAAAACTCATGCACAGACCCTAGGAAGTGTGATTCATTATATATCTGTATGTATTTAGTCTTACAGTACAAATGAGCAAAATCTAAATTGGCTGTGTTTTTTTTTTCTGAAGGAAAATATGATGTGAAAATGACACTTGTTTGATTTCGAGGCTTATATTCACAGTGATGTACACTATATTAATAGGAACAGGCTAGTGCAATGAATTATGCTGAGTAACCTGAGGATGTGTTGCAGTGTGTTTTAGAGAGAACCAGGCTGCTGGGTTTGCGATAAACAAGTGCTGGCGGGGCTCCTGAGCACTCTGGATGTCGGTAGATGCGGTTTTGTCTTTTCCCGAGCTGCATTCAGTGGTATGCGGCCTGCCGAATGCGCACACTACAATCCCCACATGTCCGTCTTCCGTTCCCTGAGCAACGCCCCTCCTACTCGCTGATAGGTCCACACTGCGTTTGTCTCCGCCCACTCGTGGTTGTCTCTCACGCGATTCGCGGACGCTCTTGTCAGTCATGTGGTTACTCGCCTCGTCCTGCATAGACTCCCTCCTCCTCCTGAGAGAGCTTGCTGTTCGGGACCGGACCGCAAATCGGACAACAATGCTGTAAATGCTGTAAGTCTTCTGCTTTTATTTCTGAGATCAGGTACATGGGATTAAAGCAGTATTTTGTAAACGTGTTTGTTTTGAATTTGTCATGCTGCTCTCTCTGTAAGGCGAGTAAATGGCTGCTGCACAACTTACCCTTATTCATGCCTGACATCTTCAGCTTATAACATGCACAGCTATGAATCATACTGTACTTATTATTGAAGTTATTAGAAGACCTATATCTCTATGAGGTCTGTTCAGCAGTCGAATGCATGCAAGGGAAGTGTTTTAATGATCTCATGAGCAAACATCTCATGTCATGATGCATGGGGGCAAATAATATTTCTGCATATTAATATCTTGCACATAATAATAATAATAATAATAATAATAATAATAATAATAAAAATGCACAAAAAGATCTTCTTTAAAATAATGCAGGTCTGACATGGTTTTTCTATTCAAACACCCATGCGCGCACACCCATGCTTTTTCATTTGATAATTTTTCCACAGCTCTCATCAGATTTAAAGCGTGAAAAAAAAAAATTCCCTACAGTGATGGATGTGAGAGATGGAACAGCGGCGTGGGAAGCACTGGCCAGCCGGGACTCGTGTTCCCGAGACGCAGCCATGGAGCACATCGAGCAGGAGGTGAAGAGGAAGGTGGAAAGCATAGGGCCAATCATGAAGTCGTCATCATCATCCTCATCAACATCATCATCGTCGTCGTCATCATCTGAAGATCTTAACTGCGTCCTGGCACGCATTCTCATGCTCTCCAAGAGGTGTCCTTACGAAGACGTCAAGGAAAAATGTATCTGGCTGCTCCGCAGAGTTCAGGTGAGAAAAACGTTTAGTGCTGTTGAGCTAAAATAGAAAGCGCAGAAGAGCCAGGAAGGGAAGACGAGGCAGTGTGACTGGACAACGAGCAGGCATAGAGAAAAGAGAAAAGGAAGGAAAAAATTATGTGTCAAAAAAAAAAAAAAAGCATTGCCTCAAAGCTCTACGATCTCTGCACAGTTTCACATATTCCCCCCTGTGTGTGTGTGTGAGTGAGTGGACTTCCTTTGGGATATCTGGTTTCCTCCCTCTTCTAATTTAGGCGTAGTTATGCTAAATGGCCCCTAGATGTGATTGATAAGCTCCGCCTATCATCACCACCACCAGAGAGCCAGAAAACATGACTGAGAGATGATTTTTTTTTCCCGCAGCTTCCTTTTGTTGATTAAATCTTTGACAGCTTAAGTGGAGATTTTGAGACATAATGCCAGAGCTCCTGTCTGAACATCCAGTCACTAGAAAATGCATACCATACCTTCGGCGATGGATTTAAACAAATATCACATGTCGCTACGTGAATCGATGGAGTAAACCAGTCAGAACTCAGTCCTGCGAGTTGTATATGAGCTCGGGTTTCAAGTTGTGCAGGAAGATGACACAGTCGAGACACAAGCTCAGTTGTGAGATCTAAATCTAAAGCAAGGGGGCAATGTATTGTTTGTTAGTGTGAGACGGATCTCAGGACTACGCCTTGCCAGGCTTGAAGGGGGGCGAGTTGTTTCCCACAGTGTGCTTTGCTCAGGGTCACAGGGTTCGACTTGAAACGGAGGATCAGTAGCACTAATGTATCACGCTTAACAAGACATGCACAGATGCAGCAGTGGATGACCAGAAATATGTTTTAATCCATTTAAGTGGATGTTCAGGTTATATATATAAAATCAATGTGTGTGTGTGTGTGTGTGTGTGTGCTCGAATGTTCGAATGCACTTTTCAGCCCTTTGAGTAACTCATGTTGAAGCTAAACATTATGCAAACTTGTGATGTCATAACAGCAGGTCATACCCTTATACAGTATGTAAAACCTGATTTCTTACTATTCGAGGTATAATTTTGCAATGCTCCATGTCTCATGAGACATCTAACCAAAGGATTAGAAATTCCTAAAGGCATTGCCTATTTTATAATGATTTATCTAAAATCATTAAATGTGGCTTTGAAAAGCCACGGCATTCGTACCAGCTCTTCGGATGTCACTCCGGCGGTGAGGGCATATTTATGTTAACCTGTTGTACTATATTAGCCTCTCGTCTCTACTCGCGGTGGTAATTAACACCAGTGTGTCATTTCATTACCCCTGACACTCACTTACTGCATGCAGATTCCGAACACACACACACACACACACACACACACACACACACACACACACACACACACACACACACACACACACAAAGCTATATTCTGTCAAATCGGCTTACAGCAAATGCACTAAACAAGCTTTATTTATTTATTCATTTATTCAGCAAATTCTCAGACGTTTGCTAATATCATGCATATGTCACGCATACGATTGCTTGAGCGCACTGCTCTGTTCATTGTTTTTCTCTTTCTATGTGTTTTTTTTTCTGTTTCCCTATTTTATTTCGGGTTGTTTCCAGGATGACAGGATGTTCGCTCCAGGGCTTTTGTTCGCTTTGACCCTTTGCCACCACACTGCTTACTGTAGAAGCACAGACAAGCCTGGGATATGAGGGATTATGAGATCACTCAATCTCAGACAATCTCAGTATTACAGAGAGAGAGAGAGAGAGAGAGAGAGAAAGAGACATTTGAATATGAACTTTGTCCTAGTAGGCACCAGAGTTGAACTGCAGCTCACACACACACACACACACACACACACACACACAGTTGTCAAACATGCACAAATAGACACAGTTAGGAATATGACCGGTGGTAGCAAAAAGCTTCTTAGATGCATTAAAAGTATTTCTCCCCCCCGGTATGAATACGAACAATATCTTCACCCCAGGATCCGATTTATGATTTAAGTTGACTGAAAAGCCCCTCAGGATGGAAGTTGAATATAAGATAACTAAGAATAGAGTGTTAAAAGATATATATCAAAGAACTGGATTAATAGTGTGGAGGTGTATGTTGCATCACACACTCCAATCGCCAAGACTGTCAAGAAAAAAGTACTGGAGGATTAGTAGAGTGAAGTGACCACTAGCTCTACAGAAATGCAGACGGTATGAGGAGGTTGATAGAAGCTGTTCCGAAAGAAGAGACATGTGAACAGAATGAAGTTAAAAAAAAACCCTGCATCTTAAGCTTTCAGCAAGAACTTCAGTAGACCTTTCAGAAGGACATCTGCCTTAAACCGATACCAGAGTTTGCCAGAGAATTCGCCTTTCTGTTTTTTTTTTTTTTTTTCCTGCAGTGGCAAGTCAAAGTCCAAGATCAACAAACATCATCGAACCAACCTGAAAATCACGAAGCAGGAAAACTTATGTAAGCAGAAAAAGAAAAAAAAACCCTGTTTGGAACGATGATTGGCAATCCAGATGAATCTGATTATTTTTAAGGGGGCTGAATACTTTCTGAATACTGAAGGTGTGTGTTGGCGTTTGCCGTGGATCTAGGTCAGAGTGAAAGGCGAAAAACACGGTGATTCATGACAGGAGAATAGGGGTCTGTGTGTCGGGATTGAAACGTCACCAAGGGTGACTTCGATGAAAACATACACAAGGCAAGGGTGCTGTTCACGACAATGATAATGTATTCACCAGGGTGCTCCGTGCTCTCTGGCGTAGGAAAGTGTGTGTGGGATCAAGTATGTATGTGAGAGGGGTTTTAACGGGCTTTAGCTCAAGTAAACTAAAGTCATGGGCGATTTTGGCAAATAAAAGGCCACAGCAACAGGTCAAATCTCTGTATCTTTCAGTAGTGTATGTGTAAGTGCCGTGGTGGAGGATTCGTGCTGTGGGTGACCCGGGCTGTGGGTGACCCCTCCAACCCACCCAACCCCACCCTGATGATTATGTCTGAGCTTATTTGCACACAGGCTTGTGAAAATAGTGTCTGAACTTCTGACCTGCATTTGATACTGCAAGCTAAAGACATTTCCACAGCTCTGGTCTTGAAATAGCTATAGCTATTAGTGTGTGTGTGTGTGTGTGTGTGTGTGTGTGTGTGTGTGTGTGTGTGTGTGTGTGGTTGGGCATGTTGGATGCTGGGCATTGCTGTCTTTCTAAAATAAGAATGAAAGCACTATTCTTGCTTAAGAGACAACAATTTAAGTATAGTCAAGAGCGGGGGATTTGAAAGAGTTGGAAAGTGTTCCGTCATGATCACCACACAGTATTTATAACAAGTATTTCTTTGCCGCCTTGCACCTTCAGGGTCCGGGTTCGATTCCCGCCTCGGCATCTGTGTGCAAGGAGTTTGCATGCCATCGCCGTGCTTAGTGGGTTTCCTCTTGGTACTCTGGTTTCCTCCCACAGTGCAAATGCAGATTAGGTTAATTGGCGTTCCCAAATTGCCAGTAGTGTGTGAATTAGCGTGTCCGTTTGTCCGTGTGTGTGTGTGTGTGTGTGTGTGTGTGTGTGTGTGTGTGTGTGTGTGTGTGCACCTTGTGATGGCTTGGCACCCCATCCAGGTTGTACCCCACCTGGTTCTCTGTCTCCCATGACCCTGTATACAGGATTAGGCGATGTACAGTCTTTTGCAAAAGTTTAGGCACCCCTTGATAAATAACAGATTTTGGTGATTTTTTTAATTAAAAAGATGTTACATAACTTTATGGCATCATTAATATTGGCAAATTATAATACAGCAAACACACTGTACAATCACAGACCAACCACATTTCTCTATTATTCTATTTAGCATAAAAACAGTTAATATTAGAAAAAAGAATATCCTGAGAATAATAATCATTCCGGCTTGAATTGAGCCAAAGTTATAAATTTAGTTCATTGGAAGCTTGTAATATATAATATTATTAGTAAGCTAACATTCAAGATTCATCCCCTTTTTTTCCATGAATATTATATTAGAACACAAATTCATACGTTTATGATTTACAAATGACAAATTATACAAATTACACCAAACAAATTTGATTATAAAATAAGCAATATTAAAAAATACATGTTGTATAGGAAAAATTTATATTTTATACAATTTATTTTGTATAAATTATATATTTTTTTCATATACAACATGTATTTTTTTATATTACTTATTTTATCATAAAAATCATTTAGTGTAATTTGTCATCATAAATATTTATTTAGTGTATTTAGTGTCCCTTTATTTAAATCCCTGCAAAATAAATGTGCCACAAAATAAACATTATTTGAGAATTTGTATTAATGGTCTCGATGGCTGTCAGGGTTAATTATAATATTAATATAATTTTTGATAATAATAAACCTATGAATTTATGTTCTAATATAATATTTGATAGAGATTATGTAGGGGGGGGGGGCAATCCGTGGCAGGAGGGCATTTTAGCACGTAAGACAGGAATCAGTACATCTCTAATGGACTCAAATGGATGAAAGACTAGAGAAAGAAGAGAGAGAAAGGGGAAAAAAGAAGGGGAGAGCGAGCGAGTGAGAGAGAGAGGGAGAGAGCACTGGGTGCCGTGTGCAGTGCCATGCTGCGTGTGAGGATCAGATTGTAAGCCCATCTGTTATTGATTCATTTGATTGAAAAGCCTCATCATTTCCAGAATTCATACTGTTTTGATCAGACAGAGTTATTACATGGACAAGCATACAAGGGTGAGTTTAAATTGTGAAACAGTGTTAAACAAACTTTAACACACACCACACGGCCATCTTTTAGTTTTGGATTTAATCATTCTTTATCAATAATAATTGTGATATCTAAGCGAACAGCAGGGAGCGATGTTGCGCCGTGGATAAAAAGCGATCCTGGTCCACAGCGGAAATTTCCACAGATTGACCTGAACGCTTGCACAGCGCGCACTGTGTGTGTGTGTGTGTGTGTGGTCATTTTACACATGTGCACTAGTCTTGCTTTACGTCTAGGCATTTCTCACAAGCACCACCAGGGTTGATGGTTCAAATCCCATCACCATGGAGTTTGGAGGTTCTCCCTATGCTTGGTGGGTTTCCTTCAACAGTCTAAAGACCTACTGTGTAGGCTGATTGATGTTTCCAAATTGCCTGTAGTGTATGACTGTGTGTGTGTGTGTGTGTGTGTGTGTTTGTGTGTGTGTGCCCTCAGTAGAAATGGGTGCATTTGTATGATTAACAGGTGGGATGTTAAATTAGACAGAAAATGGGTGCAGAGGAGTTATAGACCCGTCTCATATAAACCCAACCTCACTGAATGTAAAATTGGATTAAGATGATTTTCCACTGAAGCACACAGTCATGCTGGAGGAGCACTAAGTCATGCTGGAGTTCACACCAGTCAAGTCAGATGACTGAAGGCCTGATGCAGCAAATCTCCCGAGTGTTTTCAAAAGTGCAACCTGTCCTTTTGTCTTCTGCTTTTTTTTCTCCCCTCAGGTTAAGGTGCTGCATCTGTGGTGAGTTTGGCTTCTGTGGTGGTGCAGGGCCAGAGGGGTAAAATACTGTAACAGGGTGCCCCGAGTCATGACCACACATGCTGCCGATGACACTCACAAAAAAAAAAAAAAAACCAAGAGGAAGCCGTAACGTTCTTCAGCTTAACCCAGACCTTATACGTTATGTGTAATAAAACGAAAAAAAAAAAAAAAAAAGTTGAAGTGAAAGCTAAAAAAGGAAATGGTCGTGGAGGGGTGTGAAATGGAAACAGACAAGCTGTCAAACTGAACGTTTTTAAAAATAAGCCAAGGCGTGAAAACGAACTATTTATATAGCGAAAACTTGAGCTTCGCCATTTTTGGCACAGCGACCAGAACCGCAGAGGTGGGTTATGTCTAAAACAGTGTACAAACAAATGCTTATTCCTGTCCTTATGCTTCATTTAATCGGCCTTCCGTGCATTAAGGCATTCCAGAAAGCTTAAATTTGCCTATCGTCTCTCTGGGGAGGGGATGCTTATCTACAGGTATTTCAGTTTTCTTTATGAAAGTGCATTTTTAGAAAATCAAACTATCATGTCTGGGTTTCTCACTGTCTGCTCTTTCTGCTCTACGCTCTCTCACTCTCTCTCTCTCTCTCTCTCTCTCATTCGCGCTGTCTCTTAGCCGGTCATGAGATATGTCCAAGGTAGCCACTTGTTTCGTAAGAGCCTCCCGAACTCTCTGCCCTGTGTGTGGTGTTTGCTTTGCCGTAGTTTCTAAGCGACGATGAATGTCTGATAAAGCGCAGACATCACCTGATGTACCTGCAGTACCCTATGCTAATGTCCACACTTGAAAAGACAAGACTGGATGCGCTATACGTACTAGGGATAAATGCGCTTTACTATTGTTTAATATTGTTCACTCATTTCTGCACACTAGCTGAAGAGTAGAATAGGTTGTGAATCCGAAGACGGGGCCTCTATCCATCGGATTGATAAGTGAGTCGAACCGTTATTCCGTAGAATTGAAAGATAAGAGACGGAGTAACACCAGAAGAGTTCTCTCATCTGGACTTGTCAAGATTCTAGAACAGCATGAAAACATTTCTGTGTGCCGAGAGGAAGCTGGTTCCAGGAATCCAGACTCCCAGCCACATGATGAAAGCAATACGGCGATTAGCTCAGAGGTTATTACTGTCAGTTTTGCGGGTCCGTGCAGAGCGAATTACAACTCGACAGGTGCTCTGCAGGGGCCACCTTATTACCCAATCCCATATCAGAGTGTACCTACGGTACTTCTGTTTACACGGACTCCTATCAGGGAATGCTGAAGTGAAGCAACAGTGTGTTTGATTCAGAAGTACTATCTGAGAGTGAGATTGAAACCTGGTGGTGATGTCATGCCTTGGTGAGGTCAGAGCGAGGCTGGAGGAAAAAAACAACACATTGACTAAAAGAGAGAAATTGTTTGTGCGTGCGCATGTTTATCTAGATCTTCGTCTGAATGTGTGTGTGCACAAGCAAGGTTCAAAATTCCATCCGCTCATTGTCGGCAGGGACAAAGCGAACATCGGTGTTCAATCTCAACATCTGCATTTTTTTTCTTTTTGTGAAACGGTAAAGAGCGTAGTGTACCGCCTGAGGGGAAGGAGCGAGCCGTGGCCTGAGAGGAAGACAACGGAGATCATGAACATGATGGAAGGCGAGTTGGAGGGGAAAAAAACAAACCTGCCGAGACACAGAAAGATGCCGCAAGCCTCCACACACACACACACACAAACATACTGTACACACCTCTCCGGCTACAAGCCAAATCGGTCAAATGTTAAGGACCAGGGTTTCTCTGAAATCCATGAGAATGCCATTTGACATGGTCACATTGCATGTGTCCTGAATATTAAACTCGGTGTGTGTGTTATATGTCCACGACTACAGCTTGCTCAGGGATATAGAACGTACAACGATCTAGCTAACGGCTGATTCAGTGGCTGTTTACTGCCTAGTCACCTATCTGTAATCCTTTGCTCTTCTTTTCGCCCTTCAGGTCTGAACTGACATAACAACCTTTCTCCTTGGATATGTGCCAATGTAAACGAGAGAGAGAGAGAGAGAGAAAACTTAGCATGTACTGTATGAGCACTTTTGTGTTTGACTTCTGGATACGCACCAGTACAAACACACAAGGGGCCTGTGATTATAATGACGCTGTACAGGAAAGTGGTTATAAGCTATAAACATTTTAGTAAGCTTGAAATGCTGAAAGTCTTGCTTGAACCCTTAACCTGTTCGTAATCTAGATTTAACAATAAGCCTCAACTATGTTAATCGCTTTATTTATTTCAGCATGCTTTATTCCATAAATAATGATGCTTATTTTTCATGATTATATTATTCACTTGTGTCATATTTCAGAGAAAGAGCTGTTCTGGAGTTGAGCGCTGCGTATAAATGACAAAGCTGGGTTTTTTTTTTAGTAATTCAGAAACGTCATGCGATCATCTGGTCCTTAATATGTTTTTTCCCTGCCCTTTCTTGAGTAGATTTTGAATAGAGCAATGCATAGTGCAATAAGGATAGGAATGACCAGGGAGCAGCCGATACAATATTATTACAATACCTAGGTGCTGATTCAATCTGCATTGCATTTCTAGAAGTAATTTTTACTTTAACGATTTAGTAGCTTGCTGGCCAGTGCAGATCGAGCACAAATACACTAGATTATTCTCACACAGATGATAAGCTTCGTTCATGGACTTGAGGCTGCTTGAAATAAAAAGCTGTGGTTACAGCACACAGCTGTGGCTTAGTTTCATTTAAAGTAGGTCAATGGCCTTAAAAAGAGTCTCGGAAATGCAAACTCTTGTTTCTTCATGCAGTTGTGTGTAAAGACCTCAAACACAACAAGCCATCTTGAAGACATGAGGTGTTACAAACTTACATCATTCACAATTAATTTGAAGAGCCCCGGTTTTGTTCAAGCCTCAACGACTCCATGCAGCATCAGGACCTATAATGAAGTATATCATTAGAAATTAAACGTTCGTACAGTATGTAGTCATTTGCTAAATGTATATCACATATACACTGCCTGGACAAAAAAGTCACATCAGTCACCATTAGCTTTGATCACAGTAAACAATGTGGTGGCTAGTTCATGTGTGAAAATTATTCCTCATGCTCCTAGAACCAGTCTTTCACAATTTGAATCCTGGAAGACGCCTGTGTCACCACGGAAGAACAACTCAGAAAACGTAGATGTCATAACCTGGTCATTCAGTACATTAAGGTTACTTCATTGTATTGCCACATAACGATGCTGAGCCTAGACCTGGCCAACTGAAGCATTGACTCCAGAGGCTTGTACAGTTTGCACTATGCATGATGGGCGCATCGTTCAATTCATCCAACCACATGCCTTTTTCCATCCAGCATTTGTTTCTGATTAGTCTCACTAACTTAGTCCCGATCCAATAAGTGAGTTCTCATTATATCTCTTTTTAAAAACTATTTAACATAGAATATTGTTTTTACTGTTTTTTTTTTACCATGCCTCTTCAACAAGAGTTTAAGTAATCTTCATTCATGATTTTTTTCAGCCTTGTTTTTCAAATCTGCTTTGTTATTTTCTTGATACAGTCCAATAATTTGACACATCTAAAATGGTGACTTATTTGGCCATGCAGTGTACAGTATATGATAATGCTACACCATTCCCTGGTCTATTTTTTTTTTTAAGCTTAATAATTTTTTTAAAAGGGGGAAAAACAAATTCTCCTGAAGTTATACTTAAGTAAAAGTATTGATAGTACAAGTTTCAAAGTCTTAACTCAGTTAAAAGTGGAAGAATCCAGTGAATGCTGTAAGTTTGCTAAATATGTTTTGCTAATCATGCTAATAACTGGTATTTCCAAATAGCTAGGATTTGACAAGCTGATGCTAGCTACTGTATGTTGGTATGTTTGCTTTGCTAATTCTAAGGTGAATATAACTGGTTCACTGGATAATTGGATTACTTCAGCAGACTGAAACTGTTTTCCTGAGATGCTAGCTCAACATTGAATGCCCAATATCTAACTAACTTTAAATGCTGTAGCACACGGTACTGAGTTACATAACAAGATAAGGTCATTTATTCCCCATGAACGTGATTTGATTTTTATAATTAAGTAAAAGTACAAGTCCACAGATTAAATTAATAAACCACTAATTATATCAAATAAACACTTAATTACTGTAATGAAGTCTAATCACTCAGGGATTGTTTCACTTTTCCTTTACTTTTTCATTGTCACGATTCATCAAGTAGTAATGGTCATCTGAATTGATGTAAGGGTAGAAATAATAATAAATAAATAAAAGTAGTAAGGAGGTTATTCTCAGGTATAATAGATTAACCTAAGTTAACCGCAGCACCCTGCTAAAATTATTTGCAGTATATGGAAATTAATTATTTAAATTGGTTCATCTTCTGTGTATCTGTTTTGTTTCATCGTACATGTGTTCATGTCAAACTGGGACTTTTTATGAACTTTCTTGTGAACGAAAGCATAAAACCTTAAAGAGGCCGGGAAGATGAGGGAGCTTGAGACCTACACCTGGCGGTAATGTAACCTACTGGATTCTAACTGTCGTTAAAGAACAAAGATAAAGAAAAAGAGGAGGAAGAAAGCATGGAACTGATTTTAAGCACAGTATAGTGATGAGACTCTTAGCAACAGTAAAACATTTAAATGGTGCAAACATCTGCGACTGACAATCCCCGTGGCTCGGAGCCCACTGCATTTGTCGTCAACTTGCGTAAGTGGCGCATCTGTCTGTGGAAACTGTACACATGATCATTTATAAACACCACATGCACTTTACAGAAACTCGTCTGAGAGTTATTGCCACATCCCCCGTACAGTGCTGACCTTGCTCCAATCAATATCCACATGTTTGAGCATTTAAAGGAGTTCCTGGGAGGTCAGTGTTTCAGACAACTACCTACCTTTATGGTATCCAAGCACTAGTGAAATGCTGGGATAAGTTAAGTGCATTAGTGTAGAAGGGGATTATAAAGAGAAATAAAAAGGAGTTTTTACTCAGAAAATTGTCTTCAGTTATTCTGCACAATCAAAAGTCCCGATTTGGCTTGAACGCTTCCGATTTTGAATTTTGAAAAAAATAATTTTAATTGATTCATTGATGTGATGGTTCGAAGTGAAAACTGGTGTTCATTTGTTTAACTGGTTAATAATTCAGTCGCAGTTACCACTGAAGGATTTCTGCCTTGTCATAAGCATTAATATTATTAATCATTTATCAGAATGAATGGAGTGCTACCTTTTATGTTGCAGTATTTAGTTTTCTAGCTTGTAAATGAATTAACTCCGTTGTTATGAAATGTATACGTGCCACTGGTTTGTGTGTGTGCGTCAGTACTGACTCCAGTGGATATCATGGTCAGGTGTTTTTGCTTCTGTTCAGTACAAATAGTTCTTTCAGCTAGAGTTATGGGCTAACCCCACCCTCAGACCGGCTTACTCAATAACTCCGAATGTATTTACAAGCGTGTTTGAGCGCGTGTGTGAGTGTGTGTGTGTTTCTTGTTTGCCATCGAGCCCCTCTTTAATATGGGCAAAAGTCCAAGATGTATTTTTTGCTCCTTCATTAATGCAGTACATCATTAGAGAGAAAGAGAGGGAGAGAGAGAGAGAGAAAGGGGAGGGGAAAGAAAAACAGGAGACTGCAAAAACAAGTTCTGTTCTTCACATGTCCGCCATCAGTCCAGCCTCTCATTGGCTAAAGTGCTAGGCTTTGCTGCATGCCAATTGGCTTGGAGCTGACACACCTCCAGACCTCTAGAATGTGTTTGTTTGTGGTGGTGGGGGGGGGGGGGGGGGGAGAAAATTTCAAGCAGTTGGGGGATAAAAAGAGAGAGAGAGAGAGAGAGAGAGTGGGCACAAGAGAATTCAAATGGTGCAAATCTTGGACTCGATTAAAAAACTTCTAGGAAAAATGTTTTGCAGAGATGTTTGTGTCCCAAATGTGGCTTGAGGGAGGGGGCTGCATTTTAAGCTGCATTTCTTTTATTGCGCCTGCAGCTTTCATTCAGGTCTCAACTGAAAGTTCCTGGAACCTGGAACCAAACGTATCGCGCCTGCCAAAAAAACCCAAACCTTTTTTTAAAGGCAGACTTTACATTCAAACACAAACAACCTACAAGACAAAATGTCTTAAACCCATGTATTATTGTTGTTGTTGTTGATGTTTTGCCAGTTGCTGTTCCCTGAGTTTCTGACAAGGAATGCTAAATGGCCGCCGACGCACTCCGTTCAGATGATTGATCTGTTTATGTGAACAGCTTGGCTCGATGCCAGGTCTAGGGTGAAAACAGCGCTGCTTGTGTAGGGTGGTACGTACGGCGCCCATGTCCCCGCACCCCTGCCATGTGCTTGTTATTGGCGTCTCTTTCATAACACCTAAATGCTTCTAGTCATGCACAATCTCTTGTCAGCTATGAACTTATAAATCATGCCCTATATACAGTCAGGACTCTAAAAAGCACCGTAGGTTGTAGTGCATGTTTTATGGGGTATTTGACATGGGGTTGGGATGTTGTTTTCCCCCACTGCAGTCAATTTCTTTGTCATTTCATTTCACGTCTCATCCAGCTGATTTCCATGACGTGTCACTTCAAACCAGGTTCTATTCAGCAACACATTTAGCTACCAAGACCTTAAGAGGTAGGATGCAATTCGACAAAGTGTTAATTATGATTAACAAAAACTTGCACGAGACAAATAACCAAAGCACCAGATCATAAACTAACAAAATTGTTACACTAAATTACTGATTGATTACTGGATTGCGTGAGAATTGTTTATTAAGAATATTATAATAAGTATTGTTAAATCCACCGCTGGTGTTTATACAGTAGTATCTATAGCCTAGCTTAAACCGAACAAGAATGACTACATAGCAACTAAATCTTACAATCCAATGTAATCGATCGTTTGTTGGTCAATTCGAATAGGTGGGTCAGTTTTTGATTCACCATCCATTCACACGTTTTAACAATTTAGGTCAACTAACAAACATAAAATGCTTTACTCATTTTGCAAGAAGTATCACTTCTTCTTCCTCCTCTTCTTCTTCCTCTTCTTCTTTCTCTTCTTGTTCTGTTGCGTTTATGGGTGGTCGGTGCAATACCATCTCATTTACACAGTGTGTCGATCTTTAACCTGCTTATTAGGCAGAAAACATTAGTGCTATGTGTGCGAGATGTGTGGGTTTAGATCAGTATATTAGTCAGTATGTGGTCACTAACAAAATCATAAGTAAGCCTGGTCACAGATTTGAGCTTTTCCCTAACTCCCACCAAGCCATGTCCAGATGTTAATCAATATGTCCACCACAGCTGTAGTGAGATTAGCATTCGAGATCAACGAATAAGCACCGTGGCTTTGTTTAGAGAACCTAATCAAATGTTTTAACTCTGTGTTGGAGCTGCACTATTGGGTACTGAATTATTCGTACTGGTGTACGGTACATCCTACATAGTGCACTAGCTACAGTACACAGAGCTCTATATGGGATGCAACCCCCAAACTTGAAAGTTGATATTCTGAAGCGTAATAAGTGTATCAAGTACCGATAAGAATTTAAAATCCCTGAGAATTACACTGTTGGTTATAACTGTTGGTCACTAACTGTCAGTTGAAAAGATATGTATTGGCGGAGCAAAATAACTGGTATATCTTTTGAAGATAAATGGTGTTCGCGGAACTGTTGTATGAAAGCAATATCACATTTGATGCTTTCGACCTGCTATGACTGTATCACAGAATGCTATATGCAGGATTAGAGCACAACCTCGAGTGTATTATTGCTTAATTATATATCTAATAACCGGAGAACACACCAGTAGTTTAAAGGTCCAGATTAGGAATTTGGAAAGGTTGTATTAGCATCAAAAACCATAGCTTTGTCATCATCTTTTGAGGTCCTATTGTACAGTATACAAAACAATAGTCGCATTCTTGCATCGACACGTTTAACAGCACGGCGCAGGTAGCAGTCCTGGGTGTAACAGAGTCAGTACATTTAATACATTATGGTTTCTATAGTAACGTTTTATAAACAAGGACTTGTGTGGCAAAAACAGCACATAACCTCAGACAATAGATTACAGTATAATCAGAAACAATTACTTGGTGATGTTTATTTAACATGTAAGGAAATTTGAAGAGGTTTTTTTTTGGATATAATGGTGTAATGCTATACTGGTCAGGCAGATTAATGTGCTGTGATTTGAAGTACTGAGTGCATACATATGTATGTATGTTGGACAAGAAGGCCTGGCTTGCAGTCTCTGCTCTAATTCATCATCTCATCCATGGGAAATGCGCTGCTGTAAGAATGGTAAAACATTCCCATAAACACACTCTTAAACCTTGTGGAAAGCCTTCCCAGAAGAGTTGAAGCTGTTAGAGTAGAAAAGGGTTGACCAACATCATACAGTATTAAACCCGATGGATTAAGAATGGGATGTTACTCAAGTTCATATTCATGTGAAGGCATAGGTGCAAATACTTTTGTCAATATAGTGTGTGTGTGTGTGTGTGTGTGTGTGTATATACACAGTATATATGTATACAGCTATATATCTGTGTATAAGGTATAGCCATATTTTATACTATAAACTACGTTATCAAATAAATGTGGTGGCACTGTGCTTTGCATATGCAGACACCACATGGCACCACCCTGATTTTTGTCCTGCTCTGATTTCCATTTGGTTAAAAAAATGTCCAGTTCCTTCTTCTCGTCTTCAGTCGCATCGTTAATAAAGGGTAACAGAGTAACCGATATCACTAATATCGCTCCAGCAGGGTTCACAGGTAGGCAGAGTGTTTATTTTTATCCTCATCTGTCTGCTTCGAGGTTTAGACACTAGTGCTGATGGCTTTATGGCTACACCTGTGCTCACATCATGGCTTGTCTTGTTGTGCATGCTTTAGCTGCTTAATAATGTCTTTTGGTTATTCGGTCAATGCCTCGTTATTGATCTGTCATAATCATCTCCCACATCAGCTGCTAAAATGCAGCCTGGTGTAGTACGTCGTCGTTTCTATAGCAACAAGGCCTCGTTAAGTTCTGCTCCAGTTTTGCGTCTTGTCGCGTAAAAAAAAAAAAAAAAAAAGAAACTAAAGGTTGATCTGATGCTGCTTTCCTCAAGAGGGGAAAATCTATTTATAGCTGCTGATGTGGATGATGACAGGAACTTCATGCTCGGCTGCATTAAACCACAATGGCTTTTATGGTTTTTCCTTGTATCTGCATGCCCGGGCGTTTTTTCGACACTTGGTCTTTCCTTATACAGTACTCTGCATGCAGGTTCTAGAGTATTTTTCTATTTGTATGAACTAAACATGCCAGGACACACAGATGGACGAGATATAAAACAAACAGTTGTCTTTCATCGAAATCAACCCCCTCCCCTTTACTGTCCCTCGTTTTCTCCCAGCATGCTGATGGGACATCGGAGAGTATGTATGTGTGCGTGCACATGCATTGAATATTTGTTGTGTCACCAAAGGTCAGTGGACTTGCAGCCTGATTTAGCACTCGCCATGTCGTATTTGTCACTCTGTTCGTCCCCGGTGTTCTTCCAGATCTCCTCCTTTACCCCACCCATGACGTGTTAGTGTCAGTAGACGTTTGTCCGTGACATACCTCTGCCTTGGTGCTATTAAGTAGCCGGGAACACAAACAGGTCTAGAGCGTGGCTGTTTATCACAGAGAGAGAAAGAGAGGGACAAAATGGGTGCTCTTATCAACTGTAAACACACTCATTAGCTCTTATTAGTCCTATCAGGCAAGTGTTTGTGTGTGTGTGTGTGTGTTTTCCTTCCCACCAGTCTTCTCCGATCTGTATCAGATTGTTTACCCCCGATGGTATGAGCGCAGGCATGTTCGCCTCAAGCTCGCTCAATGCGCTTTCCCTTGTTTTTTCTATAATATTCTGTTTCCCACACAATGACACTTTTCAACATTTCTCAGCAAACTTCTGCAAAACATTTCTCTGTTTTTTTTTTTTTTTTTTTCCCTCAAATTTTTTCTTAAAATCAGTAATGACACTGCTACGGCTTATCATAGTACCGAGTTTCCAAGAAAAAGACTTCCTAAGCGTTCGAAAGACTTTAGATGCGGTTCATAATCTGTACTCATTTCTTATCCTACCTCATAATAAGTTCATTTTAAACACACCTGCAATTCACAGAGTTGGCCCTGCCTCACATTTCATTTTGTTCTGCTTCTGACTATGTTTTTCAGACCTGCAAACGACTTTCGCCTTTGTTAAGGAACGGGTTAAGGAACGAGTTGGTTGCTTGTGTCGTTTTTCGCAAATGCAGTTCACCTCATGACCAGCAGAGGGTGTGAAAAGTTACACACAGCTTCTTTAACACCTCAGTTGTATATCTGATATTCAAATTTGACACTAAAACGAGTTAATACCGCATACTCTGTTTTGCACGCGTGGGAAGTCGTTGCTCTCTCGCACACATTCACCTTGCATGTCTTCAAACCAAACTTTTTATTTATTTATTTTTTTTACCTGCGCTTTGATGACTTATCAAGATAGTGTGCATGTAAGGTTTGTGCGGAACATTTGAAATAAAAGATAGTGAGCACGTAGTAGTATGTAACCCTGAACAGGAAGTAAAGCACAGTGTCTGGTCTTCCACAGGAAGTCATGAAGTCGTCTGAGCTTGGAGGGGAAAGTCCCGTACCACATATACATGCCCGCAAATGTTTAATTTAATTTTTTTCTCTTCCTTTTTTTTCCTTTTTAGAGAATGTGAAGAGGTCACGATGTATGTTGGAGAGAACGCTCTAGAACTTCAAATGCATTTCTCACGATATATCAGTATGTTCTCGGTCCTCTGAGCTACAGCTGAGTAAATTGGGTTTAAATGTCAGGAGAATCTGCGCCAATCGTCCACCACCTACTGGACTGGAGTGTGCGGCGCGCTATTAGCTGATTGCGGTGATGGGAAGTTTGGATCATTTTAGTAATTCGCTTCTTTGAATCATCTTCATCAAAATGAAAGCATCTTTTTTTTTTTAGTCATTTCGTTCTTTTGATCAGAAATAAAATAAAATGTTACGTTTTCAATGAACTGACCCCAAACTTGTCAACGTACACAATGTTTTTGGGGGGTGGGGGTTGTTGTAGTTTTTTTGCACTGGGCAATTCTGTATGCAACTTTGAATGAAGCAATTTGTGCTTTGCTGTCCACTGATTCAGATTTTACCAGCAGAGAGGCATATTAATGTGACTGGGGTGTGTTGTCTCTAAGTGTCTTCCTAATTTGTTGGGTCTCATGCTGTCTGCTGCCAGCGGTTTAGGACACAAAAGACGTACGGGTCTCTCCTCTGCCCCCACCATTCCCACCATGAATCCAAGCGCAAGATAGGCTTCATCATATTTTCTTTTCGGCTGACTTTTGGGTTGATTAGGCTGATAGTGCTGAATGCCCACTACGTTCGCTACTGACCCGGTTTGTGACCGCGTTAAAGTTACTTTTATAACTTTTATAAGTTTTATAACTTTTATTTACTTTTATTCTCCGGGGTTCAATAGCTGCGTAAATAAACCCGCAAATAAGATACCCACATATACATATATTTCTTCTCTACATTGTCTTTAAGCTACACCCGACTTATTCTCGATTAAGCGCTTAAATTAGACATGTTTGAAAGCGTAAAGCCCATTAATCTCTACTGCGCAACAAATGATTTTGGGATCATCGCAAAATGCCGCACTGAAGGATCAAAAAGCTACTTTGTTGCCACACTGGAAGCTAGAAATGCCAGACTAGTACTGCATGATAAAATATAATTTTTTTAACAAAAATACAGAAACATCTGCATACATGTTGGAATGAATGATAATTACATACTGTATATAATACTTCAAGTTTCCTTATATTGTTCCATTGCAATTAACACTCCGGCGTTAAACCGTTATTGTTGCACTATGGTTCCACTTTTTCTCCCGGCCCCCAACTGATGTTATTTTAATTTACTTGTATCAAATGATCCATTTCTTTGTATGTGATTGTTTTGTTTTGAGTGTACGATCTTCATTGTCAATAAAGAAAAGCATTAATTAGAATAGATACTTCCCTATTATTTTCCACTAATTTCCTCCCGTTCATTGCGCCCCACCTCTCATGCCTGTATTCCCCACCAGTGGGGCGCACCCCACACTTTGAGAACCACTGAGCTAAGGATATATTATGATAAACAGCTCACCTCTCATATCTTCTGGTCCGAGTCGTTCTTCTTTTGTCATGTAGCGTCTATGGGCCGATCATTTTAGTTTTGCATAATACTTCTCCACAGATCACATTCCTATTAATTTGTTCTGAGGTAATTTCTGTGGTAATTTGTCTCACACAACCAATATAGAAATACTACAAAGAATGATAAAAATAAAAGATAGCAGAATGATTACAGATTTTTTTCCTGCTGTTATTGTTGGTGGGTGCAGAAATCCTGTGATTGAAGCATGGAAAAATGAGTCGAGGCAGGCTAGTCATGCTAGCAATTGACGACAATCGTGCACACACACACACATGGCAAGAAACATAGAGAGGGAGAGAGAAAGAGAGTTAAATGTTACTGAGAGCTCTGGTCTTTCCTGTCAAAACACACAAATGCTGAGGTGGCAGAGATACGGTCCGGACTGGAGTGGCGTGAGAGAGATGTGTATGTGTGTGTGTGTGTGTGTGTGTGTGTGTGTGTGTGTGTGTGAGAGAGCGAGAAGGGGGGTGTGTTTGAGAACAAAAGGAAGAGACACCCGGTGCGCCCCATCAGCAGAACTTCCTGATCCTAACACACACACACACACACACACACACACATACACATACACACACACATTCAAACTAGTTCAAACTTTTGCTTTACATTCCCACGTTCCCAAATTACCGCTCATGGAAGATGAACACACCGATGATGATTATAATAATGATGATGATGATGATGATTATTGTTATTATTATTAATAATAATAATAATAACAATTCAAAAAACTAATAATAATCTCTATGCAGCATGATGGATTCAGTGAACACGAGGGTCGAGGGTCAAGCTTTTTGATGAACAGTGATGAAGTGTGTGTGTGTGTGTGTGTGTGTGTGTGTGTGTGTGTGTGCGCGCGCTTAGCAATACCGAGTTGCATAACCCATGTCCATTCCCCATCACCCCTGCATATGACACATAGCTGATAGCTTCTTTCTGGTCATGTGACCTCATAGCCCTCCTACACACCCCTGCCTTCTTGTCCCCCAGATTGTCATTTATACCCTACGCTACATGTGAGTGTGTTGTGTGTGTGTCTCTCTCTCTCTCTCTCTCTCTCTCTCTCTCTCTCCTGACACTCATATGAGACATTCTGCATGACATGTCTGGACTGTGATTCCGCTCTGGAGGCACCAGCAATAACTGCTCGAAGTCCCGTTTTCCTCTCTCTCTGTCTCTCTTTTCCTTCTTATTTAGAGTGTGTGTGTGTGTGTGTGTGTGTGTGCGCAAGACTTGGATTCAGTTGCTCCAGATTCAATGTTTTGTTTAGAGCTGCCTCGGAGGCTGCGCTGGTTTTATTACAATGCTTTCGAAGAAAAGGGTGCTGTGTTCGAAGAAACATGCCAAACCAGAAATCATATACACACACACACACACACACACACACACACACACACACACACACACACACACACACACGAGGAAAGTTTGCAACTGGAGGCCTTGCCTGCAAGAAAGGGTGGAGGTGTGTTTTTCAGGAAAAAATCTGCAGGAAGGACAAACATTCAATATAATGTATTTACGTACATAATGGATTATTTCGCAAATTAAAATACACACACACACACACACACACACATACACTGAATGAGTTGTACATTGCGTGCAGCTGATTGAACCCTGAAGAAGCCGGAGTGTGTTTGGAAACTGTCCGGTTGCTAAGATGACAGATGCATTTGTGGAGCGAAGATACATTCTGTCCTTTGCTTACACACACACACACACACACACACACACACACTCAGGTTGCGTCATCTGCTTGATGGGTCTCAATCTAGACGCTCTTATCAAAATAGCACGGATCCCTTCCTGCCTTTCTAGGTGTTAATGTTCCGGACCGTCTGCGATAAAAGTTTTGTCTAAACTTTGTAGAATCTTGTTATATCTAAACAGGGTCAAGGTCACAGCAAGGTAAAAAAAAAGCCTTGAGAGGTCATCTCCGACATGCCCGATCATGTGGTCTAGATGCTCCGGATATGATTCTGCTCTCTTGTTGCTGAACGTTTAAACTATCTGCTTCCCAAAGCATGTGTGTGTGTGTGTGTGTGTGTGTGTGTGTGTGTGTGTCAGGGAGCGTGAGAGAATGAGAGAAGCCCACTGGAAAGTATGAAAGCAGGAGAAGAAAGGGGACAGGACGCACCGTGGGCGTCATCAGCAAAACCCCAAACCTGGCAGCTGGCATGATGATGTCACGACGCCAGCTGCTGAGCTTTGTTAGGACTCTTCCTTTTCTGATGCTGTAGAGACATCATCTCCACCTCTTCCTTCCTTCAGCCTGTCTACGGCATGAAGGCGTCTGTGAGCTCGTGTATTCGGAAGAGGACAGATAGCGCTTTTTTTTTTCAGAAGGAAACACAGACATGAGGGCTCCCAGTGATGTAAAGCAACCAATCACCTCACCGTCAACAAACCTGAGTGATCTATGAGAGTGGGGAGGACAGCATCTAAACATACCAGTTCACCAGAATACTCTACGTCCATGAGTCCCCCAGATCTGCTCCTTTACCTAAGGTTAATCTATTTACAAAAATGCTTGGCTAAACAAATAGGTTTTTAGGCTAGACTTAAACACTGAGACTGTGTCTGAGTCCCGAACATTAATAGGAAGACTATTCCATAACTTTGGGGCTTTGTAAGAAAAAGATCTGTCCCCTGCTGTAGTTTTAATAATACGTGGTACTGACAGGCAGCCTGCATTCTTTGATCGAAGTAGGCGTGGCGGATCGTAAGACACTAGCAGTTCACTCAAATACTGTGGCACGAGACCATTTAGTGCTTTAAATGTCAAAAGTAGTATCTTAAAATCGATGCGAAATTTCACAGGGAGCCAATGCAGTGTAGATAAGATAGGGGTGATGTGCTCGTATCTTCTGGTTTTAGTGAGGACTCTCGCTGCTGCATTCTGTACTAACTGAAGCTTGTTTATACACCTAGTTGAACAACCAGACAGTAAGGCGTTACAATAGTCCAACCTAGAGGTGATAAAGGCATGAACTAGTTTTTCTGCATCATTTAGTGACAATATGTTTCTAATCTTGGCAATATTTCTAAGGTGAAAGAAAGCTATCCTGGTGATATTATCTACATGTGCTTCAAACGAAAGGCTGGAATCTATAATCACACCAAGGTCTTTTACTGTTGCATTTGATGGAACAGAAAGGCCATCTAAAGTTACAGTGTGATCAGATTACTTCTAGCTACTTGTGGTCCTATGACCAGAACTTCTGTCTTATCAGTATTAAGCAGAAGAAAATTAATTAACATCCAATCTCTTATGTCTTGCACACACTGCTCAATTTTAGCAAACTGGTTTTTCTCATCTGGTTTTGCTGAGACATATAATTGTGTGTCATCAGCATAACAATGAAAACTAATACCATGTTTACGAATTATGTTGCCCAGAGGAAGCATGTAAAGGGAAAAAGCAGTGGGCCTAAAACTGAACCCTGTGGAACACCAAACTCCACTTGAGAACATGAGGAATGGTCACCATCTAAATCTACAAACTGATAACGATCAGTCAAATAGGATCTGAGCCACAAGAGGGCAGTTCCCTTAATTCCTACTACCTTTTCTAATCTGTGAAGGAGAATACTATGATCAATGGTGTCAAAAGCTGCACTGAGTTCCAGTAACACAAGTATAGTGACGCAACCCTGATCAGAGGTCAATAGGAGGTCGTTTACTACTTTAACAAGTGCTGTCTCTGTGCTGTGATGAGGCCTAAATCCTGACTGATACAGTTCATTTATGCTATTTCTGTGTAGATGTGAACATAGCTGCTGTGATACTACCTTTTCCAGAATCTTGGAGATAAAGGGAAGGTTTGATATCGGCCTGTAATTAGAAAGCTGACTGGGGTCAAGGTCAGGTTTCTTGATTAGCGGTTTAATAACGGCTAATTTAAAGGATTTGGGGACATACCCACTACTGAGTGAACAGTTAATTACTTTCAACAGGGGTTCTATTATTGCTGGTACTATCTGTTTGAGAAAATGTGTCGGTATAGGATCTAATATACAGGTTGACGATTTTGAAGAAGAGATGAGTGAAATTAGTTCCCTCGCTTCAAGGGGAGTAAAGTGTTCTAAGTTCTGATGTGATGTGGTTAGTTCATCTGAATTATTTAAATTGTCTGGTTTCAAAGCCTGAATTTTTTGCCTAATATTTATGATTTTGTTATTGAAAAGGTTCATGAAATCCTCACTACTGCATGATGTTGTTGTGGAGATTTCTGCAGTGGTCTTGTTTTTATTTAATTTAGCTACGGTATTAAATAAAAATCTCGGGTTGTTTTTGTTATTTTCTATAAGAGTGGAGAGATACATTGATCTAGCATCACTGAGAGCTTTTTTATAGTTCAGGATATGCTCTCCTTCCAAGCTATTTTGAATACTATCAATTTAGTTTGGCGCCATTTTAATTTTTCGAGCGGTTTGTTTTAAAGCATGTGTGTGGTCATTATACCAAGGAGCGAGTTTCTTATCTCTAATCATTTTCCTTTTAACTGGAGCTACATTATCTAAGCTATAACGAAGTTCTGACTCTAGATATTCATTCGCCTGTTCGAGTTCTGTGAAGTCAGATGGCGATCCAATCAAAGTTGATAATTCTGGAAGATTATTGATAAAGCTCTGTGCGGTATTTGATGTAAATGTACGTTTAAGGTGGAAACGCGGTGCTGTGCATAGATTATTACTATGACACGCTTTAATCGAGACAAGGTAGTGATCCGAGATAACTTCAGACTGTGGAATTGTGATTATATTTCCTATACTTAATCCGAAGGATAATATTAAATCTAAAGTGTGACCTACTTTATGAGTGGGTCCTCCTACACACTGATTTACTCCTACTGAGTCCAGTATGGACAAGAATGCTGTTCTCAGAGGCTCTTCTGGATTCTCAAAATGAATATTAAAGTCTCCAGCAATTAACGCTTTGTCTACAGAAACAACAAAGTTTGAGAGGAAATCTGCAAATTCACAGAGAAACTCCGAGTACGGCCCTGGGGGTCTGTAAATGATGATTAGCGGGATCGACTGAGCTGACTTTATGTTACTATAGAGAACTTCAAATGCATTAAATTTAAATCTGTGTTTTTGTACGATAGACAGATTATCGTTATAAATGACTGCGACTCCTCCTCCTCTACCAGTTAGCCGAGGCTGGTGTATGTAGCTGTATCCAGGAGGACTAGCTTCATTTAAAGCTACATACTCATCCTGTTAAATCCACGTTTCTGTTAAACATAATATATCAAACTCCTGATCTGTGATAATTGCATTAACAATAACTGCTTTAGATGCGAGAGATCTAATATTTAACAGTCCTAGCTTCAGATCAGAGGTGCTGGCTGCGAAATCTAGTGTACTCTGAGTTTGTGGTATCTACACACATGGACAAAATTGTTGGTACCCTTCGGTCAATGAAAGAAAAATTCACAATGGTCACAGAAATAACTTTAATCTGACAAAAGTAATAATAAATAAGAATTCTATGAATGTTAACCAATGAAAGTCAGACATTGCTTTTCAACAATGCTTCAACAGAATTATAAAAAAAATATGAACTCATGGAACAGGCCTGGACAAAAATGATGGTACCCCTAACTTAATAATTGGTTGCACAACCTTTTGAGGCAATCACTGCAATCAAACGATTCCTGTAACTGTCAATGAGACTTCTGCACCTCTCTGCAGGTATTTTGGCCCACTCCTCATGAGCAAGCTGCTCCAGTTGTTTCTGGTTTGAAGGGTGCCTTTTCCAGTCGGCATGTTTCAGCTCCTTCCAAAGATGCTCAATAGGATTGAGGTCAGGGCTCATAGAAGGCCACTTTAGAATAGTCCAATGTTTTCCTCTTAGCCATTCTTGGCTGTTTTTAGCTGTGTGTTTTGGGTCATTGTCCTGTTGCAAGACCCATGACCTGCGACTGAGACCCAGCTTTCTGACACTGGCCAGCACATTTCTCTCTAGAATCCCTTGATAGTCTTGGGATTTCATTGTACCCTGCACAGATTCAAGACACCCTGTGCCAGATGCAGCAAAGCAGCCCCAGAACATAACAGAGCCTCCTCCATGTTTCACAGTAGGGACAGTGTTCTTTTCTTGATATGCTTCATTTTTCCTTCTGTGAACATAGAGCTGATGTGCCTTGGCAAAAAGTTCCATTTTTGTCTCATCTGTCCATAGGACATTCTCCCAGAAGCTTTGTGGCTAGTTTGGCATATTCCAGTCTGGCTTTTTTATGATTTGTTTTCAACAATGGTGTCCTCCTTGGTCGTCTCCCATGTAGTCCACTTTGGCTCAAACAACGACGGATGGTGCGATCTGACACTGATGTTCCTTGAGCATGAAGTTCACCTTGGATCTCTTTAGAAGTCTTTCTGGGCTCTTTTGTTACCATTCGGATTATCCGTCTCTTTGATTTGTCATCAATTTTCCTCCTGCGGCCACGTCCAGGGAGGTTGGCTACAGTCCCATGGATCTTAAATTTCTGAATAATATGTGCAACTGTAGTCACAGGAACATCTAGCTGCTTGGAAATGGTCTTATAGCCTTTACCTTTAACATGCTTGTCTATAATTTTCTTTCGAATCTCCTGAGACAACTCTTTCCTTCGCTTCCTCTGGTCCATGTTGAGTGTGGTACATACCATGTCACCAAACAACACAGTGACTACCTGGAGCCCTATATATAGGCCCACTGACTGATTACAAGATTGTAGACACCTGTGATGCTAATTAGTGGACACACCTTGAATTAACATGTCCCTTTGGTCACATTATTTTCAGTATTTTCTAGGGGTACCATCATTTTTGTCCAGGCCTGTTCCATGAGTTTATTTTTTTTTAATAATTCTGTTGAAGCATGTTTGAAAAGCAGTGTCTGACTTTCATTGGTTAACATTCATATAATTTTTTTTAATTATTACTTTTGTCAGATTAAAGTTATTTCTGTGACCATTGTGAGTTTTTCTTTCATTGACCGAAGGGTACCAACAATTTTGTCCACGTGTGTATGTTAATTAAATTACTAAAACAGACTTTCTGAGTCTTTCTAAATTTATGTTTATTTTTAGCTCGGGGAACAGACACAGTCTCAATATGATGAACCCTGAGTGATGACTCTCTGCAGCTAGCAGACGGTTGGTTTAGCCTGTCTGTCTGCTCCCTGGCCTGGGCTCTAGATTGTCACCGATTAACTAGGCCTCTTCTAAGACTATGTGCTATACTGCAAGAAATGAGAGCAGCACCTTCCCGAGTGCGATGGACCCCGTCCCGCCCTAACAGGCCAGTTTTGCCCTCAAAGGTCTTCCAATTGTCTATGTAGCCCACGTTGTTTTCGGAGCACCACCTGGACATCCAGCGGTTCAGCGACCATAACCTGCTGTAAGCTATGTCGCCACGTCTCATTGGGATGGGACCAGAGCAAACTACTTCTTCGGACATCGCCTTCGCTATTTTAAACACCTATTTATATTTCCTATGTGCGGAATAACAGAACAGAACGAGGTCTTATTCAATGTAGGTGGGTGACAATCCTGATCGGAGGTGGCTCGGAGCTCACTGCAGTCGAGTTGTGAGTTCTTTATCCAGCAAGTGGGATGTCTGATCCTTGAAAAGCGCCACATAACTCGGCACCAGCTTGCAGAAGAGATACATCTCTCTGTGGGAACCGTACACGCAATCATCCTCCAGCATGACTTGCACATTACAGGAACTCGGCTGGGAGGACCTCACTCGAAGCCATTTCCACCTGTTTGGGTCAATAAAGGAGTTCCTGGGAGCTCAGCGTTCGGGACATGAAGCAGGCATAATGAGAAGGATTTCTCTCCAGGCACTAGTGCAACAGGGGATATTACAGATGTGTTCTGCTGTTCTGCACAATCAAAAGTCCCGGTTTGATTTGAACGTCTCTTACGATATCAACACGTCTATACATAGTATATTTTTATCATCTGGTCTCATATGACGAAGTGCTGACAATGCAGGAAAAGAGAGTGACAGATTGTGGGACTGAAAAAAAAAAGAGAGATGGAAGAAGAAGCTGTGGAGTGTATATATAGATCCGCCCTCCTCCCCTTCTCGCCTATGGTGTGTTATTCACACATAGTGTCTGAGTCTGAGTCTTGTTTATAAAAAACAAACAAAAAAAATACTTCATAATCACACACACATTTCATACAAGTCATACACACACATTCAAACATACTAACATAAGAGACATCCATATGCATTTGGTACAAGCATGCTATTCTAGCCTGCATGCACACACACACCAGGACGGTCAAAAGACAAAAGATCCAATCCTGTCCATTTTTTTAGAAAGAGGGAGAAAAGAAAAAACAGACTGCAGGAAGAGTTACAGTAACTTTTACATTCTGTCTTAGGAGGGGAGGGGGTGTGTAAAAAAAAAAAAAATTTTTAAAGGCCAAACCCATAGACTTTTTCTTTCCTGTACAAAAACATGTTTTTCACAAGGAAGCTCATAATTAAAGGCTGCACACTGCCTGCGCTCATTCTGGGTGTGAATGCATGCTTGTGTCTTTTTTTTTTTTCTTTTTTTTTTTGATGTATGGTTAGATTTCAGGTTCTTGGATGTGAAACGAGGCCGCGTGTATGTAGTGTGTGTGTGTGTGTGTGTGTGAAACCGAGAGAGGGGGGAGTGAGGGAGGGGGGGGGTATGAAGGATAAACCCTATTTGTTCGACTATTTGCTAACACACACTCCGAAGCCCGACTTTTACTCAGTGTGAGCCCTCAGCTCGTCAACAGGAAATGAAACTTTCTACTTTTTCACATTTACCGCCTCCTCGTTACCGGGTCAGTGCGCTTCACTCAAAAGCGCTGCAGATTTGGAGAGCTCTATAGTATGTCTTTCTGAGTATCTTCATTTGCTTCGATTTGATTTAAACACAGATCCTGATCTGTGATTCCTGCCTTCTTATGCAAAGAAAAGTGAGAGATAAAAGACGGAAAGTTGAAATTCAGTTGTGTCTGCAACGTTATCCCGACGTCAACTGATCAAAGCCGTTCTGACTTCGGGGTTTTGGGGGTGTACGCCGTCGCAGATCCTAATGACAGTCATTAGAGTTCCTGCTGGGGTTTGTAGACACAGGCAAAGGCCGAGAGGAGGGACATTGTGACCAGGCTGAAGGGGAGATGACCATCTGTCACTCCAGTTGTCCAGCCTGGATGGCAGCCCTCTACTGTGTTCTCAGCTCCATGTCAAAATGTGTGTGTTTATTGTGTGGGTTGTGGGTGTGTAAGCATGGTTCATTGTGGCTGGACAGGTTGGAGGGAGCGAGAGAGAGAGAGAGAGAGGCTTCATTGTCTGAGTGTTTCCTTTCCCAGTCCCAGAGGAGAGTCCGGACTTTGGACAGTGTAAGACCTTGAGCTGTGAAACGGAGGTTAGGAAACACACTGGGAGTTCAGGTGCAGATATCCAGCGAGCAGCAGGAACGCCACAATAGCCTGTGTTTCACCTTTAACTTCCATTCTGTAACTTTCTAACACTCTGTCTTTCATTGTTCACTGTGGTTCTGTATTTTTTAATATGCTTTAAGTCTATCCATCCATCCAATCACTGTCTACTTTAGGTACTGGGTTGGACCCCTTTTGCCTTTGGAGCTGCTTCATTGGAATTCTTCATGACACCTAGATTCAACAAGGTGCTGGATTTCTTAGAGATTCTGGTCATTATTAAACTGATGGCATCAGACAGTTGCTGCCTCTTTGTCAGCTGCACATCACATGATCTGCTCTATTGGCTTGAGATCTGGTGACACTTGAGTACAGTGAACTCGTTGAAGAGCAGTTTAGGATCTTAGCTTTGTGCCAGCAACAATATTTCGAAAAGCTGTGGCATTTAAACATCAAGAAACAATCAAGAGGCCCAAAGTGTGCCAAGAAAATCTCCCTCACACCATAAATAACCACCACCAGCCTGAACTGTTGGGAAGTCGGGGTGGTTCCATGCTTTCATGTTGTTCCTGCCAAATTCTGTCCCTAACATCCTAATGTCACAGCAGCAAAAATTGAGACTCATCAAACGTTGCCAGGCAACACTCTTCTGTTTTCCAATCTTGGTGAGTCTACGCAAATTGTAGTCTCAGGTTCCGGGTCTTAGTTGATGGGAGCACCACCGAGTGTGGTCTTCTGCTGCTGTAGCGTTCAGAGATGCTCTTTGCCAAAAATAGGCTGCACAGAGAGAGTTACTTGAGTTACTGTTCTCTTTCGATCAGCTTGAGTCTGGCCATTCTCCTCTGACCTCTAGTGTCACCAGTCATTTTTCTTTTTCATACCATTCTCTAAAAACCCTAGAGATGGTTCTGCATGAAAATCCCTGTAGATCGGCATTTTCAGAAATACTCAGACCAGCCCGTCTGGCACCAACAACCATGCCATGTTCAAAGTCATTTAAATCTGTCCCTTTCTGATGCTTGGTTGCAGCTTCAGCAGATTGTCTTGGCAATGTCTGCATGCCTAATTGCATTGAGTTGCTGCTATGTGAATGGCTGATTGGATATTTGCATCAAAGTGCAGTTGAACAGCTTTACCTAATAAAGTGGCCGGTGAGTGTATATCTATCTATCTATCTATCTATCTGTCTATTCTATGTCTATCTGTATGTGTGTCTCCTTATGTAAAACATACCTTGTGCAACACATGTTCATAAGTATAGATGTTGCTTTATTTCACCGCAGCGGTGCACAACACAAAAAGTATTATTATTATTATTGCACACATTTGTGTGTGATCCTTTATCAGCGATTTGAATCTGATATTTTTCTGTTCATCCACTTTCAACTGTTCTGTCCAAGCACAACTTGTGTTTCCGTTTAAGGAATTATTATATTTTTCACAGTCATTTGTAAAAAATAAAAAAATAATAAAAAGAAAAAATTCCCTTCTTGTTTTGTAACATGTTATTCAGTTCGGAAGCTGGAAGCCTGCAGAACTAGTTTCTCTTCTTCTCTTTTTTGCATTGACAAGGATGGATGGATAGATAGATAGATAGATAGATAGATAAGAGTGAAAGAGAGAGGGAGAGAGAAAGAAGGATATTTGGCATGCTTCCTCATTTTGTTTTCATAAATAACTTCAGCCGTGCAGTTTTGAGCTGAGCTCGCAGCAGGAAAAACTGATATGTGGGAGTTATATTTTAAACCCTCGACAGTGAAACAAGAGTCTCATTATCATAAGTAATAACACAACAGAGGTTGTGTTGATGCTACAAGTGGTGTTTCACAATCAGTGTGTGTCTTTTAAATCCTTATAAATGGAGATATTAAGTAGAATAAATCAAATAAAGCCGTGTAATATAGTATACTGTATAATCACCACTTGTTGAAAGAGAGTGGCGGCGGGTGTTCTATCAATTCATCCTACTCGTCATTATTTCCTTCCCAGCCTTTCTGCGCATGCGCAGTAAAAATACGTCACGCTTAAATTCATTCATGTGCGAATTTACTGAGGTATTTCCTAGTTTTGTGCTTTTAATTGACATTTTATTTCATTCACATGTGTACAGATAACAGTTGACCTGTGAATTGAAGGGTTGGAGTGATTCTTTTTTTATCGTTTGTACCCATTTGAAAACTATGGGAATTACGTTCTGATGAAGTACCGTCATGTGTCAGAATCCGCTGCCCATGTTAAAACTGAGTATTTGCAGTCTTATGTCCATTTGGATAATGTAGGACAGACCGGTATAACTATCTGTTTTTTCTACCGGTAGGAAATTCTGACAAGAGAACACCGGTCAATACGCCACCCCCCTTAAAGTTAGGCAGAGAAGAATGCTCCATTAACATGTAATTATTTAACATAATAATTATTTATTTTAATAATGAAATAAAGTCATTTAGTCACAATATTCTGCTGTATTTCTTAGTAAAAAATCTAAACTGTATTACGTTCATTTGTGTTCGTGTACGTGGGGCGCCGGACAAACGAGTGTCTATGTAGACAGGTACGTTTTTGAAAAGCACGTGACTTGAGGCTGAGCTCTGATTGGATTTTGTCAAATCATCCTTCGGGCACAGCTCTGTGCACCCTGAACCCTCCCACTTTTATTCTTAGCGAATCAATATTGTTTTAAATATTTGGGCTCATGTGATTGGACCATTTTCAACGAGTCTATAATAATAATTTATTTATTTATTTTTTTACATTTTCAAGTAAAATCTTGTCTACATCGTCTAGACAAGGGACACACTTCATAGTCTTTGCTTATTCACACTGGTATATATCTGAACAGTTTGATGGCGAAACGCAATAAACACTGTTTTCAGACTTCGCCTGGCACACGAGAAAACTACATTTAAAAACTACTATATGTCGTTCTTTCAGTAGATTTAAATGAGACGATGAGGCTGCGTGACATAAATAAACACAGCTGGCGGCTGATTTATTAGTTGTGATAAAACTACATAGGATGGAGTTATAGCATTTTGCACAAATCACACAAAATTCACACTCAATAAACAAAACTATCCGACGCAGCGTTCTGACATTTCGTGCTTTTTAACACCCTGACTCAACTATTTCCTAACAGTTTGCAATACTTCATGCTTCATCTGGGGGTAATCTCATGTTGCTGTCAGACTCCTCATCTGGAAACATTTGCAGAGGCGGGTCCAGGAGCACAAATCCTACAGCTCCACACTGCTGTCTTGAATCCAAGGTGTAGAACATTTATGATTAAAAAGTACAAGTATTCAGTGTCAACGATACTCAAGCAAAGTATTATAATGATATTTTTTTCCCCAACCATGGTAACGATCGTGCTCCCGAGTGACACGATTAGTCTCGTGTCCTTAACCTACTGCCTTCTCGCATGAGTGCCCTCGAAATAAAGCGCAACCCAATATATAACCACACAGATGACCTGACACAGCCGGTGCATCAGCGACGTCAGACAGATGAACTCTACCACCCCGCGTTTTTACTCCCCCTTCGCGATAATTTTCTCGACATGCAAAACAGAGCAAATTTTACGCTACTTTACTTTTAAAATAACGTCCGGAGAACTAGACAACTGGGGGGTTTATATATATATATATATATATATATATAGGGGGACGAAAGTGTAAGGGGACTCCTCGCTCACTTTGCCGCTCTTCCATGTTACGTGGTCTGTTATTAATTAACTGCAAGACAAACAGTGGCAAGTATATGTGGACGGCTGCCGGTCTCGTCTGGGGCCCTAAAGCGTATGTAACGTGGACCAGTTTCTCTGTGACACACGAGTGCTTTAAATTTGTGTGCACCTTTTTTTTTCTTTTTTTCCAACAAGTCAAACACTACACACACACATCCACACACACACTTGGGGGTTTATAATCATGCTCTAAACAGTAATGCCTCAGTTTAGCCAAGTACCATATAGATGTAAATTTAAAGATATAAAGCGTCCTGCTAATGTGGGCATCGTAGACCAAGAGTGTGTGAATAATAATACACCTTAGAGTCAAGTTTCTAAACTCTAAGGCCATGAAGGTGTGTGACATGATGCCTTGATCCTATCTATGTTGTTGATTGACAAGTTTGTATCTTGTTTCGCCTGTCTTTGACTAGTATGTGCCGAGAGTTTTAATCTGGGTGACTCACCCGTCCCAAACTAACTGATGGCATGGCTCCAACCGCTATAAATCAGGTCAGTGACATCACAGTGCCTACGCTTTGACTTCTTGCGAGTGTTGGGACAAAATCGTGGACTTTGACAGGAGTTTAAACAGGCTTTGTCCGCCACAAGATCCCCTGGCAATGTAAATATAAAAACCTGGTACGATGATTTTTATTTCTTGGTAGTTTATCTAACATGGCAGAATGATCTTTGGTCTAAGCGCTCTATTCCAGCAATTCTACAGTTGTAGCTATTACAATTTACAAACTATAAAGTTGTATTTAGTAATATTTTGCCTTTAAATTGTTTAACTTGGGTCAGACATTTCAAGTAGCCCTTCACAAACGTCTTACAATAGGTTGCTGGAATGTTGGCCCATTCCTCATGACAGAACTGGTGTAACTGTTTGTAGATTCTTTCTCAGTTCTGCCCACAACTTTAATATCCTTAAGTCATCTTGCCACAGCTTTGGAAGTATGCTTAGGGCCATTGTCCATTTGGAAAACCCATCCGTGACTAAGCTTTACCTTCCTGGATGATGTCTTGAGTCGTTGCTTAAATATATCCATCAGTATATAGCACCAGTCCCCCTGGATCAAAGCACCCTACAACATGATACTGCCACCCCCATGCTTCATGGTTGGGATGGTTTTCTCTGGCTTGCAAAGCCTCCTCCTTTTCCCTCCAGACAACAATGGTCATTATGGTCAAGCAGTTTAATTCTTGTTGCATCAGACCAGAGAGCATTTTTCCAATAAGGATCTTTGTCCCCATGTGCAGCTGCAAACAATAGTCTGGCCTTTTTGTCGATTTTGGAGCAGTGTCTTCTTCCTTGCCGAGCAGCTTTTCAGGTTATGTCGATATCTGCTTTGTTTTACTGTGGATATAGATCTTTTGTACCAATTTTCCTCCACTGTCTTAACAAGGTCCTTTGCTGTTGTTCTGCGATTGATTTGTACTTTTTTTTTTTTTTACCAAAGTACATGTCTCCTTCCTGAACGGTATGATGGCTGCACGGTCCAGTGGTCCAAATGAATGTTCAGGCATTTGAAAATTGTTCCCAAGGATTCCTCAGACTTATGGAGGTTTATTTTTTGGCGGTCTTGACTGATTTCTTTAGATTTTTGTAGACCTTAAAATATATCTACAGGTACTGTACATGTCCAATTGACTCAAATTATGTGTACACATGTCTTATGATATAAATTTTGTAGAAAGAAGTGCTCTTATGTACAAAGAACCGTCATTATTGTTCAGTCTGTTGAATGCATGACATTCTACATTCTATACTACCTACATCCAATTGTTCACAGAAATATTTTCATTTTTTTTAATGATTAGACAAAGCTTTGCATACAAATGCCAATGCAACTATTTTGCTTTGTGATGCTTTGGGACTGGAGTGATTTCTAGATCAACTCTTACAGCACTTATGGCTAGTCATGACATCTACAGTATATGTAATTATGGCCTTGTTTTTGACTGATAGAGACATGAAGGGAGCGGAAGGCTGTTAAAGCACTGGATTCTTATCAGTAACCAAGAGCACTTAGCGATGCTCAGTCTATTGAGCTGGTGCCACGGTACAGAATTGCACAGCTCAGCAGGTCACAGGGTGTCATATCTGTAGCATTGTAAAGAGATGAGTACGCCAGACTGATAAGCAAGGAGCTCTTAATAGTTTGTCAGTATATATATATTTTTTTTATAGTTGTTCGGGAAACAGACTGTAGCGGTCTGTCAGCCAAGAGGGTGGATTGTTTAAAAGTATGAATTGAGGCTTTATAAAGTTAAGTGCTTGTACTGTATAACTGTTTAACAGCTTGTCCTGTACCAAGTCGTTCTGAACACAGTGTAGCCTCGTCCTAGCTACTCTTTTTATGGCTCGTCAGAACATTAATTAGAAGCGTGACGTGCTTGGAGGACAGCGCTAACATTATAATCCAAATTATTTTGGTCAATATTTAGATCATGATTTTTAAAGAAGACTATTCATGTACCTGTGGAACATGCATGTGGAACTGAAAAACATGTAAAAAAAAAAAAAAAAATTATGTTATATAAATGTTGGTGACTCCGTGGTACAGTAGGTTTCTCCTCTTCCATGCGGAAGGCTTGGTCTCGATTCCCTCCCAATGCCTAAATCCACTGGATTCTGTGCCAGTCCCAAGCCAAGATAAAATGGGAGGGTTGCGTCAGGAAGGACATCTGGTGTAAAACCTCTGCCAAGTGTGCGGATCGGATGGTCCGCTGTGGCGTCCCCACGACGGGAGCAGCTGAAAGACCATAACGCTTATTTAAAGTGTTTACCAGTTTCATGAATCTCTGATCTATTTAACTGCACTAATTGGGCACGTGTCTGTTGCACGTGTCTGTTTTCTTTTACCAAAAGAAAGCTAGATGGGACGGTGGTTGCATTAACAAGAGATGTAACAAGGATGCACTGGATTTATAACACAATGGCAAAGTTATTATGGAATAATCTTTTAACTCCTTCTAAATTCGATTTTTTCTTTGGATTGATCTTTGGAAGCCAATAATTGTAACTGAAATTGAAATTCAATGAATTAGCAGGAACTATGAGTTCTATGAGAACGCTGACATCATGTCTACCACCACCAGGGGAAGACTGAAGGCCACCTTGGGGTAAATATTTTTTTACGAACTGTTCCTTGTGAAACGTCGGGGGGGGGCTATAACACCCTCGGATTAAACGCCATCCACCCACTTATGCCTACCTGAGCTCACGGACGTGGCTATAATTGGCGGAGAGCGCGGCCAGCTCGGTCCCGAATGACTCCATCATCTCATACCTATTCCTGAACATGCTCTTTGTAGTTGAATAATCACACACGGTCAGGGTTGAGTGCTACAGTAGTTGTTTTACATTACTAAAGATAGCAGAGGAAGGCGTTTTTGCTTTGCTTTCTCCTACGTTACTGGACGTTGTATTGTGTTACGCGTATGCACCGCGCTCTGCATGTATTGCCACAGCTGTGAGTTCTGCCTTTTAAAATAACATCCACGGGAACTCTGGCTTCCTCAAACGCGCAGTGTTTCGCGGGCCTCCGCCTATTCTCCTGGCATTCACGCGGCTTCAGGATTCGTCAAAAGCTCGGGTTGGCTTTGAACGTAAAATGTTTGAGTTTGAGAAGGAGTTTTTTTTCTTCTTCTTAGGGGGCTTCGGTATATTCTTCTTCTTCAAGAAGGTGAATTTCACACTTAAATAGATACTAAAAATGTTCAGCTCTGTTGCATCTTTGAGGGTTTTTAAAGCAAGCGTTCCACCACTAATGAGTGTAGTTGGCCCAGTTTAATCAATTACTGCAGATTAGGGGTAAATTAATAAATATAATTATACAAATCACTCATTATATATTAAGTAATAATAGTGATTTAAGTGACTTGGGAAGAAGTAGATTAGAGGCTGGAAAAACTCAAATCTAGGATGTTCTTCCTAGGATTCAAAAAATAGAATAAAATCTTTTCCGAACAACCCAAAAACATAAATCTCCAGGATTACATTAATCTTGTAGATTAAGCGTTTTCTTTTCAACCTGTATACTTTGTTGCAGTTGTAAAGATGTGCGCTGGCATGCTTTGTAGCCTTGGGAATGTTGTTTCCTTTGTGTGTGTTTGTGTGTGTCTGTGTGTGTGTGTGTGTGTGTGTGTGTGTGTGTGTGTGTGTGTGTGTGTGTGTGTGTGTGTGTGTGTGTGTGAGTTCTTAGTAGACCGCACCTCTCAGGAAGACAGATGCAAGGACGGCTTGCTTCGATCAGGCCAGTTGTCAGAAGTCGAGCGCTGAAGCCAAGGAACACTGGAAAAGGGTGGGATGGGGTGGAGGGGTCGAAAGAGGAAAGCGAGGAAGGGTGGGAGAGTGAGGGGGAGACGGCGAGCAAGAGCAAGAGCGAACGCGCTGGAGAAAGAGTTGCTGAGGATATGGTGGAGTAAATGGTCAACAGACGAACACCCTATTTGATCTAGTGTTAATGCTAAGTGTGATGCACTGATTGTCAAAGTCTGTTTCATTTTACCGTCCTCGAGACAGTTACGTGAGTGTGTGTACGTGTGTGATACTAACAGTGACGGTCAGCAGCTACACACTATACACTGTGGGAAACTCGGACAGTAGGAAAGCACCGAATTGGCCATTCTTGCACTTTGGATTCAAGAGATCGAAAGAGAATAAATGATTAAGAACCACACACACACACACACACACACACATGCACAGAGTGCTATCCAACTAAAGTGACCATATCCCATATTTCTTACTTAGGATTACTTTATAAAACATGCATGAGTGAATAATGAGTCATTTTTTATCAAAAATGCTTTCTTCCTCTTTTTCCCGCTGTATTCAGCATTATCACACACTATCCAGTCTAAAGGTCACCAGCACTTCTGTTAACCTCTCAAATACACAACAGCACTAACGTTTGCTCATAAAAGCTTAGCACTCTTTCTTCATGGAGACTGTGCACACAGCTGCAGTTTAACTTTTTTTTTTTTCTTTCTCCCGTTCGAGGAACTTAAGAGTGGGGGAGATTTTGGTGAGGCGGAAAAAAAAGAGATTGGACCCTGAAACTGTTGTTCTGGCTCATGATTGGCTGACTCCTGTTGCTAGGCTTATGTCATTGTGGCTTTTCTCTCTCTCTCTCTCTCTCTCTCTCTCTCTCTCTTTTTTTTTTTTTCAAACCTCTCCCTCCGTCTTCCCCCAGCGCTCTGCTATACTGTAGGTCAGGTTGGAACTGGTTCTTAGCAGGGCTGCACTTTCGTTCTGCCACTTGTTGAACATCCGACAGCCTGCGGTTTCTTTCTTTCTTTTTTTTTTAAGTGTGCCTGCTGGGTTCAGCATGAGGGAAAAAAAAGAGTCGCAAACTAACTTAAGGCACTCTAACGTAAGCTCGAGATGATGAGCTTACTCTTTGTTCCTTGATTAACGCCCTGCTTTGATTGACTCACTAAGGCTGATCAGTACTTTGAATAAAAATCTAATCACTAAAACAATCACCTTTATATTCCAGGTTTTTCTACGAGCTAGTTATCTTTTCATTTGCATTTGAACTTTGACTTCCTGAAGCGCCCTATTAAACCTTTAACACACACACACACACACACACACACACGCGCACACACACAGAGCTAATAAAAGTTTAAAGTTTATCCACACACACACTGATCATTTTGGACGACTGTTGCCTTTAAGGTAAATGTGGTGTGAGTTTGCTGAGCCATAGGGCCCGGCGGGGCTTGTTCCACCTCCTCGTCAAAGAGTGCTGACTCTGGCTCTGGTGTGTTTACACCCCTCTCTTACAGGAGTGCTAGGGGGGGCTGACACAATGAACATGCTGAATAGACTCTCCATCACTCCAGCTCTCGATGCTCTGACACTGGGACAGTGTGTGTGAAGAGTGCTGCCTCATGTATCAACTCCAATCACACTCCATGTACTTTACCTGTCTGTTGGTTGTGTTATTTTAAACACACACACACACACACACACACACACACCATAGTCCTCATTATATCCCAAATCTAAAAAAAATAATATTGACATTAAAATATTGATATTAAAATTCTTTCTTCTTCATCGGTGGAGGTTGTAACAGACTTAAAAAGAATATTTGTGCGCCCCAGATAAGATGTCACTGTCCGCTTAACCGAGGAATCCTTAAAGGATAAAGTCCATACTGTTTCCTCTCCTTTGAGAAAGCCTGATCGATAAGTGCATAGATGTATAGTTACCAATAGATGCGTTCAAAGAAAGGGGTGAAGTATTTCCAGAATTCCAGAAATTTCCAGAGTCCAGTACGATCGATCTGGTTCATCTCGTGATGGTTGGGGTGGGGGGAAGCGGAAGGCGAGAATCGATCTCGGCTTGTTTTTTTGTTGTCGTGCTGATTGCAGTATTGCAGCTTTATCACCTTTGTTGTTGTTTACTGTTCCTCTGAATGAACCCACTTACAAATTTTAGTGCATTTATTTTATTTGCTCTCTGGAAGTGTTATTATCTAATCACACTAACAGGAGTCTTCATCTCTAGTGATTAAAAACAGGAAATATATATATATATATATATATATATATATATATATATATACAGTATATATAAAATGTATGTATAGAGAGAGATGAAGTGACTCCTGCTATAATAATTAATAACTTATTATTATTTATTTTTGTGCACATTGCACATATTATTTTATTTTAATCTTCCTGACTGACACACACACACACACACACACAAAGAAAAGATTAACAAGGTTTTGATCATGTCAGGCTGGTTGGTGAGTTTCCTCTGCCTACCCCACACGCCCCGCCCCTACGCGCAGCCATTGGCTGACGTCGTGTTGTTTTTGTAAGATGATTGGCCAAGCCCTGCGTCCGTCAAACACCGCCTTCTTATTTAGCTCGAGCGGGCCGGGGGAGAGTGTGGAATTCTGCTGTGGAGCGCAGACAGCTGGCTCGGCTAACGGGGGGGAAAGACAAGGGAGGAAGGAGAGAAAGCTGGGAGTAAGAAACAAACAAACAAGCCAATGTCTAAAGGAACAAAAAGGGGGATTTAAAACCAAAACCGGGACCTTTGCGCAAAAAAAGACAGAAAAGGAAAGAAAGCAGAAGATGAGACACGCGTCGGCAGATAACGAGGTTGTGAAAAACACTTCTCTTACAGTGACAGCCTTGTTTAAGATTTGCACAAACTGCGAGCGGCTTAGTAAGAAGGTAAGAGACAAAAAAAAAAAAACTGCTGAAAACCCTGTTTTTTCCTCACTCCCTATGCTTGTTTTTTCTTTCCTCCTTTGTTTGCCTTTCCTCTCTTCTTTATTGCAAACTGTTTTAAATAGCAGGGAAAGTGTTCTTACCTTCACCTGCATTCATTCAGACAGTCAGTGGTGCTCCAGAATACTGCTGCAACTATACAAGGGCAAAAAACAAATTATTCCTTTAGTCCCAAAGGTGTCCCAAAAGTCTCCATACTGACCTGGAAAGGTACCTGGATAAGTGCAAAAAATAAATGTGCATGATGCCATCTTTGCTTAACAAGGATTCGTTTCCTTTTCATACATCGAGACTTTTTTTTGAACCAGTTATTTATTTTTTTGTTTTGTTTTTTAACCTCACTCGGAGAGAGACATGACTTTGCTTTGATCTTGTTCATTGTCAGGCTGTGTCAATTAAAGATCTTTTTAATCCTGTTAGTTGTTCTGACCTGATTTTTGCAGCCTCGTAAAGCTTCTTTCTGATTTTTTCTTTTTTCGTTCCCCCTTCTTTTGCACAGGATATGGGAGTACGAATCCCCAGGCCACTGGGAAACGGACCAAGCAGATTCATCCCCGAGAAAGAGGTCAGACCTGATTCGAGTTCCTTTTCTCAGTTTGAAAGCAGAATCGAACTCTCAGATTGTCAAATAAAAACAAAAAATCTTATTCGTCCCAGATCCTTCAAGTCAGCAAAGTGGACACCAGGACGCAGTCGATCTTCGAGGACGCCTTTTCGCTCGGCCGGCTCGACAACATCTGCCTGGTGATGGGCTTCCACCCTCAGTATCTGGACTGCTTCCTGAGGACGCAGCATTACCTGCTCCAGATGGACGGCCCCTTGTCTCGCCACTACAGGCACTACATTGGCATAATGGTAAGGTGGCATGGTATGATGGCTGTAAGTCAGTGTGCGGGCGGGCGGTTAAGCATCTTGTCTTAACATGTTCCTGCGCTTTTGCTTCCTCTGACAGGCTGCTGCCAGGCACCAGTGTTCCTACTTGGTCAACCTGCACGTGAACGATTTCCTGCAGGTTGGCGGGGACCCGAAGTGGCTGAACGGGCTAGACGGAGCCCCGCAGAAGCTGCGAGCTCTGGGAGAACTCAACAAGATCCTGGCTCACCGGCCATGGCTGCTCACCAAGACGCACATCGAGGTATTACGCAACAGCAGTGAGATTGTGATCTCTCAGGGTCATTCATATTAAATCATTGCGTTTTGATTTTGAACCTTTCGCATTTCAGATTACCCCTGAACAAGCATACGATTCATAATCGCTCTTCAAAACTGTGCTTCTTGATTCTCCAGAACCTCCTGAAAGCCGAGGAGCACAGCTGGTCTTTAGCCGAGCTCATCCACGCCGTCGTCCTGCTCACACACTACCATTCTTTGGCCTCGTTCACCTTCGGCTGCGGGATCACGCCAGACATCCACGCCGAAGGTGGACACACTTTCAGACCCCCCTCGCTCAGCGGGTACTGCGTGTGCGACATCGCTAACGGCAACGGTGCTGTGGAAGATATGGTGGCAAACCAGCAGGTAGAAGATCTGACACAAATCTCTTTGTTTCGTCGCTGTAACAGTAAATCCCAGTAAATCCTGAGTGTAGACACTGATCAATGTGCGTGTATCTAAAGGAGATGGAGGAGTTGGGTGAGGTTGAAGTCCTGATGGAGAGGATGAAGCAGCTGCAGGAGTGCCGTGATGAAGAAGAGGCCAGTCAGGAGGAGATGGCCACACGCTTCGAGCGGGAGAAGACAGAGAGCATGCTCGTTGCCACCACGGGTACGTTTAGGGAAAGGACGAGTGTTTCCGTGTGGATTGTTCAAGATGTTAGAGTAATTATTTACTTATTACACAGTAGCCACTAGTATAAAATGAAACGAGTGTTTTTGCGATTTGTGCACAGAAGACGAGGAGTGTGTGCCGTCCAGGGATGTCTCGAGGCACTTCGAAGACACCAGTTACGGCTATCAAGACTTCTCCAGGAGAGGGGAACACGTCCCGACCTTCAGGGTGCAGGTAAATCAAGACGAGAAGAAAAAAAAAGACGCACCACCCTGTAAACACTTCTTATATTAGTTTAATTAGATGGAAGGTAGACTCATTGTGCTGCTCTATCCGGTTGTCAGGACTACAACTGGGAGGACCACGGCTTCTCCTTGGTGAACCGGCTGTACCCGGACGTTGGCCAGCTGCTCGACGAGAAATTCCAGATTGCGTACAATCTCACCTATAACACGATGGCCACACACCAGGGTGTGGACACCTCCATGCTCCGCCGCGCCATCTGGAACTACATCCACTGCATGTTCGGGATCAGGTCAGTCTCCAGTAGTCACGTGTTACGAGCCGTATACTTTGAGAGTGTGCTGAATTCAAAACGTTGCCTTTATCCCCAGATATGACGATTACGATTATGGCGAGATCAACGAACTGCTGGACCGCAGCTTTAAAGTCTACATCAAGACTATGGTGTGTAGCCCGGAGAAGACCACCAAGAGGATGTACGAGAGTTTCTGGAGGCAGTTTCAGCACTCTGAGAAGGTAACGCATCTCTCACATCTCAAAACTGTTCATCAATCTTGTTGCTTCAATGAAAAATCTTATTTTTCGTCTCGTGTCTCCATTTCTCTTCCTAGGTCCATGTAAATTTGCTTCTTATGGAAGCGCGCATGCAGGCAGAGCTGCTCTACGCTCTAAGAGCCATCACTCGTTATATGACATGAAGTGCTATTGCCGTTTCTCTTTGTAATCTAACTGTCGTTGTTGTTGTTGTTGCTTTCGTGGGACACGTCAATAAAAGAAAAACGACAAAAAAAGGAAAAACTGAAGAAGAGAGAAAAAAAAAAGAACTGAAATAACAGGCAGAAGTGGAGGATGACACCGACCAGACGGAAGGAGAGTCATCTGTCTGACCCCACTCGCTGACTGAAATGTGTGGCCTTATAGTGCCAAAGCCCACCAGCAGATGGCGACTTTTTTTTTTTTTGCAAACCAGTGTAATAGCCTGAGACTGCGAGCTTCAGGAGGCTAGAACCCTCCATATAGTGTTTCAAATGCATCTAGATGAAGATGCTCCTTTAAAACCAATCACCACAACTCCAGTATCGGTGCATGCAGTGTTGCACTACCATGCCTTTGTTCTAGTTCTTTTTATTGTTGTTTTTCAAATCATTTTCTTGTAGTGCAAGTGACTGGAGAGAAGAGTGTTAAGTGAAGCATTAATTGAAGCTGCGTAAATGTAAACGTGTGCCTAGTCACGTGCAGCACTGAGCGCAGAGGTGCTGTGGGGTTAATGCTGCTTTTTCTCAAAACACCAGAACCATCGTCGATTTCATAAGCTAACGTGTGGGATGTGTGAGACTGAGAGAGAGCGAGAGAGAGAGAGAAATGAGACGTGAATGTGAGAGTGTGTGTGTGTGAGAGAGAGATTTAAAAGAAAGCTGTGTGATCTGAGCCCTTGTATTTGGTTTACTGTAAGTTACCACTCTGTCTCTACTTACTAATGTGTGTTTTATATATATAAAACATATAAATGTAAATCTTATAGCCTTTTTTGTTTGTTTGTTTGTTTGTTTTTGGTATTTCAGGCATAAAAAATATCAAAGCACTTTCTTTCTGAAATACCGACAATATGCTTCAGCTGTAATGTAGCCTTTTTTTGTGTTAATGACCATTTCCTGAGTGACAAACTGAGCAAGTGATTGATTTCTTTTTTCTTTCAATATAAAACCAGTCTTCCTGATGATGTGACGATGCGACGATGTGCTTCCTGTCATCCCGATCCCCTTTCCTCGTCCCTTTGCCTGTCTTCCCTTTACCGCACAGTCATCTTAACTCACGGGGAAAAAAGCTATTTTAAGTTGTATTGTGTTTAGGATTGTTATTGGTAGGCTATAATATAAATACCTCCTGTTATGTTTATATATCCTTAAGTATGTAAGTGCTCTTGAGTGAGCAGGATCATATGGTCATTGTTGTTTGTGTTGCCATGCGCAGGCTCTCTGAATCATCAGGGTGATATACACTGCTTGTTTTTCAAGGAGTATAACTAAGCAGCTTTTTTAAAAACTGTTGTGTGCGTGTTTGAAGAAGTATAGATTGTGTTTACTAAAAAAAAAAAAAACATGTACTGCATTCAGATAGTGGGTGTAGACAAGTTAGAAAGTGAGAGACAGAAAGGTAGGGTACTTCTTACTTCTTTTTTTTTTTGGAAATGTATGCTAAGAAGCAGTTTTCTTTCTTAAAAAAGAAAAAAAATCTTTCAGAGACTGATTTCAGTTGTGGACACTTTTATAAGAAAATGTTTAATAAAGGAAATAAAACATTTTAATGTCTTTGTATGACCTGAATTTCAAGAATTATTCCTTTTTTGTCACTCTGATAAACAATCCTGCATAACATGAGCATGGAGATTTAAAAACAACAAAAAAAACTCCATGGTTGTTGTGACAATTTTATTGTAAAAATACTTCGAGACAAAAAAAAAAACAATATGGAACATACAGTACTGTATGTGTAACCTTTCTTTCCCCACTTCTCCAACCTGCTGTAATAAAGATAATTATTTGTAGGAAACATCATGGAAATGTTCGATTGAAGCAACATTCTGCTAGTTAAGGATGTCATTGCACTAACACACACACACACACACACACACACAGAGTTCGTCCTTTGATTTAGGTAGCAGGTGACTAATGTTTTAATCAGAATGTTGCATCATATATGCTTTTGATATGTATTATTACTGAACATGATTTCTCACTGGGAGATATTTCTTGAGGTTTAGCGCTAATCCGAGATGTACAGATGGTACCAGTGTAAGTGTTACCGTTCTGTGTAAAGGAGAACCAGTGTGCCATTTTGTATCATGTTGCTGTATGTGTTTAACACAAGCTCTTAATTCTGTTCTTGTGATCCCTTTAATAAAGAGTTTCAGATCATTCCTGTGGTCCTGGATGTTCCTTGTTAGATAAATATTTCAGTGTATATCTGTGCAGCATGTGTTTTATACACAGGTGCATCTCAATAAATTAGAATATTATCGAAAAGTTGATTTATTTTAGTAAGTCAATCCTAAAAGCGAAACTCGTATATAAATTCATGGCACACAGACTGATATATTCCAAGTGTTTATTTCTTTTAATTTTGATGATTACGGCTTACAGCTAATGGCTAATAAAAGCCCGAAATTCAGTACCTCGGAAAATTTGCATATTACTTTCAACCAATTTTTCAAGATTTTTAACACGGAAATGTCGGACTACTGAAAAGCATGAACATGTACTGCACTAAATACTTTATTACTTCAGAAATGCGCCATGGCGTGGCCGAGGAGTTTTGGAAACCCAGGATGCTCTGATAGCGGCCGTCATCTCTTCTGCGTTGTTGGGTCTGATGTCTCGCACCTTCCTCTTCACAATAGCCCATATATTCTCTATGGGATTTAGGTTGGGCGAGTTCGCTGGCCAATCAAATACAGGGATACCATGGTCCTTAAACCAGGTATTAGCACTTTTGGCAGTGTGGGCAGGTGAAAACTGCATCTCCATAAAGTTGGTTAGCAGAGATCATGAAGAGCTCTAAAACCTCCCGGTAGACGTCTGTGCTGACCTTGGACCTGAGAAAATGCAGTGGACCAACACCAGCGGATGACATGGCTCCCCAAACCATCACTGACTGTGCGAACTTTACACTGGACTTCAATCCACATTTTGGGGCTCTCCTCTCGTCCATCATACTCTGGGGCCTTGATTTCCAAACGAAAATTTCACAAAATTGACTTTTCTTCTGAAAAGGGGACTGAGCTACAGTCCAGTCCTTTTTGCCTTTGCCCAGGTGAGACACCTCTGACGGTGTCTCCGGATCAAGAGTGGCCTAACACAAGGAATGAGACAGTTGTAGCCCATGTGTGGTGCCTCTTGAAGCACTGACTCCAGCTGCTAATTCTAATGATGAGTTTGTAATAATGGGTTTCTTTTAACAATCATTTCAAGGCTGTGGTTTTTCCTGTTGCTTGTGCACCTTTTTCTCTTTTTTTTTTTTAACCACATTTTCCCCGTCCATTCAACTTTCCATTAATTGCTTGGATGCAGCCCTCAGTGAACACCCAGTCTACTGAACCAGACTGAGAGACCATTTAAAGGAAACACCAGACGGCATGGCTCAGGAAACCTTTGCAGGTGTTTTGAGTTAATTAGCTGAATAGAGTTTCACACCATGAGTCTCCAATATTGAAATTTTTCACAATATGCAAATTTTCTGAAGATACTGAATTTTGAGTTTTCATTAGCTGTAAGCCATAATCATCAAAATTAAAAGAAATAAACACTGGAAATATATCAGTCTGTGTCTAATAAATCTTTATAATATATATAAAAGTTTCACTTTTTGAATTGAATTACTAAAATAAATAAACGTTTTGATGATAGAAGTGATATAAGATGCATCTGTGTGTGTGTATACCCTGGATTAGGTCTCGTTCTGGTTTGTATATCTTTGCAGCCGTTTCTTCAGGCTCTCCGCGACAGGTAAAAACTCTAGCTCCCAGCATGCCTCCTGGTAAGCCTTTATGTCATCGCTAGAGGGCCACTGCAAAGCATCATGGTCTGGAAATGGTAAAGAGAAACAGATCGGATGGTTCACCATCCTGTGAATTGGCACAAGCATGCACCACCTAGAACATCACATGTAGTGCTGTATAGTCGTTGTATAGTAATTACAAGTTTCTACGAGAAACACAAGAACAGTCGCCACAAATACAATCCACACACACAACTAAGTTCTAACATGGAAAAGAAACATACAGTTTTAAAACTCCAGAATTATGGGCACTCCTTGAAAAAAGTAGTGCCTACATGAACATGATGCAAATAACCTCTTTAATAGTTTTTTTGTATGTTTTTTTAAATAGCTCATATTTGGTTCTTTTTCCTGAAAGTGTTAATAGGGGAGTAATGAATTTCATTCAATACCAGAACATTTTAACTGATAAAGAAGGTGGAACTAAGCCCAAAACAGATGTTAAAACCCTTTGCCATGACATAAAAATCAAGGTGAGCCCTCTCAGTCAAAAAAAATCTGATAAAAGGATCATTTAGAGTTCTCAACAATATCGTTGTGCATGAAGGTCACGTTACAGAGGTGCTGTGACGTCTTATATTGAGGTGCTGTCGTTCTCACGAGGAAGATGTTTACAGAATACTAAAATTTTGGGTGGGAGGTTACACAATTATAAACTGTATTTTCTGTTTGTGGATAAAAGCATTTGTGGATTAAAGCCAAGAAAACTAAATCACTTATTGCATATGTGTGCTCTTTTTATATATATAAATTTTTTTTACATTCACTCATTCATTAAGGTATTGGACAATTCTGGAATTGATTGTATGAGCGATCAGGGGTCTTCTGCTTGGCTCTTTTTTTTTTAAATGGAAATGTACGTCTGTTAGAATGGAAAAACTAAAATGTGACTAAAATGTGAAATTTAGACTTGCTTTCTTATAGGGTGTCAATAATTTTGGAACTTATTTACAAAAACAGATGTTTTCACTTCTAGAGCCAAAAGGTTTCTTTTTGGATACTGAGGTTAAAGTTTGACTCAGTTAAGGTTAAGTGTGTGTGTGTACCTAAATAGAGAGAGAGAATCTCCAGCAGCTCCTGTGCATACTCCTGCTGTCCGTCTTCAGTGCAGTTCCACAGCGTCTGACACACCTGTGCAGCCAAAAGCCAGTCCTGTGGCCCGAAATCGCGCAGGCAATCAATCAACCTGCACAAAAAAAGGTGAAGAAGGTGTTTTTCGAGCAACAGAGACGATTCAGAATGTACAAATATAATAGCTTACTTGTGTATGGCTCCTTCCTGGTTTATTATGGTTCTGTTCTTGGGATCCACAGCGAGGTTGGTGAGGACTCCACATGCCGAAAAGCACATGACTGGGTTCTTCGAGTCCAGCAGAGCTACGACAAACCGGTGCACTGAGACACACACAAACACACACATGTATAGCTTTCAGCATTCATGTTAAATCTTGCTCCTGTAAAATACAGTACACACCTTTGTTGCTGATGATAAAGCGCTGTACTTCTTGGATCTGAGAAAGGTTCCCAAACACACGTGTAGCCTCCAAGACTGCGTCCATATTGGAGCTCAATAACAGCTTCAGCAACACTGCACCCCCCCCCCACACACACATGCCCAGTTTATCAGGGTATGATTAATAAATCTGACACAAGAGAAGAAAAAAAAAGTGTAGGATCTGGGTCTTTTCTTACACTCAGAGACGTGTGCGTGACGAATGCGGACGACACAGCTATCTTCTTGGTAGTAAGACAAGTTGTTGATGGCGGTTGACGCGTTCAGTACTAACTCTGTACTCTCCTCAACAGGCCTAAGCTCTGAAACACACCAAGTCAAAAATGTTCATTTCCAGACATTTTCTCACACATTCAGACTTGTTGAAACGGAGCGCATGCTGAAACAGTGCGTAAACATCAGATTTGTCTGATTTCGGTTTCAAACGCAATCTCAGAAGGTTTAGGAACAGATCATGAGCCTTTCTGTTCTGACTCACGATCTTGATATTGAACCAAAGTGAATATTACAGCGCAAGGTTGTATTAGAGCGCTGCAGCATCCTGTTTGAAAACAGAGCTGCGGTTTGCATTGTCGAAATTTTGGTGTCACCCTGCAGCCACGCGAGCCGTTCAGGAGGCACGTCTGCTCGCCGCGATCTGTTTGTCTCGGTTTCTTTTTCCATCTGGGTTGACGTCTTTTTTTCTTTCTTTTTTTTAATCATAAAAACAGGAAGTTATTTAAATTTACCAGACGAACGGCATATGTGTGAGAACCATCTCTGTCTTCTTAATATAGATCTTTCCATCTAAGAATTTCATACTTCAAAATGCGGCGTTGTTAAAACAAAATCGAATAAACTACACACAGCCTGTTTCTTAAAATGCTGCCTGATGTGCATTCTGTCCAGATTATGACTCGCTAATTTTAAAATAAATGCTGTTAAAAATATCTATCTATTATCATTTGTTTTGTTTTTTTTTCTCAACAGGAAATGATAACCACCCCTTCACCTCTCCCCGAGCCTGTGCAAGAACTCCCATGCAGGACCGAAAGTGGCTTTCGGTTTGAGCCTTAAAACCACAAAACGTTACTTTTCTGTGTCTCGGAAACATGCACTGAACAAACAGGACCGCGTGTCTACCAAAAAGAAAAAAAACAGAAACTGGGAAATGACAGCTCAGTGCTTCTTGTTATCTGCAGCACTGCATGCTGGGAATCAGTGCACTTTATCCGCCACTAAGGTTTACAGTTATTGCGTGACTGTACGTTGTGTTTATTTTAACGAGACAGAGCGAGAAAAAAAAAAAAAAAACACTCGAAAAGTGCTGATTAGACAATTGTCCTGCATGCTTTCAGAGCAGGAAATGTTCACCGCCTCTTCATCCTTTCTGTGCCAGCTCGAAAAAACTCCCACGTAGGAGCGAAAGTGAAGTTGTACCTAATAACGAGAGAAATATTTCTTCTCCATGTCTGCGAAAACATGTAGAGAGCAGAAGGCACAAATATAATCTAGCATGGTTATATACAGCATGCTTGGGCGCATGCCTATATATATATGTGTGTGTGTGTGTGTGTGTGTGTGTGTGTGTGTGTGTGTGAGAGAGAGAGAGAGAGAGAGAGAGAGAGAGAGAGAGAGAGATTATTCTTGCTGACCCAGCACTTTCAGTAGTAGCTCCACACACAGCCGATTCCCTGCCAGCGCCGTGCCTACATTGGGATGAATCGACAGGTTGGCCAAGACTCGAATCAGCTTGATCAGGACGTCCTCGTCGTCGTGCACAGGATTCTTGACTTGCAGATAGCTCTGAAAAAGCTCTAAGAGAACGTCCATGGATCTTTCCTCCTCGAAGACTCGCTCTCTGGCAGTGTTGCTTCTGGCCACCAGGTTTCCTACCGTGAACAGAAGACGGACCACCAACGCCTAGACACAATGCAGATGTGATCAGGAATAAATAGTCATGTTAAAGGATTCAGTATATTCAGTATAATACACTAAATAAATAAATACTCAGAGTTTTTTGAAATCTTGCAATCTTGAAAAATATTTTTTGAATATTTTTTTTTCCTCTACTGCATGTATGTTTTGGTACACAGTGTTGACTTTAACCTATAAAAATCTTGCTCCACTGGACAGAGCTCAATATGTTCCCTGCAATAAGGAAGTCAATAAGAACAGTGTGTTCTGCATGCAAAGTGTGTACGTTTATGTCTTCACAACACTAGATATCTGAAGTTTTAACAAAATAGTGGAAGAGAAAACTCACACATGTCTGTTTAACACGGCTCTGCTCAATAAAGCAGAAGTGCATACTGTAGTGTTTGTGTGTGTTTGTGTGCATGTGGCTTTAGCATACATATACATTTTGGCTGGACTCACCTGTTTCCTGCTGTGTTTGCACAACAGGGCTAAAAATAGCTTGTAGCAGCTCGATGTCTCGGCTAGCGTGGAGCAGCACTCGGCATAGCAGGACAGTTTGCTGGAGACAAAAAGCACACGAGCACATGCTAGGATGTGACTCGGCTGAGAAAATAACATGCAACGACGAGGCGATAAGGCTGCCGTCAGGACTTATCGAGAAATAATGGGCGATTAAAACGCCATACGGAACATTACTGCTGATAGTGCGACTAGCCTTTCCTGTGTTGTGTGTATGAAACTACACAAACAGGAAGGAGACCAGTGAAAGGGGTTTCAAGTGGTGAGTTCGAGTGGTGTTGCGACGGTTAAGCACAAATCAATCTCTATAAAAACACATGCACACTGGTTGAGTTTGTGTTAAAAAAACAAAACAACAACAACAAAAAACGGTTAATCGTTATTTAAAATCTATTGCACGGTTTGTACCTAAATATCCTAGCTATGTTAAGGCACACGTCTTGGTCATCTTGGTGATGATCTATGACCGCACACAACGTAGAGAAGGCATCTTCGGATGAAAAGGAAGAACGGGACTCGGGCAAGTCAGCCATGTTTCGCAGAGCTGCTGTCATCTGCGAGGGGGTCGAGAGGTCAAAATCTCTCCATCTATATAGATATATCTATTCATATATAGATATCTATCTATTTATCTATCTATCTATCTGTCACCCACCTGTATCATTACATGTCCTGCTAACTTGTTAGGGTCTGCAAGCTGAATAAGTCTCTGAGAAAGCCTGAGCGAAGCTGCAATAAAGTCTTTATCCAGGAGCAACCTGGTGAGGGTGCTGTTTCCTGACAGGAGCTTCAGGGAGCCCGTACAGTACAGCACGGCCTCACCAGTGCTGGCAAAATCCTCACGCTGCATCAGTGCCAGCAGGGAATCTAAACACACACACACACGCAATAATAAGCTGAGTGTAAAGGAAAGTTAATAAATGTACAAGGTAGTTGGGAACACAGACACACCTATAACCGGGCTGTCCTGGAACAGGAAGTCGTTTTTGGAACTCCGGCTTATTTTAAATACGAGTTTGCAAATGTTTAGCAGGTTGTTTCCGCTGACGTCGAGCTGAAATGACACCAAAAAAAAGTTTTAAAAATTTAAGTCCCCCCGTTTTAAAGCAGGTTCAGCAATCCTGGGTGCACTCGGGTTGTCTACATACTGCAAGGATGAGTTGAGCTAGCGCCAAGTTCAGCTGGTCAGATCCCACATCAATCAGCCGGAACAGCGCCCGCAGGACTGAGGACCTTTCCTTAAAACGTTTTCCCAGCATGCCTTTCTCCGCCAGGAGGTTATGGAGATGGAAACAGGCATCACAGAGTTGCTGAATAGTCTCCTCTGATGCAATTTCTCCTAAACGTTAGACAAACAGAGAGCGCTCAAAGATGAAGATGAAATAGTTCAAATTTCAGTGAGAGACCCCTTAGACAGAGTCGATCTGAATGCTTCTGACACTGACTGACTGATCACAAATCGAGTCAAGTCAAGTCAAGTCAAGTAGGCTTTTATTGTCATTTCAACCATATACAGTTCAGTACACAGTGAAACGAAACAACGTTCCTCCAAGACCAAGGTGCTACATACATGCAACGACATAAATTAGCCACACAACATAAATTAACAACGCAAGATTTTTACATTTTTAAGTTAACCTAAAACTATCAATTTCTATACAAAAAAAGAGACAACAATAGACAACAGACAACAAAGTGCACATGCAAATGTGCAAACGAAGAGCTACATGACAACACAACAGCGTAACAACAACAACGTAACACGTAACAGTAAAGAAATACCTTTTTTGTGAACTAATGATTAGAACGAGGATGTTTGATTTAAACCTAAGTGACTTTAAGTTTGAGCTGACTTTCTAAGGATTAAAAATAGAAAACGCATGGCACACACATTACCCTTGGGACAACGGAAAAAAAGAAGTGATGAGGTTTACTTAGGTTTTATTTCCTAAAAAAGTGCTTAAATATTTCACAGTTCTAGCTCTCGTTCCTGTGCTTCCCTTTTTATTCCATAGACGTCAAATATCATGTTTTCTGTTCTTCCCTAGAAGAATCTTCCATATCACGTGCTAGCTGGCAAGGACGGTGAAGGACAACATGCGCTTCCATCGAAACATGCGCTATCTGCCATCTTCTGCATATACAGTACTAGATAATGTCGCTGAGACTCATCCCTTTCCGTCGTAGACACATATTTAACAAAAATAAATCCCATTATTTTATACATTTGAATCACCTGGAGGAACAGACTCGATCGTTTTAAGAACAGGAAACATCTCAGAGGTCCAGAAGACGGATTCATCACTTCCTGCCGCGTCTCCGCTTCCACGCACAGCACCTGACAGAGAACAGATGGCCCACAAACACCAGTTAAACCATGACTGCTTTACACCTACTCGCTTCACATCAGTGCTTCTGACTATAGAAATACAGGATGTTCATCATAGCATGAAAAGGTCAAAACTACGCGCCTACACGTCGTTAGATTAGCCTGGGTTCTGCGCAGACATTTGCATTGCAGGAAGCAGGAAATATTCTACAAGCCACTGTGTTTCAGATCAGAGGTCAGATCTACAAATCAGGCTTCGGCGTTTAATCATATGAGCTGACAGAGTGTATGTGTACGGTATGTATTATTGGAGATGAAACAAACCTGGGTTTGTTCTTTTCGCTTGAGATAAGTCAGCACTGCTGGGCCGTGGAGCTCTGCTGATCACACACACACACACACGCACACACAAAAGTCTAATTAAGAAAAAAGTCGAGTAAAAATTCTCCTTCCTTAGCTCTTCTCTGCACATAAAGACACATATTCGAATCACCATACTGCAAACACCTGTTTATTTAATCCCTTTTCTATACATATATATATATATATATATATATATATATATATATATATATATATACATATATCTTTTAAATCCATTTAAAAGCTTGCCACAAGGTGTCCCTGTTGCAATGTTCTGGTACCCGCATACACAGAGTCCCAAACAGGTCTGCTCATGTCATGTGCTCAGCTCCCAGCAGTACCAACAATCTCTGATACATCTGGAGCTTTGCATAATGTGAGTGCATGCAAACTGGTCCGAGTGAAAACTTGTGCATGCAACACACAGGAAACCACAAGATCGTGTGCTTACGTCCGAGTCGTTTGCGCAGTGTCATTGTGAGTCTTGTTCCTTTTGTTCTGTCTTACAGAAAATGCTATTTTGACTCCAAAAATGACATGTTGCTGAAGAGTAGTAGAACCGTGCTTCTTTTTAACGGTACAACCGGGCATATTTTGGGTATTGATTTTTGTTTGGCCCTCTTAATGACTTGATAATGCTTTTCTGTTTGATGGACTCCTTTAGTCTGAGACATGATCTCATCGTGAGAGTCTTGAGCGAATCTATGCTCACTGACAACAGAGCAGACCGCCCTCATAATCTAATAGTGCTCCATTATCAACTGTATCTGAGAGAGACAGAGTGTGTGTGTGTGTGTGTGTGTGTGTGTGTGTGTGCGTGTGTGTGTATATATGAGTGTATGCGTGTTCACGCGCATTTGTGTGTGTGTGTACTTGAAATGTAGATGTTCCTTAAAGTTCATACCTTGCCACATTTACAACCTTTACACATTTACACTGTCCATGATTGTAAAGCAATTTTAGGAATGGCTCCACGTTCCTGCAGAGACACGAGTGGAAAACCGACTGCCTTCTCAGTAAACCCTGTGCCTTGGTGAGAACAGACCTTTGTCTAGTAAAGAATATTGGAGTTGAAATTAACTGCTGGACTTGAGCTCAAAGTGCAAATTTCATCAGCAATTTTTTTTTTTTAGTTATATACAGTAAATGCAAATCGTTTTAGGAATTAGAGCACTTTCTATATCTGGCCCCTTCCTCTTTTTTTTTTTTTTTAAACCTTTTTTTGTAACCATGTTACAGTAGTATGCTCTTCCAAACAGCTAAGATGTATCTTCATCCTAAAATTATTTGGACATTTGATCATCATTATTTTTTGTACTATGGATTATGGCTCAATTGTGCTATTTAAATATTGAGCATCACAGTGGATCTTTTACCACAGCATATCTCAACCATGTGGTAGAGATGGCTCAATCATGTCAAGTTTTTTTTTTTTACTGTTAACCCAACTCGGTGTACAAATTAGATCTGGTCCCGTCCTTGTTAATTTCTTTAACATCCTTATTAAAATAAAATGGAGTTCTAAAAAAAAAAATTATCCTTGGGGCATTAATAACCACATGGATGCAATATATTACTTATGCTTGTCTAAATGTTGTCGCTTCATGGTAAAAGTACATGTTTTAACAACAACAGCGCAAAGAATTTTAGGGGAATTGATCAACTTTATTTATTGTAATATGCTATGAATTGTACTATCTACAGACAGTGTGATATAGAGCATGTTATAGCATAGCATACCTCAACCAAGTGGTAGAGATGGCAATCATGTTGAGTTTTGTTAATAAAACATTTTTTCAATAAAGTATGGTCACGCATAATGTGCTAGGCCTAATTAAAGTAATTAGAAACAGATTTCATTTTAATTCCTAATACTTGGCTGTAAATCCTTTGCAGTTATAATGACTGCCTGAAGTCAGGACCACGCAGAAATCACTGAGCTTTCCAGGAATTGTTCATGGGGTGTTTTGCCTTCAGCCTAATTTTTTTCTCCCTGGTTGGTTTATTCAGATATTTGACGCCTTGTTTCAGTGGTAGTAACAGCTATATTTTGGACTTCATATAAAGAGTTAACAATCACGTATCCAAAAAGCACATTTTTACTGGAAATACCTTTCATGTCCTCATCACCTACACATGGATATGAAACCCATATGCATTCAGTTCTGAAATTAATTTTGTGTTTAAATCACATAAAAAAATGAAGTGTTGTAATTCTTACACCATTCACTCGAGCTGTGTGTAAACAAAGCCGATAGTCTGACATCACATTTCGTATCTTATGCTACTTTGCAGTACTGATTAGGCAATAAATGTGGGCCGTGACGGCATTTCATTTCTGTTTACTCATCTGGTTTATTGTCTGTCTTATGGGTCCTCTGGTACTTTCCACCATACATCTGGAGAACATGATGATGATGACATGAAAGTAGCACTTTGAACACTTCCTGATTCAGGACAGTAATTCCCAGCAATCCCTGACTTCCTTTCAACCACTTGCTACAATAAAACACTTCATCAAGACTGATTTTATTACGGTAATCCTTAAATCTATCTTAAAAGCCTTATATGTCAACACACCAAATTCTAATAAGTTTAAGGGGCTGTTACAGATGCATCAAATGATAATAAAATATTTTATTGCTGTTCTCTATGAAACTGTGAAAACACTAACTAAAGGGTTGCGGTTATGGGCAAGAACAAAAGCGCTGATGAGAGAAACATGAGCGGGGGGCGAAAACTAAATAAAGACATGAAGATTAAAAAATGTACCTTTCTGAGAGTTTTGCTGTCCTTTGTTTGGAAAGAGACTCTTGGGTATGGCTCAAGGTAGGCTTGTGTGCACCGTCGGTTTGAGGAACTGCAGAAATTAAGATAAAAAAAAAAAATCACATGCAAGGAGAGGATGCACCCAGTGATGAAATTAATATTAATAAGCGAATCCTGACTGTAAAGGAAACCATTGTTTTGGTAAGAAAGAAATTAGAGATAACACAAAGGTCAGGTAAGACTGTGTAAGCGATAAGTAAGTTATAAGAATTATGAACTATGAGAATGCATTCATACACACGGATTTTATTGTAGACAAATCTGCTTATAAAAGAGTCTATTCTTTCTGTCATTCCACCGGGTGAGTGACGCAATTAAACAGTTGTCAGAGTGGGTGGACGGGGACAGGATCAAGGTTACGGGAAAAAAGGCGCTTCAGTCTTTCTTCACAATGGACTGTCACATGAATAGCAAGAAACAGATGTATTGCAGCAGCAATTATTATTCTTTTATTCTCTTATTCAGCTGGACTCGAACCCACTTTCCTTGTTTTGAGAGCTATCTATGATGTTATTCACAACTTTCTTATACTTTTTTATTGGTTTACCAGTTCAACAACCTCATCACTTTTATTGCTGGAGAACTATAGCACAGAGTTCAGTGATTGCCCTGCTCTAGTACAAGCATTAACCTCTCTATGAGACTTGGGTGGGTGTTTTTCTCTGTTGCCTGTAGGTTAAACAAGCCAGTTAGATTTCTCCCCGTAATGTGACCTCATATAAGAAGACACCCCTCCCCCCGCTTGTTGCTCAGCTCAGTAGAAACTCATTTACATAACCACTGAAACAATGCATTTGGAGCAGGAGTGAAATACAGAACGTTAATGTATGTAAAAAATGCATTATCAGAGATGTACTGTATTTTAGCTGGAGCATTAACACATGCACTTTGGGGAAAGTCTGAAACATTAACATTAACAGTTAACTTGTTAAGCAAATAGTAACATATAGGACAGGTAACTCTGTTATTTCGTGTTTTTGTTTAAATAAACTCTTAGCACCCTGCAGTTATAAAATAAAATCACACTTAAAATAGAGCACTGAAAACCACAGTGAAATTTCTAAATTAGTACTGAAAATGTGACAAAGTGTTATTGTGTCATTAAAAACACATGAGCCAATCAGGTCACAGTATGCAAATGTAGCAACATGCCATGCACCACTTATTTACTGCACTCAGAGACATTTATGATTTATCTAAGGAGTTATTTTACATGCTTTTATTCTCACAAAAAATGCACTTTGTTCACCTTGAGCACAGTAATTTCACCTCAATCAAGACAGTAATTCATGCACTTGCCTATCTTGTCTTTATTTGTGCCTCATACCGTTTGTGCGTTGATCCATAGATGATACCAGCGTAAGCGATCTTGCTCTGACCAGCCTTTTCCGAGCCCCTCCTGAACCTCTTGTATCCATACGCTCGACTGGAGGTTTTGGCACAGCTGTTTCACACTCACCGTAGCCTTCATCCAGAGAAAGTGGCAACCTGGATTTCTGATTCATATTAAGGTGTTAACTTAACTCATAATCAGATAAGCTTTTATAGTTCTGAAAATTCAACTTACATGTTCCAAAGGAGAGAGGCGGGTCCCTGAACTCGGCCTGGATTCAGGAGCTTCGAAATTCCTAGCGTGAAGGCTGTAGGAGATTATGAAATATATTCTATTAGGACGGAACATAAAAATTCTACAAGAACCAAGGCTGTTTTTTTGTTGTTGTTCAAAACCTGAATGAAGACGGTGGCCTTCCATCACGTGCACGGGCTGATCCTCCAAAAAGCTGCCGATGCTCCTCTCTTGGGGTGAATGGCCGCTTTGTCTTAAGAGTCCTGAGAGAATGCCGGGCTTCTGTCACTATCTCTGCGCTCGTTTGTCTCCTGCTGTCATAACCATGGTAGAAGGGTGCCTGCTTTTCCTGGTTTTGCTTCACAGAAGCCATGGGTAAAATGTAGGTTCACATGCAGGTTTACAATGCAGCACAATATAGAAGCATGAAATGTCTCTCCATGTCAGCCGGATTTCATCTAATGATAATGCTAAACCACATCCACCTGAGACCATAAAGACAAACAAAAACAGACAAACTTGCTTAGATTTGGAAGAACACTTAGTTTTGCTTTACTTATCATATGGGATGGTGTAGTAATGATACCTCTTGACCTGCTATAATTCTGTTAAAATCTCTGTATGTTTATATGTTTTTATTTGTATAGTACTGTTTATAAAACAGTAATGACCTGTGTGCTCTTATACGATTCTATCATGACAATGTCGCTAGTTCACTAGTTTTCCTCCCTTGGATCACTTTTGATATGTCCTGACCACTGCAGCCTGAGAACATCCTACAAGAGCTGCAGTTTTGAAGTTGCTCTCACCCAGTTGTCTAGCCATTACAATTTAGCCCTTCTCACAGTAGCTACATATACAATATATCTTTACAATGATGCTGAAATTAATGTGTCAGAAGCAAAAAAAAATGGTCAAGCATAAGGATTTGAGTGACTTTGATCAGTGCCAAATGTTGCCAAACTGGTAACAGGGACATGGGTTGCCAAAACCTGAAACCTGAAATGCACATGGGGAGCGAAGGCGGCCTCGTGTAGTCCTGATCTCATAGAAGCGCTAATGTAGGTCAAACAGATGAAAAGGTTGATGATGGTTGTGCCAGAAAGATGTTCTAACACACAATACATCGCTGTTATGGTGGTAAAAGTGGGACCCACTTAATAGGAGGCAGGTGGTCATAATGTTATGGCTGATCAGTGTATCTTTATACTGTATATACAGAGTCAGCCAAAACAAATGTACACACACTTCAGGAAAAGGAAAACAGTACGATGTATACTACTTTATTAATATACTATTAATGATACTGTCAATATATAACGTATAGTAATACATTTAGTATTAAATAATCAAAAACAATTATCTGCCATTTGCTTGTTTTGACCATTCTCATAATTAATAATGATCATAAGATGGGTTCTAATGTCGTTATTTTAAAATGAAGTTCATACAAATAATAAACCCACTATACAGCACAAGGGAGACGCTGCGCTGCGCGTGACTACAATGCGCGTGCATGTTGCGTTACTATGGCAACGCGCGAAGCTGTAGAAGGAGTTTAAGTTCGAAAACAAAAACAGTGAGAGAGTATCATAAAGAAGAAGAAGATGATGAAGAAGAAGAAGTAGAAGAAGCAGTCAGGACATTCTCTGAAGCACACAGTTCTCATGACAATCTTGAGTTACAAACAAATCCTGTTAATCTACCGATTGACTACTATCGCTGTTTTCACTGAAATTTATTTTAATTGCTCCAAAAATAATGCGTTATTTTTGTCTAATAATAATATGTAGTCGTGTACAAAAAATGTAACAGGTTTACCTTTATTATTTGTTACAGTAAAAATAAGACAGTTCCAGCCTTCACTCTGTTGTCTTTAATCCGTCTACAGAAACTACCTAGCAACTCAGTGCGCGCGACGGTCGCAGCAGTGATGACGTAGCGCCGCGCGTGCAATCGGAGGTCAGGAGGAGAGTGGTTTATCCTGTTAGCAAATAAGCAGGCTTCAGTTGGATATTTTTTTTCATTTTCAGCTTTGTCTAAACTTTCTTACCACTAATAAAACAAACATGCAAATGTATATGACATAAATGTTTATATCATATTGTTAATATTGTTTGCCGATAATGAATATGACATTTTTATGGCAGGTTTGGTCAATAAAAGTGCCATGTTTGCTAATTTCATTGGTTTACACCTTTGAGTTAATTGAGGGATAATCTGATTATGTTAATACATACACATTTCTCACACTTTATACAGAGTTTAAATTTTTTCTTCTGATTCTGTAAAGCTGCTATGGACACTTTCAGCTCTGTATTTATGATAATTGCTCAACCCAGTTTCAGCTTTGAGACCAGTCTTTCTTGAGGTTTCTTCCTCTTGACGTCTTGTGGAGTCTTTCTTTCCCACCATTGCTTCTGCTCATTACATGTCCAAATATAAATCCACATCCAGGTTTCTGCAAAGCAAATCCGCAGCCCATTCCAATCAATCCACTGAATGATTCAGTGATCTAATTTATCATTAAATCAGTCAAAACGTTCGGTAGTCTAAGTAAAAATAATAACAACAATAACCATTCCACACTTTCAAATTCAATGCACTATGAGTAAATATGAGTACAATGCTGTATAAAAGGTAAGATAAAACCACAGGTAGGACATTGCCAAAAGATGAGTAACATTAATTTGTTACTTTGTTTATTTGTTTATTGCAGCACAATAAAAAATCCTTAAAAATGACACTAAGTATAAATGTTTGTATTGTAATTAGTAGGCTTAAGTCATTTTATCATACAGTACTAGTCAAAAGTTTGGAAACACTTTCTAATTCCATGGTCTTTCCTGATTTTGATTTCTTTCTACATTGTAATATAAATCTCAAGGCGTCCAAAATATGCAATAATCTTCTTTGAACAGTTGGTTTTGAGATGTGTCTGCTACTTATGATCTGTAAAGCCTTCATAACGGCTCTACTCTGAGGTGCTGTTTGTTAATTGGTGATTTCTGAGGCTGGTAACTCTAAATGAACGTTTCCTCTGCAGCAGAGGTAAGTTTTGGTCTTACTTTCCTGGGATGGTCTTCATGAGAGACAGTTTCATCATGATGCTTGATGGGTTTTACAAATGCACTTGATAATACTTCCAAAAACTATTCCAGAACAGCTCACCTTCGTGTCCTAAAATAACAACTGACGGTTGTTGTTGTTGATGACGATGATGTTTGCTACTTAATTAACTTACTTAATGCTATGTGTGTTTTTTGATGGCTTTGAAAAAAAAACCCAGTATTGTTGTAGAATGTAGAAAATAAATCCAAACCTACAGTAAATCTTAGGGCATGAGACGGGGTACACATTGGACACGGTGCCAATCCATCAAACGGCACACACACACACACACACACACACACACACACTCACTCATCTTCTATACCGCTTTATCCTGTATTCAGGGTGACGGGGAGCCTGGAGCCTATCCCAGGACGCTTAGGGCACAAGGCAGGGTACACCCTGGACAGGGTGCTAATCCATCGCAGGGCACACACTCATTCACACACTATGGGCATTTTGGGAATGCCAGTTACCTAACCTACATGTGTTTGGATTGTGATTGGAAACCCACCAAGCACAGAAAGAACTTGCAAACTCCATGCACACAGAGACGGGAATCGAACCTGGCTCCCGAAGGAGCAAGGCGACAGTGCTAACCACTACACCACTGTGCCACCTTAATGGCAGATTAATAAAACTACGGTCTAGTATGTGCACAATTTGAACTGACCTCATGCTTATTATTCTTATGTTACATTTCTCCATCTTATGTATGATATATTAATCATGACAGTTTTACAAGTTTATGAAAAATCAAATTTTGTCCTGCTACAAGATTATTAGGGTAAGCTTCCTGTTTGATGCTGACCATGCCCTCTCACATAATGCCCACATGGTGCACACACTACATGAATCTGCTCACAAAAAGTTAACATAGCTATAATCTATCACATGACTTTGAGTAAAAAGTACACAAAAGATATGAATACAAGATATATGAGAAAAATATGTTTAGAGAGACACAGAAACCAAGAACGATCTGTTCTGCAAATTCAGACAAATGAAGAAAAATGTATTTTATAGTCAAATAGATGTAAGATAGACTGGATTCAGGAATCTGCTGCCCATAAACTAAATTTTCAATCTTGCAGAAACTTGATTTATTGTTTATAGATAAATAAGGCACTGTGGCATAGAGATATGGCCTCACATCTCCATGGTCGACGGTTCGACTTCAGCCTCAGGTCTGTGGGTGTAGAGTTTGCATGTTCTCACTGTGCTTTGTGGGTTTCCTACAGGTACTCCAGTTTTTTTTTCCAAAAACAGATTGCAGATTAGGCTAATTGTCTTTTCCAAATTCTCCATAGTGAGAATGTGTGTGTGTGTTTGTGCCCTGAGATAGACTGACATTAGACCTAATGCCCCGAGTTCCCTGGGATAAGGATATGAGGTATAGGGATTGAGTGAGTAAGATGTTAACTCAAGATCCACTAGTTGGTTCTTCAGGTTCTTCTGGAAGAAAAAAGGAATGTGAGTGTATAACTTAATGCAACTAAATGAAGAACATATTTCATATGACAATATTAATACATACCTATATATGCAATCAGATGCACATCTAAGCTCTAATGGATAATCTTTCATACCAGTGCACTGAAACTCATGTGCCAAAGTGAGCATAGTTCATTTACTGATGCTGTTTGAATATTTCATGAACATCTATTTTGCATGCAGGTGTGAGATTCATTGTGGTTTGACCTCCAACCAAAATCCATTAAGTCATGTCCCAGGAGTAATGCAATCACATGCCATTTTAACACTATTTTATACTTTTTCATACACTATGGAGATTTTTTTTAATCTTCACAAATAAAAAAAACTTTAAGCAATTGTGTAGTTCTACATCCTGTTAAAGATATTGTCTCTCAGGTTTTTTTTTCTCATATCTTTGTCCTGAGTCCTAATTTTTCATAAAGAGTCGGACAAAAAAAAAAAAAAAAAAAAAAACGGAGGCGTAAACAGATTCGGCAGTTTTTCTGAAAAATCCAATTTACATAGCAATCAACAAAAAAAATTACATTTGCACGAGCTTGACAATCCTGGATCTGCTTTATAACCCGTAAAACTTTCTGGATTTGTTTAACAGACCGTAAACAAATCTCTCTCCCTCTTTGTCTCCCTTTATTACTTTTTCTTCTCTCAAAGTAAGATGTCCATAGGAGCATACCATGTTACATCTGTCTGGTTGGATTTAAATAGCTCTGCAAGCTTCATTCTCATGGATACAGGATGTTTGATTGGTTCAGAGTAACTGGAGGGCTTGACCAATCAGGAGTCATTACCATGGTGCTGATCAGCCAATAGCTTTTCAGAGCAGTGTCGTTTGTCACTAGGGAGGGGTGAGTGTAGTGTGCCCGGCTAGCCAGGACGGTAATGTGACAACTGTCATGCCAATCAGGCAAGCTCCATTAAATATATATGAATGCTGAGTTTATAATAAGAGAACAGGTAAGGCTGGGAAACATGTTTATCAGAGGCATACCCTATATATGACAATATATATATAAATAAAATTAGAATATTGATATTGCTCTCTCTCACACTTTCTCTCTCTCTCTCTCTCTCTCTCTCACACACACACACACTTTTGGAAGCCCTTTTGACGTCACCGAGGTAAATTGGTTTGCTTTACAAGAACCATGGTCCTTCTTGGTGCCGTGTCTCCTAGGTAACCGGTTCCTCGTACTGCTGTCTCTGGACACATACTCCCTCACGGCATGTTTAAGAGTTGACAAAAACACCAATGACGGTCTTGCTCAAGAACGTAGTGCAAGCAGCTCAGGCAGTGTTAAGGCAGTGTTAAATAATGTACCACTTGTTCTTCTTTCTTCTGAAGAGGTGTACGGAAGAGATGAAGCCATGACTCGAATCATCATGTTCATGTTCTGATCTTAAGAAATAGAATGATTTGGTAAATATTTATTAACATAATAATGAGGTTATAAGTGAATGTAATTACGTTTTAGTACTTTTTTAACATGTTCAGGGGAAATCAAAACAAGCAGCTGACAGTTTGGGCTGCTGCACGTATCTTCTTCGTCATTTGTTAATGTCGCAATTACAACAGACTGATTGACTCATTTGTACCATGCTGTCTCCAAAAAAAAAGAAAAAGAATGAAAGACAGCCATGTAAGCAGAAGCTGCTCTGTTTCTGTTCATGTGTGAGAAAAATATTTTGCACTGGATGTTAAAGGGACCCTGTTAAGCAAAATTCACTTTTTTAGTTATTTTGATGGTTCTCTATTGTATTTGTGTTTGGCCTTTTCCAATTTTGTAATGGCTAAAACAAGGTACAGTAATCAGATTTCCCCCTATTGTGACCTCATATAAAAATCTGACTCCCCTGACTCGATGCTCAGCATTTCTTCTCAGCAACGCTCTCCTACATTTTAAGAGCTATGGTCTGAAACCAGAACCTAGTCTTCGTGAGCTCTTTGTTCTATTTTAACTTTTTATAATCACAAAATATTGAAGATGTCATAAATTAATGCTCTTGCATTTATTTTACCCCTTTATTTGGTTAATCAAATATGATGAAAATGGATGGAAAATGTTTGATAAGGTCTCGTATATGGGTGTTTCCACTCGCTGCATTCTGATTGGCTAGGAAAATGCACTTCCACAAAGGGGCATTTGGATCCATTAAAAACTATTGAAAATTAAACAGCATGATTGGAAAAGGAGTAAATTAGAAAAAAAAAAAAAATCAAGCAGCCAGGATCTAAATCAACAGGATTTCAGCTGGAACATTAACACATGCATTTCTGGAGACCTTTAAGGTTTATGCAAACTTGTTTCAAAAAGGAGGATAAAATATATGACCATATTATACTGTACAGGTCCTTCTCAAAAAATTAGCATATTCTGATAAAGTTCATTATTTTCTGTAATGTACTGATAAACATTAGACTTTCATATATTTTAGATTCATTACACACAACTGAAGTAGTTTGAGCCTTTTATTGTTTTAATATTGATGATATTTAATATTGATTTAATATTCATGAACATACAGCTCATGAAAACCCAAAATTCCTATCTCAAAAAATTAGCATATCATGAAAAGGTTCCCTAAACGAGCTATTAACCTAATCATCTGAATCAACTAATTAACTCTAAACATCTGCAAAAGATTCCTGATGCTTTTAAAAACTCCCAGCCTGGTTCATTACTCAAAACCGCAATCATGGGTAAGACTGCCGACCTGACTGCTGTCCAGAAGGCCATCATTGACACCCTCAAGCAAGAGGGTAAGACACAGAAAGAAATTTCTGAACGAATAGGCTGTTCCCAGAGTGCTGTATCAAGGCACCTCAGTGGGAAGTCTGTGGGAAGGAAAAAGTGTGGCAGAAAACGCTGCACAACGAGAAGAGGTGACCGGACCCTGAGGAAGATTGTGGAGAAGGACCGATTCCAGACCTTGGGGGACCTGTGGAAGCAGTGGACTGAGTCTGGAGTAGAAACATCCAGAGCCACCGTGTACAGGTGTGTGCAGGAAATGGGCTACAGGTGCCGCATTCCCCAGGTATTCCCACAGAGAAGCAGCACTGGACTGTTGCTCAGTGGTCCAAAGTACTTTTTTCGGATGAAAGCAAATTTTGCATGTCATTCAGAAATCAAGGTGCCAGAGTCTGGAGGAAGACTGGGGAGAGGGAAATGCCATGTCAGCTGCTGGTGTTGGTCCACTGTGTTTTATCAAGGGCAGGGTCAATGCAGCTAGCTATCAGGAGATTTTGGAGCACTTCATGCTTCCATCTGCTGAAAAGCTTTATGGAGATGAAGATTTCATTTATCAGCACGACCTGGCACCTGCTCACAGTGCCAAAACCACTGGTAAATGGTTTACTGACCATGGTATTACTGTACTCAATTGGCCTGCCAACTCTCCTGACCTGAACCCCATAGAGAATCTGTGGGATATTGTGAAGAGAAAGTTGAGAGACGCAAGACCCAACACTCTGGATGAGCTTAAGGCCGCTATCGAAGCATCCTGGGCACCTCATAACACCTCAGCAGTGCCACGGCCTGATTGCCTCCATGCCACGCTGCATTGAAGCAGTCATTTCTGCAAAAGGATTCCTGACCAAGTATTGAGTGCATAACTGAACATAATTATTTGAAGGTTGACTTTTTTTTGTATTAAAAACACTTTTCTTTTATTGGTCGGATGAAATATGCTAATTTTTTGAGAAATTTTGGGTTTTCATGAGCTGTATGCCAAAATCATCAATATTAAAACAATAAAAGGCTTGAACTACTTCAGTTGTGTGTAATGAATCTAAAATATATGAAAGTCTAATGTTTATCAGTACATTACAGAAAATAATGAACTTTGTCAGAATATGCTAATTTTTTGAGAAGGACCTGTATGTCTCACGCTCAGATATTAACACTTTATATCACATTTCCAATGGCCAAAGACATTTGCTTTTATGTTCACTTTCTAGCTCTGTATGTCTAGAACATGCATTTGATCTTGGCAAGATGCACGATGGTCCTTGGCATCACATGAGTAATATATTGTAGCTTCATAAAGAGTGTCAGCTTTCCAACTTGTTGTAATTGTAGACATCTTTAGGGCAAAGTTTAACCCAAACCACAACTTTTACAGTATGTCATTAGTTAAACCCACAATCTTATCTTGTTTTCCTCAACACAATCTTCTGTAATAGGTTTTAAAAACAGTTAACATTTTTCATCTGATTAGATCATACTTGGCAAAAATGTACCACAATTGCCACCATGTCACAGCAATTCAAGTTGTTTCCCGGCAAATTAAAGTGTGTATAAGTGGAAGTCTGTGTTTGATTAGCAATCTTGAAGACCCTGAAGCCAGAAAATGCTCCATGGCAGATCATCTGAGCTTTAGACTGGTTTTAACCAACTCTTTTTTTGTTTGTTTGTTTATTTGTTTGTTAATGCTAACTTTTCTTGGTGAGGGTTCGGGCAGTCCTGGGGTTTCTGACAGGTCAGCGGAAAATGGTCAAATTTCCTCAAGCTGGTTCAAAAGACAGGAAGTAATTCACATACTCTGTCCTCTGGAGCACAGCAACACTCGCCACTAGTGGGTGTCAGTGAGCTTGTATATGTTGGAGAGGGTGAATAGCTAAGGGTTTTACACCATACTGTGATGCCGGGTAAAAAGTAGACGGCAGCTGTCATACGTTATAGAAGAGTTGGCTGGTGGGTGAGGGGGAAAAAACTTTTCTGTGAGCAGAAAACCATTTCAAAGCATACAAAATCCTTGGGGCAAATGAACTAAAACCGTAGTAGACATCAACAGGTTTATCTCCTGTGTTATATGAGGCTACAATGTGCAACGCTTCAGCAAAAAATGCCTGGTCTGGTTTCCAGCTTGTAGGCTGTAAAAGTCTAAATCCTAATTAGGCAAAAGAAGAAACCGTCTGAATATCAGCTGTGACCAAAAGAAACAAAACAATAACTACAGATATTGATTCGTACATAGGCAGAGCTGCACAGCTGGTTTTATTTGTTCCAAGGCAAAATCACAGCACGCTTATGAACAAAAGTCCAAAAATCTTTCTTCACATCCCAGTGTTATAATTCACACTTTTTTTTTTTTTTTATAAAACCTCTATTGTGGTTCTTCACTCCTCCAAAAAAGTGAGAAGGTGTTACAAGAACTGTAAACTGCCGCCGTGCTCAACTCTAGTCTGGCTTTTATCTTTTCATCTATAAAGAGATATACACTAAGACAAACATAAGACATAAGCATTCAAGTTTAATTTTTGTGGTTTGCCTGGATATACAGTGTTAAAAAAAATGTATCCTGTCTCTGTGGATTCCTCAAGTCAATTAAAGGCTCTCGGCAGTACTATTATGTTCCTCTAGGTTCCACTTCTTCCAATGCTTGTGGGAAACTGCATATCCTGGAAAATATCTATGGAAGAACATACGCAGAAGCACCATGTAGACAGGAACCAGTGTCTAGGATCAAAAAGGAATCTTGAACATGTGAGGATGGGAATGGTTCTTCTGTATGTCCAGGAAGACATTTTCCAATGGACACCAAAACACCATGGCAATTTCCTTTGCCATGGTGTTTTCAATTTCTATGGGTCTAGTTCCTTGAGTTAAATCCCCAATGAGGACTATGATTGCACATGGCCCATGCAATAACCATTGCAGCTAATTATTGGCCAGGCGGCCCTTAAAGGTCATGAAAAAAGGGGCTTATGTGAGAACTTCATCTGTGTATAATTTACAACTGTATAGCAAAATCTTCAAGTAGGACATGAAGATGCATGCCTTGGTGACCGAATGATTCTGAAGAGATCAGCTATCTTGTAAAATATTATAATCACACTATATTTACGAATCTATCTACGAATAAAGCATTACCCCCCAGATCTCCAGAGGCTCTAGTCCCTGCTGTCCCTGGTATGTGCCCTGTGATGTTATCTGAACTGGAAGCTAGCCATCTGATCCTAAGACCAGTTGTTTACTTACCAACCCATGGGGCACTGTCTGAGCAGAGGTGGTGGACATCATCACCTTAAACCTGCCATTATACAAGGAATATTGTGATTTACCACACCACCACTTGTAATCTGATCTGATGATGCCAGATGTAAAATATGGAGGTGATAGTGCTTCAGAGTTTCTTGTAAATATTGATTCAAGTACCAGGAAATTTCCGACCAGAATGTGGTTGCCTCTCTAGGGTGTCCAGCTTCCAAGATGATGTGCCAAACATATTTCCAACTAAACACAAGTGTGTGATCTGGAGAGGGAAGTCAACATGTGCAAACCTAGTCAGCCAAGTGGATCGTAAACCTGTTGCATAAGATCCAAAGATATAAATACAACAGAGGGGCAAATCAAGATACTTTTCACAACGATCCATCTGGATTTTGGTCATTTATTTACAGTTTAATAAATGTAACTTTACTGATCAAGGTAATGGAAGTAGTAATCTGTGTTTACTTGTGTGTCTAAAGTGTAACCAAGATTAGTAGTCTTAACAACAGGCTTTACACCTACAGTAGAGTCCTGTGTGATCGCAGCTAGCTTCTATGAAAATGTTAGAAAGGCGCTAGGCAAATTCTGCAGGTGCTACAGATTGCACATGGTGGTCATGAATACCTTTGGCTTTACAGCACTGATAGCAGAGAGACTACTTTTGATGTTTCCCAAGTGTGATCCAAATGCTAAACCTTCAAAGAAGCTTTTAGTGAGGTGAACATTTTCTTCACGACTTGCATCACATTTGTGCAGGGCTTGTCTTTGCATATGTTCTCTGTAATAAAGCTTAATGGTGTTTCCTGTAACAGATCTCAGGATGCAGTCCCTCACTCAGCTGAGTGAAAGATCGTATTCTACTGCCTAATGGAGCTATGGTGAACCTGAGATTGCACATCTCGCGCTCTCTCTCTCTCTCTCTCTGTCTGTCGAGCGCTCTTTCTCTGGTTCACACAAAGCCTCCTTTCAGTAATGACATCACCACACTGCAGCCAAGTTCTCAAATCTCCCATATTAGTGATCCTTGGCTCCAACCAATCAGATAGAAGTGTTGACCTCACTTAGTAGTAGTCACACACATGCAAGGACGCGTGCTCTCTCACAAACATACACACTCACATGCTTAGATTGTGTGTGTATATATATATATATATATATATATATATTTATGTTATATGTACTTGAATGCTGTCAGCTTTTGCCTGATTCAAGTTTTTTGTTTCTTGACCTTCTCAAACATATTTATTCTTACTATATAATTTGATAAAGTTTTTTCTCGTTTGGATTACTTTATTCAAAACGTACACTTTGTCAACATTTAAATTGATTCAGTAAGCAGGTATGTGTGGTGATTTCATAATGATGGGCTAATATGCAGGAAAATATATATATCATAGAAACATAGCACGAAAAAAAAATCTCCAAGACACCTGGAAGATTGGCCTGTAATTGACTGGCAGCCTGTTCAGTGTGTATTCCCTGACCAGAATAAAGTGCTTCCTCAACAAGATGCCTAAATGAAAGAATTAATTAAATATCATGTCCGACGGATTACGTGACACTTTAACGATCCGGGATGTCATATGATGAAACGAGAAGTGTACAAAAATGTTCAAAGGTGCCCTTATGTCAAGGAATGGTCCGATGAAAGGGTTCAGTCTGTTAAGCACATGTGAGTCATATTTCCAGAAAGGCGCAGATCTTGAAAAGTTGTCACGCAAGTATTCAATATTGGCACAACAATGATCGCCCTTGACCTTACATAACAGGCTGATCTTTGTAAAAGGTTGTTGTGTGTGTGTGTATATATATATACGGAGTGTGAGAACACTAAGCCTGATTATTGAGCACTAGAGCACTAGTCTTGAAGAACTGTACTCCAAGATGCACCTTATATAGATATTCTAACTATTTTTTTTGTACAGTATGTTCATTAAACAGCAAACACTAAAGCTCAATACGTGTTTGTGAAGGATACAGTTAATATGCGGTAAGTCAGGTATGTGCAAGTGACATGAACAATTTTCAAAACAAGCTTTCAAGACAGAGACCTAGAGCTCAATCAAGCTTTATTTACATGCGCACCATTTTTATACAAACTAGATTGCAATTCAAAATGGAGTACACAGGAATAAAAATACCCACTAACATCAAGGAGAGAAGTTATTACTACAGGATCAAGGGGTCAAGTGGACAAGGGGTCAAGGGACGGAGATAATAGGCGGGATAAAGTCAGGAAGAGATTACGATAGTGGTAATCGTGTCTGATTCTCAGCATGGACATATACATAACACCTTGGACTTGGGAGGTTATTAGGGCTGGCAGGGATATCAATCATTCCCATGGAATATAACTGAGGTGGTGTCATGTTCTCCCACCTAAAAACAAGTAATAATTAGAAAGTAAAAGAAAAAGTATAAGAAGAAGCAGAACTCATGCAAAGTTGTTCTAAAGAGCAAGGGCCAATTAAAACATATATAAATATTTACTTGTGTCAATTTGGGTGATAAATGGGCCTCATTTATCAAGCTGGATATAAACTCATGAGTTACCATAGGTTTATTGCTCTAGTTTTTTTCTCTCAAGAATGAACGCTGAAAAATAATTAGATTTGTTTGCTTCTGTGTGAGACGTTAAAGCGAGCACTAATTCAACCTTGTGCCATTCCTGTCTCGAGTTGTTGTCACTGCTTAGGATTTCTTCTCATTTCAAAGAGACATAATATAAATACCTGATCTCAAATAGGTCCTGACGTCCTCCGAGCATGATATTCCCTATGTGCTATCATCGGTTTCTTCTTGAATTCATTAATCAGGTTTCCTCATGCATTTCTAAAAGGGTGTATCGATTCAAAAACAGAGAAGATATATAATTTTTCCTCCATCTGTTTTCATTTTTATATGCATCAGTGCATTTTGGTCTTTATCCGGTGTTGTGCATCCTGCTTTATTGGTGTAAATGTGAGCCTAAAATATCTTCTAACTTATTTTCTTCTTTTTCACCTCGTTATCCTCCATGAGCTTTCCCTATTATGGAGTTTTGTGGGCGTCGCTCAATGAAACTCAGCTGTGCCAGCTGTGCTGGTTGGTATTTATCAACAAACGCTTGTGAGTACAAAGGAAAATCAATCTTAGGGGACGTTTTGTGTAAATATGTCCGGAATTTGGAGCTGGGGTGTGTCCACACACACACACACACACACACACACACACACACAGGACTTCGGTAAAAGATTGATAAATCAGGCCCATTATTAATCTAAGATAGAATTTGTTCTTATGGACTTTTCTGGTATGGTAATGTAAGAAATAAGAATGTCCATGAACGAGACGACACAAATTTTTTCATTTTCACAACACCTACAAACTATTACCTGGAGTTCGTGTACATGGAGACTACTTTTTGGACTTTTTGGATCTAAGGGTATTTTATAATCTCGAGTGGTCCGAAGCGCTCTCACAGCATTTTCAATACTTGTACTGTGCCATCACAACGTTACATGACTCAAAGCAGGATGTTTTTACATTATTCACACAATGCATATGCACAGTTACATACATGCATAGTGGTGCGAGACAACACAGAACACTGGGGATTTCATTATTTTTTTTATACAACTGTAAGAAAAGCTATGCTTTCCAAAACAACAAAATCTCATTCGAGACACAAAACAAACCCCACCCCGAAATTCTTTTGTCGCTTCCTGTTTTTAGAAGCTTGTTGCCTGTGTAGAAATGCACACATTCCCTTAACATTTCTCACTGTCAAGAAACTGTATACAACCAGGTTGCAGTTAGAACTGAGCGGGAACCTGAATTTTTTCTTCTTTTTAAAAAAAAATTATTTTATGGCAACCCCTTTTCAACCCTGAGCCATGGTGATGATATAGTTTGCATATAGAGACAGGAAGTCTCTAAATTCAACTGTGTTTTTCCACGTGATTTTGGCTACCAGCATATCTCCAACATGTTCAAGTAATTTGGCAAATATACAAATGCTAGCTTATTTGTATTTGCTCAGTAAAGATGGCTTCCACAGGGAAAGCCACCACTGAATGCTGCCATAAGCTATGCTAATTGTGTATGCTCTGTCCTTCAAGCCTTGGGAACACACACATGGCCCAACACTGATTATTTAGCACCTGGTATGGCATGGAGATGTTCACAATGCGAGAACATTTTTATTAAGTCCTTAATTTGGCTACAATGATATGTAATAGCCCAGAGGTCGTGTTACAACTAGCTAAAAATGATCCTTCCACCAGCTAAGCTCTCTCTTAGAAGCATTTACATACGAGTTAGAACTTTTTCTTTCTTTCTTTTTTTTTTTAGTTACATACAGTACAAACGAACAGTAAGGAATTTTTCTCATTGTATTTTTGTGCTACAATATTGTATTACTTCAGTTCTGATATTAAGCTACTATGTCAAATTAGGAACTGAACACGCCGCTGATCAAAACTGAAACTGGAGGCGGAACCCAAAGTGCACCGAGTCGAAACATTACTACTCAGAGTGTTGCTTTTGAAATTTAAACTCGTGTAAATTTTCACTCTCAGTTTGAGTAATGTGTTATTAAAGTGTAAGTGCTTGAAGATGACATTTGACAACAAACCACAAGGAAGTCGTGGGAAGTTTTTTTCCGTAGCACACGAAACCCTTCTATTTTCTGTCCAAACCAAGTGATTTTGAAGATAGGCATTGTTTGGGGGAGGACTTTAAAGATAAGTGTCTGTTAATCAAAAATGTCTTTTTAACTCCTGTGTGGGTTCTGGTGTGTTTCCTGTACTTAAGGTAAGCTTCTCCAGAGCTGTAGACTGTAAACAGGCATAGGTTCCAGTGCTCGATGGTGGCGGCAGGCTTGGCAATGGATGGCATGAGGCCATGATGGATGGAAATTTGTCTGTGGGTTTTTTTTTCTGTTTGTTTGTTTTTTTGCAATGCAGGTATGAGCCTGAAGCAAAAACAGAGTAAAAGAAATCAGTTAGTTATACTGTATAGACTTCCGCACTTGTGCTTGACTCCACTATGTCATAAGGTGTTATTGCACAAATTCGTTACATTAAAATTTGAACAGATGCTATACAGGCAAAAGTAGATGAAAACCTCAGTATTGTATACCCTATTCCAAAACTATTGCATTTCATGAGGGAAGGGATTTGTGTTGATTCAGTTCAGCTACAAGAGCATCACTAAGATCTGGCACTGATGCCAGGATGTTTAGGAGGCTCCACGTTAAGTTCATAATGTGTCGAGTTCTGTCAGGGCTCTGTGCTGGACACTTGAGTTACTCCACTTCAAATGTACCATGCCATGGTATCATGCTGGAACAGGTTTGGATCTCTTATTTCCAGTAAAAGAAAATCTCAATACTACGGCATACAAAGACCATTATTTGCCTCCAAGTATGTGGCAGCAGTTTTGAGGACAACAACATATGGTTGTACTGGTAAGGACTGCAAAAACTTTTGGCCATCAAATTTTCTAGGGTTTAAGTAAAATCTGGTTGTGACTAAAATCTGCATCCTTGGATAGGATTTTCAAATAATTATTGTTCCTGTCATTTGTATTTGAAACAATACATCCAGAATGCATTTCACACCAACTTACATTTTGAAACTTGTCAAATCACATACAATTTTACTGACCTTTAAAATCACTTTCAGCCAGGCACCCAGTTTTGACTGGACTGCGTCGTCCCATTGAAGCTGCCAACAGGGTTCAGGCTGACGCTATTTTGCACCAAAGCATCAAAGTTAAAGTCTAGACCGTCAGCATCCATCAAGTCTGAGCGGATAATGGAATCCATGTCACAGTCAAGACTTGCATTGAAAATGTCCAAATCCAAGTCTGTTGGAAAGCGTTCTGTTCCAGAAACCCCCATTCCGTTACTGCCGTTCAACCCAGAGTAAACAGAGGCCTCACTCAGCAAGATGGAGGATTGCTGCTGAAGATGCTGCTTGGCAGATACTACGTTATTAATCTCATTCGCTAGGCTTGGGTGACCATTTTTGGGGAGCGAGTGCAGTGATGCCTGGGTGTTGGCGCCCTGATGATGTCGGTTGTTCTGGAGAAGGCTGCTCTGACCTTTGAACCCAGAACCGAATGATGGCATCATAGGGTCTTTGGGGTGCATGAGGCCATTGCGAAGCCGGGAACTTTGAGAAGCAACGGCTGCACTGGTTTGTGATATGAGCGGGTCAGACTGTGTCATCATGACATCGCTGTGGCTGTGGCTGTGGGAGCCCAGTGAGTCAGAGTTTAGCAGCTCCTGAAGCGTGGTGTTCCCAAATCGAGAAATGCTTGAGAAAGATGCTTGCTTGTTCTCCTGGATCGTCTGCATGGGTGTCTGTCTTAATGCTCCAGCAGAGGGGCCGAAAATGGAATTACCAAACCCTCCACTACTACTGGCACCATTTGGTGAGGGAGAGGAGGAGCCTGGAGTGGAAGTGGTGCTCCCGAATGTGAAGGTGGAGCCATCCTGACTTGCCTGTGTTGATGGTGCAAGTGCTATGTTGTCCAAGAGGTCATCCATAAGGTTGTCAGTTAGCCCATCATTGAGGTTCATCGTGCCTAGTCGTGGAAGCTCAGCCGGGCATTGTTTGGAGTTTGAGGAGGATGAAGAAGGAGGGGAAAGGCTGTTGGAACTTGAGCAGATCATTGGTGAAAGTGGTGGGCCCAACTCATCGTCTGGAACCTCATCCAACTCTGGATTAGCTAAGATTGGTGACAGACGGCCACTTATTGTGCTAGCATTGGAGTTTGTTCGTGACCTAAAGTCAGTCCAGCAGGAATCCAGTTCATCACTGCTACGTGATGTAGGACTACCTGGCCACTTGGACAGACCCCCAGCAGACACGTTCTCTAGCGATCCCTCCTGGGCGGCCTGTAACGCTGCCTTCTTTTTTGCTGCACGTCCTCGTGCACTCTTGGTGTACTTGTTTCCGTTGTCCATGGAGACTGCGCGTCGACGTGGTGCCTTGCCTCCCCTTCCTCCTTCAGGATTTATCATCCACCATGAGCTTTTTCCAGTTCCCTCGTTCTGGACACGGACGAAACGGCTGTGTAGGGACAGGTTGTGCCTGATGGAATTCTGTGCCAGGAAAGAGAAACAGATGAGATTAGGAATGGATCCTAATGAATTGGTAGAATGCAAGTTGCAACAAGGAACCTTCTTATTTTGAACTACCCTCATCCTTGAACTACCCTCAGTGATTAGAGCACACAGTATGAAACGTTTGAGCCATACAACCCAGTGAGGTAAGGGACAGAAGAAACAAAAATAATGTCCCCCGCAGAGTGGACCAATACACCATATTAGACAGGAACTGGATCACCAGTAATTTTGAATACTAGTTGGTGACGTTTCAAACAGTGGTTGAGAGAGAATATATAATGACAACAACAACAATAACAACATAAAGACACTTAGCAAGGTATTGGGCATCCATACAGTACGATCCAAAAAGAGATGTTATGCATCTTGGCATCAATCCTACAACTCTCAGGAATTGTAGTAGAAGAACAGAAAACATATTCCCTCAGGGCAGCAATGGTGGTAGATTTTGTTGGGGAAACGGGCATATTATTAGTATAATAGTATTTTCTATTAAAAAAAGTTCCACCTGTGCTTCAGGATACCAGGGAACTTTTACTACTCTACCACTGAGAGCATCTGCACAAACTGCATCTCAGTGTGGTATGGCTGCAATCTGCATTGCTGCAAAGCTGCAAAGCATTGGTATTCAGCTTGCAGGGTATTACAAGAAACACTGAACGCAAAGGGTTCGAGGCATTATCAAAGATACTGCTCACTCCAACTATGGACTATTCACCCTTCTTGAATCGGGCAGGTGCCTCAGCATCCGCACAAAGAGACTGAAAAATAGCTCTTTCCATGTGGCTGTTACCACACTGAACAGCTGATCATAGAATGCTAACAAATACACCAGTGTTCTGTCACTTTCAGTCTATATTGCACTGCTTCATCCCCTATGCATCTTTGCACCATCCATAATTTGTTTATTATTGCACTACCGTATATCCCACCCATATTTATTCTGTATATACTGTATCATACAGACATTTATATATGTACATATGTACAAACTGAGCATGTTACAGTATCTTCTTGCTTGACTTGTCATATCCACTGCACGATATTTGCACAGTTAAAAGTTTTTCCTACCATATATACAATATCCTTATTACCTACTGCGCCTTCTGTACATAAAACACTCTCACCCCTGTGCATATACTGTAAGCCATACCCTCATGTACCACAATGTTATTGATTGGAAATAGACTGCTTATGCACTTCTGGTTAGATGATAACTACATTTCATTGGTTTTGTACATGTACTTTGCAAAATGACAATAAAGTTAATCCATATCTAATCTACTCTAATCTATTATAACCTTGCATTAATAACGATCTAACCTCCCGATCTCCAGACCCTACAGTTGGGTACAATTAATTTTCTCCTCGCGGTTTCTTTTTAATAGCACCCGAAACTATGAACTTAATATCTTCAAGGTCGGAAAAAGGATTATACCTAATGTTTTTCATATAAGGATCAAACATGGATATATAGACAACATACTTGGGGCAAAATTTCATATTCTCAAATGAGGACATTCGAATCGCAAGAGAACGAAACCCAATGAAAATGTTTTATCACAGTTGACTTATGCTATGTCAATGTTAGCATGATAGCACAATGCTATAGGCCACTGTTTCGAGCAACCATATAACAGACAGTTGAAAGCTAATACCATTAACCAGGGTTGCAAAAATACCCCTACCAAAAAAACAAACCCAAAAAAAAAAAACTACAGTAAACTACAGGGTGGGCCATTTATTTGGATACACCTTAATAAAATGGGAATGGTTGGTGATATTAACGCCCTGTTTGTGGCACATTAGTATATGTGAGGCGGCAAAGTTTTCAAGATGGGTGGTGACCATGGTGGCCATTTTGAAGTCGGCCATCTTGGATCCAACTTTTGTTTTTTCAATAGGAAGAGGGTCATGTGACACATCAAACTTATTGGGAATTCCACAAGAAAAACAGTGGTGTGCTTGGTTTTAACATAACTTTATTCTTTCATGAGTTATTTACAAGTTTCTCTTTGTTCACAGCCATTGACATGTCGAAGAGGTTAACACGTGATGAGCGGATCGAAATTGTGTTAATATCTGGTGAACGTAGTAACCGGGTCATTGCAGCAGATTTCAATGCAAGACACCCTACGAGACTACCCATCTCCCATGCTACAGTTAGCAAACTGCTTGCTAAATTTCGTGAAACTGGTTCAGTGTTGGATTTGCCAAAATGTGGACGCATAAAAACTGTCACTAATGAACAAACATCAGTGCCTGTCCTAGCTTCATTCAGCAAGAGCCCACAGCGTAGCACTCGCCCCATGTCACTGGAGAGTGGCATTAGTCGAACATCCCTTCATATTAGCTACTCACAAATGGCACCCTTACAAACTCCAGCTACTGCAGCATCGCAACGAGGATGACCCAGATCGGCGCACACAATTTGCAAAATGGGCAAAACAAAAATTGGAACAGGACCCTCAGTTCACGCAGAAGATTTTGTTCAGTGATGAGGCAAACTTTTATTTGAATGGTGAAGTTAACAAACAAAACCACCGCTATTGGTCTGACACTAACCCACATTGGATAGATTCCTCCAAGATTGTTGGAACAAAAAAGTGATGGTATGGTGTGGTATATGGGGTACAAAGATAGTGGGGCCATTCTTCATCAATGGAAACCTCAAGGCCACTGGATATTTGAAATTGCTACATGATGATGTGTTTCCCTCTTTATGCACTGAAGCTGGCACGTTCCCTGAGTTTTTCCAGCAAGATGGTGCACCACCACATTATGGGTGTCAGGTCCGAGCATTCCTAGATGAACAGTTTCCTGAAAAGTGGATTGGTCGTCGTGGGCCAGTTGAAAGGCCCCCAAGGTCTCCCGATCTGACCCCCTTAGACTTTTATCTTTGGGGTCATCTGAAGGCAATTGTCTATGGTGTGAAGATACGAGATGTGCAGCACCTGAAACTACAGATACTGGAAGCCTGTGCTGGCATTTCTCCTGCGGTGTTGCTATCAGTGTGTGAAGAGTGGGAGAAGAGGGTTGCATTGACAATCCATCACAATGGGCAGCACATTGAACACATTTTATAAGTGGTCAGAAACTTGTAAATAACTCATGAAAGAATAAAGTTAAGCACACCATTGTTTTTCTTGTGAAATTCCCAATAAGTTTGATGTGTCACATGACCCTCTTCCTATTGAAAAAACAAAAGTTGGATCCAAGATGTCCGACTTCAAAATGGCCACCATGGTCACCACCCATCTTGAAAAGTTTGCCCCCTCACATATACTAATGTGCCACAAACAGGACGTTAATATCACCAACCATTCCCATTTTATTAAGGTGTATCCATATAAATGGCCCACCCTGTACAGTAAAAGACATTTCTTTTTCCTTAGCATTTGCGTGGGAAATAACACCACTCGCGCATTTCTGATTTACACACATTATCCGCTCTGTATCATTATCATTATCCGCTTCATGAACTCACCAAACTCTATGGAAAAAAAACAACAACACCTCCTACAGAACCAGTTCATCTGCAACACTACTGCACCTGAAATCATACATCACTTTCTTTTATGCCTCTTTTGATTTAAACCGACACTTCTGATGGTAAGCAAAAACCTGAGTCTGATCTTGCTTCCTACGTATGTAGATTATCGAGCAGATTACACTATTACTTCCTGAATACAAAAAGGTGATTCCAATCCCGCCAATCCTGCTGTCTCTCTGGAGATATGACTTAACGCTTGTGCATTTGTGTGTACGTGTATGTACGTGTGACTAGAAAAACGGCGCAGTGGTTGTTGACTAAATTCTCAATGGAAAAACATGTTGTGAATGAAGTCATTAAGGTTTATTCTCTCTCTCTCTCTGTCTCTGTGGTATATCACCAGAGACGCTTCATCCTTCCTTTTATTAAAAAAAACAAGAAAGAAAGAAAAGCTGGGAGTAATTATGATTAGGATGCTTATGATTTCTCCAATGGCATCAAAAATAGCACCCCAAGCCCCAGTGGCTGAATTTAGACTTTCGTCCACACACACGATTTGATACGCCTGGACATGTATCACCACACACACACACACACCTCTATGATCTTTAAAGTACACTTTATGGTTACTTTGAGACTCAAACATATTGAAGTTCTTGCTCTCGTGCACTAAATTTTCTTTATTTATTCGTCTTCATTGACAAATTCGATCCTGCCATACGTACACAACTTTGGATCCTGGAAAAACTCCTTAACAATTCGTAACAGAATGTTCAAATTATCCAGAAGAAGCTATTCCTGTAGCTATTTGTGTTTTACTTGACACTGTGTGTGTATGTGTGTCTGTGTGTCTGTATGTGTGTGTGTGTGGTGTGTGTGTGTGTGTGTGTGTGTGGAAGAGAGAGAGAGTGCATGGGTGTGTTTTTTTGCGTGTGTAAGGCTGTTAAGTGAGAGCCCAGCTGCGCACTGAATCTCTCTGGAACACAGAGGCCTTTTTGTCCTTCAGCAACATGTGGTAACAATCTATCAATGTCAGCAGCCACGCACTACACACATTACACTCACATCACACACACTACACTCAGTCACATGCACACATCTTTAACTTTACTCTCCTTGTTTTAATTAAAGTGAGATAAGTGAAACTGCAAGAAGTTTCTTTCTTTTTTTTTTTTTTTTTTTGTACTGTTAAGGATAGTGTAATGTGAAAACGTACACTCTGGCACTTATTGGTCCACCACCTACTGCACAGCCACAAGGTCACACACACCCAAAGAGGTCAAAAAGCCACGCTGAGGCTCTCGCTGGGATACGCCACAGTCTTGCGCTTGCTTAGTGGTCAGGCCAAAGCGTCGAGTTCTCAAGCTCCGCCTCCTTTGGTGATTTGTCTCAGCCGATTGGACACTTTTTCCCTGACTTTCCCTCACCTAGGCCACGGCCTTCCTAAGTTTCCTCAACAGCACGTCCTTTATCTCGTTCTTAGGTTCAAACACAGATCTATTTAAAGCCTTGATTTAGATAAATCAGTTTCGTAACGGATGTATAGATGAGATGATGTCACTCATTTAAAAAAATCGTGGACCTTGCACCTTTCTAGAGGGACCTGATGACATAATCAGTGATGGAAAAAAAAAATTGTGTGTCTGTGTGTGTGTGTGTATGTGTGTGTGTTTGACTCAGTCTGTTTATGTGTGCACGTATTCCATGGAGGCAACTAATCCTTTCTTAGGCTCTCGGTAGAATTCACATGCATCATAACAAGGAAAAGGACACACACACACACACACACACACACACACACACACACACAAATCTTGAGGTCAGTTCAAGTGTATGGCCAAGTTTGTCAGGAGAAGGTCTTCTTACAGTGAACTTTCTGTGCTTGAGTGTGTGTGTGTGTGTGTGTGTGCGTGTGTGTGTGTGTGTGTGTGTGTGTGTACTCTTCAATTTCCAGGAATAATTATTGAACCCTGATGCTTGGGAGGAAATTTATAGTTCTCCAAGCACTTGATTTTGGAAAAGGGAGGGTGAGACAGAATAGAGAGTTACAGAAAGTGAAATAGATGAAAAGAGAGAGAGAGAGAGAGAGAGAGAGAGAGAGAGAGAGAGAGAGAGGGAGAGTGAAATTTAGGGAGGGAAAGGAGAGCGTACCATTGACACGTAGGAGGAGGTTTATAAATAAACTCAGACCGGCCGCTGATGCTGCACAGGAGAGGAGATATATTTATACACACAATACACACACATACACACGTACACACGTACACACGCACCCACACCCCTCACACAGAAAAAAAATGCTTAGACCCACAAAAACACACTTACGAAAAACATGAAATCTGCAGACATGCTTCCTCTCCTCTCGTCCCATTCCCAGCTGCTCTAAATGCTGGATCGTAGACGAGAACATTCCATTCCTTACTACCAAATGTGCGTTGTTGTTTTTTTTTCCCTCCTTCGGCCAGCACAAGAGGCGTCTCTCTCTTTGTTTGTGTATATGTGATTGTACTCTAAACAGTCAGTTAATCAGAGCACGTTATATGCCACTCCCGTTGCTTTACGTACGCCATCCATGAACCTGGCCCTGAATTTCAATAATAAGTGACACGATATTGAGTCAACAGGTCTAAAAGGATGTATGTTGCATAAGAAGACAGACCTGTTTTTCCATGACACATGGGCTATCAAATTTCCCAACCAACCTCTTTCGCCAATCAGACTGACGGATATATCACACGTACTCGCACATCACGTCCACATCCCCGTCCTGCATCATTCGCATCGGCACGCTCTCTAAGACGCGGAATAATTCAGTCAATAATAATAATAATAATAATAATATCACTAAGCAGGGAGTCACTCGAGACACATTTCCCTGGCACGATTTGTTCTGTAGCTGTAAATCGCGTCTCAAGCCAGAGAACTGCACGTCCCATCCTCACGAGCGGGCCAACGTAAACACACACGTGCACTGAAACGTCGGAGAGAAAATATAAAAGAACTTGAGCAAGGCGAAAAAAATAGAAAATAGAAAAGGAGACTTATGAGAACTTGGCTTAGGTTTCAGACACAGTTAATCCCATTTTTGTTTTCTTTTTGGTTGTTTATTTTCCACTCTTTTGAAATCCATTCATTCCGAGTAGGAGACTGTACTAATATCCATTAACAAAATCCTGACTTATGTTCAATTCAATTCAGTTTTATTTATAAGCATTATATAGCAAAGCAGCTTTACACAATAAAAAAAAATACTTCCAGATTTCAGGCTAGTGTGTAAAAAGATACATCTCGAAGCCATGAAGACATTTACAAAGAAGTGATACTACGGGAACTGTCTGATTCTTATTCAGTCCCCTAAAGCACCCATCAAGTGCACATGCTCACTTTATTGTATTTGATTAAGATAACTAAAACATATTATTTTATATAAGTATTTCCGTTAGTTGTTACCTACCCACCTGCTGATAAGCCATGGCACACAAATATCATACCTGTACATACAGAAAAATACAGAAATATCTCCAGAAAAAAAAATTAAGCATTTTTTCAGGGCTATGACATCATCATACTGTAGGTAGTCAACAACATGGCCGAGAGCGATGAGTATATGACTTCGATTCGGAAAACTATAGCTACTCAAGCGACAGCGATATGGAGGCAGTTCCATGTTGTTTCGAGCCAATTGCGAGGCGTGCTTTGACTAGAGAATGTTGAAATCTTCAAGGAGAAACACTGCAATATACAGTAAAATACTTTATTATTTACACGCATTAACGATACTTAGTTTCGACATTTCCACATTATCGGCTTCTGATGTTGTACTCGACTATGATTAAGATCAATAAACTTTCTGAAAGTCCACAGATAATTGATTCACCCACTCACTCACTCACCTCCATACCAATTATTCTGTTCACGGTCACAGGAAACCTGGAGCCTGTCCCAGGAGACTTAGGGCAGGAGACGGGGTACACCCTGGATGGCATGCCAATCCATCGTGGGGCACATAAGCACTCACACACTCATTCACACACCCAATCCAATTAGCCTGAGCTACATATATTTGGACTGTTGGAAGAAACCCACCAAGCACAGGAGAACATGCACCAATCCCGTAGCTAATCAAACCCTTGACCCTGGAAGTGCGAGGCCACGGTGCTAACTGCTACACCACAGTGCTGTCATAATCGAGTCAATGTAAGTTAAATACCATGCTCGTTCAAAAAAAAAAAAACAGTTTGCATGAGTCGTTTGATGGGCCGTGGGAGAAAGTAAAAAGAAGAAAAAAAAGGAAAAAGACTTCTAAAAGGAAGGAAGAATTTATTCTAAAACTATAAGCATGCTTGTGTGTGAGGTTAAGAAATCCCGCCTTCTGCATTACGATTGGTTATAAGAATTCACCCTCGTCCGTGATTGGTTAGAACCATTGAGCACGAAGGTGGGACTTAAATTGCTGTGTTTTTCCTGCAGTTTACCACAATATTTGTTTAATATTACATCTCAGTCTAATACATATTCATCTATAAATAAGTGATTTATAAATAATACTTCTACTAATAATAATGATTATTGAAATAAAAATTAACAATTGCAACAGCCTCTGTTAGGAAGCTTGTGAGTTCCGCCTTCTGCTTTATGATTGGTTACAAGGCTTCAGTCTGATCTATGATTGGTTAGAAACCTGGAGCATGAAGGCAAGAATTAAGTTGTGTTTTCTAAGCACAGTTTAAAAGTCCCAGAAATACAATGTATGAGTCACTCAGGGTTTTAATAAACATATATATTTTTTTATCTTTTTCTTTCTATGTATTTTCTTTCCTTCCATGTCCCTTCAGAGGCTCTGTAGATTTCTGCATAGTCAGAAATACCTTATTATATACTATATTATACATAAAACATACAAAAAAAACTTTAGTATGAAAATATTTTTCTTGGCACCCCACATCTCAGGAACATATCTGACCAATCGAGTGGGAGGACACGCCTTTTCCCCCCTAATCAGGAAAACGCTAAATGGCCCCTTCCTGTCAAGAGCTGATAAATGACCAAAGACACGACATCTCAACCTTAAAAAGTTTAGAACGACTGACAAATTATGATACACACCAGCAAAAAAAAAAAAAGAGAAAACTTGGCTCAGGCTACAAACCGACACCGGAGCTTTAACACCTCAGTAAACACGGCTAGTGCGCATACACGCACGCTTGCTCAATCCACTTCCCGCTTGGCCTCCCAATCCCGGCACCTCCTATGGTAATGGATACAGGGCTTAACCGGACACCCTGCCTGGCCTTGGGTAGACACGCACGCACGCACACACACACACACACACACACACACTACACTTAAAGCCACACATAAAGTTTGGGCAACACCAATGTATTTTTAGCTAGAGTAAAGAACACTGTGTTCTTCTGTGCACTGGCACCACCTGACTAAAACTGATAGCGCAGCAGCATTTGTCGATCAGAGCTGTACTGGTTAATTTGGTTTGCAACGTCCATGTTGAACCCATTCCGATGTCTTGGGTTCCAAAGTGTGTGCTCGGGTTAGGGGTGCCGTGGCCTCCTTTCAGAAACATAATATCTGTTGCTTTCTTGAGTCTCGAACTAGGCACTTAAAGTGAACATGGTGGAGGTTTTACAGATGTGTTCTGCGTTTTCAGAGTCATGGGAGATGTGTGTATGTGTATGTATGTGTGGTGATAGTTTCATATCGCCTTATAAACGTGTTACTCTAGAGCCTGACCTGGAACCTTATCTGTATTACGCAGTCTGTGCAAGTGTGTTTTTGCTGAGCTCATCAGTCTAGGACAAACCCGCCCACAACACCCGGCTCAGGAACCTCCGTCGAATTTATCCATCATTAAATATTTTACTCACAGGAACACCTGAAATGACTCGAACCTTTGACTTGGTTGTTGCTTTTTTTTTCTCCCTAGTGAGACTCAGCGGCACTAACGCTAAAAATACACGCTGAATATAACGCTGAATATATACAAGTCTGAAAAATGAAGAAGTAGGCCTGTTATGGGATTTTTTTCGCTGCACCAGCAGCTCTCATTCCTAACCCACCAAAAACACACAACACACACACACCTTAGTTCCCATTCCCTTGACTATCAAGTCACATGACTTCCTGTTTCTGGTACTACGTGGCAGAAAAAGAAGACACACTTTATTGACCCGCGCTGAGAGACTGTCAGTTTAGGGAGGCTTTATTATATAAGTATACTTAATATAAGTATAATTTATTATATTAGTATAATAAGGGTATCAATTAAGGGAAACAAACACACTTAAGGGAAACAAACAACGCACATAGACACATGCACAATGCTTGTATATGGCTTATTTCTGTGGTACTAAGATTTTTTTCATAGTAATTTTTATAACCCAATCTAAGAGAGTCCTAATGGAAAAAAAAGAAAGGAAAGGAAAGTGGAAATCATGTGGAAAAAGTACACACACACACACACACACCTATTTGGATCCTTTTGGATTGTGCAGCAGCACAGGGCTTTTTATCATCCCACGACAGACAAGACACTGCAATTTGTCACTCTCACTCTTTCTCTCTCTCTTTGTTCTGGATCTGTGAGGCACGTTTTCACTGATATACCTCATAGGCATGATGAAACACACTGAAACCCATCAGACACTAACACGGTAATACGCCAAGCCCCCGGCTCAGGCTGCAATATTGATTTTCATCCCTCGCACTTTCTTTTAATACTTCCTCACAACACAATTTTTTTTTTTTTTTGGCAACAAAAAAAGAAAAAAAGCGTCACGGGACGCTTTACCAGCATGGACATGAAGTGTCTTGTGTTACTCATATTCCTATGAAACTCGCAAAAATAAAGCCATTCAGAAGCGATATTAAATCAAATATATATAAATATATAAATATTTGATTAGTCCACTATGACAAACAAGTTGAATCGGTTTCTTTATTTGAACTGAAACATAGCGTGATCAACGGCGATGGCTAGCTTTTGCGTCGTCTACTCAAACTCAGACACTCCACAATCTGAACAAGTGACTTTAGTGTTAAAACCCTGAACAAAACCCTGAATGTAACCATTTAACGCCTTTGTGGAGCTTTCTGGCCCCGTGCCAGGATATCACACAAACACACATACTGGCCCCGAGCCAAAACAGTTACACACCTTGGCTGTGGTTGCTGTACCCTTCTGAAAGGTAATACATTTTTTTTATAAAAAAAAAAAAGAAAAGAAAAGAAGAGAAACGAATCTTCACCCGCAACCCGAACTCGGATGCATTTTAGCACTTGAGCCAAGGAAAAGATCGAATAATTGACCGAGGGATGAAAAATAGACTCGCAAACCCCTTCTGTGCATGGTGAAGGGCTCGCTTGTTCAGGTTTTTGGAACTTGCAAAAAAAAATAAAAAAAATAAAAAAAAGACAATGTGATGTTCAGGCTGAGCGCGGACGACTTGAAAAACCTGCAAAGCAACCCGCTGTTACAGAGAACTCCTCCACCCGCCTCCACCCTCCTCCACCCTCCCCGAGGACTCGCTTCATCTCGATCGGACTTCTAGAAAAGGCTTCTATGGCAAAATGGATGCCTTTACACGTCCGAGTGAAAACCTGGACATGCACACCAAGTTCGAGAATTAACACTCCAAAAACAAATCTCTTTTACAACTCTTTTATAACGTTATTTTGTCCTAAACGTCGCTGAAAAAAAAAAAAAAAAAAAAAGACCGGCCAGACCGCACGACATACAGTATAGACTGGAGTTTGCCCTCGCCTTCCACTTTATCCTTCATGTGTCTTTAGGTTTGTCTTGTAGGTGTGTCCTGACCGTCTCGCATGTCTTTCAGTGTGTTTAAGAGTGTAAGTAGAGTCCTTGTGTAAACACAGCCGCCTCACACCACAGGCTTAAGACGACTTAAGGACGACTTTTCTTCTAAACAACTGCAAAACCTGCAAACTTTACATCTGCGTTTTTTTCATTCTCTTTTCCTTCTCCCTGACCGTCCATGTACCCCTGAAGCTTTTGCAATGCATGCACGTGTGTGTGTGTGTGTGTGTACTGTCTCAAATCTAAAATCTGTGTAAATACTGAGCATAGCTTCGGTGAATAATTCATCGGTGGATCATTAAGTGGTCCGACAGGGCTTTTAGAGCACACACTCTGTAAAACGCAAAGACGACAAGCGTTTGTTTTTTTCGGTCTAGACAGCTGCTGTGTGTCGACAGCCACAGGTTTGCGGGCTCTCAAGGGTGTGTGGAGATACAGAGCAAAAAAAAAAGAAGAAAAAAAAAAAGGGCAAATTTAGGGCACAGACTCCCGGCAGAAATCATTTCCTGTGGGATTTGGAAAACGAGAAGTCTTTAATACTAGGGCACCAGCTAGACCTGTTGCCATGGTAACAAGTCTCTGTTTTTTTTTTATTGGGAATTATTGTGTAAGCTCAATCTATTTGCAAACCTTCATCTAAATTATACATCTGAAAAGCACATGGAGATACTGTAGCTGTGTGTGTGTGTGTGTTTCTCCCCCTCTGAGAGTTACAGTTGGAGTGTAGAAGGCCTCTCAGTCAACTCTCTGTGATTCTTTCTGTTTCTTGTTCTCTCCCTCCCCCTCTCCTCTCTCTCTCTCTCTCTCTCTGAAGAAGTGAGCTGGAGGAGTGCCAGGGTACACGGTCACATCTCTCTCTCTCTTTCTCTCTCTCACTCACACACACACACACACACACACACACATTCACACAATGTGCAGCCTCGCTACACACTGACCTACATACACTTCCCCTACGCTGAGTGGCCCACTGAATGTTCCAGCCAGTCACATGAGGGGGCGGAGTGCTGGCTAACCAATCACGTCAGCTCTTCTGTTCTTTGTACAGTTTAGCCAGAAACAGCCTGAAACCACTGAGGAAGGGTCTGAAAATGGAGTATGAAAAGGGGGGAAATGGGCAATCATTTAAAAAAAAAAAAAACCCTAAACACAGAGGAACAGAGCGAGATAGAGGTGCCAGAGTTAGCATCTACTAGTGTCTAGACTAACTCACTAATGACTATACGGCTGGTTTAGAAAGATTACCCGTGCCCTTTCCCTGCCAATCACACAGGACGGGTTTCTACCTGGTAATCTTGAACAGGTCAGGTGAACATGATAAGTCTTACACGTCATTCAAGGTCAGTGATAGTCTGGTGACCTCATCAAGATGTCTGATTAAACAGTGATAAAGATCGGGCTGATAAATAGCCTACCACATCTGCCCTCGGTTGTTACCTTTGCTCTTTTCTATATCTGCTTACCTCAGTTCCTCTCTCTCTCTCTCTCTCTCTCTGTTTCTCTCTCCTTTACATAACGAGTCTTTCTTACTCTTTCCTCACATGGTTATAGACGTGATAGTGTGGCAGATGCACTCCACTGCAGCAGGCAGATTACTATATGATTCACTGACTCTTCTAATCACAGACATGCTGAGATCTGCTCACATGACCAGGCACCTGACTGCTACTTCATCCCTAAACCTTATGGACCCATTCACACTGACAAAATCTGCTCTACACTGCAGAACATATGTTGATTCATTGCAATGAAACTTTCCATGTTTTTTTTTTTTTTTTTCATGTGGTTTCTTGGTTGCTTCTCTAAGCCTCTTTCCCACATCCCTGAAATATATCATGAAATGCAGAATGCCTTGTCTAGTGATGACGAGGCAAGTTTTGAGCTGTCACCACTGGAGCACTTGTAAAAACTTCTCACACAGGGGGTATACAATAAAATGACAAAATCCCACCCAGCATTAAACTACTAAATAGTGCACTCGAATAGCTACCAAATCCACTTCTAAATACCACCCTGCACACTAAACTACTACTGTAAATAGCGCACCCTAATAGCAACTTAATCTATGGCTAAATCCCACCCTGTGCACTAAACTACTAAATAGTATGCTCTAAAACATAATAAATACATAGTTAAATCCCACCCTAGACACCAAACTTCTAAATAGTGCACTCTAATAGCTATGAATTCCATGGATAAATCCCATCCTGCACTAAAAAAAAACTAAATAGTGCACTCTAACTGATATTAAATCCATGGCTACATCCAGCTCTGTGCATCGAACTACTAAATAGTATGCTCTAATAGATGCAAAATCCATGGCTACACACAAAATTACTAAATAAAGCCTCTAATACCTACTAAATCCATGGCTAAATCCCGTCTTGTGCAAAAAACAAACAAACTACAAAATATTGCACTCTGACAGGTACTAAATCCATGGCTAAATCCAATCCTAAACACTAAACTAATAAATAGTATGCTCTAACAGATGCAAAATCCATGGCTAAATCCCACCCTGTGCACTAAAATACTAAATAGTATGCTCTAATAGATGCAAAATCCACGGTTAAATCCCAACTAAACTACTAATATGCTCCAATAGCTACTAAATCCACAGCTAAATACCATCCTGCACACTAAACCAGTAATTAGTCTGCTCCAATAGATACTAATTCTATTAGCTATCTGGATTTAATTCTATTGGCTATCTGGCTTTGTAGTGAATGTGTAGCCAACTTGTAGGGAACCAAGAATTTTAATTCAGGAACTTCCGGTGCACCCTTAAGTACAGTCTGACAATGTGGGAATTGTCCCACTTCACCACATTGTGCCACATTCTTTTTCCTATTTCACTAATGGATTCATTGCTGTTGCTGTTCATGCTTTAGTAATAATAATAATAATAATAATAATAATAAGACATTTCCCCAGAAGTTTCTCTTCTAGGAACAGGTGTATTTATTTTGAGCTCATGTTTCACTTTAATTACATACAGGTCAGCTCCATTCAACTAATGATGTGACTTTCCAGATGGCACATACCATCCATCGCTTTATGGAATCATCCTGAAATGACTGCTCTGTCTTTCTGATTTTTGTTTTTCCAAAATATGCAATACAGTGTTTGCAGCTCACAGTGTCTTGCAGCATCACTGTGAGTGTAGAAGGGGTTGTTGTGAGGTTGTGTGCTTTATTTTGCCTTTGTGTTTTCATGGAAAAACCTCTGAACCATCGGCACAGCTGCAGGAAGTGTGTGTGTGTGGGGCGGGGGACTATGTGAAAGAAAAGCAAAACAAACAAAAGAGAAGGAGACGGGAAAGGCACATTAACCCATATACGCGAGAGAGACAGCGACAGAGAGGCGGGGCGGGGGTTTGTTAAATTGACACTAGTTGGCAGTGTTAGTGAAAAGGACTCTCACTTTTGTCACTCTTTAAGAATAGACAAGGTCTCATGAAGAAATCTTGGAATGATTTGCTGGCGTGCTGAAAGATCTGCCTTTTGTTTGCCCTAATTAGAAATTACTGGTGCTCTTCTCTGTGCGACAGATTTTAGAAATGGCAGTGCAGTATCCAGTACAAAGTTGCATTAAAAGATTTTTTACATCTTGATCCTAAACTGGGCCCTTCTTAAAAATATATAACATGAAAGAAGAGGGGAAAAGGTGACCACAATCAGTAATTGAGGTACTGACCACATTAGAGCTGGTACAATGAGCTGGACTCTCCTCTGTTCTTCTCCTTGCATTGATCTATGTTTGCACTAGCAACGAAGAGACAAGTGACCAAAATACAGGAATACAGTATTACAGTATTTCAATGAAATACAATACAAATTCCTCAGACTTTCTCAGCAGATTCCTCTGTAGTCTCTTCAGATCCTCTTCCATTCCATCAGTCCAACTTCAATCCTCACCATTTTAGTCGTTTAGTAAAATTACAGTTTGATGCACAGGAATGTATGCTGTAATGTTACTAACATATGTGTAATACAGAGACCAGACAATTGAAAATAAAGTGTGGAAAATAAGAATCCAGAGTGTAAGTGGTTAGCATAAACCTTAGTACTAGCACATGGAAGCTAGCACATGGACTAGCATGTGACTAGAAAAACTGTAAATAAAATGTACAAATCAAAAAGTCTTTTATTGCGAGATCGCCTTAAACGCTGCCTAAAAACTGAGGCACCTGACTGGACATGAGGCATCCTACGAGTGGTTATAAGAGACAGTAACACCCACTGAGACGTTACTGGGGCAGTACTGGAACAGTTACTCTAACTGTCAGGTGTCAGCATGGGTGAAAGTAGGTCGGTTCGATCCACCATAATGTCGAGAGAGCCCCTGATATTCTAAAATCGAATAAGTGGAAAATGTAGTGAAACTTACGGGATCTACAGGACTGTACACCACCTCCATGGTTTATCTTTCTCACCTTTGATCTAATACTGTAGTACCTGTAAGAATTTAAAACTACTTTCATCTACATTAATTACACTAACTGTCGGTTGATAACTGTTGGTCACCAGCTCCACCAGTTCCAGTTAGTTAGTATCACCAGCCATGGAATGATATAAAGAAACAAATCACAATGTGTTGATACTAAATGCTGTTTGTAGACCTGTTGTATCAAAGGAAAATCACATTGACCTCAATTCATGCTGTATTGCTGGATATAGTCCGGCTGTGATGCCTTCGAAACTCGAGCCTATGACCGCCGTGCTATATTCAGCGGTACAGCACCCCGTCTCATGTGATGTTGCTTCAATTGAATTCAACTGAATTATTTAGTTTCTAAATAATCATAGACGAAATTAATACTTCTAACCAATCATATCACAAAAGGCGGGATTGTTATTTACCCTCACACAGAGATTTGTAAACAGTATCCTTAAAACCAGTGTTACTTTCACATTAAGGAAATCGAATTGAATTCAGAAACCTGAACACGGGCTTGGAAAACAATGAACCGGAACGCTGTGCTGGTCTGTGTGTGCATGTCCATGTGTGCTTCAGAAAGAGGCCTCACTCCTCAGCAGGCTAACACATGCAGGATTAATGTGCAGGGGGGTTTGTATGGAGACACAGGAAAGTGAATGCGCTAAAAAGTCTGTGCGCTCTGCATGTGGGACTGCAAGAAATCCATTGCGGTGAATGTGAATGCACCAGATTGGCATTAATGTGCTTTAAGGCAGTGACCCTGATAAGAAGCCATTGCACCATAGCTACTTTAATGCATGGTAAAGTAAAGAATCGTCTGTGTGTGAGTACTCTTTAAGATCCAGTGCAGATCTCCTCCGGCTTTGTTTATAACCTTTTTTCACACATGAAGGCTTGCAAACATCTAGAATGCATGCATGCATGCTAAGTGTGCAGCTCTGCACGGCTGCCCATGCTTACTTGTGTGCATATGTGTGCAGCTCTTTGCGAGAGGTCATGGCAGCTTGAAAAAAAAGGAATGTTTCCTCAACTCCATTCCACTACACTTCTTCTCTAGCAAGAGGATTATCATCCGAGTGCTTTTAAACTATACTGTGTTTTATTTATGTTAAAGCTCTTCCTGTGCAGTCCTTCACTTCACCCAGCAGTTGATTACATCCAACCGTCATCTGATATCATTTCTGTGTTTTATTTTGGAACAAATGAATAAAAATAAAAAAAGCCAGAAGTAAAGGCTGAGCCCAGCCTCGATCCGAACAGCGCACATTAGAGGAATCGCAATTAGAGTGTGAGCTAAAACATCAGCTATTTCCAGGCATGCGGAAAAAGAAATAGAGAAAGCGAAAAAGCGATAGTATTCTGAGTAAGCCAGGACTCAATATTGCTCGGAGCTCTGGAGCAATTTCATGCCCTCATAAACCGTGCAGCGCAAACTGCAGGAGGAGAGAGAGACAGAGAGAGAGAGAGCAGGGGGGAAGGATAAGTAGAATGAAACAAAACTGAAAAAAACCCACACAAAGCTGTAAGACCTCTGCTGTGCAATCGAGATTCGAGCGCCTGATAAGAGTCGCAGGCACAAACCTGTTGGTGAAGCACGAGATCCTCTAACTTACTGCAGGAGCTCAGCTTGAGTACTGACGCTGCACTTTTTCGTGCATGCCGCCTCACAAGTCGTCTGAGCTGCCCTGCTTAGGACAGGTGTGCAAACACTAGGCATGGAAATGTTTGCAATAAAGCTTAGGCTTCGGATAGCATTTAGGAGGAAAAATGTCCCCTTTGCACAAAAAGTTTAAAATGAAACCTTGCGAATCTGGTGCACTATACGCTCGTTCTCAATTTCGAAGGGACGTAGGGTATTCCCCTATACCTTTTCACCTGACAGCTCATGTATACATTACAGCAGTTTTGACTGTCAAATCTGACTTGCACACAGCTGCTGTACTGTTTGGTCAGAGAGCAGCACCAGGCTCTAGCAACCTCCTGAAAAGGAAGCCAATACGAATGCTGCGGAGCCCAAGAAAATGAGAGCGGACTAACGACGTCTTTGATAAACATCTCAAACTCGGGGAACAGCGCAAACACAGCGAATCTCAAGACTAACACAGAGGTCTCGTCCCATTGTTCTCTTTGTCAAGCTCTGGTTAGTTCAGTGCTTTCCTGAAGAGGCCACATTGGACCTTTAATCTGTCTGAAGAAGCTCTCTGAGCTGTATAGGATAAGCTAATTGCAATCATAACAGTTAATGTTCCCATATGATCACTAGATGTCACAGTCAAAAGCTAGGATAAGTATTCAACGAGTACTTGGTACTAATGTGTTTCAATCCAGAGCTCTGTTTTTCTCTCAGAAAGGAGCTCCTGACACAGAACGCTAGCTTTATTGTAGTCAATTAACTTTTAATCAAGAACAATTTAGCCTCCTGTGCTCGGCACCACTGCCATGGCAGACAGCCTTAATTGGAAAGGACAGGTCGCGCGGGAAACAAATTAAACTTTCAAAAGCCTCGGGTCAGAGCGCTTCGGAGAGGAGAGCAGAAGGGAGATCAGGGGCAGGGTTACAAAAGTGTTTCTTGACCTCGGAAATGAAAAATATGCAAAGGCATTTGTTGCTTGTCGAAGAAGAACCCAGTCTTTATAACAGACCAGACGAAAGATCTTTCACATTGAGGGAAACTGATTCATTTGCTTTTGATAGAAAGCTCAGACTGGGAACACTGGACACATAGCAGTCATAATGGGACGTCATTCCATCACAAGAGGTAGTGTAAAGAGGTAGTTTAAACTAAAAACCAGAACTGGACTAGAGGGGCATTTGCAGAGACCCTATATAGATAGTGACGGGAGCTCAGGATCCAACCGGAGACCGTGAAGCTGCATATTTGGGGCAACTAAAATACGTCTACACACACACACACACACACACACACATATCAACACACCAGCCACCACTGCTGATGCAAATTCTGAATTTGCACATGAGCAAGCCTTAATATTAGAGACAGAACAAGTTCAAGCTTGACTGACATGGAAATATTGGTATCTTGGTAAAAGACATGATGCAATTAAGTATCTGAAATTCAGTCGCTCTTAAAGTGTGTGTGTGTGTGTGTGTGTGTGTGTGTGTGTGTGTGTGTGTGTGTGTGTGTGTGTTTTGCCATAGTCCACTGTGTCATCTTGTTCCCCCTACTTTGAGTAATTGCAGTCATAATTGATAGAGGCACTGCTCAAGAAATCTGCTCAAGATTTGTTTGAACACTTGGATGGAATGTAACCATAACGTCCTAGGATCTGTGGGTTACCATGGCAACACATGACCATCTGACTAACCTATGACTAAACTTGATGATGAAACATCCTCGCTCACCTTTTTTTTCCCCACCCCACACACTCGCACACATAAACGCTTTGTGGTAGCAGTGCCAGCCCGAGAGGCGCCCACACCACCTCACATTCTCGTGAACTTACACCACACATGGGCAACCATGGTAACAAGCCACTAATCACATGAAGCTACAAAGGAACACATTATTTACTTAAGAGCATACGGATCAGAAGCCCCTTTTGTATTTTTTTTACTGGATCACGCGAAAAAATCGCCTTTAGATGAAGAACTTATTATAAACGTGAAGTCGTGACTCACTAGCACAAATCCATCCAGTTCTTGACACTCACTACACACATTACAGCTTTATCAGGAGCCAATTCCACACTGCACCGCTCCACATTTCTTCACGGACTGCCGACTGGGAGTTTATGAGCAGCGCATTATTACCTACGCTGACCGTCCTACCCCATCCCCATCCCCCTCTTCTTCTTCTCCATCCGCAGCAGAACAAAGGAAAGTCCGTTATGTCATGACGTCTCGATATACTCGTTAGACATGCTGTAATGTTGCTTCGCACAAATTCGAAAATGCACGAGGGACTCGTACAGAATACATATCTTCTGAGATTAACATACACACCTCAAAAGCACAAGATCATACACCCATGCATTTTTTAAAAATGAGTCCTTCTGTCAGGAATGTCTTCTGGAACAAACAGGACATTCAGGCACTAACGGAGAACAAAAGCATCTGAACCTAGGGTGGTTTGTGATCTCTAATGTGACCTGACCATACTGAAAGGATAGCAAGGATGACCTCAACCTTACCAGACACTACTGCGACACGGCACTTTGCTTAACGTATAGACCCCCTGCCACGCTTGCTTTCAATGCATGTAAAGGCTACTCTGGTGTGTGTACACCACGGGAAGAGTGTTGACTCTGTGGTTCTTGCATGCCTTCCATGTATTGTTTTGATCAGTGCAGGAATTTCTGAGGTTATAGCCAGTAGTAGTAAGTCCAGTAGTAGTAGATTCAAGGTATTAATTTATTGATGTATTTATTTATTTATTGCTAATCTCTTTCATTTTCACTCCAATGTTTCTCCAATGAGATATTGTTTATACACTGGTTGTTATTCCAACGCCGTAGGTTCTGACTCACAATTGCCATCTATGTATAAATCCATCTCTAGTTAAAGGATTTTTTTTTTGTCCAGTGTTTCAGACATCCTGTTAAGGGTCATATTTTTTTATCACTGAGTCAAGAAGACCAGCATGCACATAACACATACACATAACACAAAAAGGAAGCCTGATACCTTCTATAGAAAGAAAATGAAAAGACAATTTTACAAAAGTGTTTTTTTTTTAAGATTATGACAATTCTTTATAGATTGTTATGTTCCAAGTTAAATTGTGAAATATGATTTAAACAGTAATACAGCATATGTAGCACAGACATTACAATAACGCTTTACGTAGGTGCTACAAAAAACTTGATTTAATTTAACTTGTAGAGGTTAATGACTTGTACGAAGTAGCTAATAGGTCAGATCTAATCTCTCAACTTTATCTAACATTATATTACACAGTAACAATGCCTGCATTTTAAGCTTCTTATAATTTCTTATAATATATCTCGCCATCATCAGGCTTGTCAGCTAGCTAGCAATCATCACTGCCAAGATCCTTGAGGACTCAGTGTGAGGTGTGAAATTCTCTCCACTGTTGACTTCTGTTACAGTTACATAAGTCATCTAGTGTACAGCTAACATACGAGCACATGTTGGTTCACTGGAACATGCCCAGGCAGGTTTTCTCTAAACTGGCCATGCTGCAGGGACAAATAGGATTGCTTTAAGAAAAAAAATTGAAATAATGTTACATACAGTATAAACTCAAATTCTTCACCAGATGCCTATGGATATATCTGTGTGTGTGTGTGTGTGTGTGTTGGCATTAATAATTAGACAATTATGATCAGGTGGGTTTTTTTTCAGGACCTTTTCCTCTCATGCAATCCACAACACCCAGTATACTACAAAAGGTCTCGGGGAGGGGAGGGGAGGGGGGGCTTATCTGTTCACATGTTGCAGGGTATTACAGGTTAACAATAGTGCTTAATCCATTAAATTATACATACTTAGAAATGTAGTCCCCCTGCTTAACCTCACTGCATTACACTGATTTATGTGTCCTTGTGCTTTTTTCCTTTGTTTTTGTCTTAAAAAAAAATTTTTTTTAGGAAAAATGTCAGAGAATTATTTACGCACCTGTTTTTCAAATCCTTCAAACAAACGAGCTCAGCATAGATTTAAAGGCATGAATAAGTGTTTTGTTTACATATGATGTCATACAGTATGCATCGACACGAATCTGAGTCACGCGGGCGCTCCTGCTGTCCCTGAGCTTGTGCGCGCGCCCGTCTTGAGACGCTCGCGCACGCCAGAACATGTGTTCCTTTTGTTTTTGTTTGTGTTTTGCTTGTGGCACGCAGAACGAGTAGCTTACCTTTTAGAGGGGGGGGGGGGGGGGGGAGCTAGATAATGCATTTCAACAGTGCATTCTAATAAACAGCTTACCTTCCAACCAGCCGAGCTGTTGCTGTCTCCTTTGTCTTTGAAGTAAGGGACATTTCTGACCATCCAGTCATAGATCTGGGAGAGAGTCAGTCTTTTGTCCGGTGTGCTCTCTATGGCTTTCGTGATAAGGTCTGCGTAGGACAGGTTCCCCCAGGCGTTCCTGCGCGACGAGGACTTGCGTGGGGTTTGCTGCTGCTGCACCCCCTGTCCGCTCACCTCAGCAGCGCGCGCTTTAGCCTCCACCTGGGTCTGCGATCCCGCCTGGTCCTGGTCTCCGCTTTGCGCATCAGGCCTGCCATCTTCTCCGTTCGCGCTGACAGCCATTGCACTCTCCTCTTCATCATCGTCCTCCTCCTCAGGGATGATGTACGTGGCGTTGGCTTCTGGCTTCGCCAAGCTGGACTCCGGCAGCGGCCAAGTGCATGACCTCGGCCGCTTCTGGGGCTCAAAGTCCGGGTCTATGGCCACGTCCATACCGGGCAGAGGCTCGGGGGAGGATGTTGTCTCAGCCATCGAGACCTCGGAACCTGTAGACGAGTGTCGCTGCACGAGCTTCCCGGTGCAAGTTTAGACGCGTAGTGGCGCGCGGACGAAGTGGCGTGCCATGAACGCGTCCCGACAATCTGCACAGAGCGTCAACACACACGCATGAGACTGCACGTGCCTTTCAGTAGGGCTGTCTAATACAGTATAATGATGAGGATATCAATATTACAGTCTAACCGCAAACACTCGCACATACACATGCGCACAAACACACACGCACGCACGCACGCACCGTTCACCCGAACACGTTCAGATCACCGGGCTCCGCTTCTGTAGCACGCTCGCGCTCAGCCCGAGCACTGATGTAATGCAGCTGGATATCGCACGCGCACTTCGCCAATGGCCAAGGAGAGAGCGCGAGCGCCGCAACGTCACTAAAACCATCCCATTCAGCGAGATCTCCACGCGCTCCCCAGAGGACCAGGATTAGATTAAATACGATACTTTCCCAAAAGAAATCAACACATAAAACGAGCAGATCAAGAAATCTAGTTCAACACTGCTCGTATTCGGCATTTGACTTCCCTTTCTACTCTATGATTCACAAAAGGGAAAAAATCTCTCGATCTGGAACCAAAACTAAAAACAGAACTAGTGCTGTTTCTTATCTAACTGCACTGTATGCACAGTAAATCAGACACAGCGATTCGTCCTCCTTCAGTGCTACACTAGCTCCTGTAGAACTTATACAAAAGACTGACTGCAGAGACAGAGACAGAGCGAGAGAAAAGATTAAACTCGTCATCTACCCCTCCCTCCCGTCAATGCGCGTGGGATCGCCTTTTAAAGGGCCATGGCTCATGAGCTACACCAAGCACTCACAAGGGGGCATGTTCAGGCAAGCCTGAGACTGCCAAATATAGTGCAAGATACATGAGAATGAAGATTATGCATGTAGATACATCTGATAGGATATTGACATTCATGTTGTTGAGTACCAGACATGAATTTAACAAAACATAACAAAATAACATTAAATTGACTGTGCATGCTAATACTCACTCACTCACTCGTCTATACCCCTTCATCCTATATACAGGATCTCAGGGGCCTGAAGCCTATCCCAGGAGACACAGGACACGAGGTGGTGTACACCCTGAACGGGCTGTCAATTCATCGCGGGACACACACAAACTCTTTGGACTGTGGGAGGAAACCAGAGTACACAGAGGAAACCCACCAACCATGAGGAGAACATGCAAACTCCATGTACACGGACCCTTTCACCTGGAGGTTGCAAGACTAAGCCATCATGCCCATGCTAATACTGTAAGAGCATTTTATTTCAGATTCGGGATAGATTGTGGTTGGATTTTCAGCTGCTCCCGTCAACGGTTCGCCACAACGGAATATACCGACAATTATATAATACTTACTTAAGCAAAAGTATATGGACACCTGATCATATACTTTTGCTCATATAGGTAGGAGTAGGTATGAGTAGGACATATATAGATAACTGATTCTCTCACTCAAAGATCTTGCCACAAAATTATAATAGGTCTCTGTGAGCACTCACTCATCATCTATACCGCTTTACAAGAATGCAGGGTGGCCTGGAACCCATCCCTGGAGACTTAGGGCTTGAGGCAGGGTTTACCCTGGATGGGGTGCCAATCCATTGCAGGTACACACACTCACACACGCTATGGACAATTTGTGAACATAGCGTGTGTGAGTGTGTGTACCTGCAATGGATTGGAATCAATCTGGTGTTCAATTTGTGAACACCAGATTGCTTAATTTGCATGTGTTTGTGGGAGGAAACTGGAGCACCTGGAGGAAACCCACCAAGCACGGCAGAACATATGCACACCCGAGGTGGGAATCAAACCTTCGACCTGCTCTGTATTCAGTTGCATTAAAATTTCCAGCATGACAATGTCCCTGTGCACAAAGTGAGCTCCAGCCCTGACTGAACTCAACCACTGAACAACTTTGGGATGAACTGGAGTCACCTTAACATCCTGACATCACCACCTGAGCTCAGTAATACTGAATTGAACAAACACAATCCCCAATGGCTGTCTGAAATCTAGTGGAAAGCCTTACCTGAGGAGAATAGTCGACTTAAATGGTGGGAATAGGGCTAGAACAGTGATGTGAATCATAAATTTGGCTGTATTGTGTTGCCGAATTGAAAACTTCAACTGTAGGTTAGTGCTACATACTGGCCCTTTAATCCCATTTAAAGCACCTGACACACCCCCCTTTCTGTTTCCAAAGATGTGACATCATGATGTTAGAAATAAAGAAACAGCACTTTGCAGTGTTATTTGGCTGTATTTACGCCTTTGTATCAAGCTGATGTTAGTATTTCTATATACTATAATACTCAACCTGTTATTTTGGATGAAATATTCAATCCTGTTTCTCTCACAATCCAGCAGATCTTTGTTCCCCACGATGAGCACCATGACTCACGGCTCGCGCACACAAGCTTCCACTGATCTGTAGCAGGAAGAAAAGGATAATGAGCCTAGTATACTTGGGTGGTGTGTAAATTGGGTCAAGAGCAAGATCCCTTCCAGGATTTCGTTCCAATGACCATTTTAAAAAAAATCATGATGTAATACAGTAGTAATGAGCTTCAGGCATTTATTAGCTATCATGAGCAGCTTTGTTGCACACTAATTGTGCAATTTAAGTCTAATGCATACATTGGATTGTTACTACACGCTTATGCATGCACATATTAATCCCCCTCAACCACATCACACACAAACACCCATCTATTGAGTATCATAATCAGGTCAACCTTTCCTCCACTCATACTTGAGACTGCATGTGAAATCTTTACTCTGTTAGAGGTTATAGAACATTTAACCCAGTGTGTGTGTGCAACTGTGAGAGGGGTAATAACAGCACTAACTACACTAGCTTAATTAGAGAGGTAGGATTACACACACTGGTCGGCCCAGAAATGTTTTGGACATGATATCTGAATGTACCCACACACCCACTTGTGACATTCAGAGACACATGACTGCATATCAAATGGCTTTGAGATCAGAGATCATTCCTTAGTCGTTTCATACTTTTACATCATCTGTTGAAATTCTGAGCGATCATGTGCAATAGCATCCGCTGTGCATCTTTTCGACCACATACATACTGTATATGTTTGCAATATTTACACGTCATTACTTTTGTACTAGAATACCTTCATAACCTTGCACTCGTTTTCCCCCTGCAATTTAAAAAATGCATTTTTGAATCAATTAACGGTTTATTTAGAATTTCCACGGTATGTCTTTGTCTAGAAGCGCGAGCTCTCCTTGCACAGGAATATTATGCCTGAATCTTGCACCAGCGACCTGCGTAATTGTCCTTTGCTGCCATCTAGTGGACGATAAATAAAAAAAAACTCCACATCAAGAGACGCATTACGTCACTATTGAACGTTAGCGTGTTAAGGTGGAAAAATAGTGTTTCTCATAACAAGTATGATTTGCCAAATGTATGATGTGTATAGATATGTACCACCAATCAACAACAACAGCAACAACAAAACCCCTCATAAAGATCTAGGCTCAAATAAGCATGCAGTGAAGCTGTATTTAGTGTTTATACATTGCTATTGTTCAGGAACAATGCAGAAGGAAACTTCTGTCGGCTCATGGAAAGCAGTTTTTGCTAACACTGAAATAATCTAAAGGAAGCATACACCAATGTACACACAAGGTTACAAAGAAAGCTCAGAGCATTAATTTAGAGTTCATGCAACTTTTGAGGAAAACAGGAATTAACACGGTTAAGTTTAAGAGTTTAATATTGGAAGTAATCATGCTAGCTTTTAGATTTGATCATAAATAAATATACTTTGTGATCCGATAAGAATAATCTGGTATTGTAAACTTAACACAGTGTAACGTATTGAGTGTTTCAGGCAGAACAATAATCATTACATGAATTATTACATGAAAACTTAAATAAATACAGATTGAAAAATCTATTTCACATAAAACATTATTTATTTTGCATACTGAGATCCAAATATTTTTCTTAACACCTATTTTTTCTGCTGGTTCCAAACAGATAGACCACTAGGGGGTGCTCTTTACCTTCCGTTATTTATTTATCTTAACGCACCTACTGTACATTTATAAGCACTGTCACATCATACGGAATTAAACGTGCAAGTACATGTAAATGTATACATTGCTCATGTTACATGTCTGATGAACTACCCATGAACCTAATACAAACCAATCAAATCTTCTAGATGCATTACACCATACAGGGCACGTCAGTGACCGAGTCCAGCACTATGAACAGTTCTTTGTCTTTAGCCTTTGGTCGACTTGAGTCCAGTACTGCTTGGTCTGCATCTCAGTGAGCCGGGACAGCATCCTCTGGAGGGCAAAAATTTCCTCCTCGCCTGTGAAGAGCGCTAGGCGCTTCCCGGCTTCCTAAATGCATTGATAGAGAGGCATGATTGTTACTGTGTGTGTTAGAGTTATTGTAGCTTTGGTGTTTTGTGGTGTTTTAAATGCATCTTCAAATGAAAACCCAACACATGTGGACATATTAAACTTGCCACGCCATGCTTGTTCAGTTCAGGCTTTTTCTGATTTTTGTTGTTAGTAGACCAGCACTGCAACCAGAGCTGGGGCTTGGGCATTGGGTGGAAATTGAATGCAGTAATGATGGTGATGGTGATGCAGTGCCAGTCCCAAGCCCAGATAAAATGGGAGTGTAAAACCTGTTCCAAATTGTGTGAGGATCAGATGGTCTGCTGTGGTGACCACTTAACGGTAGCAGACGATTGTTAATTAGTCTCATTAGTTTGTAAATAATTCCTATTGTAGAATGGTGAATTTGGAGATGGCTTTATAACACTTGTCAGATTAACAACCAACAACAATTGTATCACTTGTTGACATGATGATGACGACATACACAGGAGTGCTCCAGAACTTACAGTTCTTAATAATTAATTAATCCTGCACAGTTCTTTAGTAACACCTGACTGTTAATTACTTTTTTAACAATTGCACAATTAGGAATGGTGTACTTATTTTTTCTTCGTTGGTTTTACTAGCGACATCGGCAAGAAACACATAACTGTTCAAGAAAGAACTGAAGGAGAGCGTACTTTCTTTTTCTCGAATATGACTTGAATGTCGGTATATGACTGATCTTGTGTAGGCCGGAGCTGTTAACCAGTCCACAGGCTTATTTATGAAAAAATACTTAAAAACAGGCGACTGCTGCTGGCCTTGTGGTTAAAGCACTCACGTACATTAGTGAGGCCGAGCTCATCGAGCATCAGACGATCTCGCTCTTCCTCTCCAGACATAGAACCTCCATCAAAGAGATGGTACAGAGGGGCTTCAGCTAACACCACCACCCTCACCTGGAGAAGAGAGAGAGAGAGAGAGAGAGAGAGAGAGAGATGACTAGACAGAACACTAATAGAGCAGCTTAGAGAGACATAACAGCAAATGTAAAAGAAAAAAAACTATTTTTTTATTGTCAGATGCAGAATATTTACTGTTTCCTTCTTCATTTGTTCAAATATGGCTAATTATTTTCTAGCCTTTCATCACTTCCTTTTAAAAATTAGATCTCATTTGGAGACATCACTTCAATTCAAATGAATTAAAATGTTAAAGTTGCTATTGTCTTTCGCTACATCGATTAAACAGATCAACTTGAATGATAGCTGAACAATCTGCTCTGTAGATTTAATATTATGCCCTAACTAGCATGTATTTGAAAAGGTAGACCATCTAGCTAACACAAGATAAAATAATAATAATAATAATTGTACATTGTACTGTAGATTATACACTATGACAGAACACCACTCACTACTAACAAAAAAATCTAATTAGCTAACAAGCTAGCTATGTTAACATTGTTAATGTTGATGCCAACACTAACTTAATAGTATTTAGTTAAATAAATTTATCATTCCATTAGCTAATATGATTTACTGTATGAGAAAAAGGGAGCATGGCTGTCTTCCAGGTCCTATCTACCAGGAGTTAGCATTATTACTGTGTTTACCCAACAAACTTTCATCATTCTCAAAGACAGCAGCATTAATAATAATTAAAAAAAAAACAACAAACCAAAAATTTTCACTCTTCTTCTTTTTGTTGTTGTTGCCTGTTTAAGGTGGGGTAATGATGCTAGCCATAGCTGAAAAGCTAGTTAGCTAAAATAAATGATCATAAAAATGGATAGAAATATGAAATTAAGGTATATCATTATTTTTAATAATCATTTCTGCACCCCAGATTATGTGACACGAAAACACAATACGCTTAATATGTAGCACAATAAAAAACTGTTAGCTTGTTAGTGTTGTTGTTTGTTTGTAACGACATGAAAACAACTCTACAGCGAATTTTGCCATGAGGTAATAACGTGTTAGTGCCATGATAACGTAGTAGAGCCGTTAAGAAATTTAATGGTAGTAACCAAGTCCTAAAGCACTGATAACAAAACTGTACCATCGCTCCCGTCATGAAACAAAATTACAACGATGCTAACAACTATTATGAACTATTACCGAGGTGTTAACATTATGATAACGACCTCATACCATCCTGTTACATAGACGCCAGCCTACAGTATAGATATTGGAGGACTGGGACATACTGTATGTCAGATGCACAGCTATTAAATGGAGTGCATAGAGGATGGTACCATCAACATTCCTCCACCAGAACCCATGACCAATGATGACTAGTCCATGCCGTATTTTATCCTTGGTGATGAACTGCAAACTTTTACACACACATTACACATTTGCACATTTTGCACAACAGTGAACCATGAACTGCAACTTTACTGAACTGCAACCTGCACAATATTCTGCACATCCACACATAATCTTGCCCATAACTGGACACAGTTCTACACTACACTACAGTACATTTCAACTATTCTACATTTCATTATTTTTTATATTTCTATTTTTTATTCTAATATTTTATTTTCATATTATTGTATTACTTGTACATTATGTCCTTTACATCTAAAGTGTATCTACATATTTCTTATATTTCTAATCTGTAATTTCTCTTATTTTCACACTGAAACTTTCCTTTTTGAATCTTAAGGTCAAAGCATTTCAATTCATATCATACTGTGTATGTGACGAATAAAATTAGAATTTGAATGATGCCTCCGTCTTGAGGACTTATTTGATGAAGCCATATAGTAGACTTGAATTTATAGATTAAGCGCTTGTGATCAACTGTAGGATATCTATGGTGAGACGAGTTGTGGAGAATGCCTTTCGCATCCTTGCCAGTGATTAACAAGGTGTTTCTTATTGTAAATATAAATAAACTTTAAATAATAAAATTATTATAAATAGAATTTGATGGATAAATATTATAATGATATTACAATTTATGAAAGAATTTTTTTCCTCAGGTTTTCCTTCATGTTTTAGGGTTAAAAATTATATGGTAAATTTGGCATTAGATTTTATTATGAAATTAACAAAAATGATCAAACCACAGATATATTAGATTAAACATTACTTTAACTTGTAATGTATCTTTCAAGTGTGTTCAATCATCACTATTTTCCTTGTAATATTAGCTTGTTAATTTTGTCATTACTTCCTTCTAATGAGGTAAAGAAGTGATAACAATGCTTAAGAATTGATAATGACTCAATTACGACACGGTAATGACACTTAAGAATTAATAGCGTTTATGAAAGATTTAGTCAGGAGACTCCAGACAATTTTTTTTTCTCCTGACACTAACAAACATGACAGAATAAAGAACAAGCCCAAAAGATGTTGTAATAAGCTGTTAACGACCTTTACTGGGCTCTCCAGAGGTCGTAACAAATTTGCATCTGTGTAGATTCGGTAGCAACTCCGGCTGTGTGGAATGGAGTGGAATGGGGTATTACCCAGGTAAACTTGCATATAGCTCAATATGATGATAATATTTTGATAACAGAGTGCTATAACAGTCAGTCAGTCATTATAGTCAGTCATTATTTATGAGATATGGTATGGACTCCTGCTATAGCTTATTGTTTCTTGCGAAGGTTAAACCGCCTTGAACTCTTGTCTTCTACAGTGTGTGCATGCTTATCCGTTTCACCTTCTGGTCATATAAGATGTCGATGAGTGTAATGAAGCGCCTGGCTTGTTCCCTCAGTGCAACCTTCAGCCGTGGAACGCCCCGGACAATAACCGTGTCAAAATGGCGTGCAATCTCCAGATAATCGCTGGCACCTAATGGCTGAAACACACACACATGCATAGCATTAAATGTGTTACGGTACAATTAACAACCATTCTCGGAATGATTCAACAAAAACAAGCACCTTTAAATGAAGTTCTAAGCATGAGTAAAACTTGTGTGAGAGCTCCCTCTCAACCTTGAGAGACAAACAGCATGCAGAATCTCCTCTTGTTCAAGTACCCCGAACTGTCTTTTTTTATGTAGCCATGTTATTTTCCTCTTTTCTTTTCTATATTATTTATATATTTTCTATTTTTTCCCCTCTGTGCACAGTGGAACCCGTGTATGTGTTTATGAGTGTGTTATCCAACATGGAAGACACATTAAATCATGCTGACATTGTCCTGACTGCATTAGGCTGTCCATGAAGATAAAGAAGTTGAGGACTCTTTATGTACACACGCGCACACGCACACACACAGAGCGAATGGAAGTGAACAGCACTCTCGAAAAGGCCGAAGGACACGTTGCGGCTTTCCATTAGAGAATGGCATGTTGATTTCCTCTTTCCCCCACTTTTTTTTTTTTTTTTACAGGAAAAAAGCTACAACATGCAACTGGGTAACTGGTAAATGTGTTACAGTAGTGTGTCTCTGCAACAACCTCAACACAGGACAAAGACAGATGCATGTTGGGTCCAAACTCTCACATGGGGACTTGTGGCAACATTTCTGATAAAAATTAAGGTGTAAAAATAACTGACATTTACAGAAGACTTCAAGCACAGTACAGGGTTGAGACTCAGTAAAACATTTGAATGGTGCAAATATTTTAAAGGTCATAAGTCTACATAAGTCTGTAAATGCCTGAGGTGGCTCAGAACCCAGTGTGATAGGAGTCGTCTTCTTGCAAACATTCAGCGAGAATAACACCTGAAAATCATCCTTGAATGTCCTTGAAAGTAGCAAAACAAAATTAGCACAAACCATCACGTCATCATTTTCTAACAAAGACAAACTCGTGGTCTATAAATATGCGACTTCTCACTTCTCAAATCATTCTGAGGATGTGACAGGGCCTTGGGGCGTGGCTATAAAAAGACTGACAGACAACCAATTGAAGTACAAAAACAAACAAACATCAGAAAGCAGGTTTCTAAAGTCCTTTTATATTTTTGTATTGGGCGAGATTTTAAACAAGCCAATTAGATTTTCTACCAATTGTGACCTCATATAAGATCATCCCTTCCTCCGGCTTGTTGCTCAGCTCTGCTGTTCTCTGGAGTGGTGTGTCTCAGCAGTTTTTTTTACATAGGCACAAAAATGATGAGTGAAATTTGCGGTATGAAAAAATATATCATCTGAGGGGTTTTTCAGATTTAAAATATGTGAGAAATAAGTATCTAAAAAATAAATAGTCATTAATGTGTGATTTTTTAAAAAACTCAAGTCAAGTCAGTAATAAGCAAGATGCACTGTACTGATTTCAGGATTTGAGGATTTCAGGAAGATTTTACAACATAGTGATGGTTGTTAAATGATCTTTTGTCTTCATGAAATCGCCTTTACTCACTCGCTCACAGAGCTCTTGGAAAGTGCAATCAGCAATGGTCCCACAGGTCCGGTTTAGCGCCACCTCTCTGCCTTGCACGCACAATGCTCTCGGTCTGGTTACTAAAGCAACAAAACAACATCAATTTAACAGCAAAATACCTAGGATCAACATAAAACTAGAACTAAACTGGAAGTTAATGTACACATAAAACACTAAGTCGAATTGACAGAATTAATGTAGAAAATGTCCAGCTAGACTGTATTCACTCCTTTCTTGCTGCGTTTCTTCCTTTCTTCTCTCCTTCCCTCCTGCATTATTTCCTTCTTTCACACATTCTTTCCTTACCCTGCTTTCATTCCTTCTTTCTTTCCTCACATGCTTCCTTTCTCCCATCACTCCACTGATTAGTTACTTCCTTCCTTCCTTTTTACTTTCCTTCCTTCTTCCATTCTCACCTTCCTTCACACTCTTTCTTTCTCACTTGCTCCTTTTTACCTTCTTTCTCCATTTCTCCATATTCTTTCCTTTTCATTATCCTTCCTGCATCCTTTCCTTCTTTCCTGTCTTCCTTCCCCTTCTTTCATATGCATTATTTCCTCCCTTCCTACATTCTTTCCTTCCTACTTACCTTTATTCTTTTTTTCTTTCCTCACATCTTTCTTTTCTCAAATTTCTCCCTAACTGATGGTCTTCCCTTCTTTCTTTCCTTCCTCCCTTCTCTTCTTTCTTTTTTCACTTCTTCCTTCTTACCTTATCTTTCCTTTTTTCCATATTATTTCCTTTTCTCCCTCCTTTCTGCAACCTTTCCTTCTTTCCTGTCTTCCTTCCTCTTCTTTCTTTCCTGCTTGCCTTCTTTCCTTTTCTCCTTGACTTGGCATTCTTTTTTGCCTGCTTTCTGTACTTCCTTCCCACAACCTTTTCTTGCTACCTTCGTTTCTTTCTTCATTCTTTCTTCCCTTCCTTCTATGCATTCCACCTTCTTCCCTGCCTGCTTTTTCTTTTCTTTCCTTCAACCCTTCCTTCCTTCTTTCTGCTATGCTTCCTTGCTTCCTTCCTAAACTGACTGGATGAAAGTTCCAAGCTCTATGTGTTTAATCCTGCTTTAATATGATGCTCATACACACACATACACAAACCCCAAAACCCCAATGTGTGTGTGTTTGTGTGTTTATGTGTGTGTATGCGTGAAAACTGTCTCAGCCGTATCCTGTCTTTCTTTTATTTTAACTAAAGGAAATTAACTTGCGTACCATCGTTTTGTCTGGACGCCAATTCACAGAAGAGCGTATTCACGGCAACCTCGGCGTCGAGTTCACTCCATCTGCGGGGAGCGAAAGAGAAAGAACAGAATATGAAATTAACCAGGTCTGAAGTGCTCACATCAAACACACAGAGTGGTGTGTGGCTGTGTTTAGCTTTTCAGGGAGCCTCAATAGCACAGGGATGTTGGGCTCAAAACAAACAGTGTGAGCGTGAATGGAAGCGAGTAGCAATCAGGTACCTACCAACACACACACACACACACACACACACACACACATTAGCATACACTGAAAGGACAGCTATTGAAGAGCACATGGTTGCTGTGGTCATCATTTTATTCCCTCGGGGATGACTTGTCACGCTGTCCCAGTATAACCACACTACAATATCCACTCTTACGTGTAATAAAGTTTCCCGGCCGCCGGTTCCATCTCCCTCTTGTGGTAATCTAATCCTGTGTCCAATCTCACAACACAGCAGTGCTCCTAAAAGGCAAATGCAAATATTTAAACACTTAAACAGCATTCAGATAAATATCATTTCACAACATAGTGCAGTACTGCTCGTACCGAGCGTCCTCGGGTTCGAATGGAGTATATAACTCACCTCTAGGGGGTGACAGAGTGACGTATTAGACACCTGCCAACGCACACCTACATGTCTTGCAGGGTGCAGGAGGAGATGCGGTCATGAGATTCTAATCACTCGGGAGTTACATATGAAATGTTTCGAGTCAAAAGGCTGAATTACATACAGTATATATATATTTTTAACCTATTTTTAATTCCACATGAAATGATGAGATTTTTTTGCTATGTGCTGGCCATGTGATCTGAGTGTGCAGTGTGATATGAGGATGTAGGAGATCAGATTTAAAATGCTGTTTTTTTCTTGTTACATTATTAAACCTTTACATCATTCATTGCAGTTTAAACTAAGTAATTTTATGTGAATTAAATTTAACTAACTGAATTACTAGAGAGAAAATCGCAAATCACAGCTTTACTGTACTGTATTTACTCAGGTCATTATCTCCTTCCTTCCTGGATTTTTTTCTTTCTTCCATTCCTCCCTGTCTCTTTCTTTCTTCCTGCTTTTTTTCCTTTATTAATTATTTATTTTTTGTTCCTCTTTCTTTCCTTCCTTTTTCTCAAATTTTCAATCCTTCAATTTTCTTCTTTCCTTTTTTGCATTCTTTCCTACTGTTCTTCCTTTTCTGATATTTTATATCTTTCCTGCCGTCCCACCATATTTTTTTTCTTTCTTGCCTCATTTCCTTGTCTCCCCCCTTCCTGGATTTTTTTCACTTTCCTTCCTACCTGCTATCCTTCCTGCATTCATGCATTCCGTCCTTTCTCCCATCCCACATCATTTCCTTCTTTGGTTTTCATTTTCTTTTTTTCTGTACTTCCTTCCTGCATCCTTTCGTTCTTTCCTTTCTTCCCACCTTCATTCTTTCATTTTCTTTCCTGTCGTCCCATGTTATCTTATTCATACCGTCAAATTTTCCTCCCTTCCTTTTATTCATCCTTACTTCCTTGCTTCTTTTATTCTTTCCTTCTTTTCTTCTCTTTTTTTCCTTCTCCCTTTCCATTTATCCTTTCTTCCCACCTTCTTTCTTTTCTTCTTGCCTTTTCTACTTCCTTCATTTTCTTTCCTTCCTTTGCATTCTCTACCTTGATTTTTCTTCCCTTCCTTTTATTTATATTTCCTTCCTTCCTTCCTTCCATTCATCTTTTTTCTTCCTCGCTTCATTCCTTCAAACCTTTCCTCCTCTCCTTCCATCCTGCATTCTTTTTTCCACCTTCCTTCTCTCCTTCCTCCCTTCGCCCTACCCATCACTAGAATGTTATTTTATTGATTGCCTCTTCATACTTCTCTCCATGCCCATACTTTAGATGTTTGTGCGAGTTTGATGAAAAAAATGGATCTGAACCCTAAATCCAGCCTGTGTGTGAGTTTATTAAAAAAATTTTTTGCTAGAGATTTTGGAGACAGAAAAAGCTGATGAAAAAGACATGTGATTATTTCTAACAGGAGTAATAATATGTGGCATTAACGCAAAGAGGCCTTTGCCTGAAGCAGTCCTCAAATCTGGCGAATTATGAAATCAGTGAATTTTCCGCCACCCTCCTCCTTGAACCGGGGATAATTAGCAATCACTACACGAATGATATATTCCTATTTTTCCCCCCTTCATCACTGCACTCCTCTCCTATTCTCTGCTGCTGTCAACTTTTCTCTCTCGAGCTCAGAGTTCCCCGTCCGAGCCAATTGGCTGAATCGGGTGTAATGACAGGCTGACAAACCACGAGCGGCGCAACACAAAAGGGAGTGTGTCGCTTCATCAGCCCCGCATGACCTCATCACTGAGTCGCCAGGTAAACAGCCAGCACGGTGACGACAAGCGCCAAATCAGGTTCCTCTCTCTCTCTCTCTCTCTCTCACACACACACACGCACACACACACACACACGCACACACACACACACACACAAATACAAGGTGCACACAGACACCTTGTCTCCCATTTATTTAAAAAGTTTTTCCTCATGAGTGTATCTTGACAGGTGGTGGGTTACCAAGAAATG